>JAQIZY010000011.1:2481802-3722703 GCA_028828275.1 Penicillium frequentans
CTAAGCGAAATTGGGCATGAGGATCTGGTGCTTCCTGTTGGATACTGTAATTGAACGATGGGGCCGCGGAAGGGGAGGGTGGGCCAATCGGCCTTTCGCTATGGATCTTATATTGAAAATTTGCGTCTCAACCAATACAGGCCCCCTTTGGGTCTGGTAATCGTACCTGGGTTCTGACTAGATTTTTTTTGCAGTGTATCGTAACGCTCTGTTTTTTGGTTAGGCTCACCTTTTTGGCCCTTTTGGCCCTCTTGACCCTTTTTGTACTATTCTTTCTTGAATTTTTGTATTCGATACGAAGCTACTCGTACTTACTGCCTAAGTTCATTGGTGATGCTGAATATAAGAAACTTGGAAGAGAAGCCCAACTTGTGACGGAGGATCGAAAAGGATGACGATGAGAGATTTTCAGGTTCTCTTCGACCTCGGGTTTTGGAGATTCAAAAGTCAGCGGATGTGCTTGTTCATAATCTCCGTTGTGATCTCTCATGCATCAGCCTCTCGGCCCCCATTGACTCCGTTCCGTCGCATCCGCCCGGCACCGTCGGGACCTCGTATTGGTATTGTCTACCACAATATCCCTCAGTATAAACTAGAATTGGGATCATTGAGAGACAGTTTATTGTAGAGAAACAACAAAAGATCAAAGCTTTAAATGTAGACCATACGTAGTAAAGAATTGGACCCGAAAATTCCCAAAACCGAACATGGTTACAATAGGGGCCGAGGACTAGTGACGCCATGGACTTTTATTGCGGCGCCAAACTTGGAACGGTGTAATACGGATACGGAAATTACGGGATCCCAATTTCTTCCCCTTCTTAATCCTTACCTATCCCCCCTCTCATTTCTCTTTCTTGTTTGCTCTTTATGTTTCTTTACGGCTCGGCGCCTTACTTCAATCCGGTCACTCCCATCCCATGCCGGTCGGTCAACGTTGATCTCCTCTGCGATTTCCTTCCGTCTCATCCCGCGGCATCCCTCGAACCCTTCCCCCTTCTACATTCGAGTGATTCCAGAGTCTCCTAGAGGGGACTCACGCCGCGAAGATGTCTACCTTTCCCTCATGGAAGGATCGCACACAAAATCAGTTCGGCAAACTTCAGATCCAAGTGCCATGGCGCTCATTCAAGCTCCTGGTGCCGCATCGCATGCGCCGCAAGATCCGCTCAAAGCTTCGGAGTCGCTTATCGCCAACCTCGTCCATCTCGACATTGCAGACCTCATTTTCTCCCTTCGATACTCTGCGATCACTTCAATCCCATCGATGGACGGTGTATGATTTCCAGTACCTCCTGTTGCTTATTATCGGCATCTTCTCCTTGACCGTCATGCAATCACCCGGCCCGCTTGGGAAGACCGCTATTTCGAGCCTTCTCCTGTTTTCGCTACTTATGCCCATCACACGGCAGTTCTTCCTGCCCTTTTTGCCCGTAGCTGGGTGGCTTATCTTTTTTACGCTTGCCAGTATGTCTCACCTTTTTTTTCGCCCCACGTGACGTTATCATTGCGCGTCTTGGTGGTCACATCGTGAAAGCCCATTGAGGAGTTTCGCGTCAATCACCCGGGAGAAAAGCTAACAAATTACTTCATAGGTTCGTTCCGAGCGACTGGAGACCCGCAATTTGGGTCCGAGTACTACCCGCGATGGAAAACATCCTATACGGTGCCAACATCAGCAACATCCTCTCGGCCCACCAAAACGTGGTGTTGGACATTCTGGCATGGATTCCCTACGGTCTTTGCCACTATGGCGCGCCTTTTGTCGTCTCTTTAATTCTCTTCGTCTTCGGTCCTCCTGGTACTACTCCGCTTTTCGCCCGGACTCTGGGCTACATCAGCATGGTGGCCGTCACCGTTCAGTTGGTGTTCCCCTGCTCTCCCCCGTGGTATGAGAATCTGTACGGCCTCGCTCCTGCAGACTACTCGATGCAGGGAAACCCCGCCGGTCTTGCTCGCATCGACAAGCTGCTCGGAATCGACCTGTACACCTCTGGATTCAAGCAGTCCCCCGTTGTGTTCGGTGCTTTCCCCTCGCTTCACGCTGCTGATTCCACCCTCGCGGCTCTCTTCATGAGTCACGTTTTCCCCCGAATGAAGTTCCTCTGGGTCACATATACTCTCTGGATGTGGTGGGCTACCATGTACCTTTCTCACCACTATGCGGTTGACCTGGTCTGTGGTGGTCTGCTCGCCACTGTGGCCTTCTACTTTGCCAAGACTCGCTTCCTCCCTCGCGTCCAACTCGACAAGAACTTCCGCTGGGACTACGACTACGTGGAGGTTGGCGACGCCTCGCGTGAGTTTGGCTACGACCTCGCCAGTCTCGACGGTGACTTCAACCTGGACAGCGATGAGTGGACCGTTGGTTCTTCCTCCTCGGTTTCCTCCGGCTCACTCAGCCCCGTCGATGACCACTACACCTGGGAAAGCGAAACCCTCACCTCAAACCACGACCACCACGACCTTGAAGCTGGTCGCTAATTCCAGTGGTATGCAAAATACCCTGTTCGACCTGTTGACTATTGCATCTATTTTTTTTTCACGGCGTTCTACTTTTGACGATCATGTTGACCACTATCTGCATTGAACCATTTTCGACACCTAAAGGTTTTTAATCCTATTGGAAACCTCCGGTTCGCGCGGCACCAAATCCGCCTTGAGCCGAAGGTTATCTACCTTCTGGCTGTACATGCCTCGTCACTTTCGAGTGACAACCTCCGTCTATAATACTAATTCCGGTGGTGGGCCTTACCTGGGGCTTTTTTGCGTCTTCCGCAATCACCACCGTTTGGAAACATTCGCTTGTACAGACGCAGACGTCCCCCTTGGGACGATCTGCACTTATATTTTTTCTGACCCATGTCTTTCGCTACGACTTCTTGCACGGGCCACCTTTTTACTTTGCTTCTCGGCTCGTGCACATGCACAAACATTTTTATCATTCGTGTCGATCGCTTATGACCGGCGTCTGGGAAACGGCTTTTTATGGAACAAAAAAGTTTCGGCGCCTCTTGCTTGCACTACACTCGCTGTGCATTAGAACTTTGGATATTTTTGCTTTTGAGGACATTTTTATTGCATCGGCACATAGAAAGAGAAGGGTTGCAACTTGGACCGTGGAATCGGTCTAACCTTCGTTATGGTGCCTTCACCGCTGGCAGGTCAAATCCGGCGTCGGCATCGGGTAGTTCCTACTGGAATTTTCCCTGGGAACATCAAGTGGCTTTCGCCTGACAAGGAACTCCTCGCGGATGAACTTGCAGCACGGACCACTGCGGCAGACTAAGAGGAAAATGGGATTCGACGGAGCCCATTTCTCTCCTAGTTCATGCCGATCTCTTCGCCTCTGGCTTTGAATAAGGCACGATCCAGCTCAGGCATGGCATGCACTCACTCCGCCCACCTAACACCTAATATCTTTGTGTTCTGTTCCTCTCTCCCCTGTTGAGAGGGCGTGGTGCATGTGCGATCGGCCGACCTACCTTTTTGGGGACGATCGCGTTGGCATATCGTTATTATTCTTAAACTCTAGAGGACGAAGTTATGAATTGTACATTACATTATTATCCCACACCGCACCTTGTAAAACCTTGCATTAATACACAAATACCCTGGTAAATTCTAACCGCTGTACCAATCTTCCTACCCAATACCGATTCCAACTTGGCACGTATTATCATGCAGCCCGTAATCGTGTCCTCTCCACTCAGACCACTAATTTGGCTCAGTGCAGATCATCATGACCCTTGCAATTTTTGGCCCCCGCTTTTGGATCATGCAGATCACCGGTCATCATCTGTTCACTCGTCGATCCCACGGGCCAAATTCGCATGTGCCCTTCCGAGGCTGGGTCTCAAATTCGGGAATACATCGTGTGCTGTGGCATACCAACCCTTTCGCTAGGGAGAGTTACTTACATGCTGCAGTCACATCTGACTTACATTCTTTTTCTGCGCTGAGTCATTTGGGCATACTCTCGTATTAACGGTAGCTGCATACATTATCTTTTGGAACAGCATGGACAGGGATGCCCTGATGCTCTGACTGGCTATTAAATCTGCAGGGTAGAGCTAATGTATGTATGGTCAACCCAGTATATGGACCTAGACTATCGTATTTTAGATATTAAATACCTATATGACAGTTGTAGTTCTGACGTGATATCACCTCTAGGTCATTATTATTTAGAGCTTGTTCCAAGGTTAAATACGGAACCGTACTTGCACATGTTTTCCACACAGCTTCGATTTCCCAGGTCCACAGGCTATCCCACGGAGCTGGAGCTTTTGTAAGCTCCGCCTGACTATCCCTAGCTCCCATCATGAAAGTTACTTCCTCCTAGCTTAGTGCATCATGCTCAAATGAGAAAAGAGTCTTATGACCACGATAGATTTGTAATACGAGAAACTTAAAAAACGAAGGTCTATAGTTGTCGTATTATGGTAGTACACGGAGTCTGTCCACGGGTTTAGGTACGCCTTGTGGGGCTTACTGATGAGTCGGCGATAACCTGGGGTCGGTCCTTAAAGCCGGTATCTCAATATTTATTTCGCGATTGTGCAGCTTACATGAGCTGCCTAAGCAGTATCTGCATTGAGTTTTTATATCGATTTGGCATGCAGGCTCATAGCTAGATGCTGAGATTGATACTAGTGATAAAGTTACGAACATAGCAAAGGAAAGAGAAAGTGATCGTGAAAGTAGGCGTGAGCCCATGTGGCATTACAAGTCTATTTGTCGTCAAAGATCTTTACACGGTCCGCGTACTCGCGGATATTAGACACAAAGGTCTCCTCGATTTCATCGCCTCTACCGCCGGCTACACGGAGGATAAGGTCATTCAATGAGGCACGACCAAGAATATCGACATGGTCACCTGTCATATGTTTAGTGGTTGCATAGCATAATTATTCGGAGAAGTTATGAACATACCAGTGTTAGGTCCGCCGCGAGGCGAAAAGCGATCCGGTTCGTGTGGCATCTCAAAGACCTTAATCTTTGAGCCGGCTGGGTTGTACCGTTTCATGCGCCAGCCCTTGGCACACATGTAGCCCGTGCTAAGTAGGTTCACAGTGCCATCACCCTCACCCATGTTGACACCATGGTCAACTTTCTCATCTATGGTGACAGTGGTATCGATACTGACGTTGAGATTGACTAGCGGGTCCATCTCTTCCTGGTACCAGTAGCTGCGCTCGGTGGGTTTTCCTACGCCGTAGAAGCAGTAGATCTTCAAGTCCGGTGCATAAGGCAGCCGGGTCTCAAGTGGGTTCAGCCACGTGCGAGGATCCTTCTCGTTGGCCTCAACTTCGGCTTTGGTGTGTGCGACACCGTGTGAGTAACTTCCCAATACCTGATCACGGTACCAGTCCTCGCTTTGGTCCAGGAGGTACTGCAGACTCTCGGCAGCGGTGAGATTGTGGCGCGTCCAAGATGAGTTGGTCTCGCGGAAGTTCAGTAGGTTGCCAAAGCTCATCAACTGGCCTGGCTGGTCATCCGGCGCCCACGTTGCGTTACCCCATACAGCTTCGCCGCCCTTGGGCAACATGCTAGAAATGCCTGGCATAGCGCGGAAGATCTCAGCTCGCTCTTCCTTGGACAGGAACTTTTCAAGTCCATATACAGCAAAGGCATTTAGTTGCGCTGTGTCGCGCATCTCTCCTGATAGCACAGCCGTCAAGCCTTTAACAGCACCAAGCATACATCCGCTGATGTTGATCCAGGAATCGATATGCTTGTTCACCCAGTCCTTACCGCCTTTGCCATGCTCTTGGCTCTCTACCCACTTGAAGAAGTATAGCACGACCTGTGACCCCATACTGTGCGATGTCAAAGTGATCTTCTCGCCTTGCACCTGCACCGCGGTCTCGATATACGACTTGAGCCGACTGAAGTATTGATCACGGACTTCCAGGTTCGGATATGAGAGACGCCAGTCGTATGCGGCCGTGAAAGCGTTCGTTGGATCATAGCCTATTGTCGCTAGGTTTTCCAGGATCTTATTCCAGATCCAGTATCCCGTGATAAAGAAGTCGGTCGCATCGAAGCCCTGGGCCGCACGCAGCTTGATACCGGGCGGGTCCAAGCCAGTCTCACGATCAAGCATGACGTGGTTCTTCCATTCTGCCTTGTCCATAACCAGTGCCCGCATCATGCTCCAACTGCCCCATAATCTCTTACGAAAGTATTGACGCGAAGTATCTCCAGTTCCCCAACTCTCGAGGCCCGTGGAAATAACTCCAGGGATCATCACGACAGGGTGTTTTGCTTCGATACCTTGTGATCGGAGGTGTAGGCCGATTGCGAAAGAATCGTAATTGACGGCGTCGCGCTCATGTTGCTGTAGCAGCTGGACCGATTAGCGGGCTGGCCGGATAGTAAACAGCAAGCTACAGAGTATGGGATTACAATACCGAGAACTCCTTCGCGTCACTCATGATTCCCTGTGGAATGGCATCGATCAAGGTATCGAGATTCAAGTCCAACAGCGACTCCAAGCTAATGACTTCCTGCTGGTTCGCGAAAAACACCGCAATGAAGATGCCGAAGAGGCCGCCCAGCGCGAAGATCAGCCCATTGCGACGCTTGCTCCGCCGCGGTGGTTGAATCACCAGCTGCTTGACCTTGGCGCCATCAAATTCAGCGCGAAGCTTGTCCTCTTCTATTTGTGATTTCAGATCCCGATTGTTGCCGTCGTTGGACGGGGACTCGTCCTTGCCCGCGCGGCGGCGCAACATAGCGACCGCTCAGAAAGAAAGAGGGCGTGAACCGAACCAAACTCAATTGATTGGCAGAAAGAAGCTCGCCGAAAGGGTAAACACAGGTAGCAACTGTAACCTAGGGAGGATCGAAAGGGAAAAAATAAATAAAATGGGATGTATCGTTTACGGGACGATCGGCGTCACATGGCAATCAGTCCACTGTGGTTTCCGCCTTGTGATTCCAGGTTATCTTGCTATCGCTTCCCCACCTCCCCCTCCAGCTCTACCAACCAACCGGGCACACCTCGACCTTCAATGACTCCGGAATGAGCCAAGATGCCCCCTCTCCCCTCCGCTATGTGCGGTATGAAAGTGCTCGCGAAAACGAGTATGTCGCTGCAATGCGCCAGCTGATCTCCAAGGATCTCTCCGAGCCCTACAGCATCTACGTTTACCGCTATTTCCTCTACCAGTGGGGCGACCTTTGTTTCTTGGCGATGGATGACAAGAATGAGATGGTTGGAGTCGTGGTCTCCAAGCTTGAGCCGCATCGCAGCGGTCCACTACGGGGGTATATCGCCATGCTGGCCGTGCGCGAGGAGTACCGGGGTAGGGGCATTGCGACAAAGCTGGTGCGCATGGCCATTGATGCAATGATTGAGCGGAATGCAGATGAGGTTTGTTCTGGCTCCATGGGAGTTTATTGCAATATTCTTTGCTGACCAGTGTCGCATACAACAGATCGTCCTCGAGACCGAGATGACAAACACTGCGGCGATGAAACTGTACGAACGGCTTGGCTTCCTTCGCAGCAAGCGACTCCATCGATACTATTTGAATGGAAACTCTGCCTATCGGCTTGTTCTATATCTGAAAGAAGGCGTTGGCTCGATTCGACCGCCCTACGAGTCCTACGTGCCGCCGCCGCCGGTGATGACAGAGCCGCCCGCCGCTGTTACAGGTCTTGGGAATGGTAATCCTTGGTGAGGGCGTCCATTGAAGGAATAACTGTAGCTTGTCTGGATAGGTCAAGCAATGCCATGATGATGCGAAATGACTAGAAAAGATAGATTTGCATTCTTACATGGAACCGGCGTCTGGATTGAATGTCAGGATGCCCTTTTGCTACAATCTCAGTTAGCATTCAGGTGAACAAAAAGGCCTTTGACCTGACACATGGCCATTCTTTACATGTCTGTTGATCTTTGGACCAACACCAATTTCATTCTAGCCCTGATGATATCTCCTTTCTTTTAAGGTTGTACACAGTAGGGGCGACATAGGCCAACGGTCTCAATCCACCAAAAAAAAAAAGGACTTCCGTCGTGAAATGGCCTAAGATTGTCTCATTATAGACCTATATATCACATCCTGTGTCGGAAGTCGATCCATGGATGAGTTCCGCATCCCAACCAAATGTGTTCTTGAACGAATACTATGCCTATTCGAGACGTATACGGCCGACTTGTAGAGCTCGCTCTTCTAAAAATTTCTTTTTTTAACGTTCCCTCTCGCACTCGCTATCTACCTTGATTTTATCTCACAATAATACCATGCAAGCTCGACAAGAAACAAGGATCCACAAGCTTGAGCAGGGGGTCAAGCAAGTATTTGCAGCGGCCCTTGATAAAGCAGAGGGCAAGATTACCTCAAAGCAATTGAAAAGAACGGCCGAAAGGGCTACGTGGAGTACCACTCATCTTCTCGATGACTACTTTATACCTGCACGGGATCTGAAGCTCAAGGGTGTCGGTGCTCTTTTTACAGAGACCGGGAATCCAGGACATCGCTTTCTAGCTGAGCCCTCACTGATGTGGATGAAGACTCGTCACTATATCCCTCTTACTCGGACATTTGGTATGTTTCCGCTCTCACTCTTGATATATTGAACAGAATTAACCCTGCACAGAGAGATTATTGAATGCCATCCGCCTCCATGAACCGAACAACATAACAATCCGCAGAACCCGGCTAGATGTTCTTCTCAACCACGTTTTTAAAAGAGTAAATGAAGCGATCAATAACTCACTTACTCTTCAATCTGACGTTGAATTCACCTTTGGGGGCGTGCCACGGGAAGGTAAAAATTATGGCATTTACGGGGTCCCCTATTATAGTGTGTGGTACGGTCCGGTCGAGGACTTTTCGACAAATTTCATCGTCGTGCATACTGAGACACCAGGATATTTTGACGAGGCAACCGTACATGCATATATGGGTAAGTTATGAGGTCTGACCATAATACAGTTCCTCACCTAACATTTAATAGGCATGGTCCACAAGGCGCGTAAATGCCGGGGTAAAAAGGATTGTACAGTATACGGGCTTGCTACTGACTCAAAGGATTTCTGGTTCTACCAAGTCAATAACGAGAGCATGGTAAGCTTTCCGCGTGGTTATTTCGATATATATATATACTGACTAAAATAATATAGTGGAGCCATACATATCTTGAGCCAGCACGCGAGTACTTCTATGAAGACATCGGCTGCCTCCTCGCCTTTATCTTCCGTGAAGCTCATGAGTTATCGCGGAAGAGTACGAAGAGGAAAAAGCCTGACAAATATTCCTTTTCTCAATTGAAAATTAGGCAGTTGCCCCACCCAGACACACATGAAGATTCTTACGAACGTCTACGAGGTCTATCTCCAGAGGGGTTGGACACTTGGATCAATTGAACAAGAAGTAGCCACGACAGCAAGTGGCTTACGCAGACATCAGTATAGAGTTTCTTGCTTAACGTCTTCCCTGTCATTGTTTTTTTTTCTCTTAACTAGGCCTGCTCAGTTACATCAATGAAGAGTGGGTTGCCCAAATTAATATATTTTAACAAGTTTGCGCGGCGCCCCCTACGTCATACCGTCAAACGGTTGATATAGATCTATGTCCTCAGATCATGAATTATCCTAGCAGCTAAACTTACTCTGATCTACGTGTATCTCAGCCCTTCACTTCTATCCAAGGTTGACCTGTCTGGGCATCCTCCTCAAACCCCTCCAACCCACCATGTCTCTCGACCAGGTCACCGGCGGCCTCAACCGCGTCCCCGTGAACAAACCCGAAACCCCCAAACCCGCCAAAAACATCCCAAAACTAGACCGACCGGTGAAACAAATCCACAAACAAACCAAAGAAGTAACCGATCCCATTGTCCCGGGCGAGTTTCCGCGCGACGAAGGCACACCCCGCACCCAGCATGAGCCAACTCCACCCTCGACCTTCTCAGGACTCTGGAACGATTTCACGGGTTGGTTCACGAATATCGTGCCATCAACGATGGACCGATTCGAGAACTTCATGAAATGGCTCGTGATGTACGTCCTCCCACCGAACAAACAGGCGGAGGTGTACGAGGCTGCGTCGAAGAGACCGATCGCGACGACGTTTATCATCTGTCAGATGATTTGCTGTGGGGTCCCGCTGTTAGTGTTCTTGGCGGGCGTTTTTGTTTTTGCCGCTGTTGCGCTGATCTTGTGGGCGGTTTTGTCGTTGTTGATTCTTGGGCCCGTTTTATTGGTTGCTAGTATGATGGGTGTTTCGCTTTGGGGATGGGGCTGGATCTTCTATGGGTTGCTTAGATGGATTGATCAGCGATTCTTGGGAGGCATAATTAGTCGGTTTTGGCTTCCTAGGGTGCAGTCACAGGAAGAGGATGGAGAGGAAGGGGGAGAGGAGAGTTCGGAGGAGAAAAAGGATAATTGAGGAGATCACCGGGGGTAGCTTTAAGCTTGAGGTATCTATTGTTCAGTTGTTGTTGGTGGTGTTGGTGATGTGGACTTTACTGGTTTACTTGTTCTAGGTTCAGATTGTTGAGAGTATCTACCTTCTATCACTGTCTTATATAGTATCAAGTTCATTTTACCTTTCTTTTTCCTTTTCCATCCGTTGGTTATCAATTTAATAGGTGTACGTATATTCGTTAGCAGGGATATATTTAGCCTGTGTTTCATGTATACTTCCTGGGGTTTATCAGATCGACGTCAGGGGCCGAATATATACACATGTGGACCAAGACACCTGGACCAGTGTCTCAAGTCCAACCTTGGAAGCCGCCCACCGTTACTGTACTACACGCATGTCCCTAGGTGTTTCAAGGTTTATTTAACACGAACCTTGGAAGCTCATTCGCTGACACTAATCTGTTCAACCCTTATCAAGAATAGAATCAGGTCTACATCCAAGGCCTCTTTAACCGGGCCGTCCCTGGCGTGGGATGCATATGAGTGGCTTGGCAAGTTTCAAATACCAATAATATGACGCTTGGGATATCGAGCCTAGATCTCAAGATAGAAACCAGAAGGCATATCTTCATGCCCAGCTGCAAGCCGGGAAAAGGCAACGGCCCCCAGACAAAGATTATCACAAATGCCAACTAGCGTGGACCGCCGAGCCAAAGCATTGCGTCAACACGCAACTAGCCGAACTCGTTGCGAGCCTCGATGACTAGCGTTAAACTTACCTGGGGTAATCAAAATTCCTCAAGCTCTCCCATTGCGCCGAGCTTCGAACGCTATCGCAGCACAGACATATGCAGTCAGCCGACCTAGCCACATTGACCATTCTCCACGTTAAGAAGAAGAATGTAAGGCCCATACGAATATTAGATCCATGGATGTCAAGATTATGGGTTGGGCACGCCCCGAGGTATGCACTAACCCGTAGAGATGATCGCCCCGCTCACGAGCTCCAGGAGGAGCGGCCCGTTGAGTTACCAGCCTTTTCCGCGCGCACTCGAGATATGCCAATACTGTGCATGCATTGCCGATCGTAGCCTTTTACTGTATCCCTGCCCCGAAGGCGTGTATCTTGCACGGAAACCCCCGGCATCAGGGGGTTACTGAGCTGCAACGGATCTGCGACGGAGCTTGGTGCGTTTCATGATGGACGGGATGGGATGCATGTGGCCCGTGTGGTTGATCGGCCGGGCTAGGATGAGCATGGCGGATGTGGATGTAGAAAAATTAAAAATTAAATAAATATGGAAATCAAGACAAAAAGCGCTAATGCGTATGCGAAGAATGGTTTCGCATTCTCTTACGCCACACTGAAGTATGTGCATGAAATTGTCTCAGACACGGATAGACGGCAGTGGGAAGTGAACGATCAGGGGGACATGATGGTTTCCCTGTAGAGTTCATGCTGCGGAGAGGGACTCGAGTCTCCATCCCGAGTCCCACCGGATCCACTTTCGTGCGCATTTACCCCTGAACAGGAAAAGCACTGACCAGGAATGCCAATGTGTGCCAGGTTCGAGTCGGGAGGGGGCAAGACAAAAAAAAAGCAACGAAGATAGCTGCGTGTCCAGTGCACCCCCGCATACGCGACAGCTTCGAATTGGGTATAGTAGGGTTGAGCTTGGGACACTAAAAGGCCCCAGGGTTTTTATCTGAACCATGTGGAGTCAGGGACTGAGCAATTCTATAACATACAGGTGTACAGAAAGGGAAGGACGAGACATGTCCCATATTGTTCCACGATGTCATGATGCCATCCCTATCTCGGAAAAGGTGGGAAGCGTGTAACGAAAAATGAGAACAAATCCACGCGGACCGCACGATGTCGGATAAAGAAACCGGGTGCCAATCCGGCTGAGAGATCCGCTAGAGTCCTTGCGTCTGAGACATCCGATAGTGTCGAACGATTGATGCACCTGCAGTAGGCAAGTACTCTCTATGGGCTAAGAACAGTGGAGTTTGATAAGCATCCGAAGTCCCCGATTCCAACCCCAGAAGTCAACCAAGGTTAGAGTGAATCAATTTACAAGGCAAAACATAACTTAACTTGAAACTAAGCGTCCACATGGAGTCTCGTGGACAAAGCATCATGACTGTTCAAACAGAATCCCCACTTGAGAGTCAGTGCGGCCCGGCTATGGCCCCTCCGGATGCAGGTACCTGAAGCGAATGGGTCATGGCATAGATTAAGGTGGCACCGTTGGTTGACGTCAAGGAGACACAAGGATGACAAGGATTGGGACGATCATCAAAGGAACCTTGGAATGGTGTGCAATGGATCAAATAGAATTCGAGTCTCAAATCTGGTAACATACTCCGTGGATCGTTGGTAGAGATTAAAAAAAAAAAAAAAAAAAAAAAAAGGGGGGATGTTTCGCAAGTGGCGAACGCATTACAATGGGCCAGGGGTAAGTTACGTGCTAAAATAACCTATAGATACAACCAGTTTGGGGGAAAAAAGACCGAATAACGAATAATGGAATTAGATAATTGATGCAAAATCAAAAATAGAAAAGACTACACAGAATTAGGAAAAAGAAACAAAGCACGAAAGTCAACTAAAATCCCCAAGATATGGGATATGGTTCCCCTTGCATAAGGGATGGATCCAATACGATAGACCTTGACGGACCTTGTTGCTCTACAATCAGGGAATCCTAATTCATTAATTGATTTATCATATAAGAGAAATTTAACATGTAGACGGAAATCATGATGGTCCATAGCTCCACTGTTAATCCACCTTGTCCTTGACCTTTTCCCCAGAACCGCCCTAACAGCAAACTAACGAAATAATAATCTCCCCCTCCGATCAATTCCAATTCTCCCCTCCCTTCCCACCCCTCCGGCTTCTCTTCTCTTCCTTACACTCTCGCCTAACCCTTCCGTCGCGCGCCTCGCATTGATCGTGATTCGCCGCCTTTCGACCGCTTTTCCCGCTCCCCTTTCCGTGGTCGCGACAAAAACCTTCTTTGCCGGACCCCCCTGTTGTGGGAAAAAAAGAAGCAGTTCAGCTCCGGGGTGAGGTATGCGAACTAGTCCACTGGGCGCCTGACCTTGACACTTCTTTCCTATTCAGAGCAATAGAGATCTTCATTGAAATTCTCGAAGTCCTTCTGACTTTGATTTCTCTTATCTACCAGTTTCGCGCCAGCGACCTTTACAACAACGGTCGTCGGAAGTGCTCTCGGACTTTCGAAGACCTCCCATTCCCTACCACACAATGTCAGTTGCGACGATGCTTCAGCCTGCATCGAGAATATCCCGAGCGTCCTCGTCCTCCTCTTCCTCGTTTCAACCCGTCGCACGACAGAACACCATGTCGTCCCACGATACGCGGTCGCTCCGCCAATCCAAGCGGATGTCAGTCACCGCGTTATACCTGTCCATGTCCGCCAAGGACAGGGATTTGGAGATTTCGGATGATTTGGCCAAAGGTACGCCGCGAACCCCTTATACATCCTGGCCAGTACTGACTCCCGCGCAGCACAGAAACACTTGCGAGAACTCAAGTCCAAGATCTCGTCCCAATCCAAGAAGAACTTTGTGTTGGAAAAGGACGTACGATACCTGGATTCACGGATTGCCTTGCTGATTCAAAACCGAATGGCCCTCGAGGAGGTAAGATTTGTACAATCCACTACAACCAAACTATTTACTGACACCAAACCCTAGCAAAATGAAGTCGCAAGCCACCTCGACGATACGGCCGACCCCCAGGAAGGTTTCTTCCCCAACGACGAGAAAACCCAGAAATACGGCAACCTTCTGTTCCTGCTACAATCGGAGCCCCGCCACATTGCTCACTTGTGTCGACTTGTTTCCATGGCGGAGATCGATTCTCTTTTGCAGACCGTCATGTTCACCATTTACGGTAACCAGTACGAGAGCCGTGAAGAGCACCTTTTGCTCACCATGTTCCAATCCGTCCTTACCTACCAATTCGACAACACACCAGAATACTCCTCCCTCCTGCGCCAGAATACCCCTGTGTCTCGTATGATGACCACATACACGCGACGTGGCCCCGGTCAAAGTTACCTGAAGCAGGTTCTCGCCGACCGCATCAACTCCTTGATCGAATTGCGCGATGTCGATTTGGAGATCAACCCCCTGAAGGTCTACGAGAGCATGGTGAAGCAGATCGAAGAAGAGACCGGCACCCTTCCAGACTACCTTGCCCGCTCGGTCACTGCAGAAGATGCTGCAGCGAATGAGCAGGTGCAAGCTATTATTGCTCCTCGCCTGAAGATGCTATCCGATATTGCAAATGGCTTCTTGACCACTATCATCGACTCGGTAGATGAGACTCCATACGGAATCCGGTGGATTTGCAAGCAGATTCGCAGTTTGTCCCGCCGCAAGTATCCTGATGCACAGGACCAGACCATCTGTACTCTGATCGGCGGCTTCTTCTTCCTCCGCTTTATCAACCCCGCCATTGTGACTCCTCGCTCTTATATGCTGATCGACGCGACCCCTACCGACAAGCCCCGCCGGACTCTGACGCTAATTGCCAAGATGCTGCAGAACTTGGCCAACAAACCTTCGTACGCCAAGGAGCCTTATATGGCCAGCCTACAGCCTTTCATCGAGTCCAACAAGGAGCGCGTGAACAAGTTCCTGCTCGATCTGTGTGAAGTTCAAGATTTCTACGAGAGTCTCGAGATGGACAACTACGTCGCTCTCTCCAAGCGCGACCTCGAGCTCCAGATCACACTGAATGAAATGTATGCCACTCACGCTCTTTTGGAGAAGCACACTTCGGCGCTGGCCCAGGATCAACACTCGCATCTATCTCTGCTGCTTCAGGAACTAGGAGCTGCGCCCCCGCAGGTTCCTCGCAAGGAGAACCGCACCATTACTGTGCCTTTGTTCAGTCGGTGGGAAACCGCCTTGGATGATCTGACGGCTGCCTTGGACATTACCCAGGAGGAGGTATTCTTCATGGAGGCCAAGTCAACCTTCGTTCAGATTCTCCGGTCCTTGCCTCCCAATTCGTCGGTCGCGCGTCGGCCTCTTCGGCTGGACCGCATTGCCGAAGCTGCCGCCACCCTGAAGAACGACGCTGTTATGGTACGGAAGGGCATCCGCACCATGGAACTGCTGAGTCAGCTGCAAGACATGGGTGTGATCGATCGATCCGATGAGTTCAGTCTGCTCCGTGACGAGGTGGAGCAAGAGTTAGTGCACCTTGGTTCGCTGAAGGAGAAGGTGCTTGAGGAAACACGGAAACTCGAAGAGGTTTTCGCCACGATCCGCGATCACAACGCGTATCTAGTGGGCCAGCTTGAAACTTACAAGTCCTATCTCCACAACGTGCGCAGCCAATCCGAGGGCAAACAGCGGAAGAAGGAAAAGCACCAGGAACTTGGTCCTTATAAGTTTACCCACCAGCAATTGGAGAAGGAGGGTGTCATCCGCCGCAGTAATGTGCCGGAGAACCGCCGGGCGAACATCTATTTCATGTTCAAGAGCCCGCTTCCCGGCACTTTCGTCATTAGCCTGCACTACAAGGGCCGTGCCCGTGGGCTTTTGGAGCTTGATCTCAAGCTTGATGACCTTTTGGAGATGCAGAAGGACAGCCTGGAGGATCTTGATTTGGAGTATGTCCAATTCAATGTCAGCAAGGTCCTGACTCTTCTGAACAAGCGATTTGCACGAAAGAAGGGGTGGTAATGGTGATGCACCCCAGACCCCTTTTATGACTGATATGAGACTGAGTGTAGGGCCTACTGTGCCCTTCCCTCTCCAACCTGAGATGCATCGGTTGGCGGTTAGTCTCGCCACCTAATCTTTTTGATGATATGATGGACCCGGATCTATATCCGACTTATACATGAACCGTCCATTCTCGACCGTCGATGAACGGAATGAAATGCTCCCTCTGCTATGATTCTGACGCTCTCGCTCTTTCCCAGTTGAGCCATGCGTCTAGTGTGAATGTTGTTGATACACGGACATATCTGACGGAGGATGATCAACGCTTGACCCGCTGGTTCGGGATCAGCAGACGATCTTTTGGAAAGAACTTTTGGACCATCTCCTTTGTATTGTGATTTTGTCATCTGCAAGTTATACCCAGCGCGCCTTTTTTTGTTTGTTTGTTTTGTGGGTTGGTTCGGGCTCTTTAACGCCTGTAATCTCAATTTCTGGTACCTGTTTCTGTTGCACCCTCACCGCTCTGATTCCCGGGTCTTTGCGCTGTGTATAATAATATGTTTGTCTTTATGTGTGGTTGTTTGGATTTAATACCCGTATTTGTTTATGATTATTCCCTTTGTACAGAGCCTAGAGGTACTAATTGAATTTTGGGCTACACATATACCTTTTGAAGGTACCCATGTTCCTTGTAGGCTAGTTCGAGCTAGGGAAAGTACTCCTGACAGTCAATTTAGACGTCATTTCTTTTAGGGTAAAGGTTTAGCATATGCATTGACACGACACCGCCTCAACGCCCCTCTTTGCCCCTCACTCCGGTAGGTTGGGCTTTCGAACGTTTCTAGCACGGGCTTTTGGTCTTGCATGCCATAGGATTGTGTCGAGGCCGCATACAGGGTTGGGCCGTTTGCGGACAACTTGATTTATATAGCTATCTGACAATGACGTGTTGAGTAGGAGATCAACAATGGTCTTGTTACAATAATCGAGCATTATCTTCCCCTAGTTGCAACAATTTCAAATAACAATCATACGAAGGAAAAAAAAAGGAGTTCGCGGTCTTCAACGCCGAAACTCGCCCCCTGATTCTCAAAGCTTTGACTCGACGAACATCATTATTTCTTTTCTAATTTATCTGTTTCTGTGATCATTTACCGGGTAAGCGTTAATCTCTGCCGCCTAAAAAAAAATAGACTATTGCTCCGGGCGCTTGTTTACCGTGAGCCAAAGTGGCCGATCCCTCCGTCGTTTTTATCCTTGTGGCCACTTACGCCTCCCCTCCGCCTTTCCCTCCTACAACCAACTTTCTTCCAATCTTCCACATTCGCCCCTCCCACCACATCATTCACCATGGCAGCCGCTACTGAGCACAAGTTGCCTCTTGATCCCAAGTACGATCAGTACACCTTCCCCACTACCGCTCCGGAAGCCCACACTGGTCACCCTGGCCACACCACCCCGGAGCAGGATGCGAAGGTCGTCCAGTTCCGCGCGGAGCTCGAGAAGGAGGGCTACACTGAGCGATTGGACACTTTGTCGCTCTTGCGTTTCCTGCGTGCCCGCAAGTTCGTTATCGCCGACGCCAAGGCTATGTACGTTTGACGATCCTTTTGTTATTGGCATTCTCCCCACGGGGAGTCTCGCGTTTGACATGTGAAAACATGAGCTCATCTAATTTTTTTTCTTGCTTTTTACAGGTTCACTAATTGCGAGAAGTGGCGCAAGGAGTTCGGAACTGACAAGCTCCCCGCTGTCTTCGAATATAACGAGAAGGCTGAGGTGTTCAAGTTCTACCCTCAATACTACCACAAAACCGACAAGGTAGGTTATCGCCACCCAAAGCATATTAGGTCATTGGCCAGCTATACAGAAGAACTAATAAAATCTATGTTATAGGATGGCCGTCCCGTCTACATTGAGAAGCTAGGCAAGATTGACCTCGATGCCATGTACAAGATCACCACTAGCGAGCGCATGCTCCAGAACCTTGTTACCGAATACGAGAAGCTGGCCGACCCCCGTTTGCCCGCTTGCTCGCGCAAGGCTGGCAAGCTGCTGGAGACCTGCTGCACCATCATGGACCTGAAGGGTGTTGGTGTCACCAGCATTCCCTCCGTCTACGGATACGTTCGCCAGGCCTCCGAGATCTCCCAGAACTACTACCCCGAGCGTCTGGGTAAGCTGTACCTCATCAACGCCCCTTGGGGTTTCGGTGCTGCCTTCAACTTCGTCAAGGGTTTCCTTGACCCCGTTACCGTTGAGAAGATCCACGTTCTTGGCAGTGGTTACAAGAAGGAGTTGCTCTCCCAGGTCCCTGCTGAGAACCTGCCCGTTGAGTTCGGTGGTTCCTGCTCCTGTGAGGGTGGCTGTGAGCTCTCCGACATGGGTCCCTGGCAGGATCCCGAGTGGGCTCGTACCCCCGCCTGGGCTGCCCCCAAGGAGGAGGTCGCTCCCAAGCAGGACGAGGCTGCCGTCATCGAGAACCAGGACCCCGGTTACGAGAAGAAGGATACCGAGGGCCAGGAGGGCGCTCAGGCCAGCGCATAAATGGAATTATAGAACATTTTTCCCTTTCCACTCGTTAATTACATCCACTGGGTGATCTTGATACTGCAATCATTGCAGTCTCACCCCTATTTCCTCGAGAAAAAAAAAAGAGAAAAAACGACCTGAGAGAAAAGAGAAAATACGATAAGTTACTTGGTATATCCTTATCGATATGAGACCCACCTTTGCAAACGTGGTGGGATTTGCATTTGATATCCCTTTGACAACCGGGTCTTTTCTGGATTCAATACATCATCGCCGACTACCCAACCACACAATCCGTGGATTCTTTGCCCCTTGTCTTTTACCTTTGCGTTCAATTTAGATATCATGGAGAATTTTTAAATGTCCTATTATTGCCTGTTGAGCAAGCGACTATGCCCGCGCTTGATATAGAAGGGCGAGTCAGGGCGAATTTCAAAAGCGAGTTGAGGGGAGTGAAGTTGAAACTGGCTTTTGTTTATTTGGAGTGTACACAATGAGCACATAGCGAAATTGCGACTGTCATAAGGAATGAATTCTTTTGAATCTTTACGCACCGAAATGAAGCCAAGTAGATATCTCGTAATAGTAGACATTGTATGAACCTGGTGGATCTATACCCCAGAAGCGCCTGAAAAAGAATAGAATATGGTATCATGATCCCCGGCACCAAACGCCTCGCCCATTAAATCAAAAGAAACCCTAACTCCCAGAAACAGTATCCTTTACATGCTCTCCACCACATCTGCAGCCCGCCCAGCCCTTTCTGCCTTCCCGACTGTCGTAGCCAACGCATTACCCTCAGAACCCTCCTCATCCACATCAGCCTCACCCTGCAACCGCTGTAACGTCCGCAAAGCACGTTCATAAACCTCGGCCATATCTCCACTCCGCCACCGCTCCGCCTCCGCATCAGTACCAAGCGGAACCTGCAACTCCCATGAAGGATCCGGACGGTTACGACGAGAGTGTGACTGCTCCGCCTCTTTTGGCTTAGACGAACCATCTCCCGCATCAATATCCATGGCTCCATCTTTGTCTTCACCGGCTCCTCCATTCGTCTGTGCATCTTTCTCGTCAATATCGTCGTCCTCGTCCTCATCCTTGAGTACTTGCATCAACTGCGCCGCATAATCCTTTGCCGCTTGTCGTGGCGCATCCCGTCTTTGCTGTGCTACTGTTGTCGTGAGCGACTCTAGCTGTGCGTATAGGGTTGTTACGCGGGATGCTAGCTCGGTATCGTAGGGTTCGTATTCGACTGTCTCGGGTGCGGTGAAGGATGCTGGGAATGGGAACTGCGGATGAGAGGAATCGATGCCGTTGATGCTGATTGAGGCAGAGGCTGTTATGAAGGTGCGGTTTATGTACTTGAGTCGGATATGACCTGTCAGCTGGTTTGCCCCTCTACCTTATCCACTCTGGGGTTTGGATCTGGTCTCCCTCTTTCGTCTGTTTTGGGAAGCAACAACAAAAAGACATGTTTTGTGTCTTTCCTTGTCCAGATTCAGGTTCAAGGTTGGTTCGACTCACATCATCGACTAATTCTCGTACGCGTTCGCGCATCGGATCTGGTGTCTCATCGTTTGTTGCTGAAGGGGGAAATAGAGGTCGAGTTTCTTGCGTGAGAGCGCAACTGTGTTGGCGTATAGATAAGTCAAGTCTGCTGGAGACTGTAGCTCAACTTTGCGCTGGTGTGCGGCCATTGTATAGGCTGTTGTGGGGGAAGTATTAGAGTGTTGATCCGGAGATTGTTTTTCACGCGTTTAGGCGTTGCAGGTCTTGGCGTTTTGGTCCCCGCAAACGATGTCATCGATTGGATCCAACTTACACCTTAACTTTCACTACACCTTGTGACATTGTGACTTCATTCCTTCATTATACCACTTTCGCATTTTGGCTTTCTTTTCTAGCCCTATTTCTTTTGTTTTTCTGATATATTTGTCCTCTGTCCAGCAGGATCTGGACTGAACCAGGCAGCAGCGGTTTAATGCGACCATTCCAAGGATAATGCCGTCCTTGTGATCCACGTCCAAGTTTTCGCAGGTCCAACCAAATAAAGCATTGAAGCATATACTCAAGCCCGCTGAAGATGACAACAACAACGGCTGTGGAGAGTAGCCCTCCCACTATATCCCTGGTGGACAATACTGTCCCTTCGCAACAGCCATCAAATGGAGAATCCACACGAAGACCCTCGAAACGCAGCCAGAAAGGCAATTTATCAAAACACATAAGTCGCACATCAGTCTCCGGGCAACTAGCAAAGCGCAAATACGCCAAATGGCAACCCGAAAGGCTTGGCCTTTCAACAGACACCGAAACATCTCCTAGCAGGGAGTCGTCGCAAGTGCGCGGGTCAGTCTCAGCAGAGAGCTCGACGGGACCGGCAAACGAGCCCAACACACCAGTACAACCAGACTACGGAACAGAAATCTCTCAAATTGATACAGTGGACTTTGCTCCCTCTTCCAAAGCTCAGAGCCTCACAAACGAAACCACACAATCAAGCAGCGGACCTGGCCAACAGCCCGATTTCGATACGATTGCAACACCTACCACCGAACTAGATGTCTTATACGAAAACCAGCGTGGCTGGTTCTTCTTCGGCGTGCCACGTTATTCCCACAGCTCGCTTCTCAACTTCGATCCTAGCGCCTGGATGACCCAGCACAAGCGACCTAGTCCCGTCAACATCACAAATGCCCAAGTGCCCGACCCCAGCTGGGAATGGGCATGGAGGACATGGTATGTAGATATGTCGGGCGATGTAGATGAGCAAGGATGGCAGTATTCGCTCTCCTTTGGCTCGTCACAGTGGCATGGTACGCATCCGTGGTTTCACTCATTTGCTCGACGAAGGCGCTGGGTTCGGCTGCGCCAGAAGATTCCAGAGAGGCGTCATCGTGACCGCTCGGAATTCGAGAAGGGGCATATGTTGACTGAGGATTACTTCACGATTCATTCTTCCAAGGCGAGGAGTCGCGAGCAAAGTATCGCGCGCCTTTCGACGGTTGAGTCGGGTTATTTGAGTCGGGTGAATAACAAGGTGGATGAAGAAGAGCATCTTGAAGAGATTGGGGATATTCCTTCTCTTATGTATGCGTTGAAGTTAGCATCGATTGATCGAGAGAGGATCGATGCGTTGAAGACGTTTATCGAGCAGGGAGGGGAGGAGCTTTATTATCTCAGTGACAAGGTGAGTGTTTATCAAACACTGCATTCAAAGAGAACATATTTTCTCCTGATTAGAGGCTAATTACTTCTTGCCTGTAAAGATCCCAGAGATTATGCCTATGTTCCTGTTTCAGGCATCACGCTGGCAGTTCGTGACATATCTTGGCAACATCATCCAGCAACTGTCCGCTCCATCCGATGCCCCAGAGCATAAAGATTCCGACAAGATCAAGCGCAAGAAAGATAACCTCATTCGGGTGGTCGAGAATGCTAAGCAACATGTTACCGGCCCAGATGTCTTCACTGATACAGCCGGGGGTCAGGCATCTGAGCTACTCGATTTGACACCGCTTTCTCGACATGACACTTTGCTATCCAAGCGAGCGCAGGTTTCTGGTGAGCCATTACATGTAATGAAAGTGAAGGATATAACCGGCATCCCCAAGGCCGCGCAAATTGGCCACGAAGGGCATATCTATTGATACCCGGCTATAACGCCAAGCAGCACTCTCGGTTGTTCTTTTTGACTTCTATTAGCTACGTACACGACCTTTAGCAAGCATGATTAAACAGAAATAAATCCCGGGACTTTCTATACAAGCCAAGCGTTTGCCAAGTATGTAAATAGTCGCGTGCTGTCGGGATCTCGGCCACCGCCTTCCCTTCCCGCGTAGATTTTTCGGAGCCAAAAGATCGGACTTCTCAACACTTTGCGCTCTTTACCACCTCTGTTTTAAGCACCGGATGCCACTAGTGCACCGATCCATATGCTCTCGAGTGGCCACCCGTGTCTAAGAAGGCGCCTTTCTGCCGTCTTGGACACTGTCGCGGCCGGCCCCGAAGATCCTCTCCTCTTCCTCTACCCCCGATGGGCCGCCTCTGCCCTGCAGCAACGACGACCGATCGCGTCCCTGGCGCCCGCAACAGCTCCAATAAAAGGCAATCGAGCTCCTAGCAATCCGCTTCGTGCCACACTTCCTTCGTACACTTCCCCGCCGTCATTTCATCGCCAGTCCACCCGATGGAGCTCCGCCGATGCCACGAGTCGATCTGCCAAGAGCTCCGCACCGAATCTGTCTACACCTGTGAAAGATAGTGCTGCGAGTACGTCGGTGAGCAGGGGTACTCGAGATGCCATTGAGTCAAGTCATGACATCGCGGGCTTCCCCGTGAGACTGTCACAAGAGTTCAATGGTTCCCTCGAGACCGCGTCCGATGCCTCCGAATCACATAGACGTCGTGGCAACCTGAGTCACAGGGAGCTGCGACAGAAACGGTTAACGGGCCAGAGACAAGCGGCTGCTCACACTCTCGAGAAAGAGCCGGGAACGGAGTTTCCGTCAAAAAAGAACTTGATCAGCAAGTTGTCTGTCCGGGATAGAAGAAAGCTTCGATATGGAGATTATGTGAGGAGGACTCGTGGGCAGGGCCTGTTTGGAGGCTCTTTGGACGGATGGAATGATATGAAGGTGTTGTTAGAGGACGTGCAGAACGATCCTCGTACAGAGCCCAAGAGAAGCACCAGATCCAAAGAGCTACAAATTCCTGAGGAGACGGTAGCGCTTCTTGCTGGTATTATGAATACGAGTATGAAAGAGAATATCTGGTACGTGCATGTGCGGAATGGGTGTAAGGTGCAAATCTTGCATCCGAGGGAGGGTAACGGAACAAACCGCAAGGCTATTTTGACGGGATCGGAGCACGTCATGGAGCTGGTCGAAGCACGCATCAAAAGTGCCCAGACTGCCCAGGATTCTGGGGATCCTCTGGCTGATATTAGAAAGCCGCCGGTCCCCATGTTCATGGAGAGAGAAGTGCTCTCACGGAGAAACATCCCAGCTCCAATGATTCGCGGAGTTTGGAGCTGGCAGCGCCATGCTCTAGAGCCGCTTACGCTAAGGGATGTCCTTGGGTTACGTTCTTCCTTAACTTCAGTGAAAGAATTTGCGGAATATGTTGAGGATTTAACGAGCGCAAGCGGGTCACCTACCCTTGGCGCGCAAGCATCCCGGAATATGAAATGGGTACCGCATGCCAATCAGATCTCACGCCATCTTTTAGACCTATTTCGGCATGACGCGTATCATCAGATTATATCTACTGCTGCGCTGAATCGAGCTTTGGAGTTTTTGTGTGAACATGAACAACTCAATGCTGCTCGGATCGTCTTCCTCAAGGCAGAACATGTTGCGACAGTAGACACTTATAATGTTCTTCTGCGGTCTGCAGCACGGCGTCACGATACTTGGGCCTTTCGCAAGTTCTTGAACTTGATGCCTCGAGCGAACATTCGTCCCAACCCAGATACATGGCTTGCTTTGCTACTGGCTCTGACTACGTCCAATGCCAAGGCGTCACTCATTACACATATGGTGCAGAATGGCTTTATGACGGATGTCAAGGTGATTCGAACTGCCCTCCAGTTAACGATTCAAGACTCGCTTCTTGTACACCTTGAAAGCGGACAGGATGTTGAATCATTCGTCGCTCTCATGAATAAAACTCATGGCGCAGGTTGGTTTAGCTCTTCGCTTCTTGGGCAAATGGTCAGTGTAGCTGCGCGCTGCGAGAACTTTACCGCCGTGGACGCGCTATTGAAGATCTGCGCCGAGCAAAACTTTGACATCGACAGCTCTATTCTCAATCAGATTTTGCCTATGTGTCGTGCCAACATCCTTACTGCACTTCACTACACATATCAATGCGCCAGGTTTCCTTCTTTCCGATTTGTGCCCCAGATTTGGGAGCGTCTGTTTTTCATTGCATACAAAAGCCAACACTACAACATCTGCCGAGTGCTATGGCGGTATGCATGCATGGATGGATCCGTGACCAGCAACATGAGGAAAACCGTACTCAGCTCATTGACGCGCAACGCGTCATTCAAGAAGAGTACTAACCAAATGAGTGAAATCTGGCGTCTTGACGCCGGCAAGATCATCGTCGGCATGGACGTCCACTTCGAGGACTATAGGATCCGGAAATCCGTCTTGGAAAAACTTCCTTCTGAATTCCACGATATGCCTCTAACCTTCCTCTCATCCGGCTACAAGCCCCATGGCGAAGAACGCCTCATCCAGCTTCACCTGGCCAAATACCTCGTTGACCGTGACATAAGATACGGTGCCTCTACCTACGAACCCATCAACTCCGTTGCTATCATGCTCCAAGCTGCGGCTGTCATAGACCGTGAGTGGAAGGGCGTTCCGCGTCCCTTGACGTGGAGGATTCAAAATGCCATCCATGTGCCAATTCATCGCAACAAGAATTGGCACCAAAAGATATAATCACCGCAAAGATCTTTGTACGATCTTTGTAACCCTTCTCCTCTTATTGGTTTCTGTCACCTAGCGCCGTCGTGTTGCATGAGATATCCTATTCAGCGGGTTTGGATAGACATAGATTTGTACTATATTTTGTTTCTGTTCCGCTCATCTTTGTATATAATCGCTGTGTATTATTTTTAAAACAAATGATACATACCATTTACCTCCCATTTCTTCCAGCATTATAGACTTCAGCATTCTCAAAAGAGTTCCAAGGTTGGAGCCTTCATCTATTCAGACGTCCTTTGGTTTCTGGTTCACATATAATCTCAACATTGGTAGGCTGTAACTTCTGTCTCCGATACAAAAGCCTTTCCTCTGCTAAAGATGTTTCTTCATCACCGCTCTTGCGATTCTATTGCACCACGAGCTGGCCCGTGCTTTCTGCTTTTTTTTTCTTCTTCCTACTGTCCACGGCGATAAGTTCTGATGCAGGGCTCTGACCATCTGAACTTATCTTTGAGGTCACGAATGAGGAAAGTCAGTTGACTTGTGAAATCCTTGGACATTCATAGTTATACCGAGAGAATGAGACATGTTTCCACGGGAACTTATCAAAGCACTGTCTGGGTTCTGATGAGCCACCGGACGGAGGGATCAGCTTAGTTGTTACTGCCAACTGAAAATACTGATATCAAAGACAACACTAACTCGAAGTCACCTGGGCACTATTCATAGCACAGATATTTGCACAAGCTGCATTAGTTCCTTTTAGCGAGAACCAATGAACTATTGAAAACAAGGGCCCAGCTTTAAGACAAGCGAGTTGCCAGGAACGCACTATACATTAGAGACAGATCTAAATATAGGGACACTACGTAATTCCCGGCACCATCTAGGAAGAACATCCTTTCAACGGTGTTTAGGGAGAAAAAACCTGCTATGCAGTACGGAAGCAAAGCCGGGCCCCTGAAGAGACCGGGGTCTGGCCCGCTGTCAAATGTTGATCGACCACGTTTAATTTGCTTCGGTTCCACCAACGCTTTTACAGGTCGTTTGCCCCGTTGGATTCCCACTGCCGAACGGTCATGGCTACTGTTTCCGGTATCAGAGTTCACCGCTGAACATCCACGGTAAAGGGGGTTAGAGCTTGGACTTTTCTGTTGGATTATCTTGTTTACTTATTTTTTTTTTTTTTTTGGCGGGCTTGACCCCTGACGAAGAATTGTGGCATTTAGACTTTAGTCGGAAGTTTAACTTCCTTGGTTTGGCCGGATTCGCTGATCGCCGCTGCAATATGAGATGTCCATGTGGCTTGAAAGTTTCCTTCTCCAGACTTTGTACTTTCGGAGGCACCGTTGGGGCGGGACCGTTAGGGCATCGGGCATACGTTGGGAGTCGCCAACGGATTCGGCTGAGGACCTGCTCTGTATGGAAATGTCCACGGGAAAGCCGGTGCGTCAGATAGGAGAATTGAGTGTCGGGATTTGAGAGAATTCAAGCTCGATAGTAAGCTCAGTCATGCTAAAAGCCATCCCGCAAACCTTGGAAGGCGCCATTACTTAAATTTGAGTTGAGCATTGGCATGTGTAATGTTTTACCCCGGAAGTACCTTTGCTTCTACGCGAAACCCGATTGCGATGGTGGAACATCGTCTGGACCGATACATATACTGTACTAACGGTGCTTTGCATACATACTGTGCTAATTTCCAGTCTAAGTCTTCTATGGTTAAAGCATCATGCAATGCAACTCTCCTAGAATCAGGGATCATCTACCAGATCGGAACTGAAATGAAATAATCTCGATCAAGAATGAGGCCCGTGATAGGGAAATCTATCTCAAGAGACGAAGGATCACCCCTGCCTTTAGCAGCAAGAACGGCACGGATGAAAATCGTGCCGAAGATCATGAAACCGGACAGAACGAACCGGAATTTAGCGTTTCAAATGATAAGCTACACAGCCTTGAGCTGAACGGGCTAGCAATCGAGACGAGTCTGGGGTTAGTAAAGACTCCTGTACCGAGAGCATGGCTTCCCTCGGGTAAAGGGAGAAAAGCGTTATCCGAGACCGAGCTTGTGCGGCCAAACTCAAAACCCAATCAGTGGATGAAATGATGAGCACGGGCACGCGTGCTTGACACGGAATGTGTGTGGAGTTGGCCCTGACGTTCTCCACTTGGTCTTGCCGAACCTGTTGTTCCCCGATGGATCAATTCTGGCCGTTTGGTCCCTTAAGGCGTTTTCTTTAGCGACTGTATCCGCTCTGGAGATTGGAAACCTGGAAACGCGGTAATAGTGTCCGAGATTGGCGTAACTAAACGAGGAAAACAAATAGTGTGAAAAACGTCATTCCACGAGATTCCTGAGAAGCCAAAGAACAAAAATTCCTTCCATTTAGGGGATCGAGCAAGCGGGGGCTTGCTCAACAGGGGGCTAAATGAACAGCACCAGGCCACATGTGGAGCCTTGGCATAATCAGGAGGAGAACAGACTAAGCACTGGAAGCCGAGCCAGGATTCCACCGACGTTTCAGAAATTTCCTTGCGTCTATGCTGGCGCACAGCCCATGCGGGTTTCAGCAATTGCGTGCCGATCGCTGCAGCTTGCATTCCGCATAGCGCCTTGGCGCACAGCGAGGAACCATCGAAAAGCACGCGTGGAGCCCTTATCCACAATTTCCCTGGGCTTGGGAATAAAGCCGTATTGGGTACTCCGTCTGTATGTCCGGTATTTCTGATTTTCCATATAGTTATGAACATTAATCGATAGTGTCATGCAAGGATCGTATGTACTGAGGAATCCAATGTTCTCGAACTCGATACACGAGGCAATGTGATTGGTCCAATCGCATGGAATGGCCCGACGATTTTCAATAGCGTCGCGATGGATCGGATCCTCTGTCTTCGGAGAAAGTGACTGATTTGGGACGAGGATGTACGTGAGTTTATTACGGAGGAGCTCCAGTACTGAACGGAGTGTCAAATGAGATCCTAGTCCATGTCGATCCGTACTTTGAGGATAAACGTACCTATCAAACAAAGTACAATCAATAGTACGGTATCCTGATCATGGTATTTCTGAAGACAAATCAAAAAAGGGAAGAGTTGGCCCCATTGTGGTGGATCAGCCTAGCGCCCCTAGTATGTACAACTCGTTCGTACAGGAGATTAGTACTTAGCAAAGAAAAAAAAAGAGTTAGTAAAACCTTCTTCTTCCACATTCCGTTAGGAATTTGCAGAACTTTCTGGTTTCCTTTTGCTCGGTAGTGGGCCTTGTAGGAATCTCCAATCTGCACTCCGCAACACTGTCACTAAAACAATACACCAGTCTAGCCGCGTGCATCATCCTCCCCGCTTGTGGATTCCTTTCCTGTGAGACGGGAGAGATGTGCTACTGACCCTTTCAGCTTTATTTCTTCTCTCTTACTCCTCCCCTCCATTCTTCCCCGACCTTTGGTCCTCGGGTGCTTTTGTCACTGGAAACTGCCTGTCACCCTATTTCCTCCCCGCGAACGCCTCAAGTCTGGATCCTTCCCGTCGATCTTGCGACCCCGAAACCTCCCTTCCTCCCCAAAAAACCGTTTCGCACACAAGTCATCAGTACTCGCCAGGTGACGGACTCGGTGTCTCGGAGGATAATTTGGTCCAATTGGAAACTCGGCGACGACATATTCGCAACGGAACGTGGCAGGCCCTGGGTGTGGGGAACCTTGAAATCATCGATCAAAGCGTCGACAGGATCTCTCGGATACGCCCGCTCATTCGTCGCGTGGGACTAAGCTGTTGAATAATTGTTAATTGGTAGGTTATGGCCCTATCACAACCTCCGGAGATCCAAATCTGGCGGTGCGCGTTCGAGAACGCTCCTTCTCAGCCTCAAACATGCTCAAAATTGAGCCGGCGTGGCGGTAGGCGGCGCGCATCCCTGATTCAGATCGAAGCTCCGTCCGATGCAACTCGAACTGGCCCCCTGTATTCTGGACGCAACCGCTGACTATATTTGCGCCAAATCTAGAATTTTGGTTGTATCCCTGAAAACATGGGTTGTATCGCCTCGAAACCCGCCGAAGCGGATAAGGATGCCACTCAGCGCAATGCCCGTATTGATCGGGTCATCAAGAGCGATAAGAAAACCATGGATCGTACTATTAAGATCTTGTTACTAGGTGAGGCATCCCGGCCTCCCAAATAGCCCCGCGCGCGATCACTTGGGCTGACATTCTCACCAGGTGCTGGAGAATCGGGCAAGTCAACCATCATCAAGCAGATGCGCATTATCCACAGCAGAGGCTTTCCCGAGGAAGAACGTCATCAAACACGAGCTGTGATCTACTCCAATGTGGTCATTGCTTTCAAGGTTCTGTTAGATATTATGAAAGCGGAGGGCATTAATTTTGAGGATGAGAAGACACAGGTATGGTAATTTCTATCCCGGCCTAAATCCATGCGCTAACTTTCTCTCCAAGGGTCTTGCAGAATTGTTAGACAAGACCGAGCCCGACGTCGGCTCGGACGAGGCCTTCTCTGATTTGAAGGTCCGCGATGCGATGAGGGTCATGTGGCTCGATGGAGGCGTTCAAAAGGCTGTGGCGCGGGGACATGAATTCGCGCTGCATGATAACCTTAGCTAGTGAGTTCATCATTTGCGTGCGGCAGGTCACAATTATACTAATGCTTCTTCAGTTTCTATGAGTCGTTGGACCGGATCTTCACCCCCGGGTGGCTCCCTGATAACCAGGACATGCTGCAAGCTCGACTTCGGACAACAGGTATTACCGAAACTTTGTTCGAGCTCGGCCAGATGAACTTCCGGATGATGGACGTTGGCGGACAACGTTCGGAACGGAAAAAATGGATTCATTGCTTTGAGGGAGTTCAGTGCTTGTTGTTCATGGTGGCTTTATCTGGATACGATCAATGTCTGGTTGAAGACCAGAACGCTGTAAGCATATATCTTCCATCCCTGTAACATGTTGAAATGCTGACAAAGACCTACAGAATCAAATGCACGAAGCTATGATGCTATTCGAATCACTTGTCAATGGCGAGTGGTTTAAGCGCAAGCCGATTATCCTCTTCCTTAACAAGATCGACCTCTTCCGAGCAAAACTCGCCATCTCTGCTATCTCGAGGCATTTCCAAGATTACAGCGGCTCCGACACAGATTTTGAAGCTGCTGCACGGTACTTTGCCGATAGATTCCGCGGGATCAACCGAATCCCAGACCGCGAGATCTATATTCACCAGACTAACGCCACGGACACCACTCTCTTGAAGGCGACCATGGACTCAGTCCAGGACATGATTATACAAAAGAATCTGCATACCTTAATACTATAAGGCAGTGAATCTTTTAAATACCGGTGGCCTTTATGAACGTCATTGTTTGCCACGAAGTCGATTGTTGTTTCTTGTCAAGCTCTTGAGCCTACCTTTTTTTTCTTCGGTTGCATACTCCGGCGGTTAATTTTTCTTTCTGTCATCGCGACACTACGTCTTTTGCATCCATTGCCTTCCCGACTTTCCTTTTTCGCATGAGGCGTCTTGATGATAGAGTCGTCGGCCCTCTGACGTATCCTTGGGTCTGTTACGTTGCATCCCAAAAGTCCGTTCGATTTCGCCAACTAATGCCACGCTCCAAGCTCTGTGATGGTTTCCTTTCTCTACTCTGTTTTTGTCTTTTTTGATCATGCAGGATGATACCACTATTTCACTTCTTTGTCGCTGCAAATTTGTTTTGTTTACCTGACGACTGTATTACTACAGGTCCTTATTTTCTTTGGTTACTTATAACTTGAATGAAGTTGACATATCACTCTTAAGATTTCTACACTATAGTCTGTTCCGTTTTTATAGTATCCGTGTCAGGCATCGTACTACTCGGCATTGGCTAAGCTTTTGGACTGAACGCTTACACTGAAGGAAATTGCACATGGAGGAACCACCGGAGAGTATTCGAATCGTTCACGACTATTGCAAAAGAATATCACCACTGAAAATTCGAAAACAAGGTAGAATAGCCAGCTTGTAGATCAATATGCGAGTGCTAGGTGCTGCACATGTACTAACTACATTTGTACCCAATCTGGTTCCCACGTCGACATCAGAGCCTCAGAGTAGTCTTATCAAAATGCCTCTATATAGGTTCATCGGACCTCAAGTTTTTCAAGCCGTATATTTTGAGTTCACTAATCCTGCACCAGGAGTTGTGGAATAACTTTGAAAATTGCCAGTTCAGCCCATTGGACGCCACTTGAGTCAGGCACCAAATTACATAATCCCCGCATGATCAGAGACGCCGAGTTCCGGTCCGATGATTTCGCCTCCGAGCAAGTTCATCTTCACCTTCTTCCCCAGTTCTTGGGTACCACGCCAACCATGTTGTCAACATCTATACGCCGGGCCGCATGGGCGCCTCTCTCCAGTGCACCTCGCGCTGCCCAGAGTGTTCCCTCCACCGGTCTCATCGGCGCAACCCGCTACGTGCACCAACGCCGATACTCCTCATCCTCCTCCAAACCACCAGTCCCTCCCAGTGACGGTTCTCAGCGGCTGGATACCTCTACTCCTGCGAAGAATGTGAACTCTTCTGGCGAGAAGAGCAAGGCTGCTCGCCGCCGAGGCAAGGACTCTGGCGCCCGCAACGGATCTTCCAAGTCCAGCGGGCAGCATGCGGCATTTTCGAAGCTCCCCAGTGTCCCCTCGACACAGCACCGACAACCCCATGGTGAGTTCCTAGGAGCCAAGCCGAGCTTCACATGCTTCATAAATGTATTTCATACTAATTTTGTCTCCGCAATAGACGTTCACGTTGCCTCGTTCTTCTCCATTCACCGCCCGATCTCCGTGACCACCACGGTCCCCCCAACCTCGAGCTATGAAGCTTTCGAATCGATCTTCTCCAAGAGACTCATGAAGAACCAGCCCGACGATGTCATCTTCACCCTCTCAAACACCGTCCAGTCCATGGAGGGCGCTAACGGCATGTCCGAAGCTGAGGATCCGTTCGGCCAGATGCACAGTCGCTTCGCTAGCGATGCCAACGGCGATCTCCAGATGCTCGACAGCCCCGAGGCACACATGTCCGTTGAGGAGCTCACTCGTCGTCTCCGCCCCTTCCACCCTCCCCCACCCCCGGTCCCCATGAACATGAGCGCCGAGGCCGAGGCCATGGAGTCTCACGAAGCCCAGGGCGAACAGGATACCACCTATTCCACCGTCCTCACCATTCGGGAATCTCGCCACGCCGATGGCCGTAAGACCTACGAGGCTTCGACTGGTCCCTTTGTCCGTGACGAGATGGAGGCCCCCGCTGGTCTGCGTGATGAGCTTACCATCAACGCTCCCAGCTCCAGCACTGGCATGACCTACGTTGAGCGCCTGCGCCACAACTCGTCCATGCATGCTATTAGCACCAAGAGACGGCGCAAGGTGAAGATGAAGAAGCACAAGTTCAAGAAGCTGATGCGGAGAACACGCACCCTCCGTCGTAAGCTCGACAAAGCTTAGATCTGGGGCGATTTTGCGTTTCCATTTGTTTGGTGTCATTTCTTCGGTTTTCATCGGATGCATCTTTGGCCTGCTTCTTGCATCTTTGCTGGGTTGAGGGGGTTAGTATCTGAGTCGTAGGGCATATCCTCTTCTTATCCCTCCAGTACATTGCTATCTTATATTCCTGGTCATTTTTTACTTGGCTTCCTCTATACTACTATCCTAACATTCGCCAATTTTTTTTTCCTTTTTTGGAACGTCGGGGCAGAAGCTGTGGTTTTGGCCGTCTTTGTCTTCCCTTATGTGTGGCATATCCTGCCTCTCATGCATCGCGGGCTACCCTATAGAATCTTTCTCTTGATAAACACTCTGTGTCTCATTCCTCATAACTTCTACGGTCGTTACCGCTCGTAATCCGAAAAACTAGAATTATATGATACGAGTCCAGCGACTGGTGTCTTCAAAGTGTGGTATCTCATCGCAAGTTCACGCGTGCTACGCAAATGATACAAAGTATCTCCCTGGAGGGTTCAAGAGCTTATGAGCGAGATGTGCTAGAGCTACGAAGAATCCAGAGCATAATGCACAAATCGGGATTGCTATATCATACCGAATACAAGGACTTGACAAGCCAAATAAAAAGACAAGAAGAGTCAAACCGAGAGTAAAAAGTTAGAGAAAGGAGGGTCTCCAGCAGCAGTGAGACCAACAAGACAGTCAGCCTCACTGCAACCAAAGACGAAAAGGGGGGAAAGGGTCCCAATCAAGCGAGACTCAATATAAAGTACAGTATCCAGCGCGCGCATTCATGCAATGTAAGCCAATCCAATATCTACCCACACTTGTCCAACCGTTGGGATCCAATTGAAAGTGTCCCCCGATTCTACATACCACAGTGATCAAAAGAAGAATTTCCCATTCACAAGTCAAATGAATTTATCATAGCCGAAAATCTTTTTCCATCTTCACACTAGTCCTCGTACCCGACACCATGGGACGGAATAATTAACGCGCTTGTCATGTCGGGGTCAAGGTTCACAAATTGACACGTCGGACTGCAAGACACCTCACAGGCTTGATGAGTGAGGTATCAGGAGTCCGAACGTTGTAACGAGGCGCTGCTCGTTTAACAATCTGCTTTAGAGCGGGAGTTCATGAGAAGAGCGACAATCAATCCGTAAAGACCTAGAGGGACAATGTTAACGAAATACAATTAGCTTGCGTGGAGCAGAAAGAACTTACCCAAGACTTCGGCGAAAATGAGAATCAGAATCATTCCAACGTAGAGACGAGGTTGCTGAGCAGTTCCACGAACACCAGCGTCACCGACAATACCAATAGCAAAACTGTGAAGTGTTCCGTTAGCGACCAGAGTCATGTGGAAGTTGAGTTCTGATTGAAGATCGGACTTACCCAGCGGCCAGACCGGCCAGACCGACAGCGAGACCAGCACCCAGCTGGATGAATCCAGTGTATAGAGGGAGCTGCTGCTTCAGGTCGTTGGCGACCAGGACGGACACGACGAGACCGTAGATACCAATGATACCAGCCATGACAATGGGGACAATGTCTGTTCGTAGTCAGTATATGCGTCCAAACATTGCGATACATTCGCTGGATTGATAGTTCTCTAAGGTCTGAAGCTTGACGTACTCTTAACGATCAGGTCGGGGCGCAGGACGGCCATGGAGCAAACTCCGACACCGGCCTTAGCGGTACCGTAGGCAGCACCGAAACAGGTGAAGACGATGGCTGAGGTGCAACCCAGCGCACCGAAGAAGGGCTATAGAAGATATATCAGTCATTCCGCCGATGTGATTTTGACAAAGCGGGTGCCGGGGTTGGGAGGGGCGGTTATGACGGGGTCGCCGCTTGAATCTACTCGATGATGATCGAGGGAGCTAGACTTACCGCATAGACGGGGCTATTTGAGATTGCAAGTTAGCAGGAGTTATCAATGCATGTGTGCCCATGATGGTTGTAGCAGTCCGAAGGTCGGTAGCTGTCAAGCACCCAGGGGGCGGGAGTCATGATGACAACGTACCAGAGTTCTGTGGCCATTCTGACGGATGATGCTCGACAAGGAAGTCGAGGGGAAATCGGAGCTTAGATGAGATGGGAAAGATCCGAACGTAAAGGCGTGGACCGAAGAAGAGGTTAGCGGTGATCGGGAGGGAGAGAGCCAGCTACGAGGTCAGAGGCCACCACGCTGGTGTTGCAGTCACGTGTTTTCTTGGCACGGCATCGGGATCCACATGAACGTATACATCGAACACCAATCTGAGATGCATTGTGATTATCGTACAGATCATTTTACAGATGAAATGTTTGTATAGGGGGTATTTGGAACTTTAAACTTCCTTATATCTAGTAACATGGTATATAGTTTGTTGCTGTATACAACCACCTTGACTCTGCCATATATCCCAAGAGGCTGGGAATGCTTCTCCGACTCGACTCCAGACATGTCAGGTAATATTCAATTCGTTTTCTTCTTCATATACACCACAGCATACTTGATCTAGGTTGGCAAGCCTCAAATTCACATATTTGCATCATTTTCTTACGACAAGGCCCAATCACCTAGCGATAGGTAGCTCAGAGATGGACCTTGGCATACATGACAACAAGCTCGGTGGAATAGGAGCTTCGGAGACAGCCAAATTTTCAGAGCACCATGCATTTTGAAATGTCTAGAGTGACAATTGCTGCATTGTCTCGAGTCCCAAACCATACCTGGGCATATCGATAGATGGACCAAAAACAAGGCGGCTTGCAGAAACGGGAGAAAATGAACGGTAAGTATAGGAATAATTGAGAAGAGAAGATCAGAATCAAACAGAGGAGGGAGGATTTATACTCGACTGCATCGCGCCTTCCTGGAATGATTGATCCTGCTTCCCAAAAATAATAATACGATGCCACTGGCTATGTAATGCCTCCATGCGCGTAATTGGGCGGTGCAAAATAACAGTAATGTAACGTATATAATACGAACTTTCCCTATGAGTGAAGTGAAATATATGAAACGTGATACCTACCGTACTAACCCAACACGGCGGCCTTTCCGCGGAACCGCGGACGTCGGGCCTCCATCAGAGTCCCTCCGAAAGTATTGCCCTCGAATAGACTATTGTCATTGGCTTCCTCGAAGGAATCTAATAGGAAAGTCTTGGAGCTAGTGTTTGCCCGTGGTATATAAAGAGTTCCCGCGGACATCCGCGGCCTTGTGGTATCAGCGCCTTTTCATCAGCCGGTCATTACTAATTAGTACTGTTTGGGACTATACATCATGAAGAGAGACGCCAACGGCAATCCAATAACAGCAGCGAGTAAGTGGGCTCGACCACCTCTGTCGTGTCAAGCTTGCCGTGAGAAGAAACGTCGATGTGATCGCACCCAACCATGCTCAAACTGCGTGCTCAGAAACATCGCCTGTGAATATTCTGGACAAAGTCCGGAAAGCTTGAGTAGCCTAGAGCCCTCACAAGCTGGAGGGCTTATTTCGACTAAATCTAGCCAGACTGCAACAGCTCGACCCGCACATTCGGCCCCAAGGTATGCCGCCTCTACTTCCAATATTGCCCCATGTCTTACTAACACCCTTCAAGCAACTCTGATGAGATATTATATCGGTTAAGAAGATTAGAAGCAGCTTTCCTTGAGAAGTCTCATTCTCCTCAAGGACTTGGACAAAGGCCTCATGGTGTTTTTATGAACTCGAATACCTCACATGGGCAAGACCAGGTAATATTTGACCTACTTTTACTTTCAAATCAATTCGCATTCAGCATACTTACTTGTCCCCTAGGCTTTTACTTCTCATTATGTCACCCCGTTCAGCGTCCATTATATGTCATCCCCAAATGATCAAAGCATCGGTGCATCCGACTTCCCAAGCATTATGGAAATGACGAGGAAGCTGCCACCATTACGGCAAGCCAGGGAGCTGTTCAACCACTTTGCAGCAACACTGCAGCCAACCTTCGGCGTCCTCCATATCCCCTCATCCCGCGTGATGATGGAAAAGGTATATGAATGCATCGTTGAGGGTGAAGTACCCCCGGCTGCTGATTTGATGCTGCTCTTTAGCATCTTTGCGGGCTCCTCTCTGGGATGGACACCTAGCCTTCTAGAGAAGTTGAATGCGACGAGTGAAGGCGCACGGGCGGCTTTGATAGCGTATAGTCGGTTTGCATTGGCTATATTGGACCATCCTTCGCGAATTTTACAGCCATCAACGACCGCCCTTATAGCCATCGGCACGCTGGGGCACATAATATTAAATACGGATGGCTTCCCGTCCCGCGTTCAAATTCTTCGTCATCACTGTCTACTGATGTCGAGGGAATTAAAGATCCATCGGCTAGACACGGCAAGAGCTCGCGAAGAAAGAAGACTGAAAGGATGCGATATGATTGATGTCGAGATTCAACGACGAGCTTGGTGGCATATGGTAGCATCTGACTGGTACTTTCCCAGCGCTCCGAAACAAATAGGCCATAGCTGACCATAATAGGCTTCTTTCGTTCTCTGGTGGTCCCCAGGAAGGTGCATACATCTTTCAAACCAAACACATGAACGTCAACATGCCCAGCAACACGGACGATGAGCTTATCACGAGTGCTGGAGTTCAGCAAGATTTTCCATTGTCTGTGCCCACGTCGATGTCTGCTTTCATTACTCGAGTTCAGGGTGCAGATCTATGTCGTCAAGTAATCGATGCTCTTCCATCCGTTTTACTCGACTCTCAAGAGCCAGACTACAAAACCATCCTGGAGCTAGACTCTAAGTTCCACGATCACATCGCCGGTCTTCCTGTATATTACCAGCTGGACCAAGAAAGTATCGAGCAGAGTCGGCAACTCTGCAAAGAGCGGCCATACATTGCTTGGCAGCGAATCAGCGTTCACTTCGGCCTACACACACGACTTTGTCGATTGCATAGACCCTACCACCTTGAAGGTATAACGAATCGCAAATATGCGTACTCGCACATAGTATGCATCCGTTCGGCGCATAAGGTCCTGGAACTCCGGCGTGCGATGGATGAAGTGGCCCCAGAGGTTGGACTGAAAGCCGCCAGGTTCTGGACTGTCATGCATCATGTTTTCTTTGCCGCTTTGATTCTCGCAATGGATGTATCGTTCAATCCTATCGCACCCGATGCGGAGGCTCGAAAGGCTCAAGTGCTTGCTGCCTACGAGACTTTGGAACAATCCAGGCGAGAGTCTAATGACCTGATGGAAGGCATTCAAAAAAATTTACAGACCTTGATGTCTACGTTGCACAAAAAGCGATCGCAGACATCCGCCCTACCAAAGGATGATGCAGCCCGGGAGGGACTGGTCGCCCCGTCCTCAACAGGGAACCGATCGGCAAATGAGACGAGCGAGCCTGTGACTGCCCACGACGAAAGCACCTCTCTTGCACCGCCATCTTTAAGCGATGTTGATGGCTATGACCTACTCAATGATCTAGGTCAAGATGAGTGGGAGAAACTTTGGTCGGACTTTGTGGCTGTGGCCCCCGATTTAGATGCACCACAGTGGAACTCTTTGCTAGAGGATGTGGATTTTACTCCCCACCTGAAAAAATACTAGGTTGAAGTATCTCGGATTTAAAAATAATTCAGATGCAGCCCTATTGGGGCGTCAATTTCCTAATCGCCTTAAAGTTGTTCAGGCTCTTCCCCAAACAAGGAGTGGACCCGAAAGAACCTTGGAAATCCTGTACAGTTCGGCTTGCGTCAGGGGGCTTTTTCACATTGAGTGTGAATTTTCTTGCTTTGCAGCCACTTCCAGTTACACACCCCTGCACGAACTTTTAGGAACTTGCTAGGAACCAGCCAAGAGTGAAGTCACTACAGTCATGGGTAACCAATGAAGCTCGTGGTGGCTGCAGCATGGCCTTGGCAGGTGGGGGTCCGAGGCACGGTAGGGCTGGAACGTTGGTTATGATGCGCCACAGGTGACGAAAGGGATTTCTTAGCGGCCTCGTTGGGATCGTCACTACAGTATCATGCGACTCCGTGCAGACCGAGAAATGCTTCCTAACTTAGCCATGAACCAGGTCATGGCGCCAAGCTTTCCTTCCAGGCAACCGGCAAAACACGGCATAGGATAGGACAGTTGAGAATGGAGCTGAGAAAGACATTGGTACAGGGCGACAGTGAAGTATAGAATTCAATTAATAATCAAGTCGTATTTCTAGGGGGTGTAACAGGTGCGAACCCTACTCCGTGTAAACCGTGTAGGCTGTGAACCTTGGGATGATGATCATCCTAATTTAAAATTCAATAGAAACGGTAGGAAACCTTGCTTATCTTAGTGACAGCCACAGGCAGTGAGGTTTCTAGCCAATGGAAGCCCAGGGATTTGCAGATGCGCCACATGTGTGGCGTCAATGATGTAATAGATGAAGCTCTCTTGTTCCCGTTCCGTTTTCCAGTTTAAAAGAGCTCCGCATTTCCTCTTCCCTTCGGATTCTCTTCCTCATACTGAAATCTTCGTGATACTCACATCCCATCAACATGCCTTTCACCGCTTCGTAAGTTCGCCCTTGTTATCTCCGGAGCTGTCCTCTTCTTTCGCATGCCATGTCCTCTTGGCCCTGGCTTCCCATGTCGCACGAGGGCCATTGCCAGAAAGTTGGAACTAACTCGGAACTCTAGTGATATCTGCAAGATCATCTTCGCCATCATCCTGCCCCCTCTGGGAGTCTTCCTGGAGCGCGGATGTGGTGCTGACTTCCTGATCAACATCCTATTGACCATCCTTGGTTGGTTGCCTGGTGTGATCCACGCCTTGTACGTTTTCTCCTCCTAGACTGCATATCATCTGAGAGTTTCTAAAACTAATATTGTCCTCCCTTACAGCTACATCATATTCAAATATTAATCACGCTGAAATGACAACCCATGGCGCCCTGCCTCGACCCATGCGTTTCCGAGCAATATTCAACGAGAATATAATTCGTTATTCCCTGTGTCGCATTCCAGTAGCCATTCCTAGCTCCCCTGGAAATGCGCACCAGTGGCTGAAGGGTCGAGTGCATCCGTCAGCGTGATTCCGCAGAGCTCCGAGACTAGCCTGCATTCCCCACACGGGGCATGGCCGACATGATGTTCATAATTCCTTAATGTTGGCGTGTGCTATGTGGGCACCGCCAAGGATTTTTTTTTTTTTTTTGATTTCACTTTCCTATGTGCGATTATCTTGCGGGTTTTCTCTTTTTCTTCTATGCTTTTCGAATGATACCACCTCATCTTGTATGACTCGCGGGCTTGTGTTGGCCTGGGGTTGGTTAGCCTTTTCGAATGGAATGGCAATTATTTTATTCCGATATTGTCCCAACTGTTAACGTAGTAAAGTCCACTGAGACTGGGGATCATCTCCACATGGATGTAGTGGGACCGCTTTATGTGACTATTAGAGTATGCCGTTGGGCTTTCCGGACGACGCGGATATACAAGGATTCTCACCAAGAACCTTGTGTTATCAGGCAGTTGAGTGCTACATGACTCACTTGGTCCTAGGAGCAAGGATCGACGTTCACGATTATAAGTAGATCATTTGGAATATCCTTCCAGAAGCCTGACGTGGAATTCCCAAGATCGACTCTCATTAACCAACCGCTTTAGTGAAAGACCACAACCCCAAAACTAAGTACAGCAGATCAGCGATCAGCGCCTCAACCGCTCTGAAACACCGTCTCGATACGTTGACTGGGCGCTGCAAGGCAAGCGCCCCCCCTTTGAGGCCCGGCGCGTAAAGTCAGCGGGCCCGCAGCCACCCAACCAGGTCAGGGCGCTTCACGACCACCACCATTCGTTCCATCGCGACAAGAACAGGATTGAAGATGTCATCTGGTTTCAACATAGCGCCTACATGCATTGCCACAATGCCTCGTTTCATTTCCGGGCTGAACTTGATTTGCTTGGTCGGTATAAGCCGGTCAGCGTCATCACGCCCGGAGTCATCTCGCGCCTGAGATCGCGACGCGCCCAACACTTTCGTGTTTAATAATGTCCGTGGCCCATCTTGGAGGCGCTTGATGGCTCTTCTTTGCTTCTATCCTTGATCATCTCTCGATTACAATCCGAATCTCTTGTGTCTTTCGCACCGAACAATACAGCTGTGCTGATAATGATCACTTCAAGGACTACGTGCCTTCAAGGGTAGTCACTCCTATGTATTATCCGATCAGGTCAGTGTGAAACGAGAAAGGAAAAGAGAAACAGCTTCTCACCAAGTTCGATCATATAGAGCTGTCACAGCATGCTCCTCCATCCTGTTTACAGGATACTCGCTGCGGCCCTCCTGCTAGTCGCGTTCTGTGTGGCCAGCGGCGATACCTCCGATGTAAAGAATGCCGCTCTTTGGGATATGGTCCCTGATTGCGCTCGAAATTGCACAGAAAACTTCATTCAGACCGAGTACACGACGGCGGAGTGCAGTGACAAATCGAATATTAAGTGTTTGTGTCGTTCGAGAACACCCAGCAATCTTACCATCGGGGAAGCAGCCTTGACCTGTGTATATGCTTTATGCTCGGAGAAAGTTAAGAAAAACACCGATGTTTATCATATTTGCGACTCGGTGTCTGGGCATCTGGCTGAGACACATGCCACTCTCACTGCAACTACGTTTGCCCCTGCGTCCTCGACGACGACATCGACAACGGCCGAGGTGACCACCAGCTCGACTACAAAGAAGCAATCGGCAGAGTCTACTACTGAATCTGAGACATCGACATCTACAACTTCGGCGTCGATAACGTCTGACCCTGCGGCCGAGATTACTTCTTACCATCAATCGACCTCTGCATCCGAAGTATTGTCCCATACTAGCTCTGATACATCTACCACAACACCGACAAATTCCTCAACATCCGCGACTGGCAAAAACGATAGCCATCATGTCAGCCCAGGAATTGTTATTGGTGTCTCTGTTGTATCTGGTGTAGCCGGCTGCTTCATAATAGGAGTTGCTGTATTCTTCTGCGCGAAGAGGTGGAGGAAGAAGAACCAAATAGATTTTGAGATTGGGGGAGATATGTCCGAGCCGTCTGGCTTCTCGGATCCATCATATTCCCGAGGGCCTTCGCCAAATTTGAATCCAGGGCCTTCGGAGCTGAACACTATGCGAAGTCCGCTGGAAATGTCTCAAGTGTCGCTGCCATCGCGTTCTTTGCAGTCATTCCCGTACCCTCAGAACTCCACCGCACCGGGCATTCGTCTGGTAGAAACACCTCGGGATGAACGGAATCAGCGAATAGGTTGTGCAATTACCTCCGAATCGGATTGGGAAGGCTCACCCCGGACAGTGGATTCACAACATACACTGGCAGAGCTGCTACCAAGTCCAAGTGCCGGCTTAGTTCCCAAACCACTGAAATTGTGGTATCGACCAGCTAGTACAGGGACCGTATTTGAAGAGGACGAAAATCATGCCATGGCAGAAAAAATTCTACCCCCTCTGCCCAGTACAAGGAGGTATCAAAAATCAAAACAATCACCCATGATTATGGGCCTCCCATCCAATCCTCGAGCTCCACAAGAGGGATTTCCAGCATCAAAGTTCCGACGTGTCCAACCCCAACAGTCAAGCCCGATACAAACCTATTCACCCCGCGAAAAACCAGCAGGTCCTCGCGCCCTAGGACCACCTTTCTCCGCCACCCAAAATCGCCGGTCAATCATCTCAAACAGCAGCAGTGGGCAAAATGATAGCTCTGGATTATCAGACTACACATCCAACACCTACCTCACAACACCACCTTTCAGTACTGCGCAGGGCCGCATCCTCACTGGCACCTCCCAACGAAAACCTCATCCACCTACCCAAATCTCACCATCACCCAGCACCTTAGCCCCAGCACCAGATATTGTGTCCCGACCACGGATCGTCCGCGGGGAAGATATCAAGCGCATTCCACCTGGCGAACGGCCACCTAGCGAAGTCGTTGTCCCATACTGCCCAGAAGACTTTTGGCTCGAACGCGGTCGAGGCCCCTCTCGCTCTGTCTCCACTGAACTTCCATATCCATCGGATATGTTCCCGGGTGTGGTCCTATATCCAGACAGCCCGAAGAAACGACCTGAAGATGACCCGAAGAGGATATCGCCTACAAGCAGGAACTTGACCCCCGCCAGAAGAGGTGATGATTTGATCCTCAGTGTAGATTAGGTTTCTCTTTCTCTATGATTGTATTTCTCTTTTCTAGTGAATCTGGTTGCAGCGGGCTGTTTCTGGATTTGCTTTATGTACATTATTATCGATGCAAATGGGTAGATAGCGATCTTGGTTCTGTATAATATTTTGAATTTGTACACAGTGGCCCTGTGAATTGCCTCTTTATAGCTTTGACAAAATTGGACCTCCTCGCCCTGTCGACGTCTGTCCGCTCCATTCCCATTTCACCAACCCCCTCTTTCTTGTACCTATCGCTCCCCCTGTCTTGCATCTCGCTCTAGAACCGCTGCGTTGGTCAAGTAAGCAAATGAAAAACTCTAACTACCTCCACGAGGAGGATCAGTTAGTTTTGAATGACCTAGCACAATAATTGAAACGCTTGGAAACATCGATACCTTAGAACTTGAATTTAAGAATTTAAACAACTGGACGGATTGAACAACCGGGAATGAAAAGAAAGCCATTAGGATTTTGGAATGAGGGCTTTAATGGTCCGTGGAATGCAAAGTAGAAAGTAAGAACATGGCAATATACTTGACAGCAATGACAGGCGCAGAAAATCCACTCAGGAGGAAGAATTGGTCGGTATATTTACCCTTAAAAGATTCAAGTTCTAGGAGTCTCGGAATGAGAGTCATTAGAAGAGCAGGTGATATCTATACAGTCGCCCTTGAAGCAGAACGAATGAAAGATGTAACCAAATCAATGACAGACACGGAGTCAACTTTGAAAGTATGTTTCGAGTACGACTTTAGCATAGACCTCAATATGTATATAAAGCAACTGTTTTCCAGTCCAAGTGTCACATCCAGCAGCTTGAAATATTACCACTGAGCCACCTGGGCAGCTTTTAGTCCCGTTTTCACTTTATCTTCATTAAGTACTCCAAAGCCGTTGAACACTCGGTATCATCCCCCACCCACAATGCTAGCAACCGACCTTATCACCCTCCTGGCTTTCACCACCATTTCCGCTGCCCAAGGAGCGGCCTACACGAACCAGTGGGGCTATGCAGGCTGCTTCCCCTACTCCTTCGGCGGTGCCACCACTGGAGCAGGCCCAACCGTCACGACCATCGCAGGATGTGCGTCCTATTGTAACAACCAGCCTGGTTACTATTACTTTGGAGTCTCCACACCCCTCGGTGCTGCGACTGAAGGGGGCGAGTTCTGTATCTGCACGAACAGCCCAACTTCGTTGACCCCTGTGGATAACGGCCTATGCAACAGCACCTGCCCGGGGCATGCCAATAAAAACTGCGGTGGGACCAACGGGGCCGGCTATTACTATGTGTCATTGTTTGCGTCTATTTGAGTGTTCAAGCTCTCAGATTTGGCTGTCTCTGGACCTAGGAATGAGTGGTATGACAAGCAATTGTGACTGAAAAGGTGTTCTAGTAGGATGTTATTGGGGTTTTTACAATTGAATGTTCTACTATCTATGCTGTTTCTGGCGTGTTATTATTGGATATGCGCCTCAGTCTCTATTTTTTTCCCTTTCCTTAGGCTCAGAAAACAGAAACAATGGAAATTAAATGCTGGGGTCTAAGTTGACTATTTATCTATATTAAACCTTTCCCCGCAATAGTATAACGTTGGAACCATACCTCCACAATATCCACACACATTAGTTCAATTCACTTTTCGACTCTTCCAAGCCCTTCAGCTCTTCCAGACCCTTCAACTCTTCCAGACCCTTTGACTCTTCCAGGCACTTCGACTCTCCCACGTCCTTCGGCTTTTCCAAGCCCTTCGAGTCCTCCAAGCTCTTCGTCACTTCCAAGCCCCTCGGTTCTTCCAAGCTCTTCGGTTCCTCCAAATCCTTCGTTTCTTGCAAATTCTTCGACTCTTGCAAGATATGATCTGTCTCCAAAGCTTTATTCATCGTGCGACCAGCAACGAGTGGCGTAGCTAAAAGACCAAGGGCCCCAATACCCGTCATGACCTCAAAAATAGAGTCCAAACCGTATACATACGCATCCAAAACACCTTCACGCAAAGAACCAGCTGGCAGGGTCTTGACTGTGCTGATATAACCTTCCGCATTTTGGGCGATGGAAGTAGGAAGGCCCAAATCGCTCAGTCTTGTGGCCATGAAATTTTGTAGCACCGTGGAGCCAATGATAACACCGATTGCGAAACCTAGTGTTCGGAAAAAGGTGTACATTGAAGCGGCGTATGCCACATCCTTGGCTGGTGCGCAGGCCTGTGCGGCAACCAACAGTGCGTTGAACAACACTCCGTGACCGAAGCCTACGAAGGCGAAGATGAAGATCCAGGAGGCTGTGCTGGTGTGTCTGTGTAGAATGATGGTTACGCCAGTGGCTGCGACTGTAGCCACCCATCCGAGCCAGAGGGCCCAGCGGTAACGACCAGTTTTGGAAATGACGAAGGCGATTACTATGCTTGTGGGCATGAGGGCAACGGAAACGGGCAAAAGGCCGACTCCAGTCATGACACCGGATTCGAACTTGATAGCCTCTAGCCACAGGGAGAGATAGTAGAGGCAACCGTACATCTGGGAGATACGTTAGTACATGATTGTTTTCTATTGGAACTTAAGCACCATGGGAGATCTCACTATAGTGCCTTGAACAATAGCGGCTGCATACACCGCCAAGGAGGACCGGTCTGTGAGAATGGAGAGTCTGATGAAGGGGTGACTAGTTCCAAAGAACTCCCAAAGTGCCGTCGCGATGATACCAACCACGCCTAGGCATAGTGGGATCAACGTCTGGTAACTTCCCCACGAGTACTGCACTCCACCCCACGAAAGGCCGATCAAAAAGATAGATATACTTGCAATGAACAAGACCTGACCAATCCAATCAACTGAGCGAAGCTGCACCCCACCTTTCTGAAACCGAACTGAGGCGAAAAGCATCACGCCCGCTAGAACAGAGAGAGGGAAGTTGATGTAGAAGACCCAGCGCCATCCTGTGGAGCTGCTGGTATACTCTTCAAAACAACCACCGATCAAAGGGCCGAGGATAGTCCCCAATGCCATAGACACCTGAACGATGGCAGCGTACTTGGGCCGTTGACGCAATGGGACCAGATCAGTGATAATGATCATCGCTAGTGGAATGAGACCACCGCCGCCCACGCCCTGAATAACACGACCAGCCAACAGGGTAGCCATATTGTGAGCGACGCATCCCACGATGGAACCGATCACGAAAAGGCCCAGCGCGGCAATGAGCGCTTTCCTTCGGCCATATATGTCGGAAAGAGAGGCCCATATAGGTTGGAAACCTGCACAAGGGACCAGGTACGCGCTGCCCACCCACAGTGTGCTGGTAGCATCACCGTTAAGGTCCTTGGCGATAAGCTGTTTCCACTATTAGGTATGACCGAAAAAGGGACATGAAGCAAGTACTAACTGGGAGAATGGGTAGAAAGATAGTCATGTCCAATGAAGCCATTAACCCGATAATAGACAGGCAGAGGAGGACTTGAAACACCTCTTTGCTTGCCTTCCATTCTGGCTCTTCGACAGCAGGTCTACACGCCTCTGCATCTTCATTTTGCTTCAAGCTTTCGTCAATCTGTGGTTGACTATCATGCGTCATTGTGCCGACTGTAAGCAGAGGATAAGAGGTGAGAACAGTCAAGACAACCAAACAAACTTGAACGATAAAGAGCTGGGATCAAAACAGAAATTTAGTTCAGGTCTTAGCGCCAATGTCTCACCCCTAGACATCTCGGGTAGTTGAAGGCTTGTTTGCTCCCTAAATCCACATTGTCTGCAATATTGATTATTGATGCAATTTTTGCTAAGCTACGACGATCACAGCTGAAAATTGAAAGAAAAAAAACAGTCACACGCAATGCGCCTTGCTGCCTACTGTAACGATGTACCATGTCGCTATGGAGTAAACTTTGCTGCAAGTCCACAGAATAGGAAGTACCTGGGACTCCTGCAACGTCGATCAAATCCACAATATAGAAATTTCTTGAGAAAAATACCATAAAATACGCAATACAGATATTCGAGCCAGTTCGCATAAGTCTCAGTATTATTCGGGCATGAATAGCTGGAATGAGTTAACCGAGCCGGATGACCATCTTCAGCTAAGTGGATCGGCCCGTCACCTTGGGAATCCTCAGCTGAGAACTTGATTCATCATGGACCCACTTCTGTATCTTGCATATGGACTAGCGATGATCAACAATCCTTCGAGTCGTTATCCTTCACCGTAAATTTAGGTTTGTGTGGTACGAAAAAAAAATAAAGAAAAAAGCTTAGCGATACGACGACTACATGACAACATTACAATTTTTTTTCGTATACCCCTATGTGTTGGGGACATCATCTAGACTACAGGAAATCCATGTTTTGAGGACTGAACCCTGGAGATCATTCGTAAAATTGTGAGGTTCGTATTATGTATGCAAGGAGATCATGTGGCGCTTATGACCAATCGCTCGTTCGATAGCTAGTTTGTTTTCACTTCCACCACCAACTACAGACATCAAATCACCCTTATCTTTGCTTCAGCATTGGCATGCCGGTCATGTTGCTCGTAGGATAGTCAAGCCAATGCGCAAGCCCATTCCGTGTTGGTCCAAGCCACCAGAACTCACAGCTCGGTGTGGATCCAGCTCGAGTTGTGGTACATGTCCATAAACTCAGAGGCAGGGACAGTGTTCGATAGCGAGTCTGCCAAGAATCCCGCAAGGACACTCATACCAAACATCGTGTATCCGTGGCTAAACCACCACGCACAGTTCTTGTCATCCTTGAGATTCACGCACGAGATAGTAGCAGCCAGACTGGCAGCGCCGCCACCAAGAGCACAAGCATAGTAGAGCGGACCAAGCTCAGTCAGAGCACCGATAGCAGTGAGCAGGCCAATCATCGGAGCACACATGATAGAACAGACAAGCTTGGTGCAGTTCTGGTATTTAACAGCCATACCCTTCACGCCAACGTGGATATCATCAGCCACATCCTGGTGCGCATAAATAGTATCATAGATCATGCTCCAAAGCGTGTTAACGAGAACAACACACATAGATGGAGCGAGGAACTCCTTCTCCATCGGGAAGACATGCACCGATCGAGCGCACAGCAGAGATCCCACGCCAAATGTTGTTCCCAGCACAGCTTGGGGGTAGTAGGTGTAGCGCTTTGCGAAGGGGTACGCCATGCCGAGAACCACGATCGCTCCCAGGTACTTCATCACCGCCATGGGCATGCGAGTCACCAAGAGCACCATCATGGCAAGTTGCACAATAGCCCAGGTATTTGCCTGAGAGCGTGTCACGGCACCGCGAGCGATGGGCCGCACGCTACAGCGTTCAACCTTCTTGTCGAAGTCGCGGTCCACACTGTCGTTCCAGGCACATGATGATCCACGCGCGAGCACGCAGCAAAGGAAAATTGTGATGCTGCGGTCCACAAGAAGGAGGAGAGAGGGCTGAACGGCGGCGATTGCGGTTGCGTAGGCTAGACCGAAGATGCAGGGAAGATAGAAGGTGATGAAGCCGCCCAGTCGATCAAGACGCATGAGCTCAGCGTATGGGACCCATGCTTCTGGGAGGAAAGGGAAAATTCCGCTTGTAGGCCGCTGGTATGCGGCAAACTTGGATGCGGTTTTCTCCATTGATGCGAGTAAGAAGTGAAGAGTATGATGGTTTCAAACTGGCCGCAAGGGAACAATAAATAATGGAACTCGATGGACAGGCTTATAGTGCTGGATTGTGGGAGGAACGATGCGATACAAGCTATATCTTTTAAATCTGGTCCAATTATCAGCTGTGTCAGGCACGCCCTATGCATAGACCGAAGAAGGAAACACTCCCTACTGATCTTGGGTCCAACACCCTGCACCAAGAAAGTATCCCGGGCCCGCCGAAGAAGGATACGAAGTGCATACTTCCAAGGATTTTAGACGGGAAGGTATCGTCATGTACGGAGACGCATTCAAAAACTATTTTTCAATAGAATGCCTTTTTTCCACAAGTGGATACGGGAGAAGCAGATCCGCCCAGATGAGAACACCACATGGCTCCACTTGGCGCCACAATAAATTACAACTAAATAATTCATCCGTTTTGAAGGAATGATTTTGATTGGACGTTGAAGATCTTGAAGATCTTTCCATTCAGGTAAGGTCGTCTTTATGAGATCGGAGAAAGCGCGTGCTGACACATTCCTCCTTTTGTTGATCCCCAAGCCGAATTCACTGCTTTAACACCTCCCTTTGACAATTACAGAATACAAAGGGATAGTGTACATTACAGCAAAGATGAAAGTTATCATTGTGGGGGCTGGCCTAGGAGGTCTGGCCTGCGCTATCGCGTGTTGTCGCGAGGGAATTGACGTGGTTGTACTAGAAAAGTCACCCGAAGCTCAGGAGGCTGGGGCGGGTATCCAGATCCCTCCTAATGGCGGCCGCATCATGCGGGAATTGGGAGTTTTCTCCAAGCTGCTCGAAAAGGGGGCCAAAGTCCAAGAGGTGGAGTTCCGCCGCTATGATGATGGCCACTCACTGCGGATTATGCCTTTTGGTGATGACATCACGCACGAATTTGGTGTGCCGTGGTTGTATGTTTCTAATAGCTTCCTTTTCATTGTTTATTATGTACTAATAAATTTTTATCTAGAATCATTCATAGAGCCGATTACCATCAAGTTCTTCTTGAAGAGGCAATTCGGCTTGGAGTCAAGTTTCAATGGGGTGCTACCGTTGAGAATGTCCTTACTGACGGCCCGGAGGTTATCCTCGCCGGAGGAGAGAGAGTGTCCGGAGATGTAGTGATTGGAGCAGATGGTATGATAAAAACCCCCTTCAACCTGTTTGGCTCCTTCCTAATTTAATCTAGGAATCGGCTCTACCGTTAGAAATATCCTTCTTGGAGATACCGTCTCTTTAATCGAGACGGGTGACCTAGCTTACCGGGCAGTATTCAAGCGAGAACAGCTGGAAGCCCTCAATGATGATAAAGTCACGGAGTTATGCCAAAGAGTTGGTGTGACAAGCTGGTTAGGACCAGACAAGCACACCATCTTCTATCCTGTTCGGGATGGCGAAGAGCTCAATCTTGTTCTCCTTCGACCCGATACCTTCAATCAGGCTTCTCATCGAGAGAAAGGTGATATCTGTGAGATGCGAGAGAGCTACGCAGACTGGGATGAAACGTAAGTCGAAGAACGCCTAGCCAAGTACCCGTGACTAACTCTTTATAGACTTCGCAAGATCATCTCATGTGTTCCATCCGTTGACAAGTGGAAGTTGTCAAATCTACCGGAGCTACCATTATGGTCCAAGGTCGGTCTTGGTTCTTAATCTGTGCCACAGGCCTATTATCGCTAACGTGTGACTTAGGGTGCTGTCGCTCTCCTCGGAGATGCATGCCATCCAACCCTGCCATACCAAGCCCAGGGGGCAGCAATGGCAGTCGAAGATGGAGCACTTATTGGAAAGCTTCTTGGCCTTTTACAGGCCCGCTTTACCAAGCTTGAGAAGGATCCATCATTATCAACAAATGAGTCAACCCAAAGCAATATCGTCTCTGTGCTAGAGCTCTACGAGCATATTCGCAAGAAGCGCACTTCGCGCAGCGTCCAAGGAGCGATTATGAATCGCAAACTGTTTCACATGCAAGATGGCCTTCTCAGACGGATACGAGACTTCCTTGTGCGGTACGCGGGCGTTACACGCAAGTCTGATTGGACATGGTTATCTTCGTTCCGACAGAGACAAACTCTTGGACATGATGTTCTAGAGGAGTCGACGAAATTGTTTGAGTCATGGGCAGCTACTCACCTTCCGGTCAAGAGTGGGTAGTGCTTTGCCAGCAACTCTTGCATGGCTCTTTTTTCGGCTTACTACCGATATTACATTAATACAGCAATACAGCTCTCATTTTCCACTATGTACTTGCATTTTATTCTCTCCTTTTCAGTAGCTTGCGTAATTACCAGCTTCTCGGGTCCACGGATGAGGGGTAGCTCAAATATGAGCTTGAGCTATAAGCACATTATGGAGAAAATCGGGTCCAAGGTCTTTACTAGTAATAAGTATACAATAGTCCCATAAAGTTTCACTCACCATATACTGATGGATGGAGTAAATCATTCACCTTCTGAGAAAATTTGACGTTCGATCTTTATGATCGGATGATATAGCATGTTGCCACAAGTAATCTACAATGGTTATTCTCTGTTCCCTGCCGTGTGATCCACCTGTATGCCCTGACGCTGTGGGTCCTGCCGTGGATACTAATAGTATTACCGTACAGAATAAGACAGGGTCGAGCGGCTAGATGATCTGCAATTTCAGGCAAGGAATGCAGATCGATGAGTGCGCTGTCAACGAACTAGCGTCTCGCTACCGAGCATGGGGCTAGATCCGCATGAACCAAATGCCTCAGAGAACAGACCTATCCTCAAGTGTCTCGGACCTCTGGCAAATGCAGACCCGCTTTCGATAATCTAAAAGCCATCTTTCATTTTCATTCGGAGTTGATGGCGGTGTAAGAGGTTAAATTGCTTCTCACCTTACCTAGCCGCGGTTTTTTTTTCCATTCTGTACTTTGCAAGGAAAAAACGGAAAATCAAAATTTACTATGGCTACCCCATCGGCAATCACCATCGGTAGCGGCTCATTCACGGGCAAATGGGTGATTGTATGCTCCGGCCTATCAAATCCTCAAATGCATTGTGATGTACGGAGCTAACACCACTTTCAGGACAAGAAAGCCTCGCCTCCTCCGGATCCTGCATTAAAACTTGTATGTGTAGCGCGCTTCCAAGATTTGGAAACACGAGCCTCTTCTGTTTACTAAACATGAACGCCATTTAGCAAGGGATAGGCTGGGTCCTGCGCAAAGCTGCTGGTCTAGCCGTGCCAACTCTCCACATGTCCATCTCGTCACCTTCAGCCAGCCGTCTCTGTACCGAGTCGCAATCCGCTCCACAGAAGGCGTATATTTCGGTCTTCCAGGTCCCCACAGCCGGGCTGGGAGCGATCACTGAGTCCCGCGTACTGGATTGGGACGAAAGGACCCCGCTGAAGGATTTTTTATTTGGAACCCGTCTATCTCGGAACCGCTTCATCACCGGTAAAAAGAGGGACGATGGCCGCATGGTGCCCGATTTCCTCCCCGAAACGAAGATCAATAACAAGGTGATTGGTCAGATGCTGAGGGGAGAAATTGCACCCGATGGATCTGATGACAGTGGCTTCCTGGTGGAGGGAACCGATGAAGCTGAGGATGCAGGTCTCTGGATCCACACCTTCGAGTATCGGGAAGATGGAGCGTGGACTGCGGAACAGGTAAGTCTCTGCATGCTGGAGTGGGGCCGTGTGGTTATCTCTGCAGTTGGCTGATTGTCATGGGAACAGGTTTGGGGCTTTGAGATGATTGGGGGAGAAAGATTCCATACGCGACGATTTGTGGTTGCCGATAAAGGGGGAAATTTTGAGATGGGTCGCATTGTTTTTTCTTACTTTGGACCTATCGATGGCTGAGCTGAAGAAGTGCAGTACGCTACTGCGGAGTTGCTGGGGCTAAGCTTTCTTCGATAGTCCATGGCGTATAGTGGGTCCTGGTGCAGATCCTTGGTCGTTCTTGGTATTGGGCGATACGCATCGGGTGGCTCTCGGGTCGTTCGTCTACGAATCACGCTAAGATCTCGGCATTGACCGTCGACATATTCTTAATTTTTCGAGTAAACAAAAAGACGTCATGCAGCGGGCCCAATTTTCACCTCCACCTATGTATAGGGTCCATTTTTTTTGTAATTCCTGGTAAGCGAGTACGTTACAGCTGCCAAGCTCATTCCGTACATGTATCCACATCGTAAAGTTCCATTAAAAAAACACATTACGGAGTATGCGGTGTGTACTGGAGCTAATTGGTGGAGATATACGAAGTACATAATGCAGCCCAGCTAGCTATTGTGGGAGCTTTACTCATTCTAAAAGGCTAGAAAAACTCATTGCTATATCACATTATCCTTCTTCCCCAACATTCAAACTCTCCACTTCACTTACCTTAACCGAGTCGTGTTGAACTTTCATCAAAGTTCATCTACATCATGAGAATGCCTTCCGCCCTCAGCGAGACAAGACTATTCCGCAAGAGGTCCAGCCAAACCAAATCGCAAATCACAACTATCTCAAAGCCAATTCCTCGTAGCGGAGCTTCATCACCAATCGACTCCACCCAGCGCCCTTCAGAAGAAAAGACAGCAGTCGGAGACTCGTCGTCTAGTGACATCCTTCGAAACAACCACTCCCCCAGCCCAAAATACGATGAGATCCTTTTGGACGACTCGGCAATCCTCGCGCCATGCGAGTACATCCGGTCACTCCCCTCCAAGAATGTCCGTGCAACGGTCGTTCAAGCCTGCAACTTGTGGTTTAAGCTGTCCGAAATTCACACCGTCGCCATCATCGACATCATCTCAGACCTCCATAATGCCTCTTTGATTTTGGACGACATCCAAGATGACACCGTCCTCCGTCGAGGAAGCCCAGCTACACACTGTGTCTACGGAAATGCTCAAGCCATCAACAGTGCCATTTACATGATCGTCAACAACTGTGCAAAGCTAGGGCAACTACAGCTTGTGGGCCCAGCGGCTATGAATGCCCTGGTGAATGGGACGATCGAATTATCTGTCGGTCAGAGCTGGGACTTGAAATGGAAAGCCCACCTACACTGTCCATCAGTGGGAGAATACATGGCAATGGTTGATGGAAAGACGGGAGCGATGCTCAAGTTGATCATCCATCTGATGCACAGCATGTCCGACCAGCGTCAAATGGACAGTGCCATGCATTTGTTCGACCGATTGGTACTTCTCCTTGGGCGCTTTTACCAGGTTCGCGACGACTATCAGAATCTGCAGGATGACACATATTCAGAGCAGAAGGGATTCTGTGAGGATCTTGATGAGGGCAAGATCTCTTATCCTGTCATCGCTTGCTGCAATGCCGATCCCACTGCGAAGGATATCATTCTTGGTATCTTCCGCGAAAAACGGGATCCTAGTGTCAACCCGTTGCCTAAGAGCACGAAGGTTTTCATGTTACAAGTTATTGACCGCTCTGGGGCATTTGAGAGTACATGGAACATGCTGCAGACCCTGGGTAAGGATACCTGGGATGCGCTCTTGGCTCTGGAAGAGGCTACAGGGAAGGCTAGCCCTGGGCTGCAGCAGATGATCAAGATGTTGATCAACACTGTACAGCCGCCTAAGCGTTGGTGATCAATATGTGGCTTAAATTATTTTTTACTGGTATGGAGTCAGGTGTTAGAGGGCTATTTCCACTTTCAAGATGTTAATTCATAATTCACATTCATTTCAACAATCCAATCTTTATTATGTTCCAAGATTACGTAGACAGCAGGCCAGTGACAACTGCTATCAAATACGACGAACAATTTTCTAGTTTTGTTTTTCCCGCTTTTTTCTTTTCCTCGCGTGGTAGATAAGGCATCAAGCCACCTAGATGCACCTCGTCAGCGATGCTTCCGGTTTGCAACGTATTGAAAATGCATTGCTGCATTGTATCAAAAAGAAGAACGCCACGGCGTCATCCGTATATGCCTTCCCAGCCCTAAAAGTATATTTTGCCAGCCACCACAAATCAGGGGCTCACCGGTTCATGACCTTGCAGCAACACTTGGGATCTACTAATGGCCCCGCAGTGAATTGACCCAGAAAACTCAGCCCTGGAATCAATCTAGACGTCAAGTTTCAATACAACTACTGTACTAATACGATGGAGCCGTATCGGTCTGTAACTGGGCCTTGGCCAATGGATGGGTTATCGGCAAGGCCCGCATGAACTACACTCCACCTAAGCTCCACAGGTACCCACTTTTATAATACCAAAATACGTAAATCGTGCCGCTAAGTGCAACTAAAAACAATCGGGACGTGTCTGCAAGAGCCTTGCCGCTATACGAATTACTGGTCGATCTTTTCAGTAGGTATAGCTATTTTCCATGAGGTGGCCCTGCTTCCACAAGCCGAGAGGGAAGTTGAACCGGGAATTCGGATGCTATGTATGTCCGATGGAATTTTTCTCCTTCCTGCCGACTCCGAGAAAGCAAGCACAAAAATAGGAGGAGTCCCCGGGTTCGTATAAGAGACGGCACTAATAACAGGTTTTGGGTTTCAAACTGATCGATCGCTCTCTTGGCCCTCTTGGCTCAGGCCCGTCTCGTCAGAATCTAACTTGATCCGCACAAGTTTCCCTTGGCGTTTAAGCACTTGGCACGCCAGTGAGCCTAATAAATGGACTCGGAGAAAAGGTCCTCGTTCAAGGTGCTCATCGCCGGTGGGTCGATCACCGGTCTTACACTCGCCAATGCCCTCGCGCGCGCCAATGTCGATTTCCTCGTATTCGAAAGCCACGGTCGGATCGATGCTTCGATTGGTGGTGCATTGACTATTGTTAGCAATGGACAAAGGATTCTCGATCAGATGGGTATCTACGATGATATCCACCCTTACCTCGAGCCAGCAGGTGATGTATACACGTATCTGAAGGATGGGCGATTATTAGGAAAAATGGACACGCCAGCAGTGATGCGAGAACGGTATTTATCTTATTATACTACGTTTAGTATGAAACGAACAGATGCTGATAGTATATGGTTTGTAGACATTATTACCCTGTCGCTTGGCTGCCGCGAGAGCAGCTGCTAAGGATTTTGTACGAAAAAATACCGGACAAGAACAAGGTCCTTGTGAACAAAAAGATCAAGACGGTTGATCACTCAGATGATGGTGTTGTTGTGCACTGTGAGGATGGTAGTGAATATGCCGGTAGTATGATCGCTGGTGCGGATGGAGTTCACAGTACCATTCGTGAGGAGATGTGGAGGCACATGGAGCAAAGCAAGAAGGGAAAGTCCAAGGCGAAGAAGGATCGGAAAGGTATGTGACTTATCTCTTGTTTGAAACTACGGGTAGTTGAGACGCAGTCTAATGTGAGTGGCAGCCATTACTGCTGAGTACGCGTGTATTCTGGGAATATCCCGTCCCACAGAGGGTCTGAAACCAGGAGAAATCCATCGGACCTGGGGGAAAGGTTTCACCACATTTGTGAATGTTGGGAAGGAAAATCAGGTGTTCTGGTTTATATTTACAAAGATGGACCGGAAGTACCAATATACTGGCATCCCAAAGTTTTCAAAAGAAGACCTAGATGCCAAGGCCAAGTCCTTTTTGGATACGCATCTTTGCCCTGGTGTCAATTTCGGGTCGGTTTATGAGAATGCGATAAGTTCTTCGTATGTGCCGCTACAGGAAGGAGTTTGCAAATCATGGAGCTGGGGTAGATTTGCTTGTTTAGGGGATGCGATTCACAAGGTTGGTCCCACTTTACCGTTGTTTCATCTAGCATCGCAGACTAATCGTGATAGACAACACCCAACATCGGTCAAGGCGCAGCCCTGGCCATTGAAGACGCCGCTTCACTAGCTAATCATATTGTGGAAATGGTCCGCAAAAACAGTGATATCACATCAGCTGATATCAATCAGTCCCTCACACATTGGGGGACTAGCCTAAGGCCAAGAGCGAAAGCTGTTTGCGATGGAGGTGCTATGTTCACTAGGCTGGAGGCGCTGGCAAACTGGCCGCTCAAGCTTGTTGCGCTATATGTTTCACCTCACCTTGGAGGTGTGTTTGCGGATATTGTCAGCATCACTCATCTTGGAGCGCCCACATTGGACTTCCTGTCATTGCCGGAGAGGGAAGAAACTGGTTCTGTGACAGATGGTTCTGTCATAGATGAAAAGGGGATAGGTGAGAAGGTTACAGAGGAGAAGGTGACGTCGCGGAAGATGATGAAGAAGCCAGAGCTGAAGTTGCGGTCCTATGTTCGGGCGTTCTGGGCCGTGAATCTGAGATTGAAATGAGGCTCCCCAATGTTGCTTGCGTGAGGGATTTCGGGCCCCTTATTATTTCATTATCTCGACAGAGAGATACGGCTTGGCTAGGCATATACTTCAAGTGATAATTAATACTAATCTTTCAACTCACTGTGCAAATCAATCTCTCTGAAAAGCATTCTATCTGAGTGAGATGTAACACAAGCTCTCTTCAGGGCCCTTCCTCTCTTGCTTTCGTAATATTTATTCTCTATATATTGGTTGGTAGCACAGACTCCATTAGCTAAGTGCGGCATTAAATCTAGTCATTGGTGTTGAAGAGTCAGTGGAAGAGCGGACAGGGCAGAGTTGGAATACGACAGATATATGCATGTAGGAGCTGCTGAAGGACACTGATCTGGAGTCGTGGTTGGAAATGCAGATATCTACCCGGGAGTGAGCCTCTCCAGCCCTGGAGGGCTTCTGAGCTGCCGATATCCATGGATATGATTCAAACTTGTCTTAATAACCTGTAGCATTAATGATACTGGGTATAATAGCGTTTCATAGAGTACATGGGTAATCAAATAAGACTAGTGGCTAGCCTGACTGGACTCCCAAATAGGCCATTAGACCCCCAGGGTGTCCCACATGAGGATGCTCGCTCTTATGAGCTACAATCACGGCTCCACCTGGGCAGAATACTCCCTTGGTCTTAGCTTCTAGGAATAGAGCACGTGATGCTGGAGACGGTACATACGATCCTAGTAGGTACTATCAATATGGGACTGGGGGCCTATGGCTGGTCTTCAAGAGCTCAAGGACCGTCCCAATGACTACAGTGATCGCTCCTAGGAATTTAGACTTGCATTCACTGAAGCATCTGAGCCCCTGAAGCCCAACCCTTGAGCTCCCAGGCACAGACGCTTCGCTCCTGGGGGATCCTTTGGTTTGTTCCTAGAGTATCCATGCTTACATTCGAGATCGTAGGAGGTACCACTGATTGATTGGATTGCACTGAAGTGCCATAGAAGCCCCATAATGATGGCTAGAGATATGAGTGAGAATTCTAAGGAGAGAACTTATTTGAGTATGGTAGCAAGGATATGGTCAATGATTGAGACGAAGCTGGCTAGACTACCGAAAGGTGGAGATCATAAATAAAAACCGTATCAAAAAAGCTCATCAATATGATAACGCCGGCAGGTGGAGCTCCAGTAACTATTCCCAGCCACAAACCACAAATGCGCTTGAACATACAACGGAAAGTGCGGTGATGGAGGGGGTGTACGCTCCACAGAGAGTACTTTTGCACAAAGATCTGCAGTCTTACTCTCGTAAGTGAGGCCTAACTGCTTCAATAGCTCCCGAGCCTCTGTGACACCGATGTTCTTCTCCTTCATAAGAACCGTGACACCATTCATGATCCTCATTTTATGCTGCTCCCCATTAACAGCTTCCTTGGTCCAACTCCAGTAATCGTTTGTGAGCGCCGCACTTGCACATGCATGCCAATGAATAGGTTTGACCAACTCCACCTCTTCAGGGGTCACATCTAACTCCATCACATAACGCATCATTTCATCAAAAGGTCTTTTCATTAAAGCCAGTTATTTTCGGTATTTCGCATATTGACACATAGTAGCCCGCGAGGAACACTTACAATAGACCAACATTCACAGTACGGTAGGGTATATACTCGTCGATGGTGTTAAAGTCGTCAACGCTCTTGGAATCAGCATTTTGCAGCCAGTACCGCCATGCGCGTAAAACTGGGATTGCGCGTTCCTTGTCAAACCTCAAAAATTCGCTGATGAATGGAATGAGCAACTTCTCCATTGGCGAAGCTTTTGTTCCCAACTTTACATCAGCGTCTTCAATGGCAAATATCTTATCGACTTCTTGATTTAGCTTTGTATGAGCCTTTTGAATGTTAACGTTATTGATACATTAAATTTTCGGAGAAGAACTCACCTCATGACGTGACAGCGTCTCTGCTTTATCTAGAAATGCTATCAACCACCTTTTCCCACTTAGATCGCGGAAGCTCACTCACCGTCAAGGAGGAAAAGGTACCCAGTCAGCCACATGGTATAAAAGAGACGCTCTGGCTTTGCTTCAGGTAAGATCAAGCAGTCCCACCCTCCCGCGACCTGATTTGCATTGGCATAGCAAATCTTTGTTACCCCATCGCCAATAATGTTTTCCCAATCCTCGAAAAGTTGGGCCTCAACTTCATCGTTCCGTTTATGATCAATGTGACGGCGAACAAGTAGAGCAGTGGAACAACCATGTACTTGGACGTCTAAAGGTGACACCGGCTCAGAATATTGTAGAGTAGCCTCCCAATCTGGTGTAGAATAACTCATTGTTTCCAATGAAATTCACGGCAGGGGAACTTAGGCAGCATAGAAAAAAAGCAAGGAACTAATGAAATAGGGAGCAGTTGCCTGCCAATTTATAATATAGCTCGGGTACAAAAATACTTTAGTTCCTCCAAAATGAGCTGAAAAGCTGAACAGTATACTAGAGAGGGGGGAGCTCTTGGTGACACAAGCTAGATAGCTAACGCATGAGATACATTAGTTTAGATATCGTTGAGCACAATATGACGTTAGCCATCCATCTATTTAACCTGTTATATCTAACATATTATAGAATCACGATAAGAAAGACAAATACACTAATCAGCCACTGAAGGTAGTAGAAGTGAATATCATGATGATATAGTACTAGTGGATTCTCTAGACCGCGGGATTCAATTTATACAAAGATCTTTAACCACCATTTATAGGGACAAACTGTGGTGATGGATCATGATCCTAGATAACACTACATATGATACAATTTATCCAATAGACAGCCTTAGATTTAAACACGAGGTATACATAGATTGCAATAAGGAAGCTGGTTGCGATAAGAATTTGAGTGTCTATTGGTCTCTACGCTTCGCATTGGTTTATGTTACACAGCCTATACGGTCTGCATGTAATGCCCCTCAAGAAAGAATTGCACGAAAATAGCCTGCGTGTTGCCACTCTAGCGGTCAGGAACATACATTATTACACAGTTGTTTATATCTCGTCAAGGTTAAAAGTAATCAATCAGCGCCTTCTCCATGAACATATATTCATATATGCTACCTTGGATAGAAAAACTATAACTCTATCGTCCAGCTACTAGGGGGATGGCGTTCCTCGAAACCATACCAGATTTATTTCTGGGCTACAATTCTGTCGCAGCTTCAATTCTGATTCTGCTACTATATCCTTTGAGTCTTGTTGTTTACCGATCATTTTTTCATCCACTGCGGAACATTCCAGGGCCATTTTTTGCGACAGTTACTAAGTGGTATGAATTCTATCAAGATGTCATATTAGGTGGAAAGTTTGTGAAGGAGTTTCGATCTTTACATGAAAAATATGGTATAAAGTCTTTTTTTAACCTGACACGAATTTAGCTGTATATAATTTTACTAACATAGAATAGGCTCCATCATTAGAACCGGACCAAACGAGGTGCATGTCAATGACCCAGAATTCTACTTAGAGTATGTAAAGGCCTGTATTCCCGGGACCCGCGAGAATGAGCAATTTCAGTCTGCTAACAGAATAGTAGACTATACGGTAACGAAGCAAGATTTCCCAAAGATCCTTCATTCTACGAAGTAATGGGACTTTCCGAGTCCTTAGGGTTTATTACAAACAGAAAGAAGCATAAATACCGTCACCATATTGTGAAATCTTTATTTTCAAAGGCTTCGATTGATGGGTTTTCACCTATTATTGAACAAACTCTTTCAAATGTCCTTTCTAAGGCATCTGAAGCGCACCGATCAAAATCTTCGTTAGACATACAGCAGCTTTATCGCTGTTTCACGGTGTGTTGAGATATTAGAACGTCTCTCTTAACGCCTAAGTACTAACATGATATCTAGGCTGATATTATCATGTCATTTCTTTTCGGAAAAAGCATGGATTTGACAACGCGTCAAAATCTGGATAACGAATTCCTCGATAGTATGACTATGTTCTCTAATCGTGTGAATATCGCAAAGCAATTCCCCATCTTAAGCCGGATTGCACTGGCAATTCCCGAAGATTGGGCAAATACAATCGCTCCAGGATATGTTAGTTTCCGTCGAGTAAGTTGTTAGGCCATCAAGTCTATCCCCTCTGACCTCAATTTTAACGTAATTCAAACTCAGCAATGTGCACAATGGATAAAAGACGTACAAGAGAGCCACAAGTTGGGGGTGCTTCAAACAGGTGTTAATGGGGGAAGCACCCTGTTCGACCTTTTCCTGCAGGAGAATGAAGAAAAGAGAGAGCAGACAATCCCAATGGAAAGCCTCATTGATGAAGCCTTCTCATTTTCCTTTGCTGGAAATGACACCACAAGCTCTGCACTAGCCCATGCAACTTACTTTATCCTGACTCATCCGCTTGCCGAAAAACGCCTTAGAGATGAGCTTGGTACTGTTACGAGAGCGGAGGATCAAGTTCTGCCATTCAAGAGCGTTTCAAACCTGCCATTTTTGGTTTGCGAACTCCGAACAGCCCTACGCTAAATTCTGCTAACTAGTCTTATAGAGCGCTATCATTCAAGAGAGTCTGCGGCTAGGCACTCCTACTCCCGCGAGATTCCCACGGATTGTGCCGCGGGAGGGAATTTATATCAAAGGTCAATACATACCTCCAGGGGTAGGTCACTATTTATCTCTACATCACTTCTGATTCTTACTATTCTGTGACAGACAACTATCTCAGTTGTTCAAAGAATGGTTCACGACGATCCCGGGATCTTCCCAGAACCTGACAAATTCGTTCCCGACCGATGGCTTGGGGAGAAAGGAAAGCAGCTCCGAAGATGGCATGTTTCTTTCTCTAGGGGTAGTCGGTCTTGCATTGGAATCAAGTAAAGGCCCTAAACAGCTATCTTGCATTTAAACAGATTGCTAACACAAGTAGCCTCGCTTATTGTGAGCTATACGTTTGTCTAGCGAACGTCTTCGCCAAGACTCACATGACACTTGACAATACAGATGAGAAAAGCATGGAATGGCTCGATAAGATAAGTTCAGTGAACGCGAGACATGTATGTGTCAAGGTAGATCAATTTTGTGCTTAAGGACGGATGTCAAGCATTAAGGCACATGATCGGCGCACTTAAATCGCCCACTACTCTTGATTCCTGACACGCCACTAGTAGAATAGATATCGCGGGCTGCCAGTCAGCAGACATCGCTGATAAGGCCGCTTTATACGTATGCAGAATACTAGCGCGCTACTTTACCCGTCAAAAAAGCTATTATGGCCCACTGGCCTAACAATCAGGCGTAGGCAACATTCAGGCAACTTTCTCTCTATTGGGGAAATATTTCATAATTAAAAGCTGAAAAGACATTACGAAGTTGATTTAATACGGAGGGGGTTAGTCTAGACCTGGGCCTACCGAGCCTATAGGCCGTCCATGTTCGGCCCAATTCTGCATCAATTTCCCGATATTGATGGATGAACAGCTGATTTAGAACAAACTCTGATTACGCTTTCCTTTTGATCGCGATTGGATATTGGGGCGTTAGGTGGGGGGAGCAACTGTTGAAATTGAGCACTAACTCACGTTGATATCAGCACCACAGGATGACTTACAAGGCGCAGAATGGTGGTGTTGAAGGGCGTCGATTCCATAGGCCCTCAGAGCCCAGTTGTAAATGATCTAATATCAAATGATTCTAAATTGAACAGTGGAGAGATGCACTGATTGCAAGAGAAAACATGTAATGAGTTTCAACATCCCATTTCTGATGTGCTATAAATTTGGGCACAGATAATACAATGTTTAAGTGCATTGCTCTAAATTCGTCTATCATAATTCGAAGTCTATCGCTGTATGCAGTCAAGGGAAATAATGTCATCGCTATAGTCCTCGCCCAGCACTTTTTGGGCTCCCTATCTATGCATCCAAAATACTTCGGGCATTCGCTGTGTTGAAGAAACAGAGAAATGACAAGATGCAACTGCTTACTCAGGTGAGCCACAGGTAAAGACACCATGCACAGTACCAGCCTTGTACTTGTTGATCTGCAGTCAAATTAGTTTCATTCTTGAAATTAAGCACAGCCTGGGTGACACTTACAATATCGTCAATGCTGGCATATGTTCCTGCGACCAAAGTGACGATTCCGATGAGGAAGACGAACAGGTTGATCACTCCAAAAATGATGTTTTTTGGCTCCCTCCAGCTACCCTTCTTGAGGAGCAAGACCCACATCATTGGAGGGAAGTAGAATGTGAAACCAGAAATAAAGAGCGACGACGAAATTGAAAGCAGGTCATTGAAGAATGGAATCACTTCGGCAATGATAAAAGCAATAATAGTACCAGCAGCAATAACCGCCAGCCACGTGATCCAGCCCATCTTCGTGTTGATAAATCGAATTTGGGAGTTGGCAAAGATGCGGCCATGCACAAGACGACCAAAGACGACCGTATTGATTGAACCACTAATGAAGATGACTGGCAATGCAATACCGAATGCAACACGCTTCAATAGGGTACCCGCTGAAAGGAGGGCAGGGCTCTGAACGTCCTGTCCGACGAAAGCGTAAATTAGAGAGCCGGTGAGGGTATAGATCACAATTTCGATAATACCCAAGGTCCAGATGGACTTGACATAGTCTCTTGGTGTGTGCATCTCATCCATAAAGGAGAACTGGCAGAGGGCAAAGCTGTAGGCGAAAATGATATTGGAGACTGAGACGAAGGCTTCTGCGAATGTGATGCCTTCCTTGGGCCATGCAGACCAGTTCACAGCCGCAAGTCCACCAGGAGCATTGCTTGCATCCACGCCAGTAGCGATAATAGTAATACCAATGGCGATAATAATGGAGGCAAAGTCGATATAACCTAGCACAGCCATTTCTGTGAAGCTAGGAGGAATGGCGAGCAGGAGCAAGATCACTGCGGAGACGACACCGAATACCACTGAGCATATATCGCTCTTTGTGATATTAGTGAAGGCAATTGTTCCAGTCAGGCAGTGAGATCCAGTAAGGAAAAGCAATTGAATTGCCAGCATCATATTAATTAACTCGAACCCAAATCGAGGGCAACCTAGACGTGCACCCATCAATCGGCCAGCGTCGGCATAATGCGCAACCTCAGGGAAGGCCAGCTTGACCTTTCCAATAATCCAACTAGTATAGATTGCGACCAGGCCGAGACCCACCGAGCAGATCACACCGGCAACCATGCCAAGAGTTGCGAAAGTGGAAGGAATAGACAAGCTTCCCAGCGCAATCGCTTCAACAATAAGAACGACAGTAAGACGCTTCCAGCCCAGACGACTGAATTTCTGAATACCGCTCTCATAAATATGTCTGTCCGCCTCATTCATGTATCCAACTTTAATATCCCTCTCCTCGAATGGCGCGGTGGGTTGCATTTTTTCTTCTTCGTCGCGATTCGTTTCGCGGTTCTCCTCACGAGCAGGAACATCATTGTCATTGTGACCATTCTGGCCATGAGAGATCTCGTCGTGATCCATGATGGCGATGAGGGACGTGAAAAAGAGAAATCAGAAAGGTGGGCGAATCTCCAAAACAATTAGGGCCAACAATTTTCACTGAGCAACCCAACGCTTATAAACGGGCAATCTCGGACAGACTCCGGCCCACTATATATCTCCAATAAATCTTGGCTTGGAATTCCTCGCCTCCACTCGTATGGTCGAACCAGCAATCAGATATTGGTAAAAATGCGCTCCAATTGCATCTTAGAGGCGGGGAAATGCAGCTCAGATTGTACATGGGGAACCCAAGTCTCATCATACCTTGAGCAGAGGGGTCATCACGTAAAAAAAATTCTGAACAATCCTTAAAAAAGTGGACCGTGACCGCATATGGTGTTGAAACATGAACGAGGTCCAAAATCAGAGTTGCCCCACTTTTACCATTAGGGTTGTAGGGTTCTTCGAGTCTTCGGTGAAAAACGTAATCTTCCCGAGAATTCTCCCTTGCTCGGCGCCCACGTCCAAACTAGGTCCAGGAACAGGGGTAGTGGAGTACGACCATTGAAATTTGGCAACTTAGTGGGGATCCATACCATTCTTTGATTCATTCATCTGGCCGAAGCTCATTGGGGTAATCAGCGGGGCGTAGGCTCGCATCCAACCTAACCTTTGCCCGCAAGGCTTAGCTACCAGATTTGCGCCTGGGGAAGGTGTTCCATCTGGGGATTCAATCGTGGGGAATTGTATTTCTTGTACCTAACATAATCCACTTAATGTAATCCCGTGCATATTGACATCACAATGGAGCTTCCGAGGGGATGAGAAAGCGGGAGTTGGCTTCCGGGCACCAGGTAAACAATGACACTATTTGGTTACTAGTAGGTCACGGGTTTCTCCAACAGACTGATGAATTTGTGTCTTGATTTCCCCCGAAATTTTCCTGCTTGGACTTCGTGTCATGCCATCCACGACCCACAGCTCTGGGGGTAGCCCGTCTTCCAGCAAATTGACCGCGTGGGCCTTTCACGCCAGAGGTCTTTCGAGTCGCAAGGCTTACTATGAAATCCGACAGGGTGGAATGTAACTCAAATGCTTAATTCTTCATTCTTGTCCACAATTTTCGCTCACAGTCAACAGCGTTATGGCTTCGTAAGGCCTGACGATGGTGGGAAGGGAGGCATCAAAGGTATAACAGACCATCTATGACCGGAGACGATGATAGGGCAACGGCATGGACAGCTCAGTCACTTTTGTTGCCATCAACACTGTTCACGCATCAATTGACACAACTATATCTGCGCAATTTGATTTGGGCCCAGAGGTGGACATATCTCGAGTTGACTTTAGGCATCTGGATGAAAATCAATTCCAGTGTTCAACTCTCATTGGGGACTTGGGGATGATGAGATATTCAATTATGAACCTCGCTGGCTTCCGAGGTCTTAAGATACTCATTTCACTTAGCCGCATAAAGGTGCATTTCTCACTTCACATGTCGCCCCGGATCTTCCACGCATGACTGCGCTTGGGCCCACGGCACAAAGGGCGTATGCATGAATACAAAAACGAAGATGTGCCGCCCTTGGATCGGCATTTACGTGTGCGGTTAGTTGAGGGCAACTAATATCAAAAATAGATTTCTGTCTAAGAGCCATGTTCGTCATCCCGTCCAAACGGGGCTCGAAGCAAGCGCAAATCACGGTGACTTCTCGGTTTTGGAAGTTGAAGAGAATTTGAGAAATTGCTCAGTTGCGCTGCTATGCTTGATATGGCACCGCGTGGTCCTTACCTATCACATTTTCTGCACTCGTCCTTGTTTGAAGCCTAGGATACGACTGGTCTGCCAGGATCCGATTTGCGGCGAAGAGGCCACCAATCGGGTGATATGCTGAGTCAGCACCCGCGTCGATGACATCACGGGTTCCGACCCCGCGGTGATGCAATATGATTCGATCACGTACCTGAACCAATCTTGGAATAACAGCTGGACACGAAGCCCCGGGATACCCTAACAGGATAGTAAGGGGTCAAAGAACGGCTAGTCGGATAAAAAGTTACCGACATGTGTCGCGGAGACTCTTATGTCCTAATGGCTTTTCTCAATTACGCCACGCCAAACCAAGTTTGAATAGAGGGAGTAGTGTCCTCCGTATGGTTGGTTCCGATTGTTTGACAGGAAAACAGCCATACAGGCTTTGCGTGATTGGATAGCGATAACGAGCAGGAAATGCCATCATTGCCTTTGAAATTTTATTTCACCATGGCCCTACTCCATGAAATTCTCCCCGCGTTCTGACCACCCAGTCACAATTGATGACTGGGTCTAGACGGACCCCACTCTGTCAATTGAGGACTTTAGCATGTGTTTCCATTCGTACGGATCAATCAGCGTCTCTGAATAAACTCTGGGCTGGTTCATTCCGGTGCCAAGGGCAAGCGGGTGTGGAACCATAGGAACAACCTTCATCATTCTTTCTGGATATGTTGGGCGTTTACATTCGTACGACCAGTCGGGACTCAGATAAATTAAAGCCCAGATGATGACGAAGTGCAAGTTTAAGCCAACAAGTGGGTCCGAAGGCGCTCAGGAAACACAAATTCCTGATACCAAATAGTATATTAAGAGCTCAAGGCCCCCCCGCTTGGTGCTATTCGTCTAACTTCCTTTGACAAGATTTGCGCAAGCCTACATTTCTCCTGCAGGCTGCATATCTCGCCTTTTTTTACTATACTACACGGAGGCTCTTGCATTTAGTAACAACCCTTGTGGAAAATCATTCCAGGTCTGGGGTACCGGTGATCTCGCAGTTACAAGACCCGCTATTGGACCCACTCTCGAACGCCGCACACCGTTCACAATCCACAATGACGACCAGTACCGGGTTCGGCTCCCAGAGTGCCCGTCTTTGCAGCCTAGAAGCCGACCGGGCCGACCTTTACGGTGGACCTAATGTCGTCGTTCCTCCCAAATACCTGATGGCTCCCAGTGGAGATGGTGACTTCATACCTTCCGTCAAAAAGACTAAAAATCATGAAGAAGCCGTTTTCTCGGAAGAAGAATATTTCCAAACAGACACTCCCCTCTCTACCCCGCCAATGACCACCAGCAACGATTTCGCCTTAGCCTTCGATATTGATGGCGTCCTCTTGCGGGGTGGCAACCCCATCCCTGAGGCCGTGGATGCCATGAAATATATCAATGGCGAAAACCCATTTGGAATGAGAGTGTGAGTCTCTTCCTGTCCCTTGCATTGGACCCTCCTTTTATCTCGACCACATTCTGACAAAATTTACCAATAGTCCATATATTTTCCTAACAAATGGCGGTGGCAAAACTGAGCAAGAACGATGCGAAGATCTCACTCGCCAGCTTGGCATTGAGGTCAGCCCTGGCCAGTTTATCTGTGGTCATACTCCCATGCGCGAGATGGCAGAGCGATACAATACCGTCCTGGTCGTGGGTGGCGAAGGCGAGAAATGCCGTATCGTGGCAGAAGCATATGGATTCAAGGACGTGATCACACCCGGTGATATTATCAAGACGCGACCAGACACAGCCCCCTTCCGAAAATTGACCGAGGACGAATACAACAATTCTCGAACACTCGATTTGGGCAAGACTCAAATTGAGGCTATTTTCGTGTTCGCCGACAGTCGCGACTGGGCCAGTGATCAGCAAATCATTCTGGATTGTGTTATGTCAAAGAACGGGTGCCTGGATCAACGGTCGGAGACCTTTGACGACGGACCCCCTGTCTTTTTCTCCCACAACGACGTCGTGTGGTCCACATCTCACGATTACTCCCGCATTGGTATGGGCGCACTACGTGCATCGCTCGAGGCTCTCTACAAAGCTGTCACTGGAAAGGACCTTAAGAGTATTGCCTTCGGCAAGCCTCAAATCGGCACATTCCAATTCGCCACTCGCCTACTACAAGAATGGCGCAGTGAGTCCCACGGCATCAACGAGCCTCCGGCCACTGTCTACTTCTTCGGTGATACTCCAGAATCGGATGTACGCGGGACCAACGAATACAACGAGATCGCTGAAAACGAATGGTACTCTGTCCTCGTGAAAACTGGTGTCTACCAAGACGGCACCGAACCTCGCTTCCCACCCAAGAAGATTTGTGAGAACGTCTACGAGGGTGTCAAATTTGCGATTGAGCGTGAGCATGAAAAAATGCTCAATGGCGGCCGTTATATCGACGACTCGGCCGAGGCCAATAAAGGCGAAGTTCGCAATTAAGGCCGTGCTCCACCCTTAGCCATTACCTGGCTGAGCTGAACTGCTGCCTATTTCTCCTGAACCGACACAATTCCCTTCAATGACTGTGCGATTGACTCGTATGTCAACATGATTCCCAATTTACGATTTCCATGCCATTTTTTGCTATAATACTTTCTTCCAAGTGCTGGCGCTAAGAGTCTACTCTTATCGCCTCACCTGGACCATCTACTTCTACATTATGAACAATATGATAAATGGTATAGAATTTTTTATCTCGGTTTCAGCTGGATTTCTCATGTAGACCTTCGGATCTTGCTCCTTCTACTTGACCTATGACCAACTATACAGAGACTTCATCAAGCAGATATATTTAGATTTTCGGGCTCCATTGCACATGTTCATATTTGCAATCAATGGGCGGGCGCGTGGCATGACAGTGCAAAAGGGGTCAGAGTAAGCTCCAAGTGCTTACGTATGACGCAACACAATTCAGGCCCCCGTCACAAACCTCAATGAATCTCACTTAAGGGCTGTTTCCCAATGTTGCCCCTATTGTTTGTTAATCTCTCTCACAAACGACACCATGACTTACTTGGCACTTAGTCCAAGGCTTTTGCTGGTGCTGCTCATCTTGGTAGCCGTCGCGTGCTTGTCCATCCGGAAATTTCTCACCCATCGCCAGACTGTCAGCGCCCATGGCTGCAAGAAGGTGGCAAAGGCAGCGAACAAGGATCCGTTTTGGGGAATCGACACTATATTCTGGGTTAAGAAGGCTTACAAGGACCACAAATTGCTCGACAGGAATACCGAGCTTTTCCACACTCTCGGCAACACATTTACCACAAGGCAGCTCCATAAATATGGAATTGGGACCATAGAACCCGAGAACATCAAAACAATTTTGTCCCTTAAATTCGAAGATTACGGTATCAGCTTTCGACTTGAACCATTCAAGGCACTTCTGGGAAAGGGCATCTTCGACACTGATGGCGACCACTGGGCCGCATCGCGCGCCCTTATTCGACCCAGCTTTACCCGTGACCAGATAGCTGACCTAACGTCGCTGGAGAGTTTGGTCCAGGATCTTTTTGCACTACTTCCCCGCGATGGAAAGACGGTCGTCGATTTGCAGGAGCTCTTCTTCCGATATACTATTGATTCAGCGACCGAGTTTCTGTTCGGAGAATCAGTCGGTACTTTAAAGAAGGCTCAATCAGAGCGCGACTTTGCCCACGCTTTCCAGTATGCTCAGGGTGCTATCATCACGCGAGCAATGCTGGGTCCATTAAAAGTATTCTACAAAGATCCGAAGGCCGATGAGTCCAATCGTATTTGCCGAGAGTTTGTCCGGCAGTTCGTCGATGAGGCATTCCGTGCGGCTGATGTCAAGCAGGAGGAAACAGCGAAAGGGGAAAGTGACTCGAACCGCCAAAAACATGTTTTTGCGCAAGAATTGGCTTCGCGGACAACTGATCGAACTCGCGTTTTGGATGAATTGATGAATGTCCTCATAGCTGGTCGCGATACCACTGCTAGTCTACTTGGAAATTTGTTCTTCATGCTTGCTAAAAATCCAGCAATGTGGGACAAGCTGCGCCAGGAAGTTGCTTTTCTGCAAGGTCGAACCCCAACTTATGGGGAGCTTCGCAGCCTCAAATATGTTCATTGCTGTATGAATGAATGTGAGTGAAGACTATTTTTCCAAGGCTATCAATGAAAATTGACCTGACTGACTTTCCTAGCACTACGTTTACACCCAGTTGTACCACGAAACGAGCGAGAAGCAGTGCGAGATACTGTACTGCCACTTGGGGGAGGCGAAGATGGCCTCTCGCCTGTCTTCGTCCCCAAAGGCACGATTGTGGGCTACTGCGTATACGCAATGCATCGGCGTGTTGACATTTATGGTGAGGACGCAGAAGAATTCCGTCCAGAACGCTGGGAAGATGGGAAACTGCTGCCTCGCTGGGGATACCTGCCCTTCAATGGTGGCCCACGTATCTGCATAGGTCAACGTTATGCATTGACCGAAGCTGCCTATGTTATTGCTCGGATGGCACAGGAATTTCAAATCTTGGAAAGTCGGGATCCAGGGCCATGGGAAGAATCTGTGGCTTTGACTTTGTGCTCGAGGAATGGGGCAAAGGTAGCTCTCACACCTGCTTGAATTATGTGACAAGACAAAAGGTAGTTTTTATCGTTTTTTTTTTTCTATAAAAATCAATCTCAAAGCCTTTTTAGATTGTTCTCTTCAAACACTCGGCTTGGTGACACCGGATGCATCCCTAATTGTCTGTGCTTGTCTAGTCTCCAATCCACAGCGTGACTCAAAAAATACCCAAATTCTTAAAGAAGGCATTCTAGCGCCTTCTCCCCTCCCTCCCCCTCTTCCCATCGGAGTTTATTACAAACCTAGCGATCATACAATGTTCTGGAATGATGTAATCTCTAGATGGCACAGCAACCCAAAAATTCGGAGTCAGATGGAGTATGCGAGCCGAGATTATGCTAATGATATCCTAGCCGTATAAAACTTTCCTTTTTCTGGTGCGGGGTTCTGGGATGGACAGATTAGGTGAAGCCGAACATTGCCGGGCTCATACCCCGGTCAACCTAGGTTGCATCTGCGAGGCGCAGGGGAGTCCACGTGTGCATGGCGGGGGTCAATCCGGGGAAACAATCCTTGGTGTGGATGATGTCGAATTAGAGTTGGCCTAGAGGAGGTTCTTGCCCGTGGGTGTATGTCATAATTTCTCCTTTGGAACTTCCTTACGAATCTGATTACCATATGGCGTTCAAACATGTACTCGCTTGCTATCTTGGCATTGTTTGTCTGACCTCTACTCTAAGCAGGATGTTGATTCAGATGTGCTGCCGGTCGTGAGTCCCGGGTATAAATTTTGAAATAGCTATCAGTATTCCCTTGATATGTTAGGCAAACATAAAACCTGATGAAGAGATTGTTGCATCTTTTTCTTCCAAAAGTAACCATCACTAATCGGTGCCTGATAATTCGGGCACGCGACTCCGCCCTTCGATTGACATGCCCCACACAGCGCGGGAGCAACTCCCGGGTTTCATTCCTCCTGAAAAGCGAAGGATAGGTGGTGTAGTCTGGCAAATATTCCAGTTGACAATATGGTATGTAGAAAACTAGCAATACATGCAACCACAGCTGCTAAATTAACCCAGGCCGTCCCTACAGAAGCACTATACCTGCACGACGCCTCTCTGCGAGCTCTGACAACAGAGATTGTGTCGTATCAACCTATCTCATCACTTCCAGAAGATGAAAAAGAGCTAGCAAAAAATGTCGGCTTAGATGAATCAGCGATGACAACGCGCCAGACAATTCTGTACCCACAAGGAGGTGGACAGCTCAGCGACACTGGCACCATCACAGTCGCAAACCAAGAGCCTAGCTTCACAGTGTCCCTGGTCCGCAAGGCGCAAGACGGCACGATCATCCACTTTGGAAAACCGAGCAATGGCGATTCATCCTCTTTTTCCAAGGGCCAGAGTGTTGTACAAAGGGTTGACGGTGCCAAACGGGACTACCATTCTCAACTGCATACGGCCGGTCATATTATCGGCGTGGCGATGGAGATTCTCATGCCGCATATGAAAGAGGTCAAGGCCAACCATACGCCTAAGGAGGCGGGTATGGAATATGAGGGATTGCTGTATAATGAACACAAGCCGGTGATTCAGGCGAAGATTGATGAGTTGGTTCAGCAGGATCTGCCTGTTATTATCTCATGGTTGGATGCCGGCACGGTTGTTGATGATCGTGCTAAGCCGGGTGATGGTCCTGTTCGGATGGTTAGTATTGGTGGGCTTGATCAGAGTCCCTGTGGTGGTACTCATGTCGAGCGGACTGGTCTAGTTGGCTCTATCAGTATCCGGAAGATTACCAGAAAGAGTGGAATTAGTCGGATTTCATATGAGGTAAAATAGAACTAAATTGATTGGTCATGTCTATCGCCAGCGAATTATTACTCCCACTTTGGAGTCCTTTCAGCTTCCTTTTTTTCCCTGGCTCGAGTTCTTATTCCAGGCACGAACATGGTACTGGTTCATCTCTCAATGATCAAGTAGGCACTACAGTCTTATCGGACTGATCGCCGTCAAGCCTACTGAGTATAACCTTGGAGCTGACATGTATGTTGATTTGCGGCTATGGTGAACAACGGCTTACCACCCAAGACTGAGACTAAAAAAACTCCCCCACAGTCTCTTTCAACTGGTCTACTCTTCCACTCCATGGTACAACTTAAGCATTCCACGAGCAGCATGCTCGCCAAGGGCATCAAGACTACCCATCCCCATCATTTCAAGCACACTGATATCGAACCCGAAGGTCAATCTCCACCACTGTCTCACTTCTATGGCCACAAGGGAATCAATTCCAAGTTCAGGCAGAGAGCAGGATGTCTGCAGATCTTCTTCTGGTTTCAACAAAAAGTTGAAAATCTTCTTTCCGATCTGGACGGCGAGAAAGTGGGCACAGTCGGGCTGATCAAGTAAAGCTCTATCAGCCTTGGCTGCAGTTAGGAAAGATTGAAGGCCTTCACTAGAGGAGGAGCCAGATGAGTCCCCAGTCTCTTCGTGGTTCTTAAAGACAGCCATACGGATATCTTTCTTCCAAGGTGAGCGACTTCCGGTATTTTCCGAAGGTGCGCTCGCGCGAATACCAAGACAGAACCCAGGGTGCGGCTTCGACTGTGCAGCTGCCTCAATCGCTTCAAGGAGTTCACGTCCTGAGACTTTCCAGTCTCCGACGCTGGAAGCCATCAATTTCTGCATAAGCGAGTCGTGCTCGCTAAGATAACCAACATCGTCGACGGCACCAATCTGGATGGAGCAGGCAGGCAGCCCCAGGCCCAAACGGTACTGAGAGAAGGCATCTAAAAAGCTGTTTGCACCAGCATAATTCATTTGGCCAGGCTGGCCAAAGATGCCAGATATTGAGCTGAAAAGAATGAAGAAGTCAAGGTCCGCGGATATTGAAGCATTGTGGAGATTCCAGGTTCCTTTGATCTTTGGATCAACAGCCGTGTTCCACTCTTTCATCGTCATACGTGGGAAGCTTTGGTCAGCAAGTACCATGGACATCTGCAATATACCCTTGAGCCCTTGAGCTTGTGCGATGGCCTTCGAAACATCCTCGATCTTGTCAACGCTTCCTTGAACAAAGCTGGCGCGGCAGCCCATGCTGGACAGCTCTTGCGCAAATTCCAGGTGTTTTTTTGAACCTGCACTTCGAGACAGATATACGAGGTGACGAGCCCCATGTTCTACCATCCAAATGGAGATAAAGCGGCCTAGGCCTCCAAGGCCACCAACAAGCAGATATGCGCCAGAGTCATCGAATTGCATCACCTTCTTGCGCTGTTGCACCTCCTTTCCAATGCTAATTTGACCAGTTTTGTCACGCATTGACACAACAATCTTGCCCAGGTGGACACCCTGTTGCATATACCGAAATGCATCAAGAATGGCATCAGATTTAAAGACCTTGATAGGTCGAATGGGATTGATGTGGCGTTGTCTGAGTAGTTCCACAATGCTTTTGAGTAGCCTTCGTCATTATACGTTAGCACTTGCATACCAAACCACGATCCTATTATGAAGGTCTGTGACACTTACTTCTTTGCCATCTTTTCCCTTGTGAAACAAATCTGGTCCAGGTCAACGCAGCAGTAGCTGCGGTTCTCTAAGAACGTACTCATATCAAGCTTGCCAGAGCCTACCAAGTCGCGTTTTCCAATCTCGACCATTTTACCAAAAGGTGCAATACACTGCCATGTTGCATGCAACAGCTCGCCAGATAGAGAATTTAAGGCTAGATCCACACCTTCACCGTTCGTCTCCCGCATCACATCCTCGACGAAAGAGGTGTTCCGAGAATTGAAGATTCTATTCCTGGGAAGCCCAAAGTTTTCCATAAGATACTTGACCTTCTCCTCGTTACCTACCGTCGTATATACTTCGGCGCCAGCCATCTGGGAAAGCTGGATAGCGGAGATACCAATACCACCGCAAGCGCTGTGAATGAGAACAGACTAAAAAGCTGTCAGAACATAGCCAATGGTTATAGATGATGAGAGAATCAACAAACCTGTCCTTTTTGCAGGTTTCCAATGTTGAACAATGAGTGGATCGACGTCGCGAACACGCAAGGCATGGCAGCTGCGTCCTCAAAGCTCAACCCATCTGGTATGACTTCACAAAGATTCTCGGATATGACAACGTGTGTTCCAAATGCACCTCGCGAAATAAACATGACGCGATCACCGGCCCTCATGTTAACATTTGGACCGGTGCGTCGAACAATACCAGCGCCTTCAAGGCCGAATCCATCTCCTGAAGATTCTAGAATTCCCATAGCACACAGAACATCCTACATATAGATCATCGGGATTAGCCATGTTCTGTCATCTTTTAGGACATGATTTAACTTACCTTGAAATTCAAGCCAGTCGCATATGTTTCAATTTCCACGTCATTCTCCTTGAGGACTGGAGACTCCTGATGAGCCCATTCCAAAGCGGTCAGGCGGCCAGGCTTGCTGGTGCGAAGAGCGATCTTGTCAGCGATCTTGTCATTTGGAGCTGGTAGCGATGATTCGTCCTGAACCGAGAAGCAATGGAATCTTCCAACGTGGACCGTATCCTTCACAATAGCGTATTCGAATTCGGGCTTGAAAGTTTCATCTTCCTGACGAGCCTGGAATTTCTCAAAGACATCAATGATTTTTTCTGTTGAGGAAACGTTTACATTGTCAACTTCGCAGGTTGCAAAATCGATTAGCAGTTCAGAGCGAATTGTCCTGGCAATACCGGTTATCTGGCCAAACCTGGGGTCGTTGCATTGGATCTGCGAAAGGCTAGTCACCCAGAGGATGCCACAATTCTTCAGGTTATCCACCAATGTTTTGAATGATTCGAACCGCTGACTGTCGATCTCATCAAAGAAAGGACCTTCCTCATCAACTAAGGCAATGACATCCTGACCACTAGGCAAGGTCAAGGGCAAATCCTGCACTCTGCAGTGGTGAACAGCATATCCCCGATTCTCCAGGCCTTGAGTTATACAATTCACGGCTTCTGAGTCGGACAGAGTTAAGAGTGTAGCACGCTTATCGGGCATGCTCTCAGCCATCGGTTTAGCCGCAATCATAGTGTTTAGTTGATGTGGCTCCGCAGAATCAGGAACCATGGCATGGGGGTGGAATCCAGCAGCCTCAAGCTCGCTTCTCCAGCGCTCAGTACTAACGTATGGCTCGCTCGCTCGGTTGTCACTTTGACCAGCCCACCAGCCAGGTAGAACTCCCCAGACATAGTTAGGCCATTTGCAAGTTGGTGTTAATTCATGGAGCAGCAGCCAGCCGTTGGGATCTAGCAGTTGCCTAATATTGCTCAGGCTCTCATGGAGAGACTTCGTGGCATGAATAACGTTTGTAGCCAAAATCAAGTCGTATTTACGACCATCAAACCCCTGCGTAGAGGGATCCTTGCTGATATCCAAGGCAACATATTCTATGTTTGGTTGCGTTCTGAATCGCTCTTTAGCCGCGACAAAAAAGCCGGGCGAGACATCAGTATAGGTGTATTTGGAGTAGAGAGTTCTGTTTCCAGGTGTAGGTGTTAACATCTTCAGGATTTCAGCAGTAGATCCACCTGTTCCGGCACCAATTTCAAGAACCCGCAAATTGGGCTTAGTATGAGTTAAGTGTTTGAAGAACAGTGACTCATCACATTGTTCCATGGAGACATAGACATCGGTCAAAGTATCATTTGAGAGGAGAAGGTCCAATGCCTCCATTTCGCCTGTGAAGATCTTTTCAACATTGCTGAGGACTTTCTGCATGGCCACCATGCAAGCATAATCAGTCGCATCTTTCGATGTGCTGTGGATGATGTCTTTCACTCGCTGCTCAATGACAGTGTCTTCAAGAGATTCGAAGTCTTGAACATCAACAGACTGAAGATGACGGTCAATCCAAGACCTGTAGTTGTGCATATGGTCAATTGAAGTACTCAATCCCGCAATCACCCGTCTTGTGTGGATCATGCACAAATGGGTAAGCTCTGTCATTATAGGCATGGATCCATTACGATCTATGAGTGGCTTTATTAGATTCTTGGCATCCAAAAAGCCAATATGAGGACCCCATTCTGCGCGACAAGTGGTGTCACCAACTTCTTTGGAATCTTGCTGCCCATCAAGAACGGACAATCTAATTCCAGAGCTGCGCAGGACAATCTTGCCATGAGCTGTGACACATTGCCCACTCCCAATGATGGAACCGTTCGGAGTGTAGCTTGCGGAAGCCCGGATTTGAACATTGTCATGGCAGCGGTAAATGCACATTTCTGCAATATTGGTGGGGACCATGGTCTTAATTGCTGGGTCATAGCCTTTCGACACAGCAACATAGAGCAACTGTAGTGACGCGTCTATCACAGTCGGATGCATATAATAATATCCCTCATCATCGGTGTCTTTGGCAGCCACATCCGATACCGCATTCTGCGTAGTAGTGTCGGCCTGAACGATATCAAGTCGTTGGAACTCAGGGCCAAAGTTAAGACCTGCCTTGGCCATCGACTTGTAGCAATGACGGGCGTCGACTTTGCGCTTAAAATGAATATACTTCTCCGCGCCTTTGGCTTCTTCAGTATGCGAACTCGCCTCGCCGGAGCAGTGCTTGGTCCAACCGGTTCCGTTGTGGGAAGCGATGGTGAATTCCCACCATTCGCTATCTAGAGTGTCCGTCAAGGGAACACGGCGCATTGTAGTTATTATTTCGACGGGCTGGGCTTCGTTCATCACAAGGGCAGTGCTAACGATGACCCTACGCAACTTGAACGCCTCGTTGACCCCGGTGATCTGACGCACAGCCTCACCGATCATCCCTACATAGCCAGCGAACGGAAAGACAATATCCATACCAACCTTGTGATCCCGAATCCATGGCGCATTATCCAAGTGGAAGACATTCCGGAATAGAACATCAAGACTCTCCACGACCCGAGCTCCCAAAAGATCGTGATGCTTATGCTCCCGGTGTCGCCACTCTTTACTCAGCCTAGATTCGTACCAGAATTTCTTCGAGTGGTCCCATGGGTATCTTGGGAGGTCTGGCAATGTTGTGCCGTCGGAAATGACCTTATTCAACTTGAGCGGACAATTGAGTACATACAGCGCTCCAATCGCTGCCAAAAATACTTCCAAATCGTTCTGGTTGCGGACAAAGGCTGACACATATAGAGAAGCAGTGTCGGTGACCTGAGTCTGAATTTCTCTCAAGGGGCCTGAGAGAGCCGAGTGAGGCCCAACCTCAAGGAACAAAATCTTCTTTGCAACATGATGATGCCTGATAATAGATGAAACTGCGGAGTAGAAAAGCACTGGAGATTCCAAGTTCTGTTGCCAGTATTTGGGACCTAGGCTTGAGCCTTGGGTAAGGATCTTGTTCTCAACAGTGCTGAAAAACAATTTTGTGGGGTCTTTGGCAGAAACTCTGTTTTCAATCAGCGAATGATACTCGTTGCCAATATCCATCATATGGTGGGAGTGATAAGCTTTATCGACCTTCAGCAGTCTTGCGAGAATATCAGGATGGGCCTCTTTGATCCTGGTAACCACCATTTGAACTGCCTCGGAGTCACCGGATATAGTAACACTCCTTGGTGAATTCTCACAAGCAATGACTACTCCTACTCCAGGCTGCAGATATTCTTGAACATCTTCAGATCTCATTCCAATAGCCGCCATGGCTCCAGACTTTGCTTGCTTTGTGACTTGGCCACGGTAAAATGCAATTTCAATGGCCTCAGTGGCCGTAATCGCGCCAGCAGCATATGCAGCGGCCACCTCACCACTAGAGTGGCCTACAACAGCCGCAGGCTCCACTCCAACAGAGGCGAAAGTGTCGACTAGAGCTATTTGAATTGCCGTACAGAGAGGCTGAGAAAATTCAGCAGAACTAAGTCTGCTAGCACCAGGTAGCCTCTGGAGCTCTTCTTCGATACACCATTCTGGAGAATGCTCTAGTGTTCGTAGATGTTCATCGAGTGATTGAATTGTCTTTTTGAACACAGGATACGCGCTGCTTTGGAGCATACATTGACCCATCTGTGGCCATTGAGCACCTTGGCCGGTGAATACCATAACGATACTAGGTACCCCCTCGGCTTTTGATGCTGAGAGTGCTGAAGTTGTGACAGTGGCAAGAAGACTGGCCACGGCAAATGCGCGATGAGGCAAATGCTCTCTTCTATTGGCTAGGGTGAATGCCAAATCACGAACTCGGCCTGGATTGTTCAGAGCAAAGGTTTTGTAAGTTTCAGTCATCTTTTTCAGCGAGTCGGCGCTGTTCGCCGAATAGACCAGCAGTTGTGGGGACGTGAGAGGCCGCTTCGGGGCGGGGGAGGTGATCCCAAAACTTCTAGCCGAGTCCAGAATGACATGAGCATTGGTACCAGTGATACCAAAGCTGTTCACGCTGATACGTTCGCTCCGAGACTCGGGCCATGGCATTGGCTCTGTGGGAACGGAGAGTCCAGAGTCCCATGGGATGTTTGGATTGGGCTTGTTGAATTTGATATTTGGAGGAATGATAGATTTCTCCAGAGCGAGTACCGATTTGATCAGTGATGTGAGACCCGAAGCTCCTTCGGAGTGACCAAGATTGGGTTTGACTGAGCCGATATGGATTCCACCAGGACCAAAAACACGGCCTATAGCCTTGGTCTCAATGGGATCACCCACAGCTGTACCTGTGCCATGACACTCGAAGAACCCAGTCTGGGAATAATCTGTTATTCCCGCGACCTCATAGGCACGTCTGATCATGGCCTCATGGGCAATATCATTGGGAGAGTAGATACCAGCACCAGAACCCTTTCCGTCGTTGTTTGACGCAGTTGCTCGAATTACAGCTCGTACTGGGTTTCCATCCCTGATGGCGTCGGCTAGAGGTTTTATGAAAACAGCAGATACTGCTTCTGCTCGGCCATAACCATTGGCGTCGGCGGAAAAAGACTTACAAGAGCCATCAGGCGATAAAACGCCTTGCTCCGTCATAGCAATAGTCATCTCCGGGCTCAATATCAAATTGGCTCCGCCGACAATAGCCCCCTCACAATCACCCCTAGATATTGCCAGACACGCTTCATGCAATGCTACCATGGATGCGGAGCAAGCAGTGCGGATTACCATGCTGTTTTATAAGAGTTAGTGGCAGAGGAGGTAGAAGAGGGGCATCAAATAACTAACCTTGGCCCTATCAGATCCATCTCATGAGAGACACGATTCGCTAAAACAAAATCCCCGTATCCTGTCACACGGTACAAGCCATGCTGTTGGCTCTCTTTGGCAAACAGGCCATTCCAGTCTTCGCCAAAGCTACCCATATAACAGCCAATTGGTCTTCCTTTCCAGTTAGTTTCACCCCCATCCTCCATGCATTCTCTTGCAACTTCTAGCATTTGCCGTTGGTGCGGGTCGGCTCGCTCAACCTCTACCTTATTCATCGAGAAAAATGACGTATCTATGGAAGATAGATCGTCATCAAGAAAGTACCCATACTCAGTCTTGACACTGCCTGGTTTTGCCGTCTTGGAGTAGTATGCAGAGGCATTGTATCTTGATTCCGGTACTGGGCTGCGGGCGTCACCCTTGGCAATCAAGAATTCCCATAGCTGTTGTGGTGAATTCAGGCCTCCGGGGAGACGTACTGACATACCACAGATGGCGATCGGATCCGGGGGTGCAACTTTTGGTACACAATTTCCATTGACAGAAACTCCCTCGTCACTGATCTCGGCAGGTGTATTAGCCTGAGACTTTTCTGTCATGTTACTATCACACTCATCGACTGTGCGAATTTCAGCATCAAAATTTTCCATAGTCGCCGAGGTGAACTCATTTGAATCTTGAGTGGCAGCTTTCAGGGTCATTATTATGGTCAAGTGGTGTGGCGATCTCTTAGAAAAGAATTTGTTGAATTGAGTACTGATTAAGGCGAGAGATCTTAGGAAATCAGAAAAATAGCGAAACGGATATTCATGAATAGAGAGTTACTTGACACGTCCCACATTTGTCGTATATGCAGGTCAGATTAACACATAGGAGGGCTGGGGCCATCAACCATTCTGTCCATAGTCACGTGCAGCAAGGCTACGAGCCTTGCTATGCATATGGCAGAGATCGGCATATAAGGCTGTGAAACAAATAGACGGAATGGAGTTTTCCATCAATGATATTGTACTTTGGGGAACACTGCTTACAAATTAAGGTTCACCGAGGGTTTCCAATGAGCTCGGCACCTGCAAAACTCAAAATCGTGTTCAGTTAGATTTGGTTTCTCATTCCAAATAGCTTGATAGTAGTTGCCACAGTATATGCCAGGTATCATGTACAGCCCTTAGCAAGGTCTGGAGATAGTGGTTACAATTGATATGTTTGCTTTTCCATGTACGCTGTGGCTGCTTTGAGTTTACACTAATAAGCGACAAGTAGCTGATCAATCTTCAGAGCTGGTCTCTAATTGGCAATGGTACGGGTAGATTATCCACGTTCTCTATGCTGATACTAGTGGACTTTGCAGCTTACAGGTGGATCGGCATGTAGTAATCCTAGGCGATTGGAGACGCGGCAATCGACGTCGCCAGAAATGGAGAGCTATCAGGTTGTACAATGTACAGATAAGAAGTAGAGATAAACATTCCAGAATTGTGGCAAATCGCGCACGAACGATCGTGAGATCGTTCCTTGATTGGCCTCAAGACGGGATCGGTGTGTAACCATCTGCATCGGCTAGATGGGTGACCGGAGCGGTGAGCTCAATCGACAATATCTCATTGGAATGACGTTGTATTTCCCGGTTCTAAGAGAGAGTGTGCGACAGTGTTTAGGGACTAGCCCGGTCATTGGCCCAGGATCGTGTTTATTAGACATAAGAGTGAAATCTATTATTTGATATACAGGATGCTAGTGCGAGAAGACTATCCAAAAATTACCTCCAGAATGCTGTGACCATATTGTATGTTTCTCAGCATGACATCACATGGCACAAAATCATACAATAAAACTATTGTCAAGCCAGTGTTTCATAACCAGTTTGCCTTCGTTGAAACTGTCTTTTTGAATTCGAACAATAATTGCTGCATGGGTGTGTCGGTGTTTGTGAATATAAACGGGATATTTCCGGAATCCCACATCATTCAAAGAATCAATAATGTCGAATTGATCAGACGTTAGAGCAAGCTTGGGGAATTTGGGTACTGCGTGGCCAATAGGTGGAGGACGGGAATCTGCCGAGGGGTCTGGATTAAACCCAGTCGGCTTCAAATCCCTCCCTGTGGTCTTCTCAAAAGAGTCAGAAGCTTCGACATCAGAGCCCGAGAGATAGGCAGGCTCTTCGCGAGCATTGGCATTTTCAAAGACTTCGTCCATAACTTGTTGCATATCCCGCACCAGTAGGGGTACCTTGTACTTCCCAAACAGTGCACCGTTTTTGCCCTCCACATGCAGGCGAATTCTCTTCTGGCTGCGGAATGTTTGAATCGCAGCATTGATGCAGAATAGTGTGGAAGCGGGAGGAAGCAACAGCAGAATAAGCAGATAAAAAGGCATGTTTTGTACAAAATCTTTGGTCTGTTTCCACGTTTCGGATGCACAATCCTCAGTTCCCTTGGGTGTGAGCGGCAGCAAGAACTCATCAGGGTCAACGATAACTTGCTCATAACCTTCGACGTAGTTGATATTTATTTTTTCAAGGTCCCGGAAGGGATTCGTTTTCGTGAACAATGTTGTGTACAATGCCGTGGTGCGATCATTCACAACATTGCCGTACACACTCCGATTTTGAAACCTCTTCAATCCCTGGATAAAAATGCTCTCTGGGTCGGCCAGGATGCTAAGCAGGGGCCGCCCGGTGTCGCGGAACGAATCGACCATGAACAATTGCTGGCCCGATATAGAAACCAGTCGTGGTCCCAATCCATTCCATATCTGTCCTCTTACACCCTTGAGGGGAGTTCTCACACCGATATGTGGTGAGGCAAATGTAGTGAAGTTCATGGGTTCCACTTTATCCAGCCATCCGTGGGCTTGAAGCAGCCCAATGGCATATCGAGCAACCAGACCTCCCAGAGAGTAGCCAACAACGCTGATTTTTGTAATCTTCTGCCCTTTACTTTCCAATTTTTCAAGGGTGTCTTCGATCTCATGCACCACTCGTTCGCCACCCACCTCGATTCCATCGTAGGTGAAGTTGCCGCTGTTTCCCTCTGGGCAAAGAATGTGAAGATTGTCTTCTCCATATCTCTCCTTAAGCGCCGCTACCATATAGTCAAGGTGCGATGGCTTACCCCAGAGGCTAGACGGGCGGATTAGCTTGCCTCCCGACGTCATCCGAAACCAGGGGACTGAACATACCCATGCACTAGTACACAGAGATGGTCGGCTTTGTTTGAAGCCCCAGTATCCGACATTTCTGCAATATGTGACTGATTTATTTGTGAAAGGAAAAATTAAATCAGGAGGCCAGGCTGACGAGATAAAAGGCCACTCAGCCACTGTGCTGATCGGAGTTAAGGCTGACTGACAAGCTTCCAGCCGATAAGCCCGGCGATAAGATCGACCTTCCATATTGTCGCCTGTATCTTCAGGTGTCTGGTTTGGCTTGGTTTGCATTCCAATCTTCAACATTTAATCAACTCTGGCCTTGACCACTCCTACACCATTTGATTACACGTAACTCCGGTGGTTATTCATGGTGGCATACTTATCTAGAATGTCGTCCGGCAGGCAGGAGATCTAATTATTTCATCAGATTTCCCCGTGTTATCTCACGAAAAATCGGTGATGCTCATGTTTGCATCCCGAGGTCTATGAATTGCACGTCATAAAAGGCGGAAGGTTGTATGCTTTTCTGCGCCAACACCGACCCTAGCATAGCTTACGAAGCTTCACTCTGTTTTCAAATGTTTACTATGCTCCCTTGATCCTGTCCTTTGGATCGACGCGTCATTACGCGAGCAGCAAATCGTCTCATACTTTGAGAGTCTAGCTGAGGACTCTTCAACCGACAATGTTCACAACTTTGGGTTTGTTTGACGGTGTTCCCTGCCCGCAGGGTACGCAATGCTCTCTTGTAACCTGTCTGTTCTCGCATAAGACCCAGGCCTTCAATCCATCTGCGGCTGAGAAACGTGCTTTTAGCTCAGTTGAGAGCGGGCGTCCTTCCAAGAGGCTTAAGGTTGAAAACTCCACCCTATCATCAGACTCGAGCTTAAACCCATCTACTCATGCTCAAGCTCAAGAACGTTCAACAAAACCGCCAGTGGCCGCGACTAGGTTGAAGCAACAATCACAGAGCGCCAGCTCGGGCGTTTCCAAGCTGTCATCGATTTCTCGGAGAGTCTCTCCTCCGCCAGGACGCACAGAGTCTAAAGCTACAAGCCAAGGAACTGGACTCGAGGCTGCGGCCACTTCGTTAGAGCGTGCTTCTTCACAACTACCTCCTCGAAAGGTGCCAAAAGAAAGCCTCAATCCTCGAATGCTCCCGAAGGCCCCAGCCAATCATGCCGTTCGGACAGCCATCCTGACGAAGCTACATGCTGGCATGTCAGCACTCAATGAGAAACTTGCCAAGGACAAGGACACTTCAAACAAATGCTTTGTCCTCAACAAAAATGAGCTTGTGACAATGGCCCTGGACGAAGAGGAAAAGGTAGCCAGGGATAACCCTGGAGTTTACTCCAATGTCATCAAGCTTCGGATAGTAAAATTGACGAAGATGGCGACGGAAGAATGGACAAAAGAGGTGATGGCTCATCTCAATTCTCGGTACTACAAAATTCAGCCCCTTGAACCAAATACGCAAAAGCTGTCAAAGCCTATCAACACAGGCCTGTCACCGAAGGAAGAGACTGCCCTTGCAGCTGCACTTGTCACGCCAGTGGTTGGCCTTGAAGAATTTGGCTATGTCACTAAAGCACCTACTGCAGCAGAGATTGAGACTGCGAAGAAAGGGGTTGTCGAGTCCAAGGGCTGGGAAAAGTGCGATCGGTGTGGTGGACGCTTTCAGGTCTTCCCTGGACGCCGCGAGGATGGAGCATTGGCCAGCGGCGGTGAATGTACCTATCACCCAGTCCGACCTATGTATCCGCCGCGCAAGAAAACGGACAATGTCACCGGCGCCCAGGAAGCCTACTTTCCATGCTGCACTGAATCTATGGGCGCTTCGTCAGGCTGCACCAAAGCCAAAACCCATGTGTTCAAAGTATCAGAGGTAAAGCGCCTTGCATCCATCCTCCAGTTCGAAGAAACGCCAGCACAGCCCAATAAAGGGCCCCTGGACCCTATTTCTTTTGACTGCGAAATGGGTTACACAACTTTGGGCTTAGAGCTCATTCGTCTGACGGCTGTCAGCTGGCCGCAGGGTCGTGATATTTTGGATGTTCTGGTCAAGCCTATGGGCGAGGTGCTAGACCTCAACTCACGTTATTCAGGTGTCTTCCCTGAACACTATGCAACTGCCGTTCCTTATGGCACCTCAACTACTGTTCAAGAGCAGAATGGTAAAGACACGAAGCCACTGCAGGTTGTCGATTCTCCTGCTGCAGCGCGATCCCTTCTTTTCAATTTCCTTCAGCCCGATACACCATTGATCGGCCATGCAATCGATAACGATCTTAACGTTTGCCGAATCATTCATCCCGTTATAATTGATACCGTGCTTCTATACCCACACCCAAGAGGCCGTCTGCCCAGTCGTATGAGTCTCAAAACACTGGCACAAAGGCATCTTGACCGAGACATTCAAATGGGAGGAGACAAGGGTCACGACTCCAAGGAAGACTCGATTGCCACGGGTGACTTGGTGCGGGTGAAGGCAGGTGTGATATGGAAGCGATTGGAGGCGAAAGGGTGGAAGTTTCAAAATGGCAACTTAGTCGCACCTCCTGGTCAAGACATCCAGAATATTAGAGAGGCAGCACAGGGAACTAGCGGTCCCCAGCGAAAGAACCCAAGCATCACATAGCATAATCTATACTCGATTTAGTCAATGATACCACATGACGACCATCGATCTATCTTTCAAACTTTGGTAACATGTCCAGTGGATATGTCCAACACTCTGTCTTATGACATACTAACGATAAAGCAAACTACGGTTTCTGTAACGAGATATTCTACAACAGTTCAAAAATGTGTGAAGGGTATAAACTTTTTTGATTTCATAGCGCATTTAAGTGCTAATCTACCCTCACAAATCCACGACCCAACTTTCCATGGCTCTCACACTTTTGTCCGGCAAAAATCCCAAGCCAAAAAGGAATGCACATATACCAGTTCGAATCGATCGACAATGAGGTCAAGAGTCAGTAGAGAGAGGGAGAATTTACTCCTCATCCTCCTCAGCCTCGTCGTTAACGACGTTGTAGAAGCGGAGCTCGTAGACACCCTTGGAGGTGGAGACGACACGGAGCCAGTCACGGAGCTGCTGCTTCTTGAGGTACTTCTTGGTCCTGTAAACGAGAAAAGACACACGGTCAGTGAAACGGTCCCAGAGTATCATCGAGGATGGGCGCAATAATCAACGTACAGGTACTTGAGGTAGCGACCGGAGAAGGGGATGTGAGCAACAACCTCGACCTTGCCGTCACCAATGGAGTTGATAACGACGTTCTCGCCAAGGTTGCCGACACGGCCCTCGACCTTGATGCGGTCGTGGAGGAACTTCTCGAAGGCAGAGACATCGAAGATCTTGTCGCTAGCGGGCTGCGAAGCGTTGATGATGAACTGTAAAGCGATTTGTTAGTTCCTCGGGCTCCGAAACATCCAATTGAATTGGATACAAGTTTTTTGTAGATTGCAGTAACATACCTTCTGGGTGGTCTTCTGGGCCTTGCGACCACGGGCCTAATTACCGGAAAAGAACTGAATTAGCCTACTGCTCCAACATGTCGAGATCCCAGTGGCAGTCGCAGCAGATCATGTCCACGCAATTTGCGACCAACCGAATAGATATTTCAATATTCGGCCGCCGTCATGCTGGATGGTGCATGGTCTGCCACAGACATAGCCGCTGGGAGGAACAGCAAAGCGTTCACGGGGTGTCTTTCAACGTACAGCAGCAACGGGAGCCATTGTGAATAGATGGGAGGGGATGGGGATGGAAAAGGGTAAGGTCGCAAAGAGGTGAATATCCTGCGCCGGCGAGAGGGATGGTCGGAAGAAGATCTGTCGTTCGTGGTGGAGCCCTTAGTCGAACTTGCGAAAAATTCCCAAAATTGCCCACCCGTGGGCTGCGCTTAACCTGTTTAGGTGTGATTAGGGTTGGGGCTTATCAGTGAATCACGTGGCAGATAGTCATCGGTGAAATGTGGCAGTAAATGACCTTCATCATGGGATGTATGACTCATGGTGGCCCGCTTTTATGCCCGTCTTTGATTGGTTGGAATACGCGAGGCGAGCACTAGCTCCGGTTCCCAAGGGTATAAATATCTCCTCCCGCTCTCCCCCATTTCCTCTTTTCTTTTTTCTTTTCCAGCTCTCTTTGCCAATTGGCTTAGATCAAGTGTAGTATCTGTTCTTTTCAGTTTAATCTCTGAAAGTTTCCTACGGGAAACACTTTGATTATTCTCATTTTTGGATCTCGTGACCAACCTCTGTGCTTGCGCACGTTGGTCGCACAGTGTCATCGGGCTTACACTACCCCCGATCGACGCGAACTCACTTTTTCATCAACTGCATCGGCTTGCCCGGTCGCTTGGAGAAGAAGCTTTGCTCCCTGTAGTATGTTCAAACATAAGCAGCTTAGTTTACGTTCCATGAATCGGTAGATTTGTCTTTCCATTCCGGTGAGTCTGTGTCTTGGACTCAAATGTTGCCATGTAAACAATCCCCACATCTGGCCGATGCGGCGAAGGCCCCCCCGAGTCCTGTCTCTGCCTGAATGATCGGCTGTTACCCGACGCTACTTGGTTATGATCCACACAGCCTCCAGAATTTCATGCAGGCACCCGCCTGGGAGGTCTACGCTTGTGTCCAAGTAAACAAATTTCCGTCTACGTAGATAATTTATAGACTGACACAGAAGTTTTATGGAAGTGTTTTTTCATTCAATCGTGGTGTTTATCTCCATGATTTCATTCCTCATTCCCAAAAATCGCCAAGTGTTTGTTGTGGGTCATTCGGATAGTTGCTGTTTACCAGCGGCCACTCTGCTCCATGCGGCTCTCGTAGGCCTGCTTGGCATGGTGCTTAGCCTTCTCGCGGTCAATGAAGTCAAGACCCTTGGTCTCAACCTCACGGTCAATAAAGGCACCGGCAATACCAGCCATGATCTCCTTGGCCTTGGCGTGGTTGTCAATCTTGCCTATAAATGATGTCAGTCCATGAGCCTTGCTTGGGACGTGAATTGTATCATTTACCCTCGCGGGCCTCGTGCTCCTCGTAGGCCTTCATGGCCTCGTAGGCAGCAGCACCGCCGATGAGCTCGTGGGACCATTGGGCCTCATGAGGGCGGTTGGTCACCTCCTCGTGGCTGCGGGCCTCGTGGCTGTCTTCTGTGATAGGGAAGATTGTTAGGCCATGGGAATCTTTCAATTGCAGGAGAATGCACTGTGGTACTCACCGTCAAACCAACCCATTTTGATAGATGTTATGTGATGTAGAGGGGTAGAAAAGTGTGTTGTGGATAAAGAGAGGGTAAGAGAAAGAGAGGGACGCAAGCCTTATAACCCCTCCTCAGCCCCGCGCCACCCTTGTGAAACTACCAGGGCCAAGAGGAGCTTTCCAGCGATTCGTTCCAGATTTGCCAAGCTTAGCGAGCTTTAGCTTTGGGTCTCGTTTTGCATTCAGAATGGTGCATCGAATAGTACGTACTCACTATGCCCGTTTGAGCTAGTGGGGACCACCAGATCGGGTTTGTGATTGGAACGGCATATCCTTCTCCGCCGAGCTCCCAATAATACCAAATGTTCTGGCGCCTTCTGAGGCTTAGACTCTCTTGGCTGACTCGACACGTGTAGAGTAGATGATTTGTTGAGATGGTGTCTGGCACCACCCGCCGGCTTGAAGCGGAAGACGAAACAGGGGTCTGAGGAGTATTGCATGGTGCTACGAGCATAGAGATGCAGGCTCATACACATGTGTGCTGTCTCAATGCAGCTATGTACTCTGTACCGTAGCTCTACCTGCAGATTGCAGTTGACCATAATGCGTAGGCTCCGTCTATAAATGGATCTTGAGAAAAAAATCGGGTTTAATTGCCGCTGCTCAGCAACGAAGTTGGAACTGAATCCGCCGTTTCTTTGTTGGGCTTCGTTCATGAATGCTACTTCTAAGGTTGGGGATGACTACAGGGCCGCGTGGGAGAATTCATCGCGAGGGCTCTTTAGGAAGCTGGATAGAATTCTGATTAAATTGTTTATTGAAGCACGTATCTATTCCAATGACGCCTTTGCGGTACTGAGGCTTTCCAAGTTTTTTTATTAAATTTGCATTGGGCACTGCAAATTAAGCATGTTGGAAGGTAGGGAGGGAAATATATCTTGAGTGTGGCGTGAAGAAGACATAGAATTAAGAAATTGACATACACTTGTTAATTAGCTTACACATCCAACTTCCAAGGCTGCTACCAAAACCCACGAGAAACCCCCGAGGCCAAGAACAAATATTTCAAAACAAACCTAAATTGACCCATTTGATCTTATGGAACCGTGGAACGTTTGGTTGCTGGAGGTACTCGCGATTTAGAGTCGATCGGTCACCTGACCCTATCGCGGGGTGCCAGCGATAAGCTCCAGCTTCTCCAATTTTCACCTTGCGCATCATCTCCCGAAAAACGATCGTCATGGGTTCCATTGTACTGCCTCACCTGCGTTCAGCCTGGCACGTTGACCAGGCTATCCTCTCCGAGGAAGAACGCCTTGTCGTCATCCGATTTGGCCGCGACCACGACCCCGACTGTGAGCTCCCGCCACTCCTCTCCCGAGGTCACGACACTAATAACTCCTTCCACTAGGCATTCGTCAGGATGAAGTCCTTTACAAGATCGCCGAGCGAGTAAAGAGTACGTCCACCCATTCCCCCCGCAAGAATTACGCTTTCTAACATCAGCGCCCTATTAGACTTCGCCGTCATTTACCTCTGCGATCTCGACGAGGTCCCCGACTTCAGTACCATGTACGAGCTCTACGACCCGATGACTATCATGTACTTTTATCGCAACAAACATATGATGTGTGATTTCGGAACGGGTAACAACAACAAATTGAACTGGGTTCTGGAGGACAAGCAGGAGTTGATCGACATCATTGAGACCATCTACAAGGGCGCTAAGAAGGGTCGTGGTTTGGTCGTTAGCCCGAAGGGTATGTCCTCCAAGCGATTTTCAACAGGGTAGAGCTCGGGCACATGCTGACAATAATGCAGATTACTCGACGAGATACCGATACTAGACGAGGCCTGTCCGGAATAATGGCGGCTTCCGGTGGTGTGTGCCGAATGGCGCAACCATTCATGACATTTACGATTACGATCGCTAGAAATAAAAGCGGGCTGGAGGGAAGAACATCTTGGGCATATATGGGAAGTTTGGTGTGGAAGCTATGTTGTGGCTGGTCATACTGGTAAAACCCAAATGAGCTCGCAATGAGAGTTTCTTGCCCAAGAAACCCATAATACATCTATCGAAAATTATGAAAAATAGTAGGACTCAGTAAGAAGCAGAATGTTTCTCTTCATCTCAATACCTAGCACCATAAATAAGCAGTAAGTGACCTGAATTCCTTCAAGCGACACCCAACCGTGTCACGTACCACACAAGATAGCGATATCTAGATAAATCAGAGAAGAAATAGGTAACAAAATGGTTAACTACAGCTCATTTCTATCTTAAACTCCCAAATAAATTGCATGTTTAGTGTGATCCCGAATCTAAGATTTTGACGTAATTCGCCCAACTCTCACCACCAACCGCCTACCGCAACACCTTCAACTCTCATATATCCACATCAGCATTCACCCTAACGACAAAATGATTGACCAACGTATTTTCGAGGATCTCCAGACAAAGATCGACGAGGAGACTACTGTCCGCGACGTGAGTCAGCCAAGCACCCGCGCAGTTCGCCTATAGCGAAATTCTTCGCGTGCCAAGCCCAAACGCAAGCTCGCGGCGCGCACAATATCCGGCTACCAGAGCTGACGGTGGACGTACAGGAACTACACGATATTGTCCAGACACTTGCACGGAAAGGTATCTTCAATTCAACACTGATGTGAAGGCTTAAGCTTTCATTTCTGGATATGACTAGTCCCGTTGTCGGGATTGCAAAATTATTCGAAGGCTGATGCTGTTCTGTAGGACGTTCTACACAGGCTATTCTCTCAAGGGCACACTCTACCCCGACTGATCAGAGTATGTATTCCTGTTTCGATGAGTTTGAGTAGTTTTGGCACTGTTATGTATCGCGCATTGTTGTCTGTCGGCAGTGACACTGCACGATAGTTTGAATCTTCCTGGCTTCGCGTCTATGCATTGACTAACTTAATAAACAGTCAAGTCTGTCCTTGATGATGCGACTGCGGCAATCATTGCTCAGAAGCAAGATGTCGCCCGCCTGAAGGCTGTGGCTGACAAGCACCCATTTTACAAGTACAACAACGTCTGGTCGCGGGAGCTGCAGAACCTGGTACGTTTTGCGATTTGATTTCATGCTTCGGGTGTGATTGAATTAGATCCACAGAGCTGAATGTTTCGACTAGGTTTCTTCCATTGAGCTGTGTGCTTGGCTTGGTGGACTTCAGGAGTACAAGGGTCCTGACTCCACCTCGTTCATGACTGTTGAGGATGTCGGAAAGTTTCTGGAGGGTATGTGGAACGCCTAACTGACGTCGATATTGGAGAAAGAAAGCAAAGAAATGAGACTGACTTAAAATACTTGCAGTTCCTGTTAACCTGAAAGAGCAAGATGCCTTCCACCTGACTATCGAGGAATATCTCCTGGCGCTGATCTCCATGGTCGAAGAACTGGTACGTATGCAACTATTGTTTATCTCATAGTCAGTGTATTTACTGACTTGGACATTAGTCTCGTTTGGCCGTCAACTCTGTTACCCTAGGTGACTACGAACGGCCCACGCAAATCTGCAACTTCATCAAGGAGCTTTTCGCTGGGTTCCAGCTGCTGAACCTGAAGAATGACATCCTTCGTAAGCGAAGTGATGGAATCAAGTACAGCGTGAGTTGATGCTTATTCCACAACTGATTCCGGTCATACTGACGTGTCTACGATGTATAGGTCAAGAAGGTTGAAGACGTTGTGTACGATCTTTCGTTGCGCAACCTCATTCCCAAGGGCAGTGCTGCATGATCATTTAACCAATATATCCGAAGGGCTGGTGAAAAAGTTTCCATACCATTGAAATTTGATGAGCAGACGAATGGTCGTGCGGAGAAGCATATTTGAAACATTGACACCGTTTGAATAGCAATATCTTACTATATATGACTTCTACCCGTACATGATCAAAGTACTTCCTAGGAGTATCTATGGGAAAGGTCCGATCTAAATCGATTTGACAAGTGTGCAAGATGTATAAATAGGTCGGTCATATTTCGTGCAGAGATTACCTAAACAATAGAAAACAAAAGTATATTCATACATATCAGGATATAAGAAAATGGTATCAAAACAGCCTCATCCCAAAGAAGAGAAAGACCTCCAGGCTCGCACCAACTTAATTAGCTCGATCACTCAGCAGCCTTCTTAGACGAAGCAAGAGTGCCAGCCTTCTTAGCCTTCTCGATCTCCTGCTCAATAGTCTCCTGCAAACCCTCGGGCTTAGTCAAAGATGAGTACCGAGAAACGACCTTTCCATCAGCACTAACAAGGAACTTCTCGAAGTTCCACTTAATGCGCTTCAGACCCATAACACCGGGCTGCTGCTCCTTGAGCCAGGTGTACAGGGGAGCAGCCTCATTGCCGTTGACGTCCAGTTTGCCAAGCACGGGGAAGGTGACACCGTAGTTCAGCTGGCAGAAGGACTGAATCTCGTCGTTGGAACCGGGGTCTTGGCTACCGAACTGGTTGCAAGGGAAACCGAGGATAGTGAAGTCGTCGGGGTATTTGGCCTTGAGGGTCTGGTAGAGCTTCTCCAGGCCCTCGAACTGCGGGGTGAAACCGCACTTGGAGGCGGTGTTCACAACTAGGACGACCTTGCCTTCGAGGGAGCTGAGGGGGAAAGTCTGGCCACGCTCTGTTGGGAAGATGTTAGTGACTGGATTCTTTCTTGTGCGGCACTTGTGCAAATGAGGGGTCAAGGTTTCCTCGAATGCGCTGGTTTGTCGCAAGAACCCTGAGATGGAGGGGAGAGGGGGATTGGGAATGAAATTTTGGGGACGTACTGTCAACGGGCTCAAACTCGAAGAAGGAGGTCGCGGAAGCCATTGTTCTGAAAGTGGTGAGGGGTGGTGTGAAGAGTAGAGGTTGTAGATGAAGCTGCCGAGGGTTAGGACTTTTTTGGAGAAGGTTCCTTGATGACGTCGTAGAGTAAAAGCTGCCGTGAAAGATGCGGGGAGGGAGCCAAGATTTTATACCGCGAGGGATGGCGCGCAGGTAGTGCTTTTGTATGAATTGCATCGAGAAGAAACCGAGGCTTCGAGTCAGTAATATTACCAATTATCACAGGTCCAGACACGGACGGTCGAGGGGCCGCCGGGCCTCTGCAAACCCGAGCCGATCCTATTAAACCCAAGCGATTTAATTGGTTGATCTACGAACCGTTTCTTACGTTTTCGATTCTGCAGCTTCTTTTGTCTTCTTCTATTGATTCTAGGATCCACTTTGAATCCGCCATGGCATTTTATTAAGCTTATCCGGTCTAGCTCTGCACAACTTTGGGTACGGATAAACGAAAAGGAGACATAAATTTGTGTTCAGTGCATTTCGTGGCGGGCGAGGTTCTGCTTAGAAGAGCGGGACGGTCTCGATTCCATCCCAAATTGGAATGCGCCCGTGCCAAGAACGCAAATACAAATACTTGCTCGCGCAATTTAGGCCCCGATGGAGCTCATGTTCCGGTGCCATGTAAGACTGCTTTTCATGTTGCCCTGATCTGAACAGTATACTGCATTGCATGATCAATTCCATCGCAAGAACCTGAGAATGAGTGGTGAAATTGGCTTGCCCGGTCATTGTAAAGCAGGATCCCCACAGTTTGTACCTTGTACCTGTGGCCTGATCCTTTGTGTAAGGTTCCAGGCATACTGGTTCAATCAGCAGCGTCCTGGTCCCATCATGGACAGTGGTGCATATAGAGAAAGCACCGTGCGCCTTGTGGCTGTTACACTGCCGAGTAGCTCTGCCAACCTGATAGACCTGCCCAAAGGTACATTGATATACCCCGCGATCTGAGCTCCGTTATCCAAAAGCCATATTTGGTGCTCAAATTCATCCTTCAAATTCGGCTTCGAGCACATCGACGTCCAACTCGGCCATCGCGCCTAGAATAACACCCATGCTCTCCATGAATCCATTGACGGCGACTCGGAGCATGCGGTTCGTAGTGGCATAGTAGTTGACCTGCAGGACGGTCTTCGAGTCATCCGAGTCATCCGAGTTGGGGTCTTGCTTCAATTTCTTTTCTTGGGGCTCGGTCGCCGTGTCGGTGGTGGGGTTTGTGAGGGTCAAAGTGCGTCGCACAAATGCTGACAACTCGGGGTCGACATCGAGTGTTTGCAGGGCAGACGAGGCAAGGCGTTGGGTTGGCAGTGGAATTGAGATTTCCCTATCCTTGAGGTCAGTACATCATTTGGCTGGAGAGGACAAGGCGCGTGGGTTGTTAATTTGGAGGTGGGGAGGTGGGGGAGACCGTACAATGAGTAGGGAAACTCGGACTTTGGCGGTGGTGCAGTGGCAGCCATGATTGTAGTGTCAAGGAGTCTAATTGACGGCAGAATTGACGCGGAAAGGACTAATTGTGGTCGCTGCCCAATTGTGACGCGGTATGGCCTGAAAGAATCAACTGCTGTGTGCACTTGAATATATGTTGGGTGACTCAGCATCTCCACTACGAATTTGAAAAACATGCACCCTGATGTGTACAGTACATGGATACGAGAATGCTTGGGAAATAATACGGCTCAGTGAAACGACGAAATGACAACGAGAAAAACCATTGAGATAAGGTATGGAATTCAGTCAATCTAAATAGAGTATTTTCTCATAGGAAGCTAATTCCAAGAGGTATGGTTGCGAACAAAGTCATCAAAAATATAGAAACGCACTCATGATATATAGTACAAAAATTGGTCAAGTATAAACCCGAGGTATTTCAGGTAGGAAAGAAATGAAGACAAGAAGAACAGTATCACGCCGACTGAACAAAGCCATGACACCTGTAATGCGTACTGACAACTACTAAGAGTTCATCGCGGTTGCAAGATCGTTCACGCGGTGTAAAGGTAGCCAACGACGAGCTGCAACTCAGCAGGAAGAGAAGAGATCTGACTGGGGAGGATTCCACCAGTAGCAAGAGCTGCCTGGAGGCCGCCGAGGGCACCAATGAGGCCAGAGGGGTCTGCATAGAATGGTTAACGAGATCCAATCTGGGGAGGGGAATCTTTGTACATACTGCCGCTCAGCATGGCAAGATCGTTCTTGACGGAGGCCTTCACAATGTTACCAGCACCAGGGAGCTGACGCTTAGCTGAGGACTTTGTTAGTATCAAGTCTTTCGATTTATGAACATGGATTCTGAAGTGGAACTTACCAGGAACAGCTCCAGCAACTGTCTTCTCAGCAGTTCCGACGAGACCCGAGGAAGTGCTCTCGGCGGTGCCAGCAGCACTGCCGACGATGCCAGTGGCACCGTTGGTCGATTCGGTGACACCATAAACAAGACCACTGACAGCATCGCCCCCATCACGCTTCAGACTACCAATAGTGGTATCTGCAATGCTGTCTACAGCACCTTCAACAGCACGGAGCTGGCGCTTAGCTACTCACGAGGTAAGCAATCTGCCCAAACGTATATTAAGATAGTTCCATGCGGACTTACCAGGAACGGCTCCGGAAACTGTCTTCTCAGCAGTTCCTACGAGACCCGAGGAAGTGCTCTCGGCGGTGCCAGCAGCACTGCCGGCGATGCCAGTGGCACCGTTGGTCGCGCCGGTGACACCATAAACAAGACCACTGGCAGCATCGCCCCCATCACGCTTCAGACTACCAATAGTGGAATCTGCAATGCTGTCTACAGCACCTTCAACAGCACGCAGCTGGCGCTTAGCTATTCATAAGGTAAATAATTTGTCCAAACATATCTTTGGAAAATTTCATGTTGTCTTACCAGGAACGGCTCCAGAAACTGTGCTCTCAGCAGTGCCGACAAGACCCGAAGAAGTGCTCTCAGCAGTGCCAGCAGCACTGCCGACGATGCCAGTGGCACCGTTGGTCGCGCCGGTGACACCATAAACAAGACCACTGACAGCATCGCCTCCATCACGCTTCAGGGCCCCCAGAGTGCCCTCAATGTTGTTCGCAGCGTTGTTCTCAGGGCTGTTCTCAATGTCACCCACGGCGGTACGGCCAGGGATGGTCGGAAGAGCAGCAGCGGAGACAATGCCAGCAAGGGCGACAGAAAAAGTGAATCCAGTGAACTTCATAGTTGCGGTTGAATATGTCAAAAGAGTGACTAGGTTGAGCTCAAAGATGTATACAACCGAAGGAATGCGTAAAGAGGGGAAGGAGTGAAATGAGTGACTTGAGTAGAAGACTAATAGACAAAGCTGGAGCGGCCCCAAGGCAGATTTTATACATCTCCTATTGAGTGTTTTGATGAGCTCAAGCAGCTACATGTGGTCCGGCGAACTCCTCGCATGCACTGTAACTGGGATCATCAGGGGTCCATCATTACTCCGCGCCTGTATTTTGTCGGTTTAGGCCATGGCTGATGATGATCGACAATTAGAAGGTGCTATCCGCAGCGCCGCACAGCTAGTATTGTCAAGGGAGGCCCACATGGGCTCCAATAAGATTTTCTGATGCGAGCGGTGTACTCATTTGGGCGATTGAGATAGGCTTTCAGCAAGGATCAAGACTGAAAGGGGCACTGATGGTTGCCATAGCTCTGCTGGTGGTTTGCGGAGAGCCTAATTTGTTATAGATCATATTAGAAAGATTTCGCATTGAGATTCTTGAGGTAGATTTTGATGGACTAGAGGAAATTCAATGGAATTTTCGACCAGAGGAACCGCAGATATTTCCACTGTCTGGTGAAGCAGGATGCGTTAATAGCGTTGCAAGCCATCAGGGCCTCATTTCATGTTGCATGTGAGGGATGGTCCGGATGCATCCGCTATGACCTGTGTGGTGGAGTGAGCAAGGCAAGGGCGTTAGTATCGGAAAACGCTGAACCAGTAGTCCGGAGAGGTCGTTGGTAGTGCCGTGTCGATCCTCCAACTCTGTCCTTAAATGCGCGTCAGGTCTTTGGATACATCATTCCATATTGTTTTTTTGCTACCGCGGTTCCGAAGTTTACTAACGACCGTTCAATAACCCTGCATCGATCGCGCACTGACCCGACTGAATGACTAAGTCCTTGAGTTGGAATTTGATCATGGGGCAATTGATCCTCCATCACATCCCGAGCTCAGCGATGTGCTGCGTTCAGAAATTTTGATTCGTGCTGAAAACAAGAGACCGAATGACCAGGGTAAGCAGCGTGATCTCTAGATTGAGGCGTCTCGGCAGATAGATGAGATGAAGGCCAATCATTCTCCGGCTGGTGGGGACAAACAAACACTGTGGATCTGATCAATTTTGGCGCGTAGAATGTCAACAAATAGAGTGGCGAAAGGCCTGGAGATTTGTTAGTCCAGCTTTCGACCAGTACTGGACCCTAACTACCGATAGTACTAGAATTTAACGGGACTTGCTGTCTGATCACATGTGGCAGTATCAAGGGGTGTGCTTTTGGTCAATAGTACGGATGTGGGATTATGGAGGGTCATAAAGGTCTAGTGTGACTGGAGCCCCCTGGCGGGCTGTAGCATTAAAGACAGGACTATATCTTTAACAAGGGGTAGGGGGACTGTCAATTTGAACCCTGATTTTGCCGCAGCCAATGTTGAGCGGGTAATATATATTTGCGGATATCCGGCATCACTCTGCCCGCTTAACTCAAGGTACCTTAGGCGCCTTGGTAGTGGCCAACATTGCTGATGCACAATTCCTCGCGGATCATACGGAATGCAATGCTTTCTAACCTCGGAATTACATGGGTTGCCCTTTTCAGGCATCAAAATACAACACGGGACAATATGGGTTGAATATTATGTTTTCATGAGGCGAAAAACATCGCAGATGCCTGGGCAACAACCGCCAACAAGTGCAATTCATGCAAGCCATGTTGCGTCAGAGAGGGGAAATGGGCGTGTACAAATCATCATGGATGGAGCTGTCGGTTGGCAATGTTTGGATGAGGTAATCATCAACGTTGTTTTTTGGCCTGAGGCCATGGATAATTGATGGTTGTCGAGTCAACGCAGGACACTAATCCTAATTTGGCCCAGCACAACATAACATCGTTAGCGTGGCATGGCAATAACCCCAACACCATGAGATTCTTCTTCCGCTCTTCTATCTTCTAAAGTCCCTCTTCCCCAGGCACTATCCTTACTTTTTCTTTTTCTTCATCCTTCCTCAGGTCCTCTAGATCATGAGCGTGTAGGTCATTCGTCTTACCAATTGTCGATCTTGTGTTTTCCACGCCATTGGGCACCGTCTCCAAAAGTGACGATTTACGACGCCGATACAGCTTGCATTGTTTACCTTGACTATCCCACATCTGTTAACGTCGCAACTTGCCCATTGACAACATGTCGCATGACTCTGGCAAAATGATTGAATACATTCAAGGTGCGTGACCGATGTTATTGTTATCATCTGAGGTGTTGAAAGTGGTGGGGTCTAACAACAAACAAACATCAGACCGCCTGTACCTGGCATCCTATGACTCTGCACCAAGCTCGAGGACGCCATTCCCTTACCCCGCCGAGCCATCCAAGTCTCCAAGCAAGCGGTCGCGTGCTCAACCTCCCACTACGCCTAGCAGCAAGCGCCGCGCTCCCGTGTACTTCACCGTTGACGATACACTCCTTTACAATGCATTCCATGCGGACTTCGGCCCTCTGCACATCGGGCACTTGTATCGATTTGCAGTGCTGTTCCATGAGATCCTCGGCGACCCAGCCAACAGCGACCGACCCGTGGTCTTCTACAGCAAGACTGACGCACGAAGCCGTGCGAACGCCGCATGCCTTGTCGCGTGCTACATGGTTTTAATCCAGTCGTGGCCGCCCCACTTGGCACTTGCTCCCATTGCGCAGGCTGATCCTCCATACATGCCATTCCGCGATGCTGGATACAGCCAGGCGGATTTCGTTCTGAACATCCAAGATGTAGTGTATGGTGTGTGGAAAGCAAAGGAAAAGGGTCTGTGCGGCCTGCGGGATTTCAACCTAGAAGAGTATGTACCTGAACCTTAATTTTGGCATAGCATTTGCTGATCAGTCATGCAGGTACGAAAAGTTTGAGAGAGTTGATATGGGTGACTTCAACTGGGTGACACAGGATTTCCTCGCTTTCGCCTCTCCCCAACACCAACCTGTTGAGCCTGTTCCCGCGAACACCCCCCGAATACGATGCCCTGCCCTCCACTATTTCCGAGGTCTGCTCCTCCAAGTTGCCTATGCCTTTTAAGAACGTGCTGGTTCACTTTGCGTCGCGCAATGTGGGTCTTGTCGTGCGGTTGAACTCGGAGCTCTACAGCCCATCTTACTTCACAGCCATGGGAATCGCTCACATCGACATGATTTTCGAAGACGGCACCTGTCCACCTCTGCAACTTGTGCGCAAGTTCATCAAGATGGCCCATGAGATGATCACCGTGAAGGACAAGGGTATCGCTGTTCACTGCAAGGCCGGCCTCGGTCGGACGGGATGTTTGATCGGCGCCTATCTCATCTACCGCTATGGCTTTACCGCGAATGAGGTCATTGCTTTTATGCGATTCATGCGTCCTGGCATGGTTGTTGGACCTCAGCAACACTGGCTGCACCTGAACCAGGGTTCGTTCCGCGAGTGGTGGTTTGAGGACAGCATGCGCGAGAAGCTGGCTCAGTCGGCTCCTGTCACTCCTGCTCGTATGTCGACCAAGAAGCGTGCGAGCAATGGCGTTGTTTCCACCCCTCCCAACAACACTCACTCGAAGCGCGCTGCTCTTGGGGAGATTGACCACAACGAAGGCGCTGCAAACCAGCACGAGGAGAATCTTCCAGCACCAACTCCTGGTCAGCCACGCAAGTCACACCGAAAGGATTCTCGTCACCACCCTTATTCCCGCACAGCATCTGGATCATTAGCTGTAGAGCATGATGCTCACAAGACTGAGCAGCGCCCTAAAGGCCACCGCCTCAGCAATGAGAGCAGTGAGAGTGACGAAGAGATCCAACTTCGTATGTTGGCCAAGAAATCATCAAAGTCTCCGGTTGCGTCTACCACATCACGATCTATCAGCTACTCGGCGACTGTCACAGCCAGCTACACATTGACCGATGACATCCACGAGGACCGAGAGAACTGGGTGGAGAATGCCGCCCCCAAGACTCCTACGAGCCGGAAGAGTGCCGGTGCCCCCATCTCCGTTAGCAAGATTCGCACTAGCCCCCGGCGGGCAACAGACAGCACCAAGACTGACTCACGAGGCGTTCGCAAGCCCAGTGGTCGCATTGGAAGCACATCTAGCCCCGCTCGGGCTGTTCGGCCTGTTCAGTAAGGGACCTGTCTCTTGATTTTTCTTCCGACTGTCTGCCTGCGGCGACACATTCTATTCTTCTCGTCCGCTCGGACAACCATTCGCATACCCCTTTTTCTGCTGCATTTGAATGCTCCTAATGTTCTACTTTTTTTTCGTGTCCACATTTCTTCCTTCCGGTTTTTCTGGCGTGACATTATGGTCATTGGCATGTTCTGCTTGGCGTCTGGTTGTTAACTCTTTTCGTTTCTGTTCAATCCTCGGGTGACCTGGAAGTTGTCATGACATTGTTGATTCCGATTGTTTCAATTCTTCCCGGTTTCTTCACGCCCCTGGCATGGCGTTGTGTTGCAGGTGTTTCTGTACGTGTCAATTTGTATGGCGAAACGACAATCAATCTCACGATCCCACAATACTCCATGAATCAAGTAATTCGTATCCCGGTAATCTCCTCGGGTCTACCCGCCCATGTAGCTTATGTTTCTCACCTCGACAAGCCGGTCTATTCATCATGCGCGATTATTTGAACAGCTTGGAAAGTGAAAGTAAGCGCAACATAACAATTTACTATATCTCAATTGAGTCCTGCTAGGGCCAGCAAAATAATTTCACAAAAAAGCTCAATTCAAGCCTTGTCGTGACGTTCAGTTACGGATTTATTATGCTTTTTGACTTCCTCTGACCCCGCTTTAGGATCCAATTCGCCACTCTCGGGGTTAGGCCCTTCACGGTAAAACTTAAGAGAGTCATATTTATGATTTCCCTTTTTTGCCTTGGATGTTTCCGAATTCGACGGTTCTAATTCCGACTTGGTCAGCACATGGTGTACTTCACGCGTTCTTGGGCGACATGGCATTCACTTTTGTTATTGTATTTTTCTTCCTTGCCTGTATTGGTCTGAGAAGACTTTTTGCCTTCTGTCGATGTATGACTCGTGTCCTTGTCATCGGATACAATTGTACTGCCGTGGGAAAATGCTATATTGCGTCGAAAACTGGAATTTACAACGCAGCATCCCCGTGCAAGTTGATAACTGATTGGCAGTCTTCGAAGAGTCTGCATTGCGAAGTTGTTGTTTGTATTTTGGCAGGATTTTGAAGACATATTACCAAGGTTGGTTGTTATTATAAAGCATTTGGGGAAAGCACGCCTATCGTGTGACCCTTCCAAACCTTAACCTCCTACGTCGCCAACCACGTTTCTGGGCTCTCGAAAGCCGGGTAGCAAGTCATATCTGCGGGATAAGTTTCCAACAACGGAACAGAAGCGACTAAGGTTTCCTTTTCCTTTTCGCCTTATGTGCATCGCATAATCACCGAGTCACACGTGGCGCCACGATGTCATACTAAGGTAGACTTTAAATGAAAGATAAGCCCCCTCACCACCAACTAACCTCCCACGCTGCTCTTTCGCATTATGGCAGAAGAAGAAGCACATACAGTGAGCAAAGTAAGCAAGCTGACAACTTGCTGAACTCCTGAAACCGAACCTTCGGTTAATCCTTACGAAGCTACGCATCGACGCAAATGCCGAGGCAAATGCTGAAGCAGCCCGTCGTTATGGAACCGTCCCATTTCGAGACAAATTATTCCCCCAGGAATCAAAAGTTCGCTCTCGAACCCAGTAACAGTTATTCTTTTACTAAGTTATGATTCGCGATTTACAGCATCGTACATACTTCGACTCCGCCGAGTTTGCTCTAAACTCCGTCCACAGACCTTCGGAAGTCTGTCATAATGATATTGGAACTAAGCACCCGGAATATGCTCATATCTCTCAACCATTTTGTGCTGTACCTGGCTCTAGTAATGTTTCCCAGCACGCGAATGATGGGTTTCACACTGCCGGGCATGGATATCAAAGGTGTGATAGCCATCTACACGAGGACGAGGCGGATGGATACAAGAGTTTGGTTGACTTGAAATAACCAAAGGAGGGCTATCTATTTGATCGGATTTAACGGAATACAAAAGGCCTTAGATAGGGAAAGATATTACCACTGCTTTATCAAGTTTTACTACTTTGGTGAGGCTTGTATTAGAATGTTGTGTATTAAGATAATTTGAACGAAATGATACAAGCTGATGGCTAGCTGTCCGTTCTGCGCTTCTTCAAGTAAGTAGGAATATATTGTTACCGATATAAGAATCTACCAGAGATGTGGTAGTCCGGTTACTCTAGGTGAGAAGCAATACATCCTTGTCCGTTCATGTGTAAATTCAAAGTGGGCCCTTGTCAGCACGCTAACCCACTTTAGGCAACTGACATCCGCATTTTCTCCTCCATCTCTCATCTACTCGGTACTGTCCAGTCTTATGGGCCAATGCAATGAGAGATACCGATGATCGGCGCTCGCGGTCACCGGCAGCGACCCGCCGAAACGGTGCGCTGCAGTCATGTGAGCCCTGTCGCCGGTCAAAACAGCGATGCGACCATGAGCGACCCGTATGTCGCCGATGTGCCGCCAAGCGGATGAGCGACAAATGTTTCTATCATCCAGCCCCAATGACTAGACGGAGGTCTTTGCAAAATGTCAATCCAACGATAACATCCTCTAATCGGTTCGCAAGTCAGCCAGCGTCAAAGTAAAGATGAACTCCCCCCACCCTTTCAGCTTCAGGGGGTTTCTAATTCGAGTTTAGTGCTTCGAGTCCTGGATCTTTGAGCGGTGGTCGCACTTTTATAGCAGCAGAGCATCCATCTTGTCTTCCCGGCTATCTGGGATCCACAAGTTTCACTGCAGTTCTGACAGAGCATCGGGATGAAATCCCCTTTGAACCAGAAGAGAGCTCGGATTCCTACCCCGTCGTATCGGTGGAGCCCGAGCGGGCCAAGTCCGGGGCAGATGTGTTATTTTTCCTCTACAGCCTCAGCTTCCGGCAGAAACTGGTTGACAAATTTTATAGCCGATCATGGAATGCCGTCGTACCCAAGATTGTATTGGAAGCTATCCTCAATTCGATACAAGAGATTTTTGATGGGTTTGACCCCAATAATCTCATGCCCCAGCTGCAGAACTTGGCCACGCAAGTATTTCAAAATTCATCGCGGGCAATGAAGACATATCCGTCAATGACCGTCAAGGAATATCTTGCCTCGTTCACTGGGCGGAACCTTCGTTGGGAAGCCATAGCAAACATTTTTCAAGTGTGCGGGCAACAGCTTGTGATCACGCCGGATAATGATCCCGAGGTTTCTGAGGGAGTCGAGGATCCGCGGGCAAAGGAACGACTTCTAGAACAAGTGATTGGAGCGAGCAACGTTTGCCTTAGCTTTTGTGACCAGGCTTCTTCTGCAAATGAGTTGCTTGCATATCTACAATACAACGATGTCATGCTTCAAACACAGCAATATGGTGATTCAAGTATGTCTCTCCTTGCCGCATAATTGCACCTGTGCAATCAGTTCTAACGGGAATTTCAGGTTACCAAGCATGGCGTCGGCTGGGTGACTTGGTCGCTACGATCTATGCAGCAGGAATTCATCTTGACACCGATAGTGCCGAGAATAGTCCCTTTTTCCTCCGACAATGGCGAAGAGGCGCTTTCATCTCGGCTTTCCACATGGACAAGACAATGGCAACATTCGTTGGTCGACCACCTCTCATGAACTATCGATATTGCACTTTGGCCCCTCCGCTAGATTTGAGCGACGATGTTCTTGTTGCAGGAGGAGATGTTCTTGCCCAAGCGATATCAGAACTTGACAGTAATGGCTGGAATACGCAAGGCGCTCGACATCGCATGTCACCCTCACGAGTGCGATTTCATTTGGCCCTTGCGAGGGAGCAAACACTTGATATCGCATTAGGGAATCCTGAAAGCCAAGATCTTGTCCGCAAATCAAAGTGAGTTGCCATCTTTCCTAGAAGTCGCACACAAGCCTTAACATTTGTTTCCAATAGTGAAATCGAAGAAAGTGTGCGCGTGGTGTGGTCTGAAACACCTGATCATCTTCGATATGACCGTCAGCCGAACAACGATGGACTCCGATACGATCTTCCACCGAACAACGATTTCCATCATGGGTGGTTGACAATCGTTTACCTCTATCTCAACTACCTTTATACGTGCTTCCTTCTGCAAAGGGCTCTAATAAAGCACACGAACACCGGGCATGCCGCTCTCTTTGATGTTTCTCGCCGAGTTCTCGCCATTGTTATTAGCATCACCTCTCAACGAAACCCCATGGTGGATCTCGACAGGCATTATTCATGGATTGTATGCTTTCTTCTTCTCTTGCCTATTGAAATGAACAAGGAAATTTACTAACTTGATCCAGGCCCTCACATACGGTCTTCCGAGTGCCAGTGTTTTACTCGTTGAGCTCCTACACCAATCTCATGAACCTGGTCCCCATTCCGTTCCCCTCCCGCGTGCTGAATTGATCCGCAACATTAGCGTTTTCGTCTCATTACTATCTTGGGTATCACGACCTGGTCATGGAAATTACCACACATGCAAAGAAGCGGAGAAGAAATTGTCTCGTATCCTAGATCAATTGTTGGATCCACAGCCCGTGCAGGCGGACATGGTGCATGATGTCACTTCTGGCTTGTCGAGCTTTTTAGACTGGTCGAACTACAACACTTGGGACTTTACTGAGTATTTCCCCGGTGGTGGAGGCTTTGCGCCTTGAGCAACCTTGAACTACCTATGAAGATCATATTAGCGTTTTAGCTTAGACTAAAATCTGATGTCATGCTCTTACCGAGTAGACGATTCTAGATAAAAAAAAATCAGAAAATTCATGAGACATCACTTGAAACTGTTGCTACCACCAAAGTAACTGGTCGATGCCATAATATAGGGCTGCCTGCTATACGCGTATAGAGTAGACGAAGTTTGAGGCGCTAGACTAAAATGTGGGTCTCTGTAGGGGCGCAGCCGCTTCCTTGATTTGACTACATACATGGGTACGTTCGGACCCACACTGACCCAGTATCTATACGCGTATTCGTTCCGAGATCGATTCATGAGCAGAATTTGATAGGAGCCAATAATAGAAATTTATATTGCATTGGTGTTAGCCTTTGGCAATTGGAGGGACTTTCCTTATAAAAGACCCTATCCTTCACTGGGTAGTATTAAACCATACCCTTCCTCCAGCTTCAACATGTCTCAACTCATAGCCCGCGCCTATAAATTCTGGAACTATGTTCCTTCCCTGCCGGCAGCAGTTATCTTTATGCTGGCCTTCCTTGCTCTGACAGGTCTTCATACCTGGAAAATGATCAAGACCAAGACATGGTTTTGCATCCCCTTCACCATAGGCGGAGTCTGTACGTCGAAATGCCTCTATGCATCAATATTTCAGTGAACCCCGCTGACTTTTCGCAGTCGAATGTATCGGTTACCTCGGTCGCTGTATAGCGCATGGTAATACTACAACTATGGGTCCTTACATCCTTACCAATATGTTCACTCTCCTTGGTCCGACGCTCTTCGCCGCCACGATCTATATGACCCTCGGCCGTCTCATCAGAGCCATTCATGCAGAACATCTATCCGTCATTAAGATCACCCGGCTTACAAAGTTGTTTGTTTGGGGCGATGTGATCTCTTTTCTCGTTCAGGGCAACTCCTCCGGGCTCTCTGTTCTAGGATACCCTGGCTGGGCCAAGGTCGTCGTGATTATTGGTCTCGCGATCCAGCTCATCTCTTTCTCGATCTTTTGGATAAGCTCCTTCGTATTGGAACGAAGAATACGCCTCTCTCCTACTCTTGAGTCTCTTCAGACTACTGTGCCATGGAAGAAATTTCTCTACATGCTGTATGCTGTCAGTACGCTCATCATCATCCGTTCTGCTTTTCGGGTGGTTGAGTATGTTTTGGGTGATAATGGATACCCGCTCGAACATGAATGGACTCTGTATATTCTTGATACAGTTCCTATGTTCGTTGTGATGGTTCTATTCTATATGTGGTATCCTAATATGCTGAAGCCTTGTATGCAGGACGGAGAAGCTTTACCTTTTGTACATCCTTATAATCCGCTGCATGAGTCATCTAGATAGCTTGGACTGATGTGGATATAGATTTCGAGGTCTCTACGGCACTTGCATTTTAGTTGAATATGAAGAATGGCATGGTGCGCCCATTAGGTATGAATGCCTAGCTTACGTGTGTTCCTCCAACACAAGTCAGGAAAGTCGTTTTCCTTTACATTCCCGTGGGTATCCGCAATTGGAAACTGTAGCATGACCGGTATAACCTTGAAATCATAATATCATCTCATAATCATTAATATCGGATGCTGAATCATTTAGATTGATATCGGGAATGGCAAAGTCCGATCCACCCCGTTGTCCCTAGATCATACCATCCACACATAATCATGTCGTGGCGGCGTCTCCGCAACGAAATAGGCACGATGACACAGCGGACAATTATAATGATCACCTAAGAACCATTTCTCCAAGCATTCTCGGTGAAAAACATGCAAGCAGCGCAACTCCCGTATCTCCTCGGAACGATCCACTTGTTCCAGACAAACCGCACTGTATCCTAATAATCAGTATCCAGATTGACTGACAGCGAGATATGGGAGGTACATACCAAACAAACTGGCCATCCACCGCCTCTGAAAGGCCCATTTTGCCTTTTGTCATGGTCCACCATTGCTCCAATGTCCGAGTCGGTGATACCGCATCTAAACTGGCCAGTCGCTCGTCGGGATTTTTCCTTGACCGCAAGAACGAGCGGCGATCGCGCCGGTTAATGACAATCGTCAATCTGGGTGGGATTGTCAGTACTCCTGAATCGGTCATGTCGCACAAAATCAGAGCGTAGCCCGAATGACCTCAGCGTGGAATCGGACACAAACGGGATGCTCAAAGAGTAATCCCAAGCCTCTCGTAGTGAAAAAGAAAGCTAACTCACACCAAGCTTAAGACAATAAGCAGTACCACCCCGAGTCCAATGCCCAAGACGATGGCCATATGGCTCGTCTTGAGGTTATTGTCGTCGGCCATTTCCCCCCTTGGGAAAATCTTCACTTTGTGCGATCAGCGGGGGATGGGCCCGTAATCTGAGATCCAACACGAGGTGTCAACTTAGAAGGAACACGTATTATAGCGCAAGATCAAACGCCCAATCAAGGGTCGAGTAATTTACCTCTAACAAGGAGCGAAGTTCGCGGTAGTATCCCGCACGAAAGGGGGTCAAGGAGAAGGTAGGGAAAGAAAACAGAAAAAGAAACATCGATGTGAGTGGTAACTTTGGGAGATTCAGCGTCTGAATTTTGAATTTTGGACTTTGGATTCGATAGGTCCTCATGCGCCCGTATGGGATGATCGACCCGTTCAAAGCGGGGGAGCTGGTGGATAACACGAGTTGCTCTTCCTATGTCATGATTTGTTTCTTTTTACACCCCTCCCTTGTACTCCGTGGAACCAATGGTGATTGGACTTAGTCGAAGGGATGTGCCAAGCGTGGGCGGCTGGGAATGCTGATCGGCTGAATTATCCATTATTTTAGGTTGTGGAACTGAGTTATGGTCAGATGAGCCTTGTTATCTTTGTATTCGAATGGTGCCACCATTCATCCCCACTTTGTAGCCCTTTACTTCTCCACTCTCCACTCTATCTACCGATACTTTAATTCTGTAGTAAATGATTCCACACCATTTGTCGATACTTCATTGTCTGACTCTTGAACCACTGTCTTTGATACCCGGTCGAGCGACCGATCAAAGAGCAGATCAATCTCCTCGAGGCTTTTCTGCTTAGTCTCCTGAAAGAAGAAATAAATTATTGGAAATGACACGCAGAGATCTAGACGTGAGACGGTCAGCAGGGGGGATCCACACGTTAAGGGGTAACGGATACTCACTCCATGCCACAAACACAAAATATAATCTCCACTGAATCTGACCGAGTGCAATGGGTGAGACCTGATTCCACAAGGTGTTGATCGCCCAGTTACCAATCCCGACTGCGAATGCATTGCCCTTGCTGCGAATCTGCATTGGCATGACCTCGGCCATATATACCCTGCCTTGGTGTGAGAAAAACAACAGAAGATAGAAAGGGGGTTCGTACCAGCTGCACGGCCCAAACGATACCGAGAAGGCAACCGATACGGCAAAAAGGAAAAATACCCCCCCCAATACTGTATCCTATTCGCTTGCCGTCTGGATTCTGTGATGTGAGTATGGCCTCACAGGTCAGCGCTAGGGAGATCGCTACAGTGCCGAAGAGCAGAGGCTTCCGTCGCCCGACTCTGTCGAGGAAAAACACCACAAAGATCAGATTGGCCAGTGGGCCCACGCAGTTGTATATCCCTGCGACCAGTGTGTTGCGACTGCCTGTGATACCTAGGGCTTTGTACATGATCGTTTGGTAATAAGTGATCACGTTGACGCCGGTCATTGCAGTGAACACCTGGACGGCAAGGCCGTGACTGCAACTATGAGTTTTGGGAGTTTGAAGTGGAGCAAGGGATCGGGAACATACAGCATACGAGTGCGCCACTTTGCAACAGTGAACATCGAGACCCAACTAGGGACTGCGACCAACTTCCCAGATTCATTAGCCTGGCATATCTCGTTGAACTCTGCGTCGATCCAGTCGCCGTTGCTTCCATCATAATGCAACTTCCGGAGCACGCGCATAGCCTCTGCATAGCGGCCCTTCTCAACGAGGAACCGTGGGGACTCTGGTACGAAGACCATCCCGATGACGAGAACGAGAGCTGGCACAACCTGGAAGGCTAGCGGGAATCGCCATTGGAATTGGCTGCTGTCTGATGCACGGAGAGAGCCATATCCCACCCATCTAGATATACTGTCAGCTTCCACTAAATATCCTAATGAACAGGAACCAGCCATACGTGCTAACAATAAAACCAACACCAATCATCTGCTGCGACAACCCCACAATCAAGCCCCGAGAGCGGGGATGCGCAAACTCGGCTTGGTAAACAGGGACCGCCATAGACATGATCCCGACACCCCAGCCCGCCAAGATACGACCAACAAGGATCATGGGTAAATTTTGAGCCGCCGCCTGGAGCGTTGCGCCGACGAGACAGATCAAAGCGCCCATTTGGATAGTCACCTTGCGGCCGAAGCGATCCAGGGTGAAACTACCTTGGAAAGCACCGATCATTGCTGTTGACACCAGAGCATTAGCATAATCAACTCTATTCATATCAATTGAATCTCAAACAAAGCTCACCACCGCCGGAGTAGGCACTATTGATAGCCCCAATGATCGCCGACGTCTGCGTCGTATGGAAATATTCCAGAAAATTCGCTGAGTCAATCACATCAGTCATGACACCACTATCATAACCAAACAGGAACGACCCCATCGCCGCCAAAGAGGCTATAAAAATGGAGTATAATCGCCCCATTGCCGAGAATGCGGGCTGCTTGTTGATGATCTCTATGAATTGAGAAGACAAGAACCCAATTGATCTACATCACGGCCTAGCCACGATTGTACGATCCTTTTAATCCTCGACTAGCATGGACCTGGGTGCGGGGACAAGGGGACATGCAGCGCCCTAGAGTGACAGGGATTGTGCAGGATCAGAGCATAAATCCGGGGTGCGACGGATCTGCCGTTCAGCCTATCACAGATTGTGGGGACCGGGGCGTGGTGGCCCGGTCCCAACTGATCCCGGTGTCGGCTTCTCACCCCGCACTTTGTATGGCTTGTTTACTTTCTCGTACCCGGCAAGGCTAATTGGTTTAGCATTGCTATTTCTGAATTGTTGAGTAGATTGCGAAAGACTTGGAACTAGAGACGAGTGGAGTTTTTCGTGGCAGCTTGGTCGGGATATTTGACCCGGTCGAGTTATGTTGGACTTTCTCCGATGGCGCACTAGCCCTCTGTGCAAGCCGAATATACTTTCAGGTTATTATTCCCGAATCTCAACGCTTTGCCCCTGGGCAATTACCCAAGTACCTTACGGCGTTTTTCCAAATCCAGTGCTCCGGAGCTACCTAGTGCCTTGGTTTTCACATCACAGGTCACATTCAAGGAAAGTCCTTGGAAAGAAGGGGGAGAGTCAATCGAAATTGGAAGCCAGACCTCAACAGAAAGGATTTCACATCGGAATTAAGAGACATCTACTTCCCTTCCTAGAGCTTCCAAGCTACTTTTTATTGGACCGATTTAATGTCAGCCCAGAGCGTCGAACCCGACTAGCTGAGTTCGCCCTACCTCCAAAGGTTCCCATGAGTGACTCAACCGCCACAGCAAATGATCTTAATAGTTGCAATCAGGCCTTAAACTGTCAGTGGTTGAGTCGATGATCGGCTGAGCGGTACATTCTACAATGGTGAGAAATTCTGGCCGTGAGGATTAAATATTCCAATCTACAGTATATTTATCTCCCCTGGGCAGCGGGTACTGCTATGGACCACTACTGCGGCAAATTCAGCAAATTGATTGCGACTACATTGAGTATGTTTCCAAGGTTGGCAGGGGCTAGCATTTCAAAACATGCCTCTATCTAGGTTACTAGTGGCATGTTGCGCTTTCGCCGTTGGCTTTGTATTGCAAATAAGTTCGATTGATCATAGCTTGGTTGGTGTTGACTACCGGTTCTCGGCTAATGAGATGCGCCTAGAGCATCTAAGTTTGATTACAGAGAGTGGATTGAGGGGGAGGGATTGAAGGAGTCTACGCCCCGTAATGCGGAGTGTTTACTTCGCGTGCAGGCTGGAGCTTGTTGAAGTAAGTGGTGAAATTTCCACCAAAGTACTTCACTGACCGTATTATTTGTAAATATAGTTATATAGAAGCTTGCAGGAAGGCTTCTCAATTAATCATTCGAAATTAGAGTGTAAAATATTCTTAAGTCGGAATCCAAGCTGTCCATGTTAGGCTAATAAAACAACTGGTTAATGACTTGAAAGGTCACGTGAGGACGTGTTTTTCGCGTTCGGGGCTTTTTGGTGGCAGTTCGCATACCGCGGTTTTAATATCGGGGACTTTTGGATCTGTTCCCAGATTGATGGGGCCATGATGACATGTAGAATGCTGCATACTAGAGCCTCTAAGATTCTTAAGATCTCGCGCATTCTATAACGTGACGTGGGACACGCGATGGCCCCATAGCACGTCCGTGGCCGCAGTGGGGAATCCCGAATTACCTCCGACCGCGTCAATAGAGAGTAAATAAAGAACAATTCAACGGAAAATCAAAGAGATATTAGTAAATTGAAAAGTAGAAAATATAGGTTTTTTATACTCTCACGAAAATCTAGGTACATATAAGATCAAAAATTCATCCCAAACCTTGGAGGCGAAGACTAGCGCGGGCACGGTCTCGATTCCTCCGCGTCCACAATCGCGACGCGATCCCGCTACGGCCTTGGTTTGCATACTCTTTCTTTGCACCAGCCTCACTCCTAATTTCTTTCTATCTTTTCCTTTTCTTTCTCCTTTTTGTTATATTTTGGCTCTGGAATTGCCTTGAACGAAACCATCCTTCATTACTCCTCCTCTCCATGCTCTGTTGAGACTATGTCTGACCCGGAGCCATCGATGGCGGCCGCTTCGTCCTCGCCATCTCTCCCGGCCACCGAATGCAATGCCTTAAACTACGCCTTCCTCGTTCACTCCCAGAAAACCCTCACTCAAAATCTCCCACCGCGTGTCGATAATAAGCTGCTAGCTCGCCAAAAACGACGCCGAACGAGGTAAGTTCGGCTGCCATTGGTCGACCCAATGAATTGCCCCAGACGCGTGTTTGTCTAACCAGCATGACCGATTGGATATAGTCCCGAAGACCACGCAATCCTAGAGACCGAATACCAAAAAGATCCTAAGCCGGATAAAGTTGCTCGCGCAAATATTGTGAATCGCGTCTCGCTCGGCGAGAAAGAGGTGCAGGTACGTGATGCCAAGACCTCACGCCCCAAAAATCCACCCCGTAGAACGTGACTGATTCCTGCAGATCTGGTTTCAAAATCGCCGCCAGAACGACCGACGGAAATCACGACCCCTCCAGCCGCACGAAATGCTCGCTCCTCGATCGAGTATGTCTGATTCGGTGGGACATCCTTCTAGTGATGATAACGCGTCCGCGGACCCTGGGTCGTCGAGTGGGGCAGAGCTGGTCGACGCCCAAGACCGACCGGAGGAACCCAGACCAAAATCGTGGGGTGGTGATCTGTTGCAGTTATCTGATGACATGGAGCCGGTGACAAGTGAGAGGGACGAGCCTGAGCTGCCACCGCAGAGCACACAGACTAGCGTGGCCACCGCAGATTCTTTGGACGATACCCCACCAACCACGCAGGAGGAATCTCCCGCCGCGGACTCAAGACACAACCCGAACGAGACAAAATTAGAGGAATCGTTGCCGACACCGACGCGGAAGCGATCGAATTCTGAGATTCAGGATGAGGGAGCAACACAAGAAGAGCCACGCACAGATCATGTCATGTCAACTCCAACCAAGTCACCACCCTCACTACGACTGTCGATGTCGTTTGATGGAGAGGCCATGGTGAGAAAGGAAGATGAGATGACGCCTTCGCCGCCCAAGGGTCGAAACGCGCTGCGGATTGCTATGTCGTCCGATGGCAAGGCCGTCATCCGTGCAGAGAACGAACCGTCCCCGTCCAAAAACAGAGTGGCTATGTTCTCAGTACGCCGCACAAAACTCTCAGGCCTTCGTCGCAGTAGCAGTGCTATCTTCCCGACCACGCCGCGGGCAGGCATGACCGAGAATGATCGCGCCTTTGGCCGATCGCGTGATCCTCGTAACTGGGAGTCATTCTTTGACACAGATGCCCGAAGCGCCCTATCCACACCCGCCAGCTCCCAAACTGCGCCCAACCCCCATTCATCTCCTAGCCTCTTCCAATCCCGCGGCCCGCGTTCTCTCACCCGCAGTGCATCAACAAGACATAGTCTCCTCTCCGCCCACGCCGACCTTTCCCGTACCCCTATCTCACAGGCGATGGGAGAAAAGCGACGAAAACTCTCTCGCACCGTTTCATCCATGGGCAGGTTAGAGACTGAGCGCAACCGCTTCAACTCTCATTCCAAGCTTTCCAAGTTCACCACACCTTCAAAGCCCGGAAAATTAGACCTGGAGATGGATCCTGGTGACTCAGATAAAGAAAATTGGGTACCAGGAACTCGAGCATCTCAAGTTCGTCGTCGAACAACATCTCATACTACCCGCCCTGCTCTTCGTGACGCCAACCGGAATCACGGGTTAGGGCTGACAACCGGGAAACGCAACCGACCATTCGCAGCTGGCGCACAAGGCAAGGCCCCGCCGGAATTGAGTGCAGAGGTATCTGCATTCATGTCTGGTGGTACAGGGGATAGCCAAGAAGATGATCTGGACTGTGTCCAGGGACTCCTTTCATTGAGTCAAGGGGCGTGGCGATAGCGATAGCCCCTGCCCGCTTTATTCGCGGGGATAAAAAAAGGGTCCAGGTACAGATGATGTATCTGCTGTCGGCGTTGTCATTTACTTTCCCCTCTCCCCACCAATATTTTCGGGAGTGTTTTTCCCTTTCCCTTTTCCTATGTCTTTTCTTTTCTTGTTAGTCTCATGATTCTGATTCGCGATGTGTGCTTGCAAGCGATTCTTCGCCACATCTTCGTCACGTGAACTACATGATCCCTTGATTTTAGGTCCGTTGAGACCTTTCTGTGTATATCTGCTCCCTTCGAGTTTCGTTTGGCTCGCTGTGCAGGAGGTGGATTTATGCGATGTGCCTAAATGGCTCTGTCTTTGTCGCTGGTCGCTGTTGTCAAGACCAACTGTGGGAGATGGCTCCCGGTATAGATAAAACTAATCCTGGAATGAAACCCCAGTAACGATCCAATGATACAGGCTTTGAATGTTGAGTGTTTATATCCGCAAAATAATGAAGTAAATCCTGTTCCGGCTTAAAATTCCGGACTTACACTACCTAGTCCTGTTCATCGGTATCCGATCCATTACGGACACCGTCAAAAATCACACCCTCTACATGCATGCATTCAGTAACCTTATACACAAAATTTCCATATATATTCACATATCCCACCTCGCATCCCAATCTAAGACCAAACTACAGCTTCCCAGCCGAGGGCAAAGAATCGTCCTTCCCCGCAGAAACCCCAACAACCCCTAAGCCCCTCCTCTGACAAACTTGACCGGCAACCCTCTCCCCACTCCAATAAGCACCAGTAGTAGTACCAAGCGCCACAAAAGGCGCCGTATGCTCACCAGCAAACCACAAGCCCCGTTCCTCACCAACACCGACCCCAGACCGCATAGCCTCAATATCACGATCACCCTGCTCCAACCCAACCTGGAAATTGCAGTAAGATCCATACCCAGCATACGGATCCGTCTGCCACTTCGTCGCTAGAATAGTACTTGGTACACAATCTGGCGAATTCGCGTCGTAGCCGGGTAGCTTGGAGTAGAAGGGTTCGAGTGTCTTGATCAGTGTTTCCTTATATTCTTTGGAGGAGCGATCGAGAGAGGCGATGCTTTGGACTATTTCTGCGCCGCCTGGTCCGTAGGTGTAGAATAAGAGCGTAGGGTGGGCGCATGGAGATGGGAATGAGGCCATTGAGAGGCATTCTTGGTTCCATTCTAGGTGGGCAGGGTGCTCTGCATAGGATGGGTCGAGGAATTGGGTGAAGGTTGGGTTTGTGGGGAGATTTGTGTTGGTGCTGTCTTTGGAATCTGTTTGCCAGAATGCACGAGAGAATTTCACGAAGACTTTCTCCAGGCGGCCAAAAGAAATGCTTTCTATTGCTTTTTGAAGGCGAGGTGGGAGGGCAGGCGTGAATGCGTTTAGGTTGTTCTTGAGCCAGCCTAGTGGGCAGGTGATTACCAGGTCGTCGAAGGTGAAGCGGTCTCCAGAAGCCGTTGTCACAGTGACCTGGTGCTGATTTATAGATTCGTCGGTTTTCCGGGGTGGAGCTTCGATGTTCACGACTGGGTGGTTCAGTTTAATGTCGGCGTGGGTTTGAGCTGCCTTGGCGACTTGCTCTAGAATGCGTTTATGGGTTCCCGCTACGAAGTAGTTATCTTGATTGATTGGTTAGTTCGGTAAAGGGAATTTCTCGAGCATGCAATGCGGAGATGAAGACTTACATCCGTCGATGCATTCTTCCAAGCGGAAGAATTTTAGACTCTGTCTGTGGATTGGTTCACCCACATAAGCACCCCAGAGCTTGCATGCGTCCAGAACAAGCTGCTGCTCCTCCTCCGAGAAAGTCGATTCTCGGACCTTCATTTGGAAGAAATCGTAGAGACTTTCCTCCGGGCTGATGCTCTCTCCACGCTCATTACTGTACGTGAAGGCGTCTGCAATCGTAGTCCACACGAACTCGGAGATCTTAGTCCCGATATCCTCGCTAACGTATTTCCCATCGCGGGAGACCACGAAATTTCCACCTTCGGGGTCATAAGTGACAGTCTGAGTTTCCCGAGCCATGGTCATGATTGGGTTCTCGCCCTGGCCATGAATCCAGTTTGCTCCCCTGTCACGAGTATTAGCCTATATCCATGGGTCCTTATTTCTAAATGAAAATGAAGAAAAGAAAAGTAGCCACTTACATGTCAACTACATGACCTTCCAGATCATCTTGATAAACCTATCAAGTACCAAGAACATTAGCCCAAACCCCCGATATATGCACACTTTTCTTTTTCGATAATTTCCACCAGGAATAGTTGGAAAGCCACTTACTCTCCCACCAATGCGATCCCTAGCTTCTAAAATGGTGACTCTTGCCCCATTTTGAATGAGGATATCGGCGCAGCGTAGACCCGCAAAGCCGGCGCCAATGATGCCAACGTGCGGCTGAGAACTCATGATGGCGGAGCGGGAAAAGAAATGGCGACCACTGAAAGACCTCCGACTAGCGAACTGGATTGCTGCCCTGTACATGAAAATGCCGGCTGGTCGAAGTTGTGGTAAAGTTTCCGCGGTTGATGGCACTGATAGGAGTGGGACCAGGGTTCGCGGGTGATTGGCTGACGTTTGATCTATGGGCCGCTTGGTCTTAGGTAGACTCTGAGGATGCCGAGGCATTCCTATTGAGTATGTAGTGATTTATGTTTATTTATTGTCTCCAAAACAGAGTATAGAATGTTTAATTGTTACTTTAGTGGCAGCAGATACTGAGATGCGCCCGATGGTCATCGCTGTTATTCTGCACTGTCTGGTATGTACCTTGGAATGTCTAGATCTAAATTGGGTTACCAATTATGACATCTATATGGTTGTCACTATAAGGATTTCAAGTTCTACATTATCCATCTGGCCGGGAAATGACCTTTCGTTCAATTCTGAGCCTAGGGCCGTAACTAGAAACACAATGCAGATATGCCCACAAGTAAAATGCTCCGAGACCATGGTATTGAGCAAAGAAAACAAAAGCTGAAATCAAATGTTACACCCAGAAAAGACAAAATTTATGCTCAGCATAATAAATGAGAAAGCCATGCGCCTAGTCACTCTTCCTCACACGCCGAGTAAGAACAGCAGAAAAACATTGGAAAGACAAAGCACCCTCAAACTCCTTTTGGTGTGATGATATTGCAGAAAGATGAGAAATGGGAGAAAACATGTACGTGTCGGATACAAGTGGAGGGTATCAAGTGATGTCAGGAATGGCGGAGGGGGAAAGTAAGCCGACAGCTAGGCTGCATATCTAGAGATCAACTCCAGAAGGAAAGAAAGCCGAATGAGGGTTGTGGTCGAATCGAAGATGCTGTGGCGCCCGCATAAGGTAAGGGCGACAAGCCTTACATTGGTAATGCAGGCTTCTTAGTCCTCCCAGATAGTCTCCAGGTCGAGATCCTGCCGGCGCTCTGCGCCACAGACACTCCATCGCTTGCGACCACCGCGCGCGGTGTTAAAAGAGTTGGAACTAGAAGTTTCGGATGCACCGCGTCGTCGGTTGTTATTGCTTGCAGCATCGGCCGCATCGGCCGCAGCCTTAAGCTCGGCGATCCGATCATCTTCAACGGCCTCCGCCTCCGCGTCAGGAATATCGGGAATAGTCTCCAGAGAGGAAATGCTAGGACTGCGAGATCGAAGACTGGTCGGGGTTGACGGAACAGAGGAAGAAGAAGAAGCGGAGAGGCCGGGATATGATTCGTTGTATTTTCCGGTGAGAGTGGGGGAAGTATGAATGGAGGGTGGGCTGCTAATCGGGGGTTGAAAATGAAGGGGGATGTTGAGCGCATGCGACCGATGCGGGGAATGTCTGCGGCATCAAGACCGGAGAGCTGCCCGACTGCGAGGAGGGCGACTTCGGCGCGGTCTCCAGTTCGGCGTTCTCAGAGATCGTCTCGGAAATGTTAAGCGACCCCAGACGGGTTTCGATGTGATCGTCCATGCGCATCTGCAAGGGCACTCGCTTTGCATCGGCTGGCGAGGCAGGCATCCCACGGCCGTTAACAAAGATATATCTTCCCCGAGAGTCCAGCCCTGGGGAAGAGTATGCGCGCGTCATGGATGGCATGCCGGGGATTCCCACCAGTGATCGAGAGCGGAGGTGCGATCGGGGCAAAGGGGACCGGGTCCGAGATGGTGCCGGCGGTTCGGGAGAGACAGACAAAGTGATCATGACGTCTTCCTTTCCCATCTGTTCCGAAGAGACATCAGAGTTGCGTTTGTTGGGTTCGCTGAAGTCGGATTGAGGAGGGCGCATGGCCTCCGGGCGTTGCGAACCTTCCATGTCGATCGGGTTGAGAAAAAGGGGAAGGGGGAGGGGCGAAAATTGAAGGCGATCACGGGCGCATCATATCAAGGGAACAAAAAACAGAAATCTTGGGCCGGCCAAGCTTTGGAGATTTGAACAAAGTTCGTTGGAGAGAAGAAAGGTGGAAAGGGTGGAGGAGAAAAAAAAAGAAGTTAAAAGAGTTGAGGCGAAAAGGCAGGTCCAGACCGCGGAACCCTGACACGCATCGCCTTTGATACTTTTGATTCGACGAATTCGTGCTTGTCTCAATACAAAAATGGTTTTCTTCAATTGAAGTATTAAGGGGTTAAATCGGGCTCACATTGAGTGCTCTAGTTGAAACTACTGAGATCTAAGATTCGGAGAGCGACGGGGGTTTCATCCATGGATCGGTTCACAACGGAGATAGGATCCTTCAACCAATCGTAAGAGCCCGTCGCCGCAGTTTATCTGGACGTCGTAGGGTTTCAGTACTGTGTGGATTTGTTTGAACATGTTTACTCTTTTTTTCTACACATTGTGGGAATATACTACATCCAATGTGACATAAGATACTACGGTGTGCCCTTGACCTGATCTAATAATACCCAATGTTGACATCAATATTGACATCAGAGTTTTCTTCTCTTTGTATGGCATGCTAGGCTCTAGACTTGCCATGTGAAGGGACTACATAGCATGAACCATGGTCTCTGTTTCCTAGATGACGCCATAATGGCCAGACTTCATCAACACAAAAGCACGACGTTCGGCGAGTCCGATAGCTAAGTATAGAAAGCTACACTGATCGAAGAAACGGGCACGTCCTCTAGCTTTCGGCATGACCGGGGCTGTTTACGCCTTGGTATAAGTATGAGATAAGGTATGAAAGTCATATAATGAGAAGGTTTTTCTCGGGCCTAGAAGCTCATTCACCTTCCTTAACAACTTTGCCGGGTAAGCCAAGTCTAAAAATCGTGAAGAACCTTGGATCGGGAATTAAAATCCCCACCAAGGACTAGTGTCCGCAGTGGGGGCTCAACTCGAGACTGTGTCAGCGTGAGACACCGGGACAATCACAATCCCATGCCTTGCTGCCTGACTTCACTAATAATCTCCATTTCGCACCGCAGTGGAACCGATTTGCATTCAGTAAATAGACTCGAGGCGTAAGGCAAACAATATTACGATATTCTGATCTGGGCCACAGGAATCTAGACCGCTGTGTATGGTTCCAGATGTGATTGCCATTGACATTTTGAGACATGTTACATCGGACTGAGACTAAGTATTATACTAAGGGTAGTAGATCAAATGTATAATCATGGTAGAAAAGAAGACAAAAGAAAAAAAGAACGAAAAGGGGGTAATCGAAAGAAAGATCATCAGATCATCAATGAGCGTGCTCGTGCTCGTGTGGCATCTCATCCTTGCACTTGGTGGCTTGGTCTTTCCGCACGTATGTTTCACGGACCCCATCACCCTCGTTCTTGAGCACCTCCCATTCTCCCATACCGAGATAGGTGGGAGCAATACGCACACCACGACCACCACCACCAACAATAATGTTACCAGGGCGGTATTTGGGATCAGCTTGCATACGTCGGATGGCAGACACGTGAATCTCAGCGTCAAGCGGCACGTCACGGACCTCACCACGCGGCAGCGGCCAGCGAATGGGTTTCCACGAACCATCACTTTGGAGATCCATACGACGGAACGGTAGCCACTCCATGATTCGCCAGGAGATAACAGAGGTAGTTGGTAAGCCTTGCTTGAACTCGAGACAATCGTGCAGGAGACCCTTCGTGCTGGATGTATGCAGCGCATGCCAGAAGTCACGGCTGGCAGCAGAACGCTGCTTCTCGTTGGGGGCTTCACGGTAGGCGTCGGGGTCATCCTGGCCCGGTTGCTGACTGATACGGCTACCGCGGCGGTTGCCTATTGTTTCCTGGATGGGAGTGTAGTCACCATCGAACTCCTCAAGACACTGGAACTGCTTCATCTTGCGCTCATCCAGTTCCAGACCTGCTTTATGGGCTTCTTGCACCATCCACACTAATGGAGCGTGACTCAGGGCCCATAGCTCGCCACCTTGGAGTTTCCATCCTCCGCCAATATCAGCGTGACATCCTGGGAACCACACTTCGTGAATGTCCTGTTCTTCATCATCACTGTCATAGCCATCGCCGGCATGACTGGGAACTTGGATAGATAGGTGGCCAGATTGACCACTGCGAACTGATCTGAGGTCATCCACGGATACCCTTCCGTTGGGAACAGTCAGACCAGCTCGTCGAGGAGATGGTGCGCGGTATCGGTGAGGCTTCTCTCCGAAGTTGCTGTCACTGCCCTGGTTTGAGGAGCCCGGGTGAAGGTGAGAGTGAGAGTGATAGTATGACTCGCCCGGGTTGGGGCCCCATCCAGGATTTTCCGAAGGGGGCACTCCCTCAACTGGGGCCACTTTCTCCGCTCCAGGAGTTCCAGAATCGTCATTCAAACGGATAGCCGGCACCTCATCAGGGGGTGCATCCTGCTGGTGGACATGCAGATGCTGTTGGGCATCAACGTGGCGTGTCAGGGGGTTCTCATTGTGGGGAGTGTGTGATATGTGTGGCATGTGAGGCATGTGTGGTGTAGGAAGGTGGTGACGGTGGTGCTTATGCTTGTCTTGTGGGCGCTTTCCAGAGATCAGATCCTGACGGAACTTGGCACGGCGCTCGTCAATACCGACTGCATGACGAATGACCTTGGCGGAACTGCGGGCTGTATAGGGGAACTTGCTGCGCTGCATCCACGCATTCTCGAATCGCGGGACACTGTTGACGGTATCGAAAAGCCCCATAAACTTGATGCGCGTGATCGGACGACTGAATGTTTCACGGAAAGCCTTCATGTACTCGAAGAGTTTCTTCTTCTCCTCCTGCTCATCGTCAGAATCACCTTGGCGTTGCTGCCACTTGGCGAAAGTCTTCCAAGCAAATCTGATTAGTTCTTCGTTACCGGCCTCGAGCAGACCAATGTAGTCGAGCATCTCGGCCAAAAAACGGGCGATATATGATCCACGACTGAAACCGATGAAAAAGATCTCGTCACCAGGAGAATAGTATCGCATCAAAAATTTGTACCCTCCCATCACATGCTCATCAAAAGAAGATCCGATGGCCGAATCTTTGGCCTTTTCGTACCAGGATCTAATGCGCTGAATGCGACCATGACTGCTGAGTGACTTTGTTGTCACGTAGGTACCAATACCTGGTTGGTAGTAATGGTACTGGTGCGGTTTACTGCGATCCAGCATCTGTTTGTCACTTGATTAGCGGGAATTTTCAAGTCCGACTATCGGAGGACTTACGCGAAAGATTTTCAAGACGTTACTATCCGACTCATCGCCGGCAAACTTGTTGCCAGTTCCATCGAAACAGAGCACAAACTGCTTCGGGGCCTGTGAAGGCGGTACGTGCTGAGCCATGTCTGCAAAAGAGATGTACAATCCCGAGAGTGGCCCTCACGGAAACTATAAAGGAAAACTGGGGGTTGCGAGGACAAGCTGCAGCTTTTACGACGTAGAGGGGCGCAACTACCGCGAATCAGGGCCCAGGCGGCCGCAGGAGGGGGTTGGATAAGAATGCTCCAAGCGTGCCACCCTGCGATGATCCCTGCAGACCCGAATACGTCAAGTTCAAGTGAGATGTGGGACTCGAAATTGGCACATTCCATTTATGGACCCGTCACGCATTTTCTGGGATTTTCCCTCGATTTTACGGCTTTTATTTTAACCTTTGGTTCTCTACCCTATGACGCCAATGCTATGCACGCAAAAAATAACCAAAAAAAAAAAAAAACAAAGAAACAAAGGGTTTATCCGAAAAACAGGGCAACAAGGCTGACCCTAAGTTAGCTGATGTTGTACAGAACAACACACTTATCTAACGGAGGCGCACTTCATCCAATCACCATAATGCCTCGGATCGCATTACCCTGAGTTTGATCTGGGCTGAACTGGTCACTCAAAAGATGCTGCATCCCTTAGTGGGGGGGGTTCACAAGCCCGGATGTTCTGAAAAAGAGACCAAAAAAAAACAAAACAAAATTCAAATCTGCAGACCGTGCAAATCGAGACACAACGCGACATCAATGGAGACTTGGTTTACGAGGTTGGACCTATGAGAGCCCGTGTAAGGGAAAAAGATACACATGAGATTGTATGACTCGGGACATTATTGTCGATCTTTCCCCACGCACCGAACAGCTCTGTGCCAATGAACCTGTGAAAGTCAGGGGTGCGAGAAAAGAGGGGGCGTTCGTCTGTAAAATATCCTTTTTCCTCATCTTGATCGAGACTTCGCCGCCGCTACGCCGAAAGTGTCACTTTTCCACATCGTGGGCCGCCCGGGACCCACCTGTCTGCCGTCACCTGAAGATTTCCAGAGTTTGGGAACGAATGACGCGGACCGAGTACGGGTTCAGGGAATTACAGAAGAGTTTTCCTCTGGTGGAACCCGATCAGCTTTCAAAAACCTTCTCCTGAAAGTTTAGTGCTTGGAGCATTACGGCTGAACACATTGGGAGTTGACTGATTTGTGATGTTATTGATGACGATTGCTATTATGAATCTGTTTTCGCACTGTTCTTCACAATCATGCCAAAGCTCCCCGGGAGTGGCCGCGTTCCCCGGACATGCCACTGTTGCCCGACCCGTGGTTTAGTGCCATGACAGCAGAGGGTCTCGACCTTGGAAAGCACCGTGCAATTATATGTCAGATCCTCCTGATCTTCTCTTTTTTATCCCTAGATTATGATCTCCCTGCATAGGCCTGATGCATCTTATCCACGAGGTTGAAAACCTGAATAACACAATTGTACGACGAGGACCCTAAAAAAGGGGGTGGGGAAAGTTACGATGCATCATATTCAGGTTAATTACTTACGATGACTAGCATATTGGTCCGCCAATGACCAGGAGCACATAGCGGTTCGTGCTACCAATTCACGATCCTTGGCGCACGCTAGAGCCCATAGTGGGAGAACATGTGGGTCAGCATTGCCGATCCATCTCATCATAGGAAAAGATGAGAAAAGAAAACATGCAGTTGCAGTAAACCTGTAAGCCTGTATCTTTATTGCGGTTACACTTGCATCCCTTGCGTCGCATCCCAACTGTCAATGGGGTATGACAGTGGTAAGGGTCTTGCGCATATACAAGATTCAGCTTAACTGGTAACCTGATGATGGATCGTCCCAGCCAGCCACGGAACAGAAAGGCGACTTTTCCGATCGGGAGGTCAAGCGCAAACTTACCATTACAATCCCCCCACTTAGCGTTGCCATGGCCCATCTGGCTGGATCTCAAGTTATTGTGGGGCTCTGACTCCACGACTCCGAGATTCGGTTCCAGACGGAGTACACCGCTACTGTAATTTGATACATTTCAATTGGTCTCTTTTTCTCCTGAGAAAAAAAAATTCCCAACGCAGGGGGAGGGAATCAATTCTTTACTAGTGACGTAGCCAGCTGAGCTCTTCTCTATGGTGATGAAGTACGCCTTAGGGGTTCCATTGTTCCATCTTGGGTGATGTGCCGTGTTCAATTGCCTGGCCCACCCCCTTTCCCAGACATTCATGACGCTCTCCACTAGAGGGGTGAACAGGGTGATCAATTACTCGGTTCAGCTGTTCATCATTGTAACAGCAATGCTGAAGTGGGGGCATCCCAGCAGCTGGACCTCGAGCTTGTCCCACGCGGGGCCATCGAGCTGATTGGCCTGAGCTACAGCCTCCGGGCAGATCAAGGCTAGTGAACCTGACCATCCCCAATCAGATCTGGTCTGGCAGTCAATCAACTATTGGCGATAACAAATCCGCCACCTATGGGTGCTCCACAGTCTTGCAGCTGTAGTGACTTAGGTCGCCCGCACAGCTCGTTTTAATCCGAAGCGCGAGTACTTCTTAACCTTGTCCCCCTGGTTTAGGTCGTAGCCACTTTTTCTTTTTTTTTTGTATTCTTCATTTCTTTGTATCTCCCTTTGAGTGACTTGTCTGTGTGAGCCTCAGACTACCATCACCATGTTGCGGAGATTCTCTACCCAGTTCAAAAAGAACAAGGATGCCAATGGCGATGCCGAGCCTAAGGCTGAGAAGCAGAACAAGCGCTTCTCCAAGGTGTCACCTACACCGAAGGCTGCCTCTAAGGAGGAGAACACCGAGACACATCAGGTGAAGCGCTCAGAGGTAGTCGCAGTGTTCGAGAAGTATGCGCAGGCCATCCACGCTTCGCGCGAGCCCTTGCCCAACCAGACTGGTGATGGCACATACCTGAAGCACGATCAGTCCAGCGGATTGATCGCTGACATTAAGTCTCTCGGATTCCGCGATGTCAACACCGTCAAGGACCTGATTAAGAACAAGGCCTCTGGTGAATTGGTTGACGACAAGACCTACCTTATGGAGCGCATTATTCAGGTACGAGCAAAGAGAATTGGAATTGAAATAGCAATTGAAAAAAAGACTAATTCAACCCACAATCATAGCTTGTTGCCGACATGCCCGGCCACTCCAAGAACCGTGTCGAGCTCACAAATGGATTCCTTGATGAGCTGTGGACCTCCTTGCCGCACCCCCCGCTCTCGTAAGCAGCCCCAATTGCGCCGCAATTTTAACGCATTCATGCGACTAACACGAGCTTTAGCTTCATGGGAGATGAGTACAAGTACCGTTCCGCTGACGGATCCAACAACAACCCCACACTCCCATGGTTGGGTGCTGCCAATACCCCTTACTGCCGCACTATTCCTCCTCTCTCTATTCAGCCCAGCGGTTTGCCTGATGCGGGCCTGGTCTTCGACAGCCTGTTCGCCCGTCAGGAGTTCACTCCTCACCCCAACAAGGTGTCGAGTGTCTTCTTCGACTGGGCTTCTCTGGTTATTCACGGTTAGCAGTTATTCATCATTCCAGATAGCGCAAGAGTACTGATGATTTTATAGACATTTTCCAGACTGACTACCGTCAACCACACCTGAACAAGACCTCCGCCTACCTTGATCTCTCTATTCTCTATGGTGATGTTAAGGAACAGCAGGATCTTATCCGTTCCCACAAGGATGGTAAGCTGAAGCCTGACTGCTTCTCCGAGGGTCGCCTGCAGGCTCTTCCTCCTGCTTGCGGTGTCTTGCTGGTTATGCTTAACCGTTTCCACAACCACATTGTTGAGCAGCTTGCCGAGATTAACGAAAATGGCCGTTTCTCCAAGCCTGGCTCCAACCTCACTGGCGAGGCTGCTGAGAAGGCCTGGGCCAAGTACGACGAGGACCTGTTCCAGACCGGTCGTCTGATTACTTGCGGTCTGTACATTAACATTACTCTGTATGATTACCTGCGTACTATCGTCAACCTCAATCGCAGCAACTCTACCTGGTGTCTGGACCCCCGTGCCCAGATGGAGAAGGCCGGTGCTACCCCCTCCGGTCTGGGTAATCAGTGCTCTGTCGAGTTCAACCTAGCTTACCGCTGGCACTCGGCCATCGCCCAGAAAGATGAGGAGTGGATTGAGAAGATCTACTACGACCTCATGGGCAAGCCCGCTGACCAGGTTACCATGCCCGAGCTGCTAATGGGTATGAAGAAGGTTGAGGGCATGCTTGACGCTGACCCCGCCAAGCGTGAGTTCGCTCACCTGAAGCGTGGAGCGGACGGTAGGTTCGACGATGGTGAGCTTGTCGCTATTCTTAAGTCTGCCTCCGAGGACGTCGCCAGCTCTTTCGGACCCCGCAATGTCCCCAAGGCTCTGCGTTCCATCGAGATCCTTGGTATGGAGGCTGCCCGTCGCTGGCAGGTTGGTTCCCTCAACGAGTTCCGTAAGCACTTCGGCCTGAAGACCTACGACACTTTCGAGGAGATCAACTCCGACCCAGAGATTGCCAACACTCTGCGTCACCTGTACGAGCACCCTGACTACGTCGAGCTGTACCCCGGTATTGTCTCTGAGGAGGCTAAGGAGCCCATGATTCCCGGTGTCGGTATCGCCCCAACCTACACCGTTTCCCGTGCTGTCTTGTCCGATGCCGTGGCTCTTGTCCGTGGTGACCGTCACTACACCGTTGACTACAACCCCCGTAACATGACCAACTGGGGTTACAACGAGTGCCGCTACGACCTGAACATAAACCAGGGTTGTGTCTTCTACAAGCTGGCTACCCGTGCTTTCCCCAACTACTACAAGCCTGACTCTATCTACGCTCACTACCCCATGACCATCCCCTCTGAGAACCGCAACATCATGAAGACGCTTGGTCGTGAGAACGACTACTCCTACGATGCCCCTGCCTACATTCCTCCCCGTGTCAACTTGACCTCGCACCAGTCTGCCAAGCTTATTTTGGGCAACCAGACCGACTTCAAGCCTGCTTTCAGCTCCGCTCTGGAGGATCTGTTCGGCAAGGGCAAGTTTGACTCCCAGCAGCAGGAAGCCATTGGCAAGGCTCTGGCCACCGCGGAGTTCCCTAAGCTTATTAAGAAGTTCTACGAGGAGACCACTCTGCACCTCATCCAGCAGCACGGTGCTAAGCTCGCCAACATCAACCAGGTTGACATCACCCGCGATGTTGGCAACTCTGCCCACGTCTACTTCGCCTCCGCTCTCTTCGGCCTGCCCCTGAAGACCGAGGAAAACGCCTCTGGTCTCTTCACCGAGCACGAGATGTACATGATCCTCACCACCATCTACTCCGCGTTATTCTTCGATGTGGACGCCCCCCCGGTCGTACCCTCTGAACCGCGTTGCCACCGCCGTTGCCCAGCAGCTGGGCTCCGTTGTTGAGGCCACCGTCAAAGCTGACACCAACACTGGCCTCCTGTCCGGTCTGATGAACAACTTCCGTCCCCACGACAACGCCCTCCGCGAGTTCGGTACCGGCGCTCTCCGCCGCCTGCAGGAGTCTGGCCTGTCTGCCTCGGAGATCACCTGGTCTCAGGTCATCCCCACCATCGTGTCGCTGGTTCCCAACCAGGGCCAGGTGTTCACTCAGGTCATCGAGTACTATACCGGCGCTGGCAAGCAGCACTGGGCCGAGATCAGCCGTCTCTCCAAGGAGGAGTCCGCCGCCAGCGACGAGCAGATCTACCGCTACTGCCTGGAGGCCATCCGTATCAACGGAACCTTCGGTGCCTACCGCGAGGCCCAGAACGCCGTTACCGTCGAGGAAAACGGCAAGTCCATCGACATCCAGCCCGGCAACAAGATCTTCGCTTCCTTCGTCGAGGCCAACCACGACGCCAGCGTCTTCCCCGAGCCCAACGAGGTCAAGCTCGACCGTCCCATGGACTCCTACATTACCTCTATTCAGGGTGCCAGCACCGGATTCGGCCAGGAGATCACCAAGATCGCTCTTGTTACCATGGTCCGCGTCGTCGGCCGCTTGGAGAACCTCCGCCGCGCCCCGGGTGCTCAGGGCCAGCTTAAGAAGATCCAGCAGGAGGGTGGCTACTACGTCTACCTCCGCCAGGATGGCACTTCTTATTTCCCCTTCCCTATGAGTAAGTCACAACACTTAATTTTTCATATCAACTTTTACCCTGAATACATGCTAACGGATTATCTCTACAGCTCTCAAGCTTCACTGGGACGGCGACTTCAAGTTCGAGCAGAAGAAATAAGCTGCTCTCTAAGCAAAAAGCATCTCAACTTTTTTAATACTAGACTCTTACTGTCTAGGGCTTGGAATAATGTTCAGCCTCTCGTATGGGTGGTCATGGTTAACGTTTTGAGTTTATTGTTTTCAAGGATATCCAGAAATTGTGCTTCTAGCTTGGAAGCTATGCTTCCCACCGTGTATAGTTCAATGATGACACTTTATATATGACTACTCTTATTTCACCATATCTGTGTTCTCACGAGTGCGTAATTTTTACATTCGATAAGGGCGAATCTTGGCTGTGAAGTACTGGGAAAATGGCATTCTTGCATTCATATCACTATGCATTGTGCAAATGAATTTTATCTCCACAAATGAATAGTAGTAGTCGCGTATTCAAATCCGGTCAACCTATCTCAACATCTATTCAAGATTACAAGTGAGAAGATGTAGTTGCATAAAGTGAGCGGTCAGAGCACTTGAAAGGTAGGACTTGCGAGGATTTTGTGGGTATCCATGGGCGAAGACTGCTAGTTCTTTACGATTCTCGATAACCGACACACCGACACAACAATGATACCTGCTTATTATCTTTAGGTCTAAGCTCCAACTGAGTTTTGCTCGTAGGTGAAAAGTGAATATTAAAATTACTTTCTCAAGGCCAGCTGTCGCACGTTTCAATCACAAACAAACAAAAGCATTCAAAGCCCCCACCTGAGCAAGTAATGGTAGTAGCCAATTGTTTACGGGCTGGGTTTCTTCTCAGAATCTAAATACCTGAAATACATAGACTGATCTCTCCTAACAGTAGCTCAAACAGGCACATTTCCGGCGCCATTGCGATCCTTTCCCCCACTGCACCACTCCGCAACACCCTCCCCGGTGATCATCGCAACGCTTGTACCGAAAATCAAAAGAACACCGAATGCGATGAAAAACAGACTTAGGAAGGCCCATAACATCATAAGAAACCAACCACCAGCTTCGTGGATCTCTGGACTGCTCCCTAGTTTTACGGCAAGAGATATGATCCATCCTCCGCATGCAATGCTAAGCAGCGCAATCAGCACCATTACTATAGCACCCGAGACTTCCATGATCGTCCTTTTGCTCTTTTTCGGGTGTTGGGTATCATCGACGGAAATGGTTGATGGCTGTTGTATTTCGCGCAGGGGTATTCCGTGTAGAGGGTAGGCTGGCGGTGGTCTGGTGGTCATTTTGACAGTCATTGCGATGTCCAGGGATTATGATTGAAATGTGCATAGAGGAGTTTCGTGGGGAGATACTTTTGGGGGGATAGATAATTACGTCTAAGTACTCAAGAGCTTGTGTGAGTTTAACCTTCGAGAGTCCGAACCCGATATATGCAGGACCATTTTTTATTGCCCTAATATTTGAGTTCTAACCACGTTCTACGCGCCCATGTATAGCTTCTCATGGCCAGATATCTTACCTCAAGATGTATGTAGCCATAATTTCGATCACCAACATATAAAATTATTCCAACTCCCACCCGAGCAAATATCTCTTAACAATACACAATAGTTTCCAGCCCTGTTTGCCCTCTCAAAATCAGATGGCCTGCATTCTCAAAGACTAATCTCTCAAGAGAGCTTAAACAGGCAGACTCTCCGTACTCTTGCGATCCTTTCTCCCATTCTAAGCCTTCGCCAACTAAGATTGGAAGCCCGCCGTCGTCCGAAACCCGAAATGTTAAGAGCCGCTCTATTGTCTACGCAAGGTTCAAGTTTCTAAGTTTCGCTCCAAACATATGCAAATCTTGAGAACACGAACTCGTCTTCCCGTATCTAGTAGATGTGCACCTGACTTAGATCGGGCAGTCAAAAATATTTAGAGCTAGATGTTTTAGTAACAAAGAGCCTCATATATTTGAAACCCCATCCGAGTAAATCAATAGCAAGATTAAGATATGTTCACAATGCTCAAACAGACTGATATTCCACCACATGATTTCCCCCGCTGCAGCAAGAAGAGTACAAGGCACTCATGCTTATTCCGAGTATGATCATGCCTATTGCTAGGAAGAATAGACCAACAACAGCTATGAAGCCCACAAAAGTCCCAGTCAGTAGAGCAGCAGACCAGTCCATGAAGGGGTCGCCATCACGGCATATTGATGAAATAGCACCTAACACAAAGCAGGCTCCCAACATCATCAAAATGAGTCCCAGTAGAAAGGCGGTACCTATGGCAAGATAGTATTTGTCTCCATCATCATCATCATCATCATCTTCGTTCACTTCGACATGTATGGTGTTTGCTGGCAATGAAGTCAGTTCAAGGTTATGCGAGGTAGATGTTGTTGCCATTTTGATGGTAATGTGAGGATATAGTGAGAAAAAGAAAAGAGGCTTTGAGAGTGATAATCTAGGTGGCCTAAATACAGCCTGGGAACTACGGTCGACCTCTGATCTGTGGGTCTGAGGTACAAAATACTGAGTCAATCTTGGTTGCCCGACGACTAATCCATTTAATGTTACGTCACCGGAGCCCCCTATTCTTTCAGGTTCCAAGGTTACTCTTAAGCTTTCATTAACATCTCAATTTTCCCTCATCTGGAGGTACAAAAATTGTAATTATCAAGTCATAAGCACATGGAAAGACTTATCCCCACAAATCCATAACAAAAATGTTGAAACTTCACTTCAAGCCTCTTTCAGCCGACTCAGAGGAGAGAATTGTACGTAGTCTTGATAGCTCTCTCTCTCTCTCTATAAAGTCCCAGGACATTTTTCTTTCACAAAGTTTCAAACAGACGCATGCCCATTATCCTCCTTCTCTGCTCCACCTGAGCAATGACAGCCCTTCTTGAATATCAGAACAATACCAAATATACCCAGGAAAAGACCGAATGGTATATGTTGCGCTATCACAGAATACCACATCCATGTAGCATCCTTAAAGTGGCCGCAGGAAAGACCGATCAGGTCCAAGATGGCATAACCAATTATGATGACTCCTAGTGTGAACGAAAGGGTTCCTAAAACAACGAGTCTTCGAGAGCGTTGCGACTTCGTTTGCGATGGAGTTGGGTTTGACTTATTCATTTTGAAGGCAATTTGTGTGAAATGTAGATGCAGAAGGGAATATTTGACGAGGGTGATGATTGTAAATAGTCAGGACTTATGTGTGAGCGATGGGTTTCTTATATGAATTCAAGGCTGTGGAAATGTGAAAAAACTTGAACTAGGTCATTTGCGGCTGCCCGACTCCTGATATATCAAACCTTATTCCTGATTCATCTTCCGAGTTTGGAAGACGTCCTCTGGAGTCTCCCTTCATACTTCTGCAAGTTCCTTCAATACCATCCGTCATACTTACCCTTTCAATTACTACAAAACCAGAGACTTGACGGAAATCCACAGTCAAAAAGACATCGTGACAGTCTATCAATATGATATGACACCTGATCTCGAGGTCATTGACGTCTTTATATCATGTCTTTATGGGTCTACAACGAAAATAGCCTAAAAATAAAAAATCTCTTACATTGGTATCATAATGCTCAAATCAAAAAATCCACTCCGGCAAAGCCGTTGCGCCGGTTCACACATCTGCAGTATAGCAACAGCCAACTCTGTCTCCAGCCCTGTTGACCCATCCCAGATTTTATCGCTCGGAAGCTCGGCATGATTCCATTCCAGATCTGCATCCTTCTCCCTCATCTGTACCATACCAGTCCCTGCGCCAGTCCAGCGATATAGATATAGCTTTTCGCATGAGAGGTTTCCAACGCCTGTTCTGCTACCTCTTGTTGCGGCGCGTAAACATGTCGATAGCATGTGCAAAAACTCACGGATTATCTGTAGATCGCATCTTTTATATGTATCTTCGAGGGCTCGTAAAATTTCTATATGAGCCTGGGTGGATGTGATGAGTTTGGCTGGGGGGCTGATGTGTGCGAAGTCGGATTGGAAAATGAATTGGCGGAGGGCTAGGCAGTGAATTGCGGATGAGATACAGAGTAGGTAGATTGTTGTTGAGGTGAGGCTTTCTAGATGGGGATTTGTGGATAGTAAATGGGGTATAATCTGAGGGTGCGTTGTCAATGCCACGTTTCATATATATAGGTAAGTTGGAGGGCTGTGTACCTCGCCGAGCAGTAATGAGTGTTCGAAAAGGTGATTGAAACGATTGACTTCGAGATATGTCGTTTTCTTGAGTAGGTTGATGAAGTCCCGAGTTGAATCTGCGATTATCCGTCAATAACCTTATCCTGATACCTAGTTGAGGGTTTAGTAGTCTCACATAGCACAATGAATAGACCATGTAGCCAGATCATTGCCTCAAACTGATATAAATGGCTTATCTTGTTGAATTTCAATAAGCGTTCAGGAAATTGGAAGAAGTAATCTTCCAATTGCTCCATAACTTCTATCCAAGGTGGCGAGCCAATTCCAGGCTCTTGAGCGACTTTTTTCACGATACTACGGTATTGTCAGTAGTGAATTTGAGAAGTGTGATGCAATTGAGTACTTACTTGATGAATGGTTGGAATAATGCAAAAAAGGTATGAGGACCTGGGATGTGGACTTGCTCGAAATCTGATGAATGACTCGACGAATGCCATTCCTCGTCGGATATGTATGGTGGCGGAATATTTGACTCATAGGAGTGCGGTCGTATGTGCATGTAGTTGTTCACTAGGAAGAGAGCACTTTTCGCAAAATAAGTAATTGATTAGTCGTGGGGTATGACCAACGTGGAAATTACCTTTCCTGTAAGCTCAACCCAATATCTATCCTGTAATGCATATTAGAGATTGTTTGACCTGTTACAATGGAGTGCTCTTCCATACCGACGTGTAAATTCCCTAGAGTAGAGAGACGTTTCCTCATCTCCCTTTTCGCAATTGTCAAAAATAATCCTTGCAAGAAGGCACCATTGTATCGGAATGTTTTTGAAATTCTCCGCAATAGCCCAGGTATGACTGAGTAATAGGAGGCAGAAAACACTGGACAACGAAGGCTGATTGCTTCTGGAAGCGATATTTGGAATCGATGAAAGAGCGCTCGTATGAAGGCCATCTTGGTCAATAATGGCCCTCTTTTGCGTGTATCCTGGAACACGATGCCCATATAAGTTCAGGGCAACTGCAACCAAAGTACATCGAACCGCAGGTTGAAGCACATCCTCAAGAACCTGCTTGAAAGTACTATCATGGTTCAGTTGCAGGTTTGTGCATGCGGGAATGATACTATACAGACCCAATCCAGGGACCGAATTGAGAAATTGCTGAGTGACTGAGGTGAGAACATCATATGGCAGAGACACTTCTGGTAGACCTTGAAAAAATGGTGATGACTCGGTAGAGTAAATGCCACCGAGCGGCGATCTAGAACTTGTGTCTTCTGGTGACAGCTGGACGGCGTGCGCAGACTAGGAACATATGAGTGGCGTTGCTAAGCAGAAGCTTATCGACTTACCCGGGATCTAGATGTTCCCTTTGGAGGGCGACCGCGCGCACGCTGAGGTCGGTCATTGGTGCAAGTCAAGCCAAGTCGCTCACATCTTCCACAGGGGTTCCCGAACAGGCATTGTGTTTTCTGGTTAAATGAGGGGTTGGGTCAATATTGAGATCTTGGGGGTTTGAGGAACTTACCAATGAGTGACATCGGTCGCACGCCCGAGGAGGTGTGGCCTCGTATGGCGAATCAATGTCCATCGCGAGACCCGACAGTCTGCTATTTGCCCTCCGTGTGCCGAGGAGGAAAGGTCGCACTTTAGTCTTGGTGGTGGGCTAGGGTACAAAATACCCTGGACCCCAAGCAATCCCTGATCCAGTATGGACCAATGAGATAAGAAGTGTATCATTCATCTGTGAAAGAACTTGGGAGCCTGATCTTGTGGATCCTTCTATTGGCTGAATATTTATAGTTTGACTGATTGATGGGTTCCTTAACTGGTATGTCTAAAAGGCTGGATCTTTATGCTTATTTTATGCCCATTACTAGTTCTTTCCCGACAAGAATCAAATTAGTCTACAAAACCGACTCAGGAGTACATGTAGGGTTGTATCTTGTTTTTCTCTCTCTTGGAAAATTACGCCACATGCCTCCCCCGTTGACCGAGACACTTTCCCCACATCGCTCAGTCATTGATAAAGTTGGGAGTTACGTATAGTTGGCCCGCCTCATAGAAGAATCGTGAAGCACCAGTCCATCCTTGAATAAGATAGTCCTGACTAGCCAACCCATGGAAGCCATGAAGGCGAGGGACACGCGGGCATTGCAGACCGGGTTTAGGGATGCATTGCAGCTCCATTTCCGGATCTAAGAATCTCCACACTCATGTTTTGGAAGCGCACGTAACGAGCAGCGTATGGAATTTGATCAAATTGTAATAAATAGTTGGAGAAACCTCCATGTGGGCAGATTTGCCCGGTAAATAGTGCCGAAGCTTTCTAGAAAGGATCCACATTCCACAACGGGCTTGAATTATTCCAATCTTGGCGACTCCAACTACTTACATCACATCTACGGAGTACCTAGTGATGATAATCAACGATACAGTACTGGTAAATGGCATCTCGGCAACTAACTGCTAAATGCCACTGATGATACATGCTTTTCTGTTATGAATCCACCCGGGCTAGCATTTGGTCTCTTTATCGTCACCAATGAACTTTTATCCCTCCATTCCTCTCACACGTGCAAAGCATGACTCCAATCGAACCAACCACTCTAGAATATTTAATCATATACCACACATCGGTGCTTCATCCGCTCGATACTGTGGGACCGGGGAGGTTCTTTCTTTGCTGATGTAATCACGCGATGTACGTTACTGCGCAAGTGGATTAGGTTCGACGTTTTAAGTGGCGAAGTCGGATGTTCGGCTTTCTACCCTAAACTTACAGTTCACCTTGCATCTTATAGTTCCTTCTTGGGCCTCTAATGAAAACATTGACAATGGGGATTATCTTCATGCAAGAAGCTCCATTTGGACTAATGTTGAAAGCTCGTAAATAAAGTGGAGCTCTTTTAAATTAGGCCTGATAAACTTCAAAAGATCTCGTATAGGGGCTGCAGCATCAGGCAACCAGATTCAACTCTGTCTTGGCGTTCTGAAGGATAGTCAAGTTGGTTTGGCTTCAAATTCCGGTTGTCCTTACCCCAACGCTCCAAATCTCGAAGCTTATATCCGATAAAACCGCGATGACAGTCCCGGTGTAGACTATGCGATCTTCAATGGCCTTTCCAGACCAAGCTTCGGTCTCAAGACCCCAAGGTAGCAGTTGTACCGGTCAAAGTGTTGTGCCTTACTCCATAACGGCTATGCCGCGAGGGTGCAACAAAATCGACCCAATTTTCTTGAAATCGCTTGTTGAACGTACATTCCAATGGCTTGCGCACGATTGTGGGGAATAAGGGAATTCAAGGGATCTGCCAGGATTCGGGATTTGCGGAAGTAGACACAGGTTGCAAAGGCTTTTGGTGGATCTTCACGGCAAGAACCATCGGAACAGTAAAGGTTGCAATCTGGACGGGGCTAGGAATGGAAATCGAGGACTTGGAGACTTCACAATAGCACGCAGAGCCTTACAATTGAAAATGAATTATCTGTGTGTATCTAACATGGATAAGAAGGAAGACTAACGTCTATCAGACTTATGTTTTGCCCTGTTCGTTGGGATGATAGCCATATGCAACCCCACATTAGGACTTTGAGCTCCACCATGGTACCAAGGAAAGTGACCGACGGTAATTTACCTTGGCGGTCCGTTCACTGAATGGACCAATGATTTGACAGCAATTACGCACGTTCGATAGTGAACCTGCCTTCTAGAATTGCTTCTTTGAGGCAGTGCGCTGCGCATGGGCCTTAGTTACCTTGGAACTATATGATCTCGAGATGTTGAAATCTGTCGTGGCTTGCCATCTCAAACCCTTTCCTCCGACGTCAAGGGACCCCGGGCTCACAATTTCATTGTTTGTGGGAATGCACCGTCTCAACACTTGTGCTCATGAGATTCAATATGCTCAAAGATGAGCTATTTTGACGTGAGCGCGTGGAATTTGAGTTTGAGTGGTATTGATAACCAAAATATCCGATTATGTACGTACATTGCTGTTCTTGGTCACAATGGCTTCGCAGAAACGATCAAACTAATGAATGGGCCCATATCCAGTAATTCGACAGTTTCAGCGAACTCTCGTGGCGGTTCCGGGATATGGCGTTCCGATTCTACAGTGCTTACTGCCTTTGGCAGCTCGTCACGCGACCAGTCTAGATGCACTTTTGACGCTAGCAACCCGGTTTCGCTCCTCTCCCTTACTGCCCAGTGACACCCAAGAGTCCGAGCCCGCCAATCTGGGAGCTCAGAGCTCGAATCTTGCCTCTGACAGTTACCAACATGCCGTCAAAAATTTGCAAGCCAATTTGTTTCGTTTGCAATCTGGGCATGGAGATATTGAAGAGGCTATCGCGATCTCGATGATCCTGTGGATCTCTTGCCTTCCGGGAAACGAGATCTGGTATATTCATCTGCATGGTCTGATCGCACTTCTTGACAGCACACCGCTACCTGCATTTGACACTCTGCTCCCTTTGTCTCTCCAGAAATATGCATCGTTCGCGGCCGCACATGCCGACATCAAAGCCATTACCATTGGCAGGGCCGACCCTAGCCAGCGGCTTTGGCTGAGGTGGAGGTTATGCCCCCCAGAAGAAATATTGGCTTTGCCGTCCAAGGAGAAGATGCTTTCTGGGTGGGAAATTAGCTCCGGGTACCCGGAGACGTTGATGACAGTCATTGCTTTATTATCGGCGGTTGTGGATGATGATCTCTCTGGCCAAAACCCCTACCCTGTCAGTGAGGATTATCTCGAACAACTCACTTTTCAGACCTCGCATTCGGCTGGTTTGAGTGTGAGTCCAATTCCCGGACGCACCATGCCTATGAACGAGCCAGAGAAAAAGTATATTCGTGTGATGGAGACACTGATTACGCGTTGGAAGTCACCTTCGATTCCCGATTCTATGCCCCTGGAAACAAGTCTTGTTCTCGGCACCGCATGGGAGGTCATACGAAAAGCTGCAATGATATATCTATGGCGTGGTGGCTTTGATACCGATCCAATGGCCCCCTTATCCACTGAGCAGGGACTCTTCATCGATCGATATATCCGGGAGATGTGCGGTGGCATTGAGCAAATCATCCAAGCGGCCGAAAAGTATCATATACCCCTGGCGCTCACGCTGATATGGCCGCTGGCGGTCATCGGTAATGAGGCCTCACGGTCTCCACAGCTGCAGGATAAGATACGGGATTACCTCGAGCGTATGTATACCTACTTTCAGATTCCCCATCACCAGTTGCTTGGGAGCGTACTGCAGAAATTGTGGGAGGCAGCTGTTGAACGCAATCTCAATTTCACCGCAGGTGCTCCCTTGAGTCTACAGTCTATTTGCCTAGAGGGCAATATACTAGTGCCATTGTTGTAAAGAAGGGTTTCGGTTTCAATTTCAATAGTCGCTCTCAAGGATTACTTTTTCGAGCCTCGATTTTGGATATATCCAATGAGTTCAAACAACCGCATGCCCCTCTGCACGAATCCTTTCACGTAGAGGCCATAAGACACACGTAGCCACAAGGGCTTCAGCCTTCGAAAGATCGCCCACAAACGCAATACAGGCCAGCAGCAAGAAAAATACACAAATGCAGCATTGTACCATGTCATAGAGAGGCTAATAGGTCCATTTCCAATTGATGAACAACAGTAATTTTATCAGGGTACCCACCACGAGCATGCAGAACCCGCTGGAGGAAGCCCGTTTTCTGTTTACTCCAGTTCCTGTCAAAGCCACTTTTTCTCGTCTTCCCCAGCGGTAAAGGTACTCACTTCAGCCTCCTTGCTCTTGAGAATTCACTCTGCCATATCAAGTTCAAAGTTAGTCATCCCTGTAAGTTATCACTAAGCCGCAAACTAATTGCAAACAGTTACACCCCGACCGCGCTCGAACAAGCCGTCATGCCACTCTCACGCAAATCAAAATCTTCTACACTACGGTGCCTACATCTACGTAAATATTACGAGGATACTCGATAATCTAGCCTAGAGAAGCATGAGGACATAGTTAGGATATATGATAGTACCAGAAAAACTTTCACCACATTTCAGTCTTTTCTTCGTCAAAATTTCAACCCTACACCCCGACACCAGACCCCGCCATACAACATAGCTGGCAACAGATCGCAAGCTCGTGATAACATCGTGGTTCAAAATGAGTTTCCATAATGAGATTGAGACACCGGAACTTGTTTGTCATACATCCCTCAGTTCCATATCCATCATATGGGGCCTGCTCATAGTCTTATGGGGTCTGGAGATAGCCAAGCAAAGGACTTATTATGGAATAAGCTATCACACACTCGACCGGTTAAGTTGCTTGGTGATTGGAACGATTGTGCTCCTCACAAGCAGCTGCTTTTGTTACGTTGGTTTTCTAGGGCTGCGATATAATCTGCCCAGACTTTCGCGTCGTTTCAGGTAAACCTTGAGGTGGCAATGGAAAGCATCTGATCGGGTTCCAAAATGGTCCACAATCTTAGCTATTATAAAAGGAAGGTAATACCGGTGTTTCAATGGATTCAAATTGCTTATTACCTATTAATTGACAAAGAAGATGCGTTCGTAAGCCTACGTAAATATTACCAGTATACCTGCTAGGTGAGTTCAAGCTGACGAGCATGATGAAATAGTAAAGGTGATATTGGAAGATAATCAAACCACTATACTTCGACAATACCCCAATCTTACACCCTAACGCCAGGCAAGATAATAAGAGTAGCAAATGAGGACCTAATTAAGCTACTTACAACTAGGCCTTTCTAAGCACCTCAAACTTTCCAAAACTTCAATGTTGTTTGTAAAATTATCATACGTAGCATTGTATGGTATCCAACACAAACATTCATTGAAATGATATGGGTAGTACCAAAAAAGAGAAGTTTTGACCCCGGAGTAGAGACCGGCAGCTACACATACGCAGCTGGAGCTGAATACAAAGGATAACCTTGAAAGTGCAGCCTATCATAGTGGTTTACATGCGATAGAGATAATCAAGAAATCCACTCTCTCCTTCAATCTAGCGCTGGTCCGCCACTTGACTGGTATATAACCTTGTAGTCCATCTCTACTCCAAATCCGCCCCACACCGCCTTAGCGCACCCGCGTCTATCAACATCGGGGAAAGACCGAACAAACAACTTGCCTCGACAGGTACAGCCTCACTCCAAAATGCCTCCCAAAGCCGCCAAGAGCGAGTACATCGAGACCGTACGTACATTCCCATACCCCTCAATGCCTTATTCACCCATAAGGTTTCCCTCAACACCTCCAAACTGACATACCACAGGACACGGGAAACAAGATCTCGCGCCGCTCCCAAATTCACGGCACACAGCACATCATCCTCGGTGGAAAGACGGTCATTCAAGCCGAAGCTGTCATCCGCGGTGATCTCTATCGTCTCCACTCCACAGCCGTCTCTACAGACCCAAATAACCCGCCTCAGCAACCCAATGCCCCCAGCGTCGCTATCACGGTCGGTCGGTACAGTTATATCTCCAAGAGCGTGATTCTTCGCCCGCCGAGCAGGTTACATCGTGGTGTGCATTCGTTCTATCCGCTGAAGATTGGTGACCATGTCTTTGTGGGTGAGTCGGCTGTTGTGGAGGCCGCGTCGCTTGGGAACCATGTTCATGTTGGAGCGGGCGCGACGATCGGGAGTATGGCCATTGTGAAGGACTTTTCGGTTGTTTTGGAAGGCGCCGTTGTTCCGCCTGGTATGGTTGTGCCTAGCTGGTGCGTCGTTGGGGGACGACCGGCGCGCATTGTTGGTGAGGTTGGCGAGGGTTATGGGGTTGAAGGAGCGGAGGGTGGATTGGCTAGGGAAAGGTATCGGCTTGTTGGGCGCCCGTGAGAAGGGTCGTTTTGGTTTCGTTTTTTGAGATTTCTGTTGATTTTCAATGATACCCTATTACATTTCTTGCCTGAATTGAATTACATATTGGTATTGACTACGGAATACGAGTGATGAGTGGGACCTTCTTCTGCGGCAATTTTATTCCAATGTGGCTGGCATGAAAGATAAATATGAATGAATGAGTGAGTACAATGTTTTACCCCATGTTTTGCACCTGCACTGCTCGCTTGAGATGGGGTACGTCGGGCAGGTCTTTGGTAGGGGGAAGACCAAGTTCCTCGAAAGCCATGTCATTAATCCAGCGCCCGTTTGGCTTCACCGGCTCACCCTTGGACAACTTTGAGGCAAGATAAAGCCAAAGGAAGGTGTTGCCCACTGTGCCCATCTCGTCAGAGACGTGGCTCTGTGCATACTGCGACATACGGTGGTACAGGGCGTCGTCTGTCCACAAAGTATAGAGATGCTGTGCAACGGCGTCGGTGTCACCGACGTCCACCAAGAATCCGTTCTTGCCATTCTCAACCTGCAGCGGGATTCCACCAGCACGCGTGGCAATCACCGGCTTGCCCTTGTGGATGGCCTCGGACACTTTGACCTCGAACCCCTCACGGGTGGATAACTGGAGTGCAATAGTAGCCTTGGAGAGGAGAGCATTCAAAACCTGATCTGAAGGTCGTAGCCGCATTATGCAGATCAGATGCCGTAGGTGGGAAATATTGTTTTCGATGTGATCTATCACAGCATCGTAAATGATCGCTCCATCTGGGTCATCCACTGAGCCATGGCCGCAGATCAAAAGCTTTGGAGGCACTAGATCAGGCCGAGCATTGGCCAGCCGGTCATGAAACTTCTCGTATGAATCTAGTACATCCAAGATTCCTTTGGATGGATCAAATCGTGCGATCTGCACGATGTACTTGTCTGATTCAAAATAGTTAGCTGCATCAGCTCATGTATGTATTAATGATGAGAGCTTATTTACCGTCAGGATAGCAAATTGTCGTCATATCTGCAAGCCTGCAGGATACGTTGAAGATGCGGCCGTAGTGGGCTAAATCCCAGTCTCGCATGTCCTTGTTCAACCCATCCAACCTGGACACGTCAGTAAGATAATGCATATTCACCAGGCCACTTACCAATCAGTTGACGCCGGCATGTAGCCCACCTTCTCGGGTGGGACATCACTTGGTACAAATGCGCTTACGGGGTGACTGATGAAAATGTCGGCAAGCCTGATTTGGTTCCAGAGAAACTCCCACGCTTCGGCCTGAGGGGTTCCAGGCTGCTTGATGAGATCACTGCGGATTTGAATGTGGCTACGGAAGATGACAGGTCGATCTGGTGCATATTGTTTGGCAATAGGTATGAGTCCTGGCATCTGGGGATCATCCACGATGATCACATCTGCTCCTCCCTCTGATGGGGGCAGGAGTGGACCGCTGGACCCAGTCCAATATCGCCTTGCGTTCTCTTCGATCCATTCGTGCAGCAATTGCTTATTCTCGGTAGTCAATCGCTCGCCGGGTCGTGCAACACCCTGAAGAATATTGTGGTTGTTCTTGGTTACCCGGAAAACCCCCGGCCGGGGCTTTGGAACATACCTGCATGCGAATAGATTAATACATCTCTTATCCTTGATCGTGTGCCAGGCCTACCATTTGATGTCCGTGCCCAGATTATAAGAAAAGCGCACCAGGGCATGCCGCATCAGCGCCACTCCACCTCCCTGGGGAGTCGCACTGAAGAAGGCAATGCGAACATTTCGTTCCTTCAAGTCGGCAGCGTAATGCTCCACGGCAGACCACGTCCTGCCAGACACAGTTGATTTAAAATCATCAAGATCCGCAATTCGCACATGAAAATTCGTGTCAACTTCCACGAGGCCCTTGAAGCCCACTTGTAGTAAGGGGAGGTTCTCCGGGCCAAACAATCTGCGTAGAGTTTAACGATACGTTCTCCACAGCCCTGTCGATCCTAACTTACCGCACACATTTTCGCGACATAGACTCCGCCTGCTCGTCGATCGTTTTCGGACCCCCCTTCGTTGTGCCATTAGGGCCACGTGAGATGTATTGTTCGTTCAGACTGGAATCTGGAAGTACCAGGCAAAGGATGTCGAGCTCTGCCCACAGGCGTGAGCAGAGCCTGGGTAACCTGTCAGCAACATGTTGAGGCATTGTCACGCCAATAATCTTCTCCAAATGACTTTGTCCATATGATTTCAGTTCAGAGACAATGAAATCCGCCGTTGCTTCTGCAGCTTCTTTGTGCTCGGTGGCATCAAACATCTTCTCTGTGAAGTCCAGTAGATAGGTGGTATCACGAAAGGCAATGGCGACGCTTGAGGGCCGAGTTGTTGAGAAATGGCCCGAGATACCCGCATAAATGGTCTTTGGAGGTCAATTTCAGCTTCATCTCATAGTGTCTTGGAGTGCATACATCTGATGGAGGAGCTAGCCAGGCGCAGTTCTTGAATTGCTGGGAAAGCCGACGTTGCTGCACCACCGAAGCGCGGCGCTCATACTTGTGATCATTGGTAGGCATATTGCTAAGAATGTGTATTGAATTGAACTGTAGAATTGAGGTCTTTTGAGGAAAACAGACGAAACAAACGAAAGGCAGAGGAAACCAGTTAGATATGGGGTAGAACCCGGTCATGACGTATGGAAAGTATCATGCAACCACGGTTCCTCAACTCTGGCCATCATTGGGTAAACTTCCGTTTTTGACATGCTGTACAACAATGATGAGCTCCGATGCTCGATATCTAGATAACCTAATTAAGTAGTTCGGTAGGAGGTAATTTGTTATTAAGTGGATCCGCGTCGCAGATGGGGCTGAGTCAGCCTAGCCTGCCCCTTTTCCCCCGCCTCATCTCGTTCTGTCTTGTTTTCCCAAGTTCCAACTTCCGGGGTGAAAGCCACTATTATCCCTGGCTGATTTTCTGTCTATCTGTGCAAGAGCACCCCGTTCTGACTTTTCCCAATCGACAATCAATTGATACCGCCAAGATGGGTGGCTCAGTCTCCAAGATGATGGGGAAGATCTTCGGCACCAAGGAAATGCGCATTCTCATGCTGGGTCTAGATGCTGCTGGAAAAACTAGTAGGATTCCTCTATTATCATTACCATGAGGGAATGGTACACGAGATCAAAAGCTAACTTCTACCAGCTATTCTTTACAAATTGAAACTCAGCAACCAGGATGTCACCACAATCCCCACCGTCGGCTTCAACGTGGAGAGCGTGACCTATAAGAACGTCAAGTTCAATGTTTGGGATGTCGGTGGTCAGGACAAGATTCGTCCTCTCTGGCGTCACTACTACTCCGGCACACAAGGCTTGATTTTCGTGGTGGATTCTAGCGACACTGCTCGCCTGGAGGAAGCTCGCTCGGAGCTCCACAAGATCATTAACGATCGTGAAATGAAGGATGCCCTCCTGCTAGTGTTTGCCAACAAGCAGGATATTAGTGGTCGTACGTGTTTATCCCAATCTAGGGCAATTTGGAAAAACCCCCTTTCAAGCTCATACTGACCAACTGTCCTAGACCTGAGCCCGGAGGAAATTACCAACACGCTCCAGCTGACCAAGCTTAAGGACAAGCTGTGGTATGTTGCGCCTAGTGTGGCCACAGATGGTACTGGTATCTTTGAGGGTCTGGTAAGTACTACTTGTCCCTGTTCGACCTGACGAAAACCAAAACAAATCCCTGACCCGCAATTTCTCCACTTTCCAGGCCTGGCTCTCCAACAACGTCAAGACCCAACCCTCGAAATAAACCTGTCCATCTATCCTCGAATTGAACGCCAAGGGTCGAACCTCCGGTCTTCCCAGACATGCGCCCGACCAGGCACGCCACGCCGTTGATCACTCATACCCATCCAGTCTGGGACCTGGATCGCCCCGGCTATGATCCTGAGAGGCATCCTCCGCCGCCTCGTGTATAACACCTCGCACTGTCCGACAAAGCCTTCATCTCTTTTCGCTTCATGTCCGTGTTTGATGACCAGACGACGCAGCATTTGGGCCCTATTTCCTTTCCCCTTTTCCTCGGAGTTCTTCCTTGGATGTTTTCCTTTGTGTGCGGGTTACTTCTCTGTTTTTTTCTCCCTTCCCGTTTTCCTTCTATGATATCCCCTCTGTTCTTACCCATGGGACTCGTCATGAGCTCCGACTTAATTATTTAATTCGTATAGTGGTCCATATCAGCGTTACCATTGTTCGATTCCCTTGTGATTTTCTTCTGGATTCCCGATGTGTATAGAGTTGATTAACTTCATAGAGAGATGCAATAAGTGGAAACTGCGCTGGGATTGAGAATCAGAATGAATATGACATACGCGTGACCGAACAAGCCACCTACCTTTCCTTCTACTAGGGAGTAAAAAGCTCGGGATTTCAACCCGAGCAGTCGCCGCTACTATATAATGTTTTCCTAACGTCCCAGCCATGTAAATGTGACGTGGAGCCCCGGAACCCGAATCCTTTTCTCAAGCCCATATAAATAGAGCTATATCGAGTCAAACAATACTATCCCAGAACATACTTCGGATCCTCTTTTTGTCCTATTCAGTGAATCTTGGGTTTCCACTATCGCCAAAACGTACAAGTCCAAACCACACCAAAAAACACCCCACGACGGATTCGTTCTTCCCAAGTGCCCAGACACAATGCCTATGTTCCACCAAGGACAGCGAGTTAGCTATAAGCCCGTGGGCGGTATGCATTGCCCAATTTTTCCAATTTGCAAGTAATCTATCATTCGAATACAACCTGACAATGTCTTTACTTCCAAGGGCCCGACTCCAATACCAGTGCGAGTGTCGGCGTCATCCGTGAGATTGCTACCAAGCCGACTAATCTGACTGGCCGAAGTGTCGTGGCTTCGGACGAAGAGCCACGTTACCAGGTGTGTTAATATCCGGGAATTGAGGCAAATTAAAGGATAGGAGTATTGTCAGTTAACTAGCTTGCAGATTGAGAACGAGAAAACTCACAAGAGCTCTGCTGTTAAAGAGGCTAATATCATTGGTCCCGCAGAGTAAGCTGGAGTTGGGAGGATACGGTTACCGAGCATCATTGGGTTCTAGCTGTGCCTTTATTGGTTATTTTCTAGTGTATCCAAAGTAGGTAATCCGTTCGACTTCAATGCCGGGAGGCTCTTGCTATAGAATATTGTCATTGTAGTCGTCTTTAGGCCTACCATACCTAGATTATTAAGGCAGTAATAGGCCCATAGCTCGTGGCCGGTTTAGTTTGGGGACCTTGGGATTAGCTCCGTGAGAGTTAAATATCCCGTCCCTCCCCGCGTGTACTTATTTCAACCTCTACATTCTTCTACACACATTATCATCACTTCTACTCAGCAAAAGTATTTGTGACCGTGAACACGGGTTTCTTGTTCATTGACTATATTCAAGAATCATACGTTAAGTTGATCATCCAAAATATCAATCATGACGTTCGTCCCAAGCATCCCACCGGCGCTGTACACAAAAAGAAAATCCCAGACCCGTCGCATTGTTGAATAGGCAACTGGAGCATGGCCCCTCTTGGGAGTGACAAAGAAAAATTACAGATGGGTATTCGTTGAAGTCGTTCTTATTTTATTTTTTGCTGTCCGCTTACAGCTGGTTGGGCCAGATATCGTTGGCGATGTCACGGACCAACTGGAGCTTGTTGATCATGCCATCCCAATCAATAGCATTACCCTCACGGTGGGAAGCGAATCCACACTGGGGGCTGACGCCGACCTGGTTCAGGGCAGCCTCGAGGGAGATGTTGTTGCCCTCGGCGATGATCTTAGCGGCGTTGATGACACGACTCTTCATCTCCTCCTTGTCCTCCATGGTGGCGAACTTGGAGGTGACAACACCCAAGATGACGTTCTTGTGGGTGGGGAGGTGCTTGAGGGGCTCGAAGCCACCGGCACGCTCGGTGTCGTACTCGAGGTAGTAGGTGTGCACGTTGAGCTCCTGGAAGAGCTTGATGGCGATGCGGTCGTAGCCACCCTCGGAGAAGTGACGGCTGCCGACGAAGTTACCGCGGCACAGGTGAACACCGATGTGCATGTCCTCGGGAATGCCGATGAAGCAGTCGTTGTACAGCTTGATGTACTTCTCGAACAACTCGTCGGCAGTGTAGACGTTCAAGGGGTCAGCCTTGAAGCCGTCGAGGAACTTCTCGGAGCAGAAGTCTAATATGATGTGAGTTCTCTTGATCTAGTTCATGGGTCATGGGGGGTTGCTTACAGGCGAGGTTAGGGTCGTCGTATTGCACGTTGCGGCAGCCGGCCTCGTACAGGATCTTCAGCTCGGCCTGGTAGGCCTTGGCGATGTCACCGAAGTACTCCTCGTCGGTGCTGTACACGTCCTTGGGGTAGGCCTTGCCCTCAACGTAGCGCAAGTGGTACCAGTTAGGAGCAGCCAGGGTGATCTTCAGGTTCTTGACCTGATCGGCGGGGACTTGGCTGGCAAGGTACTTGAACTGGTCGACATAGGTGCTGCCAACGTGCTTGATCTTGCCTGTGCAGATGACGGTCTCACCAGGCTTGTGGCCAGCCTCGAGGAAGGCAGCGATATCGGGAGCGTAAGAGCGGAAGATGTCGGTCTCGAACTCGGTGATCTCCTCGAATCCGTCCAGACCGGGGAAGAAAGTACCCCAGAACACTGAATCATGTTAATATTGTCTCGCTTTCTTGTCCTCGGGGACCTGGATTCTTACTGTGACGACGGTATTCACCATCCGAAGCGGCCGGGTAACCAAGCTTCAGCTGGGTGTTGACAATGTCGGTAATCTCCTTGTCCTCAACCTTGGCGAGCTCGGAGTCGGAGACCTTGCCGGCCTCGTGGGAGATCTTGACATCCAAAAGCTGCTGGGGGCGGAGGAGCGAACCCAAGTGCTCCGCGCGGAAAGGAGGTCTCTGATGAAGTTGGGGGGCCATGGTGAAATGAACTACAGGGTGATTAGCTTCAGTCGCAATGCTGGAGGACAAAGTACTCACGATCAAAAGGCTTTGTCTAGTGAAAGGAAAAGGGGAAAGAGAAAGAAAAGTCAAGCCCGAAGCCGGAGTTCAAAAGAGGGGCACGGAACCAAGTCATCTTGATTCCATCTGCCGTTGTGCTCGCGTCCGGACAGGTGGGGCCTCAAGTCGCAAAGATGAGCATCTCCACACCTACTGCTCGCCTATCAGATTCTTTTGATTTAACACTATGATCTTCGGTCAATGCACTTATTCTGTTTATGAAGCAGCTGAACATCAATGAATAGAAATCTTTCACTGGCGCACTTTCGCCCAATTGCTGGGTTGAGCAGACTGACGTCAAGAACATCCGGGCGCAATGGGTTAAACTATACAATTGTAGACTAACTGTGGGGCGTAGCTTGGCACATCAGCCGGGGTAGGTTAAGACCGGGGTTTGAGTCTTCTATGCATTAGATGGCCTATGCGCTAGGTCTAATACTGGTCAAATCATGCCGAATTGTGACACCTTATTGCAGCAAGTTTTGTGCACCAAAGTCAGTGGCAAAAAGGCAATTAAATATTCTTCCTGTACTGTGGATCATGTCATAAGGTCCACAGTTCTCTTTTCCTCCGGGGGTTTTCCGGATCAGCTCCCCAGGATTTCTTCTTGTGCTAGGCCACTGGTGAGCTCTGCACATTGACACGACTTAGACAAAACCAAGTCATTGCCCTTCTGTCTAATTTCGAATCTCATTCATTTATAAAAGGCATCACAGACCCTGGCTGAGTAAAGGCTGACAAAGTGCCAAGTGGAGGAGTCAAAGTGGGGAACCGGCAAATCTACCTCGATTGCATTCCCGAAACCTCGACTTCACTACTGCGACCCAAGCAACACACTTCACACACGGACAGTGGAACAATCCTTAGGCTAAAACGAAATCACGTCATGTGAGCTAGGGCTGCAGCCGCCCCGAGCATCATGCCGTGTGCCATCGAGCTGCTCCCTAATGAGCTCCTGGATCAAATTATCGTCTATTTAACCACAGAGCCGCCCTCCCTGGCACGGCTCCATCAAGCGCCAGACCGCCAGATCACCCAGTCCCAGAATAAACATCTTAAGCATCTGGCGCAATGTTCGTCTCACTTGCTGGATCTTGTGCGACCTCGGCTTTTCGCCCATGCATGTCTTGACCTAAAGGATGAGTCGGCGTTTCAGGCTTTCATGGCTGCATCGGATCTGGGTCGATACGTGACTTCCCTCGTCGCTATCACGGAGGATACATCCCTTGTCCCAGCTGATCATTACTGGTGGCAGCGGACTCTTCAATATCTAGATCCGACTCGTATCACTGTGCTAGCGCCACCGACCTTTATCGGGAACATGCTAAACACCCGCATTATGAACGGCCACAACTGGTCGTTTGATATCCATCTGCAGATCTTACAACTAGAGCGTGATGGTCCATCCGTACCTCCTTTTTCAGAAATGGATGACTGCGACAGCCTACTTCTGGCCCGCCCGTGGACATCCATGTCTTTTAACGAATCATCTTCTCTGAAAGCATATAATCACTACGAATACTTTCTCTCTCGCGTTCCCTCGGTGGTCGGAGAATGGGGCTTCCAGCTTAATCCACAGGAATTTCCACCAGAGCACTTATCGGCCATGCTAGGTCGCCTTACTTCTTTCTCCTATACAGCCATCTTTCCGTTCTACAACCATGTGAAGTTGGTGCTTGACTCTCTATCGGTTATGCCGGATTTGCAAGTCTTGAGCGTGCAGTTAGCGCCCGAGGAGCACAATCATGTTCTAGAGATGGAACAACGTGGGTCTTTGGATCCCAACGACCCATGGACAGAACTTTCAACTTCCTATTCTTTGATTGGCTTCGAGGTTCGCAATAAAGAGTCTTTGGTAGAGTTTAGAAGTCGAGACTTTGCTTTCGAGGCTATCCGAGAGGAACTAGCTCTTGAGCTCGATGCCAATCTGGGAGATACTAATTGGACTCCTGAGGGTAACGGTGTTTGGAGGCGACGCAAGACATGAGAGGATAAATCCAAGTCTAAATAACTGTCATGGAAAATAGCTGTATCCTGGACATAGAATAGGCTTCCTTCTTCCTCCAAACCTTAGTCATCGTATCATCACGTCTACATGACCTCCTATGGCCCCTGCTCAGTGACCGGTTCACCCTGCATTCAGTATAGTATCAATGCTAAAATGTGATTACCGTTGATGAGTCCCCTTTGAGCCACGCCCAGACCAAAATCGCGAAATCTCCGCTTGCTGGAGCCACTATTGCTCATCTCAGCAGTTTCACTCCCCATCACATACTAGATAGAAGCCGCGGGATGCGCGCATTTGTCTTTGAATGATGAGAGGAAGTAAGGCAGCATATCCCCGCTTTCTCAGGTTACTGTTCTCCGTCAGAGTGGCAATTGTATACGAGACTAGCAGCTCAGTGGAGCCGTGCCCGAGTCACATGAGATAAGCCTTGTTAAGAGGGGTTAACGAATTACGGGACTCGTCGGACGTGATTCTAGCAAGAATAATCCTGGATGGACATCCAAGCTTATTGCGGACATCATGATCTCATAATATGCATGAGCCGTTGAATTCTTTGCACCTTTCTCAGTCCGGCTTATCTCCGGCTTATCTTTGTTTACTTTGCTGGATCAATCTGACCTTTGGAAAAGCACACAAGTCAAGGCTCATATAATTTCTATGTTTATCAAGATAGAAAATCATCTTCAGTATACCCGATGTAGCTCTTGTGCCATGCCCGTTTGCCTCGGTTTCTCTTCGGCACCTTATTGGGTAGTAACGACCTTGTCGGCTTCGATATTATCGACATGGGGACTCGAAGACAGTGATTTGACGTCCAAGGTGGCAACTTCAGGGCGTGTGAAACTTGTATTTAACCAGGGTTAACATCCAGATGTTCTCTGAAACATTCTGTTAAAAACTAATAACTAACCTGAAGCCTTTGATCAGGCTGTATTCATGGTCTATTTGACCACCGCCGGAGGTAATCTCATCTTTGACCCTATTGAAAAGCGGGGTAAGTATAATGCTGACGAACATTTGTATAGGAATGGCATTTGAATTACTTTTGAACCTCGGAGTCTGGGGCGTCGGGCTTGAAGGTAACCTGTAGCTGAAGGTTAGAACAAAATAAGCCAAAGGGTATGAGGCCAACACGTCAACGTACAACGAAGCTCGACATGATGGAGTTGGATTTGATATTTTGCTGAAGAGAGTAAAAGTATTGCAAAAATTCCTTGTGAGGGGAAAGATGAGTGGGCAGCCTAGTTAATTTATATACCGCGCTGCACGTGTGCCTGGTTGCTCTATGTAGGTGATGAGCCCCGCACTTATCTTGATTGCAAGATCTATAATGACGTCACATATTTGAAAGATCAAATGACATTATGGCAAAATTAGTGAATTTTAGAGTGTTCACCATGACTAGGAAGCTCCTTGGGGGTTTCTTAATGTATGGAGACCGGGAGAAGCGTGTAGATTGGAGTGGCCATACCTACCTGGGTAACCCTAGACGGTTCCTAGGATAGATTTACATGCAGAGGGGTCACGCCACCATCAACTTTATCAACCCTTTAAGCAGGTAATTCCAATATACAACAGATAAATGAGAGGCTTCCAAGTACCGCCAGAATGATATTAATGGTTTTTCGTATATGTTCTCTTCTTTTCATCCCAACGTTAGTTGACGGTAAATTGGGCGCCGAAAATGGCTACCTAGGACATATATGTAGTCCCTATGGCCGCCCCTCCCAAATTTATTCTCTATGTATATACCATTTGTATTGTCCTGCATATCCAAACTGACGTAGGTGTCGGTTGGCCGAAACTTCAAATGACCCACATAACGCGCCCGTCGTCACAAAAGTAGCGCGAGCCCAGCAGCGCCGCAGCTCAAGTAAAGGGGGAGGAAAGATGCGTAGATATTGGTTATAGGTAAAGAGATACATTGAACAAGGACATTTGAATGGGCCAAAACAATGATCGAGAGAGCAGTGTCGTATACGCGATCGGATGGCCATGTTCGTCGACACCTTCGTATTCTCACAGCCACCATGGCATGCAAAGGCCGCCGACCTTTCTTGGATTTACCATTGAATGTGAATCCATAATTTCATTGTACACAAAGTATCATCTTGGCGTCTGTGGGAATGGACCATTGAAATCTGGGTCTTCTTCCATCCCGGGAGGCAGGTCGCTATCATCTGGATCAAGCTCGTAATCCGGTTCATCACGGATAATTCTTTCCCAGGTAACCTTTGCAACAGCCTTCCACTCTTCCTCTCTAAAATCATATGGCCAGCCGAACTGTTCCTGGAGAGTTCTTTTGATCTTGAGATACTAGACCACCACGCGATCAGAATATATATATATGTGAGATGGCAAAGAGCGGGAGTAGAGAAAAAGCTTACCTCTTCGTCGTAATGCTTATCCCAAAGATCGCGGACGTTCCTTGTTCCACTGGGAATTATTTCAAGTGATCTAATCTTCTCAAGATGGGTGGACAAAAATGTTGGAGCGTGAAATGGGGGGTAAGCGCGATAGTTGTCTGGATCGTCTCCAGGGGGACCATCATTGAAGTCCCAGACTCGAATGGTGTCTGTTAGTATTTTTGTTAGTGAGACGGGATCTTGAAAACGTAGTAGACTGGTCTATACTCACTCTCCTTTAAATCCATAATGGCGGAAGACCCCTCATCAGTCGAGCAGGTAAGAGCGATCTCATGAGGGAGCAGGAAATTTATCCTCGGTTCATCAACTTGGAATCGATCTGGGTCTCGACCTCCGCGGATCTCATTATCCTCGAGGTAAACAAACGGCCTCGAGAATCTCATGAAGGGTATATCAGAGGCCAATTGCGACCATCGGATATAGGGTAGCCGTTTCATTAATGATATCACAGCGGGATCGAGGTGAAGCTCTTCACAAAGAGCCTGGTTGATCACATGGCCACCTTCGGGGGGCCAAATAAGTTCCCAGATGGCGATATAGTTCAGTTGTTGATAGAGATGGTAGGTTTCATTGATGATCTTGACGATCGTATCTTCGTTGTATGGAATGCGGGAGACGTGAAAGTCGGCTATGGGGTCTTCATGGTCGGCGTTTGTAGACATGGTTGAAATTGGGCTGGGGAAGCTGGAGGAGCTGGCTGCGGAATATATATGCGCTGATTTGAGTACCAATACCAGTTGATGGCGATGACTACTATGGCGAGGATAAAAGGGAAATCTGTAGCCAGCGGAAGAATTTACGTTTATTCTCATGGGATGCGTTCTTTGGGGTATTGATGAATGCTTATCATCCATTGCCTGGGAGGGGAAAGAGCAGGTTGAGTGGTGCTCAGTGGAGGCCAACTGGAGAGGATCGTTGCATTCTCTTATGCCGATTATTACTAGCGCCGTATTTCCATACTGTAAAACAGGTATTTGAGACACTGGCCCCGGACTCGGGTATTGTCATTATTTGAGTTGAATCGAATGCCCAAGATATGCTCCTTATATCGAGGCTTCTTGCTCAGAAATCTTTTGTAGATATGACTTTGAGTCTTTGTAGCTTCGTGGGGTTCGGGAACGCTAGAATCGCACAAAGCGGTGGATCTCTCACTCTTCTAGCTCCCCACCTCATGACTTACCAACACTCAGCGCATCGACATGCCCTCCGAAGGTCCCATATTATAAAAGACTAACAGTCTGTGTGTGTACATGCGTGATTATGACTTCCACCGTTTACTCCGCAGAGCCCGCTCATCCAGTCCTTGCTCAATTCCTGCTCGGTGAGCCTGGACCCACAGCTACGTACAACGAGCAACCTACCCAGAGATCAGCGACAAATGACTGGAACCTAAAGGACGACTGGGTCGCTGGCATGCAATCATCCAGTGATGCAATCTTCCGCTGCGGAACTGTCATCGGGTTCTCAAGATTAAGAACCAGAAGCAGCGACAACGACGAATACATCGGACAAGTAAGAAAGCCCCTATGTGTATCCAGAATTTCACTTCGCATCATCTAATGAAGAATCAGATTCCTCGCTATCTTCTGACAACGCACCTGCGGAAAAATCCGCCATCAGCTGAAGCAAACACTTTCATAATCTATCCAAGTAACTTCGATGCATTTGCAGCCCGGAGTTTATTTACAGACCTGCAATCTAGCCCCTCAGCTCTATCCAAAGACGATGCTCTGAAGCGACTAGACTTGGTACAACTTTTTCCAGTGTACAATCTGCAAAATGCCGCTCAGGCCATCAAGCAAGTCTCAGAAATACTTCAAGAGGTTAAAGAAAAGCGACAGCAGTTGGACCAGGCGGCAGCTTCGAGCAACCCGGCTATCATCCTTGTTGTGGCCGGCCTGGACACATTAGCTGAAGGCGTTGTCCGAGCTTCTAATCCGGCCAGAGGGGCAGCTGTGCTGGCGAGTACCTTGCGGATATTGACGCGCATGTCTCGCACATACAGCTCGTTTCTTTCCGTCATGCTTGTCAATACGAACGGGCTAGGACCTCATGTTGAAGTTGAGCATGAGGGGTCGAATGGACGGGCTGCTTTCGGGACTGGGGAAGTAGATGCGAGACCGACTGATCACGATGGAATTCACTCAATTTTTCAGCTACCTGGATCTTCACTCCTGTCAACTTTGTTGATGAGGACGTTGGATCAAGGTATTGATACGCACATCTTGCTTTCCGATGTGAAATATGCCCGTGTGGCGGAAGTCATAAAAGATCGCACTGGGGCAGGACTAGGAAAATGGGGGATTTGGTCACCCCAAAGATGAGCTTTAATATTCCGATATGGATATATGCAAGATTTCTCAAAATTCGTTGGGATTGCTCTACGGCGCAATCGTTACTAATCGTACAATTCGACATACATACATATCCAGATTCACCCCTTGAAGCGCCATGAATCCATGCAAAAGAGTCATCAATGACAAACCCCGCCGAGTTCTCCCGATTTTGCAAGATATCAACTCCGTTCCATGAGCCAGCTTTTGTCTGCCTAGAAAAAAAATAGGGGTATCAAACTTTCCGTTTTTGGGTTTGTTTGCCCAATCTTCGTACATGCTCCACGTCGCGAACTAGGAAATCAACGAAATCCTGGGTATCTTCTCCTAGCTCGCATTTGTTGGCATGTTTTCTCTTTCCGCCCACCTCCGCAGAACAGCTCTCTCAGCGACAGAGCGTGCGTCTATGGCACACTGAGCGAGATCTTGGTCCGCGGTATCTTCTTCGAATACGATATCCTGTTGTTGCACCTTTGTCCATTGCTTATGTCTCTCGCAACGTTTCTTGATGCAGACTCCGCGGGTTAAGAAGTTCATTTCCTCTTCTTCTGTGCCGCCCATGGGTGTGTCATCGTCTGCAGGGTAGCTAGAAGCCAGGGCTTCAACTGTTCCTTCCGCGAGAGCAAGTTTTCCAGCTTCGGACAGACGCCAGTCATCGAATTCCTGATCGGACCACGCGAGTCGCATGTCAAACCCGCAAATATCCTTCCACCCGCCTTTTGGCTCCTGCTGCTTCAACCTTTCTACCAGGCCCTTAGCTCTCTGGCGCAAAAGGGTCACGAATTTTGTACGAGCAGCAAGCATCTCTTTGCGGTGGAGGAGTTCATTGCGTCGTGCCCGGATCTTTTCGATCTTAGCTGCTTCCTCGACTGAATACTCAACATTATGTGCGTCGATATCGAATTCATTTTTAGTATCCGGTGGTGACTTCTCTTTCGTGTCACCATTGGGGATGCCACCATTGGGAGTGTCTTCCTTGATGGATTCTGGTGACGGTGACAGAATTTTATCACCAAGTTGCCTAAACTCTGCCACAGACTTCACCCCGAGAATTGCTGCCCGGAGATCGCCAGGCGTGAGAATACCGCCCATGCTACCCAGGTCCTCTTGTCCTTTTCTTTCAGGCGCCAATTTAAGGTTGCAAATTTGACGGCGCATAAATTCATGGCCATGCTCATCAGAGCAGTATTTGCTTTTCTGCGCAACGCGCGCTGGCTTACGACACTCAAGGAGACGACACATTGGTTTCCACGTGGTGCAGCGTTTGCCATTCTCACTGCAGTTTGGGCCTGTTTTCGTCTGATTAGTGTCGGGAAATAGAATGGAAACTGGGTATAGAGTGGAACCTACATATGTACTTCTCGATCAATTCAGAGTCTCGAGAATCGATGTTGACACATTTTCCATGGAACCAATCTTCGCATCCACCATCACACCCGATCATCCATGTATGATTATCGGGTCGTCGACAAATACAGAATAGAGCGTTTTCATCTGACTCTTCCTCGTCGTCATCCTCGACTAGCCGCTTGGTACGCTTTTTCGGGTTTTTCTTTAATTCGGGCGCAGGAGATCCTGCAATAGACACAGAATCCTGCTTGTTACCAGGTATTTTGGTCGTGCGAGATGCAGGAGTATTGGATCGGCGTCCATCCAGACTATCTGTATCTGGTTCGTTCGCCTTGCGCTTGGCCACGGGCTTCTTTTTGGCAGGTCCCTTCTTCGCCGGGGGCTTCACAGAGTTTGCGGGCGAGGACCGATCGGAAGATGATGCTCGGGAGTTCACGCCATTTCTGAGATTGGAAAGTTTCTTCGAGGTCGCATAGTCATTTGTGCCATCACCCCCAAAAGACTTGGTTTCAAAATCATCCCCGTTGGGTTCTGTTTTGACTGATGGAAGGGGGGTATCTTTGTTTGCGACCAGTGTACCTTGGCTCGGATCGTAATCACCATCGTAGAGATCTGACCATGTCGTACCCTTGCCGCCCTTCGGCTTAGGCAGATCGGTATTCCTTAATAACCGGTGTATCTTTTTCGCCCTCTCAAAGCCAAAAAACCCACTTTGTTGCCAGCCAGTAACGCCCACAACCCGGTCATCTTTCACAATTATATTTGCTGGCACCAAATCATTGTGAGTGAAACACAGCTCCTCCTTCATATTTTTCTCGGCGAATAGTATGGTACGCTCCGATTCCTGGCGGGAGGGCGGTTCCTGGGAGTTGAGTCCGCGACAGACATAAGTAGGTTCGTTAAGGGAGGCGTCGATGGAGGCGAGTATTTGTAGGATTTGGCGAGTCTGATTTTTGAAGATATTGATCTGTTTCGGGGTGAGGTATCGACCTGCGACTTCAAGCGAGACTCCAGGGATTCGAGATTCCACTGTTACGTTCCGCCCTTCGATTGTCCCACAGAAATATGTCACTGGAACTGCAACACCGATGTCTCTGAGTGGCTCCTCAACTTTTCGTGCCGCAGATAATCCATTGGCATTCACGCAAGAAAACACTTCTGCAGCTGCGCCAGCAGCGGACTCGCGGTCCACCCATATGATCACGCTGCCTGCAGCGAATGCTTCCCTGGGCCCCGTGATGTTTAGCGAGTGCTCCGGGGTGCAGAATTTCTCGGCAGCTTCCACCCAGAAGGCGTTCGCATCGGGGTCAGAGTGGTACCAGTGCTTGTAGTGAGGGGTGAAATCGTCGGGATGCGGGGTGTAACGTCCATATTGTGCGCTTTGGGCGAGAAAGGGGTCGTCACGCGGAATATGGTCTGGATTGGTCTCGTATGGGTTAACACTCGTCTTGGTGGTCATTGCGCTGTCGGCGAACCCATTCACATGTGTTACGCGACCCGCGATCTCCATATCCGGTGTCATGACAATAGCGATGAGCGGACTCAATTTGTAACGGAGATTTCCCCTGAGGTATCAAAATATCGTAGGGGGAAAATGCGACACTCAAGTCCAGAGGACTGGGGCTGGTTCAGTGTGTATCGAGAACACAGGGAGAGAGGGACAAGTTAAATCCACATAGATCCAAAGGAGAAGGTTGGAGGCATCATGGAACTTTGATCGATTCATATAATGTCTAAGCCCTCTCTAAAGGCTCCCGGTGTCCTGGCGACAGCAAGAATATGCGACCAGGGCGGCCCTTCACCCGGGACAGGGTCGCCGGGGGATTTCTTTCGCGAGAATCGTGGACTCCACAGCTTCCTTTGAGGGGGACAGCGGGGGCCCAATTCGCTTTGTAGGGGTATTCGAGGGGTGGAGGTTGGAATAATAAATCTGGAGAGGAGGCTGGAACATGCAAAACCTCACCAGAGCCACACACTTTAGCGCTGTCAGGTCCCTTGAATCCTGGATACGGATCGGAGACGCGGAGTTTTGGCGGACTGTCAAGGCGGTGAGTTGTTCAACACGCGACAGTGCGGGCGCGAGCTCACCGCCTTATGGCCCACCGCCTTTAGATGCTTTGCAGGCCATCCTGACTTTAGCAGGACTTGACAATGCCAAAACAATGTCTTGACGAGCCGCAAGCCTGATGACCGATAACTAACGCAACACCTCCAGGGCTCCCCATAATCCCGGAAAGAGGCAGGTCCCCTCAAACCGCCTGTTGTCTTCCCTGAATAAACCATTGCTTCTGTCCAATCTTGGACGCCAAAAGATTGCCTAGGCCTACGGATACACAAATGCGATCTCATACAGCCAAACTACCATCAAGACATTCTCCATACACTTGTCTTTGCAGGCAAACACTCTGTAGCAAGGGATTCTGCACATGAATACTTTCATGTACACCTAACAAAACCCGTACATTCAAGATCGCAAAGGGATGGAAGACGCTGGAGATCCCAGTGATCTCGGTGAGGAAGGATATTTCTAGGCTTGGATACAGATGCGCTGGGACTCTTAGCCTTTTCTCCTAGAAGTGGCATCCGCAGAACTTCTGAAATAGGGAAAGATCAGGACAATAATGACTGTGAACGATATAGGCTATTGACATTGGCGAAACAGGGGCAGCATGGACCATGAGTTCAGCTTGCATGTGCTAAATTGGGAGGGGGGCCGTATCTTAGCAATTCATCACAGCTCAAAATTGGACTAGCCGACCATCGGCACCAAAGCTACCTTGGCCCTGAAATCACCAAGGTGTCTCGTCCTGGAAGACTATTGATCTGCCCGGGGCTCCTCCGAAAATGCACTAAGCAACTGAAATCAAAGTTTCTATTTATGGTAAGATCGTCTCGGTGCATCAGATAAATATGGAAATAAAGCCTTGAACCAGATGATTATGTCAGTTACACCTCGTTCCCGCTCTGCAGCAGTCTGAATATAGGCAGGGCGCTGTCAGATGTAGCCCTGACTCCTCCGTGCTTTGTAGTCAAGAGGACTTCCAGCTTCGTTGAAGACCCTGGCAATGATCGTCCTAAATAATACCGAAGACGGTATGTCGCGGATGGTATGTGGGGGGCTTTATCTATGTACTGTACAAAATACAGTGGATCATAGCGGGGAGAGCACTCGATGATAATCGTCATCTTACGGTAGAGCACCGGAAAAGATTTGCGACAGTCTGCCGGGTCCGTACATGCCGTCATACACTAACACACTGGTTCTAAGACACGGAGAAATTCCGAGGACTCGACTTCTGTAGTGCCTATGCTCCAAGGCCCCATTTCAAGTTTTATAATTCTATCATGAACGCTCCTCTCGAATTCATTTCAACGATGTAATTCACCCTGAAACCGGTAGCTGCAGGAATCAACGGGTTCAATAGCTTATTCATCCTCGTATTCGCGGTAATGCAGAGTTTCGTTGTGGAGCACGCTCTAAAATGTGGCCCTCGGATCACGCTTAGCCTAAAATGGGGATGGGAGTGCGATGTATCTGTGCCAATCATCATTATCGTTGATCGCGGGCCGCACCAGAATGATCTTATCCAGCCCCGATCGGGCATGGATCGGTGCAGAGTCTTGTTTGTCGGATTCTCGTTAATTGTAGCCCTGTACTCATTTGGCCCCATTCCCACTTGGAACCTGCTGGTCGCTGATTCGCTCGCCTACGGAGATCCCGACTTTTGACCTTGTCAGCTCGAACCACACGTGTTGGTCCGGCATGTTGGATCATCATCTCTGCGTCCAAGCTTATATCTACAGCCTTGCTGCCCTGAATGATCAGTGGAGTCGAAGTTACTTAAACAAGCTCGCCTTTCAGGCCCAATGCACGAGCGCTCGGTGGACCCCTGGCCTTTGCGTATCTCCTCGCCCCCGCTATTCCACCCCCAGCTTTGTCTGATCTTCGGTTACTGAAACCTTTCCGCCCCGAAGGATCACTTTTTCGATGCAGTGAGATCCACCTGACAGCTCATAGTGCTTTGCATTTGCAGTCATAACGCAGGGGACTGCGCTTCATCAATCCTTCGTTCTCCCACTTTTACCTGAAATAACGCGATACCGGAGCACAAAGGGTCCCTCGCCTTCTCCGAGCGCCATCCGGTTCGCCATGTCGAATTCCGATGGAGGAAATCCAAGCAGCCAGCAAGATGCTGCTAACACACGGTGGCAATTCATTGACGCCTCCGACAACCGCCGGAGCAACTTGACGCAGGTAAAGCGTCATGTGATGCAAGAGTATATGCGCCAAAAGAAAGGTGGCTCTCGTCAAAGTGAGAGCGAAGAAGAACTAAGTCGACCACCACCCAAACGCGGACGTCCTAAAAAGGATCGAGTAGGAAAACAGAAATCTGTCAAAAAGAATTCTAGAAAAGACGACCAAGGTGCTTCAAGCGCATCGACGAATGAGCGAGGATCTCTATCTACCGAAGGGTATGCATCAGACGACATCGAAACCGTACAGGGCTGGTACTACGGGCATCCCATGTTACCACATCCACACGATGCGTCTTTCAATCTTCCTTTTCGGGACCCAATAGTTGAGACACAAGGCAATCCTTTCCTGCCAAACTTTGTCCATATCGATCCACGGAATACAGCGAGCTTTCCCAGCTTGTCATCGAGCTCTTCGGCGCTATCAACTCCTTGGGAACCTGCGCGATCCCCACGAACTATTATGAGCGCTGCTAGAACAGATCCATTCAATTCACTTCCCTTGGAATTGGACCTAGATGGTCAAAGGCTGTTCGACTTTTACGTCAACGATATGCCTGCGTGCTCTTATGGATCACATTTTCGATCACCAAAAGCCCATAACTGGTATACTTCAGTCTTTGTTCCTGAAGGAATGAAAGGCGCAGTTGCATTCCAGAACACTATCCTCGTCCACGCGGCAAATACCTGGGCCTGGGTCCGCAACGAGGCTGAAACCACAGATACCCTCTTGCATCGAGATCGCGCTGTCAGCATGCTTCGCGCGCACCTAACTAAGAACCCCCGAGACATTTCCGATGTCGCAATTATATCTTGCCTGAGCGCTGCTGCTCTTGAAGACTTCGATCCACGACCAGGTCACAAAGAAATTAGTTGGGTTCATATGCGTGCAGCCCGCGAGATGATTCGGAGTCGTGGTGGGCCCACTGCCTTTGCTCACACCCGCCTTGGAATGTTGATTAATTGGCAAGACTATATCTTATCGGGGTATGAAACACATGGGCCCAGCTTTTCGTTTGAGCACCCTCCACCCATCACAACCTTACCGCCGGATCCTACGCCATCTCAGCCTTCTGACAACATCGCCTCTATGCCCTCTCCGCCATCTTCTACGTCGTCTGCCATATCCGATACATCACCCTGTGTGGAACTTCCTTCAAACCCCTTGCAAATATCGACCACTTACCCCATGGATGAAATTCGTCTCCATTGCGAAGAATTTCTCGATTTCCTCCGACGCTGCGAGCAGCTCGCCCTCTATCAAAAAGATAATCCAGAATCTTGTGATCCATCCCGACACACAGCAGTGTCAGGGACCTCCCAGCTATTCCAAATCCTAGCTGCTCCTTCTGGGTCCCGCTTCACATCATCAGGAGATCGCAAGCAAATGGTCGCCCGCCTAACTGCACTCATGATGCTGAACGCCGCCTTCTGGGACTACCGATACACACCTCTCCATGCGGGGAACTTCCTCAGAACCCTGGACCAAGCCATCATCGACAGCGAAGTCAGCATGAGTGGCTCTGTTGAGGCAATTCTCCAGATCCTCCTTGCATGCAATGACGGATATACAACAGAATGGGTGACTGGTCGCGATGGCACCATGTCCCCTGCATTCTCGGAGTTGACCCCGGATTTCACACAATATTCTCCCACTGCTACCTCCCCCTCCGCACGACCCTGGTTTGCTGGTCGAATGCTTAAAATCGCTAAGCGGTTAAGTGCGGACTCGTGGTATCGAATTAATGATTTCCTTTTCTCTTGTCTCACTATGACGTTGTCGGAGCCTGCTGCATATCTCTGGGAAACTGATCTACGGCGTGAAATTCTTGAGGCGCCTTTAACGAGCTATACTATGCCTTCTTTGATGTAATGATCAATAATCAACTGTACTGTACAACTTATATAATCACATTCTGATCCGAATTAACAATTTCGATAATTGAAATATTCAGAAAGTCCATCAATTCCTTGCCATGTTCCAACCTTGCCCAGGTGAAATCTTACCAATCTGAGGTTCTTAGTAGCCATCTGTTCTTAAATTACTGAAGTATAGACATAATAGGTATGGATCATTGGTGGTTGGAAGGGTGCCTAGTATGTAGGCATGCATTCCTATTAGTGAGGCTGACAGAAAGAAACCAGGCCACTAAGTCTCTGCTGCGGGTGGCACTGGCCAATCAGAGTATCTACAATGCAAGGACCCCCATTATTTGGTTTCAGTCTCGTGGGAGGGTTGCCCGGGTGTGGGTTGGGTGAAGTTTGCTGAGCCATGATCTTCATATTAATCCTTGTTTCATTGAAAGGCCAGTCGGGATATTTGCCGTAAAAGACCTCCCTTATATAATTTCAATTTGCGGCCGCGGATTTCACCCGCTTCCCGCCAAGCCATGATCTTCACATGGTGTGCTGAATCTTGTTTGTTGAGAGGTGGTTCACTACCCCATATTCCCGGGCCGGAGCCGCCCAACTCAAAAGACATGGGTCGCAAGATTTACTCGACGCGAAAGCAGATCCCGATATTCAATGGTGATGCACCGGCTAAACATCGGTGCCTGGCGGTTACAATTACTAGTTCGAGAGTGCATCGGCTGAACTCCGGCATCTTTCATTCCCCGCATCACTAATATGGAGCTGCGGGGCTCGAGCTGCGGTTTTGGGAACATGCCACTGTACTTGGACAGGTTCAAATGAAGCCTGCTTCTCTCATGGTTGTCATTCATTGCCTGATAATATCTCTACCAAGAATCATCCAACGAGCCGCAAACAATCATGGCGTCTCCCGACCAACTTCAAACTTTCCCTTCTAAACCACGTGTATTCATTCTAAGTGACATCTCCAATGAACCCGATGATGCGGAGTCTTTGGTTCGCTACCTCCTTTACTCCAATCAGTTCCAGACGGAAGGACTGGTCGCTTGTACGTCGACATGGATGAAGAATAAGGTCTGTCCGCAGGATATGCATAAGATCGTGGATGGGTATGAGAAAGTAGTCGACAACCTCAACGCCCACGTAAATCCGAATGACCCATACCCAACAGCGCAATATCTGAGATCACTTATCAAGAAAGGTGCAGAGGTATCTATTTCCCGTCCAATTCTCAAATTTTCGTTCATTGCCAGCTCCTAACATGCGTAATATCGAAGACATACGGCATGAAAGCAGTAGGAAACAACATTCCCCTCAGCGAGGGAGGCGAGCTCCTCCTACAAAGCATTCTCGCCACAACAGAAAATCCCCTCTGGATCCTCTGCTGGGGCGGAACAAATGTCCTCGCCTCCGTCCTCCTTAAAATTCAAAACACACACTCACCCGCAGATGCCTTGAAACTGCGCTCCAAGCTGCGCGTCTACACAATTTCCGACCAAGACGACACGGGCACCTGGATCAGACACCATTATCCGGATCTCTTCTATATCTGCTCCGTGCATGGCTGGAATCAATACGGCATGGCAGCCTGGTGCGGTATATCCGGTGACAAATGGTACGGCTTCGATAAAGGCGGACCGGATCCAAGCAAGATTAGCAAGGAATGGATAAAAGAGAATATACAGATTGGCCCGCTTGGCACAAAGTACCCCGATTACATGTTTATTCCAGAGGGCGATACCCCGACATTCTTGTATCTTATCCAGAATGGATTGGGTGTGCCTGAGCGGCCAGAATATGGATCTTGGGGTGGTCGGTATATTGCCACTGATGTTAGTGGTGATGGAGTGGCTAATGGCCATTTCAGCGATACTACTGATGAAGTTGTTGGACTTGATGGACAGAAACATAAGTCCAACCAGGCAGCGATTTGGCGGTGGCGAGATGCCTTCCAGACTGATTTCGCGGCGCGAATGCAGTGGTCGCTTTCGTCTGATTTGAGTGTCGTTAATCATCATCCTGTTGTTGTTTTGAATGGTAGTAAGGGGGTTGAACCGCTGCTGTTTGAGCTGGAGGCAGGATCGACGTTTCAATTGGATGCATCTGCGTCTTATGACCCTGACCCGAATGATCAGATCACTTTCAAATGGTATCAGTACCGTGACCCGAGTGCGACGCAGTGGTCTGTCCATTATGAGGTTAGTCTTTTGGAGATCAAGCCGGTCAATGAGGCTGGTAGTATTGTGGATGTTACGATTCCGCCGCCGGATAAGTGTTGTGTTGAACTTATCAGTCGAGTGGCTGTGCCAAAGGGGCAGGTACTGCATTTGATTCTTGAAGTTAAGGATAATGGGTCTCCTGCTCTTATAAGCTATCGCCGTGTTATCATTCAAACTACGAATGAGAAGTTGTTGGGCGGGGGCGGCGGCGCGGATGCAATTGGGGATATGATGCGGGATATGATTTCGAATAATTAGATCCATTTCTGCGACAGCAAGAATTTATGTGAAATATGAAACGAACATAGATGAACATTGCGGTCAACTTTCATCCAGAATCTAGTGCAATAAATGACAAAGAATCGTAAATTTGTTACATATATAATCTTATACTTCCATCTTCTTACACCATAGCCGCGGCGATGTGTTGCTACCGTGACTGCTCCAACTACTATTTGTCGGATGCATAGACAAAGGATCCATTCCCTTATGCTTGATATGTGAACGAGGCCGCACAAGATCCGGGCTTGGCGACTCAGGAATCACTTCCGGCTGCGAAACCTGAGTCTTGTCTTTGAAGACATCCTCAACCTCCTCAAGAGAGTGGCCCACTGTCTCGGGGTAGCAAAGCCAAACGATAAACATGGCTGCCCAATTGAAAGCGACAAAACAGTAAAAATACTTGGAGCCAATGTTTGTGAGTGCAATAGGTGAGCACTGCGCGAAGATCAAGTTCAGACTCCAGTTTGTCGCGGTAGCGACAGAAGTCCCCGAGCTCGAATAGCTGTAGGGAAGATCTCGGCCGGATATATCCACGATATCATACCTAGGGCCGTAAAAAAGAGAGAGAAAACAAAGAACATGGCAATTGCAGCACGGAGTGCGCTCTGGTTGGCGTTGCTGTCGCTAAAATCGACGTAACGCGCGAGTGTGGCCTCAACGCACATGGCTGCGCCCATGCCAAACAGAGATGGGATCAGCAACTTCCGCCGACCAACTTTGTCGATGAATACCATGAAAATTGTATTCCAGAGCTGCGCCAGCGCACCCCAGACGCCGATGATCATGAGTGATGTCGAGGTCGAGAGACCCAAGGACTTATAAAGGCGAGGTCCATAATTTTGAATGACGTTCGCGCCAGATATTTGCGTGAATGCTTGTAAACCACAAGCCAAGAGAATCCGACATCGCCACTGGCGGGATAGTAAGAGCTGACGCCAGGAGCGGACGGCGATGGTTTGCTCGTAAGCGACACTCTCGCGAATCTGGACCATCTCTTCCTCAACGAGCTGGCTGTTGGTTGCACTGAAATTCAGATGGAGCTTAGTCAGTACCGACCGACCGGCTGCCTCTTGTCCATGTTCGATGAGCCAGCGAGGCGACTCGGGGAGAAACCAGACACCGCATGTTAGGATGATAGCTGGTGCTGTTTGCAATGAGAGAGGAAACCTCCAGGCAAAGTCGTCAGTATAGCGGGAACATCCATATCCGACCCATTGCTACAAACTAGTTAGATAAGGATCACAATAATGAGTTTGACGCCACTTACAGCCACCATAATCCCCAGACCAATCATCCATTGCTGCATGCTCGCCAGCATACCACGAATTCGGGGTGGCGCAACCTCGCTCTGTGGAAAAATCAGTCAATGACGGCCTTGGCAACAATATCCTGGGTGATTTGAACCGACGTACGCAATATACGGGAATTGTTGCAGACATCAGACCAATTGCTAAGCCCGCGATGAATCGACCAGCGATTAGCATCGCAACAGTGACGGCACCTCCTTGAAGTGCAGCACCGAGTGTAGCAAGAGCTCCTCCAATGAAGATGACCATCCTCCGGCCTTTGAAATCAGAGATGTAGGGTGCAAGCAAAGACCCCACGATTGCCCCTCCTAAGAGTCGCAGATTAGAAATCGGATCTTGCGTTCATCTTCCAGTGCAGTGAACGATACCTGTATAGGAGGAGATAATTCCACCACTGGCCGCATCAGATAGACTAGGCGACCCAAATTTAGCCAGGAAGGCATTCTGCTCTATGCTCGACGAGATCACACCCGAGTCATAACCGAACAGGAATGACCCCAAGGCCGCGAAAGCGCAACAGAGAGTGACTAGCACGTAAGCCATAATTTAAAGCAGCTCAACTGCCATTGTCCATGCAACAGGTAGCTAGGTGGACAGAATATAAGAGTTGGTTCAGCTCAGGTTTGGGGGCGCGTCGCAGAATGTGGCGATCCACACTGGGGAAGTGGGACGTGCCGAAGGGGGGTCGATCACGAAAACTAGTCTTCAAACTTGAGCTTCGGAACCTTGGAATGTCATGCAGGATGTGAGGGGAACAACTGGGAGCAACTTGAAAGCCCGCTAGACAAGTTGACACGCTGATTATTTCAATGGATTATCGGGGTTGTAAAGATAATGTCCCCTGCAGGGCTAACAAGCTTAAACCTGAACTGAGTTTTCCCGCCGATCGCCAATCGTTCGAGACTCATATTGGTTCCATGGACCATGTACAGTGTAGGTTTGTACTCTCTACTCCCTCATGATTGGGTAGTTTCAGATTGCTTTTTTACCGATTGTTTGGTCTCCTAGTGGGCATTCCCAATCGCGTCACAGGGTTTTGTCGTGGTCCCCTTTGCATGGTTGATCCCTTCATGACGATAAGCAGATATCAATCAAGGGCCAGGCTATCGAACCTTTGACAAGATCAATCGATATATCATCTGCAGCCTCGGTATAAGAGCAAATCGCTAATCAATCTTTGTCGGCTGCCGAGGCAACTACGATATAATCGTAAACCATTACCCCCCTTGATGTTCTTGTCAGCACAACTGTATGTAAGTTGGTCATCCTAGGTCAACCCAATCTATACCGTAGAATATATGGTAGATGTCGTCCCCATATAGATTTGACGTAAAATTTAGGGTAATTATTGAAGTTCAAAAAATACCGCAGACATGCATGATCGGCAACTCATCTCGGCGATTAAGCAATTGACCGAATACCCCGAGGGTATAATTGGAAGACTTTTGCTACTTTCACGCGGCAGTCCGATTTAAAATGTACCGGTGGGGTGCATATGAAGTACTGGTACTACTACTTGGACGGTGAAATAGTCTCTACAGCTCCCGTATATGAAGATTCCGACGGAATAATCGGCAGCCTAAACTCTGCGAGATTTCGGCATGTTAGTAGGGTCCACCGAAGCTCACAGTCCGATTCCAGCCGTGTCAAGAAACCCGTGGTGGAGACAGGAAAATTCTATCATCGGAGGGGAAGCCGATGCGAAAATGCCTCAATACAAGAACCCTGGAAATCCCCGCCCTTTGTCGGCGCTGTCGGCCTTGCTCCTCTCGGATGTCCGAAAAGTATCTGGTGACTAACGGTTAATCTGCATAAACCGGTTGTAATCGGTCTTTTGTCAAAGGCTAAAGACCAATGGTAGAATTCATAGAGCACAGGACTCAAGATCCCTCGTATTTGCGAGTCAAGCCAAGCTTTAGAGGAACATTCCACAGGTTCTCTCCACCTTACACCGCTTTCGGTTTGCAATAATCATTTCATCATCGCTTACTCTCGACTCTTGATCTTCGTACTCCGTGTTGAACTCTACTTTTCATTCGTCGCTGGAATTTAATTATTTCTTTTTTCTTCCTTTTAATGTTCCGGCAAGGAGGGCGATCGAGAACTTGCTAAATAGATCGCCCGCCAAGCTCTCCCTTACATGAATCACAGTCTCTCACTGTCTACACTATGGCCACGACCACAGGCCCTCATTCTGGCGAGAATGAGGATGATCCCTCTATGATTGATGCCTATTCACATGAAGAGGACTTCTCGCCGCATGATACCTCCCCCGCAGATCATAAATCCAACCAGTCCTTACCGATGCAAAAGAGGCGACGAGTTGGTCGCGCCTGTGACGAATGCCGTAGAAAGAAGATCAAGTGTGACGGGAAACAACCCTGCACCCACTGTACGGTCTATAGTTATGGTGCGAACCACTGAAATCCCATTCTTCTTCCCCCTTCTCCAGTCTCACGTGGCTGACATTCCACAGAATGCACGTATGATCAGCCTTCCAACCGTCGTCGCAATCCAGCCCCGCAATATGTCGAAGCCCTGGAGGCCCGTATGCACAAGGCAGAAGCCCTCCTTCGTTCCATCCTTCCTGATATCAATCTCGATGACCCACAGCTGGATGTAAAAGCCACAGAGAAGCGCCTCGTCGCTGCGCAGAAGGCGAAACAGCCGACCGGGTCTTCCGCGCCGAAGCCACCCGCGGGGCCAGTTGAGCCAACCCCTGAGGGTGGAGACGAGTCGCTGCTAGAGACCATGGTCGACAACTCTGGCTGTTTAGATCGTGATGACCAGGGTCACTGGGATTACCATGGCCACACGTCGGGCATCATCTTTGTCCGCCGTCTGCGCAAGCAACTCGGTGCCGCCGATTTGCCCATTACACGAGCCCACAGCATTACACAATCGCTCGAGAGCCCCAAATCAGTCTCGGATTCACCGCAAGACTCAGCATTGCCCCCAACGCACGATCTGCCTCCTCGGGTGGTTGCACGACGGTTGTGTCACAATGCGCTGGATGACGCCTGCAGTTTGATGCGCTTCGTGCACGAGCCATCCTTCTACGCTAGCCTCGAGCGCATTTATGACAAATCACCTGAACAATACACAAACGAGGAGAACTCTTTCTTGCCGCTTTTATTCATTGTCATGGCAGTGGGGTGTTTGTTCTCCGATGACGGGGTAGGTACCCTCGATGTAGCTGGTTACGAGGGTGCCATCGGCCAAGGGTAAGTTTCACTTTTTTTCCCAATAGGTTTACAAATGGTAGCTGATCTTCTTGTCAGATTCCAATTTTTCAAGGCTGGGCGGCAGCTTTTGGAGGTCACAGATTGTCGGGACCTGACTTCTTTGCAAGCAATTTGCTTCATGGTTCTATTCCTTCAATCCTCTGCCAAGCTCAGTACGTGCTATTCCTATGTGGGAATCGCTCTCCGCTCGGCACTCCGATTGGGTTTGCACCGCAATGTGGTAGCGGACTTCAATCCGATTGAGCGAGAACTGCGTAAGCGCATATTCTGGGTGGTACGAAAGATGGACGTCTATGTCAGCACGTTGCTGGGTCTCCCGCAAATGCTGAGCGACGATGATATTGACCAAGAACACCCCTTGGAAATTGATGGAGAGTTTATTACCGCGGAAGGTATCATGCAGATGCCCACAGACTACACCCCTCTGATGGCCGGTCCAAATGCGCATACTCGCCTTTCCAACATCATCTTGAAGGTGGTCAAGTATATTTATCCCGTGAAAAACGTGCGCTATCGCTCTAAATTTGACCAGCGATACATGGTCAGCCACTCGAAGATTCGCGAAATCGAGCGCGATCTTCAAAACTGGATGGAGGAACTGCCAGCAGCTCTCCGCCCTGGTACGGAGGTGTCTCCACAGCTCGAAAGGTATGAAACCGACGTCCGCGAGCCCAGAATCAGGATTAAAATAGCTAACAAGCTTTTTAGGATTCGTCAGCTGCTCCGCATCAGCTATGCTCACGTGCAGATGGTCATGTACCGTCCATTCTTACACTACGTATCCGGTGGGTCTCAGGCCCGTGGCGTCGACAAGCGTTCTTATGCCTGTGCGGCGGCTTGCGTCAGCGTGTCCCGCAATATCGTTCACATCACGACCGGGATGCACAAGCGGGGCCTCCTCAATGGGTCTTTCTGGTTCACCATGTACACAACTTATTTTGCCATCCTTTCTTTGATATTCTTCGTGGTTGAGAACCCTGATTCTCCTACTGCCAAAGATGGTGTTCTTAAGGATGCTATGGAGGGCAAAGCCACACTGGCTGGCCTAGCCAAGAAAAGTATGGCGGCGGACCGCTGCTCTCAGAGCCTGACTGTAAGTGTGAAACCTATCGGCGATATTGTCATGTGCTAATACAATATGCAGTGCTTGTTCAAGACCTTGCCAGAGATGTTGAAGAATCGCCAGAGCACTAAGACTCCAGTGAATCTCAAGCGACCAGCGCCATCTAGCATTTCTGCAGAGCCAGAACCCATCAAGGTTTCATCAGAGCAAACCACCTTACCTCATCGCTCAAGCACATTCCCCACCCAGATGATGCAACAGTCTCCGATCTTGGACCCTTCGAGCCGTCGACAAAAGAGCCTGGATACCACCCAGGCCATGAACAATCGCCCCTCTGATAATGGTATCCAGTCGGCCTGGATGGCCCAGACACCTGAGCTGTTGACAGAAACCATGGCCACCCCGGAACCCATGTCCGCGACCTCTATGAACGCCTCGATGGCCAATCAAGAGCCCTCGAGCTTGGCATGGTCGCAACAGTTTACCAACCCGAGCAACCTGCCTGATCTTATGCCTATCATGTTCCCCTCCGACGATCCTTTCGCGTATCCCACTCAGCCCATGTCCACCCTGGAAGACGACCACTTCCGACATGATAATTCGGGCATCTCCTCCGCCCACTACCCATACGACTCAGCATCACAAACCGGGATGGTAAATTCACCAAGCGACCCGAGTGTCACCACCCCCGGATTTGACTTTTCAAACCTCCCCCGGCTTTGGGACACCTGGAATCAAGTCATCGGTGCCCAGTCGCCTGCATGCTCCCACTCAATCAATGAGCTCGCCCCGCGTCCACTCCCCAATATCTCAAAGTCATACCCCAACCGAAGCTTTAAGCAGCCCCGACCTGGTTTCCATTCCCAACCAGAACTTTGTTTGGCAAGGTTATAACTTCCAACCGACAAACGGGAATATCGCTCCCGATCAGTCTATGCAGCAACCGCAGCCTACCAGTGGTATCCCAGACTTCAGCATGGGTCTTGATGAGAACAACATGGGCATGAACATGGATCTGGGCATCTCATTCGATGACCTGTTCGGAAACAACACCACTTGCCGCCCTAGTAACGGCGCACCCAACGATGAGTGGACCCAGTGGATGAATGCCGGGGTGTAAACCAAATAATTGTGGTTCTACGACGATATGCACTTACGAAGGAAAGCAAAAAAGAAAAATATGTTTATACCTGGTCGGCGTTGCGTAGTTGTGGGCGTGCTTTCTTTCTTTCTCTTTTTTCTTACAGGTCATTTGTGACATACAGGACTAGTTAGGCGATTGACCTAGATCGCATTAAATGAATAGTAATGTTTTTCACATACCACCGTGTATTCGTAGATGATTTCACTGATCTTCAATGCCTGGAACGGTTTAGCCCGGACCATATCCAGACCCACTTCAATGATCCTCGCATGCCGGAATCACCCCATCGAGACTGACGACTTCTCCCCACTCAACATGGCTTTGCCAACCGACAACCCATCAATTAGGACCTCCAGCCATACTATCCTTCGCAAATGAGCATATCGACCTCCAATACCCATCCCGGAGTCTTCCGCCATCAACGCGCACCGGTCGCATGAGCCATTCAGGAAGCTCTGTCATTTCACTATCTTGAACAAGATTTAATTATTTACTCCGATCTGTCAGCAAGAATGTCCCTCCCAAAATTTTCCACCGTCGTCACATGGGCTCTATACTTTGTCCCAGTATATATCTTCATCCTCTCTCCGCTCCTGCAAACATTCTTCGGCTCCAGCACTACCAACTCCGAGAACGTGAACATATTCGACTGGACTGGCGAAGACACAATTCCAGCACCAAACCTCCGAGATGATAGCTTCATAAGCCCAGAAGATGGCGTTCCGATAACTTGCCCGGGCGAACCGGCCGGATACAAAGTACACTTGCTTTCACGCGCACCACTCATTTTGTACCTCGAGAACTTCCTCAGCGACGAGGAAGCGGATCATCTAGTCGACATCAGGTAAGCATATCATACCCACACATGAAGCGCCAAAGGCACAGCTGTTAGCTAACACAGTCACCTTGATAGCGTGGACAAATACAAGCCCTCCATCGTCTACGATGGCAAAACAGAACAAGTCGATCCCAGCAAACGCCTCTCCGACCGCGCACTCCTCGACCGCGACGACACAGTCCGCTGTCTCGAAGACCGCGCCCGCGCATTCCAAGGCTGGCGTCCCCACCTATACATCGAGCGCATGTGGGCACAGCGATACAATGCCTCAGGACACTACCGGCATCATTACGACTGGGCCGGAACGCTCGCACGTGGTGGAGACAGGCTGAGTACGTTCATGGTGTACCTTGGAGCCGACTGTGAAGGTGGGGGTACGAATTTCCCACGGTTGGCGATGCCACCGGGGAAGGAGTGGTGTCGATTTTTGGAGTGTGAGGAGGATGGGGCCGAGGCTCAGATCCAAGCTGGGGATCTAGACTCGGACCCGAACCAGAATTTGGGAGGAATCCCGAAGCAGAAACCGGGGATCACATTCAAACCTATTAAGGGGAATGCGATCTTTTGGGAGAATCTGCGTTCCGATGGGACTGGATATTCTGAGACTTGGCATGCGGCCTACCCGGTTACGTCGGGGACGAAGGTGGGATTGAATATTTGGAGTTGGTATCAGCCACCGATGCGGGCGCGTAGAGGGTGAGGTACACAATTGGAGTGTATCTGCGAATATACCCCATTTTTCTGGTTTAAAGATTTGGTTCGAGGGGCGTTGTTTGGGTTCTCTTCTTCATGGAATGCTTGGTATCAGTGTTGCACTGCCCAGATGGTGCAATTTGCACCGCCTGCTTCGGTTCTACTGGTTGGAGTTATGCTCCAAGGTTGCTCCAAGGGTCGTTGTATATGGCGTCAATTAGTATATAGCGTGTAACATAGTTCTATACATAGACCTGTCTGAACATGGTGTGGTTTTCGATATACTCCGGGATCTATGCTATCTTCCCCGGCTGTCTCTCAACCCCATAAACAGAAGAACAAACGAGACAGATCACGGTGGGGGCCATTGAAAATAGGCAACGACATTCATCAGGAGACAAGGGATGCCAAGTGCCAATTGCGCCGAGACATAGATTGGGGGCTTCGGAGCGGGAATTGGCAAAGAGGAAAACCTTGGCTGCCAAGAATGTATCGCCATGGCTGACGACGCTTGGCGCCTCCAATTAGTTGCCACTGGGCATAGTGGCACCAAGAACGATCACCCAGGGGTCGTGGATCCAAGGACTCTTCCAGCTTGTACTGGGTTCATTGGTTCGTTGGTTGAAGTTGATTTCGTGATTTGGTAATTTGGTAAATTTGGGGAAGTTTTAGTCTGGCGCTTGACCCGATTAGGGCGACAGACCGGGTCCATGAGAGAAGGCTGACATTTGGCTGAATTCTACACGAGTTGCAACAACCAGGTGTGATGGCATAGCACCCTTGAAATGAGATAAGTACACGAGACCTTATTTCCAAATCATAAGTTCTCACCATTTTTTAAGAGGAGAATGCACAGCCCCCTGTTCGGACTTGCTTTTTCTCCAACGAGAATCAAAAACTCTTGGAAGCCCCGCAATAACTCTTGGCCCGTTGTCCGTGCTTGTCCCTTTCTTGTCCCGCCCCGGTAAAAAAGACTCTGGGCAAAGGCTCGGCTTATTACTCTCTACCCCCTTCTTACGCGCTTTCCCATCCCACTTCTTCCTCTTCATTCCCCCTGTTTGAACCTTTTGGACACGTTGGTCTATTTTATATCACTTCTGTGTGACCTCTTGTTGGTGGCCAGATTACAAATTCCGGTGTTCTTCGCCCCCTCTTTTCTTGGTTCATTTTTGATAAACGTTGTGCCTGGGCATCCCGCCAGCACGACAAGAATCCCCGTTTCTTGGCATCATGACGGAGAACAATATCCCCCCAACTTCAACACCTCAACTGGCGCCGTCGGCGCCCGTTGACCAGACACATCCCGTGGCGCAGGTCACCACTACTCCGACCGCCTCGGTCACGGCGACCGCCGCCGCCGCTACCGCCGCCATCAACAACTCCATGAATGGCGGCGAGCAGTTGCCTTGTCAATGGGTGGGCTGTACAGAGAAGAGTCCTACTGCGGAAGCGCTCTATGTAAGCTAATCATATAGTGTTGTCGTCCAGTGTAATACTAATCAGCGGTTGTTTAAACAGGAGCACGTCTGTGAGCGCCATGTCGGTCGCAAAAGCACAAACAACTTGAACTTGACTTGCCAGTGGGGATCTTGCAACACCACTACGGTGAAGCGCGACCACATTACCTCGCACATTCGAGTCCATGTGCCCCTGAAGCCGCACAAGTGTGATTTCTGTGGCAAGGCCTTCAAGCGTCCTCAGGATCTGAAGAAGCATGTTAAGACCCACGCGGATGACTCCGAGATCCGGTCGCCTGAGCCCGGGCTCAAGCACCACCACCACCACCCTGATATGATGTTCCCTCAGAACCCTAAGGGTTATGCGGCTGCTACTCATTACTTCGAGGGCCCCATCAACGGTGTCCCCAACCAAGCTTATACTCATGGCGCACCCCAGTACTACCAGACACACCCGGCGCCACCCCCACCTGCCAACCCGCATTCTTACGGCAATGTATATTACGCCCTCAGCCAGGGTCATGATGGCGCCCCCTCGTATGACCGCAAGCGCGGATACGACGCGCTGAATGAGTTCTTTGGAGATCTCAAGCGCCGCCAGTTTGACCCCAACTCCTATGCTGCTGTTGGCCAGCGGTTGTTGGGTCTGCAGGCCCTCCAGCTCCCTATTCTGAACGGACCTGTGCCTGAGTACCAGCCCATGCCCACCGGTGTTGCCGTGGGTGGAGGCGGTGGTTATAGCCCCGGTGGCTCTCAGGCACCTGCCTACCACCTACCTCCGATGTCTAACGTCCGCACCAAGAACGATCTGATCAATATTGATCAGTTCCTTGAGCAGATGCAGAACACCATTTACGAGAGTGATGAGAACGTGGCTGCTGCTGGTGTTGCGCAGCCAGGTGCCCACTACGTGCAGCCCGGCATGCACTACCGTGCCACCCACTCCCCACCAAGCCAATTACCTCCTAGCCATGTCACAGCCACTACCTCTGCACCCATGATGCAGGCACACTCGCCATCTGTCGGCACGCCGGCATTGACTCCTCCATCCAGCGCTCAGTCGTACACTTCCAACCGTTCCCCCATCTCCATGCACAACCACCGCGTTTCCCCGCCTCATGAGAGTGGCGCCGGCATGTACCCTCGTCTCCCATCTGCCAGCATGTCTGATAGCATGGGTGCTGGTTACCCCACTTCATCTGGTGCCGCTCCCCCTCCACTCTCGGTGCCTTTGACAACGATGATCGTCGTCGTTACACCGGAGGTACTCTGCAGCGGGCGCGCCCGGCAGAGCGTGGAGTTGACGACAGCCAGATGGATACTGCGCAAGATAGCAAGGCAGATGGCGAACGCACTCCGACCAAGGATCGCATGAACATCTCCGAGAGTCTGATTGACCCTGCTCTGTCCAGCACCTCTCCCGACCCTGACCAGGAAGCTGCTCAGCGGACTGCTCAGGCCGCTACCGAAGTGGCTGAGCGTGATGTCAATGTTGCTTGGGTGGAGAAGGTTCGCTTGCTTGAGAACCTCCGACGCCTAGTTTCGGAGCTCTTGGAGGCTGGTCAGTTTAACCCTGACTCAGGGCGCGAGTCCGGGTCCCCCACCCTTGATGGAGCTATGGAGGGCATTGAGATTGCTAGTGCACGTGCATCCTCTGAGCCCGCCAAGGAGGAACCCACCAAAACCGAACCTGTGGAGACTGTCTCCTACCCGACCCTCCGTGGGCTGGACGAAGACGGAGACGCTAAGATGCCGGGTGATGATGTATAGGGGGAATCAAAATTGGATTGATCCCATTGGCCTTCTCATCTAACGCCGTTACGACTATTTGTTTAAGTTTCATTCTACCCATCTATCTTCTTTACTTATTTATTTTCCTTTGTGAGCACGGCCCTAGAGCCCTTTCCTTCACCCTTTTATCGGTGGACCATGCCTGTTTTATATTGATCTTCTGTCTCCCTCCCACTTTGTTCTCTTTTTGTCTCAATTGTCTTCCTGGAAGCCTCTCTGTAGCAATAAAACCGCACACGCTGTTTATTTACAGCCTTTCATGTTGTTTGCATCCAATGATCTCATGGAGTAGTGTAACCAAGTCTAGGACTGGGACAGATCGAGATCACCCCTTGGCAAGATTAAGGTTACATGATTGTAATGTTGTGTTTCTTATAGTTTGTTGGCATAGTCTCCCCGGATTTGGCGATATGAACCCCGATCGACATGTCAAATCCAAAAGGGGCATGGCAACATTCCAACGGGTGAGACTAAACTGCATCCGGGGCCCTGTGACGCAAACGACGAACACCCCTCGTCAACAGAGGATCAGTGATCCCTTCGAGGATGTCTTGATCCAATGGTCAGGTGTACAATTGTAATAGAATACTCGTAACTAGAATTGCAAAGATGAAGCTGATAAACCTACAAACAGTTTGTTATTGCAAAGGGAGGCATAGTTAAGGTTATTCTAGACCCGAGTCCAAGGACCCTGTGTTCAATCATACCTTGATCACTTCCAAGGCAGCCCCTCTTCTAACGTAGGATATGGTTCACGATGAACTGATCATGTAACTGCACTCGGAAACATCGTGGATCCCACGCTGAGCACGTAATGTGTATGTAATGGTATTACCCGATAAGCCCCGCCCCCCTCCCGCTAATCGGTCGGTATTATACACGAGCGTGACCAGACTCCACCACTGTTTACGGCCAAAGCGGCGCACTAGATTTATTCTGTTTCTGTTTCTTTATTTCTTTGGAATACATTGAGCTTCTTATTTCTTCTTTTTCTCTTCTCTTTCTCTTATGTTTTCTTCCCTCGAAAACTCTTGAAGGAACCGAACAGAATTGCAAAACAAGCCCACACGCTCCCCACGCGACAAGGCGGTCACCCCAAACAGACGCCATCGCGTCGATCGTAGGGATTATCGATAACCAGCATCCCCAGCCACTTCAATTTACACTTCAACTCTCTCCACTTTTTGTTGTGTGTTTGGGATTTTTGGTTTTGGAGCTTTGGGGGATTGTTTTCTATATTTTTCTCCCTCTCTTACTTCCACGAATTTTTTTGTCGCGGTGGCAAACTCCGACTCAATCGGGTGGTTCTGACGGACTCTTTTCTCTGGTTCTACCTCTCTGAAGGTGTCTCCGAAACTGGGGCGCTGAAATCCGGATCCAGACTTGGTCTGTTGTGTTTTTTATTTTCCCTTTGTCTGGGATCTTGCCTCTCTGAACTTCATCTTTTGTTGCCCCGCTCATATCTGCGGAGTATTCGAACTTCTAACCCGCTACATTGCCCACATTCTTGAAAATTCCGAAGCCTGTCACGGCCACCATTCCGGTGCTGATTTGCGGGAACCCTCTTGGTTCATAAGAAAATAAGACCCGCCCACTATCCTCCGAGAAGTGATAGAGATGCCGTTGTCAAATCGTCGGCGTGCGCGCCGGAAGGAGATTCAACTTCAGGAAACATCCGACGCAGAGGCACCAGACTCATCGCCTAGTCGGCCGTCTGCAAAGAAGCGCAAGGTGAGTTTCGATAACAGTGGCGATAGGTTCCGTCGGTCCGAGGCCGAATACTCTAAGACAAATGGTCTAAGAGAAAAAAACACACGCTGACATATTGTTTGTTAAACTTAAAGGTTGATCGCCGCGCCTCACCTTCTCGAACCGCTATCAAAGCGGCACCCGAATCCGACGATGACGAAGACTCCGCTGGTGACCATGATCCGTCAACCCATCAAGATGTGGTAGACCTGGTGATCTCATACCTAAACACCCCGCGCGAAGAACTGCGCGTTACGCGCGACTACTCCAACACCAAGAACGAGAACAAACAAAGTGTTCAAGCCTATGCGAAAATCGCCGGCCGCGACTGGACCTATTACGTCAAGTCACTGCATGTCAATATCGGTCGCGAACCGGACCGCGAGCAACACCCCGCTGAACAATCCAGTCCGGTCACAATTGCCGCCCGCTCACTCCCGGATGTCGATGTGGATTTAGGTCCTAGCAAATTCGTGTCGCGGCTTCATGCGGAGATCTTCTATGATGGCAAGCAGGCGCCAGCCTGGCATATCCGGGTGAATGGTCGCAATGGTGTTCGTCTCAACAACTCGATTCTCAAGCGGGGCGCTGATGCGGTCCTGCATTGTGGAGATATCATTGAGGTCGCCAATACACAGATGATGTTTGTTACGCCTGGCGACGTCCCTAATATTCAACCCAGCTTTGTCGAGCGCGCGCAGCGCATTGCGAGTGGCCTGGAGCCAGACCCGGCTACCGTGGCCTGGGATGCGTCGCAGCATGCCCACCCGCAAGCCTCACAAGCAACCGAGTCAGCGCGTCCCTCTTCATCTGGCGGGCCTTCATTGGCGCCAGCACCGAACTTCCTCAAGCGCCAGGTCACGCCGCCTCCTCGGTCCCCGGATACAGCGGGTGCGCGAACGGTCAAGCAGTCTCCACTCTACAACCGAGGTATGATGATGGAGAGTACCGAAGAGATCGATTACAGCCAAGATGCGAACAAGGATCTCAAGCCGCCGTACAGTTATGCCTCATTGATTGCGCAGGCTATCTTCTCCAGCGAGGAGGAGAAGCTTACTCTCAACAGCATTTACAATTGGATCATGGACCGATACGCTTTCTACCGACACTCCCAGAGCGGGTGGCAGAATTCTATTCGTCACAACCTTTCACTGAACAAGGCTTTCCAGAAAGTTCCTCGTCGGACTGATGAGCCGGGCAAGGGAATGAAATGGCAGATTGCTGTGGAATACCGTGACGAGTATCGGAAGAAACAAGCACGAAAGGGTAATCAATCGTCGGCCCCATCATCGCCAGCAACCAAAGAGCCTCCTTCGTCAGCCCGTGCCGCTCACATCCCCTCAATCGATACTTCATTCCCCGCTACAGTCAAAAAGTCCCCACCCGTCTCATCTCCAGGCTTCAGCTCATTCTCCGTTGCGCCCGTAGAGGCCTTTACTCCGGAGCGAGGTTCGCGCGCCGGTCGTGGTCTTGGTTCCGACCATCCACTGCGACACATGAACCCGCAAGCTTACGAAGAACCATCTCCTCTACCTGCTCGCACACGTAACAGTGCGGCATCTACGCAAGCGCCCAACACCAACAACAACCTCAGCCATGCATACGGACTCTCGGACAACGTGGCCGGGTCCCCACCAGTGCTCTCCTCATCATATTACGATGAGGGCCCTTCATCCATGATCACACCCGCCCCTCAACGACAACAACCTCGCCTCCCTCCCCCAAGCACCGCACAGATCCCATCAAAGTTCATGCCCATGAGCTCACCCGCCCAGTTCTGGAAATTTGCCGATATCGGCAGCACTCCCGCGCGCCCGGTACCGGATATGAGTCCGCTTAAGGGCGAGACTGAGGATCGGATCATTGGCGGTTTCCCTAGTAGTAGTCCACCTCCACCGAATCTTGCTAGTCCCAGCAAGCCGGGTACATCGAATGGACTTGGTTCTAGCAGGACATTGCCGCCGTTGCAATCTGATGCTGGAGATATGGGTCCGGCTGCCTCACGGAAAGAAGAGGAGGAAGAGGATGATAATGGCTTTGATCTTGCTCGGTAAGCTACCCAGCTCTTTATGTCTTTGATTAGATCAGTTCTATCCTTTGTTTTTTTTCTTTCAACAACCTTTAAGACGAAGATCCTCTAACATAGACTTTAGTGGATTCCAACCTATCGGCTCATATCACCGACAGCTAAGCAATGCTGCACGTGCCACAGCAACCTAGTCCTTCCTCTACTATTTCCATGATGTATAACATGTTCCCCAGATTGTATGTTACTTGTTACGTGTTTGTTTGGTTTTTGTTTTTGCTCCGCATACACTGGTGTTGGAAGGATTGATTCATTGCTTTGCCTATCTTTATGTCTGGTCTGGCTTTTTGTGTTTATTATTTACAGTGTAGCGCGGTGCTGAGATTGGTGTTTAGGGGTTTTGTTTGTCTGGTGTTAGGCATTGTTTTTTTGCGGGGCAGCTGTTTACTTGTTTTATGTATGTCAAGTCGAGGCCACAGTGGCCCTGTATGTACGGGTAGTTATCAATGTATGATATCGGCATACAATGTGCGATGTGCAAAGTCCTATTTCCGGTTTCGTAGTTTGTAGATGGTGTGCATGTGAACTGTACGCTTAAGCAGTTGGGAGAAGGATCATGGAGACAAGTGATATCATTTCCAAGGTTGCAGCTGATATATGTATAATAGAGTATTTGCTCGCTATCAATTAACTCGATCTTCCATCTATCAATTGATTGACTGATGTGCATAGTATCTGTATAGGGCTGGCTACCAGGGCGGATCCTGGTTCTCAACAGTGACCATCACACGTTTCTGTGAATGTGAAGATCTTCTCGGACACAATTGACTAAAAGACTAGCGTCCCGACATACTTTCGGCAAGAGTATAGTCAGGTACTAGGAGTGCAACTAAATTAAGGGTCGCACTGACGCCATTACCACATCAGCCCCACTCCAGCTCCGATCTTAGGCCCTTAATTACCCCATTGCCCCTCCAAATTTTTATCTATATCAAAACAACCCTTCCCCCTCTCCACCCCTCAATTGACCTTTCAAAAAGCAAAATGTCAAGCCAAGGCCCCCTAACAGCCTGGCTGCTCCAAAGCTCCCCCGAATCTCTCACCCGCGCAACAACCCACCCTTTCCTCGCTGCCGCCGGCCGCGGAACCCTCCCCAAATCAATCCTGTCCCAATGGCTCTCCCAAGACAGACTCTACGCGCAATCTTACATCCGCTTCATGGGCCAACTCCTCACAAAGATTCGCCTTGACTCCCGCTCCTCAAACCCAAATGCTGTTACCGCCTCAACAGCGGATCAACAAGCCGTCGATGTCATCATCGATGCCCTCGTGAACATCCGGACAGAATTACGCTTCTTCGAATCCACGGCTCGGGAATACGGTCTTGATCTCTCTGCCATCTCGGCCGAGGAAGGCGGACTCGGTCTAGCCAGGAACGGATCCGGATGTATCACCACCTCCGCTGGGATCTCGACTACAGGCTCAGGATCTTGTCCGGGCTTTACCGGAGCTGCGGGCCCACAGGGTGGTAAAGTGATGGGAGACAGCAAGACTGGTGGATCCGGGATGAGTAAAGAAGAAATGGATCCCCCCGTTTCGACCATCGAATCTGGAGAGCTGGATTCTGGTGACAGTGTCCTCCACCGTCAATGTGGTGCTCAGGGTGAATGTCAGATGCAGGCTGGTGGTGACGTTTGTCACCCGCCTTCGACCGCGTCTTGTGCCAATGCCAAGAATAAAACTTCTGTTGGCTCTACGCCTGAAGCTCAGCCTGTTATGCCTTCCGGTGGTGGACGTCCTGCGGCTAAGACACCGCTTGAGCGGGGTGGACCTGTTTTCTTTGCTGCAACTCGGATTACCCGCGCGTATATTGATATGTTCATGTCTGCGGGAAGTGCGGGTGTTCCTGTTATTGAGGGTTTAACTGTTCTGTGGGCGACTGAGGTTTGTTACTTGCGGGCTTGGAAGTATGCTGCGGCATTTTTGAAGGAGAGAATTGAGAAGGAAGATGGGTCTGGGCCTGGGTCCGTTGATGCGGATGGGGGTGCGTTAAGGGAGAAGTTTATTCCTAATTGGTCTAGTAATGAGTTTGAGGCTTTTGTTGATCAGATTGGTGAGGTTTTGAATGTCTTGGCTAGTCAGTGTAAGGGGGCTGAGGAGTGCGAGATGATGCGTGGAAGGTGTTTGGAATGGTGGAGGCAGGTTGTCTGGTTGGAGGAGCGGTTCTGGCCTGTGATGGAGTAAGTAGGCAATATCGATGGATGATTCCTGTCGAGAGTCAGATGGTGCTTCTACAATGATTACCCTACGGGTACCAGTTGAGTCGCCGGGGATTGGAGCTTTCTGCACATATTTACATATGGTGATAAACAGTGGACAGTGATTATTATCCTTCAGAAGGCGTGAAATTCATTGGTGAGAAAATATATTCAAGTTCAGGAATGATGTCCGTGGATGGCCTGAACTCCTCCCTGCGGTTGAAGAACTCTATTATTTCGAGATAGCTAATTGTCTTTTGTCAGGGAAATATATAATTGAGGTTAATAAAGTAGTCAAACAATGATATGGTTTTATAGATCAACTGCCAAGTCTCGCCGCTTACCTAAGCACAAACAAACAGGCTCCACCCATGGACCTTTCGGACCCCATGGCACATGCAGGAGCTTGAGCTGACCTCGACCCCGGACCTCCATTGAATTCTGGCGCTTCAGTCGCCCCGACGATTTGTTTCTATCCAAACAAATCCCACTCACCCCGTGGTTCTCATTCATCCTTGCGGTCCTGATAAACGCGTCCCTCATCCGCAAGGATGCCCATGACCGATGAGACCGACCACAGTGGCGGGGTCATCCTAGATGGCCCCTTTGACCCTGACGCGCAGGCAACTGTAACTGATTACATCGACTATACGGAATACCTCCCGGCCGATCTTATGCGCTCCCTCACCCTTATCCACGGTCTCGATGAACGTTACCTCGACTCTGCGCAAGAAGTACACAATTTGACCAAGACCTACGGCCAGCTCCCGGACCTTCCCTCCAGCGAGCGCCCAAGCGCGATCTCGCTGCGCCGAGATGTCTCACATCAACTTGACCGCGCCATTAATGCCCGTGAATCCGCCTATGCGGAGGCCTGCCGCCTGTACGATGTTGTGGATCGCCACTTTGACCGCTTGAGCTGCATTCGACAGAAGTTAGAGACATTACCACGACCTCCTTCAGTAGAACCATCCCCACCGCCGGAGCCGACCCCAAAACGCGTGCGCAAGGACAAGAAATCGAGTGCCTCCACTACGCGCATCACCCTGCGCCTTGATAATCGCAAGAAGAGCGCAACACAGAAGTCGAGATCGCGACGTGTAGGCATTGCGGAACAATTTGCAGACTTCAATCCGGACTCTCCGATTGCTAGTACTGAACAGTCTGATGCGGATGTGGAATTGCCAACAATTCCTAAATCCAGACCACCGAAGAAGGAGAAGCAACGACGCCCTAGTTCAGGGGTTGGAATTTCAACAAGCAATGCGCTTGCTTTGCTTAAGCCCCCGCCCCCAGATGCGAAGCCAGGCAGTCCAGATGCACCCTGGTTGCGACTAACGGAGTATGAAATGACTAGGCTGCGAAAAAAGATGAAGAAGAACGCTATGTGGCAGCCAAGCGAGGTCATGATACACCGTGAGTTAGCTCTGGCAGGCCGTGGCTGGGAGGCATACCTGGCGGCCAAACTCTTAGCGGAAGAGACTGGTGCAGAATTTATAGATTGTGACAATATTGCAGCGACTCATGGTGGTGAAAAGCCGAAAGAGATGGAAGAGACCAAGCTAAGCAATCGTGGCATGAAACTGAATGAAGCGAAGAAGCTCAAGCGGGAGTTGTTAGCACGAGAAGCGGCTGCTAACGGCGGTGAAATAGCTCTCACAACTAAACCAACAGTCCCTGCCCAGGGGACCCCCGCTAACCGCTCATCCCGGAAGAGAAAACGGGAGGAGATTGCAGTCGAGGATGATCTCTTGGACCTGGTCCCAGAACCTGCCCCTACACAGACACCAGTACCAACACAATCTTCCAAATCACGACGTAAATCCGACCGAGGAGCTCCCAGCAGCGGATCAGCAGATGTTACCAATGCCCCTGTACCGGAAATTGCAACCCAAGGACCTGCCGAAGTAAAGGTATCGCCACCATTGCCATCACCCACGGGATCCAAGCGTTCTGCCAAATCTGTCGTTCAACATGCCGCCACACCCACTCCACCAGTTACTAGGCCTTCCTCCCGACGCTCCGCAGCCGCGGCAACAAGCGAGCCTAGAGGCTTGCAAGGAACCTTCCCAATCTCCATTGCCGGCGGGCGAGACCTACGGATTAAAAGTGCAACCCCGGCACGGAAGACCCCAGTTCGAGAGACATCTCATGCTCCCAGCGTTCCCGCTCCAGCCCGCCGACGCAAACGTCCGGCTCCGGGCCCAGTTTCATCTGGCCAGGACGGAGGTGCGGCTGTTAGTTACGGCCGTCGCAAGGCGAAACCGAGCAAGAAGCGCATCAGTATCACCAACTCCCAGGATGTTCGTGTTGATGAGGATGGAGTCCTTGAGGAGATTAATGCCAATGAGCCTCGTTACTGCCTTTGTGGGGATGTGAGCTTTGGAACGATGATTTGCTGTGAGAATCAAGATGTAAGTTTCTCCCCCATAAATACCTTGGTTCGTGAACTAATCATCTTTCAGTGTGATCGTGAATGGTTCCACCTTGACTGCATTGGCCTCTCCGAGGTCCCTTCGCGCACGGCTAAATGGTACTGCCCAGAGTGTCGTGTCAAGTTTAGCAAGGGCTCAGATGGCATTGTGAAGGGTGGATCGCGGCGTTGAAGTTTTGATTGAAGAGTGAACTTTCTTGCATGATACCACACAACGTTGCTTCAAGTGAATTTTTACATTTTGTTTTTCGTGTTTTGGCGTGGAATTGAGTTCGGAGTTCAGAGGAATCGGGTATTCCTCAAGGGTTTATCGATAGCGAATTTGACTACATTTCTTAATCTTTTCCTACGTAAATGTTCTTCTCTTTTGATACCTGTTGCAAATTTTGTTCATTTATACGATGCATATTTAATCACATGTGAATATTTACGATCAAATTTTACTTCAGTTCCCACTTATCTCCCTCGGACACGATCTCCACAGGCCGGCGCTCATCCAGTGACTTGCGGCCTGCATCGAGAATAGCTGTGGTGGCAATTGTGTTCTTCAGGGTAGGCAGGGGGCGCGCATCGAGCTGGTCGAGTGTCACGCGGCCCTCGTTGAGTGCTGTCACAGCATCAATGAACTTCTCGAAGCTGACATAGCCGTAGCCAGTCTGGCCGCCGAAGTTTCCTTCCTCATCGGGAGCGTAGCGCATGTAGAAGCTAGAAGAGTCAGTGAGGTTTCTTAGGGTAGTATACCTTGGTGATTCAACTTACGGGTTCACCCAGATCAAACCCTGGTCGTCGGTGGTCACATCGTAGCTACGCTTAGCTTGGTTCACACGGATCTCACCGTTGGCAGCCATGTCTATAATAACCGTCAGTATATCAAAAAATCCAAGAACATGAATACTGAAAAAAGCAAAACTCACAGTGGAAGTACTGGTTAGAGTGCACACCCGCATTCTGCGGCGCAGTCCAACTAGCAGTGTAAACACCAGTAGCAATCTTAGCCGGGTTATCACGACGACGCCACTCGACAAGCAATGTAATAGTATCCTCAGTCTCAGGCACACAGCCCAACGCCTCAGCCGTACCCTGCGAAGCCGTAGCGGTAACCCTCACAGGCTTATAATCCGGCACCATACTCTCGTTGATATCAATGTGGTGTGAGTTAAGGTAGTAAGAGATATCCGACTCGCGGCCTGCCCACGCCTTGAAAGTCTCAAGCTGGCTCTTCGGCTGGCTCATATAGCTGTAGAAGTAGTTGAAGTCACCCAGAGTGCGTGCGTTAGCCCGCGCATCAGAGTAGGCGGGATCGAAGCGCTTGTGGTGCTCGATGAAGACGAAGACGCCGTGTTTGCGGGCTGCGTCGACCAGCGCGAGATGGTCTTCTAGACGCTGGGTTGCGGGCTTGGTGATCATTACGTGGATGCCGCGCTCGATGGCATAGAGGGCGATTGGGAAGTGGGTTGGGTCTGGGGTGAAGATCGTGATTGCGGAGCCTCGAGGGAGAGCGTCGATGGCTGTCTTGTAGGCATCTGGGTCTGTTTGGTCGTCTGATGGGTATGAGGCGAAGGATGTGTCGAGGCCATTGTAAACCTGGCAGATGTTGCGGTGCAGGTGGTCGCCTTTGTTTCTGTTAATTTGGTTCTTGTGCTGAGCTTCTTGGTCTACTTACGGATTCCGGGGAACTTCTTTCCCGACACGCCGACCATGCTTAGGTCGCCTACTTTGCCCCGGCGGCGCAGATCGAAGAGACTCAGGCCGACTACGCCAACCTTCTTGTCGGAGCCAGAGGCGCCACCACCGACGAAGCCGGTGGTGTACTCGCCGGTGCCGACCTGGAGAATGATTAGCTTGTGCTGTATGGTGCGGGGCAATTGTTCTCACCATCAATACACTAGGAGGAGCCATGTTGTTTTTTGGGAGTAGAGGAATGGAGGATATTAGGAGAGGATTACGAGGAGTAAGTAGAAAATGAAATAGAAAATTGTGACTGGGGTGTTACGTCGCTGGACATAATTCTTCCGGCGTTTGAATGGAAAAACGTCAATAGCCGATGTCATAGCTTATCGTGAGCCGACAAGCTCAACGCGCTCGATGTTCAGTCCATATTTTAAGAATAATATTATTCTGTGCTTGAGATGAATAGTACGGGGTCATTGACCTTCTTGAAGCATTCAATTACTCTCATCTTCGGCATTCATCTTGCGCGACAGTACTTGCGCATTCTTGGAACCCCTCCTCCACGATGTCCCCCACATTTCGTTCAATGACGATGATTGGTGGAATGGAATTCTCCGCCATACACAATGCATCGGAGAATCCGCCGAACGTGGGGGAGGGACAATGACTGCCGGACCATTAAAAGAAAACATGCCGCCAGGTGTCTTTTGTTTTCAAGTTGTTTCATTGTACACTCTATAACCCAAAAACTCATTGTATGTTCCATCACAATATACTACTTGATAGCTCTAGCTAACCAGTCACTAGCACCATGTCGCCCACTCCCCTCCGTCCCGGCGTCTATGCGCCAACTATGACCTTCTTCGATCCCGTCACCGAGAACCTCGATGTCGCCTCTATCCGCCGCCATGCTGTTCGCCTGGCCAAGGCTGGTCTGGTCGGCCTAGTTACCATGGGATCCAACGGTGAAGCCGTGCACCTCACAAACGAGGAGCGCATGACCGTCACTCGCGAGACCCGCTCCGCTCTCGACGAGGCCGGCTTCCAGAACGTGCCTGTCATCTCCGGTGCCAGCGAGAACAGCATCCGTGGCACCATCGAGCTCTGCAAGCAGGTTGCCTCTGCTGGCGGCGAGTACGCCCTGATCGTGCCCCCATCCTACTACCGTGGCGCGGTTGGCAACGACGAGACTCTGTACGAGTACTTCACATCCGTTGCCGATGGCTCTCCCATTCCTCTTATTCTCTACAACTACCCCGGTGCTGTCGCCGGTATCGACATGGACTCCGACCTCATTATCCGTATCTCCGAGCACCCCAACGTCGTCGGTACTAAGTTCACTTGCGCCAACACCGGCAAGCTGACCCGTGTCGCCGCTGCCCTTGGTGCTATTGTTCCTCCATCCCCATTGGCTCCTGCTCAGCGCGCTGCTCCGACTGTTACCAAGCCCAACGCTAAGCACCCCTACGTTGCTTTCGGTGGTATTGCCGATTTCAGTCTCCAGACCCTCGTGTCCGGTGGCTCTGCCATTCTTGCTGGTGGTGCTAATGTTATTCCCCGCTTGTGTGTGCGCATTTTCAACCTCTGGTCTGAGGGCCGTCTTGCTGAGGCTATGGAGGCTCAGCAGCAGCTTAGCGCTGCTGATTGGGTTCTCACTAAGGCTGCTATCCCCGGTACCAAGTCTGCTATTGAGTCCTACTACGGATACGGAGGATACCCCCGCCGACCTCTCGCTCGCCTCAGCGATGCTCAGGTCAAGGAGATTGCTGATAAGATTAAGCCTGCATTGGATGTTGAGCTTTCGTTGAAGGATGTGGTATAAATATGACTTGATGATGTAAATAGGGAAATACTTAGCTGTATATGATCATAAATGATGACTGAAGTTTGCAAATTTCCATTAAACTCCTGAACCTTAAAACCACTAGAAAAAAAGAATTTGCATACCCCTCATTCCTAGAAATTCTAGCTTTACTCCCCTGTTATGGACCATCCTTATCGTAATCGATAAGCCCCATCATCCATGGGTCCCAGTTTCTCCAGCGCTTCTGATAGGTGGAGAAACCCTAGTCGGACTTGATACGAGACATCACTGTTATCGTTTACCCCACGCCCAGAAACCACCCCACGCCCACCTGACGTGATTCCACTAGAAAAAAAATGATGCTCGGTATAGTAGGTGCCGGACGTGACTTAATTAAAAGCAGCGCGCTTCCTGATGCAAGCAAGAGTCATACCGTAGCTGAAGAGCTAAAATCATGTCATGTGTCTGAGAGGTTCGGCCAATTTGAGTTTCTTGTAGAACTGAGCTATTAATTGTCATTCGTGGGGTATAAAGGGTACATGGAAGTGTATTTCCAGAGTAAGTTTCTCTCGCACGAAAATGGCGCTGGATCTACTACGTATGTGGATACCAGATGGATACACGGGGCGTGGGAATTATTCGACGGGCCGAGCTTTGAGATAGTGGGATTCTGTTCCTTGGGTTAATATACCCCCCCCAATTCCCACTGTCTCTGCTTTTCTTTTTTTCTTTCAATCTCCATTCTCACTTTTATTCGCTTTGTCACCTACTTTGAGCCATATCACAGTTTGCCCTTATACCCAATTGAACTTCTGCCAACATGCCTTACCCTGAGGAAGCTGAGGGCTTCCAGGTCGATGGACCTGATTCCTTTACCCAGTTCCACAAGCGATTCGTGAGTTGACGCGCGCATGAGCTCATGGAATTCTCTAACATTTACAAATACAGTTTAAGCTGAAGCCTTTCGGCGACTATGGTACGTCAAAGAGACAATAAATTTCCATCGCTTATTTCTAACATCATTCAGACGTCGACATCAAGATTGAGGCATGTGGCGTGTGCGGCAGTGATGTCCACACCATTAGTGGTACGAGACCATCTTACATACTACAATGACAAAAACTCACAATGTTTCACAGGTGGATGGGGAGACCAGAAATTCCCTCTCTGCGTCGGTCACGGTAAGACTCCCAGAAACATGACACCCAATCCACGAATCTGGCAGCTAACAATCTCTCCAGAAATTATTGGCCGCGCCATTCGTGTCGGTTCCAAGGTCACCCTAATTAAGGAAGGCCAACGCGTCGGCGTCGGCGCCCAGTCCTACTCCTGCGGCGAGTGCAAACAATGCAAGAACGATAACGAAACCTACTGCCCCGTGCAAATGATGGACACATACGGATCCGAGTGGCCCGAGACCGGCATTGTCAGCCAGGGTGGTTACTCCTCGCACGTGCGCACACACGAGCACTGGGTCTTCCCCATCCCCGACGCACTGGAGACCAACTCTGTTGCCCCCATGCTGTGCGCCGGACTGACAGCCTACTCACCCCTTGTGCGTAACGGTGCTGGACCAGGCAAGAAGGTTGGTATCGTTGGCCTGGGCGGAATTGGTCACTTCGGTATCATGTTTGCTAAGGCGCTGGGCGCGGAGGTCTGGGCTATTTCACGATCAAGGGCTAAGGAGGCTGATGCTCTGAAGCTTGGTGCTGATGGCTACATTGCTACTGCTGAGGAGGGATGGGAGGTGCCTCATAAGTTTTCGTTTGATTTGATTGTGAACTGTGCCAATTCTTCCGAGGGCTTTGATCTGGCTCGCTATTTGTCTATGATGGATGTTCATGGCAGATGGATTAGTGTTGGCCTGCCTGAGGAGGAGGGACAGGTTATCAAGGCGCAGAACCTCATTAATAACGGTGTGCTTATTGGTGCTAGTCACCTCGGCAGTCGGAAGGAGATGCTGGAGATGCTGCAGCTGGCTGCGGACAAGGGACTTAAGGGCTGGGTTGAGGAAATTGCTATTGGGGAGGCGGGGTTGAAGGAGGCTATGCAGCGGATGCAGAAGGGTGATGTGCATTACCGGTTCACTTTGACTGGCTATGAGAAGATGTTCGGTTAAAAAGGTTGATGGGTTTGGAGTTTAGGATGGTGGCGTGGAATGATGAATGGAATCTTAGAGTAAGCGATTAGAGGAATGTTGACGAATGATAAACGTTGTCATAAAAGACAATGCTTGGAACAAAAGTCGAAACTAGTAAAAGACCGGAGAATAATAAGATGAACATAACATAAGATGCATTTTGGACGTAACTTTCTAGTCAGGTGAGACAAAACAACTTGCAAGAAGTAAATCTCGCTGTAAGGTAAGAGATCAATCAACCAGAACTGAGAAGACAGAAGGTAAATAACGATTCGCAAACTCACTCAAGATATTGTCGAAGTCATTAACCTGAAGGAAGAGACCTAACCTTGCTTGAATAAGCCTCTCAAAAAAATTCTCTACATTAACAAATTTTATTTATGGCTACTAATGTGAATTCAGTCTCGCATACGCGGAGATCTATGTTGGGCTTGCTTCTATCATTCGTCGTTTCGACCGAAAGCTTTCCAAAACCACGCCTGAAGATATGAACACTACCGGGAGCATGCTTTTGATCACCCCAAGGTGGAGAATGATGAAATACAAGTGCTGGGAACTGAATCTCTCTAATCCGGTCTCTCCTTTGGCCATTTAAAGCGAGAGCTCTAATGGGAATGCTCATCGAGAGACGCCCATGAGGATCATGCAATCAATTTGTGTCTCTCGATGTGTGGCATGTGAGTACCGGATACAAGGAAGGAAGATAAGAAGCAATAAGTGCTGGTTATCTACATGATGACGTCACGTGTTAACTCAGCGGACTTGAATATAGTCAGATATGAACGGACTTGAAAGATGTCAAACACGAGAAAAGTTTTAACCCCCAAATCCCTACTTTCCCCGATTGTAATCAGAGTTGGAAGAAACCTTGGATGAGGTGGCCTAAACCGCCACTCCGAGGCCCAACCATTGGTTCTACGTGAAGTACTCGGTACATAGATCGGAAGGCAACCTCCAGTGATCTTCTGGGTAGCGGTACTCCACACTCTTGTCAGCCCCAGGATTTGCCCCCAGATGCTAAAAAAAATTAATTCTTTGCAGGCTCGGGTAGCGCGGCGAGTAGCGGTGACCTCAAACTTGGTAGCGTTCACTATAGAGTTCAAAGACACTGGTACATCGTCTTTACTTTGTGATACAGCCAATCAATCGGTGCCGATTCACCGCCCGACTCTCAGACCCATTCAATCTTTCCTTCTGGAATTCTTCCGCTTCTCCTTTATCTCTCCTTGCGCAGCCCTCGTTTCATTATTTTTTTTTCTTTGACTCTGTTCCTGTATTCTAATCCATTGCATTCATTCCCTTCATTTCCTTCTATTCCCAGGGCACGTTGTGTCGTTACAATCTTTCCATACCTTGATTCGCCCCCTTCAGCCCGATACACTTGCATTTTCTATATCAACACCATATAGACTGGGATTGGAGAAAAAGTTCAATCATTTTGTGAAAATATACTACTGATCAGCCAAAGGCCATCAGTGCTAGTATATTTGTTATTAATTCGCCTTTCGTTACTCCCGAACTGCCGACGTCATGTCGCCACGAGAGACCACTACCTCCACGAGACGCCACCCCTCGTTATCACTTCGCCCACGAGCCCGCACCGCAGTGCAGATCACTTTTCCCAAAGAGTGTACATTCGGCGAGTGGCAAGAGACCTCCCCGGTGGAGGCATGCCAGGATAATAATGCTTCGGTGGTCGAGGAGATGGAGCCCTTTCCGCATGCCGTGCCCCGGCGCCGTGCGGCTAAGAGCTTCTCGAGCTTGCGCCATCCGATGGATGGATTAGTTGCGTTGGGACGCCGTCTTTCGGTCACCCTTCGCAACAAATCTTCGAAGCATAATCTGCGCGCTGCTGGAGAGGAGGAGGAGACTGAACGCCACTACCAAATCGCAGGTCATTCCCACAAGCGCAATGCCGCGTCTGGTAACTGGGAGGTGCAAACTCAGCCGTGGACCAACACCTACAGCGTCAACCGACGTCCCTCCCTGAACAGCGTCTCCGCATTACATGGTTTCTATGCGCCCACCTCGGCCATTCCAATTCCTATCCCAGGGCATGGATCGGAACCGCCCATCTTACCGAATGATCGGTTCTCAGGTGCGGCGGCTCGTGCTGCGGCTGCTGCGCAGAACGAACAGATGGAGATGGCTAGGCTCGAACTTGCCCGATCGGTACAAGAGAAGACTCTCGATACGATTGTGACGCAAGATTCAGAGAGCGGAATCGAAATCGACCTACGGGACCATACTGACTCGGACACTGAGCTGGATATTTTACGCATTGGTAAGGATCTGACTCGCGATCCCAATTTTTGCCATATTGATTGCATGGCTAACTGATCTTTAGATCCGGCTTCGTACTTGCCTGCTGAAATTATGACAAACATTCTTTCTCACTTGGATCCTGCTTCCTTGTTGAATTCCGAGCTTGTATCGCATCTTTGGAACCAGCAAGCCTCGTCTCCTTACGTCTGGAAGCCTGTGTTCCGTGGCGCCTACCCCCGTCGTCCTGCTAGTTCCACAGCAACCAAGAAAAAGCAGTCTTTCGGGTTGGGAAAGAAGATTCCTAACCAAGACTGGAAGAGAATGTTTCTTGTCCGGCGAGCTCTCGAGCATCGCTGGAAAGAAGGCAAAGCGGCAGCCATTTACTTGCATGGACACCAAGACAGTGTCTACTGTGCGCAATTTGATGAGTAAGTTGAACATGCCTGTTAATCCATCTCTTTGTGAATCAATCGATGCTAATGCCCTGCTAGGGATAAAATTATTACTGGGTCTCGGGATCGCACCATTCGTGTATGGGATGCTCACTATCCTTGGCCTTGCCTCAAGGTCATTGGTCCTCCTCCGGGTGATGTGCCTGGAATTGGCCAAGTGAACAATCCAGCCCAACAGGCGACTGGAAAGTCTCCCTTTATGACCATCTGTCCCCCGTCCACTCCTTTGGAGAACATTATCTCGCCGATGGAGCAACCACTTGACTACCACAGCGCCTCGATCCTCTGTCTGCGATTTGATGAGGAGATCATGGTCACTGGGTCTTCTGACTATACCTGCATCGTGTGGGATATTAAAAATGATTACAAGCCGATCCGTCGTCTTGCTGGACACCGTGCTGGTGTACTGGATGTCTGTTTTGATGATCGTTACATCGTTTCATGCTCCAAGGATAGCACCATTTGCGTGTGGGACCGTAAGACCGGTGAACTACTGAAGAACCTCGTCGGTCACCGCGGGCCGGTTAATGCTGTGCAACTGCGGGGTGATCTCGTGGTGTCGGCCAGCGGTGATGGCGTGGCTAAGCTGTGGAACGTCACATCCGGCCACTGCGTCAAGGAGTTCCCCAGCAAGGACCGCGGTCTAGCCTGTGTTGAGTTTAGCGATGATGGTCGAACCATCCTGACTGGTGGAAATGACAAGACTATCTATCAGTTCAATGCCAACACTGGCGAGTTGGTTAGTGAACTTAAGGGCCACACTGGCTTGATCCGCTCGCTACACCTGGACAGCATGAACAAGCGTATCGTCAGCGGAAGCTACGATATGAGTGTCAAGGTTTTTGATGCTGACTCTGGCGAGCTATCTATTGATCTGCCTGGATGGACCACCAGCTGGATGCTGAATGTCCAGTCTGATTACCGCCGCATTGTGGCCACCAGTCAGGACTCCCGGGCTGTGATCATGGATTTCGGCTACGGCCTCGACGGAATTGACCTGTTAGAAGAGTGATCTCGGGTCTCTGTTTATATAATATATTTGCTCTGAAAAGAATATTTAGCGTGTTATTCCTTTGGTTTGGGACAGATTGGTTGGCATCCATGGATGGATTATGGGGGAGTTGGTACAAAATTGGGAACTTCGGACATTTGACATTTGAAAGTTTAGGGGGCACTCGGGGCATAGATCTTTTACACGTTCACTTTGGGGCTTTCATGCGTTAAAGCTTTGGATTACAGCAATGGACTATATACAATCGACCACAGGCACTCCTTTGTCTGAAAAATATTCCCAGACATACTTCCAATAGTCTAATATAGTTCCATAGAACTGAAAAGCTAGACATGGAAGCCTGAGGCTGTAAGGCGGTGAGATGACGTAAAGTCCTTGCGATTGGTTGTTTTGGTGCCTAGTGCCACTGTGATCCGTGGGTTTTGGCATCAAAACAATCACGTCGCTGTTTTGCATCAACACAGACAGGCAAACCCTGACAAGGAGCCCTGGTTCTGAATAACACATTCCTGATTAGCGCTTCGCCCACTACGCTCCATTTCACGTCCCTCCCACCCCCGTTTCCCTTACAATTTCGGCTACGGCTATCACTACCCCACCATGGGTGAATCCAGGTTCGGCTGGCACCCCCTATCGTCAATCAGTTGCACGACGCGTCAATGATATACTAACAATAGTGTTTATTTAGACAAGAGCTGCTGGCTTGGTTGAACAACCTGCTCCAGTTGAACATTACCAAAATCGAACAATGTGGAACCGGGTATGATAGATCGACAAGCCCCCTCTTGTGACGACTGGTCAACGGATTGGCGGCTAGAAGAGTGTGACTGACGTGGGATTCTGCATATTCGATACAGTGCCGCACTATGCCAGATCTTTGATTCGATCTTCAGTGAGTTCAGCCTTGATTGCAAGATTCGCCGACTAGCGGTCAGATGCGAAAGGGGAAAGGGCAAGAAAAAAAAAAAAGCTGGATGGTCTTTACTGATGCGGTGGTTGTTTTTCTTAGTGGACGTGCCCATGTCTCGCGTCAAGTTCAACGTCAACACCGAATATGCCTACCTGCAGAACTTCAAGGTCCTCCAGAGTATGTCTCGACGAACCTGATCTCGGTCCCCGACCCCATCTGAAGTGCCTAACCTTCGTTCAGACGTTCTTGCCCGCCATGGCGTAGACAAGCCCGTCCCCGTTCAATCCCTCACCAAGTGCCGCATGCAGGATAACCTAGAGTTCCTTCAGTGGGTCAAGCGATACTGGGACCAGCACTACCCCGGTGGTGAATATGATGCCATTGGCCGACGGAAGGCATCGGGTGCCCCTGCTGGTGCTGCCTCTGCTTCTTCACGCGCTCCCTCGGCTGGTTCTCGCCGTGGAGCTACCCCGGTCACATCTGCTGCCCGTCCCCGGGTTGCTACTTCAGGCCCTAACACCTCGGCCCTGACACAGGAGATTGCCACCCAGAAGGAGGCCATCGCTGGTCTTGAGAAGGAGCGGGACTTCTACTTTGCTAAGCTGCGTGACATTGAATTGCTCTTGCAGACCGCCATTGAGGCTGACCCTGAGCTGGAGAAGGAAGAGGACACTCTGGTGAAGCACATCCAGGGCATTCTGTACTCGACTGAGGTGAGTTTATGATTATGTCACTTGTTATGCTTATCCGCTAGGAGGCTCCATGCTAAACTTTGTTTTTCAGGATGGATTCGAAATCCCGGCCGAGGCGGAAGAGGGTGTTGCCGATGAATTGGAGACATTCTAAGCGGCAAAGTAGGGAGGGGAATCTGATAGCGCGAGAACTGTCCCATTTTACTAAATACCCCCCGTTTGTGTTTCTCAAGATGAGAACGCAGATAGTGAATTTACACCTGTGAAGTACAGAGAGTAGAGAGATGATTATTATTGGTGTGGTTTCACCAGGGTTTAGATGATTGGTTGCACCGGGGCCCCATTTAATAAGTAATCACCTGTAATATTAATAGGACGGGCTTCTGTCCTTACTGAACAATAATTAAACCCGCGTGAGACGCTAAACTGCATGCAGTTTAGCGGGGGTGACAGTGGCTGGCCAGAACCCTCGGCAATCTCCACTTCTTCCCCTCTGATTCGTCCTTTCACTCGTGTACCTGCAGCGTCACTATTCCTTTTTCGAGCCCCCCGTTGGTCTCCTCGCATCTTTATGGATTTTCCTTTTCCAAATAAACAAAGAGGCCTTCTGAATTGATCTTGATTCTCTCAACTTTGAAATCTTCCAATTCTTTGTGAGCATCCCGACTCCCTGAAAGTATAGGGGAAAGCCCTAAGTGTAGAAACCAATTTGGCCCCGTCGGGCTACTTCGTCATCCACGCGGGTCGGGACTTAGCTTCGATTAGGGGAGCGCTGGGTCCCGGTCTGGCCGTTCCACCCATTTCGCTTTTTTCTCTTCTCTTCTCTCCTTCCCCCACTCTCAAGACATACTCAACAGAGTCACTGTTTCTGCGAAAGAAAGTCTTCGGAACTACGTCGTGTTACAAACGCCCAGTGCGTCTTGCTTATCACCGTTGAACCCGTCGCTTCCGGGTCGACGCTGATATCCTTTGATCGTTAGCGCTTTGGAGGGAAAATCGTCTTCTGCAATGTTCAACATGGACTAGGCCGCGCGGTCTCTTCTTCACTTGTGTTTTTTTTCTTCACTCTTTTGATCCTGGTACGTTCCTAGTGGGGCATATGACCCCGAGTTAGACCGAAAAAAGAAACGAAACAACACAATGTTTACCATGTCGCACCTCAATCAACGGTGAATTGAACTATGCTAATAGTATCCAACCACCAGGCTATTCAGACGAATGCCATTCACTCATTACTGAACTTCAATCGTTGGCGGTTTATTCTATCCGGCCAACATCCATTCCTTACTTCCTCCGCCAGCTTCCTCCTTTTGGAAGTTTTGGATCCATTCATTCTATCGAACTAGCGGGCAAGACCCGGCTGCTGTCTATCCCGACGGATTAATCGCCTAGGAACATTCACTTCCATTCGCTATCGTGCTGGTCGATCCAGCCCCGACCTCTGTGAGGACATACGACAAATCTTTGTTCCCACACTCTTTATTTTTTGACAACCATCGGCACGATGTCTCATCACGGATATCGCCATTCCCGGATCGGCAGGATCATCAATTCAAAGCATCGACATGAGGCTAGTGAAGGAGATGTGGTGGATGACTCAAACCCAATCGTGCAGAACGTAAACGAAGTGCAAAAGCCTCTGGGGTCAGAGGATACAATTTTGGCCGAGCCATGCTACCCGCTGCTGGACAAAGCTTGCCTGGAGAATAGAGCTACTCTCTCCGATGACTTCCTGGTAAAACGACAAGCTGAGTCATCTCAAACTACAGCTGCAGTGGAGACTGTAGTGCAAGTGGTGGAGAGTGCCTCACCAACTTGGTCATCCATCGGAACGGACTTTCCAATGACAAATTCAAGCACGGCTCTTATTGGGGTGACGATCTCGGTGGGTGATACAGTGCTCGTGACCTCTTCAACGGATTCCCCAATCACGTCGATCACATCACCTGCCACGCAGATCACTACTACGGCCACAAGCAATCAGCGTGTACCTATTTCGTCGCCCAAGGTCTCTTCAGCTGCTAGCTCTCAGCCTTATAATTCCACTCCTCTAGTTTCATACGCCAGCAGCCCGACAACTTCGGCGACAACCATTACCCCAACTACAAACAGTGTTTACTATTACTCAACATCATCACTGTCATCACTGTCATCATCATCGTCGTCATCATACTCATACTCATCCTCGTCCTCCTACTACGACTACGACTCTACCACTTCGTGGACTGGCTACTATTCAACGACTCAACCGCCATCTTCATCTACGGAATCGTATGGAGGTGCAGTGCACACTGGTACTAGTTCTGGCTCTGGGGCCGGTGATGGATCAGGATCATCCACGACCACAGGGTCTTCAGGCTCAGGATCTTCCATCTCCGCTAGAACATCAAAAATTGTAGGCGGGGTAATAGGCAGTGTTGCTGGTCTAGCCTTGATTTTCGCTCTTCTCTTCTATATCCTTCGCCGTCGTGGCTACTTCCAGCGTTTCTTCAAAGACCAAGGAAATCAAGCCCTTCCGTCCAGCGATGCCGGAACTGCTGCTACCAGGGAAATGGCCGAGAGACCTTCAAGCGTCTTTACCACTTCATACCTGGCTCCCGCCTTTATGAAGCGCTGGCGCCAGTCGACGATGACCACAAGGACTGACAGCACAGTCGATTCCAATTCCAGCGAGCGCGGATTCCAAAAGATCTCGGGCCGGAAGATACCTCCCGTTCTAACCCACGGAGGAGATGGCTTTGGCGGTGGATTAGATGGTGACTCGCCTACCATCCCCGACTGTCTGATTGGTCTATCTCTCCCATCCGCTAGTGCAGGACCTAGTGGAGGAAATTTGTCTTCTCCCGGTGGACATGGTCCGCCTCCAGCATCCCCGTATGGCTCACCACTTGACACGAACTACACACGGGAAGCGGACGAGGTCCCACCCCCAGATCGGCCCAAGATTCAGCTTCCCGTCTCCAGCTCAGTGAATTTCGGCTCTCCCACAATGGTCACTTCTTCTCCGCACCTGATTCCTCAGCCCCAAAGTGCGGTGCCTCAGCAACCGGATTCAGTGGGACGGAGCCATCCAAGCTTTGACGGAAGCCGTGGCAGCCGCTTCACGGAGAGTCTAGATCTGTGATCCAGAACACCCTCTCCGAGATATGCGATATGCGATACGAATTAGAAAAAACAAAACAAAACAAAAAGCCGATGCATTTACGGGGCTTGGCGATCTGGCCTTGCCGATGGCCACGACCCTTTTGAGCGCTTTGATTTGGATACAGTCCTCTTTCGTCTTCACCTTCTTGTTCTGCTTTGCTTCGTCTTCTCCTACTCTCTGAGCCCTTCCTGTCGTTGACACCATTTTTTTCATCTTTTCTCTTCTCTTGTCATTTCTTCCATATAGATACCCATTCTCTGATCCCCTCACTTGTCAATATTTTGTTCTCCATCTGTTGTCTATCTGTCTGTATTTCTTTTTTGTCGTTGCTTCCAGGAACATTTTAGTAATATGGTTATGAGCCAATCTTCGGTCATGCCATTAATGTGTGGATAGTCCAAGATAATTTAATAATTGAGCCTAGAGAAAATACGTTCTGATCATCACCATAGAAGCCTAGGATGTGGCTGCGAAGTATACTTATTTTAGTACTTAAATTCATCATTGCATAGTTGTCAAACTGGCTTCTGATTGGTGATGGAGTGCGAACCGGACATGCGTGTTTGCTATGAATTTAGCAGAGCACGAATGGATGTATACTCCGAGTCAGCAATAGGCCAGCCATCTACACGACTGACCATCTAGACATTAGATTGGCTCGCAGCTAGACGACTATTCCCATCGGGAATCACGGCTCAATGCTCGTCATCCGCCAGCCTGTTAGTTTCAATCGCGAATGGCGACAACTGCCTCGACGCCCTTGATGTTCGTTCCCACACTCTTTTGCTCGTGCCTTTATACTCTCTAGGTCACCACCAGGCATTTATGTTACCGTGCAAGACATTAGCATTCTAAGTCATATTTACCTCTACACTCTTAGGCTTGATCTTCTCAACCCTAGCTTGAGACATGCGGGTCTAATTTGAGCCATTCCCTAGTAAACTCCTGCTAGGGGGTTGCTACTTGGACACCGTACTTGTTACGTGACATAGTGAATGCCTGCACCCCATTTGCATACAGAAAAAAGTGCCATTAGTTTCTGCTTCTGTATCACTAATTTAATCGTTACAGCCGGCGACTTTTAAGACTTCATCAACTCACTAGATACTTCACTGAGTGTTGGATAGGAGTGATAAAAGCAAATTAGATTCGAGTTGGGGACAATCCCCTATAATGTCTATCATCAATTTGAGAAAATACCCTGAGTCGAGCGAAAAGAAACAAACAGAGTAGATAGCCACATTGGTAGTAGGGTTTATCTTTTCGCCCCGGCGTGTTTGAGGTTGTCCACTATCTCAGAATGGCCCCTTGCGAACGCGGCTTGAAGAGCCGTTTTTTTATCCCAGCCAAAAGGAGGTGCATTGACATTAGCATTTGCTGCGATCAACATATCAACCACCTCACTGTGACCCCCTCTTACTGCTGCCTGAAGCGGCGTGTCACCTGCGTTATATATGGGCATGTTGACGTTCGCGCCGGCTGCTATAAGTGTCTCTACTATTTCTGAGTGTCCCCTCCCGGCGGCTTCATGGAGTGCAGCTCGTTGTTCTGGCGCAACTGCATTAACATCGAAATTTGCTGCAATGAGTGTTTTGACCATGTCAATATGCCCCACTGCCGCTGCTACGTGTAGTGCAGCTACGCCGTCGTCAGTACTGAGTGTGTTTTGCGCTGCCATGATCCTATCCACGACCTGGATGTGCGATCGCTCTGCCGCTATCTGAAGAGCCGTCATTCCAATTTTCCCCTTCCAGTCAAGCTTGGCATTCGCAGCAATGAGCCTCTCGACAACTTTCGTGTGGCCTTCTGCCGCTGCTGCTTGGAGAGCCGATCGTCCATCACTGTCCTCCAAAACGACGTTAACATCAACCCCTCCTGCTATCAGCTTCTCCAACATGCCCATATGTCCCCTGACAGCTGCTGCGTGTAGTGCAGCTACACCGTCCGAAGCATTGAGTTTGCTTTGCGCTGCCATAATCTTATCCACGACCTGGATATGCAGTCGCTCTGCAGCTATTTGAAGAGCCGTCATTCCAATTTTCCCTTTCCAGTCAAGCCTGGCATTCGCAGCAATGAGCCTCTCGACAATCTCAGTGTGACCCTTCGCGGCCGCTACCTGGAGAGCTGATCGTCCATCGCCTCCTTCTGGAGAAGCATTCACATTAACGCTCACTGCAATGAGCCTCTCTACCAAAGCAAGGCTCCCTCCAGCCACTGCTGCATGAAATGCGATTGGCGCATCTTGAGGGCAAAGATCAAGATGAATCCCTAGTAGCCTCTCAACCACGTCAAGGTGTAAGCTGTCTGCAGCTGCTTGTAGAGGTGTTTTTCCGAGTGAATCAAGAGAGAGAACATCGGCATCTGAAGCGAGCAGCCTCGTCACCACTTGTGCATGCCCAAGTTTTGCAGCTAGATGGAGAGGTGTTGCTTCGTTTGACGGCACATTTAAATCCGCATTTGCAGTAATTAGCTCGTCAACAATTTCAAGATGACCTTGCGCGGCCGCCATTTGGAGCGGGGTTTGACTACACATTATATGGTCTCTTTTGATGATACCTTTTCTGTTGACATCGGCATTGGCTGCGATTAGCCTCTTAACAACCTGTAGATGACCGCTGCGCGTCGCAGCAAAAAGTGCAGTCTCGCCGCCGACCGCTGTGTTAGCATCTGACCCTTCTGCCAGGAGGGTTTCTGTGGAGGCATGACATCCACTTAGTGCAGCACAAAAAAGACCATGGTTCAGGATCTCGGGGGAATTGTGTCCAGTTCGAATGATCACGTTCGTGAAACGATGCTGATCGCGACGAGCGACATGACTCAAAATATATTGTTTCACTTCTATTGTAAAAAGTGGCGCTTGAGTTTCCGACAGATACCAAAGTAGCCCACCGTGCCCATGGGCTAGTAACCACCGTACCGCTTCTGGAATATTTTCCTTATGACTAGGGCTTGTTTTGTTCTGCTTCCATGGTCTGTGTGCAGGGATCTTATCCTCCTCGATACAACGGCAAAACAAAGGCCACATCCTGTCATCGTCGCTTGGAGAGATGTCAATCAAATGCATAAACCAGGAGTTGGTAGCATAGGGGAGAAACGGGAAGGCTATTCTCTTGTCCTCATCAAAATTCAAATAGTTCATCCGTAGTATATCCATTGCTTTTCGCTCAATTTCACCAGAGCTAAGATGCTGAAGCTTTGGGTAGTGAGACAAAAGCTTCTGCGCCGCTTGACTGGTGGTGCTTCTGGAGTGATTGATAGAGATTGCACCAATTTGGACGGGGCTGACAGGAGTGTCCCAGCCCTGTCTTCTCCTGGAGACATCGCCTTTAAAGTTGATGAAATCAAGGTAGACCATGCAAAGAAGCCCAACGCGCTGGTCGACCCACGTCATATCGAACTTTGCTAGGCCGTTTTGGCTAAACAAATGTTGCTTCACACTCGGGTGAATATAATGAATTGTCGATTCCTCTTCGTCCATAAATAGCAAACCACAGGAGTCCGAAACCAACTTCTTCATGTCGTTAGGAAAGTTTTGACGATCAAGCGACTTTTGGTCCGGCGATACACTAAGTAGTTCTTGATATTCCGAAGACACCAATGGTCGCTTCATCACGCCGCAGTATTGGAGCAAGTTCAAAACTTGATCTTTATCGCGGCCTTTATACATCCGACGAACCTTGCGGTCAAAGATTTCTGCCATCCCGCGGGGCGGGTGTTCAAGCGCTGCCAGGATTGCCTTATCACTAAGTTCTGTACAAAGCTCTTCGATAAATAATCGTGTCCATAGAAACCTATTCAATGACGGTTAGCTATATTGCAATAATGTGAGATCCACAACAAGTAGGTTACTCGTAATAAATGTGTAATTCATACTCTGCCCTGATACTCACATTCCACTAGAACCATCTTGTAAGGCTCTCTTTATGTGCAGGATTACTTTTGGGTCTCCCAGCTTCAACTGCTTGGTCTCAAGACAGTTGTCCAATCGTGTGTCGATGTAAATTTTCATATCTGATGCGACCTTGGTTTCCGTGACGGAAATCTTGAACCTGGCTATCGCTGCCCCGGTTGACCTGAACAACTCGTCTTCCATACCCGGTCGACCCGAATATAGAATCTTGAACTTCCCGGGTCTCCTTTGGCAGAGCCTTTCAATATTCTCGACGACCTCCCGAACCGTCTCTGTATTGCATTCGTTTATTCCATCGATCATGACGAACGATTTTTGATCTATGTCCAGATTTGACAGAAGAAAGTCGGTGACATCTGTCGTGTCGAAGTCTTGACGAGCCTTATTCAAGGCCAGCAGGCGGATGCCTAGGGCATGTTCAATTTGAGTGTCCAGAAGTTGACGAGTAAGGCTTCCAATGATATTCCTCGCGGACAAAGAGTCTTCCATGTCAGCGCAACAGACGTGATATGAGACAGCTTCATTACGTTTGGCGCTGAGAGCTGTATGGAGTTGGGCAATCATATTACAAACTAGTATAGTTTTGCCGACTCCCATAGTCCCTGAGCACCACAAGATTGAGCTTTCTGGGCCATCTCTCCACTTATGGAATACTGGTTCTTGAAGTATCCATTCCGCGGTCGTAGGAATGCGTTGTCGGAGAGCTTGTTTCCACGGCTTAGCACTGTTGATGGTGGACAGATTTCCTCGAATTTGACATCTTATTCGAGCAATATCTCTTGCTTTTGCATCGATTTGATACTGGTCGATTTGATCATGTTGTTTGGAAGCCTGTTTGTAGAAGTCTCGAGCAACGAGTCGGAACTTTGTGCTCTCTATGCTCTCATATTCTAGCAGCTTCTGTGAATCATATTCTGCCTTGAGTGAGGCCAGCAGAATCTGTTGCTCGATTTTCTTTCTTGACTCATTGAGTTCGTCAAGAAAGGGTTTGAACTCGGATGCAAATGGCATAACAATAGACGAAATATAATTTGCGAAGGCTGGCCGTCGTGTGATAATGATAATCTTGGTGCACAAGCGAATTATTATTGCATAATATTCGCAGAGAGCACTTTGTAGATTTAGACATCCAGGGTAGAGCTTGCCGAACTCTTGAAACGTTGGACATATTTTACCAATAAACATGATCGTTCTCGTAACCTCTTCGAAATAAGATGCCATATTATTTGCCGTCATTATTGCTGTTTTGACACCACCCCATACAAGAGCCGCTATAGGGGGATTCGAACTGACAAAAGTGTCTACCACGCCACTGAATTGTTGCATGGCCTCGAGAAAAGTAAGCAGGCGAGGTGCGACGCATCTTCTTTCGGTGCTATTGTTTTGTGCATCAACATTGGCGACAAATTGGATGACGTTCAGCACTCCTGGCACGCTTTGGTTAGAATGATATTGTTGTTTTTCTTCGCCTGTCAAAGCCTCCTCAAACGCGTCCAGCGCTTGTTGGAGCAGCTGGGTCGGATCTGAGCCATGTGCTCTTCGGATGTTTAAGACTAAAGCACACATGAGCGAAATTATTTTCGTCGTCGTGTCAGTATCATTGCTTTAATAGTTGGCGATGGTGTAGAAAAATAGGAAACAATCGTTTGGTGAGTTTGAAGCAATAAGCAAAGCGGGGCTGAGCTTTTCAGCCCCATCGACGTGTTCGTGCGTTCGCGCCGTGCCGCTCCTACCTGGCTATTAGGCTTGTTCCTGGGGCTCGATATAAGATTGAAGAGCGTGCGTCTAACAGTGGTGCTGAAACCACGGTATTCAGACCCATAGCTGGTCCCCCTAAGAGGATTCAGCTCCTCCTTCAGGGATACGGTATACCTGCGTATGTCCACATGTGGATAGACAATGTGATGTATCAATAATAATATACGGTCATCTGTAGGCAAGCCACACCATATGCGTTACATGGAGGCATAGAGACCTCTCATACGATTAGAGTACTTCAAATTTGGGCTTGGGAGTAACAGTCGAAGAGTGTGGATGTAAGTCTGATCTCGGAAAGTAATACTTTGCTTTCGGGAATTGCTGTCACTGCACCACCTTTTACGTTTCTTCTCGAACCTCAACGCAAGGCTTCAACGGCCGAGGAGGTACCTACCACTAGTAGGTTTCTGATATGCTTTGAATGGTATCATTTTATCATGGGTAGCTCTGAAGTCACCCTCTCCTCCGGCCGCTTTTAGACTAGCTCTTTCTTTTTGCCTGGAAGCCAACCAATACTTTGCTTCACAAGCAAGCATAAAAGAATACTGATAATGCCAGAATCCAATCTTACTTCACTATCGCCACTCCAGCTTTCCGTGACAGCGGAATCATTCTTAGAGCCTCCCGGTAGAAGTCAAAATCCCGCTGATACACCTCTTAACGCCATGACAGGCTGTCGGACGCGACTCGAGAAATTGCTGTCGCGGCCGGACATCTACGAAATAACCGTGGTCACTCAGGCTGAATCCAAGATCTCACCGGTAACTGAGAACGAGTTTGATGAAGACACAATTCTGGGATTCTTGGCAGTAAACAAGGAAGAAAATGCACTGGATCAACTTTTTGTTCATTCTAGGGCACAGGGTCTAGGTCTGGGGGCTGTGCTTCTAGCCCTTGCGAAGACTAGGCTGCCGCAGGAGAAGGGGGGGTTTTGGCTGCGGACTGCTGAGGGGAATTTGCCTGCTTGTAGGTTCTACGAAAAGAACGGATTACGGTATGATAGGAGAGAAAACATCCTGTTTAGGGTCATTGGACTTGTATCTATGTGTGGGAATGATACAAATGCCCAGCTATATGTCACCACGCTTGAACATAATAGCAGCTGGTAACGGACTCGCCAAAGATTAGGTATTCGAAACACCTTCAAAAGCCCTACATTCGTGCAATGTCTTGCCCAGGCGTTTACTCCGCGATTATATCCACGCTTAATAAGCGGGTAAATACGAAATCTGCCTTGGGTCGCTTGTTGCTATATAGCCGACATTTTAAGACATCTTACTCCAGGCTGATTGCATTACAGCCTCCTCTGCTGATCAGCCACCATGTAACCCCACGATCGCATGTGTCCGAGTGCCTGGAGGCTCAGCTTGGCATATGCCTAGAGACCTGGTGGTCATCACCTTATCTCCGCACCGCCACACCTTTAATTGCCACGGGGCTCAGCCACATGGTCGTGGCTAGTGGCAAGATCACCGCCAAGCTTCCTTGCAGACTGAATCATACCAGTGCTGAGTGGCCAAAACACATGATCTTCGCATCCCTGCCATCATCTGCCAATGAGGATTTGTCGTCGCTTACAGAGATTGATTGATAATTCGAGTGACTTCCAAACTTTGTCTGCACAGACCTCTAAGTATCTCAAGCTATACCAAGCCGCTATGACATCCTCGACAAAACTCTCTCGTCTCCTTACTTGGTGGAAACAATTACCATGAAATTTGATGGGTGAACATTATATCTGACGCATAGAGTTAGGCGGAGTTTGTCAAAATCCATATCATTGGTTTTTCATTGAGGCGCAGCAAGCAAACCACTCCACCCAAAGGTAACCGGCGGCAAGCCCAAATCCGTCAGCACGAACGGGGATTGGACGGCTTTGTTCGCGGAACCAGTTCCAATATCTGATCCTGTCGTCAGGCCCAGCGCCACGGGCCGAAAAGAATAAGCTGGAGTTTGAGAGATAGTATGCCGGCGCCTAGATTCGTCAATCAAGATTAGTAGATCCAAGCATATGTCACCCTGGTGTCCGTGTACTTCATCCTGGCTAGCGGCTCCTTCCAATTCGCCCCCAAGTATTATCTCTGTTTCTGCTATCCGTACCTCGGATTATGCTTGTAGCCTTTGGTCTGATGAGTAGTTGGGCCGCCCAGTAACCTAAACAAGAGGCTGTGTTCTTGGGAAACGTCATCTTGAAAGGATCACCCCGGGTGACGGTCTTTTCCTACCCTCGTGCCAATACTGTTGCCGCTGTTCTTTTCAACAAACCTGTGGACCTCAGCTTGGCATCTTCTTAACTCCTAGCGCGACTTGGATGTCCCATCGATGTTCGGCTCTACATTCTCTCGGCAGTCTAGGCATTTATACACAGCCACCTTGGAGGGTCATAACAGTCTCTTGCGCCCCAGATTTGAAACAGGAACAACAGACGAAATTTCAAACTGGAACCCTTTATTAAACTTGCATAATTGAAGGAGCTAGCTTGGTGCATTAGTGGCACCCATGTCTTCTCCAAATCACAACGCGGCCCATCAGGGCTCATTCTTGAGCCCGATTGTGGTTACCAATACTTCGGGCAGAGAGGTGCGTTCCTATACATCCCCAGCATCCGAAATGAGTTCGGCGCCAAAATACCCATACTAACATTATGCTTTTCGACCCACCAGCGCTCGCTATCTGTTTCATCAGCAGCAGCTTCTTCATCATGTCCCAGTCCCACAGATTTTGCCCATAGTCCATCATCAACTATATCTCCAGATATGGCATGGAATCAAGATCCAAACCACCTGAGCGTGCACAATGCCTCACAGCATCGGCCCTCACAGTCCATCGACGGAGATACCCTCCGTCCACGCTCGGACTCTTTCGTCTCAAATACAGATACTATGGCGCTTCGTTCGAGAACAAATTCCGACGTCGGTACAAACAATAAAATACTATACGACGATGTGCCGCTCTCTGAGGCATTACGGCCCGATCCTCGCGAAGAAGCCGATTTCCACGTCCAAGATAACAGATTCGCCTTTTCACCGGGCCAACTGAATAAAATGCAGAATCCGAAATCCCTCGCTGCTTTTCATGCTCTTGGTGGATTGCAGGGACTTGAACGTGGTCTCCGGACAGATATCCATGCTGGCTTATCTGTTGATGAAGGTCGATTGGGTGGGTCTGTGGATTTTCAGCAGGTCACGCCGCCTTTATACGATAGACGGCCGTCGACGACTAAATCACCGCTTAATGAGAAGAGCAGTGAGGTGCCGAGTACGACGCCTGAGGTTATTTCTGGCGATGGTGGCTCACCTTTCGAAGACCGGACTCGGATATTCGGGCATAATAAACTTCCGGCTCGGAAGTCGACTGGCTTTTTCAAATTATTCTGGATTGCGTATAATGACAAGATCATTATTCTGCTGACTATTGCTGCTATTGTTTCGTTGTCGTTGGGCATATACGAGACTATTGATGATGGAACTGGAGTGGAATGGGTGGAAGGTGTTGCTATTTGTGTTGCTATTTTGATTGTTACTGTTGTTACTGCTGCCAACGATTGGCAGAAGGAAAGACAGTTTGCTAAGCTAAACAAACGGGTGAGTTATATATCATTTTTTTCTTTTGCTTTTTCATTTGCTGACATGTTATCGTCTAGAATGATGATCGGGATGTCAAAGTCATTCGCTCAGGCAGGTCCATGATGGTGTCTGTCTATGATATCATGGTAGGCGATGTCCTCCACCTTGAACCTGGCGATTCTATTCCAGCCGATGGAATCTTGATCTCGGGGCATGGTGTGAAATGTGATGAATCTTCTGCGACTGGTGAGTCTGATCAGATGAAGAAAACGGATGGCAATGAGGTCTGGCAACAGATCGTCGAGGGTAGAGCGACCAAGAAGCTCGACCCTTTTATGATTTCCGGTAGCAAAGTTCTGGAAGGCGTTGGTACCTACTTGGTTACTAGCGTTGGGCCTTACTCTACGTATGGGCGCATCATGCTCTCACTGCAGACTACTAATGACCCGACACCGCTTCAGGTGAAGCTGGGTCGCTTGGCTGATTGGATTGGATATTTGGGTTCAGCGTAAGTAAAAAATGTCTTGGCAGATATACGGAAGAGTTTCACTAACGAGTTGCTTCAGTGCTGCAATCATCTTGTTTTTGATTTTGGTATTTCGATTTATTGCCGACTTGCCAAATAACCATGGTAATTCCGCTGCCAAAGGCAAGGAGTTTGTGGATATTCTCATTGTGGCTGTGACTGTTATTGTTGTCGCTATTCCTGGTAAGAGATCCTGCTCTCAACATGATTTTCAGAAGACTAATACCTGCTTTCTATCTAGAGGGTCTCCCATTGGCTGTCACACTGGCTTTGGCATTTGCTACCACTCGCATGGTCAAGGAGAAGAATCTCGTTCGTGTCCTGCGGGCCTGCGAGACAATGGGAAATGCCACAGTTATCTGTTCAGACAAGACAGGTACTCTGACCCAGAACAAGATGACAGTGGTTGCCGGTACCTGGGGCTCAAGCGAAAGCTTCAGCCAGTCCTCTGAAATTGATGTTGACACCGCTGGCAACAAACCAATGAGTACTACTGAGAGCTTCAAGAAGTTTTCAGGCCCGGTTAGAGATCTCATTATCAAAAGCGTCGCCTTAAATTCTACGGCATTTGAAGAGGTGAAAAATGGTCAAAAAGAATTCTTGGGAAGTAAGACAGAAGTCGCTTTACTCCAGATGGCTCTTGACTACCTTGGTATGGACCTTACTTCGGAGCGTGGATCTGCCGAAATCGCCCAACTTATTCCCTTCGATTCCGCACGGAAGTGCATGGGTGTTGTATACCGACAACCGGGCGCAGGATATCGTCTTCTTGTCAAAGGCGCCTCGGAGCTAATGGTTGATGCTTGTTCCGCGCAGATCACAGATCTTGATGCCTGCAAGGAGTCACTATGCACCGAGTCGCTGTCTGATGAAGAAAGACAGGTCATTTTGGCGACCATTGAGCAATACGCTAAGGGGTCTCTTCGAACCATTGGGATCATCTACAAGGACTTTAGTTCTTGGCCGCCACAAGATGCCAAGAGACTGGAAGATGACCCTTCTGCCGCGAGCTTCGACGATCTTTTCCACGACATGACCTGGGTTGGAGTTGTCGGAATCCAGGATCCACTTCGCCCAGAAGTTCCATCTGCCATTCGCAAATGTCACTCAGCAGGAGTTCAGGTCAAGATGGTGACAGGTGATAATGTCGCGACAGCCACAGCTATCGCGTCAGCCTGCGGTATCAAGACCGAAGATGGTCTTGTTATGGAAGGTCCCAAGTTCCGCCAATTATCGGACGAAGAGATGAATGAAGTCATTCCTCGCCTCCAGGTTCTGGCGCGTTCGTCACCAGAAGACAAGCGGATTCTTGTTGAGCGACTGAAAATTCTTGGTGAGACCGTCGCTGTCACAGGCGATGGCACCAATGACGGGCCTGCTCTGCGCACTGCCGATGTCGGGTTTTCTATGGGTATTGCTGGAACAGAAGTTGCCAAGGAAGCTAGCTCAATTATTCTTCTGGATGATAATTTCCGGTCGATTGTCACGGCCATTGCGTGGGGTCGGGCTGTCAACGATTCCGTGGCTAAGTTCCTGCAGTTCCAGATTACAGTTAATATCACCGCTGTGATCTTGACTTTCGTTTCATCTGTGTATAGCAGTTCAAACCAGAGTGTTTTGAATGCTGTGCAGTTGCTCTGGGTTAATCTAATTATGGATACCTTTGCTGCCCTGGCCTTGTGAGTATTTATCTGCTACCCTCACCAAACAAAGGCACTAGCTAACACATCAACAGAGCCACCGATGGCCCAACAAAAGATATCTTAGATCGAAAGCCCGTTCCGAAAACCAAATCACTGTTCACTTTAACGATGTGGAAAATGATTCTTGGGCAATCCGTTTATAAACTAGCCATCGTCTTCATGTTATACTTTGCTGGTGATCAAATCCTCAACGCACATCTCGTCTCCGACGACCCGGCACTCCGCGCAAAACAGCTTTCCACAGTTGTTTTCAACACATTCGTGTGGATGCAAATCTTCAACGAACTCAACAACCGCCGCCTCGATAACCGCTTTAACATCTTCGAAGGCATGTTCCGCAACTATTGGTTCCTGGGTATCAACACTCTCATTGTCGCCGGACAAGTGATGATCATTTTCGTCGGAGGCCAGGCATTCGGTGTGACCCGAATTAACGGCACCCTGTGGGCAGTTTGTATAATCTGTGGCTTTGGATGTCTGCCATGGGCTGTGGTGCTCCGCCTGATTCCAGACCGTCACTTTGGGGTTGTGTTTAATGCTATTGTTAGCGCATGTTCATTCATTCTCAGGCCATTTTTGATGGTCTGGAAGATAATTGTTCGTGGTGTGAAAGCGATCTTTCAACCAGTGACACGATTTTCCCGTCGGGTCTTTTCTCGTCGGCATGTGAAGACTAGTGAGTCTGCTCAAGAGTCATCGGGCACTCCTGAGGATTTGGATGCTCCTGTTGTTGATGAGGAGAATCCTGCGGAACAGAAGGTGGTTCAAAACGAGAGCCCCGAGCGGCCTTCTGCGCCACCGGCGATATCGGTACCCCCGATCACTGTGACTGTGTCGCCATAGATTTTGGGATTTCAAGGAAGATTTATAAGATTTATGAATGAGTGGCTGTTTGTTATACTTTTTGATAGCGTTTAGCGTGTTTTTTCTTTTCATTTTCTTGTCTTCTCATCTTCATGCCTATACGATATATAGATCAATATGATACCAAGGAAACCATCTCCCCTCGAATCCAGAGAAGAAGTAGAGTCATACGTCTCTTATTTCTTGGAACAAAAGTGAAGATAGTCGGTAGTTAATTTCAAGGTTGATCTCTGCTACTCTATTTGAGCTGAGTATCCCGGGTTCAGAGACCCAGTCTTGGTGCTTAGTTAGCCCTTTCGGGTACAAGGCAACCAATGTAACCATGAGAATAATAGAAGGGGAAATTGCACACATGCACATGTGGAGATTGCGATGGGGGCCAGAATGCAGGACTTCCTATATCACCAGGGCTGTTGCCTTGGGATATGCTAGGTAGCCCCCAGGGTTAATAATGATTCTCAACCATTAGGAAAATCCTGCATGTTCATGATTGCAGTAACTTTATCTCACATAAACTTCCTGAAGCTATTATGTACATCAGATTACCTGCAGGAACAGTGGCAGGGGGACTTTGGAACGAAACTTACTGAACGTTATTTCCTCCAACAACATTTGAATATGATGTTTACTAAGTGTCGAGTACCTCTGAGTCGGCAAATCCCCAGTCCAATTCAAAACAGAGTTTCATTCCGTGAATATACTTTGTAGTTAAAAATCTATAATTAGTGAGACAAAAAGCTTTGAATTGCTTATTGGCCTATCGTTGGCCCCCCACGCATGCCGCTCGCAACAAAGCGGCCTGTTGCCAAGACCAGTCCAGGGATCACCATGACTAAAGCTGCAACCCCCTCCTGAGAAACGTGGAGCTTCAAGATCCATGGATTGTATTCTGATTTTGAATCCATCCAACTCGTCGTGAGTGGTACGCGGGGGTGAAACAATGTCGACCAGCGCAGAATCCCCAGGTTTACGGAACCCGTTCCACAACCCGATCCCCTCTTCGCTTTCATGTACACAAACCCAACTTTCTCCGCACTAGCTCCCAACCCAACTAACAACTTCCAGCTGAATGCGCAAAGGCAGCGGCGATTGTCGACTCCTTTATCAACCCGAAAGTTGTCGGCGATGGCGGGATTCCGCGTAAGATCCTTTTGCGCGCTAAAGTAGGCGATTTTCCTGATCCTTAGCTACGCGGATGCTTACTATTCTAGGCCCTGGTTATCTGCACCGTATTTCGAATAGGGTTTATGGGTAGCGTGCGTTTTGGCTCTGGGGTTGTCGTGGTTCGTCTCCCCGATGAGAGCTGGTCCGCTCCATCAGCCATTGGCCTCGGCGGGCTGGGATTCGGTGGGCTCATTGGAGCCGAGTTAACGGATTTTGTGTTCGTTCTCTATAACGACGAAGCGGTCACGAAGTTCATGCAATCCGGTTTCCTGCATTTGGGCCTTAATGTCTCGGCTGCGTTCGGGGTGGGCCGCAGTGCGGAATCTGGTGGTATAGCAGGAGCTAAGGGCGTGTCGGGCTTCTACTCCTTTTCAAAAACTCGAGGGCTGTATGGGGGTGTCTCTGGTGAATTGGGAGTTATCACTGAGCGCTCGCGGGCCAACAAGAAGATCTATGAGCGGAAACTCAAATCGGTTCATTTGGCTGGTGGGGAGATCCCTTCTCCTCGTGAAGCTGAATCACTGATTCACATTCTCAATTCTATGGTGCCTCGTCCTTCCAAAAAGCCCGTTGGAAACCCTGCTGTGGATCCCAGTGCGAATCCCAGTGCGAATCCCAGTGCGAATCCCAGTGCGAATCCCAGTGCGAATCCCAGTGCGAATCCCAGTGCGAATCCCGTTGCGAACCCCGTTGTTAATCCCATTGTGAATCCTGATTCCAGTGGACTCCAATCTCTTGGTCGTGAAGTGCCGCCGGAACTGGAAATGGGTGACCTAAGTAATTTGGGTCCTGGGCTTTCTGAAATCGGATCTTCTGAAGCCCACTGGAGTGGGTTGTCTGCTCCGGGTACTACACATAAACCCAGAGAGCTGAACACAGTCCCTCGAGAGCTCCTCGGTAACCCAATCCAACCTGTTGAGTCGGCTGAACCTGCTCAGCCTGCTGAGCCTAGTGAACCTTCAAAGGTTTTCGAACTGGAATCTCGCCATGGCTCTACGCTACCGCCCAGCGAGGACCTCTCGCATCATGCGTCTGTGAACTCGTCTACTGGGAGCTCTTCGCAACATACATCGCTTCAATCGTCTGTTGCCAGCCCACTGGAAACGCGAGAAACACATGATTCGTCTGTTTTGGTGTCTCCCGCTATCATCCCTGAGAATCCATCCAAGGAAGCGCAAGCGGAGCAAGCGACAGAAAATCATGCGACAGAAAATGACGCGACAGTTCAAGCTTGATTTCACGCAAACTATTGAGTAATATTACCAAGCATTTGATGCATGCGAGCGTTGTACTATCTTTCTTTTGTTCTTCCCTTTTGTTCATTCACCTGAGCGTGATGGGATAATGTATGGTCGGAAACTTATATAATTCCCTTGGTGATATCCCTAGCTAGCTTCATTCTCGACTCGTGAACATACGAGGATTTTATGTCACTTGATCCTCAAAAGACTTTTCCCAAGTTATATTAACTTCAACGCGGCTGCCAAGAGTATGTGAAATATAAAACAAGATTACGCTCAAAACAAAACAAATGCCCAACTACCACGAGAAGCTCTCTTCAATAAAGTCAATGCTCGATGTAGACTGCCTTCTCCGACAGACATATCGTACATCGTCACTTAAACTGCCACTCCCGCACACCATAACACCCATAGCACCGATCTGATTCCTAATCTCCATATCAACAAGCGTTTCAATATCAGGCCGGCCCGGAAAGATCGGTACGGTCATCAAACACTCTTGAATCTCTTTTGTACTCTGCGGCTGAGTAACAAACACCATGATGCGAAGTATATCCCGCTGCCGATACATAGCCAGAATACTTGTTATCCAGGACCGAACCCATTGCAAATGCGCTGAGGACCGAACAACCCACACGAGAAAGATTCTACGTGTGGCTACTGTGCCTTCAGCAAATCCCGACACAAGGTGACGAACGAAGGAAATCTGGTGTGCAATTCCCAATCCGCCTGCGAATAGGAGAATTGTTCCGTACGAGACTAGTGAATGGATGTTTCCGTATGGCCCTTCCGTCAAGGCACGATATGTAATGGATTCCTTTGAGGCTTTTCGAAAAAGGTGATCTGTCAGTCCGGCGCGACGTTGGACAATTAGGGGAAATAGTCCTTTCTTGATGTCCAAGAAGATCGTCTTCAGATGAAGGTAGGCACTCGTCTGAGTGTGTGTCTTCGCTCCAGGCGATAGAGAACGGGTGGGATGTCCACAACCCTACTGCTGGGATGTAGAGATACAAATGTTGGCCCGGTTGGAAGGTCCATGGTCGTGCTAGTCGAAGTTTAATTCGCATGGCATCACCATGGAGGACCTCCACATTCGCTGTGGTGGAGTTGGGGCCGAAATTCCGGTATACAAGGACGACGATGCGGACAGCGCGCTAGGAATGGGCTGAGCTACTGGCTTTATTGGTAGGGTCAGGAGGAGCACTTACCTCTAAGGCCCAGAGTATCATTGCGGTGAGCAAAAACTTCTGGGAATGCATGCCATCCAAGTGTACCCAAAGGAAAGCCATAGTAAGGGCAGCAAGGACGAAATGAAGATGAAGGAAAGTTTCGTAAAAGGCATGTCGAATCGGCGATGGCGAGTGCAAAAAAATTACTGTTAGAATACAAGTTGCCTAGAACCCCAAGTCTCAGTAAATCATCCAAATTTCTGGAATAATAAGTATACACTTACAACAAAACCGTCCCGAAGAAAACTACCTCCAACAAGCGCCGCAAAAACAGTCCTCCAACTTTCCGCTTCAGCATAAGAAATGCCCCACGTCATAGTATGCACCAGAGATTCCAGCACCACAATCCGCCCCAGCCACCTATGCAACAAGATCCAGGTGTCAAAAGGAACATGCAACGCCCTGATAAGCGGGTTATTCCGACCAGCCATCAGAATAAGAGGAATGAAGTTAGCAGTAGCCACCGTCCCCGTACTTTTCCGGATAGCCTTCGCCGCAGAATTCCGATTTTGATATGGAACATTCACCAAACAAAGAACGATATTCAAAGATACCATCGCGAAGATCAACAAACTATGGAACCGACTCGGTACAGTTCCCATATGGATATTCTTCCAAAGCCGGAACTCGCGATTATGTCGTACTTTGAAGAGCGGGGCATATATGAGATGTTCTTTTAGCCAGCAAAGGATATCATTGGATGGTTTCACGAAGTATCGTTGGTTGTTATGGCCGAATGTCGATAGTTGTCGGAGATGGTTGTTGTAGCGGGAGAAGAGCTGCCATATTAGGTAGGCGAATGCTGTGCAGCTGAATGAGAGGAGAATGTATCTTGCAAGGTAGATGGGCTCATGGCTGGACCAGACGGGCTTTGATTCGGCGTCTGCATCTTTGGCACTACTTAGCCCGATGAAAGGTAGGATGATGAAGTACTTCATGGTTTCTCCTTAGTACCATATTCATGCGCCGGGGTGATCTTGGGACGCTCTGTCCTATAAGTCCTCCTTTTCTAATTTCTGTTTTGTAATTGTAGCTTGCGTAGGTAGCCTGATTCCAAATTTTCTATATATAGAGGGTATATTCGACGTGCAGAGTGGGGGATAACTTGGCTGCTGGCAGTCTTGGAGCTGGCCCCAGGGAGGTTTTGATTTGCTTTCGAGTATCTCAACTGCTATATCCTTCTGCAAGATTGAAGATGTACGCAAATTTTACTTTTGAAGTATATCCGTATCCTCATACTTTAAAAAGTTCCAAGGTTAATCTCAGCAAAGCTAACTTGAATGTCAGCCGTGAGCAGCCATAGCATAAGGTGCGGAATCATAATTATACTCAATTGCCCGGTACAGATAGCCCCCACGACTGCAGGAGTATTTGATGCAGCGCATATCGGATAGCAAAGAACATTGAATTGGAATTTGAGTGACCTTGTAAATATAAGCTATCCTTGAGAAGAAAGAAGTACCACAATGAGGGCACACCTATCAGTATATACCGATAAAGCAACTAAATAGCCTACAAGAAGCCCTCAGATGCCGGAAAAGAGTGTGTGGGTTGTTCAGACAGGTGTCTACCAAATTTGAGGGCCATCCTACATCAAATACTCGGCCCCATCACCGGACTTGGTTTTTTGTAAATTCCGGGCCAGAAGAGGTAGCCAAGATCAAGTACTTTGCCTAGCTAATCCTATCGACAGTTTTAGCTAGATATGATTAGATCCTATGGGTCTTGCCAGTTCAAGAGAACATTTCCTTGGTCGTGATGCTTGCAATGGTCAACTTGAAACAAATAATCTGATATTGTCAACACCAATTAAAAATAAGATTACAAACGGATTGCATCCAACACCGAGCACCAAGCGCTATCAGAATCGAATAATCAAATCTTCAGTACACGTCCCCAACACCCTGCACATTCATGGTATCACATCACATCATATATCATACACCATCCACCGCCTCAATCCAGCCAAAGACAGCACCTACTGCCACCGTCGCGAACGTCCAGACCGCAGCCCAGAGAGACGCTCCCTCCACAGAAACACTGTCAATTGTGCCTGCTATCTGCACAATCGTATTAAAGAAAACGCCGGCGGCAAGCACGAGAGTCCGCGAAATAAGAATTCGAGTTTTGTTCGACAGTTGACACCAAGTCTTGCGGTACACGGCCTTTATCAGTAGCTCGCCTTCGTGATCAGCAGCTTTCACTGTCGCATCTGTCGCGTGACCTGTGGAACTGACGAAAAGGAAGTCGCGCACGGCATAGCCGGTAGGGATTAGAGTCAAGAAGAGAACCGGGAGCCCGGCAGGACCTGCATGCGCAGCGCTAATATCGGGGATGCTGTCGAAGTGCACGACCAGCTGGGCGGGAAGCCAGGATGCGTAGCTAGCATATAGCACAACGGTGAAAATCGAGGTCGCGGCGAGGGTAGTGTAGATCGTAGTGGGGCGATCTTGTAGGATAGATCTGTTGGCTACTGCGCCCGAGGGGGCGTGCGACAGGTCATGAACAGATGCAGGGCGACGAAGGAAGAAGAATGGAATTACAGTCGAAAGGACTGTAATCGTGTAGGATATAAGTGTGGATGTCGGCCGGACACCGTAGAAGAATGTCAAGAGCGAGTAGGTGGGGAGGTGGGTTATGTATAGGAAAGATGCGACATCCCAGCCTAGATACGATGGTAAGAATTAGATGTTAGTCTTTTTTTCACTGAAGAAGTCACAGCTTCCTCGGCCATATGGAACTGCACTTACTGTCGAATCCCAGCACCCAACCTAGACCAATCTCCACGGCTTTCCAAGCTACAAGGCCCCCCACTTCCCACCATTCCTCCAGGTGCTTGCTGATCAGGCCAAGGTCGCCGACGGTCAGATGAGAGGTCAGAGTAAATGCGACCGAGCTCAAGATGAGGCTACTCAGGACAGCTAGGGAGAAGCGCGCTGGTGAGGGGATTCGCGCCAGTCGCGGAACCGCAGGGGCCAAAGCCTCCGTAAAGTCGCGCTCGGGCGCTTTGGCGCTCTTAGATGAGGACTGTTTCTTAGGCGACATTATCCGCTCCGTGCAATTCAATGGCAAGTGAATAGAAGGTTTGGGGAAGTCGCAAGAAGCTCTCACTGAACAGGAAACTTGGAATGTTTGGTTGGCGGTGAGGCTGATGATGTCACTATGTAGCTCCTCAATGTCCGAAGGAATCCACATTCCATGTATGACATGTTTGAATTAGAAAATACAATAAAAATCACATAAAATACATTGAACATCTAGTCTTCCTTGCGCTCTGCCACGGAGAATTCCACAGTACCACTCTCATTGCCCCTGGTGTCCTTCACGACGACTCGGTACTTGCCTTGGTCCCAGAGGTCCTTGATTGTCAGCTCACGAGTACGACCGAGGGATTCAATGTCGCCAATGCGCTCCAGGGTGCCCTCGAGGTGCTGGTCGAAGTTTTCGATGGCACAAATCTCTCGGAATGCACGCTGCATCGGAACGGAGTCGGCACGCACCATGGCTCGCGAATTAATGGTGAAGATATTATCATGATCGTAGGATTGCATGAAGTCGGCGCGGGTCATAACTTCGCGAGCTTTATGTAGCTCAATCTCAGGCAAGATATGACCATTCTCGGGGTGATAGGTCTCTTCCATCTCATTTTCAATATCGACAAGGGCTTTGGCCAAGACCATTGCGGCAGACTGGAAGATTATCAGTATTTCTTTACCATCATATGGTAAACGGAGGCACTTACGGAATACTTCTGTTCATCCATGACATCGTCGTCCATCTCCTTACCTAAAATCCAACACTTGTTGAGGAACCATACCTTCTCGGCCCGACAGATCTCATCACAGGTTTTTAAGATGTCGGGGGATTTGGCTACTCGATTCAAGAAGGAAAGCCGACCACCCACCATATCGTAGACATGTTCGAGAACCGAGGATGGAAGGTCTTCGTGGCAGAACTGTCTGCGATATCTCTTCAGAGCATCCATCGCCTTCTGCTTAGGCAAATCTGTAACTGAAACAACCTCCATGCGGGTAGCATAGCGCTTCAGGCGTTCATATACCCAGTAGTCGTCACTGTTGAGGACTATTTTGGAGGTGAGTTGATGCAAGGCGGACGCAATTCGGTATAGGAAACTCACTAGTTGTGACTAGGCCACTTGCAGCCCATTGTTCAGCCCGCTGCTGAATCATCTCTAGCAAGTCCTGCCCGTCATGGTCATCGCGCACCAAATGGGTGCTATTGATGATCAGAACCAATGGTCGCCCGTGCGAGGCTCTCCTGGCTAACGCGACCTTTTCCATCTTGTTGAAGGCCCGCTCGATATCTAGAAGTGCGGTGGTGTCCCGCGGACCACGGATGCTGAACAAGCTGCCAATGTAGCTGTATATCATTATTAGTAGCACTTCAATTGACAAGTGGAGGGTGTGACCTACTCCTCGTGGAACTCGTAATCAAGTGCCTTGCCAAGTCGAATGCGGAATATCTCCAGATCAGCATGTGCCTCGAACATAGCGACGCCAGTGCCATTGATTTTGCGCATAGCTTCAAGGAGCATTGACGTCTTTCCAGTGCCTTTCTCGCCGATCATCAAATAGTAGTGGCCGGCTCGTTTCCCGGCAACAATGTCATCAATCCGAGGTTGCTCATCCCTGGGGATCCAGTGCTCTTGGTGGTGATATTCATGCTTGCCAGACACGACACCCGCCATCTCGAGAGCAGGATCACCTGGGTTGAACGCATTGTCCATTTTGTCCAGGACCAAGTATTTGTAGTACCGGTGGTATGAATAACCAGCCGCACTATATGAGACGATTTAGCTAAGCCCGACCTAGTCGCGTATGTAGACAACAATCATACCCTAGAATGAAAATCGATGCTGCTGTAGTTGCCGCAGTCTCAAGCATCTTGAGGATTGTAGATTTCACATTGGGCTCCGAATCATTCTTCTGGCCTCGCCCCTGATCCTCTTCCTCATTTTGTTCGGCAGGATCCGGGCTATACTTGCCAGTGTTTTGAGGATTCGAGTTGAACCTCTTGCCTGTGTATTGCAGAATTCGCCCATGAGGTCTAACAGGTCTCGATAGGCCTTGTCGAGCGAATGATGACAAGGGTGGCGCGAGCCTTTTCCATAGCATTGTGGATCTCCTTGGCGCCTTTATTTGACACTAATTCGACTTCAAAAGGATTAGGGCCTTAAAGAATTTATTTTTGTGCAACAATATGCAATCCACGAGGATTTGTGGGCCCTATTTGGTCCTATGCACCCTTGCAACAGCCACGGCCTTAGATTGTTATAGACCTGTCTCCGAGGTCGACGCCACACCTCCAGGGGCTGACGCGTCAATAAAGAAGTGAGCGGACAGGACAAAAGACCCTATTGTTTGGAATGAAAAAAGCACACAAGGTAAGGAACGAAAAGAAATGAAAACAAGAGACAATGAGTGGAATGGGATACGGCCCTGGAGGTTGTCAGCCAGGAAAGGGTGCAAAGAAGGCGTTGTGGCTGAGCGGTGGAGTCTCTAACACTACAGAGGCTTGGCAGATGTGTTGGCCATAAACACAATTTCAGCTTTCCAAGGTTCCATGGCAGCTCTAGCAAAGTGAATCGGGAAAAAGTTATATCCTAATTTTGCTGGGTTCAATTCCTATTCTTCGATCTATGTCGCTTTCCCCAGATACTAGTAGTCTCAAGCTAGGCACATCGGATTTATTACATAAAAAAATGGGGAGAGCTTTCTAGACCTCGATGTTTTGTATGGGGCAGCTCCAGAGATGAGGACAGCTAAAAGCTTTTATTGAAACTTGCCAGTTGGCCAACACAATTGGAAAGTGATTGTGGGTGTCTCTTCTCTCCACAACACGGGAGTCTTTCGAAAGCTGAGGCCCCAACACATACGTAACCAGGGGTTGACAGAACAACGAGGAGTTCAGATCAAATATATAAACTATCAATCGTTGGGAGAATTGAAAATAGATCCGAAAGTATGTTAGTATATCGTCGCTTAAATGTACAAAGCCACAATGAGATAAAATGAAGAATTCCGCGGGGAAGCCTCAGGCCTCAACTTTCTGTACGTCACTCTCATGTTGGAAGTACAACACCGGCACTCTATAATATTACGTTAGAATATGGATGGCCACATATCTAACAATGCTCAATTGCTCCAAATCCAAGTCATTAAATGTCCGATTTCCGCATCTTCCATGGTTTGTGGAGAAGATCCACGGTGCCTTCCCCGAACCCACCGCCCGAGCACTTCCGAGGGTATGCCGCATCCGCGAAATTTTCTCCTTCCATCTCTCATACATCTGGACCCTTTTCTTTTTTGCATCTCTATTTCTGGGGTACGGGGTCTTTGCTGATCTGCTTCAGTTTCCCTGTTCTTCTTGTATCATAGCGACTTTTTTTTCCCTGCCCCGCAGGTCCTTACCTTTTTTCTTTTTTGACCCGACAACAGATAGCTACTCGTCGACTCGACCGTAGCTATCCTATTTATCAATTCGACATAATGGCACACACCAATGGGGAATTGGAGCCCTCGAAAGGTTGGTTCGCCCTCGATACCTCCGAGTTGTCACACGACACCGAATTGCGGCAGAAGCACACGACCGAACTTGACACGAACATATTCTGACTCCTTAAAATAGAGGTTCCTCAGGAAAACGGAAACCACGTGGAGGTTGCTGCGGAGGATGAGAACGCTGGTGGTATGTGCAATGGCTTAAGAATTTGTGGCGAGACGAGTACGGCGGTTTTCTGACTCGTGTCAAGGTCTCTTCCAGATCACCGTGAAGCTTCCTCATGAACCATACAAGATCCAGGTGATGGTGCGTAGATTACCGCAACAGGTTTTGATGAAACAGGGTGTCTAACAAGTTTTCCATAGGTCTCGAGCCAAGAACAGGTTCAAGATGTTCGCCAATCCATCGTCGAGCTTCCTGGTACCTTCCAGTACACCTGCTTCCACCTGGAGCACAACGGCGTCCGCGTCAACGACTTCGTCGAGCTGTCCGAGGTGCCCGACCTGAAGGCCGAATCCGAGATTGTACTTGTTGAGGAGCCCTACACCGAGAAGGAGGCCCGTATGCATGTGGTGCGCATGCGCGAGCTGGTTGGTGCTGCTGGAGATCGGACTGACACCCTCCACGGTATCTCTGCCGGTCTTTCCCTGCACGATGCCATCTCCGCGGAGGCCGCCCGTGCCGGTGAATCGGAGAAGGATCACTCGCTCGCCAAGTACGAGCTCACCGGTCCGTCTTCGCTCCAGACCATTCTGCCCCAGTCTGAGGCCCCTCTTCCTAAGACAGTGAAGTCAATCTCGCTTTCGCCGTGGAATCCTGTTCCGTACCACCTCCGCCAGAAGGGTCACCTGCTTTACCTGCAGGTCCAGACCACCGAGGGCGAGCAGTTCCAGATTACATCTCACGTCTCCGGCTTCTTCGTGAACAAGTCCTCGAGCAGCCGTTTCGATCCTTTCCCGAGAACGATCCCCAAGAAGGCCAGCGCACACTCTCTTCTGACTCTCATCTCCCTCATCTCGCCTTCCTTCAACGCTTCCTTCGAGGCCCTGCAGGAGGCCAACAACCAGAAGGATCTTCTGACCACCTTCCCCTTCCAGAATGCCATCCCCAACAGCCCGTGGTTGGTTGCCCCGACTTCTTCGGCCCTGAACGCTCACCAGCCCGACATCACCCGCTCACAGGAGAGCTTCTTGATCTCCGGCGCGGACAACGCCGAGACCTTGCGTGACTGGAACGAGGAGTTCCAGACCACCCGTGAGCTGCCTCGTGAGACCGTCCAGGACCGTGTGTTCCGGGAGCGTTTGACCTCCAAGCTGTTCGCTGATTACAACGAGGCTGCCGCCCGCGGTGCTGTGCTGGTCGCCCGTGGCGAGGTTGCTCCTCTGAACCCCACCGAGGCTCAGGACGCTCAGATCTTCGTTTACAACAACATCTTCTACTCCTTCGGTGCTGACGGCGTTGGCACTTTCACCTCCGAGGGTGGTGATGAGGCTGCTCGCGTTGCTGTTGGTAAGGACGTCCTCGGTATCAAGGCTGTGAACCAGCTTGATATCCCTGGCCTGTTCACCCCTGGTACCGTGGTTGTCGATTACTTGGGCAAGCGTATTGTCGGTCAGAGCATTGTCCCCGGAATCTTCAAGCAGCGTGAGCCCGGTGAGCACCAGATCGACTACGGTGGTGTTGAGGGTAAGGAGGTTGTGGCCACCCACGAAGACTTTGTTCCTGTCTTTGAGAAGCTGTCGAAGGCACTCCGCATTAAGCAGCACCCTGTTTGGGATAAGGATAACAAGCGCCACGATCTTCAGGGCAGTGTTGAAACCAAGGGTCTTTTGGGAACCGATGGTCGCAAGTATGTTCTGGACCTTTACCGTATCGCCCCTCTGGATGCTCAGTGGCAGGAGGAGATTGGTGACGGCGAATACCCCCACCGCATGTCGGTTCTGAGATTGGAGTTGGTCGAGTCGTACTGGAGACACAAGATGAGCCAGTACGTTAAGGCTGAGGTTGAGAAGCGCCGTGCCGCTAAGGCTGAGGAGGCACCCAAGGAGAAGGCCGAGGGTGATTCCGAGGAGAAGACCGAGGAGAAGACTGAGGAGAAGACTGAGGAGGCTGTGGATCAGGAGCGTGTTGACATCTCTGGATTCAACTTGTCTCTGAACCCCGACGTTTTCAGCGGTCAGGTCCCCCAGACCAAGGAGGAGAAGGAGCAGTGGGCTCAGGACGAGCAGGAAGTCCGTGATGCCGGTGACCACCTGCGGTCCAAGATCATGCCTGACTTGATTAAGGACTTGCACGACGGTGATGTTGGCTTCCCCATGGATGGCCAGTCATTGACCCAGTTGCTGCACAAGCGTGGTATCAACATCCGTTACCTCGGTAAGCTGGCTCAGCTCTCTACCGAGAAGGGTGCCCGTTTGCAAGCTTTGTCCACTCTGTTGGTCCAGGAAATGATTGCCCGTGCCTTCAAGCACGTTGCCAACGGCTACTTGCGTAACGTTCCTGCTCCGTTCGCTGCCCCCTGTGCTGCTCACTTGCTGAACTGCCTCCTGGGCACTGATGTCAACTCTGCCCCCAAGGCTGAGATTGACCAGTCTCTGCGTGAGGTTTACCCTGAGGGTGACTTCTCTTTCGAGAAGGTCACTCCTGAGTCCCTCCGGACTGAGATTGAGAAGCAGGTTACCCTGCGCTACCGCTTCTCTCTCGAGAAGGGATGGGCTGGCTCTCTCAGACATCTGCAGCTCCTGCGTGACATTTCCATCAAGCTTGGTCTTCAGCTTGGTGCCCGCGACTACGCTTTCAACATCGCTGATGTCAAGGCGCCCGCTCCGGCCCCTGTCAATGCCAACGGAAACGGCCACGATGAGGGCAAGAAGCGTAAGGGCAAGAAGGGCGGTGACAACAAGGCTTCCCGCCCTGTGGTTGCTGAGGTCAAGCCTGCTGTCACCATTCTTGCAGATGATATTCTCAACATTGTGCCATTGGTTAAGGATGCTTCTCCTCGCAGTGCCCTGGCTGAAGAGGCCCTGGAGGCTGGCCGGATCTCCCTCATGCAGAACCAGAAGCAATTGGGCCAGGAGCTCATTCTGGAGTCTCTGTCTCTGCACGAGCAGATCTATGGTATTCTCCACCCCGAGGTTGCCAAGCTGTACCACCAGTTGTCCATGCTCTACTACCAGACTGATGAGAAGGAGGCCGCTGTGGAGCTGGCTCGCAAGGCTGTCATTGTCACCGAGCGCACCATGGGTGTTGACTCTGCTGACACCATCCTTGCTTACCTGAACCTGAGCTTGTTCGAGCACGCCTCGGGCAACACCAAGACTGCTCTGGTGTACATCAAGCACGCCATGGATCTCTGGAAGATCATCTACGGTGCTAACCACCCTGACTCCATTACCACCATGAACAACGCCGCCGTCATGCTGCAGCACCTCAAGCAGTACGGTGACTCGCGCAAGTGGTTCGAGGCCTCTCTCTCCGTTTGTGAGAACCTGTTCGGCAAGGAGTCTATCAACACTGCCACTATCCTCTTCCAGCTGGCCCAGGCCCTGGCGCTCGACCAGGACTCCAAGGCTGCCGTTGGCAAGATGCGTGATGCCTACAACATCTTCCTTGCTCAGCTTGGTCCCGAGGACCGCAACACCAAGGAGGCTGAGACCTGGTTGGAGCAGCTGACTCAGAACGCTGTCTCCATTGCCAAGCACGCCAAGGATATCCAGGCTCGTCGTCTGCGTCGCATCAATATCAACCCGCGTACCTCTTCCATGGGCACTCGCGTTCAGCCCCAGGTTGGCCAGACCGCCCCTGAGACCGCTGGCACGGCCGGTGCCTCTGGCTCATCCCTGGACTCTCGCAGCATCGACGAGCTGCTGAAGTTTATCGAGGGCGGTGACGCTAATGCTTCAGGCTCCAAGCAAAAGAAGCGTTCTGCTGCCAACCCCAAGCTCCGGGGCTCCAAGCAGTCCAAGGCATAGATATATTCTGTGTTTCATAAAGATTGGACTTTTTAGTTCCATTTAGTTTCAGATTTTCATCCTTTTTTTTTCTTGGTCATCTCGTGTCTTAACAACAAAATATACTCCATTATTGTTTTACGGAAGGGGGCTGGGGTTAAGGTTGATGAGCGGAAAACTGCTGTATTTTAGATCTCTCTCCTCTCTTTTTGGTTCATTTTACGATTTGATCTAATGGCCTTGTCCTGCCCAGGTGGGCATAGCATGGGAATCTCATGGATTTGGTTGTATTATAAAACCCTTCGATGTGCATTGATGATACAATAGTATCTAAGAACCTATATGACTGTGACTTTTACGAACAAAGTGCAATCTTCAGTACCTACTAGCTTTCTATCAGGTTATAGAATTTAACCTTGCTCGATTTCCTGCACATATCTCATGAGGCTAAAGTATTAGTTGCGCAATGATGCTTGACGCTAAACCGTATCGGGATGACCCACCTTAAGTTTGTTTTGTTCCTCCAAGTCCAACCTCCACCTTGACTCTTTCATATTCGCATAACATTCTAACGCGTGATATTCTTGCTTTGCAGCTCTATTTCATATTATCTTACCATCATAGCTCTTCTTCTATGTTTGCAGGCTGAGGGTGGTGAATCCACACTCAGTCGCAAACAGGATTGTGATCATTTCGTTACTTGAGTGCGCCTAGCTCCCCACCAAACACCTTTAGAGACGAGACTGACGCGTTTGCTTATAGCTGAATGCCTTTATCCGGTAGAATTATCAACATAAAGCACCAATGGATGAAGTACAAGCCACCGCGAAATGGGCAAACCGTGTACTACGCCCTTTAACCTCTATCTACCGTCGACTCGAGAAGCATCAAGAGACACTGGCGATAATTGCGGCTGAGTCAAGGGCCAAGGAGCGCGACAAAGAGCCCCAAGAATGGAAATTTGACGAATATCAACCTCCAAGTGCTAGAGAAAACTACTCCGGGTCCGACGCCGATGAAGATGATCCAGGATGGATTCCGGGGAAAAGGCTCGACCAGCGCCGTGTCAAGCACAAATACTCTACGCGCGGAGGGAATAAGACAGGGCGCAGGCGCACAAGGCTCACAGTTCATAGCCCGGAAACTACCCGGACCCTCCCTGGCGCGATCGAGTTAGCAACGCCGATGATCACGGGCAAAAGGTGGGAGTTGCCTTCAAGCGCTCAATCGCAACCGTCTGTGGAACAACATAGGGCAAGCAAATCATACGGAAATGTGCAAGTATTCCGTGATCGGTATTCACTGCACAAGAGCCCGTGGCAAGAACTCCTCGACCAGTCTGGAGATACCGGCTTTGCCAACATTGCACACAATCTGGATCGTGTGGTCCAAATATTCTTGGGTAAAACCCGGATTATCAAGAACAGCCGTACTGCTATTTTGAACAAACCGGAACGGGGTGCACGCTCCCTTCTTTCTATGGTCGCCCGGCGCTTACCTGAGTACATGGCGATCGAACAGGAAGCGCAAGATGAAGAAGATGAAGAAGGCGATGAGGATATGTGCGATGCGTACTTCACTGAGCTAGAGTCTTTCTATGCGCCCCATGGTAAGGGGTGGAAACCATTGCGCGAAGCAGTCCGTGCCCAAGGCATTCATTTGGTCTCTGAAATGATACGAAATCAGTGGCTGACGGATTCAATCACTTATGCATTGCTTGATAAGTTATGTCACGAGGAAGACGCTTTTGAATCGCTGCTCTCAACTTTCCTTTCAACTTGCACAACTTGCACTCCTCCTGTGGCTCTTAAGCCTGTTCCCGACAACTTGTCTCCTACACCTTCCGTTCGGTTATTGTATAAGTATGTTAAAATTGGCCCATATCGTCAGGCTTACATTTTCGACGAAATTTCTAAACTACTTGACCGAGGCGTGTTGCCTCCAGAATGGATAGCAACCACACCATGGACAAGGTGGATGACCCGAGCAACGGTATCATTCTCAAAGGACGATTATTATTGTGCCATGTCCTCACGTTTAATTGAGGCTGTACTCGTTTCTGCTTGTGGCTTTTTCACAAATGAGAATTTGCAAGTCCGCACGCAAAAGCGACCCACACGCGACCGCGTTGCTCATTTCAGAGCAACACGAACTCCTAGAGTGCCGGCAAGCTGTCTGGACACTTATCGGACATGCCCTGTGCCTGTGGAGGATGCTTTGAGCAACCATGTTATAAGCGTCTTAGCAACGCTTTGCGGCATGCACATATCACGATCTCGCAAGCTTGATGAGTCAAATGATACCAATGGTACAAAGGCAGGCTACCTCATCAATCATGTCTGTTTTGCAGTGAAGAGAAAGATGGAAGCCGAAACGCTCCTCCATATTCTCAGACTTCCTTCCCGTCAATTGTTGAGACGTGGTTGCATTTTGCTGGCAGATTGCCTTTTACAGTGCAACGATGCAGTTTTAGCTGACAAAACTGAGCCCTTTTTGATATCAACGACAGCCGTTGAAGAATATTCCCATGCGCTAGTGCTCCGCTCTGATTTGATCAAAGAAATGGCACTGTTTGTTCGACAGGCTTTCCGCTGTTTTAGCAGTTCTGAGGATACTGATATGAGAGGCGAAATTCGACGAATCGTCTCCCGTCTTCCGTACTTGACTAAGGCCCCAGAACTATCCATGCTTCTCGGCCGTGTTGCCGTGGAGGCTGCTATGGAGTTTGCAGAAGGAACTGGGGATCCAGATGATCATCTGTGGGCCGTTGAGATTCAGGAAACGAACGTTCCTATCCACACTCGAGCATATTCAAGCCTTAGATCAGCCAGTGAAACAGAGGACCCGGGACCGAAAAGAGGCCTGTTTCGCTGGGAAGATGGTATTGGAGAGTGGGTCGCTCGTACCCCAGCAGTCAAAGCAAATTCAACGACCTCGGGGCCAAAGAGACGGGCTTCTGCGATGTCCAACAATTCGCCTTGCATTCGGGGCTCAACAGACATTAGCTCCCCGCAGTCTAATTATTTCGAGAATCCCAGTCCAAGCCTAACTTCTTCCCCTTCTTCTGTTGGGACAAAGCGGCACATCGAGGCTGTAGTATCTTCGCCCACCAGACCCTTCAAACGACGATGTGTCACCCCTCGGGTTGTGATTGATCAGACACAGCCAAGCCGATCTAAATCTCCGTCTGGTCGCTCCCCATCGAAATCCCCATCCTTGGAACCAGTTCCTTCTCATCGTCGTGTTCTACGCGACATGTCAACTCACATTATTGCCAATCCGACACGCTCTGTGCCACCTTCCAAGCCTGCACCAAAAGTCGAGGTAGTAATTATCAACAAAAAACAGCCTCAGCCCGCTGCGAGGCCTGTCTTGGAGCACGTTGAGAAACAGATTCATCGATCGAAGACCCGGGGAAGACCTGGACGGCCCTCGATCCCTCGTGCTCCTAGTCCGGCCATGGTTCTTCGACGTCAGTCCGTCATCCCTTGCTCACAAGATGACAGCGACGATGAGCTTAGCTTCATCTAACCCTACGTTGGCTTGATCCAACACATTTCCTGCTTTACCCCTAGGGCTTGGCGACTCTACCTTCCCCACTGACTGCTTTTTTTTCAATTCGGCGTTTCGACCTTTTCTTACTTTGATACCCATGGCTGCTGGTTTGGAATTCCTCTGGCTCGTATGACTGTCCACTTGGATATTTCATTTGCTTTTTCTTTTGTTCCAATCCCATCCATTCATATGCAAATCCATAGATCGAACAAACCAAATGAACAAAACTATAGAATCAAACTCCCAAGTCTATTGGAAGATATAATCCTCCAACTCCTTGTAAGCAACCTCCAGATCATCATTGACAATGATCTTATCAACCCCCCGCTGCGTATTCGCATACTCAAGCTCAGAAGTAGCCTGCGCAAGCCTTTTTGCGCACATCCTCATCACTCTCCGTCCCCCGACCCCTTAACCGCTGCTCCAAAATCTCCACGCTGGGCGGCTGAATGAACACAAAACGAGGATGAATGCTGGGGTTCTCCTTAATCTGCTTCACGCCGTTCATCTCGATATCCAAAACAACCACCCGGCCCTTGGCCATCTGGTCGCCAATAGTCCGGTGGCTGGTTCCGTACTTGTTTGAGCCGAATTGTGCGTGCTCGACGAAAGCATTTTCGGAGACAAGCTTGTCGAATTCGGAGTGCTCGACAAAGAAGTAGCTTGTTCCGTCGGTTTCGCCGGCGCGGGGCTTGCGGGTTGTGTGGGAGACTGTGAAGGCGAAGGTGTCGGGGTGCTTAGAGAAGAGCTTCTCGATTAGGGAGCCTTTGCCGACGCCTGAGGGGCCGGAGATCACGATTGGTCTGGTATCTTTGGGGGCTGGGCTGGTTAGTGAGTGTTATTGGGTCGTGTTGATTTATTTGCTGCTTACCAGGCATTTTGATGGTGGTAATGCCTTATGCGACAGGTTATGGAGTCAAATTAGATTTGGAGGAAGTCAGTGTTGTGGGCGGGATGTTGAAGTGGGATATGTAATTTATTGTTACATGTATTTACGGCTATCATCGGCGTTATGGGCGTGGTGTTACGCATGCGGGGTGCGTTCCTGTATTCGTATGTATCAATATTTATCGCTGTCGCATCCGGAGATCTAGATATGAAATCGCGATAAGATGATAGTCAATTGCATTGTTCTTGACAATGAATATGCTAGTTTATTTCGAGCAGCTATGACAGCTATGATTGGGGTAATTTATTTTTGCATTATTCGAATTAATCACAAGTCTATGGTCGTCGTTATCGCTAAAGCTCTAAATAGTCCAATCACACCATATTAAGGTATATAGGAAAACAGAAGGAGAGAAAGAAACAAACGAGTCAACCTTGCAACTAGTAGTTCTCCGAAGCGCGGTTCATCTCCATCTCATCTGTAGAAATCGGTCGTTTGAAAACACCATCCTTCGGCAGTAACCATCCAGGGTGCACAAAGTTGAAAACCGCAACCGCAGCGATCATCATGGCACCATCCAACGCAATGAAGTACTTCTCGTGAGTAATTAGATACCCACTCCAACCCTGCGACAGTTCGATCGTACGGTAGATACTTCGAACGTATATACAGAGCACGGAGAAAACCATAGCATACAGTAGCGGCTGGATGGAGCCAGTCAGAGGCTGAAGAAGACCGTGACGCAGGGAGCGGCGAATGAAATCTGCGGCGCAGAAGACGAAGATGGTGATGGAGAATAATTGGAACACGATACCAGCAACCATGATGTGTGTACCGGGTGCCGTGTCACCGTTAACCTGGTTCACTGCGATTGACGCGAGACCACCACCGATCGCTTGGATCACTAGTGATATAATGTCGCAGGTGCAGAAAATCCAGAGGTACAGTTTCGGTGACAGAATGGAGGATTCGCGGCCCAGGATCTGGATAAATCGGCCGAGGAGAACGTAGATTCCGGCAGTGAAGAAGGTCGGGGCTAGAGAGGATGAGTGAAGGCCTTTGTACATCAGGAATTGATTCAACTTACCAATAATGAGAGTGGAAATCTGCATCAAGAAGGCAGTACCGTTGTACGGACACTCATGCGACCAGGTTCGACCAGCCCATCCGATCAATTCCACTATATCACTTGTTAGTTATATGGCGTCGGTTAGAGTCTTTTGCATCCCACTCACCCATGCATCCCAAGGTAAACACTACACACCACCATTGTCGCTTCCAGCAGAATTGAACTGTATGCGCAATCATCGAGAGACCAAAAAGAACGCAGAAGACGATTCCCGCTGACAAATGCGGTACATATCCATAGGAGGTGCCGACGCCTTCGATTTTGGCGTGGCAGCCCACCGTCAAGGCCATTTTATCAACCATGATGAATGCAACCCAGTCTGAACTGGTTTATGGAAATTAAAGATGCGCGAACTCGGTCTAGATGGGTATAAGTCGAGAATATTCGCTGGGACAAAGGAGCGGGGTCGTTTATTAGGTAGCTGACAGCTGGTAAGAAAGATGTACTGTACTCCACAGAGTGGGATTAGAAAATGGACGATAGTAAACGAATGGGTGCGGCGTATATAAAGCGACGCGGAGTAAAGTCGAGCATCAACGCTAACCCCGAGAGAGGAAGTTTGCGAGCATGCAAGTATAAATAAGTGGGTGGACCACGAATATTGGACAGAAGAATTGACAGGTTCTCATCCGCAAAATCTTTCGGCTACGGACCTGCCGACGGTCCATCGGACAAACCAATCCCGCTTCATGCTCTGGGCTCCGTATAGAGGAAAAGGTCTGTCTCATGCAGTGTCAAATCAGCAGAAAAACCTGGATGAGTGGGTACCCATCAGACAACCTTGGTGAACCAACTCGCGGAACCAATGCATTGTCTTCTGTCAAGAGATGACTTTCCAGGCCCAGGCACCAGGCAAAATGGACCAGATCTGATAGGCATTCGGGCCGGTTAGACGTGTCTGTCCGCGTGTAAAGCATGAATCTCGCAAGATCCTCTATTCTGGGTTTAGTGCGGTGGGGACAACCACTCGCTAGCGTAAGTCCGATCCGACGTTGCCGGAGCCTCTCTGTCTTGGCACCCGTAAGCCATTATCATTCTGTTTGAATTGTTTCAAATTTTGGAGTTGGAACGTGGTAGGGGAGAACGTGCCAAGAATTCTTCCATGATCGTTCAAATCAGGGCTTCGTTGACGTAAAGGGAAGGCTTGAACGACTGGACTTGGTTTTGTATGCACGGGCCTCACCGCTATTATCTTCTTTGACACATTGGAAACTTGGCGAGCAACGTTACAGTGAGGTCTCGGTCTGCGGGCCTTGTTTTATCTGTCGACTGATGGCTTGCAGCCTCAATACACCTGGAAGACATGGTCTCCTAGGTGCCAACAGCAAGATCTTCAGTGAGAACATCCATCTAGGGAACTGTTCACTCATATATATACGTGCAGCCTGACCAGTTGAAGCTTACTTCGATGCTCGACACGTTCAATTTCAGTATCTACCGGGGTAATCTCATCATCAATACACGAGATTAAGCGCCATGTTTGGCCCAAAAGCCAACTTCACATACTGACCAAGACAACATGCAGATTCAAAATGACTAAAATACATATAGAAATTAGAGTCCTTATCAAACCTATCCTCTCCTGGGCCATCACGTACACCTACCTGTGCTTCTACATCATGCTAAACGACAAATAGCGGTCTAGGTGGACATGAACTCGGCGTCTAATGTGACGCAAAAAAGCAATAAGTGATGGTGGCGCTCACGAACAGGATATACCAATAAAGTGCTTATTCCGCGCACGAGATATCGCTTTACAGGGTAATTCCGCCCGTGGACCTGGATCGATCTGATCTTTCTACTTGTTTCTTTCATTTCCTTTTTTTTTGCCCTGGGTCTCGCTTCGATTGCAACCGCCGTACACGCTTGAAACGAATTCTGATCCAGTCTGAGCACTATACTCAGCTAGCAGTCATTTTTCGTGCTGGTGTAAAGGCAAGTTCTAAAATGCCAGATCCATCTCGAATGCCCAATGGTGCCGTCTAGTTGCGGCCGGGAATTTTTTGGAAGAAGAGGAAGAGGCTGTGTTCATTCAAGTGTTTCTTCTACGTGAACAGGCACGCTTGCTGCGGGAATGAGCGGACGACTTTAATACCGGTGGATTCACGGACGATGCTGAACTAGAAGGGAAAAAGGCATGTTTGTCAACGAAGATGAAGGCCAGTTCTCTCGGCAGCCTTGGCTTCATTTACAGTACAGTGTCTCTGAAAACTCTTTAAACTACTGTAACATGATCTATTCAATTACCACTACTGCCTCATCTATCTATTGGAATTTCGGGAGCTCATATAAGCCCTCAGGATCTAAATTCAATCAGCACGCAAATTCCACCAAACCGAAAGGGCAGTACTCACCTTCATGGTTCTTGATAATGAATTTCCTCGACTCAACGATGTTATGACTCAACTCAGCCAGCAACTCATGATGCCGGACCTGGATTTTCTGATTGAATCTCGCAGCCCCCTGAATAGCAGCCTGAGCCACATGGAATCTCGAAGTCCGATTGACAAGCATCATATCAAACGGCGTGGTAGTAGATCCCTCCTCCATATACCCAGCAATGGAAACACGCTCCAGGCGCGGCCGACCAAACAGTAACCCCTGCAACTCAGTCTGGTATCCATGATAATTGAAATGAATACACTTATCAGCCGTGAAAAGATGATCAAAGGCCTCATCCGACAACGAGTGTGGGTGTTCGCCTGCGTTATCTAGAATCATCAGATCTGTCACGTTGACCACACGGACACGCAGATCTGGTACACGTTCGCGGAGAATTGCTGCAGCCGCGATGACTTCGAACATCACCTCGACTCCTATGCCTACCAGAACGACGTCTGGGTCGATTCCGTTGTCTGTGCTGCAGAAGTTCCATACGGATGCGCCTGCGCGGCAGTGATTTTCCGCTTCGCTAGGTGCAAGGTACACTGGAGTTGGTTGTTTGGAGCCTACCATCAGATTGATGTAGTTCTGGGACTGTAAGCAGTGGTGTAGTGTTGATAGGAAGGTGTTCGCATCCGGTGGTAGATAGACGCGGGCTGCGGTTGGTTTCAGTTTCAAGACCGATCCGATGAATGAGGGGTTCTGGTGGGAGAAGCCGTTGTGTTCCTGACGGGTCCAGGTGCTGGTTTCGATGTAGTTTAAGCTGGCATTCTTGGAATGCCACTTAGTTTCTTCGGCCTGCTAGTTTTTAGGGCATGCTCAAATTGAATAGACGGGGAGGGGTTCAAACTAACCATTTTCATGAATTTAGCATACTGCACCATCATTGTGTGAATGATTCCCAGGAAACTTTCATACGATGGGAAGATTCCCACGCGACCAGTCAAGGTATACCCTTGCATGAAGCCCTGACACATATGCTCACTGAGTACTTCGATGACACGCCCTCCGCGGGCGTTGGAGAACTCATCCCACTGGAAATTCCGGCCCGTCTGTTCAAGAACCGCATCTAGCTTGTTACTCTCCAGCTCATCTGGCGAGAATAGACGCGCACTATGTGGGTTCCGGATGAAGAGTTCATTGATCAATTTACCTGCTACCTTCATCGAACTTTCTTCATTGCCTGACTTCACGCCAAACTGTTTCCAGTCGGCAAGGTCCGGTGCTTTGTAGCTATTATATGCTTCAATGCGTTGACCAAGTTTTTTGGAGTTCTCGGTCGGGATCACGGATTTGACCTCATCGATGATGTCGCCATTTTCTGTGAAGAGCTCCTCAGGCTTATAACCCGAAAGCCACTTTTGAAGTAGATCCAGTTGCTCTTTGTCGGTTTTTGCTTTGGGCAATGGCACCTGGTGTGAATGGAACGAGCCCTCGATGAAATCCCCGTGAAGCATCTTGGGTCCTGACCAGCCCTGGTAAATTATCAGCATGTTTTCAAAATAAAAATCTGGAGTGAAAGCTTACCTTGGGAGTTCGCAGTATCAGCAGTGGCCAGCGAGGTTTGACAATGGGCTTTCCAGAGCGAGCCGCTTGTTGGATCCGGTGGATTTCGTTCACAGCCCACACCATTGAACAGTGTAGATCCGTATCAATGTCATCCAAATCCTCTACAAACCGGACTTGGTATCCATATCCACTGAAGAGAGCCAAAAGCTCTTTGTTATCCATGCATCCAAAGATCGTGCGCTCGCTAATCTTGAACCCATTGACATGGAGGATTGGAAGAACGGCGCCGGACTCCTTGGGGTCAAGGTATTTGATTGCATGCCAAGATCTATACAAGCCCAGGGTTAGCATTGTTCGTTTAAAAGGTGGATAAGCACGAACGTAGCCGTTGGACCACTCTCAGCCTCCCCATCACCCACGATGCAAGGAACAATCAAATCGGGATTATCCATAACCGCACCAAATGATACAGCTAGGGCGTATCCCAGCTCTCCACCTTCATGAATCGCACCCGGAGTCTCGGCGTTGATATGACTTGGAAGTCCAGCTGTTGTGCTAAAGGTGGATACGAGATTATGAAGGCCTTGGGCGTTCCGAGAATACTCGGGATAGAATTTCTCCAAGGACCCTTCTAACCACAGTGCGGCTAGGATTCCTGGTGCTCCGTGTCCTGGGCCGACGACATAGAGCATATCTAGGTTCATTGTTTTGATAATGTAATTTAGGTGGGAGTAAACGAGTACCAGACCGGGACATGTTCCCCAGTGACCTAGCAATAATTAGTGATTGCACCGAAATTATGTCAAGTTGACTTACCCAGTAGTCGGGGTTTGATGTCGTCGAACTCGAGGGGTCTTTTAAGAAGAGTGTTTTCTTGTAAGAAAATCATCGCTTTGTACAAGTTAGAATTTAGAATCTAGAGAAAACTTCAAGATGCCAGTATGTCATACCTGCGGCGATGTAGTTCGCCGCCCGGCGAAACTTGAGCAGAGAATCGCATGCTTTCTGGTCTAATGATTCGTGAGGAATTGTGACCTTCAGCTTCTCCAAATCATCGGGTAGATGTGATGGTAAGGGCTGTGGATTCGGCCGATCGATGACTTCTCCGGGCATGGTGGGTGGATAGATCAGTGGAAATCGACGATATAGTAAGTGAATGTTGATATTTTCTTTGTCGCGGGGAAAGGGTCGATGGAAAACGCCACATAGAAAATAGATTAAATAACGTGGGAACTAGAATTGCCTAATGCATGGGTCATACCATACAGGGCACAGTAGGTATATTATCCGGCTTGTCCCTCACGACGTCACAGCTCCCAACGTAACCTTGACATCACATCTCACTTCCACCCCACCACTCAGGCAGATCCAAAATCACAGCAATAGCTCATCATTGCGCGAGATATCACCATTTTAATATGACAAAATACATTCTTGCCGTCAACGCCGGCTCATCCTCGGTCAAAGTCACGTTCTATACATACGAGAACCCGCCAAGAGCTATCGCCGATGCCCAGGTGTCGGGTATCACTGCTCCCCCACCTGCACTTAAGTACAAGCGCGGCCCTGTCAAAATTCAAGAGAAACTGAAAGAGAAGCTGGATACGCCTCAGGATGCATTCAAATACATACTGCAGCGCTGCTTCAATGACCCCGAACTATCCGAGGTCGCTAGTGAGACTGATCTCGCATATATATGTCATCGGGTAGTTCACGGAGGAGACTACAAAGAAGCAGTCACGATCAACGACGAAAGTTTACACCATCTTGAAGAACTAGAAGATCTTGCTCCGTTGTAAGTGAACTATGCCTACTATCTCCGCCCATGTCACTTACTCCATCGAACCAGACACAATTTCTCAGCCTTAGAAATCATCCGCCTCTGCAAAGAAGAGCTTCCAAGCGTCGCCAGCATCACCTTCTTCGACTCCGCATTTCATCAGACTATGCCCGTCCACGTGAAAACATATCCCATCAACCAAGAAATCGCCAAAGCAAACGGATTACGAAAGTACGGGTTCCACGGAATCAGTTACTCATTCATTTTACGCTCGGTCGCACAATTCCTGGGTAAACCGGTCGAATCCACTAATGTGATCGCGATGCATATTGGCAGTGGAGCTTCAATCTGCGCGATCAAGGATGGAAAGTCGATTGATACTTCGTGAGCCATATCTTCCTTTCTCATCATGATGCGGTCCACTGATAACATCTAGAATGGGCCTTACACCCCTAGCTGGGTTACCCGGCGCAACGCGAAGTGGTAGCATCGATCCCTCGTGGGTTCCCTTTCCAGCTACCTGGACCTCGGAAATCAGCCCTAGTGGAGATACTAACCGTGATCTAGGCTGGTCTTCCACTACACGAGCGAGGCGGGGAAGTTAAGTCCCGGCAGCACCAAGGAGATGCACATTAGCACGGTAAGGACAAAATCCGATCAGAGTCCAGTGAAGTAAACGAGATCTAATCGCTCATGCACCAAAATTCAGGCCGAGGAAATCCTTAATAAAAAGTCCGGCTGGAAAGCTCTGACCGGCACGACTGATTTCGCAGAGATAGCTGTTCCGGACGCACCTGACATCCACAAACTAGCTTTCGATATCATGGTCGATCGGATCCTAGGCTATATCGGGAGTTACTACGTAAAGCTAAATGGACAGGTAGACGCACTCGTATTTGCGGGCGGAATTGGCGAGAAGAGCGCATTATTGCGCCAAACGCTGGTTGAGCAATGCCAGAGTCTAGGTGTGGCGATTGACTCGGGAGCTAATGACAAGGGGCCGGGGGACGAGACAGTCAAAGATATCTCCCTTGACGGCAAGGGGCCTCGAGTGCTGATTTGCCAAACCAATGAACAGGTAAGACTGTGGCTTGTTTTGCTTTTACATTTATTTGTGCATCCGCATCCGCGAAGCAGGGTGTATTCGTTTGCTAATGAGATTGGTGAATATAGTTTGAAATGGCGTATAGTGTTTGTACCCGATGAGGTATCGATTTTGGATTTAGTCACAAAGAGCTGAGATCTATTCAATTCCAAATCTTAAATATGACAGGTTAAGGTGACATGAACGTTAAGAATGAATGACACATACGTAAATCCACCATGATAGGAATAACCAGGAACTGGCAGTCGTATTTAGGCTTTAGTTTTTTTGTCATTCCTGGGAGTAAAGCAACCAAAAAAGACATGTCCCTGCATTCCATTGCAATGCTTTGAGTCTAATCTACTGAAGATCCAAGTGGGGGGTGCCACGGGTGACATGAATGTGATGCATCAAACCTGGTTGTCGGATTCGACAGCTTGCATCGGAATTCCCGTTCCCCCCGAGACTCTGTCGATCAGTATGCAGGCGGGAAGGGAGAGGATCGCGATCGGAGAGAATGAGATCGAAGGAATTGTAACCTTGGTTCATGAACTCGACACGTACTTTTGAAGATAGGGATGATCTGCACAGATTCAGTGCCACATCTAAGTTCAATGTCGCTTGGATCTCTTATGCAGTGCATACACCTCGATCGCATGCAAGTCAAATGATGGCACACAGCAAGGTCAAAGATGCAGACTGTACATGTGCAGGTAGATAGCACCTGTAGGCTGTACTGTTGTCATCGTGCATCATATGCGACGATCCAAGCGAAAGGGGCAGAGGCGCACAATTGAGAAAGCTGATTTTTGGCTCCACTGGTGGACATTAGTGTGGCTGGAAACATTAACCATTGAATCCGTATCGATCTTCCAACTGGCCGCGGAAGTGCAGCAAGAAGCCGGGCCCCAGGAATGCCCCCTAGAGAGAACAAGCCCAGTGGGTCAGATTGGCGTTTTCACATTGCACTCTGTATGGCTCGATTCATCTGAAAATCTGAAATAACTATTCCTTCTGATGCTGCGTCATGAGAGTCAGGGGCCCGGCAGGGAGGAAAAGGAGACGATCAAACCCGACACAATGGGTTTTGGGGCCGACGATCGTCATTCGGTTTTTCTTAGTACACTTGTTTTTTATTTCTGTGATGTAATTCGTAGAACAGGTCGAGAATTGAGGCTGTCACTCGGGAAAACATTATCCACTGGTGTCAGGATCTCGGCTTGCCTTTGCGGGTGTCGCCGTGCGGTTTTCCGACGATCTCAACAAAGGGAGATCATGCTCAAAAACTGGGCGAATTAGAAAAAAATTAACAGATCACGTCCCGGGGAAGCTAACAGAGTACTTTTTTTCTTTGACACATCCAGAATTACCATCTCCACCTATCCACTCGAGGTCGCGGATCAATGCCGGGTTCCAGAATATCGGATAAATGCAGGCGGAGTACAGCGTACGGAGTACAACCGGAATACCACAGCCAAAGTGGACTGTGCCAAATGTCCACTTGTTCCAGAAGCTTTCGATGGAGTCGAATGATTCTTTGGGACCTAGGATCGTCCGGCTTCTCTTCCGCGGAGCCCTAGCTCGTAAAAAAATGACATCGAATTTTGGTCTTGGTCTTGCGCGCTAAATTGATGAGCTATTGTGAACTACTTGGGATTGGGATAGATGGTCTGGACCATTAAGTCCGAAATTGAATCCCCAACGGCCGCCACAATCTTGAGCAATTGACGTATCGAGATCTATTGAAACAAAGAAATCTTTCAACAAGGATACCCCTGCGCTGTAAGGCGGTTGACCAAGTCGCGGTTTTTTCTTCCGTGACACCCCTGTTCCTTTGCTAATGCATGGCCGATCGGAGGATTCGATAAGAGTCAGGTTTATTTGTACTGTGGGAGTCCTTCGACTCAACACATTAATCTCCCCATATTGCAATTCCCTGCGTAATCATCATCGGACCAAAAAGCCAAAATAGCGGTTCATGCAATTCGCTAAACCTTGTTCCTTGCGGGTGGACTAATGCATCGACCCGAAGTCTGGAGACGCGTTCAGGAACCCGCTGTGGCAAGCTCATCCGACTGGATCAGCAAGAGGCAAATTGAACCCAGAGCCCTGGATCCTAGCCGTTATAGTCTAACTGAAAATCTTGCCATTTTGGAACACCAACACCTAAAATTCCGATAAGAAAAAAAAACTCAAAATAAAGGGAATTCAGACGGGGAGACGGACATCTAGGCCGGCTAGTAAACACCTAGAAGGGAAGAGACTGGAGACTAATTGATTCTGGAAGGCGTCAACCTCTTCTCCCGTTTCTAGCGTCAATCTAGCTGTAAGAGAAACGGGGTCTTCCCGAGGTACTTTCCATGCCGTCTCCACTGTAAGAAACAGGAAGCTCGCTTTCTTCCTTCTTCCTTACCCTTTTTTGACTAAGTGCCCCGAGTATCCATTCAACTGTTCCTGATCGGGTCAGTCTACTGCAACGTAAATACCGTGAGGTCCCCATTATTTGGGTCCTCTCTACCGCGTGCGGACCCACTGAGGATCATCATCAATTCCCCTGTCCTACGAATAGGAATTGGCCCTGGAACAAGGTGGCTTGCAAAGGCGGCATTCACATAAGCAACTTGCGAGATAGATGGAGCAAAAAAAGGGAATATTGCACGGAGAGTAGCCTGTCGTCTTCCCCGTGGCGTGGAGCCTTTCTAAGTTTCACCCTGCCGTGTCTAGGGTACCACTCGATCTCGCTAACGGCCTCGGACTACAATTCCGCGGTAGATCTTCAGGCCCGATTGCAATAGCGATGAAAGCCTGTTAGATAGTAGGTGGACTTATCGATTTCACTATTGCACCCTATAACCTAGCCTTAATCCCGGTTTACTATAGATGATATCAGCATTAGGCATGGCTGAAACAGGATTTCTCAATTACGCGAGAGTAGCTTGAAATAGGGAGCACGCGGACTTGATTAATACCTAATCTCACAGAGGAAGGTGATAGAGGCCTAAAAAAGACCATAGCCATATCCAGGCTCCAGTGTGGCGAGAGCTGACGCAAGTAACAAAAGAGGCTGGGTACGTTGTGTGTACCCTTAAAAAGATAGGGGTATATGGGGGTGGATCCCCGTAGCTGCTTTCTGCAGTTCCCGAATGGAAGGAGTTCAGAAAAATTTCGATGGAGAATTTACGGGGGGTGGAGAGTGTGCCACTTGTATCATCGCATACCGGAAGTGGGCCACTCTACCCAAGTTCCCGGGAGAACTAGAAAGGCTAGAAGGCGAAAAGAATGTTCATACGTAACCGAGACCAGGAGTGGGTTCGTTAAAGCTTTTGATTTGGCTTTCGAATCGACGCGCCGTAATGATGGAGTTTTCGGGGCCTGGTAGCGCGCGCCCCCGGGGACCCACCCCCTATGATGGATACTTGTCCACTCCCAACAGGATCGTGGGAACCGTGATCGAGATCGGTTGGTTTGAAGGATTAGTGCGGGAAGAGTCTCTTAATTTGGGATGAGACAGGGCGGTGCAGGGCGCGAAAGAAAAGAAAAGAAAAAAAGTGTCCGACGTGGTTTCAACGATTGGCTTTGTTCGGGGATGAGATCAAGGGGGAAGAGATAGGAGCGGCGATTGGCCGGGGCGAGAGGAAGGCATCCCGAGACGACTTATCTTCTGAAGGACAAATGGTTTGGAACTTCATTTAGATACATAACAATAATCAGGAGAGACTAAAAATGATAGCGCGAAGGATGGCGAAACCAGATGTCTGAACTTGATTACTCGTGAAATCGCAACCTGTTAGGTTGGCTAGGGGATATGATACCCAGATACGTAGCCCGTACCTAGGCATCATATGTCAGCGTCAGGGACCCCTGGGAATGGTTGAGACAGGCTAGTTCCCAACTTTCTATGGAGGATCTAGTACGAAGAGAGCTTAGTGAATCCATCTGTCCGATGGAGCCCGAACCACGCGAGAGCGTAAAGGAAAGAGAACTTGTCTCTTCGGATGGATCCGTTTCTGTTCCTGCGGCTGCTTCCCTGTTCTCCACTCATGCAATGCCCGGAGATTCGGTTCCTAGCTTTCCCCTGGGAAAGTGGAGAGCTCTCTGGGTCGGGGAAAATCACCTGTACTGCACGGTACTTTTGAAGGATAGGAGCAAGGTAGGTCAAATATGAGAGTGGCTGAGTGGCGATGTATCAATAGCACTTATGATGGATCCAGTTTTGATTGATAGCAAAAAAGCATCTGATCGGCCCCCTTGGCGTTAAGACGTTAAGGGGAACAGGAACAGTTCCCCGGGACCGCAGGGACGGGAGAGCCGCTCTAAACAAAGAGGATTTGCAAATGAAGTGTTTTATTGATTTTTTGGCAATTTACTTTTATTTTTACCTTTTTGGATTTGATTTCTTTTTCGATTTTCGATTTTATTTAATTTCGATTTAATTCATTTCTTATTTTCTTCCTTTTTTGAACTCTTTTTTTTTTCTTTCATTTTTTTTTATCAAATAGAAGAAAAAAAAGGAAGATCATCCGTAATGTGTTTTCTATATATCTACGCAATCGTTCCCTTCTTTCCAAGTTCTCTTCTCTGACCTAATTAATTCTCCTCGACCTGGAGTATTGGACATACTTGACGACCCAAACAAAATACTACGCCCCTACCTGTCCCTGTCCTCTCCCTTCTCTCCCTTGCGATACGTCTTTGCTGGATTTTCAACCGGATCTACCGGGTCACTTCCGCGGCACTTTCTCCTTTCCAGGGCCTCCCTTGCCGGCTTAACTATCCCTTCTACCGTTTATCCTTGGTTCAGATCGCGATTTTCATGAACTTGATTCTGCAGCCACCCTCGCGCTTATCATTGCGAATTACTTTGGGACAATAAATTCGATACGATCAAGCCCATAAAAAGCAACGAGCGGCGACCTGTCGAGCTTCTTTCTACACCACTCGAGACCGCCATTTTTATTTGTCGGGTGTCGTCACATTCCTGCCCTACAATCTGCTGGTGCCCGCAACGTCCTAGTGGTCGTCTTTAAAAAGGATCTCCTTTCCGATCTCGACCGCATACGCCTATCACCGTTATCCTTGTCGAGAACCGTTCCGTGCCTTTTTTCGTTTTTCTTGACTTCGGGGGGTTGGATTGGGAGCTCGTTTGCCTGGCGCTCGAATCCCCGGCCGGAAAACTGAACTATATAAGATCCTTCGTGGTCGTGTTTATTTGGTAAGTTCTTCATCTCATTCCTCAACCTTCCAAACTACAACTCCATCCAAATCGCCAGTCTTCGCAAACTTGATCCTAATTATGATGTCTTCTGCAGAACTAAATATGATCCTTCGAGATCTCTCTGCTTTCAACATGGGACGCGGAGCATATGATACAACCGGTGTTAAGAAGCCCGGTCCACCACCACCACCCAAATAATCGCCTTACCAAGATACCCTCGATCCTCATACTTGTTTGGTATCAAGGATTTCCCTGAGCGCAGATGCGCTAGGACATCACGCCTCTACGTTGGAGTTGACACTTTTCTTTCGGTGAGTCAGACTTCGCCTTATTTTGGGCACCAATTGAACAACCACTAATCCTGATATCAGACATCTGTAACACTATTGAACTTTGGCTCTGCTTTGTCTTATTTTCGGTCATATCCTTGTCTACGTTTCGCCACCGGATTTGCGCGACCAACTATTATACCCCTTTTAATTCTTATTCTGCATCGGTTTCGGATTCCCCCAGCGTCGACACTTTTATCTCGTTTCTCGACTTTTTTTCGTCTTCGCATGTGCGCCTTATTACTTTTTCTCGGCACCCCGTCCTTCTCTCCGACATCCTCACCCTGACTTTCTCTCTCTGATATGACTTTCCGGGGTTGCCTTTCTTTTGATCTCTCAAAAAGTTGTTATGTGTTGATTTTATCCGGTTATTTTTTTACTATTCGGCGTTATGGTTAGATGGGAAGGAAGTTATTGTTTGCATGGGATGCATGGGTTTATACCAGAAGGAAATAGACCTTCGACCCCACGGTCAAATAGCATGATTTGCTGATATTATATTTGGGATTTTTACTTCACTTGCATTTTGTATCTGTGTATCTCCGCGCGCCTGAACGTAAGCGCCTATCGGTTGTCTTTTCCCCGATCCCCGGTCTAGACCACGTTCGAATCCATATATCCAGGCAGACTTGTCAACTGTCGTGTCGGTTTGTCAGCTGCAGGTAGAATCTGTTGAGCATTGGGCAGATTTGCTTGAGGACTGACGAGTCCAGGAACCGGTCTGATTTTGGATGTGGGCCCTGTCAGATTGTCGGCGGAGGCATTCCAACCAGTCGCTTGTACCCGACATCATCTTGCATACCCGTTGGGCACTAGCCTGGTCAGGAACGAGGTTTGTGCGAACGTGAAGCTCTAGATTCTCATTCTACAGTTCAATGCACTGGTTGCATATGCTATGAAGATTGATTCCTGGCGATCGGACGGCCTTGGCGACCAGGTCAACATGGAATGTTTCGATATTCACTCCCAAGTCCAAGGTATATAGCGCCCAATTGTCATCTAGAGGATGGCTACTTTCAATGTTCACGAGATCTGCCAACGTAGCACTACCGAGCTCTGTTCTGGAAGTTACAAAAGTACCGATCCCCCACTCCATATTTCCCTGATGCCCGTCAATAAATGTGGAGTATATACCACGAAGGACACGTTAATCGTTCCATAGTTTGGGGTCAATGGTCTCTTCGATCCTAGTCCTTCGGGGTTCAGCAAGACTTTGTAGCCCCGGTCGGTTAAAGCTTCAATGACCAAACTCAGGGACTGGGCCCATATGCTACACCTCAATTTAATGATTATACTCATACTTCAACCCTCAGTGAAATCAGCCCGCGGACCCTGAGCCCCAGACCTTCACCTCCAATGTATTGTTTATGCAGCGTATACTGCGATGGTCACGTGACAGTATGATATGGAGTTCGCGCTAAACTACATATGGTAAGTGCATCATCATCGACCTCCGCCTAAGCATCTCAATCCTCAAGAACCTCCCACCACTTCCAGTTGCGACATTTCCTGGAACTCTTACTACAACCACTTCTGACCTTCTCAAGAAATACAATTTCTTGTACATCAGCCTCTGTCTCACATCTCAGGCTGCCAGCTTCATAGGTCCCAGCTGAATATCGCCAGCTCAGCCTTCTGCCTGATCACCAATTGTTTGACAGGCGTCGCTTCCTGCACGACGGCCTAACCGGTCCTTTCTGTTCCCCCTCATTTAAACCATTCAACCCTTGCCATGTCCGAGTCAGCGGGCGCGAATGCCCCCAAGCCAAGCAGCAGTGTCAAGCTCGTGCTGCTGGGAGAGGCTGCCGTGGGAAAGGTATAGTTCTCCTCGCCACGTTACACAGGAAATAGTAGCTGATCAGCATGGTGCTTGCTTACAGTCCTCTCTCGTCCTTCGGTTCGTCAACAACGATTTCCAAGAGAACAAGGAGCCAACGATCGGCGGTAAGACAGCCCCCCATTCCGCTTACCCACCCCTTCCAACCACCCGCCGTATATGAATGAAGATGCTACCGCATCATCCATGGTCATACATTCATGGTCATACATTCATCTCTGTCGCAATAGTCCTTGCATGGTGTTACAATAGTGGCGATCCATTCAAATGACCCACTACGTCCATTTTACACTCTATATTGACTCTAAATGGATGGACTAACATGATCATGCAGCCGCCTTCCTTACACAGAAATGCACTCTCCCATCGCGCACAATCAAGTTTGAGATCTGGGATACCGCAGGCCAGGAACGGTTCGCCTCGCTCGCCCCTATGTACTACCGCAACGCCCAGGCTGCCCTCGTGGTCTACGATGTTACCAAGCCCTCCTCGCTGACCAAGGCGAAACACTGGGTGGCCGAACTTCAGCGCCAGGCTAGCCCCGGGATTGTCATCGCCCTCGTCGGTAACAAGCTGGACTTGACCAACGACGGAGGCGATGCCTCCGCTGTTCAGGATGTCGAGTCTGAATCGGCTGCCCCCGACAGCGATGAGGCAGCTGGCGAGGAAGGTGAAGAGCAGGATGCAGCTCCCGGCGATGCTCGCAAAGTGTCAACTCGTGAGGCTACGGGTTATGCTGAAGAGGAGGGGTTGTTGTTCTTTGAGACCAGTGCCAAGACTGGAACCAATGTGGTGGATGTGTTCACGGCCATTGCCAATGCCATCCCAGAAAGCAGCTTGAAGACCGGCCGGGGCGCCGCTGGAGCTGGTCAGACTGCATTGGGTAGCCGCTCTGGAGAAGATTCTCGGGTCAATTTGGGTGACCGTAATGCTGCGACAGCCAAAGAGGGCTGCGCTTGTTGATCTGCGTTTTCGGTTTCCATTTCCCATTTTCCACTTTTTTTTTCTTCTCTAACATCCCCCGCAATTTCCTGGCGTCTTCATACCTATTTTCTTGTTCTCGCTTCGTTATTACAGTTACATTCTAGTTGCTTCCAGTATTGGAAACACTTAAATGTCTCTACTGCACATCCTGTGGTATATCGCCAAATTTCGCCTCATAAGTCAATGATACAGTAAATCTTCTAGAGTGTATAGAGAGTCTGGGTCTTAAAGCAGTACTATTTCTTAAACATTGGAACACTAAGGGCAAAAGTAGTAAAAGTCTGGAACGTAACCAACAGTCGACCAATCAGAAGAAGCCGAGGGCAGAGTAGTCACGGGACCACCAATCCCCTAAAGAAATCACGCTAAACCCAATTTGGTCCAAGCGCACCCTAAGCGAAAGTGACGATCCCACAGCAAATTCCCATTTGGCTTCTTGATGCGAGAACACCTCCCCTCCGCCGACATCTCAACCAGCACCTTCCGCAGCACCCCGTTGCTCACCATGGCTGCCGTCAACAAGATTGCCCTCAACTCGCCGTCCCGGCAGAACCCCTCCGAGCTGGAGACCGCGATTGCCGGTGCTCTGTTCGACCTCGAGAGCAACACACAGGACCTGAAGGCCACCCTTCGCCCCCTGCAGTTCGTCTCTGCCCGTGAGGTAAGAATTGCGCGTACGCCCATCGGAATTCAACTTGGAAATCGTGTCGACGGAATTTTTTTGTGCGGTTTTGTGTGATCGGAGCAAGAGACGGAAATTTAAAGATATCACGGACAATGTCGAATCGCCTCAATTCCTTGCCAGACAATACAACAAGGCAATATCGACATCTAAGGGAGGCATACACGACAATATGAACACACAATCGACACATCACGACCAAAAAATTCCGTCGACATTTTTTCTGGGGTTGAAATCTGGATTTTGATGTTTTTGTGTGCGCCTGCCGCACGTTGAAATCAGACATTCTAACATGAATTCCCATCACAGGTTGAGGTCGGCCACGGCAAGAAGGCTATCGTTGTCTTCGTCCCCGTTCCCCTTCTCCAGGGCTTCCACAAGATCCAGCAGCGGTAAGACTCGACACCTAATCTTGCACACAAATCAACAACCACTCCACGGATCAATCCAAAGAACTCAGACTAATCAATTGCGACAACAGCCTCACCCGCGAGCTGGAGAAGAAGTTCTCTGACCGCCATGTCCTCTTCGTGGCTCAGCGCCGCATCCTGCCCCGCCCCAAGCGCTCCGTCAACTCGCGCTCCACCCAGACTCAGAAGCGTCCCCGTTCCCGCACTCTGACCGCCGTCCACGACTCCATCCTCACTGACCTCGTCTACCCCGTCGAGATCGTCGGCAAGCGCATCCGCACCAAGGAGGACGGCAGCAAGACCCTCAAGGTTGTTCTGGACGAGAAGGAGAAGGGTGGTGTTGACCACCGTCTCGACGCTTACGGCGAGGTCTACCGTCGGTTGACCGGCCGCAACGTTGTTTTCGAGTTCCCCCAGAGCGGCGCTGAGTACTAAGCTATAAACCACCAGGTTTAAGCTTTGCTTCTGTGTTGTTTTGAAGGAATGGAGGGACAGGACAGGAAAGGAGGTGTATTGGGTTACTTGTTTCTAGGTCTTGAAACTCAACTAGATCCAAGGCATGACGGGTGAAAAGACCAAAAAATGCATTCACGGGTTTTGATTTATGTGTGCCCTTTCCATTGACTTGGTGCATGGTTTGTCCTCCCTTTATAGCGAGGCGACGGAGCTGAGTATTTTTTTCCATCCGGACACCGTGTTTCTTCTTTAATGAGGATGGGATGGGATATGTGATAAACTATTCCAATTGAACATTTCCGACTTTCAATTATGCGTAGGAATCACCCGCAATACTACCTGTTCTGAGTCCTGGAAGCCGGAACATATGCCCTCGTACTGGATATTATGCAGTTCAAGACCGTAGCCCATCCTCTCATGCTCAAACGACTGTTCACGCGAGACGTCACTTGCAGCAAAATTTATTGCACTTGAGCAAAAATTCGATATGTATAGAACTAACTATGGGGTATGAACAAAACAACTATGAACAAGACAGACGTTACCATCTACAGGGCGGCCTGAATCTTCCCAACGCCCAAAACCATCCAGTAAGCCAACTCCCTCGCAACAAGATCATCAGGCTTAGAAGCCTTCCCAACATTCTGCTGCTCAAGCTGCGCCTCCGCATCCCACTCCATATGCACGAAAACCGGAATCTCCAACACATCCTCATCCTCCTTCAAAGCGACCGCGCCCTCATCTCCAGCATCCTCGTTGCCAGCATTAGTAGTATCAGCTTCAGATCCCGGCAATGTCCCCGGAATGACCTCCAACACGACAGTCGTCCAGTTCCGGCCTTTATCCCACACTTTGCCGGCCTCCGGGACCTTTTCTGCGGTTCGTATACCGGTCATACGCGAGTCTCCGACAGGAGCCGAGGCACCTGCCAAGGCCTCGTCCCATACGTCGCTGTTTGCACCGATCTCGAATTGCGGGCTTAGGATGGTCACTTTACTAGCCACGCGGCCTGGGGTTACGGATGGTGTGGCCAGGGTGATGCGGACGGGATCGAACATGTGGTTCTTCAGCGTGAGAAGAACATGCACGGGCCTGAGTGGAGGCAAAGAGTCCAGATCCGGGGTCTGCGTTACGGTGCCCGACGTAAACGATGACGGGGCAGGTAGAGCCAGAGGACGCAGGGTAGGCAGCGGGATGTAGCTGAGGGCGATGAGACGAATACGGAAGCGAGTGGACTGCGGCTTCGTCTCTGGTTTGACGAGGATATGCTTGCAGGACTTGCAGCGCTTTGCGCGCTTGGTGCGGAGAAGAACAGGTAGTGGGAGGAGCTCGTCGACGAAGCGGACATCTGGTGATTGCTGTGCACGCTGCTCGAGTGATGCGATGCTATCCCAGCCGCCCTCTGGGGAGGCGAGACGCTCGATTATAGCGGCTTCTTCGCCTGTGGGAGTAACACGGAGACCCTCGCTGGCGGTCAGGGCTTCACGCATGACTGGGGGCTTTGATTTGGCTTTTTTGTTGCCGCCGTATAGTCCGCTTAGACGGGATGAGGATGCGTAGAGGGACATGAGGCGGTTTAGAGCGCCGGGCGATGAGAATCCGAATTCCGAAAGAGGATCGTTGGGTGAGTTTGATGTTTCTGAGATCTGGTTGCGGTAGAAGGTTTTCAATGCTGCGAAGCGGGCATCTGTATTGGCAGGCGCCACGTCTGTTGAGTCCTCTTTTGTTTGCTCTTCGCTGCCGTTGCCGTTGGCATTGTCGTTGTCGTTGGGCGCGCTGGATTGTCCCTCGGCTGAAATCAAGGTTGACAAAGGCGATTTTAAATCACCGAATGCACGAGAGCCTTGTCTTGACCGGGCATCGTAGGCAGGGGATGCAGTGGAATCGGTCATCTTTTGCAGCTGACTACGGATATTGGTCGGCTTGTCGAACTTGATACCGATGTCAAGTGTCGTCCACATGCAGTATCCACAAGATAATACCCATGGCCCTTGTTGGCTTCCATTGCCCGTTACATTCTCAATGGTGCTCACGGCCAGCGGGGCTGTACAGACAGGGCAATTGAAGCAATTACGTCCACACCTGCTTGTAGTTAGCAAGACTGTACTGGAATTCAAACATCTTCAAACATACCGATTGCCGTCACTTTTGACCATGCTACTTGGTGTCTCGAATAGACAATTCGGACAGTACCAGCTCACGATTTCCTCGGTTATGCATCGGGGGCACTTGATTTGGTGACAATCTTCACAGTATAGAAGCTGCTCGGGTGGGTACAGCGAGAAGTTGGACCGCAGAGATCTAGGATCAAATGTCTGCTCTTCATCTGAGTCACCCTCATCTTGATTATCCTCCTGCTTTGATGTTGCCGCATCATCTGTGGCATCTGTTCGCTCCGGTGTTGCTTTCTGTGACGACTCCCTCGACCTCCGCTTTTTGGCGGGGTCAGGGATTGGGGTATCGGCGCATGGGCACGAGATGTAGCTGTATGGGAATGGACGCGACATCTTGGGTGGGTGGGAACAGCGATTCAATGCGATGGTTTCGGAAAATCAAAGGTGTTTCGCTCGGTCAATTCATGCTTCGTGTTGGCGGGGTCGATATAATAAGGGATGGATGCAGAGACGGCAGGACGTAGAACGAGAATGCAGTAGACAAGCTTTGACTCTTGTTTCAATCATTAGCATGCGCTATCTAGTCTTGAGCTTTTTGACCGCCGCGAAACCCCGGTCGTGGGGTAGGGAGGCATCAACGATACGTACGCGAATACGTACCAAAATCAGGCCTAGGACAAAATTCTCTGAACTCAGTTAGCTGTAAAATATGTACTGATCTGGTCTAGAGATCCACGCAGTGGTGTTCACGTGGAACGGGGGTACAATTGCGGGCGCAAGAAAACGCAGCGCGCGGAGATTGAGCTGCGGAGGTCGATATCAACAATCGACGTCAGAACAAAATTTGGCCCTCAGTTGCAACCTCAATTCCAACCTCCACTCCTCCACTCCCCCACCCGCAAAACCAAAATGATCTAGGATCGACTTTAATCTTCACGAATATAAGCACTCTCTCTTTTCCTACCATGTTTTCTCTTCACACCATTCGTTCGGGTCTGCCGCGGCGATGTCTCGCCGCAAACGTGCGGACGTACGCCAGCCAGACCCCCGGTAACCCTATGATGGAGGTATTCAACCGCAAAACAAAGCACCTACAGAAGGACCGAGCAGCTCGGAATGTCGAGGAGAGCCGGAAGGTCGACTACTTGAAAGATGAAGTGGCAAGGCGGTTATGCGAACGGTTGCTGGTAAGGAAGCTTGCGGAAGGACTACAGGCACAGGAGACCTTGAGGTTAATTCAATTGCTAACAGAATATGGCTTTGTATAGGACATTAAACGCGATTTCCCTAATGTACTTGATCTTGGCGCAAATAGCTGCAACATTGCGAGAGCACTGACGACTCCGGATCTCGACATGGCTGCGCCGGAGGGCGTTTCGACACCACCGTTGACGCAGAAAATCCCCAACATTACATGCGTGGAGACATCGCGGGCTTTGCTACACCGGGATGAGGATATGCCCTTCAATAAAGAAATCAATATCCGTCGCGATGTAATTCCGGATCTAGAGACGTTGCCCTATCAGGCTAACCAGTTCGATGCTGTGCTTTCGTCGCTGTCGATGCATTGGATCAATGATTTGCCGGCATTGCTCAATCAGGTCAACACCATCCTTAAGCCGGATTGCCCTTTCATTGGCGCTATGTTCGGTGGTGATACGCTGTTCGAGCTCCGAGGGTCGATGCAGCTGGCTGATCTGGAGCGCCGCGGTGGAGTCAGTCCGCATGTGTCGCCGTTAGCGGATGTTAAGGATGTGGGAAGTCTGCTTAACCGTGCTGGATTTAAGATGCTCACGGTCGATGTGGAGGATATTGTGGTTGAGTTCCCGGACACATTTGCTCTCATGCAAGATCTACAGGCTATGGGTGAGAGCAATGCTATCATGCATCGGGAGGCTGGCCCCTTGTCTCGTGATGTCTTGCTGGCCAACGAGGCCATCTACCGGACTCTGCATATGGACGACGATGCACCCGGTATCCCTGCTACATTCCGAATGATTTACATGATCGGTTGGAAGGAGGGCAAGGATCAACCGCAGCCATTGCAGCGCGGTAGTGGTGATGTCAATCTCAAGGATATTTTGGGCGGAGGTGATTTTGAAAGGCCTTGAGACCTTCCAGCATGTATAGTACAAGGGGGATCAAGATTGGATGTAAGGCCAACATAATGTTTTAGTATACCAATGTAAAACAGTCACGCTGAACCACAGAAAGATTTTGGACAAAGAAGTAAGGGAAACTTGTATGAAATGCCGGCCTCTACCATAAAACAGCAAATGAAACACGATTGCTTTCACTTAAACCGTCCGGCGGTCTGTCATGACCCGAACAATTGATCCAGTCCCTGTCAACTCCACCAACTTCTCATGCCAATTGAGCAACACGCTCATCTGCTGACCACCGCCACCCTCACCAACGTTCCGAGCCTGGATCTGCGAGAAGCCTGTAGCCTGCGGCGAAATGTTCTTAGACCCACCGCTGGGACCAGACGAGGACATACCCTTGTATCTGTTTTGGTTCAGGTTAGCTCATGTACAGACACTCAATTCAAGCTGAGTTCCAAGCATGCAGCGGGGATGCATTGGTAAACATACAGGTACTTCATCAAACAATCCGCCCGCTCAGCACCGCCATTCGAGGCACAAACTCCCTCCAGAACACGAGTCATCTCTGCCTGCCGAATACCCTGCAGCACCTCAATAACAGTCGCCATGTGCACCTCCTTAGCGCGGTCATCACCGCCCAGCGGCGCAGTGTCCAGAACGTGGCGGAGCGCACCCTCGGTATCACCGCCGCGCAGCAGCTGGCGCACCTGGGTTGCGACGTTTGCGGCGTCACTAGAGGTTTCGGGTTGAGGGAGGGTAGGGGGCAGGAGGGTTTCCATGGGGAAGTTGGCCGACGACTCCGGGTCGAGCTGGTCGATGTTGATAGTGCGGTAGTTGATTTGCGACATGATGGCGGAGTTTGGTGTTCTCTGACTCGTATCTCGTGGGGATTAAGGAGTTTGAGGGGTAATTGAGCTTGAATTTGGTATATGAATCCCAATTAGGGAATGGGGGTTTCGCGCGATGTTTGCCTGTTGGGTATATCGGGCGGTGGAGAGCGGGGGTTCGGGGGAATTGGGGCGGTGTTGCCGGGCGGTATGAGATGGGGAGGAATGATGCACGCAATATTGGAGCCGCAATTTTCCAATCTGTCCCAATGTCCCAAAAATAAGGTACAGGTTCGAACCTCTGAAATTGCGATGTGAATGCCGACTAGAGTAACATACGTAAGTTGTGGCCAAATGGTCGTTTAGCTTGGTGCCTAGATCCTGGAGTTGAAGTACGTAATGCTTCTTTGATGAAGTATAGCATACTTTTTAGACAACTCTCTCCTTCATTGTTCGAGTATATTAGTTCCTTAGATATATCAACTGCTCTGGTAAGAACCAAGCCAGCAGGCTCGAGCTTTTGAGATATTTTAATAAACATTCAGTAGTATGGAAAGGTTCTAGGGCTAGTAAATGATATACGTGGGAGATTCAATGAGTTTTAGTGGAGGCAAGAGCTTACAAGGTGAAGTATACAAGGGACAATATGAATGGCAAGACCATTTTGTTAATGTATTGTACATATTAGAAAACTTTGCTCAAACTCCTCGCTGTGCTTAATTTTCTCATTGAATCTCTTTTCTCGTCGATTTATATGACCCATTAGTCCGATCCTGATCCATCACTCGGTCTTAACATAGAAATCCCTCATCCTCGGTCCATTCAGCGTCGAGCACCTGATTTCATATCACAAGCCCCTTGAAGACACATGCCGTAATAACCGAGCTCAATTAAAAGAATGAAGAGCTATATTCTCCGCAAAATATTGCTCTAGATTAACATCAAATGGAGTAATCCGGTTGATCTACAGATCCGAGGACGACTCGTAAGCCTTCACGGGCCAACGTGTGACAAAAAGCTTGTCGTCATAACCGATTATCCGATTTGAATGAATTAGGCAGAGACCGATCTGTTTTTTGCAACGGACAGAGATGAAACAAGGCCAAAAATAGGATCAGTGAGGAGATCTGAAGCTTGGGGAAAGCTTGTGAAGCTTGTACGAAGCTGTACCAGAGGACCATGTGGAGCATCTAGGTGCTTGAAGATGTGGTTGGAAATCTATTAAATGGGTAGAATTAACACTAATGCGTTAAGCAATTATTATAGGAAATCATATAGAAAACCTCAATTCCAATGCCACATCATAATGTTGGAATGGTACTAAGGTAGTAAGATCCACGCTCGTTGATCTTCGGGCATCAACTGGTTAATCGATCGAAATCTGCATATCAAGTTCCGTAGAATCTCAATTTTGGGTCTAAATGATGCATGAATTTCCACACTACACACCCAACCATATCCTGAATGATTTGCACGGGCAAGTGGAGAACGGAAACCAGGAATCGACCCATAGTTTGCTATGCGAAGCGTAAAATGCGGGCCTGTATGGGACCGATCTCCTCACGATGATTTTCCTGTTTTGTACCTGAGTAATTGTTCTTTTCGGTGTTTATATTCTGCCTTTCCGTTACTTTTCTCATTTTCATTTGTCTATCATTTACGAATCGCTCGGGCTTTTATTCATTTTATTACTTTTCAATCCTGATTATGCATTCTTCTCAGACGGATACTGGGCCTCTGATCTCGCCTATACCTGGTCATAGAGATCTTCAGTCGGTTTTGAATGAATATGGCTTGGAGTTTACTCCAGATGGCCAATTGATTCGCTGGTCTGCTTCGAATAAGAATCATCCGCGAAATTGGACTCTGGGACGAAAGATCTATGATAGTCATATGATTATCTTTTTGGATCTATTCACGTATGTTATTGGCCACCATCACTTCTATGCTAGCAGAGCTGATTTTCATGCCAACTAGGACTTGTATAAGTACAGCTGGGGTAAGCAATTCTTGTTCAACTAGCACGGGACAAAAGCTAACTCATTCTCATAGAGTACTGCAGCCGATCATGCGCAGCACGAATTCGGAATCGGACATACATTTTCAATTTTTATCTTTGTCTCTCTGTCAGTCACTTATCCTCTTGGCTGATATTAGGAAACGGCTTGTTCTGATTTCCTTTACTGCACAGATATATGATTGGCCAAGCCACCGGGGGGATCACCTTTCCATCCTACTCTGAGGCCTTTGGTCGGAAGAAGCTATACATCATCAGTACAGCTCTATATAGCATCTTCTGCGTTATCGTGGGAGTAGCTCCCTCTATCACAGCCGTGGCCATCAGTCGTCTAATATCGGGGATTTTATCGGCGATGCCAACGATCGTTGTGGCGGGTAGTATTGAAGACATGTTCAATTCTAGGGACCGAGTTTGGTTGATCTTTCTATGGGCCATGGTAGCAAATATTGGTCTTTGTATGGGCCCTATAATGAGCACTTACATCACTGCACATCTTGGTTGGTAAGTATCACTGCTTGAAGACGGACATTCACCTTTACTGACACAAGTGTATTAGGCGCTGGGTCTTTTATATTGCTGCAATTGTCATGGCAATTCTCACTGCATTCATTTCTTGCATACGCGAGTCACGACCATCACTTCTTCTCGTTAGAGAAGTTGCTAAGGTGCGCGAGGAATGTGGTATCGCAACCCTAACCGCTTTGAACCCAGATCATACACCTGATCTCAAGACATGGGCTCGCCTTTCTCTGTTTCGTCCTATCGAGCTTTTCTTCACAGAGCCTATCGTCTGCATGGTTGCGACTATAAGTGCTGTCGCCTTTGCCTTGATCTATATGTTCACTGAAGCCCTGCCGCCGGTGTATCAATCCATGGGGTTCTCCGAGACCTCCTCCTCTCTTCCATTCCTGGCAATTATTATCGGACTGATCTTGGGGCTTCTCACGCGTATCCAAGATCATCGCATGATTTCAAAGTACGAAAAGGAGGGTCTACCGTTGGAGCCTGAGCATAAGCTTCTTGGATTTTGTATCGGCGCACCCATGTTTGCCGCGGGGCTCTGGTGGTTTGCTTGGACTATCCCTCCTCTCGTTGAGAATGTGCATTGGATTGTGTCTACCGCGTCGTTGGTGCTTATTGGGTATTCTATTAATGAGTTTGATGCTGTGCTGGCGGGGTATTTGGCAGATAGTTACTTGAGCTTTGCGGCAAGTGGTTTTGCGGCTTTGTCGCTTGTTCGGTCTTTAATGTCGGGTGCTTTCCCATTATTTGCGACGCAGATGTTTGATGGACTTGGGGCGAATGTTGCGGCTTCTGTTTTGGCGGCGTTGGCAACTGTGTTCTGTATTGTGCCTCCGTTGTTCACTCGGTATGGAAAGAATATTCGGGCGAGGAGTAAGTTTGCTCGGTATAGCCTACAAATTTACGAGGAAAATGGCGTTGATAAGAATGGGTATTGAGTGAGATTGGCTCACTACCCCTGTTGCGTTTTCGGTGAGAAGATATCAAGAAAAAAGCCGAGAGTGTTTCGAGATTGTGTTGTATCTACAGTATAGATTTCTAGTACATAGCCATCCAAATAAACTGTATATGGGATATAGCAACTCGAGAGCGAGCAGCTGAGTACTGCCAGAGCCAACTCTTCATAAGAGCTCTATATCCACCAATCCAATAGTAGGGAACCAACACCCTACAGCTCTCCATCTTGGCCATGGTGATTCTTCCAAGGGCCAGCAAGCTCTGCAGCCGCAACTTCCGCATTCTTAGTCCAAGTCTGCATGGTCTCCTGATCCACATCATCCAAGAAAGACAGGCCAGGCATAGCACGGCCTCCGCATGCACGCTCCAATGCCAAGAAAGCAAAATGACCACCAATGACCGGTCTAGCAAAGAAATTCGGACCCGGGAAGTTGCCATCGCCTTCTGTCTGATGAAGGTCAGTGAAGGGTCGGTCGGTAACGGTTTCGTTGACCCAGCGCGCAACGGACTCAAGAATCTCCGAGCGGACGGGCTTGGATGCCACCGCCATCGAGAAGAATTCCCAGTCAGTCTTGGTGTATAGGTGTCGGCTGTCAAGAGGGAGTCCGTATTTCTGGCGCACGTAGTGGTACCACACAGACTGTTTCTGATAAATGTGACGAGGAACGAAACCAGGAGATTTATTGGATGAGGTATCAACTCCATCCAGGTGGAAGCAAAGCTGGGCATCGGCGTACAGGTTGTAGATCGTGGTCCACGAGCCATACCAGTCATAAGCGAGCTTGGCATGTGAGCCATCGCGGGACATGGCAAATTTCTCCCACTTAGCGATGTATTGGTCGGCGATGCCCTGGGTTAGGGGTTTAGTACTTGGTTCTCGCACATGTTGAAGATTGATACATACCTTGAATTGTGAGGCATCATCGTCGTTCCCAGTCAACTTGGAAAGTTTGCTCATGGCATTGATGCCGACAATACCTTTCAATGCCAAATTAGTCTGCAGTGCCAGCCAGCCCGCAAAGTCATCGGTTGAGACTGTGTCTATTAGCCTTACTTCATAGATATGAGGAACTCGTCATTTGGACCCACGTTGATTGGCTGGTTCCAGGGAGAATTCCACCAAGTAACCGGTCCATTGCTTCCAAAGACGGTAGCTTCGCTTGACCCATTTCTCAGCTAGGTGCTGACCTTCAATACCGCCGCCCCATTTGCCGTCCAGGTGTGCAATACCGGAAAGCATCTGGAGATTGTTGAGAGGGAAGATGCCGGTCTCTTCGCTAGAGGAAATTGGAGGTACGGAGCCTTGTGTGGACCATATGGACGCAGCTTCAGATGACTCCTCGTACTGCAGTGAATTCGCAATTGCCAGGCCCATAATCAAGATGTTACCACATTCTTCGACGGGCATATACTCGTCCTTACCATCAGGATGACCCGTAGCATTAGGGAAGTGGGTTCCCAGATCATGCATGGCATAGGTGTTGGGGTATTGTCCACTCAGCATATGCTCAATCAATGGCTCAAGAAGGTACGCCAACCAGCGCGGGTTGGTGTACAAGAAAAATGGGAAAGCTGGGAAGATGACATCAATGGTTTGGAAGTTACCATTTGATGAAATTTCCTTCAGGAACAGAAGAGGGTTATCCGGGGTACCGGAGAAAGTTGTAGCGCCCATGACCTGCCGCGCGCTGAGAGCGACAATATCAACATAGTCGTCAGCGCCAGATAGATACGCATCATCGGCAACCTGAGCAGAGTAATTGGCTGCCAGAGATGCGGCCACGGCGTGATCGTTATAATGAAAGGTGAGCAATTCCTCCGTAGTGGGATACCAGGATTCCCAGAGAGGTCGCATCAGGGTGAGGCCCCGAGCCGATGCGTACTGCACAACTGGAAATTGGATCAGAGTGATAGTAAATGTGACACTATCAGATTCCTGCTTGGATGACAGATTGAAAGACTTGGAAAAGGCAAAGACAGGCGAGCGATCCCGAATGGCACGGAATTCCTTGTCATTCTTGTTACGGAGCATTCCAGTACTGGCAAATCTTTGCCTCACCTTACCTGCTTCTCCAGACTCATATTGAGTGTTCTATAGAAATTGTTAATTCTATCTTCCAAGTCCAAGGAATTTCAAGGACTTACAGTAGGCCCGGTGAAATGAAGGGTTCCCCATTCGGCACGATCGCGAATCTCCGATAGTAGAAGTTCACTTTCTCTCCGGATTTTCCATTGCTGCAGATTTGGCTTCGCTTTATTCTCGATGTTCACAGTGTCCCAGTCCCAGTTAATCTTGGACCCGTCGTCTCCGCTCACCCAGCGCCCATCAATGTCCATGTAGACATTGACATCAAGCTTGCCCTTTACGTCTATTGTGACATAGGATGCCGGAATAGACTGTCGCAAAGTCGATGTCGGCGTGATGGGAGACAGAAATGAGACTGTTATCTCGAGAGGCGTGGAAGATTCGGTATCAATGCGATAGGTAAAGTTGGTTGTGGAGGCATCATAGTTATTTCCCAAATACTCAGGGTACCGTACTTTATATCTGTATTGTTTAAAATTATCAGCGACTGATTTCCGAGGTATCCAAAGACAGTCAAGCTTTCCAAGGTCCATTCTTACCCGGCGCCTGCACCCAAGGAATCTTGTGGCTTGCCCACCAGGGGATAAACCGAGCCCTGGCTCGGAACATGGGCCATCAATGAGAGCCCTACTTCCTGTCCAGTATAAAACATAGGCCATTTGGCCCACGGTGTGTCACGGGCATTTCCCAGCCAAGTGCTAAGGTAAGGGTTGCGCACGATTAACGGCAGCACCGGCGGTGTGAGGCTCGATGCTGTCGTCACAGCCGCCTGACAGACGGCTGTGGCCAGAACGGCAAGTGACAGCTGCATGGCAGGTTTTTAATTCAATGACGATAATATTGTAAGTCCAACCAGGGTCAGCAGGGGATAATGGATGTGTGACAGGAGCAGACCCAAACCAAAGGGATTGGGAATGTGAAATGCGGGGAAGAGGTCACAGGTGAGATCGACTCCGAGCACGGATCAGGGCACTTTGTTACGTACATGGGGGCGCAAGGAACTTTAAAGGCTGAAGAACAATGAATTGCGCTTATGACATGTCTTTTTTTTCTCTTTTATCTCATCTTACATCCTCAAGTGCCCTCAAGATGATTTACTATTCTTTATGCAAGATTAGAGAACAGACTCCTCTCCGATGATGTCATGCGGAGTCGATAACTACTGTAGTGAAAATGTTATACTTCTAGCTTTTCCCCTTTCGAGGCTCACTTCCTGGCATGGTATGATGTGTATATATATTTGCTGTCCTTTTGATTTCCAACGTTGATAATATATTTGATGGTTTTTGAGAGTTCAGGTGTCTTCAGAGAAAATACCGCATGACCATGGACCAAATATAGATTGCTGCCCTATATTATATACTGTCACCATCCCAGTCCCGACCCCGAGCCGAAAGGACAGACTACATTATTGAATCCTAGACACTAGATTTTACGGACAACTAGATGTAAACCTAGATTTACTGATCTGAATATTATGTACCTTTCAGATACGGTCTTCAAATTGAGCCCCGCGTCGCGTATTTGACGCGCCTCCAGAGCTGCCACTACACTGAATTGGACGCGGTATTTTAGAGATCACGCGAGACTTTATTAGTCAAGGTTTGACGCCAAATATGAAGTATGAAGATTTCAAACTATTATGTAAACTATTGCTGCATGAAAATTGAACCCTGGCTAAGATTGCTATGTTCGCCAGTTCGGAAGGGAAAAGAAGAGTATCAGATAAAACAGACTTGGATTTGCAATGTCGCGTATAAAGAGACAATGGGATAATTTGCATAAAAGCACAAAGGTCAGAAAGCCCTAGACTAGAATGCTTGTAGCTAGTCTACTTTGGACGCGTGCTCAACACGACCGTGTGTCGGGTGGATCCCATGTCCGTGCTCTATACAAGCTAGTACTGGAGGTATCGAAGACTATACGCGCTTGACGCGACCGTTTTTTTCTGTCGACCTTCTTTGTTCCCCAATTCTTCTTTCCCCATTGTCAAGCTTCATTCCATTTGATTTCTTTCTTTCCAAGTTCATATCGGGTGTTGCTCCTATCATAACGCCCCCCACGCGCCGAGCCCACTTCCCCGCCACGGCTCGTATCTTTCTTCCTTGTCTTTTCTACGCCTCTCCCACCCCCTGCTAGCGCCAATCAAACTTCAAGATGCAGTCAACAGGAACTCAGCTCAGTCCAGTTAAGGATGGACGCCGCATCCTTGGTGAAAAAGATACCAACGCGTGTCTGTCGCCAGCCCACCAGAACAAACAGTCTCTCCCGGTCACCGGAACGCCAGTCAAACGGGCCCTGTTCTCGACAGTATCACCTAAGAAGCTTCTTCCCTCGCCTATGTTTGCAGGTCAAAAAAGGACTAGGGACCAGGTGGACGAAACAGAGGAGAACGGACCGGTGCAGACGCGGGGCTCTCCGATTGAAAGCTCCCCGGTTAAGAATGGCAGCCCGAAGGTAAGCTCGCATATGCTATTTGAGGTTAAACACTGGACAAAGAAACACTGGCTAATATATATGGCAAGTTACAGCAGAACCAAGAACTAGACATGCAGGATATTCGTGTCGCCACGCCTCCACGCTCCGAACGCGACCAAAATCAACATATGGATACACAATCGCCTACCGCGTCGAACCAAGAAGCCCGAACAATCCCCGACGACCCAGACGCGCGAAAAATATTTATCCAAGAAGTAAGCGCTCCACAGACTCATATATGGATCCCGAGACATACTAACAAAATCATAAGAAAGCGGCTCTGCTCCGAAACACCCTCCAAACCGCCATGCGCAATGTGACCGACCACCAAATTGACCGCCGAGTCTCCGACTTAGAAGAACACAGCCGGAAATGTCCCAGAGTCTCCATGTCGATCCTTTCCTCTTCACCGCTGCCTCAATTGTCCTTCTGCAACACCACCACGCCTAAATTCACCACTCCCCGCATTGGTTCGATGCCCGATATGAGTTCGACACCTTGTCACCAAACACCGGATCTTCCCCGCCGCAGGTCCCCGCTCGCTAATGCAGAACGCGTCAAAGCTTCGCAGCGAACTCCGCCTCGTATGCTCGGATCCCCTATGCAACTGAGTAGCCCTCCTGCTACGGTAGTTCGTCACAGTCGTACCCGTGATGTTGAGGAGAGCGGAGACGCAAGTCGTGAGGGCCTATCACCGTCTCAACGTGGGGATGCGGTGGATGGGTTGCTCAAGTTAATGAGCACGGCTGATCGACGTGCCAGCGCTGATGCATGGAGTGGGTGATGTCATGTGTGCGAATGGAGGCTCCGATTGACCATGGGTTCTCGGAATATCTCCAGAGGCAAATAAGGGTCGGTCCATTGTGGGACTGTCTTTTGTTGACGACCATCTGACTGACTTGTAACGACTGTATTAGAGTTGTCTTTTGTGGTTTTTTTCTCTCTCTTTTGGCCATTACCACGCCTACTTGGCTTGAGGGAGACGGGGGGCGCTATAATTTTGGGTAATGCGAGGCGTATAGAATAATTACATCAATGATACCATTTTTCCTATACTCGTGACGAATCCTTGCAGATAGAAAATCGAAAGAGTGAAGAATCAAAAGTTGCACTCGGACCTCGTCCTTCCTGAAAGAGCGAAGCAAGTCGTTAGTATACACAGATTTTACACCACGTCATGCTTTGTGTTACAGAAGATATGCTAGCATGGTAGATCGAACAGTCTACTAATTCTTGGGGATGAAGTACGATGCAAGCCTCCTGCCAGCCTCATCGCGTTGACTTTCCAAGATAGGTATGACGAACGGTCCTAAGATTCTCGTGGTTTCCGAAATACTCACTATCGAGTGCTGATTGGTGTATGCAGAGCATCAACCCCCCCGTTTATGCGATGCATAGATGGTTACACAGCTTCGGGAAATAGACCCAACAGGTTGGTAATGACGGAGTAGCAGGTTGTGTATCATTGCTTTAAAAGCCTGTCAGAATGCCGATCGGTCATTCCCTGAATAGGATTGATACTTTTCACGTCGGTCATCGGGATTTGTTCCCTGGTTCGGACTTGAGAGTCGATAACTCCAGACTTTGAAATAGAATGACTGAATACTCGTATGTGCAACGCGATCAAGAAATATCATTAGGTGGCGAACCATTTCCTTTTTAAAGTATTACCCTTGGCTCTTCTCCCACCATGACGCGAGTGGTTCACCGGTTCACCCATTTAGCGTGATGGAGGGTAGGCAGTACCTATATAGAGAGGGTCAAGAGGGGGCGTTCCTTCTGTAGATCACACTGAGTTACTTCCCCAATTCAAGGATAAACCACTTTATTTCTACTATTCCATTCCACCATGATCTTCAATCAGGCCTGCGAGCATTGTCGGCAGAAGGCATGTCCATCTAGATACAGTGTTTATTGACGACATCGTTCTAATGATTTCTGTTCAGTTGAGAAAGGGACTCGATCATGCCTATACTTTCAACTCTCCAATCACAGAGAGGAAACATAGACGCCTCTCATCAACCACCAGCTCGGCCTCCAGTACTTCTCTGCGCCAACACCCATGGCTAAATGAACAGGTACTAAGGGCCTTTGATGAGCCCTCAGTACCAGAGATGTTCCCTCAAGCCCGGCCAGAGCAGGGACTATACAACACTCTCACACCCGATATCTACTCGAACACATTCCAACCATCTCCCGACGAGGTGTTCGAGATGCTACACAATCTCGAGGCCGAGATAGGAACCGAGAATCTGGATGGGAATATGCTCAACGTATTCCAAGATACTGAGGGTGAACATTGCCCTATGGCTTGTGAACCTGATATACTCTCGCCCCAGGCTAAAGCCCTACTCCACTGCTTCCCTGAGCTAGAGCGTTCCAATACCACAGCCGGGGACCAGTGGAGATGTGCACCTGCTTATGTGTCTGGGGATCCCATGGTACCTGATTCTCCCTTTTTGCCTTCTTCTGTCCCCGTTCCCCCTGCGCCGTCTCCTTCAAATCCGAGTGGGCCCCTTCGTGACTCCGGCATGGATTACTTGCCTCGGTTTCCTGATCCGTCCTTTTCGTTGGACAGTGATTGCTTGCAGAATGTCTCTGCTGGCAAGCACTCGCTTCCTTATCCGAGGCCAACCCAGCAGACTAACGCATTTACGCATTCCGTTTCTAGGAATCGGCCTTACAGAAAGTTTCAATTTGTTTTAGAGGATATTGGGGGAAAGGCGCCTGTTATTATGCAATAGACAAGGAATTGATTTTGAGTGGAATACATGTAAACATATACGCTTTGCAATCATTCGTTCTGGTATCAAATTTCGAAATTTTACACATATAAGGGATCACCGGACTTTCTTCAACTTGTTCCGCTTGCGACCTAATACATCGCGGCCTTCGTCAATCTCACCCATTGCCTCGCGCTTCGCCGAGCCAACCTCCTTCAAGACGTTGGTTCGCACGACACGGCTTTCAATGTTGACGCCCTCCTGGGCCCACTCTTCCATCTGTCGACCCACCCGAGCTTCGATGGCGAGGATGAGCTCGACATCACGTTGTCCAACCAGGGTGACTGCCTCACCGGTTCGTCCAGCACGGGCTGTACGACCAACACGGTGGACATAGTCATCTGGGTTGCGAGGAACGTCGAAGTTGATAACTAGGCTGACGATTGGGATATCGAGACCACGAGATGCGACATCAGTAGCCACCAGGACGCGAGCGGCAGCAGCGCGGAAACGGGCAAGATTAGATGTGCGCTCGGACTGGGGGAGAAGACTGTGCAGGGAGGTGGCGCGGTGGCCCAGGCGGCGGAGGGTACGCTCCAGTAGATCGGTAGTCTTGGTATGATTGCAGAAGATGATGACAGGCTTGGAGATGTTTTCTTCAGTGGAGAGCAGGGCGTGCAGGAAGGCTTCGCGGTGCGTCATGGGTACTTTGAGATATGTCTGTTTCAGGGTTGGGGGGATCTTGCCCTCATTTTCGGTGCCGATTTCCGTCACAAAGATAGGCGGCTTGCCTTCTGGGCGGGGCATGGACTGCAGGGCTCGGACCTCGGCCGTCAAGGTAGCTGTGAAAAGGAGTGTTTGGCGTTCTGCTGAGGGTGGTAAAGCAGATAGACAGGTTTCTACGTCTGGCAGCATGCTGCCTTGTCCGCCTGTGAGCAGTCGGTCCGCTTCATCCATCACCACCATTTTCACACGCCCTAATCCGGCGATTGTATCCTGACCGGAGGTTTTGATGTGATCTGCAAGTCGACCGGGGGTGGCGATCACGACGTGAGGACGCTCGGCGAGAGCAATCGCCTGTTGTCGCATGTCCGTACCACCGGTGATAAGGATAGGCTTCATGCTCTGTGGCGCCGAGATAGCCTTGAACTGCTCGGAAATTTGTAGCGCAAGCTCTCTGAAAGAGAATTCATGTTAGATAACTTGAGCTGTATGATGCGGCGCAAATGAACATACCTCGTCGGTGTCAATACCAGAGCAAAGATTCCAAAGGGATCCTTAGCCCATAACTGCATAATAGGAACGGCAAATGCAATAGTCTTTCCGGAACCTGTCCGACTTCCACCAATGCAATCACGCCCCTTCAGAATTTCAGGAATACACGCCTTCTGAATGGCTGTAGGCCGTCGGACAGCCATAGTAGTCAAAGATCCTACAAGCCATGGCGAGACATCCAGCGCACCAAAAGTGGACTGCTCGGCCTGTAAGCCAATCTCAAGGGCATCCTTAATTGTGACTGGGTTCTCATCATCGTTCGACTCGGACTTCTTCGTATCGTCCTTCTTCTTAATACGGGAGAGAGTGGGGAGAGGTGCTGGCGCAACATAAGAGTCGGTCGAGGACTCGGAAAGACGGCGCCGCTTAGGAGCTCGGTCTTGCGCGTCGATCTGGTTGTCTTCTGAGGAATCAGAGGCATAAGAGTCATCAGACTTCAGATCATCCTGTGAGGACGCCATTGTGATTGCAGTTTAGATCTTGACTGTTGCCAGAGAAATAATTTTGCGGCAGAATATGCGATTATTATCTGGCGGTGTGAAAGATTGCTGCCTGATATATCGGGCAAGATATATGATACCGACGCGCACAAGTTCGCCTCCACATGTTAAAATTCAGTCGGCGGGACTTGTGGAACATTTGCATTCAATCTGAGAGTCTAAATGTAAGGATGTATTTAATCTTCAAGTGTGTTTAGACGTTTCTATATCGTGTACATTGATGCAATATTATATTCGCAATTTTCATCTCATCTTTTATCCACTGGCAAGATGGCCGAGTTGGTCTAAGGCGTCAGGTTAAGGTCCACCTTGACATCATTTCCTGATCTACGTTTGTAGGCGTGGGTTCAAATCCCACTCTTGTCATTTCTTTTTGTCTTTTGCTCCCTGTAAAGTTTGAGAAGACCTTCAATGACCTTTTTGCTAGTTCTGTGGATTGAGTTCTAAGCAATTCTCGGTTTGGTTATTGTGGAATGAAGTTAGAACTAGAATTCACCTCTATTCTCTATTGACAGCTATCAACATATCAATCGGCTCGACTAGTTGTACTTCTTCTCCGCATAGACGATCGAAGCTCGTAAGCCTCTCCCCGCTCAAGATCATTCTCCTCAACGGCAGATTCCTCAGACGAGGAACGACCTTGTAGAACCCCGTTTCCATTGCTCGATTGTGCACCGCTAGATGTCACCTCTGCAGATTCCTGCTCTTCCAATCCATGTGTACCACCGACACTTTCCATGGTAAACGGACTAGCCGTAGGAGCATCCAGAACATTCAATTCCTCGCGCGTGAACCAAAGTGGGAACAGGAAAGACCGCACAGGCACCAAGAGGAGGATAATCACCGGGAAACCGATGGCAGCAATAGTCTGGGTGATTGCAAAAGTAGCACCAAAACCAAGCAATTCGATAATGACAAATACCCAGATAGCGGATCGGCGTTTGATCCGCTTCAGAGGGTTCGATGCAGGGGTCAAATCCCTGTCTTGGGCGAGGAAGATCAGCTTCTGGGTAATGCCGTTACCCTGGAGTGCTTGAACTCCCATGATGAAGAAAAGACCGGCCATGACACATTGAGGAATGAGGTGGAGGACAATCAGAAGCGGCCCGGACATTGTGCCTAAGGTAAGCAGGCCTTGGGCTAAGTTGCTGACTCGCTGCTCCACTACGTGATCTGTGACTCGGATAGCCTTGCCCTTATTGGTGTCATCCTCATCGGCTACTTGGCGAGTCACACAGAGAGCAGCGGTATGGAAGGGTGCCTGTGGGATGAGCCCATTGGGGAATGGGATTCCAAGAAGACCAGCAACAAAGGTGGTAAGACCGAGGAGCCAAATATCCCAGTGGAAGCCAGCGGGCTTCCGCAGGGGGAACTCGGTGCCCTGAGCAATAAGAGATGAAACTTGTGTATGTTAGTTTTGGTACAGAGAATACTCTTTCTGGGAATATACCTACCATTATGATCGAAGTAGAAAAGGATTGTCAATAGGAGAGCAAAGGGGATAGCCAGGAAGATGTCCCCAACATCAATGTTCCAGAAGTGTACCAGCCACGGCCGATCGAGCGTGGGGAAGAATGACTTGCTGGTGGGAAGCACAGCAACGTCAACATCACGCATATGACCAAAGTGGACGAAGCCCGTAAAGAAAACAATGACCAAAGGTGTGCCATAGTCTTCAAGGAACTTTCGAACATATCGTTGGAATAGATTACTGTTGCCCAGCTCCCCAACGACCCAAGCAGCCATTAAGACAAGAAGAGCCACCATGATAGCGAGATATGCTGAAGTTTCACCAGCTGATGCCCATTGTCTAGTGAGGACCTGGATTCCCTTCTGCAGATAGATGCAGGCAACATAGAAGCCGAAGATATCACACGAAAATCGAGTGACATATTTGAGTCCATTGCACGCATTTGTGATAGCCAGAAGCCAATGCATAACCAATGACCATCTATTTTAAAGATTAGTAAGCCTAACAAGTGCGTCAAAGGCATAAAAGCGTACATTCCAATCCAGCACATGAATGCGAGGTAAGGGGTTCCACGAGGGCTGATGATATCGTAGACTGTATAATTGAACACAGTAATGGGTCCTATACACTATTAGATCCAGCTTTTGCGCGCTACTTTCAGGAGATAACACACCAGTAACACCAACAATAACCAGTGGCTGAGCTGCCAATAGAGCAAAAACGACAGCTCCAAGAACAGACGCAAGCAGAACCTCGTTGACTCCGTAGCTCTGGTTGGTCTTCTCAAACATGTCCAATGAGAAAGCAAGTGCGGGTAAAATACTAAGATTACTGTGAGCATTCTGCTGTGCAGGAGACAGGTGGTCGTTATCGTTATTCGATTTGAGACCATCCCGTTGGTTTGCAAAGGACATACTTAGCAAAATACATATACACTGTCGCAGGCACAATGCGATAATCCCAGGCATCAGTCCAGTCACTCCAGTAATAAGGAGCTCTGCGCTTAACATCATTTATCATGCCTCGAAAAAGACGTATGCGCCACCATTTTGGTTGTGACGAATGAGACGAAGTCGCCGTGGATGTACGGCGCTGGCCCTCCTGCACAGTATCTGCTGGAGCTGCAGAATGGGTTGAATGATAAGAAGAAGGAGCATGGCTTGATACTGCTGACCGCAAAGATGCTCTGCGCTGGGATTGCCAAGACGTTTTCCGGTGCGTTGACGAGCCGGAAGCTTGCATATTGGCTTCGGGAAAAGCCCCCGTGCGGCGGATTTGGTTGAAGGAACGGGTATACAACCAGGCAATCAGGGCAGAGTTCCCCCTGTGAAGGCGATATCAGTTTTACTAGTGGTATATATGGAGCTCTCGGGGAGTAATCCAGCTAGGGAGTTTTGCGGGGGTAAAAAGTTGGAGCCAAGACTGGAATTGTGGCCTGAGGCATCACTAATATGGTCCTATGGAATGCTCCGACTACACATAGTACATATATTCCAATTATTTGTGTATGATTCTACGAGACATGAAAGTAGATTTTAAACCCAAACAAGGGTAATTCGCAGCTGTAAAGTATTACGTCACATAGATAAACGAGGAAAGAACCAGGCCCATCTGCGGTATCACTGATAAAGAAAAGCAAACAACCCCGAGACTTTTGTCGCCAATAAACCAATTGCACGAAGGCAAATAGCTTAAGCCGGAGGGGGAGGGGGAGGAGGCTGGTCACTGGGAGGAGGTGGTGGGGGTCCATCAACAGGCGGGGGAGGGGGCGGAGGGCTGCCAGCACCAGGAGCGCCAGGAGCAGCAGCTCCGTAGGACCAAGGAGCCATGCCGGGCGGCGGGGGAGCAGCGGCCATACCAGGGGCAGCATAACCGTATCCTCCGTATCCGTATGCGGGCTGACCACCAGGGGCAGCCTGTTGTTGCCAGGGAGCAGCGCCTGGAGCAGCACCTGGAGCAGTTCCTGGAGCAGCATATCCAGCGTTGCTGTGACCACCGTGATCACCGTAGCCACCACGGGATTCATAGCCACCGCCGCCGTAGCCGCCAGAGTCGCCGCCACGCTTCTGCCAAGGAGCAGGTCCATTGTCGCGAGAACCGTAATCATCACGAGGACGGGGTTCACGTCTCTGTTGCCAGGGAGCCACATCACTGGGTGGAGGTGGCGGGCCGCGCTGCTGCCAGGGGTTCGCATCACGGTCATCAGCAGGAGGGTAAGCGCCCTGATCGGGACCGGCTTCAATACGACGAGGCGGATACTCGCCAGGGGCACCTCCAGACAGCTCGTTCATGAGTTGCTGCAGGAAATATTAGTAGGCGTTCTCAATCTCATCTAGGGCAAAAAGAGTTACTCACCTCCATCTCACGGTCGACAGCATCACCAGTACCAATGGCACGAGGACCACCGGGAGCACCAGGACCACCAGGACCACGGGCACCAGGGAAGCCACCGTTGTTGCGCCAATCACTGCCTCTCTGGCGGTCGGGACAATCGCGGGCCATGTGACCAGCATTGCCACAAACGCGACAGATAATGTTGGCGGTGAAGTTGCGCTGCTCGGGACAGTCGTACTTGCGATGTCCGATTTGACCACCTGGTGGATTGTTAGAATCAATGAAATCAATATACTGGGTCAATATCAACTTACAGTTCTGGCAAGCCTGGTTCTCGTCATCACGGAGAGTACCGTTGAGAGCCGCTAGCTCACGGAGCTGATTGCGCTTGAGCTCGTTCTGACCTTCGGGGATGGAAGCGGCCTAATGAAATGGTGAGTGCTAATCTTCAGACCGAAGGTAATGGGACTAGACTTACAGTCTCGATAACGTTGTGAATCAGCTTCTTGGCCTTGTTCACCTTCTCTTCAGTCTCTGCCATGATCAGACAGTGGAGATCCTCCTCCTGGTTGCTAGCATGAGCGGCATCAGATCGGCCTTTTCCTTCCTTGACGGAGCCTTTTCCACGAATGGCAATCTTGGCGCCAGATTCGGTCTCCATTTTCTTCAAGGTGTTTCCACGAGGTCCTATAAGTAAGCCAACTTTAAAAAGGTAGCAAAGAGCTAAGTGTTAGTGATCCGGTAATTATGAAATATGTGCAACATCAAGCACCAGGTGTTATCAAGAAACGGGCCGAGGACATCCAAGAAAATGTCTCGTCAGCTCGAATCGAGCAGGGAGTCATGACAGATACAGCGGAGTTAGGAGTTAGAGGGTTAGTTATCATACTGAAGTTAATCTCTGGATAGTCGTTCACTGGGACATAGACCTTCTCCTGGGTCTTGGTAGGGCGTCTGTAGTCAGATGGCGGGTGGTAGTTAGGAATGGTCTTCATGGCCTTCTCGACCAATTTGTGACGCTCATCCTCGAGGCGCTTGCGATAACGGTACTCGCGAGTGTTCACACGTCTACCGAAGTTGTCGTACTGCGGGGGTGGCGAGGGGGATCTGATGCTGTGTTAGCAGGGGTACCATAGGTATCAAAGGAAACGGCACTCACCTGTCACCATCACCTGGGACCACATCATTGATCCGCAGCTTCTGGCTGATCTCCTCGATACGCAGATGCAGAGTGTAGGCCTCCAGCTGCTCGCTGGTGAAATTGGCCATAATCATAGTGGGCAGGCCCATCAGACCGGCAGCCTTGTTCTCCTGCTGATCTCCCCAACGGTTGCGCTTCTTGCGTCTTTTGACGCCATCACCATCTACTGCAGGGGCTTCCGCTAAATTCGGCAAAGAAGTACCATTAGAACCAATGCTGAAAAGGCAGCAATATGGATGAGACATACCTCGAACAGGGCTGCGGCCGCGCTTAGGACCATCGGGCATAGAGGAAGGAGTTGCAGTGCTGCTGTCCTCCTCCTCGTCACCCTGGAAGCGACGGCGCGACCCCAGGGGAATGTTGTTAGAGCCCGTGGTGCCTTGGTTACGCCAGGCCATGGCTTCAATAAGTTCACAAAAAATGTAAATCGAAAGAGACAAGTTTAAAGTGAAAGTATCTTTGAAGTCACGATCTTCTGAACGAAAAGTGGCCACCCGATCACGTGGGTTCAAAGGCTTCGAAGGCGGTGAACATTATACATACTTGACTACGGATGAGGTTTATCTTATCGTCACTGGCTTGATTTAAAAATATTTCATGGTGCATATTACATTCAAACCTCGTCTCCTCTAAACCTTGCTCTTAGCATCGTCCTTCATTCCTTGCACAATCCATGCTCGGGCCTCAGCGGCTTTCTCCTCCATGGCTTCCTTATCCTTAAGCAGATCCTTAATTGTATGCGGGGAAGGGACATGGCGTCCCTTCTCCACACCTGGTCGCTGAGCCAAAAACTCTTCCCAAGCCTTCAGGTTAGGAAAATCATCAATATCAATACCTGGCCACCCAGCAGCGGCCACCCATCCCCAGAGTGAAATATCGGCAATGGAGATATGGTCGCCTACCAGGTACCCGGACTTGGATTGGGCAAGGTGCTTATCAAGCACGCCATACAGTCGGCGTGTTTCATTGACGTATCGGGTCACACCATACTCAATGCGCTCAGGCGCATATCGTGCAAAGTGGTTTGCCTGGCCTTGCATGGGGCCAACGCCTGCATTCTGGAAGAAGAGCCAGTTGTTCATCTCGTAGTGTTCGCGGGTGCCCTTGGGGAAAGAAATCTTGTACTCTGGGTCATATTGGTCCGCCAGGTACTGCAAGATACCACCAGACTCGAACAAGCGGATTTTCTGACCATCGGCGAACTCGTCGGTCAGAGCGGGAATCCGGCCATTGGGGTTGATCTCAAGGAACCAGCTATGTACCAGTTAGTATCTGATGAGACCACTGGTGTGGAGACACATACTCCTCCTTTTGTTCGTTGGCGCCCATGTCGATCTTCTTGACCTCATAGGGTAACCTGTCAAGCTGTCAGAAACGGCATCATGTATCAACACTACTGAGGTAAGGACCCACCCGAGCTCCTCCAGGGCAATGGAGATCTTGATCCCATTGGGGGTCTGGGCTGTGTAGAGAGTGATGTTAGGGCGAGGCATCGTGGGCAATGATTTAATCTGAAAGATTTCTGAGGGAAAGTTGAAGACTTAAAATTATCTTAGATTGACCGGAATTGGCGGGTTATTTAAATTGGGTTGAGGTCATCAACAATTCCCCACTTGGATTTATAATCGTCCAACTTTATCGGGAACTTTCTGTGAAGGCTATCACCACCTGAGTAAGCTACCTGATACATCGGCATCTTCGGTCCCCGAATGCAAAACAAGTCTGGATTATTCCAATTTCGTCATTTATAGAGAAAGTGCATGATAAGGATGTCCATATCTCAACCCATATCTCAACAATGTGGATTAAACCAAGCAATCTGTAAAATCGCTCTAAGATACGTGAAGCCCAACCTTGGGATTCAAGTTAAGCCATAGCACCGTTGACCCTCACAACCTGCCCAGACATCCAGTTACTATCCTCCCCAGCCAAGAACAACATCACGGCTGCGATCTCTTGTGGCTCTCCAATGCGGCCGAATGGATTAGACCCAGCGATCGCCTTAAGAATCTGCTCCGACTTTCCCTCCATAAAAAGCTCAGTACTTGTCGGACCAGGAGCGATTGCATTCACCAGAATACCTCTCCGTCCAAGATCTTTAGCGAGAACACGGGAAATCTGCTCGATGGCACCTTTGGTCGAGACATAAAGAAGATAGGCAGGTGCAATACTAGATACAGCATTGAGACTGGTAGAAACGAAGATGATGCGTCCCCCACGTGGCATGTGTTTCGCAGCTTTCTATGGAAGTAATCAGTGGTTGCTCTTTAGAAAGAAGATATGCGCTAACGTACCTGCGCCAGAAAATATGGTCCCTTTACCATCAGGTTATGAGAATTATCGAAGTCCTCCTCCGTCGTATTTTCCAGGTCCTTCATTGCTAGAATTCCCGCATTGGGAATGAGGATATCAATTTTGCCGAATCTGGCGACTGTTGCTTCGACCAGCCGATCTAGATCTGGTAGTTTGGAGGCATCGGCCTGTACGGCCAGGGCGCGGTCCGGGCCGATTTGCTCAACCACGCTGTTAGCTGCAGCTGAGTCGGAACGGTAGTTGATGACTAGGCTGGCACCTTCGCTGGCAAGTCGAAGGGCTGTTGCCTTGCCAATTCCCTGAGAGGAGCCGGTGATCAGGGCTACTTTTCCAGACAAAGACATTGTATGCGATTATAGGGTCGCGTTGTAGATGTGTTGTGAAAAAGACCAGAAAATATTATTCTGTCTGAAATCAATTCGATGGTCTACATGATCGATTTATATCTCGAGCCTCTGATAAATGATCCATCGACTCTAAATCCATATAAAGTTTTTAAATCCGAGGGAGTTTAGCTGGACAAAGGCAATTCGGGGCTAAAAGTAATATGGACTAATACTACCCCTAAATCCAGCGAATAGAGTTGTTGGATGTAGATGAATGCAAATCGTGCAAATTGGGCAGACTGCAAGTAGCCCGCGGAAATGGCTTTAAATCACTGTGTTTTCAAATAATGCCAGAGAATCCGGTCTCCGGCCATGAACCGGACATAACCCCGCGCACTTAAAGCCGAGTCCGTACCGCCCATATATACGGCCATCACGGAATTATGTACGGACTATCATTGATTTAGGCATTCATCATGGAACTTGATGAAAATAAGAAATAGGTCGTAATACACTTCTGCTCGACTAATAGGTGTAAGTTGATCCAACAGATATCTGGGTAACAAGGCATCATACTTCCAGGGTTGCACTGGCTCGTTTCTATATAGCTACCGGTAGATTGACAACGGAAGGGCAGTGAGCAAGCCGCTGGTGACTTTGCATTTCTCTGACCACAGAAGCGAATCAAGTCATTACGCTATCATATGCCCGACTCTGAATATTGGGTGTATTGTATTGGTTTGCATAGGATGGTTCGTTTGTCTGTGGCTTCAAATGGGTTTAGGAAGGCGCGATTTTCGAGTATAAACCCCACCTCCCCCCTCATTTCGAATTTTAATTCTCCTCTTCTAAAGAGAGATAAAACAGAGATCGAGATCAATGTAAATATGTGTGACGGTCATCGGGGTATCAGTATCAACTCAAGACTTCCAAAATGAGACTCACACGCATATAAATTCAGGTATAAAATGCATTGTTCAACCAGAATCATTCAGGTTGTTCTCCTTCCCCTCTTGCATGCTCCCCTCAACAGCCTGAGCAATCATCTTCCTCCTTGACTCGGCTCCAGACCCCGTAGATCCAAAAGCCTGATAGTGGACCTGGTGGGTCATTTGGAACTTATATCAAGGACAAAGGGAAGTCCATCAGATAAACCTTATCTTGTACGATGTTCCATACGATTTACATAGACCTCAATTACATTTCAGTTCATCCAATTCACGTTTGTTTGCACACATGTTAAAAGAGCACAGTAGACACAAGACACAGCCTCGAAAGTCATCTTTTATGGACCCGAGAGATCATAAAAGTAGAATGGCAAGGTGTGGCCATATTTTTAGAGCGCGGCCCAGAACAAAAAGATTAAAAACACAGACCGATTTCTTCATTTCATTTCAACAACCATCAATTGTCTGCGCACTGGAATTCCCTTCCTTTCCCCCACTCAAGTCCCGTATAACGAAAATAGGAAGAAATCCAAACATAGAGCATCAGTTGCGGATTTCATGGACCACAGACCACGAACAAGAGATAGAATCATCACATCCCTTCTTCTACGAAGATGAAAAAAAAGGGACAAGGGGGCACCACAGAGGGGGGAAAAGAAAACAGAGGAGCAAAGCAGAAATCAAGGGCCGGTTCTGGGCAGCAGTTTCGTTTCCCGTTTTAAGTCAGCGCTGGGGCGAAATGAGAGGGGGCACGATAGTAGGGAAGATTTAGTTGCCGCCCAGGCTGGGGAAGTTCTTCTCGTCGACGGTAGGACCGGCGGGGGCATGGGCACCACCACGGCCGCCACGAGGAGCAGCAGCAGCAGCGCCGCCGCGGGGAGCACCACCACGGGGACCACCGCGAGCGGGACGGTCACCACGGGGAGCACGATCGCCACGGGGAGCACGGTCGCCACGGGGAGCGCGGTCACCACCACGGTCACCACCACGGCCACCACGAGGGCCGGAGGAGGGGCCGGAGCGGGGCTGCTCAACGAAGCGCATGTCAACGTCAAGGAAGTTCTTCTCCTTGCGAGTCTTCTCACGCTGCTTCTTCTCGGCGGTGGGAGCAATGTAGCTGGTCTCACCCTCGGTGCGCTTCAGCTCGGTGGCAGCGGCCCACTTCTTGTCCTCCTTGACGCCCTCGTTGGCGGCACGGACGGGCTTGGCAGCCAGGCTGTCGCGGGCGGCCTTCTCGGCGAGGTAGTCGTCGTAAGACTTGGACTTGTCGGCCTCCTCGACCTCCTCAGCGGGAGTCTGGGGCTCCTTGTCGTCCTCCTTGGCGATAGACTCGCCAACGCGCTCGTCGTCCCAGGTCTTCTCACCGGACTCGCCGCCCCAGCCCTGCTGGACCTGCTTGCGAGTGTCGCTGTCATCGAAAATCACCGTTAGTTATGCTGCACTGCGGATCCAAGCTTAATTTGCCACACGCTTGTCGGTAGAGCGACTGGAAATTCTTCTCTTTCATTCTTTGTTGCTCATCTCTTTCTTCCTCTTCAATGTTCTCCCGATTCGTGTGTGGCTTATTTTGCTTGGATGGAATGGCCTCTCTCGAGAAAAGGATCGCTTACGTCTGACCAGTGCGGGACTGGCGGTCACCACGAGGGGGACGGTTGCCACGGGGGCGCGAGGACTGACCCTCGGCCTCATCGGTGGGCTTGGTGCGGTTGTTAGAGCGACCAGCGTTGCGGTCACGGTAGGCTAAAGAGGGCCAAAGCTTGTCAGCTTCCGATGCTTCCTATCAAGCTTTCCCCACACTTCATCGACCCCACCAACTTCTTCACGGATCGATCGGGTTTCACATACCAGCCTCATTGCCGGCGGTCACACGGCCTCCACGGCGGTTGTTGTCGGAGCGAGGAGCGGGAGCGGCGGCGGGAGCCTCCTTGGGGGCATCACGCTTGCCAACGCGGGGAGCGGGACGGTCGACGGCCCGGGCGGGGGGGAGGAGCAGGTCTGCTGGGGTCGAGCTCAGGGTCGTTGCCTAGAAAGCAGGAGAAAGATGTATTAGTTTGGGATGAACTTCGGGAAGCTTGGAGATGCTCTGTAATGAGGGGCAGGTTCCCGACCATGAATTGGATCATGGAATCGGAATACGCGGGAGCTCATATAGTGCAAATTTCAAGAATCACATACCGAGAAGCTCGTAGAGGTTCTATTTCGAAGCAAAAAGCAAAGGCGATAATGTTAGCCACAGCGCTCGCTATAGAAGCGCAATTGTGAAGCAGAGCCGAGCTCCGCCCATAATTCCAACCACTTTCAACGTACCTTAGACCGGATGGCGTCAACCATGACGCCTGGTGCTGCGGAGTTCCTTCCGACGGGGAAGGCACTCAACGATCACTAGGATGTAAGAAAGGTAGGCACAAGGCAGAACCTCAGCAAGTCCAGCCTCTTAATTTGATAGTGATTGAAGGGGTGTAGTCTTAGGAAGGGAAGGTTGAGGGTTTGTGGTGCAGCACGAATCCGGTTAGGCGCCATTTACTAAGCGAATCAGGCTAGGGCTTAGGGTATCATGGCGTCACTAGATGGCATCATACATTCTACAATCCCATTACTTCCCTGTCTACTTTTGCATTTAATTGCTTTTTACAGCCTCGGCTATGCAGGAAAGGAGTGTTTATTCCATTGTACATTGTACAACCAGATGGTATCAAAATATCATGTCAAAAACCACCAAAAACCCCAACTTTCAACGCCAGGCAATGCTAGAAAATGAAAAACTTTTTTGGAAGCCAACCAATGTAACCCAACCAGGATCAATACTTTTTTTCTGTTTTCCTCTTTCCATTCGAAACATGGAGAAGGATTGGTTTCAATAGGAAAAATACACCCAAAATGACCCGCAAAAGATGCATCGCTTAATTGCGGGGATTGTTCTGTTCATAGTTGAACGGCGTAGGGAAATGCATGCTTGCACTGAGTCCAAACGGATCAGCATCCAGCATCGGTTCATACTGACCGAGAAGCTGATTTGCATTTCCGAACTCTCCGGGCGTTCCGTCCCCACCGGCAGGAGGGAATCCAGACATATTATGCGAGCCGGAGGCAACCGACTGCGGTGTGAACCCGGGGACATATGGTGTATTTACTGACCCGTCATGGTCATCATCCACCATGTCAGCTTGTGCATCATACTCTTGTTCTGTTCAATTTAGTCAGCAATGTTGATCTTTCGGCTTTCTCGCTTCTTAGCGATTGGTTCCGGAACAATTGACTCACCCAGTTGATCATAATGTTTCTGGAAAGGAGATGGGTAATAATTAGCTGCAACTCGCTGCTGACCACGCGGCACCCGGAGCTTAGAATCATTCGGATCCGACTGTGGCATACTGATAGCCGGTGGTGAGGTCTGGTTGTTGAAAGGCCTCGGTTGAGGTAGCAGCTGTGGACGTCCTGCCCCTTGCTGGTCAACGGGGGACATGCCAGTCTGGAAGCCAAAGCCAGGTGACTTGGCATGCGACGGTGATGACACATGAGACGTTGGCGTAGCCTGAAACTGTGGCGACGGCACACCATACGCGCTCTCACGCTGTGACATGGCAAATGCATCAGGTTTGGACGTGATGCCAGGGTGTCTCGGCGTGGGTCGAGACCCTGTGGGACCCGGCGGCTTAGGTGGCATAGGAGTAGTCTTTGGCTGAGCACCTGGAGCCCCAGTCTTTATCCGCAGCTCAGCTTGCACATCAATACCTGGAAGAGTCCGGGGTTAGCCCGGAAGCGGGGGAGGTATGCAAGTTTAGACGCAAGGAGGTACATACCTTTCTCTAACAGGATGCGCTCCAGCAAGGAGTTCTTATACCGCAGCATCAGACATTCATCTGCGGCGCTGCGGTGGCTCTGCTGTAGGCTCTGCAAGGACTCTTCATTGCGCTTGATAGTGGTCTCCAGCTGCCGAATATATTCCGTGCGGCGTTCACGGAAAGCAGCTTGAGCCTGCCTATTGCGCTGCTTCCGTTCTTCGGAAGTGGCGTAAATCTAAGATGTGTTAATAACAAAACAAGATAAGTCACATAGGAGACCAAAAGGGATAAAAGATCCGGGGGCAGATAGACCAAACAGAAGACATGATAAGAGGGTGGCATGAAAAGATAAAAGAAAAAAAAATAAAAAGGAATGCGGGGCCCCGGATTATTGCATCAGATGCAAAGATGTTACGTACAGGTTTTCGACCACCTTTACGCTTTTGAGTCTGCGCAGGGTCTTGAGTCAAGGCTTCGACCTCGGGATCTGGCGTTGACACCGTCGAACTGATGGAGCCATCTAGCATAGGCTCGGTCTTAGGCACAACAGGGTCCATGACCATATCATTCTGATCAGGATGAGAGGTCTCGACCATAGAGACCATTGGATCAACCCCGGTGCCTTTTCGATTTCTGTTACTTAACGAAGATCACGTCTTTTCCGCAACACGGACCAAGAGGGATATTCGTTTCTCCCTCCCGCCGAACCACGGGCTTAGGGGACGAGAGGGGAGGACAAAATCAGAAACAGACGCAAGAACCGCGCGGCTCGGCGGTTAGCAGGGAAGGAACGAGTAAGAGGCAAGAGAGTGACATAAAAGAAATTGAAATTATGAGAAAGGAAGAGTCAGAAGAATTGAGATAAACGGAATGGGGCGAGGAGGAGAAGAAATGTGAGTAAAACGATTGAGTAAACGAATAATAATATTGTTCAAAGGGTCAGACGAGAGGGGCTCGCCTAGTTAGTTTTGACTTTTTTTTTTTTCTTTTCTTTTTTCCTCTATTTTTTTCGCCTTCGCTCGCAACCATGAATGGTTCTGACGGCACGGGTCCACCCTAAGTCCCCAGACTGGTTGAACGGCCAAGTCTCAAGATCCTTAGTGGTCATACGAGGTGGATATGGATGTGGGGATTTGGAAAAAAAGAAAAACCTGCCACGCAACAGGGGGGATGCAGGATTTAGTTCCGCGGAGAATCATGTAGAGCTACAGCAATTATAGGTGGAATGCTACTTCTACAACAAAGTACATAGCGACGGGCACACCAAAGGTGGCCGAATAGCCGATACCGGGGCGTACTGTAGTCAGGTTCGGCGCTTTCCGCCTATGCTGGTTCAGCTCACCGCGGAGGTTCAGGGGCGAAAAGAAAAATTTTCACTTGAGCCCTGCAAAGCTAGTCTCCAAACATATACAGGAGACTAGCCTTGGCACCGATCTAGGCAGGTCATTAGAGAAAGGTCCACGGTGCCTTGACCCTCTTTGGGATCACGCGGTCCGCGGTCCCACGTTTCTTTGGCCCCTTACCATGATGCAATATTGAACGCGTTACAGATTACCCGTCCTTCCGACCTCGTCTAGGTGGACCGATTGGTACATGGTCTGATGCTCTGGAACTCGTATATGAAACGCTAAACCATTGGGAATCCTCAGATTATATACTTGACATTCCGTACCTCGTGGCCCTATAGGAACTAACTTTGATATACCCCTTGAAGATGTCAAATTCCAAAAGCATCTGTCTTTAAGCCTCGCATCCAGGGACCATAGATCAGATCAGATCAGATCTCAGCCCTGGAGGACACGAAATCTATCTCTGACGTACTACTGCGCGCCATATGTGCAAAGCATGCAATATGCTCTCGGCGATCGGCATTCGGTTCCCCGCCATAAACTAAAGTCACATGCCGTGAATCTTCCCAACTTCCCCGTAATCAACAGGGTCTGGTCGTATTCTCGATCTTCATTCATAAATTCATCTAGAATAGGCGACCATGGCCAACGTCTCAGCTCCCGACCTGCAGGAGGATACAACCTTACCTGCAGCCCCCGAGACCCCCGCGTCTGAGCAACCCACTGCGCAAACTACACCTGCAGAGCCCCCACAGAAGCAGCAAGCGGATCACGACGATGACGATGATGATGACTCTGATTTGGACGAATTGGATGGTACGATATCTCTCTCCCTCCCAAATTGTTTTTTCCTTTGCGCCAGTCATATCGGCATCTAATCAGCTTATTTCCCCGCAACAGACGTGCTAGATGACTTCTCCAAACCTAAGCCTGCACCCGCGCAGCCCGCCCCTGCACCGGCAACCGAGGCCCCGGCCGATTTCGATGAAGATGCTTTCCTGAAACAGCTGGAACAAGACATGGCAAACATGATGTCGAACCCGGGCGCAAATCCGTTCGGCGCAGGCGCCGACCCCAATCTCGCCTCGGTAGAAGAAGGTGCCGACGCCTTCGCTAAACAGCTTGGGGAAAGCGGGATCCCACCCGGTGACTTTTTGAAACAATTGCTTGCCGATGTGATGGCCGAAGAGAGTGGTAATAGCGATGCTGGTGCCGGGTCCGGCGCGAAAGCGGCGCCCAGTGGCACCACACCTGCGCCTGCAGCGGCCGATACTGGAGCCTCTGGTTCTAGTGAACAACCGACTGAGTCTTTTAATGATGCGATTCAGCGTACTATGGAGCGGATGAAGAGCTCCGGAGATCGGGCTACGGAAGCTGCGACTGAGGATGATGGGTTGTCAGATGACATGCTTGCGCAGTTGCTTAAAGCTGTGGAGGCTGGAGCCGCAGGTGGTGACGAGAGAGATTTATCGAAGATGTTTATGGGAATGATGGAGCAGTTGTCTAATAAGGAGATGCTGTATGAGCCGATGAAGGAGCTTGATGGGAAGTTTGCGCCTTGGATTGAGAAAAATAAGGCCGAGGGTAAGGTCTCCCCTGAGGATATGACTCGGTATGAGACGCAGGCGAAGGTAGTAGGTCAAATCGTGAAGAAATTTGAGGAGGCAGGATACTCAGATGAAGATCCGAAGTGTCGGGAGTATGTGTGGGAGCGAATGCAGGAGGTAAGTCTTTCGCGGTTATGGCAGCGGGATCCGGCTAATTGTTTCTATAGATGCAAGCTGCTGGAAGTCCTCCCGAGGAGCTGATTTCGAACCCGCTAATGGATATGGGTGATCTAGGCGGCGCTGGAGCTGCTGCCGCTGCCGGAGGAGTCCCTGATTGTCCACAGCAATAAGGAAGAGTTAGGGTTTCAATATGAAGATACACATCTTCATTGGCTTGCTCTGTACTGTACATATACACACGACCGATACCCGATCATTTACTCTGAGATATCCACAGATGATTAACCATAGCCCATATCCATAAACGCCACCCTGATGCAATGACAATAGACGCTCAAAAATAAAAATATCCACAAACACTCAATCCTCATGACATATCCATATCTTGGCTCTCATAAGACAGCGCATGCTCAGGCAACGTCATGAAGATATCATCATACTCATCATCACTGAAAGAACCGTTCTGCTGATCCTGCATAGCCATCTCCATCGCCTCTTCTTGAGAGACAAACTCATCAAGAGCACGGGCATCATCATCTGCGAAGGAAATTAGCCAAATGATCATCCAATACAAAAAACGCAAGAGAGAAAGAACATACCAGGAAGCATATCATCCTCCTCCATATCTCCCTGCATCGGCACAACATCCATATCGCGCGCCATAGACTCCTCCCACTTCCGCTTATCAGCAAGATAATCCGCATGCATCATCTGCTCGCCACGCGCCTCATGCCGGCCCTCGTCACGCTCATTCCGCACGCGATTCATAAACATCTTCCGCGTTTTCGAGCGCGCAAGAGAAGTAGTACTCTTCATAGGATTGGCAACCTGGTTTGTGTAGCGGTCTGAGAACTTGGTTGCGCGTGTAGAAGGCAAAGGTGAGGTGGGAGACATCATGTTTGCTTGGCTTGGAGAGAAGTTGAAAGGAGTCGAAACGGATGCAGGGGCGCCAAAGACAGGTTGCGACAGCTGTTGTGTCTGAGGGCTATCATTGTGCAGCGAGAAAGAAGAAAAGGGGACTGGGGAGAAGGCGTTCTCATTTGCGCCGGTTGGCTTTTGGGGATGTCCGGATCCGGCGCGTGAGGGGGATCCCATTGTCCATGGGGGAGTTGCGATGTTGGAGCTGCGGAGGCCTAATGGAGATGGGCGCGCTGGGGTGTAGTGGGAGGTTTGGCGGAAGGGTGTGGATGGAGATTGTGTTGCGAACATGGTGGATTTGATTTGATTTGAGTAGGGTGGTTGAGTAAGTGGGTTTCGGGTCCCGTGGTTCGATTTTGGAAGTGTGTTGTTGTTTGCCCAAGTCCGGGGATTGGGTTTTAATTTAGTTTGGAGATCCACTGGAGATTGATGATTAATTGGAAGTCGTGAGGGTTGGCTTGGATTTTTGTATGGTGACGGAGGCTGGGTTGAGTGTCGATCGGATCGCGACGCGCATTCCACACCACGTGAAATGAGGCGCGTTGGCACGTCAGACCACCGCTTGGAATGTTGATCGCGATTATCTTGGGATGAGATCAATCTTATCTCTGACGCGTTGGATGCTTAATTAATGATGAATCTATAGGAATGACAAGATATGGAGTAGACTGTATCTATGTTATGTGTCGGTCTTTCTCTGCGCGCAGGTCACTGCTCCCATTCATCTCACTTTACATAAGCGTTAGCTACACATTTGATTTACATTGCCTAGTTAGGATATACGCTTCTAGAAATACTGTGGCCCTTACTTCACTACCAAGGGCCTTGAAAACGAATCAGTACGGTCGAGTGCATGGTAAGCAGATCAATTACCATGTATGAAACTATCTTTAAATGAATAGGTAGTCAAAGTTGTGCATCTCGCTGGAACACAGAAAAAAAGAAGAGAACAGGTGAAATAGAAGAGAATGGAAGGAAAGAAAACCAGCCTCGAAGGTCGAGCTCGTGAACGCCAAAACCCTATGCTCCAAACCCGCGATGCACACGGCGCAATGAAGAAGTAGAATCAAAGACAAGAAGAGAGTAAGGAAAATAGTGGGACGGCTAGTGAGAACATCGCTTTCCCAGGCCTTGAAGGCTTTGAGTGTCTATATTTGATCAAAGGAAAGGAGTGTGGTAGGTATTATGTCGGGCGTAATTTTGTGATTGCCCGATCGGCTGCGTAGATGGAGGGAGGTGAAAGAGATGGGGTGGGCAATTGCGGCTCGTCATTTTCGAAAACTTTCAACTCCCAGGGTCGGGTTCTCAACGGCGCGGTCAGATGGGACACCTTCATCACGTCGTCGGGCAAAAAAGCTGTCGCATTCCGAGACGATGTGTGCCCATTCCGCGAGGGCACGACCAGCATATTTGCTAGGCACCAGATGGTCGTAGACCGGTTGGAAGGGCAGTTCTGGCAATGGCGAGTCCTTGGTAGTGTGCACCCGATTCTGCATTTCTGAAACTGTTTCTGTCGAGAGTAGCTTGGATTCTGAAGGAGGGTCGGATGGGTTTTCATCGCGAGTCATCTCGGAGTCTGTCACAGCTTCGGAGCTGGTGTCGTCGTCAAACTCGCACGGTCTGGAGGGGGAACGTCGATGCTGCACATGGATTTGAGATGCCACGGGGAGGCAGGGGGTGAAGAGGCGCTTGTTCTTGGTAGGCCACTGTGGCCGATCCATCCATTCTAGTGAGAACTTGAAGAAGAAGGGCTGGTGGGGTGTTTTGGGGCGGACAAGATCATCCGAACTGGTGTTTGGGGTTGGCTCATGATCCTCTAGACACTTGCTCTCAGAGGTCATGGTTAAATCGATGCCAGTGTTATCGAGCTCGTCAGAGCTGCTGCTGATACCGTCTGTGGCCCGGCTAGCCGACGAACTGCCAAACATAGACCGAAGAAGACCCCATCGACGTTTGGATGTCTGGCCTTCTGAGCCCGTTGAATCCGAGGAACTGGATCTCCGATGTGTCATGATTTGATCGGAAGACATGGGTGGAACCACACGGTCAAATGAAACAAATAGATTCACTGGAGAGATTTGGTTGTCACATCGAATAATGATGATTCTTCGTCCTGGAGCAGGTGTACAGGGTGCGGATGACAAGGGTGCAGTAAGTCCTTCCTCTGCCTTTGATTGGAACCCAACATAATACTCCCAAACTCGCATTAAACGATCTGAAAGGGTCTCATATATGTTCCTAAAGAATTGATTAGCAATAAAGAGTGAAATGACAATCCGGTGAAACTCACGAATCAAGCGCCGAAGGATCCCCGCTGAACCGGCCCACCCTCCAGCAAAGTAGGCGGTGGAAGTAGGCACGCACCATGGGACTCCAATGGTTGAAATAGTGGTAAAAAACGGGTTCGTGCAGGAGAAAGTCTAAGCATAGACTCGCTTTCCTCTCCTCACTGGCAGTCCAGGTCCCCCAGACGGCATAAATGAACGAAAACACCCGAACTTCGGTCAGGGAATTATGGCTCTGATTCATCTGCCGACATACGTCCAACCAAAAGGCCCAATCGAAGAGCTCCGTTTCGATTGACTGCGCATATCGGGTGATAATCGGGATCGCCTCTTCTGTAAAGTCACACAGCAGGAAACACGCATTGTGGTCAAAGAGGGAAATTTTCTGGGCAACAATCTTCAAAAGCCCACAGAACGTTTCGGCGTACAGCAGGCGTGCACGGTTCGGTTCCGCAGAGGATTCAGAAAGCAAGTCACGCAAAAGAATGATCAATCGATTCTCTGCCATTGAGCGGTGGCTGTTTCTTGCGCCTCCAATCTGATGAGGGGAGGCAGAAGCATCCGGTGATTCGAGATAATCGTCAAATGTAACGGCAGCCGCTGTGGACGGATTTTCGGGCATTTGCTGTACTGACTGCTTGTAGATCGTGTCCTCGAACGTGACAAGAAGCTGTGCATGAACCAGAAGCAAGCCAGGCGCCAAAATTCGCTTGGCTTTCTCGGTCTCTGGTGGCAAGTACTCCGCATAGAGAATATGGATATATTTGACGAAAACGAAGAACAAATCAGTTTCGCGGCCAGACCAGCGTGTAGTCCATGGTCCATTCCAGGCAATATTAGCTGTGTTCAAGGGGGCCTCTGGCTTCGTTCGCAAATATCGCAATAAGGGTGCGTGTGAGTGGAACGCTAGTGGGCGAAGAGCGGCAGGAAAGCTGAGTGCAAGCTCTTGGGTGTATGCGCGCATTGTCCCAACTCGAGACACAGTGGATTCGGCGAAGACGCGGCGGAACATGGCAGGAGCTATGTTCCACAGACGAACCAAAATATCTGGTACCCCTGGGCAGAAAAAGAAGGCATAGGCACAAGCCTTGCCGCAGAAAGCGACCAGACTTGCAGGTGCGTGCCTCATGGACATTCGGTCTACAACAAACGACATTTGGGACAACAGATTTTGCACAAAAATGTTCCGAATGTTATGATGGATTGATTCAACCAGGAAATCTGATCCTGATGAGCCTGAACCCTCGGAGGTTTCCGACACAGAAGTTGACGCATATTGCAATGAGTCGGTTGTGACTCCACTGCTTTGCTGAGCTGTGGGAAACGGCATGCGCCATTCTGGCCGAGTCATAATGCCCACAACTGCCTCTAAGAACACCGGTCTGTCCGTTCCAGATATGGACTGATTGTGCTTCCCATTAAGCATCTCCAGCATCCCGATCCACCACTTGTTCAGAATATTGACCCGGCGGTCCAAGTCTTCGGGTCTGAGCTTCTTGCAGGAGGTGTGTAGATGATGACGGCTGAGGAAAGGAAGGAGTGAAGATCGAATAACATTGGCCTTGAGAGAGGTTGACTTGGATTGGAACCTGTGTCTCGTAGTTAGAAATGGTGTCATTTTGGTATAGTGAGTTCAGATACTCACTTTTGGAAATCCGCTTCCAGGCCGCGGAATATCCCCCAAAGCTCATCTTTCTTCCGCGATTGCTCGGGTGCAGTATTTTGAAAGGAAGCAGCTGTAGCAGCAGCCCCCTTGGGCATCGGAGGAAGGACTGGCGTCGAGACAGAGAGAGAGGCTGTAAATTTCTCAAAGGAGGTCCTGTGTCGCAGCAAAGTGCTGCCAGGACTATTGCTAGAAGGACTACTTGGTGATCCAGGAGAGTCCTCGTGCCCTTTGGCTACCACTGCAAGCATAGGGCGACGCGGCCGCTTATATAGAATTGTCCGCCTGCGCGTCGGTCCTGAGTCCGAATCCGACTCATTTTTGCGCCCTCCTGATCTCGTTGGAGACTCCTCTGCTCTCTGCTTCACCCTCTTCGCCGTGGAAGGAGAGGGTGATCTCGATGATGATCCGAATGGTTTGCGCGCAAGACTGACTATCCGACCTGACATTGAGCGGCTCTTTGACGGTCGAGCAGCGGGCTCCGGTGCCCTGTGTTCCGGTAGTTTTGTTCCAGCATTTTGCGGGTCCAAGTCCTTCAAGTCCTCCGACGATGACAGTGTGAAGTGAGTGACGGCGGCGGAGGTTCTATTTTTAGATCGCAGGGATGTGCGGCGTAGGATATCTTTCCCGGCAGCTACACTTTCTTTGGTGGGCTTCGTCGGCGATTCGGCTTGTGTAGGGACGGCATAGTCGGAGAACGTTCTTCGTAGGCTCGGTGAGCCGGTATCTGCGTCTGCCTGACTGGGGAGATCGGTGTAGCTGGCAGCGCGTTGGAGTAGGTCACTTCCTTCATCGTTCGTATAGACACTCGTTGTTTCAAGGGAGGGCAAAGACATGGTAGGAGGAAGCGGTCAGGAGAGTAGCTGTCTAGAACTGGACATTTCCCCGGGGGAGCACCGCAGGCGTAACGAGGGTTTTGAAGAAGACCAGCTTCTCCATACACCAGAAGATTTCCGGTCAGTAATTAGTGCTTAGACGCGCAGCATTTCCAGATCCACAGGAGCAACAAGTAAACACAGCAGCCCTCCTCCGAAGGGGAAAACAAATCCAATAAAATAGAACAGGAGCAACGGGTGAAGGAAGCGCAAAGGGTCCTTCGATCAGTCACACGCGGGGAGGGATCAGAATTCTCCAAAAGCTGAACGCGCACACATCCGAGAAGAACCAAAAAATGTAGAGAAGTCGGTGACCTGTAGATAGATGGATCGTCGCTGCAGCTACAAGGGCCAGCGGCCGAGTGAAATGATCGGCGTCGGGAAATCCTCTAACGGGCGGTTCGGGGGCAGAACAAGGGTCCGGTCGCGTAGTGGCGGGGAAGCGGAAGTGAGGGAGTTGACGTAGAACAGAATAATTGATGAAAGGGATAACACGCAGCCCCGTTTGTATGAGACGTGATGATTGGTGAGGTTGGGATTGTTGTCTTTTTTTTTTTTTCAAGGTTTGTTCATTGGTATGATCGGGTCGGGGGGGAAGGGGGTGGAGGAGAAGAGGTTGGAGGTTTGATAGAAGGTAGGAGAGAAAGAAGTCGAAACAATCTGAAGAGCAAAAGTAAAACAATAGAAGATATGAAAACGAATGATAATCAAAAAAAGATTAATGCTGTAATTGATTCAGATCCTCTCTCCCCTTGACCCAATCTCCCCATGCTAATGTGAGACACGCTGTCCGTTCCCCACTGCATAACCCACTCTGTATATAGTCATCATTCTCGCGTAATCTTGTGTCCCTCTTCAATGGTCTATTTCCAGGTTGACCTTGGTCTTGATTGCAACCTGGCACAGCAGCGCCAATAATATCGGCTCCGAAAGGTTTAGATAGAATTCACCCCCAAGAGGGGAAAGGATAAGGTGCATGTCCAAGCTGGTTTTAGGTTATATACAAGTTACCCGATCCGCCTACTTCCGTGTTATAGTAGATTCACCAGTGGTCACTATCAGCAATTGGTCAAGATCTGGTGTATTCTCATATTTCAACGCCATTCCTCCCGGGCTGCACCCGTGGTAGTATATACATTCCACTGTGGAATGTCGCTTCCAGGTGGCACGATCAAACCCAGAAGAAGAAAACGACAATGATATGACATGGTGCCCCACATTCCTCCACAGGGAAATTGAAAACACTTGAACTTCAAAGGGTACAGCTGGTGCACCATACTCGACCAGGATTACGATCGAATCGGCATCGCAGATTCATGGGGACATAATGTGTCAATCTAGACTGTCTTGTGGGACATCATCGTCGTTCATTATCCACTCGGCAGGGGTTCCCGCCACTAAAAGACTGTCAAGGCCCATGGATAAACCTGGCTAAGCATGAGTCCTTTGGGTTTGACTTGGTTCCGCTGGTGTAATCTCAGGGCCACTTCTCCAGGGCATTGCGCAAGCTCTTGGCGATGGTTTCATATTCACCCCCTGTCAATGTATCCCAGCCACGACTTCGGCTGGAATCGAAAAAGGTGCCATAAGACAGTGGCTGCATGAACAATCAGAAGGGTGGCTGTTGAACGGACAATATCACGAAGTGGTGCACAAGGCTGCGAGAAAGAAAAAGCAAATCGAATACGAGCTGAAGGCAAAAAAGAAATGTCGAAGAGGCACCAACAAGCGGGGATTAAGCTCGGCCAGATTGTCCATTGATGGGACCACGTCATTAGGCTCATCATGCAGGGTGTCCAGCCCCAGGTCCACTTGTTACGACGACAACTAAGAAGACGCCTCACCCAGCGAATTAGTATTAAGCTTAGATTATAAAGCCAAATAAGACCCCATACTTCATCAATTGGCAAGATGGCCGAGTTGGTCTAAGGCGTCAGGTTAAGGTTCACCTTGACATCAATTTCCTGATCTACGTTTGTAGGCGTGGGTTCAAATCCCACTCTTGTCATTTCTTTTTTGTCTTTTTTTTTGCTTTGTTCTTTTACATCCCGGTAGTCACCCAATAGTTTTGCCTTTGTCTCCGTTCCTATTTCATCCCGTTTAATCTTGGCCAATTTGAATTCTACATCTGATCAACAAGAGAATGGCGGATATATACATGGCAACCCTCTGCATGCAGCCTTGGATTCTCCAAGCCAACCAAAGCACCACGTTGTTTACTCATATGGTGGGTTCGGATCATAATGTTTTGACAGATCTGATTCGACTTACCTGGAGTTGTTATGATTTTCATCCGATCATATCAACTATGCCAGACATGTCAACGATCGCCGGCATCGGAGCACCCCTCTGGATAGCCAGGGGGCATCATGACCATGCATAGATTGATCCAATTCTAATTTCGGACTGGCCATATGCATGGCCGTTAGTTATATAGACTAGTCAATTGATCTACTGAAGCAGTTCAGAGAAATACGATGTCCAAGCATTCGCGTGAGGGTTAATCTGTTTATCAGATGCTATACACTCGGGCTTTGTTGACATGGCTCGAAATGTGATATCAATTCAAGTGTTTCAAGGAATTCGTGCACCGGTCTTATTCACCCAAGCATAATTTAGAGGTTACATGGTAGCATAACACGATTGGTGTCGATAATTAGCATAATACGGGAATCCTGTCGCACCATGTGCACGGGCGCATGTCATGCTCCAGACTTAGAAGGCGAATATCTTATCTCAAAAGCAGGCACAAGACATGTTGAAGCAGACCCACGGAAGGACCTTGTCGAGAACGAAGTAAAAAGAGGTTGAACATTTCAAGGATGGTCTAATTTACAAGCTTCAGGACCCGAGAGGCGGCTAATCTAGTCACGCCACAGGCATGCACAGCCGGCCCCCCATATTTCCCCAGACCTTGCCAAACGATAGAAAGGGGAATTTAGTGGGCAGCGGCAGCCTCCTCTTCCTCCTCGACGAACCAGCTCTCCTCGACGGGGGCGGCCTCACCAGCGGCGGCCTGGCCCTCAACCTCAACCACGGACTGCTCGTAGGCGGAGAGCTCACCGGCAAGGTTGGCCTCTTCGGGGGAAGCGGGAGCCTTGGGGAGAGCGAACTTGTGGACGTGGGCATCGGCGTCGCTAGCCTTGATGGGGGTGGGCTTGTAGGCCTTGAGCTGGTTGATGTACAGGTCCTGGATGGTGTCGGCTGGGAGATGTCAGTCAGGAACAGGCGAGATTGAGTGTCGAGCTGAAGGATATTGTATGAGCTCTTAGGAGATTCAAGATCGATACATACCGCGGCGGACAGCGGAGGTCACGAAGGTGCGAGCGACCGGGACCTGTTGCCGAGCGGCACGGGTGAAGAGGGAGCGCTGGTTCGTGATCGCGTTAGCCGGTGTATTGTAAAATATCGCCAGTAGTAACCTACCGAAGCCCGGAGAGACTGAGACATCATCTTGGCGACGGGGGTAGTCGGTAGACGTAGAATGAGGGGATGCTCGACAGGAAGGAGATCTGAGCCGTCGTTCCGGTGCAGTGAAGTTCAAAACGACTTCTGTTCGGAAGGAAATGCTTGGCGCTGAGTCATCTTCACGTGATACTCCGGATTGTTCTCTGCCGGTCTCGTCTCTCACTTCACCTTTGTTGCCTCTCATCTCTCCCCCAGCTCCTCGATCCACCCCCACCCTCAGCTTGTCTCCGGAACCCGACTCCTCTGCTCTTCGCGTTCCTGCAGCCATCCGGTTCGACGACCCTTTTCGTGAGCTCGTTCTTACGGAGACCTTGATTGGTTCCCCGCGGTCGAACAAGCTCAGGCATCGAGGCTCTCTGACTCTCTTTCTTTTCAAAGAAAGCGCAGATTAGTGAAGGCTTCCTCACTACTGGGGGGTGATCTGTTTCGCTGCGCGTGGCCATATCTGAAAGGTAATGACGGCCTCGAGGACTCGGGAAAGTTTGTGGTGTCGCAACCTGGATACCCCCAGTCAGGCGGCGACACCATCCCGGCTTGTCGTAGTTTTCATGCTGGATGCGGATGGGCTAACATGAATACCTGGGTAGTGGTGCGCGCAACCTGAGAAGGTAGCTACTGCTCTTTTTCTACTCGTGGCACATCCGCCAAGGTGTATTCGCCACTGTTCCTTCGTTACTATAATCGCAAATACAACATCCCCGTCACTGCCAAAAGGATCGCCAAGAGACAGAAATCCCGTTTCGAGCAAATTCGGCAAGCAAAGAAGATGGCGACCCTTTCCAGTGTGGCGGCCGATGCGGCAACAACCCCGTGGAAGAAAAACCTCTCTGCGACGCTCTGTTGCCCCGAATGCAAGGAAGTGCCTCCCAACTTGGAGTTTCCAGACTCCCACGAGACTGTCTGTGGCTCTTGCGGCTTAGTTCTAGCTGATCGCGAAATCGATATGCATTCCGAGTGGCGAACCTTCTCGAACGACGATCAAAACAATGACGATCCGTCTCGTGTCGGAGATGCCTCGAACCCGCTTCTTAACGGAGACCAACTTGAGACTACCATCGCTAGCGGAGCTACTGGTCGATCGCGTGATCTTTACCGTGCTCAGAACAAGCAGTCCAACGAGAAGTCCAACAAGGCCCTGTTGGCAGCATACAAGGAGATCGGTGCCCTCTGTGACGGCTTCAATATCCAGAAGAACGTGGCCGACACGGCCAAGTATCTCTTCAAGGTTGTGGATGATGCGAAAGCTTTCAAGGGCAAATCCCAGGATGTGATTATCGCTGGGTGTATCTTCATTGCGTGCCGTCAGTGCAAGGTTCCACGTACCTTCACTGAGATCTTTGCTGTGACGAAGGTCACTCGCAAGGAGATTGGCCGCATCTACAAGGCTCTTGAGAAGTTCTTCACCGCCCAGAACATCGAGCGCAACAACGCGTCTGGTGGTGCTGATTCCACTGATAACTACACTGCTACTACTTCGACCAAACCCAGCGACCTCTGCAGCCGTTTCTGCAACCTGCTCGATCTTCCATACTCGGTTACCAGTGTCTCCTCTTCGCTGTCTGACCGTGTCACAGCCATGGGTGACCTGGCTGGACGTTCTCCCCTGTCTATCGTGGCTGCCTGTATCTACATGGCATCGTACCTCATGGGTCACCCCAAATCTCCAAAGGAGATTGCTGTTGTCGCTCACGTTAGCGACGGAACTATTCGCGGTGCCTACAAGCAGCTGTATGCTGAGCGTGATCGCTTGATTGACAAGGAGTGGATCAGAGATGGCAGAGGTGACGTGTCTAAGCTTCCTGTGAGCTAAGCTTACCTGGAAACCCCCGTTTGATTTTCGCTGTATATTCTCTCGTACATGGTTCATGCAGATCATGATGTGTGGCTTTCACCCTTCTATCGGTTTCAAGTGGTTTTTGTCCCAACTTTTAAAAACGAAAGTGATTAAAAAAAAGGGCTTTTTTGACAGATTCAATACCCCAGAAGTGACATTTGCTAGCCCAAAAATGCTTTTCTTGTCTTTAGTCTAAGATGCCATTAATGCACATGAGTAATCCATCGAAACAGAATTACAAAATTCTCTACCAATTGTATTACTCGCTCTCCGTAGTTCATCTCTTAGTTGTAAAGCTGGAAAAATCATGATTGTGTACTGCAGACCATCGTGGCTTAGGGCTCTAAAGTTAGGAATAGCGCTCGATGGTACATCGACGCTCATCAACATTCGGTCTACATGACTATATACTCTACTTAAACATTACCTCGCACTAATGCCAAATGACCAACAAGACAGCTTCCAAATCAACCAAGTGGCATTCTACAATATGCCATAATGGAATAGATTCATGGTCTGGTGATTCAATAATCACTAATTAAACAACACGCAAAAATAATTTGAGCAGGTTGGAGGGGTTGGATAATGTTAGCAGGGTCTGGGGTGTGTTGACGTTGTAGAATGTACTTCTACTCGTCCCCATATTCAAACCATCAACAGCAGAAAAGAAACAAGGCGAACGAAGAAGACAAGGTATGAGAATAAAAAGGGAAACACAAAACAAATCAGATACTAAGATGACGATGCCACGCCGTGTATATCGCCGTCTGATGCCTTCTTGCCATCGGCCGAAGCAGTCATGTCCTCGAGGGCGTTCTCCAATTTGGGGGAGGAGACTTCTTCGACAAGAGCTTGAGTGGTTTCGGTCAAGGGCTCATCTTCCTTTGGATCGGACTGCGGCTCGTCTGATTGAGTTGGGGGCTCGACAATGGGGTCAGATATTTGCTCTGAGGCTACGTCTTCGGTTAGAGTCTGCTCAAATGCGGGGACTGCGCCAGTATCATTGGAAGCAGTCTCATCGATCGCCGCGGAAGGCGCCGGGGTCGGGTCAACAGGTTCACCGGCAATGTTCTTTGCGATCTCTGGTGCCATGGTGGGCTCAGCGGGAATGGATACTTCTGGCGCCTTGGTGACCTTCTTCTCGTCACCGACAACCAGATTGCCATCTTCACAAAGTTGCCAGACGTTCCATGTTTCTGTAATCTTGATCTCTGGAATAGTCGGTAGTCGAGCATTGGCATTCTCCGCAGCGGGCTTTCGCCGGGCAGGTCCACGAGCTCTGCCCTTGCGGGCATCACTTAGTGGCTGCTTCTCTGCCGGGGGTTCAGGCTCCGTCTCCTGGGGTTTTGGCTGTTGAGGGCCTAGCTGGAGACGCGAGTTCAAATCCGTGAGAAATCCTGCTTTCAGAGCCGCAATCTTGCTGCCACCGGGACGAGCTGGCACTGCTGGCTTTGTTTTGGGCACGGCTGGACCTTCAAGAGAAGCCTCTTTGGTCTCTGAGCCAGCCGGTGCCTGAGGATTAGCCTTCGCGGGACGAATCGGTACCTGGGGCTTCGGGCGACCAGGCATGACTGGTGGTTGACGCTTCTCTATCGGTGATGTGTTTTGCGGCTGTTTCTGCGGGCGGGTAGGAATACTGGGTCTGGCAGGTGCTTCTGGGCTTTTCACCCCATCCTCCGCGGGCTCGACGGTAGTCACCAGTTGCTGGCTGTCGGGTGCATCCTCCCAAATATCCCGACTTGGGAATCGCTGCTTGATAGCGTTGGGGCGCTTGGGGGCCTTGGGGCTTTCACGAGCACTCTCTCCTTCAAGAATATGACTGGCTACTTGGTGAGAATCAATCTTAGAGTTCTGCATCCTGCGCATGGCTTCTTGTTCGGGCGTCTCAAAAATCTCCGAGGATTCGCGTCTGGGGAGATCCGGGGTTGTGACGGTAGCATGGAGCTGCAGACTGTTCGGTGCATCTTCCCAGATATCCTGACTCGGAAACCTGTGCTTGGACAGCTCAGGGCGCTGCTTGAAACGATCTGCGACTGAAACGGGGCGTTCCTTTTTGGTCTCATCGTCTGGGAACAATGGCTCGTATTCCTCGACATTCTCCAGAGGGGTGTGGTTATCATCATGCATTTCACGCGAGTCAAACCGAGTCAAATTTGGCACTCCTTGAGCACTGGCCGATCTGCTGTTAGAACGGCTGTGTGACACACTAGGTGTCCGGCTTCGGTACTCCTCGTCAAAACTTCCCCGAGTAGGTGAAACTGCAGGATGGAGGTATGCCGATTCGGGACGCGCTTCATCAGCAGCCAGAATAGGTTCATCTTCTTCGAATCGTTCTTCAATTGCCACGGTTGGCTCATCTTGCGCTGGAGTGGCAGCAAATCCATCTGGGTGGTGAAGAGGGTGCTTCGGGTTGTCGACGTGGATTATGTCATTATCTACATGATTGCCGTGGGATCTGCTCCGGACATGACGCAGCGGCGAGGCAGGCGCATTTTGAGGCTCGATTTCCGAGGCTGGGAAGCTCATCTGGCGGAGGGGAGATTCTATAGTGGGCTGAGAATCAAGGCGGTTGTCAGGTGGGGGAGATGCCATGCGATGCATATATTCATCAGAAGCAAGGTATCCAACTTCCTCCTCAGGTGTTCCCTGAACATCAGGAGAAGTGCCTGTTGTTTGATATTAGTATTAGCGCTTGGTTAAGGATACTTTCCTGTCATTTCCGCGCTTACCTGGTGTAGAGCCAGCTGGGCCTCGAACAATCTTGTTCAGATCGTCGCTGCTCAGAGCCCAATCGGGGCGAGGAGTGCCCACGCCAGGACCATATTGCCCTTCCTCCTTAACATATTCATCCGGGTGCTTCTCATACCAGGCTCTCTCGAACTTATCACCATTCGGCACACCGTGGCCATGCAGGCCGTAACTACCCGGGGGCAAGGAGGAGTCTCGGGCACTACGAGAACGGTGGTGGTTGCGACCTGAGCGTTGAGAGCCTTGGTCTAAGTAGGGGCTAGGAGAAGGTGCTTGGACATCACCGGCATTAGGGTACATTGGTACCCGGAAGCCATGTTCATCTCCGGGCTGCATGGAAAGTCGGCGATCGGAGGAAGCGGTGGACGACTCGGCCCGCGAGCCGCTGGCTCGGGAATGCAGTGATCGACTGGCCCGTTCCGGCTCTTCGAGTGCGGGGGAGCTTTCGCTGTCACGGCCCAGGCCAGCAGCAGCAGCCTGGCGAGAGTCTGTGCGGGTGACCGCCTGCACTTTGGCCTTAGCACTTAACGTAGGCAAGGAGGGTCTCGGCGCATGAATCTTGAGGTCACTGCTAACGTTACGAGTCTCTGTCGGGTCCTGGTTATGACCTTCGGGTACGTTTCCAACATCTAGATCTGCATACTCAATCCCTTCCTCGCCAAGGGACGGTATTGTTACGCTCGGAGGGCGCTGGGGAAGCTGAGGGATATCGTTCGACGTGGTCCGGCTCAAACTCGGACCACTCCATTCGTTGAAAGGAGATGGTGCATAGCTGCTCCGCATTGGAGACCTTGATCGATCGATGCGGCGGTGAGCCGGGCGTGGAGGGATACCAGGCATTTCTAACGAGGAACGCGGCTGTGGGGATCGAGACGGTCGAGGGGGATGACCGGAGCAGTTTGGGTGGACATGATGAAGATATTTTTGAAGCTGTCGTTTTTCAATATCAGCTTAGGCTCGACTACACCCGAGGGCCACGTGTTTGAGGCATTTTAGGCCTCTTCCTGTACACTTGGAAAGCATGCAGGCCAAGGCTTGATGGGCATGATTCTGTGGGGTCAAAAGCCCGACAAGTGACGTTTATAGATGCAGGATAGGTCCAGGCCCCTGGTCTGTCCAGTAGAGGAGGGGGAAGGGGCGGGTAGCTGATAAGCAGATGCACAGGTGATTTGCTTACCCAGATTGATCTGTCGAATATCGCAAATGCCTAGAGGCCAATTGAAAAGAATACAGCACAAAACGGTGAAAGTAGTGCCAAATGAGGGGAAAGGAGATACTTTGAGAAATCAAAGACAGGAAAGCAGGATGATGTATGCCTCGTTCTGCCACGACCCACCGAGCGCGTGACGTGCTCTGACCGCATCCAAAGTCTGCGTCCAATCAATTATGGGTCTTTTACCGTATCATTACGGGTCTCGACGTTCTTCTAGCTGAATTGTATGAAATCAAAGGTTCTACAATACTCTATCTATCATACATCATTTGATTCGAGGTGTTTGATCCTCCATTCATTCTTCATGGGACGAGCGATTTAATGAATCATTGAAATACCTCAAATTTGAGGACCTTTCTGCGGCATTTTCGAAGCAAATGCCTCATGAAGAGTGGGGAGTGGTCGAGATCGTTTAGGTTCGGGGGCAAATCATGCTTCGTGTGGCCTTTATGGCGGTCTGTCTAGCCAGTCTAGCGTCTTTTTGTACAACGATGAATCTCCTATTTTCCTCTCCTTTTCGTTGACTATTGGACCGAAACTCATTTCGGTCCAGACCATGGGCCCCAAGGGATATTAATAGCCTATCTCTGATACGGTGGCGGTGCATCGAAGATTCATAGGGATCGCTCCAATATGATAAGGAATATCGGTCTCGATTATTTCCGTGAGACTTGATTGGACTGCCTGGCCGAGGCGGTGAGTGTGAATGGTTCTCCGCATTGCATCATCTAGCATGAAAGACCCCTCTTTCAATGCACCCAGAAGAAAAAGTATTGTAATCAATGCTTGGGGACACTCGAACAGATTTCTATCTATTTTGTGAAATGAATTCATAATTGCTGATTCGGTAGGGGAATCACACGAGCAGGTTCGTTGAGCCTTGGTTAAGGTATAAGCTCCACTCTCAACCGGCCCTAGCCTTACGGAGATTGGGACAATTACCGTTACGGTCTTGTACGATGCGAGGGCCTGGAACAGGTTTCTTCCGACATGGTTCCTGGGTGAGAGGTCAGGAGTATTCCCGGGTGGCTTGGGGGATCATGGGGCTGGTAGTCATTAAACCTGGTCTGGGGTTTCCCGGTTGTATTTGCGGGGCGACGATCCTTCCGAGGAACTAGTCTAGGCAGATGGGGAGCAGAGTGATCAAGGTAGATGACATTCAGCAGAATATATCGCGTTACAATATTGATGCGTCTCCTTGACAGCCCTCAAGGCTGTCTTCAGCCTACATTTGCCATCCAGACTTAAGCCTCCTCAGTCCTCACATGTCCATTATGAGCCGTCCCTTTAATCGACCTCCTATAAGCGTCTATATCTATAGTACATTCTTCAAAGTGGTCTACATTGTTCTAAACAGCCGTGGCTCTATTCATCATATTTGCTCTTGCTGTTCTGTTGCAAATAGTCGTTGATAGGTTCTCGATTTCTTTCGACATGCCTCCTGTGTCAGGGGAAGTATTGATGAGAAAAAGATCAGGAAAAGGCTGAAGAAGAGAAGAAGCCAAATTGCAAAGAAACAAATGAGACCGAGGCAAACATCCAAGGCGATAGTATTGTTCCTGCGGTGGGCGCGGGCGCCACGTTTATCACCTTTGATGTGAGAAAAACGGCTTGAGACCGAGCTTGAGGCCTAACTGGGGATGGATGCCACAGGACGGAGATGTTGAAGGCTTTAAGAAGGTAGATTCTTAAGAATGTTGCTTATTCCTAGGAATTTGAAGCGAAGCCTCATTTCATTTGGCTCGCGCACTTCAAAGGTTCAAATATTATAACGCATCCTTTAGATGTATGCATGCAATCTCGATTGTCCCAGGAAGAAGAGCATCTTAGAGAACTCATATGAACATCTAAACTTGCTATTTTTCTGCTTGAATCGCAATTGATGGGGTTGACCTACGATGGTTGGGCAAGATGCTATGTGACTTGTGAGTCGGCTGCGCTTTGAGGGCATTTGATTTATTGTGAGCTCCGTCCTACCATCCAAGTCTTCCTAAGATAATTGTTTACTATGTTGAAGGGAATTGATGGTCCACGGGTGTAGATCAGGCGGTTCAAGAAAAAAGTATGAGTTTTCTTTTTTTTTTACTAGGGGTTAGGGCCAATCTGGACGCGAGTATCCGTAGTCGAGACAAAAAATAGTATTCCGGAATGCCACTTGAAATCACCATACTTGTTTCAATATAGTTGGTGGGAAGAGGAAAGGGTGTTAGAAAACAAAAAGATGAAACACAAAAAGAAATGACAAGAGTGGGATTTGAACCCACGCCTACAAACGTAGATCAGGAAATGATGTCAAGGTGGACCTTAACCTGACGCCTTAGACCAACTCGGCCATCTTGCCAGTGGATAACTTAAGTTTTAATTTTTGGTAATATAACCTAATGTAATGTTACTCCACCACTAGAAGCTCATTAGGAGAAGAAATACTGGACGATCAACAATCAATTGTCTAATGGTTTCGAATTCTTCTGAATTAATTCTCAGTTAATGTATAATAACATTGTACGCCCCACTCCATCCACTATTGACATATAGCTTCTCTTTCCCATAATTTAGGTCAAGCTCATTCTCTTGTGTTGAACATACTCCCGAGGCCTTGACTCTGTGATTTAATATATATTTGACTCGACGGCTCCACGTGTCAAACAGCCAATGTTTCAGCCAAACATATGCGACGAAAACCAATCAGAAGATAAAGTGCCATATCATGGGTTACGACACACCATGAGAAGCGGCACAATCTTGTCTACATTGGAAGGCATCCATGCACAGTCTCACACGGTGATATCAACTACCTGGAAGGAGCCCCAGCGTTGAAATTACCATTTCCATCACAATAGGTATACTTGTCTGATCCATACATGATACGACGAAGAAAGAATAGGTGCCCCTGGACGAGGTAGTCCTCGCAGGATTTGTCGCAAATTTAATGAGGTGCACCTAGGCAAATAATTAATCATAAGAGATAGTGCAGCCTTGTACCATACAAAAAAACAGTTTAATATGTTCAAGGCGAAAACATCAAAGTGCCAAGTAGGCTCGCCCCAAACTAGAGACATACAAGTACAGGGCAGATAAACAGCAAGGTCATAGCGCATTCCAATGCAAGTTGCCCGAGGGCCTTTTTGAGGATTTCGCATCGAGCATCTCATCATTCCACGCATATATTCGAGCCCCGAGAGCGCGTACAACTCCGGAACCGAAGGAAGCAGCGCGATACTAGTATCAGAAACCAAGCGCATTAAACGATCATCTGTACAACACCCTGGCCACCCAGTGTCTTGCTGCCAACAAACTCCTGGTTCCTCAGTCCAGCGAAGGCGTAGAAGAGTGCGGCGATAATGAGGACAACGGCCACTGCGATCAAACTGGAAGCGCCCGTGCAGAGACTGGCCCACTGGATGGCGCTGAGGACGGTGTACATGGCAGCTCGCATCCAGTTTGTGGTAAAGCGGCGGATGAAGGCATCGAATGTGGAGGACGTAGGGCAGATGCGAAGGAGCCAAGGTACTTCAATAAAGAGGATGACGAAGGTCGAGGCACTGTTGCACGGTTAATGAGAGAAGGGTTCAGTTTGGAGGGAGTTCCAGGCTTACAGGGCAAGGACGGAAAAGATGATCCGAATAACATGAACAGTGAAAATGTTGGCAATTCCAAGCGCCAGGCAAAGAATCATACCCAGAACACCGGTCCTAGTAGAAGTCGATCAGCTAATGCTCTGTTGTACACAGGTGGAGGTTCAGAGGTGGCAGTCAAAGTGAGCGCCACAGGCCTTTCACTGCCGCGGCGCATCACTCCTTCATGACATCGGGAGTCGAAAGAGTCCTCAGGCGACACGACAATTGAGGATACTGACCATTGTCCGTAAATACCTAGATGAAAGTGAGGTTAGCAGGGTCAGGTAATCCACTGGTTACTGATCGGCATAGCCGCCGCATCAGCACGGGGCGATACATACTGAAATTTCGCGAGCGGAACTCCTCGGCAAGCGTCATGATGGGCGGAGAGCTGGCAGCAGGTTACAGCTACCAAAGAAGGGATTTGAGATTGATATCACAGAAAGATGTTGCGGATTTCACTCGGGAGAAGGGTTCAAGAGTGAAGTGTACACGCGGCTGATTAGCCACTGCGGCGGGCGGTCAATCACTGAAACGCAAACAAAACAAAGCGGACAGAGTTGATGTCGATCAGGTACACTGGGTCCAAAGCAATCCTGTGAATGTAAAATTCAAGTAAAATCTGACAAGCTCCTCTACATCTATAGGAGCATTTCAACTGTTTTATCTATCAGCCCCCAGGCAGACGTCAAATCTTTTGATCCGATACCAGCCCACTCCAACTTAGGCTACCACATATCAAGACTTAATGTTTTTTCTCATATCGATTCTCTAAGCTCTGTACAGAATCATTGGCATTGAGACTCAAGATCAATCATTCTCCCATAACAAAGCAACAAGGAACAGCGACCTATTCATATCTTGAAAAGGCCTCTTGCTAACGTTGATATGAGAGCTCAACGCAAGTATATTGCAACATTCCAATCAGGTAATTCCGATAGCAGGACCAATCAGACACCAAATGAGTGCGCCTACATCAGGAAAAGCCAAGAAACATACTTAGTTTTGTGGGTGGAACAAAAACAAAAAGAAATGACAAGAGTGGGATTTGAACCCACGCCCCGAAAACGAGATGCGGAAATCTGGATCAGGTGAACCTGAACCGCACGCCTTGGACCAACTCGGCCATCTTGCCTGTTGATGTGGTAAGCTTCCACTTCTGGATATATGATGCTAGACATTCAATCTCCAATCAATAGCCCTCCCTGATCTGTTAATCGCCTCATCACCTGTCCCTGTAGTAAGCCTATATATCGCCTTATAATATCGGACAAGGATGAATTCGATTTCCGTATCCCCTCTGTATACTTAGTTACATCTGCACTACCTGGGCAGACTTATGAACGAGCAAGAGTCTTTGGATGTGGGAAGCTTCGACAACCCCCCGAGTTGCTTTTATCACAAACATCATCAATCAAAGTCAGAATCAACGATATTGATTCGACAACGATGCGAAAGCTCAAGGTCAAATAGTATCTAGGCCTTCACGATCCCACGTCATCAGTACATATGCTTTAGACGCTACATCGAGGATTGCTGAAATACTTTTTCTGTGACAGTGCAGTATGCAGTACTGTAGAGTTCACGAAGCTGATACCAATCTTACCAGACGCAAGTTTTATAGTGCTTATTTCGTAGCTGGGTTGTGCCAATCCTCTCTAAAGAAACTAACCTCACTAGATCTTGCTGTACTGTTTAGGTCATTTAGACTGTAATTCTGTGCTTGTATGAAGTTTGAACTATAGTAAACACTTGCTGTGCACTGATTATACCCCTGGAAGCTAGTCGCAGCCGTTGGGCTTGCCTTGTGATAGCACTTACTGCTGTTAATGAATCTGATATCCTTCACGACGGCATTTCGCAACGGTATTCATCAAAAGGCGAGTTCTAGACCGGGTGCCTCTATTTCACAACTATAAGTAGATAGATATACGTGCTGGGGTAAAATAGTAGAGCCAGGCATTACTTCACTTCATGCCTTCGAAGGTTTCCGAGATTTCGGGTACAAGGCCTCTTCCGCTTTGGCCGCCATAAAGCTGAGTAAATGGCTTCCCCTAAAAATTAAAAGCACTCACTTGCGCCGCTTATGATTTACTTGGTAACATGAAAAATTAGCCCCTGAAATATGGTCTGTGGGAATCAGGTCTTTCTGTGATTGTAGCCACCATATTAGGATCAATCTATACTCTGGCCAATAGGATTATTTTCCACATTGCCTTTTGGCTCACGCCCACCCGAAGCTCAAAAAGGGGCTGTCCAACTGGAGATCATAGTTGAAATACCTCCTCTACGTAGGTACCAGCAACATGGAAAGACCCACCCACTAACGGCGCGCCACATCTTGAAGTCCTTAGACTTCAAGCGATTCAGTGGTATTATCTAATGCAGTACTTCTGTTTATAATAGAATAATGGACGAAACTTTTTAGAATTTTGTTTCGCTCTGGTCCGGAAATTCAGTAAGTTATCCAACCAATCTCTTAAGTGCCCTCTTTGCGCGTCGATGTGAATAGCTTTCCAAAGATAGAAACTGAATCAGTTCCAGTACGGGTGGAAGGCCCCGTAATATTTCGAGGCCCAACAACAAAACCTGAGATGAAGGCATAACCCCTTGAAGGGCTCCCTTTATACTGTAGCCAACATTCCTATATCATGCTGTTCGAAGATTATTATCCCTTATCGGAAATTTGCTACTGTAAATACGGTATAATTTCCCAAGGTTGAATTTCAATTTCAATCGGGGAGAGGCCGTACACATAGAGTATTGATTGAATTGAGAAATTTCGGCTGAAATTGCGGCTTCTAATGACAGATATATTCGATCTATACAGCGCCAGAAGAAACGGTCCATAGGGCGTGGGGGAGTTGAGTTGATGAGAATCAATTGTAAAACTCTGCCTATGAAACCGTAAGCGCACACTGTGACACTGAGGTTTCACGCCAGTAAAAGGACGATAGAATGGTGGAGGTAGCCACTACAAGATAATAGATAGGAGCTCTGATATGCCCTAACCGATAATCAGATGTTAGTGGCCATATTGAGAAGAGGGAGCCGAGCCTTCGATATACTGTGGAAAAATCATTAATATTACGATTCTTGCACAAATTCCTGAAAGTTGTGCACTAAACCAACTAGGGTCTAATATGGGCTAGCCCAAATGTTCTTATCAGTATGCGCCACCGATCTCGAACTTTGTATACCCCAGATCCCAGACTTGATCATTTTGGCATGTATCCTGGATGTCAGAGGATATTGATTTGGCTCGTTATCTCAGTTTCATCTTAATTTAGAGAATTCAAGGCCAATTGATAACGTGTTATCTTCCAAGGTTACAGTCTATGATTGAGATTGTAAGTGGTAGGGTTTCATCGGCGCAACGGATTCTCGTAGTCAATTAATTCTAGTCAGTCTATATTTTATGAAAGTTGCGTAGGACTGCATGATTTATCAAAGGTTGAATAATACATCAAAGAATTCGCATATTATATATATTTTATAGTGCTGGTGTTATCTGAACTGTGTACTGTAAATCGATCTAGACCCGGTTCACAGGCCACGCACGTCATCCCGTACTTTGTGGACTGGGGACACTCACGTGAATTGCGTCATCAACCGGATTAAGATTAGTGCGCCAACTCACCACAAGTTGACCTCCGTTGAGCTTCAACCAGCCACTCAGCGTCTCGCATTCCGGTATCCGATTATCCAACCTCCCGTCTGTGCATAGATTTGACTGGCTGACACGCCCTACATCTGGGCCCCACTCGGCTGACCCAGCACCCGGGACACATTCCTGTCGTCGTCATCGTGAAATCATACATCCCCCCTGTCACCTCAGATGTTGTTGTATTGTATTTCCGCGACCAATCTAAATGTAAAGGGCCCTAGGGAGGGAATTTCATGCTCAACACCTCTATATTAGAGATGTCATTCTCCGTAGGCCCTACTTGGATATACTAAAATCATCAAAAGTCGGAATATTGAAAACGTAAGAAAAATTTTTCATCTTGTTGCCAGTTCTCAATCTAGCCCGGAAAGACAGTCGACTCCGCTTCCGATACTATATATCATCTCTCATTGGCCGAATACACGGTAATGGACCCACTGACTCTCTCCAGGTTCGACAACTCTGCGAGGGTCCATTGTCGAGTGACCAATTTTTCTTACCCTTTCTCTCTTTCTAGCGTATGAAACTGTTTTTTTGTGTGGATATGTAATTCTCTTTTCTTCAAGCGAAGATCCTAGACCGATGTGATATAGAGAGAGTTTTTCGAGGAGGAGAAGAGATAAATGAAAATTTCAACTTGCATGCGCAACCAGTCCAGACTCGGGGTCAAGGCCAATACCCATCCAACTGGTTTTTTCTCTTTTGCTTCCCCCCTTTACCGGCTTCGGCTATAAAATAGTTTTAGTTACATCGGTTACCTCGGGTTTACCGTACCATTCTGCTCCAAATGCGTGGGGTTGTTATAAATCACCATCAACCCTGTTTATGGTGAATGTATGGTAATGCGGTAATACAGCGGTATTGACCGGGGGCCGTAATTTCCCATGTTACTTAATGTTTTCTCTCCCCTAAAATTGTCGTCATCCCCCCCTCTACGTCACTTCCCTCTTTCTCTTCTTCTCATCGGGACAGCCTGCAAGCCACGCAGTGATCTCTATCTCTTTTCGTGTGCGCTCGACTTCAGAACGAAATTTGACAATTTTTTTTCAAGTATGTCTGCTGCCGTCGCGCCCAGTACGACTACGATCAGAAATACTTTGTCCGCTATGGACTCGAAGAAAAATTCCAAAGAAGGTTCGTCGAATGCTTGATGAGGCGCGCGTGTTCCCTTATGTGTCGTACCCCTTCTGCACCAACACCTGATGTTCCTTTGCCCTTTATTATATATGGTGGGCACAACCAGGATAAACAAGAAAAGAGAGGGTAAAAAAGAAGAGGAGAAAAGACAGAAAAAGGATACGAATGATTATTATAGCCGAATATAATAATTACTCTGTCTTTTCTTGGTAATCCGCCACCTGGAGTTACTTTAACTCAACATCCCCCCTCTGCCGTTTGGATGATCTCACAACTGGCGTCATCGATCTCCCACTCTTTCTCCCACACAATGAAGGGCCCTCGTTTTCGACATCCTTCTGGTACCTTTATCGCGCGCGTCATCGTATGCCCTCATCATTCATGCTGACTCGCCTTCCAGACTCGCAGTCTTCAGGGAAGGACCAGAAGCCCGATTCGCAAACCTCGCTGGCGCCACCCCGACGTCCAGCCGGCGCCGCCCCTAGTGATACCCCGGACTACTTCAACTCTGTGCACAACCCCTTCTCGCTGGAGCCAAACCCTTTTGAGCAATCCTTTAGCAGCAACCCCGGTGACACCCCCGGCAAGTCGCTGCTGCCGCCCGTCGCGTCCCTCACTTCCCCGGCCTTGCCTGGTGCAAGCTCTGCCGGTGGTTACAACTGGTCCAACTCCCTGCGCTCAGGGCCACTGAGCCCCGCCATGCTTCCCGGGCCCACTGGATCTAATGATTATTTCGACAGTATTGGCAGAGGCTTCCCGACACCCAACGAATCGTCCCTTCGCACTGGCCTGACCCCGGGCGGTGGTGGGTCGATGTTCCCGGCCCCCAGCCCTAACTCCCAGGCTTTGCTACAACAACTTCAGAACGGCGGTGCCACACCGTCGACAATTGAGTTTCACCGTACTGCGTTGACCGCCCGGAAAAACAGCGCGAATGGTCAAGGAAACGAAGACCCAACCTCGAACGCGAACATGGACACTAAGCCTCAGCCCGTCCCCGCAGACCAATTTACTCAACATGATGCTGCCGATGCCGCCAATGGTCTCTTCATGTTAGCCAAGGGTGGCCAGGCCAACAATATGCAAGCGAACCCAAATATGCAGAATGATAGCCGCGCCGCTGCTCGGCGCGTTTCATCCAACACAAACGGCACTAGTGGTCGTGAGATGAGTGGTGATGGATCGGAGCAGGAACTCTCCAGACCCAAGGGCAAGGGCAAGAAGAGTGCCGCCAAGGCTGCTCCGGCTGCTAACAACCGTCGCAAGGCCGACGATGGTGCTAAGGGACCTAACAAGAAGGCGAAACCCAACAGCGTTGAGCCGCCGTCGGATATGGATTCAGATGATGAAGATATGAAGAAATTCTCGGGAGATCCCAAGAAGATGACCGATGAAGAAAAGAGACGTAACTTCCTGGAGCGCAACCGGTATGTCGCATTGAGTACCCAATTTCGACGTGATCATATCAGTACTAACATATTATTAGTGTCGCTGCCTTAAAATGTCGTCAACGCAAGAAGCAGTGGCTGGCCAACCTGCAGGCCAAGGTTGAGCTTTTCACCACCGAGAATGATGCGTTGACCGCTACGGTGACTCAACTTCGCGAGGAAATTGTAAACCTCAAGACCCTTCTGCTCGCTCACAAGGATTGCCCCGTTTCTCAAGCCCAGGGACTCGGTCCTCTTATGATGAATGGCATGTCAACCGGATATGACCCCCACGGATATGGCATGCCTGGCCAAATGGGTATGCCGCCAGGTGCACCAATTCCCTCCCAGGGCATGCGCCGGGCGTAAGCATGAGAATTATAAAGTCTCCTTACGTCCACTGTTTTCCCTCTCATCTCATTTTCCTTGCTCGACTGCAGACGAGGCAAAATATAAGCCACTTGCTTAGATACGACAATTCGCCTTTTCTCTGGGGAGAAGGCACTTCCCAAAATGTTTTTTTCTCTCTCTCTCTCTTTTATTTCGGCTATGGCTCCGCCGAAACTTTGGCATGGGCAGGTGTTTATGATGCACATGATTCAAAAATTGGACGGGCTGATTCCGGTGGTCTGGAACGAATGAATTCCGATTAGTCTTTGGAGGGCGCGTCTTCTTGGCGTCTTGAAATTTTTATGGCTGCTTCAAGGTTATTCTGGTTTCTGATGGCTCACGTTATTTCCCCCGTTTCCTCCCCCGTTGTATTTTCTGACATCCCTTTTTCTTTTAATCTTTTTGTTTCTGTCGATGGGGTTTGGGAGATTCTTCTACTCTTTTTTCGCTTGTCTAATATTTGGAGGACCCGCAGGTGCATGTGTTCTTTCTGATCCGGGTTGCTGAGATACATGATTTCTGGATGGCGTTTGGGTGGTTTGATCCTATGTTTGTTTTACTAGTTTCCTTGAACTGGATGCCGGAGCAATTGAATACCTATAGCTCTGCAATTGGACTTGAACTGTGCTTCGTAATTGTAGGTTGGCAACATGTAGTAGTAGTAGTAGTACGTCAGGCCATAGAAATGTGATAAGTGATAAGAGACGCGCTTGGCCAAACAACCCAAACATCGGAAACACGAACTCCGCATTGAAGCCGCCATACCATGCGCCGCGATTTCCCGTTCAATTCCTACAGAAAACCTCTCACTCTCAGTTCGACTGGAGATTGGCAAATGCAATCATTCAAAAAATCACTGCCTTGGAACTTCTAGGCTCGCCACCCACGCTCTTCAACGCCCATCAATCCATCACTACCCAAGAGCGAATCTCGAATCCAAACCCACCCAAACCCACTAACCCAGGACAATCACTCCCAATCAGCGGGGGAAAGGGCAGGAAGATGTCGACATCGACCCGACAACCCACCCGCCCGCGCCGCATCGACGATGCCCTCTCCCAACTAGTCGACTCCCTGACCCCCGCGCTCCCCATCACAGCTCTCCAAAATGACGATTACTCCGACCCGGACGAAGCGCTCGCTGCTGCCGAAGAACGCCGTCATAGCGCCTACCTCGAGCGTGCCTGGCGCATCATAGACATCCATACCGCCTCTAATCCCGCGGACGGCGGCTCTCCATCAGGTCGTCGGGGTAGTACCGCGGGAGCAGAAAATGTCAACAATGCCGCAGACCTGATCAAGCGCAAGCTGCGGCGTGAGAATGCAAGCCCAGAGCTAGCAGTGAAGTTCTCGAACATGTATTCGAAGCTCCTGACGCAGCCCGTGCTCTCACAGAAATGGGGAATCCTGTATTTGCTCTATAAGCTATCCGACGAGAACGACTTTGCAGCTGAACAAGGCGGAGAGCGAAGTCGTAGCCCGCTTATGGATGATGGCAATCTGCAGAGTATGCTTGGTCGGGGTACTCGTCCTCGACGCGGCACTGGATCTCGTTTGTTCGACTCGGAGGACGATGAGGGTCCTGCTGTTAGTTCTTCTGCGTCGCAACGGGTGCCACTTTCATCAAAACCGGAGCGTCAGAGCTCGCTACGTCGGGACTGGGAACGAGAGGAGCGTGCTAGTCGTGTGGCGAGCAGTTTTGATACGGCGATGACTGATCGCGGGGATGAGCGCGCGGATGCGGCTTCACCTAGACCGTCTACGGCGACGCCGGCTGCTCAACCTCGGGCTCCAGAGGGTTTCGAATATGGGCTCCTACGTGACCTGCCTTTCAACTTGCAGGGATTGTCTTCGACCAACCTACGGTTTCAATCGGCTTCCATCCTGAAATTGCCGCCTAATTTACCAGCTCCAATTATATCCTTGCTCAACTCTCTGGCTGAGCCATGTCTTCTTTATAAAGGATTGTCTGCCTTTGTGGAAAGTACGGAGGGTGGGCTGGTGAACCAGAGCCTCCGGGCTGCCATCGCTACTGAGCTGCGGTCTTATCTCAGCTTGGTTGCGACCCTGGAAGCGGAGATTCGGCAGGCGCTTACTGCCATTGGCAATGCAACTGAGCCTAAAAGCGTTCGGAAGGGTGGAGTTACTCTGAAGCGGTGCGTGGTTTGGACTAGGGATGCCACGATGGCGCTCCGGCTGATGAGCCTTATTGTTGAAGAATCTCGAGGTTGGTAATTGGTCAAGGAAATGGCTACCATTGTTGTCCATATGCTAATAAAAAGTCTAGATAAGAAAGGAGGCCAACTAATATCATTGATTCATGGCTTTTCTTCATCCCACGGTGACCCCTTCGTGTGTGCGTTTGCAGAGAAGCTCCTAGTCCATGTAACGCAACCATTCTATGACATGCTTCGGTCCTGGATTTACGACGGCGAACTGTCTGACCCGTATGAGGAATTTTTTGTTGCGGAGGGAAAGGGAAAGCCCGATGAGGACCCCCGCCGCATAGCAACTAGCGTTTGGGAAACCAAGTATGTCTTGGATGAGAAAATGCTGCCTTCAATCATTACTCAAGAGTTTGCGAACAAGGTCTTCTTGATTGGAAAGTCTTTGAATTTCATCCGCTATGCATGCGGCGATTCCGCATGGGTGGAGGCATATTCCAAGGAGGCTTCTAAAGAGCTGAAATATGGCGATACTGCCACGCTGGAGATTTCTATCGACGAGGCCTACAAGACCACCATGGCACGTCTGATTCACCTCATGGACAACAAATTTAAGCTCTTCGATCATTTACAGGCATTGAAGAAGTATCTGCTCTTAGGACAAGGTGACTTTATTGCATTGTTGATGGAGTCTCTAGCCTCAAATTTGGACCGTCCTGCAAACTCCCAATATCGACATACCCTCACTGCACAGTTAGAACACGCTATCCGTGCCTCAAATGCGCAGTATGACTCGCCAGACGTGCTCCGCCGGCTGGATGCACGTATGCTTGAACTCAGTCACGGCGAGATCGGTTGGGACTGCTTCACCCTGGAATATAAGATCGACGCTCCTGTTGACGTCGTAATCACTCCATATGGATCAACCCAGTATCTCAAAGTTTTCAACTTCCTCTGGCGCGTGAAGCGAGTCGAATTCGCGCTCAACAGTACCTGGCGCCGTTGCATGACCGGTGCACGAGGTGTACTCGCCCACGTTGATGACAAAGTCGGACCAGACTGGAAGCGTGCACGATGTGTTATCGCTGAAATGATCCACTTCGTCTGCCAACTCCAGTACTATATCCTGTTCGAGGTCATTGAGTCCAGCTGGGACACACTGCAGGCGGCCATATCTAAACCTGACTGTACGCTCGATGATCTCATCGTGGCGCACAAAGAATACCTCAACTCCATCACACACAAGGGTCTCCTTGGCTCGGCCTCCCCGCGCTATGGTTCCTCCACCTCCGCCTCCGCCAAGCAACCCGAAGAAAGCTTCCTCTCCCAGCTCCACCATATTCTAAAGATCATGCTCTCTTATAAGGACGCCGTCGATGGCCTCTATTCATTCTCTGTTGCAGAGTTCACACGCCGTCAGGAATTAAATGCTAAGATCGAAACCCGCACCGCGCAGGGCCGCTGGGGCGTCACAGATCGCGACCTCTTACCCCGTCGCACAAATAGCCGTGGCGGCACATCCATGTCCTCAACACCAAATCTTCGACCCTCAAGTAGTGGCCCCGACGGACTCGATACTCCGTTCTCTCTCTCGGCGCAAGATTCCTCGGCTGATGACCACATGCTCGCGTCTCTACGTGTGCGGCTCCGGGATCTCTCCGTTGATTTCCGCTCGCGCCTGAATATCTTACTCGGTGACCTTGCCTATCAGCCTGACGTCGATATGCGTTTCTTGGGTGTTAACATGAACTTCAATGATGTGTACGAACCTATAAAACGACGACGGGCTACAGGTCCTAGCTCGCGAGATAAGGAGAAGGAAAGAGAGAGGGAGCGTGCTAAGCGAAAAGCTGCTGCTGCTGCTCAGGCTACGGGCTCGGGCACTGAAGGGAATAGCATTCCGCGGAGGGAACGAAAAGATGTCCCTGAACAAGGTGCTAATGGAGTTGTGGCGTGAGATTATGCCCACTCGTTTCTGTAGGAGAAAATATAGCAGTGGGGGGCCTATTAATGCGAGACGAATCCATGCAACTCATCACTGAAATCATAACATCCAAAAAAATAGCGTAGATCTTCCATCTTATGACTTAAAATCTTTGGAGTACATACTATATATGCCTGGGTATCTCCAAGGCCCTAGGCAATCTTATCAATGACCGCCTTAGCCTGAGCCGGCAGAAAAAAAAAGTCAACTCCGCCTCGAGCCATCGTAGAAACAAATCTTTCACAACAATCAGGCTCTCAGAAAAGAATCTGAGACCCTTTGAAACCCCCATAAACTTACACTTGAACCGTTGCAATTGTGGGACGTCCAAATTGAAGTCCTATTAAGGCATCTGCGCTGCAGATCCTATCATCCAACCATCCGCCATGGCAAAGACAAAAGACACCAACTCCAAGCCAAAGTACGCCAAAGAGAGCACCGACCAAGACGTACAGATGTCTGAACAAGTGACACCAAAGAAAAGTGCCGACAAGGACAAGAAAAAGCGTAAGTCGTCATCTGACGACACGGAGGAAATCACGAAAAGCAAGAAGCGGAGGCATAGCTCCGAGGCTGCAGATGAAGCCGATGCCGTGAAGGAGGAACCCACAAAGAAAAAGAAGAAGGAAAAGAAAGACAAGAAGAAGAGAGTCTCGTTCGGAGCTGGGACCAAGACGGAAGACGGAAGCGGAGACGAGAGCGACGCTGATGCCGAAGACGAAGCCCCATCGAAAGCTGAAAACGATGATGACAATGACTCCGACAGCAGCGACACGGTAACCGACACCGACCCAGCACAGCAATTGCAAACCGACAATGAGACAGCGTTAGAGGAGATGCGCAAGCGCAAGCGCGAGAAGAAGAAGGCGAAGAAGAACAAGGATTCCTCAGCCCCCGTGCCATCGTCATCTTCGGCGACACAACATCACCATGAATCGCCTATTATGTCTTACCTAAGCCACTACCACCACGATCGTTCGTCATGGAAGTTCCAGAAGAACCGCGAGACAAACCTGTTCAAGCATCTCTACTCCGAGGAGCATGTTCCTTCTCGGTATAACATTGCGCTTTTGTCATACCTGAAGGGACTGAGGGGTGATGCGGCGAAGGCAAGATTGAGCCAGGGTGCAGTTCAGATTCTGAAGGAGGATATTGAAACCGCGCAAAAGGATGGCAAGGAGGAGGACCCTGTCTTCCAGGAGGCTGTGGATGCGCTTCGCGATTCCTTTGCCAGTGCCGGTGCCGAGCTTAATACCGCTGGATCGGCAAAAGGTCTGAAGCCAGCTGCAAATAAGCGCCTTCAGAAGAGAGTGCGGGCCGAGCTTGTCTTCTTTGCTATGTCTGATGAGCTATTCGACATTGTGAAGTCGGTCCCGAAGAAGGCGCCTGTTAAGGTGGAGCCGGTGAACAAGAAGAGGAAAAACCGTACTGCTGTTGTCGATATTTCAAGCAGTGAGAGCGACAGCGACGACGAGACTTCTAGCTCTGGCAGTGACGATGACACCTCAAGCTCTGGCAGTGATGATGATTCCTCAGACTCGGATAGTGATGAGGACAAGCCGACTGCTATCAAGACCCAGCCCAAGCCCGTTCGGCCCAAGCCTGTGGTTAGCAAACCCTCTCCAGCTGAGACTGTAGGCCCTGCTCCTATTTCCAAGACCAAGGCTGCAGCAGCAAGCAAGCAGGAGAAGAAGGAGAAGAAGGCTGCTTTGAGAAAGGAGAAGAAGCTGGCACCTCCGCCCACACCATCTGTTCCCAGCAAGAACAAGAAGAAGCAGAAGCGGAAGCTCAGAACTGCTGTGATTGACATCTCGAGTAGCGAGGATAGCGACTAAGGGTGGATGAAATTTTATTCTTATGAGATGTACTAGAAAATATATCCAGCCGTTTGTACAGCGATTAATCAAAGGATGAATACTGGGATGTGATCTGTATATCATTGCAATAACAACCTTCACGTAGGCCAATGCTCTAGATCCGAGATGCTTCAGAGTAACACTACTATGCAAGGCGATAATCTCCAATTAACCTCTGCTTGGTAAAATTGAAATAATACGTTCCTCATGCAATCTTGTGGCCATTGATTATCATAAGTTGATTCAATCATAAAAGCCAAGGAACACTCATGCATCTGGACTCCCAAGGGCTGCCCGGTAGCAATATCGTGGTTGGTCAAAGGCGGTGAGGCTCAAGCTCAAGCTCTCGCTCAAGCTTAGGCACCGCTGGCACGCGTCACTGTCAATTCCCTTTCCATCCATCGCTGCCAACCCATTTCGTCCCTCCCATTTCTTCTCTACCGCCATAAAAGAGTTCATAATCCGTCGCCATGTCCGGTATGTCTTCCCCAGGCCGCTACCACCGACCCAGCCCCATGACCTCAGCCCTGACTGACCCTCTTCTCCGCATCAGGAAGCGCAGGTTACGATAGACATATCACCATCTTCTCCGATCAGGGTCGATTGTACCAAGTCGGTATGTACTTCATATTCTCTACGACTCCACCGGCGTCACTCGTCCCCGGCGGGCCACCGGTGATGCTCCGTCATGCTCACGGACACTGACAATCGATGTGTTGTAGAATATGCATTCAAGGCCATCACCTCTGCCAATATCACCTCTATCGGTGTGAGAGGAAAGGACTGTGCCGTCGTTCTGTCTCAGAAGAAAGTTGCTGTAAGTCGCCGCACTTCGATCACCCGCACAAGCAAACCAACTGACCCACTTGTTAGGATAAACTCATCGACCCATCCTCCGTCTCACATGTGTTCAAGATCTCGCCCTCGGTGGGCTGCGTCATGACCGGCTCCATAGCAGATGCTCGTGCGTCCGTTGACCGTGCCCGTGGAGAGGCTGCCGAGTTCCGGTACAAGTTCGGATATGAGATGCCCTGTGACGTTCTTGCGAAGCGATTGGCGAATATCAACCAGGTCTACACACAACGAGTATGTGCTTTCACCAGTGCTTTTTTGAACTTCTCCCCCACGCCTCAAGCGGTTACTGATCTGTAATCTTTATTAGGCTTACATGCGGCCACTCGGTGTGGCTACGACCTTGATCTCCGTCGACGATGAGAATGGCCCCCAGCTCTACAAGTGTGACCCGGCCGGTTACTATGTTGGATACAAGGCAACTGCATCCGGTCCCAAGCAACAGGAGGCGCTGAACCACCTGGAGAAGAAGCTGAAGAACAAGGATGCCGCACCGGGCACCTGGGAGGAAGTTGTGGAGCTGGGCATTACTGCTCTCAGCAATGTGCTGAGCGTCGACTTCAAGAAGCACGAGCTGGAGGTCGGTATTGTTGGTGGTCCCTCGGAAGATGGCAAGGGCACAACTACAGCGTTCCGGGCTCTAACAGAGGAGGAGATTGATGAACGGCTGCAGGCCATCGCAGAGAAGGACTAAAGCAATGACAAACTTGCAGGATCTTGCATATTAGGGGCAGTATGATGGACCTATGATGGACCGAAGAGTGTGCTATTGTGAAATTCATTTTCTATTTTAGAAAGAACGACGAATGAATCTATTCCATTGAACTTTTCTTGTTTTTTTTCTTTTTCTATTCGTTGTATTATTTTTCGGCTTTTCTGCAAGGCTTGGTGTTTCGGCTGTGTTTCGACGCACTACAAGGATCTTTAATTCTGCAGCTACTACAGTGACGGTATAGATATGCGCTTGGCTAGCGCATTAGGGATAATCATAGGAATCCCGGGGGTATCAGTTCAGGTGGGTCATGAAAAAAAAAAAAAAAAGTACCTTGCCACCTGCTTATGGATCAATCACATATAGGAATGAACATTGTATCAAGGTAAGGGATTGACCGTGCGTAGGGGGATCGGTTCGAACAGTTTTCTTCAGCTTCTCAGCTGTCCGTGCAGGCGCCACATGTGGCTCGGCCAGGACCGTGGCTTGAACGGGCCTCAGTCATAGCTGAACTTCTGCTATCTCTTCCAAGGTTCATGTCCGAGAACTATATTCTTTTTTTTTTTTTTGTTTTTGTGCGGGCCCCATTGTTCTTTCGTGAGAAATGAATCCGCCACAAAGTGCTTTCGAATTGACAGGGTTCCCACGCGGATGCACCGAAAAGTAGTTCGAGCCGCTTTACACCAATCATGATCCTCAAACACCATCTCTCTCCTCGCCGAGGAGAGGCACATCGGCCGCACAGGAACCTAATCTCTGTCTCGGGGCTCCACTTGATGGTTGTCACTGGGTACGCTAGAAGCGCCCCGTTTTTCAGAACTACCGTGGTTTTTTAACCAAAAATACCCACGCCAGGGATGGGTCCATGGGTCCCTTCCCCTGCCGACGGTTTTCTCGGGAGCTATCGTGTGGCCCGGTCCACCTCCCAGCTGTGCTTGACTCCGTTCCTAATTTTGCTTTCTTCACCGTCTATTGGTGCAGCTGCGTTCATCGATCCCTCTCCGCTGTCATGGAATAATTACTTTTTTGGGATTATTTCTTTTTGGGGATTTTTGCCTGGATTTTCTTTTTCTTCTATGGGTCTGGTTCGAGATCGTTTGCTGTCATGTATGGGGTACCGTGGAGGGATGACGCTGTTCTCTCTCTCACACACTCATTCCTATAAAAGACTTACAATCTCATCTCTTCCTCTAACCATTGACTCCCCGGACTCTGTTAATTTTACTTTCTTATACCTTACGTTCATTCTTCCCTTTCATTGATCTCTTTCCTTTTGGTGTGACGTTCTCTACGAGCCTCTCCTTGCCACATCGTTTTTCTAGATCTACGTCTACATCTACATCTACAATTACTTATAATAACGACACCCACGAATCTCAATGGCAGACGGACGTAAGCATTGATCAATCTGTTCAATTGGACCTGAATCCTTCGCCAGGATGCTGATCTTCATCGAGAAACAGTCAACCAAGCCCGCGCAGTGCGAGTGGCCGAACTCATCAACGACTATCGAACTCTTCTGCTGCATATCTCTCAGCAGAACGTCGAAGTACACCCAGACGATCAATACGAGGAAGGATACACTGTGCTCCGCGAATGCCATACAGCTGCCCAGCGCTTAGTGGCCGCGAACTACCACCCGTGTCCGGTTACTGGCCAAGGCAATGCCGAGACAGAGAGGGTAGAATTGCAAAGGTAATTGGTCCTTGGTGGACAACTGGTTTCAAACACTAATATATTGTCAGAGTTATCATCGATAGCTGCGCTCGTCGATTCCAAGCACACAAGATCTACCTCCGAGCCGCCGCCGCTCGACGATGGGCCATGGCTCGCGCAACTACCCTCCGCGGTGCACGCCCAACACCAGCACATGCCGCCGCCCTAAAAGCCGGCCACGTCTCGCTACAGCAGGACTTAGCGCGCATCACCGATCAACACGTCATCGCTGATCTCCGTGCCGCGGACGTACGGGCAGGTCACTGGCTTGATGATGATCCTTCTCTGGATACTATCCGCCGCTGGATCGGGCGGTAGTGCCCACAATTGAACTATATGACTATGACCCATTGGTCAGCTATGGGTCTTCAGGAGGCATTGTATTAATCTCCGAGGCTGGGATTGTTTCTAATAGGGATGGATACGAAGTTATGCGGGGACTTTTTCTTTACATCTTCCTTTTCTCTTCGGCGGGTACAGCGCGGGTCGCTGTGGCTGTCCGGGATTTACGAAACAAAACAAAAGTGATACACACACAAAAAAAAAAGAGAAAGGGTAGATCAATGTTTCTCGAGCATGGCGAAGATATCCCCTCTTGTTTTTTGGGTTTTTATATACATTTGGATTTTCTGGTGATTGATTTTATTGTTTTGAATGGGCATTTTGAGTACAAACTCATTGTACTGTATGTGGGAGTAAACGAGGACCTTGCATCCGAACCTCCAGGCGAGTCTCTACAATGATCATGTCTATTTCCTATTTCATTGAACTTTCCATACTGTAATAAGAACCCGACGGAGATACCGACACCGACAACCCTCAGCGGTACCAAGATGAAAGTGGAAACAAACCAAACTAATTTACAAAATCCACTATGGAGCCATCGTTTCCTCTACCTTCAATTCAGGCATCTTCAGCCCGTTATCCAGTCTCCACAGTTATGAGCCAGACCCGTGGGGCTCCAAAGAGAACGAGCACGTAGACACAGCCTTAAGAATCTACACATCCGAAACACGGTAAACAATAAATGGAAGAAAAAAAACCTTACCGCACTAGTGCATTCTACAGATACAGAACCAGAGGCTCGGGATAGCCTGCAACTTGACCCCCACTGCAAGCTAGGGGAGGTCCACTTACAAGAATTGACCCTGTCCCGATCATGCGATTGGGTTACCGCACGGACGGGGATCCAGACACCTGGGCCGCGAGGCAGACATACCAGCTGAAAATATACTAGATTAATTTGATGAATGACGAGTGGATAAAATTCATGTCCAGCGGTGAAATGGATCAGGGACCACTGGACTGGTTGGGCGCTGTGCATAAGTTGGCAGTTTAGCTATGCACGCTTTAATGCTAGTACTAGTATGGATTCGGCGTCTCCGTGGGAGATATGGGGACTAAAATAGAAGCTTGCTTTTACAGTATGAAGAATCGTAATTTGGTTAATAGATGTTGATCATATCACTATTTAATTACTGTTACTGCAGTATTATTATTACTACTACATACTATGAACTGTTGGGCTGAGTTAGTAATCGTTGGGAAAGTAACTATGGAACCATCTGTGAGTAAACGCATTGAGAAAACGGGTAAGAAAAAAACAAGGAAGATCCATGGTGGCGGATATAGCATCATTCCAAACCGTTTTGGCGCCGCTCTCGCCCATTCCGTCACTATGACTGGATGAGGGGGAGGAAGGAGGGGGATATGATCAAAATCTGAAGACGGCTTGAATCTAAGTGGATCCGGGGCTAAGGCGTTAGTCTGGCGAGCGCTATGCCAATCGGTGGTCAGATCGGGCGCGTGTCGGCTGAAGTTCAGCTGACGTTGGCTTTGCTGAAAAATCTGCATTTTCTATTTTGATTTTAATTTTAATTTTAATTCTCAGTAAGAAAAATTTAACCTTATACTTAATCAAATGGTGGATACGGAATTGCTTCCCCGGCACTTCTGGATTGAACTAGTGTTGGTTTCAGCTGCTGCCTCAGGTCTTCCTTGTGATCGTCGTTTCACAACGGCCCATTCACTAGTGGGGCTCTTTTTTATTCGATATTTTGTCTCGGTCCTCGGGCTGTTCTTTCAGGGTCGTGGGTCGTGCGCTAATGCCATGTGTCCCCCTCGGGTGTTTGCATGATTCAGACTTTTGATTATCTGGATGCTTTTGGCGTCTTACTTCAGCTGGTATAGCGTCAAACTCTGGCATTGGAAAGGCTCTGGATGCAGTGTCTAGTTCTCACAAGGAAAAATATATTTTACCTTTCCGGTAGATACACAAGGCATTGGTTGCCTCCAGATATTTCCAGTGTGGCATGAGCTATTGGATTCCAAGGTTATCTATCAGCATGAAATCTGGCCAATGAATGAACACAAACATGATAAAAAACAAATCATGAACGTGGACCTGTAATATTTTTTGAAAATGAGGAGCTACTAGCAAGGCTTGTCTTCTGTGTTTTTTTTTTTTTTTTTTTTTTTTTTTTTTTTTTTTTCAAAAGTACGAGTACTTGAGTATACGAACCTACATTTATGATATACCTACATGGATTTCATGCGAAAAAATGCCATAGTAAGCGGTTGGGCGATTCAGAAAGTCCAATGTTCTTCATTGAGACTTGGAAAGATATATATATTCCAGCTCACAAGGCTCATGCGAACCCCAGAGGAGAGGGAACCTCGCTTCAGCGTTCCCACCAGTTGATTGTTGTCACCAGGATTATGACATGTATCAAGATACGGTAAATAAAAATCAGGTACATAGTGAACTTGAAAATACGAAAGCTTAATTTAAGTGTCTGTGAATGGTTTAGTTGCGCTTTGCTTGTCACTACGAAGTAGGAATGGGTGTGTTATATTTCTAAACTAAGCTTACAAATCTCAACAAGGTCCCTTGGGACAGCGGTTACTCCGTTCGGTTTTGATCCGAAAGATCGCCGGTTCGACCCCGGCAGGGACCTTTATCTTTTTGTGTTTCTTTTTATTTCTTTTTGTTTCTCTTTCATCTGTTTCTTCGCTTACTTTATTTCCCCCTCATAAGTTCCCTCCCTTGTATGCTCGCCACAATTCATCTCACCATGGTTGGCCGTGGAACACTGATACTCCATCCTACTAACTCACTGACTCAGTGCCTGTGAGCAACGATATTCGGGGGCAAAAGCCAGCACAACGAGTAAGATCACAAGGCCCGTGGGTCCATCCATGCCTGTAAGATAATACCTATGAAGAGGCGGAATTGGCGGCATCGCATGGATGTCTATTTTATGTTCAAGTTCTTCAACCCAACAAATAAGGAATATTTCACTGAAGCAGTCAAATAACTGCAACTATCCAGTATATGCAAGTCCAATTCAAGGCCAAAGGGCCTGCTCCATATAAAATGTTAATTTCCGAATGCTGGTTTCCAAGGGACCATTAGCAAGCACATTTCCCTGGCCCGGTCTTCGAATAATCATCATTTGATACGTGAATTGTGTACAGAAAATGTCAAGTGCCAATTATTATACCTACCTTGCCAGATATCTTATGACCGGCATAGCTCAGGGGCATCTAATAGCTAAGCATTGTGATTAGGAGACTTCCTTACATGCCAGGTGGGTTGTTAGTGTCAGCCTAATCAGGCACCCTCGTGCTTTCAGTCTTCCATGCAACCTGAGTTCAAGCACCCTCCACATCTAGTGTATACAGCCCTTATGACTGCGGGTTGTGTCCGTCTCCAGTCTTATACTTCCAAATCTAGAAGGAGAGCCATGGGTCAACATCCTCCGTGGCTACCCTTCATGCCCGTCACAGGCCATAAGGCTTCATGAATGACCCTGCACGGCAAGGGAGAAAACAGATATCCCGAGCAGATACCAATCAAGCCAATAATCAGAAATATGAAACGGCAGCATGACTGGCGCCTCAGGTTCCACAAGGGCCATGTGCAGATGTGGAAGTCATGCTACATAACTGGTACTCGATAGTGCGATCGTCGTATAAGAAAGGGATTTCCAGCTCCATGTCACCGTTCTCCAGCTCTAGTCAAATATCAACCGCCGACAAATACTGCACAGCCTTTAGTGAAACTTGTTTGCATACAGTCAGATTGACATTCAGCCACAGGTACGGGACCCTTCCCCCAGCCACATACACAGCCACAGGACCCCTGCTATGATTCGGTGGCGTTGTTATTTATAACCAGGTACATGCATCCACTAATAGTTAGGCTGCGACATTAGGTACCCTTTCATTTATATTCGGAGAACAGACCAAGCTGGTGATTGCCTTGATACAATTGAACTTTGTCTTATTATTCTTGATCAGAGATCCAGTGTGGCTCGTCATCTGTCGCCCGGCGTATATCTCACTGCATTTGTGGTACTCGTGGCTGCCTTTGTGCAATATTCCTACCTCACTCGTACGACCCCGCCTGCAGCAACCATGAGATCCGTTGCTTATTTCGTCAACTGGGTATGTTCACCCAGTCTTTTAGTGTCTGCTGCCAGAATGAACCAATTTTATTTCGCCCATTCTACCATGTGACATCTGTGGCCCGTGGATGTTGCTTTTAGTGACTATGTACTGACCACCCCACATTACAGGCTATCTATGGTCGCAACCACAACCCCCAGGACTTGCCTGCAGACAAGTTGACCCACATTCTGTATGCATTCGCCAATATTCGTCCGGAATCCGGTGAAGTGTACGTCCATTCGCCTTTGTATTCCCTGGTGCTATGCTAACCTGGTATAGATACTTGACCGATAGCTGGTCTGATGTTGAGAAGCACTACCCCAGCGACTCATGGAATGATTCGGGCAACAATGTTTATGGATGCATCAAACAACTTTACCTGCTCAAGAAACAGAACCGCAAGCTGAAGGTTCTGCTGTCCATTGGTGGCTGGACCTACTCTTCCAACTTCGCCCAGCCTGCCAGCACTGCAGAGGGGCGAGCTAAATTTGCTGAGACGGCGACCCGGCTTGTTCTTGACTTGGGATTCGATGGTGTGTTGCACTATCTGGCATTACAATGAGAGCAAATTACTGATGAAATCTACAGGAATTGATATTGATTGGGAGTATCCCCAAAGTAAGATTCGATAGCTCCTGACACTCATATACACGAAGCTAACGATCATAACCAGATGATGACCAGGCCCGGAACATGGTTGAGTTGCTCCAAGTCTGCCGAGAGGTATGTGTTATACTACCCCGCTGATCCCACCCGCCACTGACCAGATACCAGCACCTCGATCAAGCCGCAGGCTCAGACCGCAAGTTCTACCTGACAATTGCCTGTCCCGCTGGCCCAACCAATTTCAACCGTTTACACCTCTCCGAAATGAACCAATTCCTAGATTTCTTCAACCTCATGGCATATGACTACGCCGGTAGCTGGGACTCAAACGCGGGTCACCAAGCCAACATCTACCCAGATAGCGGCAATCCATCCTCAACACCATTCTCCACCCAGGCCGCGATAGACCACTACATCAATTCCGGTGTTCCCCGTGACAAGATGGTGCTAGGCATGCCGCTGTACGGCCGTGCGTTCACCAACACCGACGGACCGGGCAAGCCATATAGCGGCGTTGGCGAGGGAAGCTGGGAAAATGGCGTTTGGGACTACAAGGCATTGCCGCGCCCTGGATCGGAGGAGCTGTATATTCAGCAGATTGGTGCTTCGTGGTGTTATGATTCCGGGTCACGCACCATGGTGTCTTATGACGACCCACCGACGAGCAGGTTGAAGGCCCAATACGTGCAGCAGAACCAGCTGGGTGGTGGGATGTGGTGGGAGAGTAGTGGTGATAAGGGAGGAAAGGCTGCGAATGCCGAGGATGGCAGCTTGATCGGTACCTTTGTTGATGCTGTTGGTGGAACTGGGGCTCTAGATCAGTCGTCCAATGCGCTCAACTTCCCCGAGAGCAATTATGATAACCTGAGGGACGGGATGCCCTGAACATTGAAGTTCACTATGATATCCAGTGGGTAGCATTCGTGTTTTCGACACTGCAGAATATATATTACCCAGAATATGAGCACTACACGAATGTTTTTACCTGATTCCTACAACATGTAATCAAGGTTGGCAATGCCGAAGTTTTTGTAATATTTTTTTTTAGTATTGACACAAGTGTACTTAACCATTATCCACCGGAAATCATAATATCATCCTAGCTATGCTCGAATTCAACGCAGAAACCCGATCAGACTAAGTCCATTTACTTGGACTCGTCGAAGACGTAGGTCAGGTGGCACTTGCCGCAGTACTGGCGGTTGTGCATGGCAGCCATGAAGACACCGGCACCGCACTAGGGGAGAAAATTAGTATACGACTCCTTGGATCCGTGCAAACAGTAGGAACATACCTCGGGAGCGGGGCACTCGCGGCGAAGACGCTCAATCTTTCCATCACCGTCAACCTTGTAGTACTTAAGGATGGCGAGCTTGGTCTTCTTGTGCTTGTGCTTGATCTTCTTGGGGGTGGTGTACACCTTCTTCTTGCGCTTCTTACCACCACCACGCAGGCGGAGGACGAGGTGAAGGGTGGACTCCTTCTGAATGTTGTAGTCAGAAAGAGTACGGCCGTCCTCGAGCTGCTTGCCAGCGAAGATCAGACGCTGCTGGTCTGGGGGAATGCCCTCCTTGTCTGTGAAGCGGGGTGTTAGAATTTTTGCCACCTTGTCACTACTGCGACGGGTTTGAGGGGGTCGTTCGTACCCTGGATCTTGGACTTGACATTGTCGATGGTGTCCGAGGACTCAACCTCGAGGGTGATGGTCTTGCCCGTGAGGGTCTTAACGAAGATCTGCATCTTGATGAAGGCCTGCGATGCGGTTAGTCTTAAATTCGAAATTTTGCTTTAGAGCATGCGCAGAGAAAGCAGTAAGTCTAAACAAGCGTGCGCAAAGGCGCTACATCATGTTTTGAACATTACAGACCTTTTCCTGCTGGTTTCATCAACTTACCTCGACAAGTTGTCTTCCTTAACCTTGACAAAGAGAAGAAATTCAAGGTAGGTGGGACTCGGTTCGTGATTAAAATCGTTGTGTGATCACATGACATATCCACTTCTTATTACAGACTAGTGCGAGTAAAGCGGAAGAATCTTTCTGCCGACAGGGCTTATCGATAAGGTCACATGATGTAATGGGCCTTGTGTACCCATTTATGCCTCAGGCGACAAATGACATAGCCTTGCATCGCGGAGCTTCAGCCCCAGTGTTGGCCCAAGATCTGATCGACTATCAGAGTTGCCCAATCAGGGACATTCCCATGGCGACGGCCACAGGAGGGCCAACCCCTTCACTAGGGACAGAGTGAAGCTCATCCTCCTCGCAGCGGATATCCGGGCCCTTGCAGAGGGCAAGGAAAATAAGTCAGGGTGTAGGGATTAGAGGTGGGAATTATTGTATAGATGGGATCTCGGTCGATAATGCCTAAATGAATCTAACAAAAGATGCAGGATCCGCAGGCGGGGAGTGGGCCCATGCTCGTCACAGCTGGCTCACATCTGGTTTCCCAGACTCCCGTCACGGCGCGTTGCTATGCCAACCACGCTTGTTGATAGTGAACCGTGGGCTGGATTGATAGATCGTCAACTCTTCTGGCCCGCTTCAAAGGTCTTTTATTGGAGTCCATTTCTACCTTAACTGTCTCCAGTTTTCCTCTTTTTCGTGTCACCTTTATTTTCCTCGGTGGGACGGTGAATCGAACTTCACATAATCTATCTACGACTCTTATCAACGCTTGACTACTAGCTTGTTAAGAATCTAAGCTACTTTCTTTTCGTTTTTTGCTTGCGATTGCGATTGTTGGTGTTCACAGACTAACACTGCGACAGGAAACGTGAAATTCGAAATTCGAGCGGCCTGGAAGCCATGATCTCCCCCTCGTCGACATTACACGGTCACCGTCGCCAACTATCAACTCCCGGCTTCGAAGTGGATCGACCCGTGATGGCCAATATGCCACCCCGCCGAACACATCGTCGTGGTCAGACTGTGGACTATGGCTCCTTTGGTCCACAACTCGCTGTCGATCGACGATGTGGGACAAACAAGGTCACCCAACTTCGGGACTTTTTTAACGAAAAAGCAGCTTTCTCTCGACAAGCAATGGCTAGCCAGCAGATTGCATCTTCATGTCAACATGACCAGCGGTTCATTCCGTCTGGTCTTCCCCTCCAGCCCGACCAATATCAGACCGCATATATGTGGAACCCGGAGGAACTTCAGGAGATGTACACAGTTGGTAGCTCTGCTACATTCCCAACTTCAATTGCTCCCGCTCTTGCACGATCTGCAAGTGACAACCCTAGCTCCAACTCGGCTTTGAAAAGCTCTATACACCAATTACAAGAGGAGCGTCAACGGCTTTCCCAAGCCCGCGAGCAGAAGCGTTGGGGATCCTTTCCCCAGCAATATCAAGCAATGATGCATAGAGATCAGGCTGATGGCTATGATCGAGCTTTGCAGCAGCTCTCTGTTCAACAAGAGACTGTTTCGCCTAAGATCAACCCCTACCTTTCATGTATGATCTAATATACAATTGGTTTATTCGCTACCACGCTGACCGTTCTCACAGACACTGCTCCCCTTACCCCCGATACTACCCCAATGAAGGGCTCTTTTGATTTATCTATGTATACCAATGACCAGACCCCTACTAAGCCCCAGAGTTTTTCATACCCCCCACACACCTGTTACCGCTGAGATGCAAAGAGCCCAGTCTCTCCAAGGACTGCCTGGGTCAGACACTGTCCACATGACTCAAATGCCATCGCCTGCCACTTCCGTCGCCGACTATGCCGAGCTCGCTGCTATGCCTTCACCCGGCTCCTGTGGTGTGTCCCCATACAAGATTAGTCCGTCCAACAACAAGCGGAAGCGCGCTTTGTCTCCCGAGTCGTCGAGTGGCCAGTCCGAAGAAGAGAACATCGAGCCCGTGGATGAATTTGACCTCGATGCCCGCGTCAAAGCATCCGTGAAAGAAAGTTCAGTTTCCAGTGATGAGATCAACCAGTACATCTCCGGCCCTGACCCCAAAGACAACAAGTGGGTCTGTACCTTCTCTGGCTGCCACTGTCGCTTCGGTCGCAAGGAGAATATCAAGTCCCACGTCCAGACTCACCTTAACGACCGTCAGTATGTATGTGACCGATGTGGGAAAGACTTTGTCCGTGGACATGATCTCAAGCGCCACCTGAAGACCCACTCCGGAAAGAAGCCTTTCGCCTGTGCCTGTGGTGCTAGCTTCGCTCGTCAAGATGCCCTAACCCGCCACCGTCAACGTGATATGTGCGTTGGAGGTTTCACTGGATTTGTCCCGAAGACCACCAAGCGTGGCCGCCCACCAAAGAAGGCTCGTCCCGATGTTGAAACCCGTCAGATCAAGTCTACTCGTACCCGTCAACGCATTGCCCAGAAGTCCGCCCCCCTTATGCCCGTGAAGATTGAGAGCAACACGCTCCACGAACAGCCAATGTTCAACTCCCCCAACTATGCCCCGTCTACGTCTATGTCTTCTTTCACCCCGCCTACATCACCCGGTCGCGCAGTGGACCGCGAGTCACCAATGTCAAGTATGCCCATGAGCTCCCAGCAGTTCGAGGACGACATGCTTCCCTTGCCATTGTCGCCGCCTCAAATGGCCCACAACCGATATGCTCGTGCCATGGAAGAATTTGATTCAAAACCCCACATGTCTTCTCAAGACTGCTTGTACAGTGATCCTGCTCTTTCCCCATACGACATGTCCTCACCGCACTCTGCACCAACCCTAGCAGAGTCCACCGTGGGATCTGATATCGATGTCTTCATCTCTCAGGACCCCACCGAGCGACTGCAAGAAGAGTTCAAGATGGAGGGATTTGGATCCATTAGCTCTCAGGGCTACTCCAACCTTCCCAGCAGCTATGCCTACGTCGACTCCTCGGACTTTGCCATCTACTCCGACGTCCCTGGAAAGACCATTTCCGGCCTCAGCGCCCTCGAAATGGACCCTTACTCCGACCAGATTGATTCACTCTCCAGCGAATTCTTGGTCGACCCTTGAGCATTCATTATATCTATTTACTTGACTTGACTGTACCACCACTACGCGAGTACCACCTCTCGCACGACCTTGGCGTTTACTTCCACTTTACGAAAAGCATGACATAGACGGCGTGCACTCTCCTTCTTCCGACTTCTACGATATGAGACGAGCTATATACTCTCATGACAACGAAAACACGGGCGTTCACATATTCTTCTTTCTTTCGGCTTGAGCGACCTGGCTGTTTTTCACTGGACATCTGTTTCTTTCTCTTCTCTTAGCGCACATGACTTATCCTTCGGGGGCACTCTGGGATTTATATGGCGTTCTGGCCATTGTTTCCCTTTGTTCCTTGTTTTATGACCTTGTTTTTCATTTCTTTTTTCATATATTTTCCTCGAGTTCGCCCTTTTGGGGTCTCGATTGATTCATGGGATACGTTGTTATGTTTTTCGTTTGTCTTTTTAACTGGTCCCCTTGACATACTTGTGGGATCCATGGCATTATGTTTATTTCTCTGGCGAATTTCCCTTAATTCACCCCCTATTTTGTGATATGTACTTCATGAGTTTCTGAATGGATTATGTGTAGCTAGCTACTTCCCATCCAATCTTTTTTTCTCGGGATTTACTTATCTTGAGGTCTGATGGCTTGTATTCTAGTTTCTTTAGGCTTGCTATATATGAACCATTGCTACATGTATAATTGCACGTGCATGGTTAGCTCTGAAGAAGTATATTGTTCTTTTTGAGTGCAGACATTGCCTTCAACGTAAATTTGATATAATTATATTCCATATGCAGTAGCCACGACTCCTATCTGACTCCATGTAGTATGTATGTATCTCTATTGCTGTGTACCTAAAAGAGCATAAAATTCCAAAATCATAATGACCTGCGAGAAAAATGTAGCTAGGGCAACTCGAGTATCATGAAATGCCCCAAGCCCGTATTCTACGCCTTCCACGTAATCTCAATCTCAATCGGGTGGGATTCTTGGTCGGAGTAAACGGTGCTCTGTGTAAAGCCCTTGGGTGGCTTGTCGGCGTAAAAAGTTGTTCTACCTTCATAAGCAAGTTTATCGTCCTCGGCCTGTACAAGGGATGTTAGGATAGAGCATTTGACAGGCATACAATAAATGACGCAGTGTTGAGAAGTCATACCGTAAAGGCGCTAGGGATGTCAACATGATCTCCACAGCTCAAGATACCCTCGTCAAAGGAGCATGGTCCTTTGCTTGATTTTAGAGTGAATGTATCATCTAGGAAAAGAAAAAAATCAGCAGCAGCTCCACATAGACCACAGTATCAAACATTGCAAAGATTATACGTACCTGATTCCTTCTCTGCCCGGAAAGTAGCACAAGTCCCAGATTGATACCATGTTCCTCTGCTGATGATACAGCCACGTCTTTGGTTCAGGGTCGATACCACCAAGTTTCCCCTTCCAGTGAATGGAGTTCCTGGGTCCGTCGGCTCCGATCCATGGCTGGTGGTGGTCTTTGATGGATCCTTCTGGGCCCGCTTGAGCGGATAGTGGATACTCCGAGCGGGGCAGTTTGATTTCTGACCATCTGTGATCATCACAGTTAGCTTTGTGCTCTTTCCAACCAGTGAGGTCATCAACTGTTTGAAATGAACGTACCCGGATCTGCGGTGACGAATTGCCCGGCCTGCAAACTACCGGCAATATTGAAATGGTACCAGATCTCGTTGAATATGCCTCTTCGACAGTGAATGGTAACGGGTGCGCCATGTCCACGCTCCAGCGCGTTTTCGATATCCTCCCGTGCATATGTTTGACGATTCGATGGGACGATACCAGCGTCGGCCAGGAACTAGAAAGCAGTCAGTAACCAAGCCCAAACCTTGCACAGTCGTGTGTATGCGACAGAAGAGTAAGAACAACCTTGTATGATGGCCTCTGCTGGTATATCTCCACTGCCTTATCAAAGTAGTCTACCACGTCCTGCTGAGGGAGATAATCCTCGTAGCAGTGTGGCTCAAGGGTGCTGACACAGGTACCGTGTTTGTTCCACTCGTGCTCCCAAAGGGTAGCATCATCGCCACGGAAGTCCTTCCAGTACTCGCTCATGTAGTCGAGCAGATCTCCGCGACCAGAATCCACTAAGATCAGCGAGATGTTGCTGTACTTCCGCTTGGAATCGCAGAATTGATCGAAACCGCCGTCGCAATGATCAGGCCTGTGAGGATTAGTCTATGTATGTTTTAAACAAACGTCTCGTATGCGTTCCGGTCCATTTTTGGTTTCAAAAGGGTTGTTGATAGCTTACCAAAGCCCGTGAATGGTCCAAGAGTCATTGGGACCAACTGCCGGGTCGGTGTCCCAGAATTGCGTTTGTAGCATCTGGCCGCCTGGATAGTTAAAGCAACAGGTATCTTGGCCATTATACCTGGCCTGGCAGCTGACGTCGGACCGAGGGCAAGATCGCAGAGTTCCCGGAGTCCTTTCCTCCGCAGTTGAGGATAGCAAGAGCGAACCTAGTGTTTTGAGGATCTTCTGGGGCCCCGGGAACTCCAGGACCTGTTGTGATGAACCCCACATAGCGAGATGATGAGATGACAGAGCCAAGCTTAAATAGATTGCGAAGACAAGGGTTTAAGTACCTGATCAGGTACCTTGCAGGTTGAACGAATAGAGTTCCCAAGGTTGGGGTTCGGGGCTCTTATCTCTTATCGCCCCGGTGACTAAGGCGATCATCTGATAAGCCCCCTTTCGGCCAAGACGTCGATCTTCGACGCAAAAGGACATCATGTGCAACGCATGACACCACAAAAGACACTCATCTGATCTGATATTCGCACGTGATTAATTAATGCACCAAGCTAACTTCGCCTCCTCCACCAGCCAGAGCCGAGCCTAGACTTGACTCCCGCAGTGGACGTATTTGTTTGGTTGGTGGGGCGCGGGGCGCGGGAAGTGGAACTATGTGAAGGCAGATTCGCTACTATAGTCATCTTTCTAATGGATCAAATTCGATCTAATCCGATTATGTTTTGGGGGTCTAAGTAGCTGAGATGTGTGTCATCATTTTCCTTCTTCTCTCTTTTCCTATGCTTCCCTTCTTTATATATGTTTTTGTATGGAGCCAATCGTACCTATAGACACGCTCGAACCCAGCTGATTACCACATAGACATTTTCACTTAATCAAATTGCTTGATGGAGTGCACGAATGAAACCCAAACTGCATGTGCTTGGATTAAGCTGCTTACTTAATAAGCAACATGTCGTTCAGCAATGCCTATATTATTGGGCAATCTACATTAGTGAAAAAACCACATGAGTACCCAAATCCCTGGCGTAGCCCACCTTTAACTTCGGTTAATTCCACCTTCATCCTCCCTCCACTTCCTAGCAGACTACAGTACGATCTATACCTAAGCGGCAAATATTCCAAGGTTGATATGGGGCCCTGGTATGATGGACCAATACCTGACGCGTCGCGAGGGATGTCCTATGTCCAGAGTTCCGGATCATGGTGTGTCGAATTTGCCAAAGAGGTTCAATGGATAACTAGGTCGCGGACCACATGTCGCCTACAAATGGATAATCAATCGATGCCAATATAAAGATCGGGTGCAGCGGGTGTGATCATTCCCACCCCAGATGGCCAGATAATGCCTTGGTCGACTATCATACTACTATGGCTCCACCACCGAAGCCCAATCCGCGACAACAATGCTCTATACCAGCGTTGATCAACACCCACTAGGAAGCATGCGTCGGCGGCGGATACATGGAACCAGTCCCTATGGGGTGAAGGGTGGGGATATTGTAAGTTTGCATAGCGACCAATGTGACCAGAGCTTACCACACATAAAAGAATCACCTTCTCTGCCTACCTCATGTGACTCCTGATAGGCATCACGAGTCATCAGCTCAAAGGAGAAAGAGTGAAGGGGTATCTTATTTTATAGTGTAACAGCTGTTACATATATGTTACATAGATTCGGCCTTAGATGACCGAGTTTCCTTGGTTGCGCGCCTTTTCTTTTTCTTGTTCCTCTTGCTCGTGCACCCTTTCTTTCCATAGTCGTAGAACCTCGAAGCCAACCTCGACGGCGATGAGCAGAATAATGATCCACTCGAGTCGGAGGCCGTGAGTCTCACTGAGACGCTCGCGTAGTACACTGGCAATCTCTTGCGCATAGTCCATTTTTTCATTCAGGAGCTTGATGCGAATCCCAACATCGAGGCCCCGGCCCACTTGTTCGTAGTACCCCTCCAATCCAAGCTCATGCCGACTGTCCCAGAAGATGTCTGGAAGAGAGTCGGTAAGCTCGGAGTATAGATTCAACTGTGCGCGCACACTGAGTAGTTGACCGGTCTTGCGGAGAATGAAATCGCGGGTATATGGGAGACGGGAGCCCTTTGATAGAAGAGTGGGGATGGTGCGGGTTGACTCGAAATAGTTTGACAGGAGCGTCTCAAGAACGGCTAATTTTGTACTGCGAGCCAGGCCAGATGAGAAAGCAACTTTGGTCAAGACGGTATCAATAGATTGTTGTTGCGGGAATGTGATTTCCGAGCCCTGGTCTCCGGACTTGGTTCCCAGAATAATGGTATCGCCCTTGATGCTGCTATTCTCCCGCTTGGGATCTTCCACGAACTCGAGGTCTTCAGTCTCCAAGTCGTCCACATGGGCTCCCTCGGCTGCTGGGAGAAGGGTTCTTGTCGCCAGAAATGATGTAAATCCTTCGGGCAGGGCCCAGGCCACTACTGTTCCGGACGGGAAGACGAAGATGTCGCCTACTTCGTCGGACGAGAGATCCGTTGTTGATGGGTTTCCAACCCGTCTTATTGAATCGATGGGAATCTGCACATGAACGACTTGTGGGTAAAGTCCGGTGTTTAATGGATCCGGCTCAAAACCTTTCTCTTGTAGAATGTCTCGGACTTTGCGTATGTCGAATTGCTCGGCGACAGCATAGGCAGTAACTATCTAAGACCCTCAAGGGTTAGCCATGGTCTTCATATTATTATTCGTAACCCTACCTTGGTCTGGTGAATGCCCTGCTCTCTTAGCTGGGCCTTGGAGGCAGATCCCTCCCTTGACCTTTGTGCCTCCACCGCAACACGCCGCAGAGATGTCGGAGCCGCCGGGGATCTTGCTGCACGCCTACGTTGCTTCTGGGATTCTAAAATTTCTGCTCCTTCTTCCTTGCTGGACTGTTTCTGCGAAAGATGCGCATTGGATGAGAAGAAGTCCTTCCGGCGCGGGAGCTCCAATGCGGGCGTCGCGTGTAAAAATTGACTCTGAGGCTGTCTCCAGAGCCGCGTTGGCACTGGCCGCTTGCAGGCAGAGCAGAGAGAGGCTCTCGCAAACATGGTGGCTGCTCGTAACTACAAAACAAAAAAGCCCGAAACGATGTCATGGTCTGCGGAACCGAATCCCCTCCGCTTAGTCATGCGGTGGAGCAGCCCGACCCCAGCTCCCAAGCTGCAACAATCCAGGTCCCGTTGCTTGTCGCATCTCGATCTAAACCGGCCTGGGAGCTCCAGGCGCCACAAGGGACTTGCCATGGACGCGCCTGGTGAGACAAAAGCGAATGGGGGCTCTGAAAATCGCCTCACAGAGAATGACGCATCTCCGCGCAGCCGATCACCCTCCGATACGAACCCCGACGAGCACGAGCGACGTCATCAAAGCAGTGAAGATGAATCCGAGGGCAGCGATGATAGAGATGATGATGAAGACCAAGACTTGGATGAATCCGACGAGGAAGATGAAGAGCCAAAGCTGAAGTACGCATACCTCTCCAAGCACCTGGGCTCCGTTTATCGCAACGGGGACGCGACCAGTACATTCCTCGTTGCAGGAGACAAGATGGTAGGGAGTTCTTCGCTGCTGAAAGTTCACGGACTAAGCTAATGTGACCTTTAGATCGTGGGAACGCACAATGGTGTCATTGTAAGCAGACTGCTCTGGCGTACCTCGACTCTCGAGACGCAGCTAACCCTCACTAGCACGTTCTTTCATTACCCCTTATGCAACCTCTCCGTGTCTACCATGCTCATTCAGCAAGCGTTACGTCCATATCGATATCTCCATTCCCGCCACCATTGCCAAATTCAAAGCTCGATGCTGCAGTCAGACAAGCCGCGGAGGATCCTCGCCCCCCCGACACGGACCTCCACCAGCTCGGGCAGCATTCGGGGTCACCCCAGGTCAAGCCAGCAAGCGGCTGTCCCAAACATACCGTCCAATGCAATTTATATCGCATCGGCCTCAATTGACGGCAATGTGTGCATATCGTCGTTGGTAGATCCAAAAGATATCATGAAGCGGAATTTTGGACGACCTGTCCAGGCAGTGGCCCTCTCGCCAGATTATAAGAACGACAGAACATTCATCTCCGGTGGCCGAGCTGGTGAATTGATTTTGACCACTGGCGGTCGTGTTGGGGTCAGTTCAAATGCTACTACAATGGGAGGAGCAACTGCTGCGGCATCAAGTTGGCTGGGATCAATGGGACTGGGTAACAGCAGCGGAAAAGATACAATATTGCACAGCGGTGAAGGCGCTATCAGCACCGTCCGGTGGTCTTTGTCTGGCAAATATGTTACCTGGGCCAATGAGGAGGGCATCAAGATCATGCGCTCCAACCTGCATCTGGAGTCCGCGGAGATCGAATTCGCTTGGAAACGTATCAGCCACATAGACCGGCCAAACGGACCGGGATGGGAAGAAATGGCGAGTGTTTGGAAGGCGCGTGCTGAATGGATTGACCAAGCGGCTTTGGACGATCATGACAACCTTGACTCCGGTGACGGAATAACACAGCAAAGGCCACCGCCTCCAGTACAAACGGAGAAGACTGAAAAACTTGTCGTGGGCTGGGGAGGTACTGTATGGGTTATTGATGTTTACCCAGATCGGGCAAGCAAGCATTCGAAGGGCGAGAAATATGGCTCTGCAGAAGTCTCTACAATGTAAGCCACACCACCGACTTTTTCAAAGACCTGAATGCTGACTTTTTATGACAATTACAGTCTCAGAACAGATTGTATGATATCTGGCATCTCCTTGTACACGCCTCGTCTTCTTGTTATCCTGGCATATATTGAAGCAGAAAGCGACCAAAGCTCTCCTGGGTCCCGGCATCGCCAGAAAGGTCAAGAGCCTGAATTGAGACTCATTGATATAGAGACCAAGGAAGAGCTTAGCGCGGACACGCTATCCGTCCATCGCTTTGAAGGCCTGGCTGCATCGGACTACCATCTAAGTGTCTTGCCCCCATGGAAAACCCCTGAAGGGCAGGTTGTTCAGCGTGGGGCCCTAGGGACTCTTGGTCATGGTCTACTTGATGCAACCATGTACTCGGCACGCCTTTTCAGTTCAGGTGCTAGCGTCAGAAGTACCGCCAGCAGTGGTGACAGGATTTCTGCAAGAGTTCCTCCATCATATAGCCCCAGACAGCTGCCTGTCGATGAGCTTCCCAAAGAGGTACAGGACGTTGCAGCTGCTGCAGGCGCCAAAATCTTTATTCATAGCCCATACGACTGTGTTGTTGCTGTGAAGAGGGATCTTTCTGACCGATTGGCTTGGCTCGACTCACGTGGGCAATACGAAGAAGCTTGGAAGCTTCTCAATGAACATCCTGAGGCTGCAGGTTCGGTCTTGAAGGAAGGCATTCCAGGGTCTCTCAAATCCAAGTCAAGCCTAGGTGACTTTTTCGCGGATGATCGGTCATCGATAATGACCGCTGGTCGTAACCAGGTTTCGGCTGCGGACCAAGAGAAGGCTCGGCTTGGTGAACTCTGGATTGAGCAGCTTATTCATGAGGAAAAATGGAGCGAAGCTGCTCAAGTCTGCAGCAAGGTTCTCAACCATGCAGCGCGATGGGAACATTGGGCATGGGAGTTCATTAAGGCCGAGAAAGTGGACGATATCACACCCTATATTCCCACAGACCGGCGCAATGCGCTACCCGCGAAGATCTATGAAGTTATTCTCAGCGACTATGTCTCCCGGGACCTAACTCAATTCAAAGAATTGATTGAGACATGGCCGTCTGACTTATTCAACTCCAACACCGTGACATTGGCGATTCAAGACCAGCTCAAGACAGAATCAATGCGCGAAGACTCTGAGGAGTGGAGAATCCTCACGGATTGCCTTGCCAAGATGTTCATTGTTGGTGGCCATCACCGCGAGGCCTTACACTGCTACATCAAATTACAGGATGCCGATGCTGCTATGTCGTTGGTCAAGGAACATCAATTGGTTGATGCCGTGTCTGATAAGATTGTGGCGTTCATCATGATCCGGATCTCCAAAGCGCAGATGAAATCAGCACCGAAGTCTGAATTGGAAGAGCTTGCTGCAGAACCAATCCAATTACTTGCCAGAGAGGCCTACACTGGAATTGTTCCCCCGGAAACTGTGGTCCAGCAACTGAATGCCGCAAATCGTGTTCTCTTCGTCTACTTCTATCTGCGGGCGTTATGGCGCGGCGAATTTCTTCCTCAAGACGCCTCGAAGCCCGCTAGAGGTCGCGGCGCCCATGCCAGGGACGCAGCGAGCAAACTAGCTGCAGACGAAGGAAAAGCTTTGATCGATAAGTTCGCTGATACAGCTGTGGAAGTATTTGCGGATTACGATCGGCCATTGCTGATGGAGTTCCTGCAAACGAGCATCTCATACACATTCGAGACCGCAACCTCAATCTGCGAACAACGCCACTTTACCCCGGAACTAATCTTCCTCTTGTCTAAGATGGGCCAAACGAAGCGAGCCTTGAACCTTATTTTGTCAGACCTAAAGGACGTATCTCAGGCCATCTCGTTCGCCAAGTCGCAAGATGATCCTGATCTTTGGGAGGACCTTCTTGACTACTCCATGGACAAGCCTAAGTTCATTCATGGACTCCTCGTCGAGGCCGGAACGTCTATTGACCCAATAAAGCTTGTTCGTCGTATTCCGAGCGGTCTGGAGATTGAAGGTTTGCGAGATGGTCTCACTCGCCTGATCCGCGAACATGACTTGCAAGCGATTATTAGCCAGGGCGCCGCGCGGGTCATGCATGGTGAGGTCGCCCTGGGAATGGATACATTGCGCAGGGGACAACGCCGCGGAATCGCGTTCAATATAGCCGAGGATGATGTGGATGAGAAGAACACAAACTTGACGCCGATGCCGAAGAACCAGAACCAAGACGCTGCATCGATGTCTAGTGGCTCGACCAAGTCCACCGGTCCCAAACGGGGGACATGTGGCGGATGCCATGCTCCATTCAAGACAAACGAACGAGAAATTCTCGTTGGCTTTGCCTGTGGCCACGTCTTCCATCTATCCCACCTACACCCAGAAGGGTCGCAGCAACACTCGAGCACAAGCAGCGTGGCAGATCGCACACCTCGGCCCTCATCGCCATCTGAGGAGCCTTTGTCAACAGCTTCTCGTACCGTGGGTCCCAAGGTGACAACCGCGCGGCTTTTGCGAGATAAGATTGGAGAAGGGTGTCGAATCTGCGCATTAACAAGGAAAATCGAGTCCCTTGGCAACGAGGGCGAGGAGTGATCTGATTCTCGGGAACGGGACTTCGACCACCAATAGTATCCATCTTTTTCACCTGTTCATACTCGTGTATGCTGCTGTATATCGATTGTTTCCTTTGTGATACCCACACATCTTTCGGATGGCCCCGTGCATTGTGGGGCGTAATTTAGTGTTGGAAAACAATGCATGATTTCAATTCTCAATATTCATTTACCAATACAATTGTAGATACTTAGTTGTAGTGTTTATCCCCGTAGAGATTCATCGAGTGAGTCCTGCTTAGGAAACATACATACCCTTGCGAAACTGTGCTGAGTTACTATTCGTTCTTATCTCTCAGCTTCTAGGATAAGAGCTTGTCGCTCTCTGCAAGGGGGGATTCGGTAGAACCTCGGCTATGCAAGTGCACCCTTCTTTGGGACAACATCAGGGGAGCAGGAGGATTCCCAGGTTGAGCCAATGAACAGTAGCAGAAGTAATATAATCCCACGGGTTTCTGCCCAAGCAAGAAACCCCAAGCGAGCGACCCTAAGCAAGACGGAACCAGAATAACTTCCGTCTCTGCTTATTAAACTCTATATTCCAGGGCTTTTTGCGCTATACTTATATGGAGCTTAAGCCTCGGAGTGGATAAACGTGGGGCAGCACAATCAAGCAATAAAACGATCAACATCTCACTTCTAAGTCCTGGAGTAAGCCACTGATCGTGGGGTCGCTTAGGATATTTGCCGGTCTGCTCGGACTTAAGTGTGCAATGTGGGGAAGATGAAGCTTGTCCGGTAATTATAACGCGGGGAAAGTGGCTCCATGCAGAAGACCACTACAATACCCCGGATTCTGTACATGATATGTCATTTATGATAGATTCGAGGCCGGATCAGCGGAAATTGGCTGTTAATTCTTTAACCGTCTTTCTATAGCTCTGGATAGCGCTCTATAGCTCCCCATAACAAGTAGATTATATAAATTGAGCGTAGGGATCAATCAATTGAATCATCCTTGCATTCTACTCTATCCATCTTCGATCACCTCTTCAACATCATGAGTGCTTTGCATTTGGCAGCTATCCTGGCTGCTGGATCAGTCGCTGTAGCCTATACTACACCAATGGCTAATGTGTGCACTGCTGCTCATGTTAAAGCTACACTACCCACTGATGCTTTGCTTGGTCTCACTCTGCAACCTTCAACTGTCACCGCTGCTGCTGTCTACAACTACAACGACACCGGCTCTCCGTTTTTCCCAGACAATGTTTCCAGCTTCTGCAATGTGACATTTGGCTATAGTCACAATGGAAAGGATGACCAGGTTCTCGTCAATTACTTCATGCCGGCCCCTGCCAGTTTTCAAAACCGCTATGTCTCGCAGGGAGGCGGTGCACTTGATATCTATTCTGGTGTTGCCAGTCTGGCTGGTGGAATCCAATACGGCGCTGTGAACGGCGGAACCGATGGAGGATTTGGAAGTTTCTCTGCCTCCTTTGACGAAGTTACGCTTTTGGCCAATGGTACTGTCGATCTTGACATAGTCAACATGTTCGGTTACCAGGCCCACTACGAGCTGGGTGTTATTGGCAGAGCGTTCACTCGCAACTTCTATGGAATGTCCGAGAAGACCAAGCTATACTCCTACTTCCAGGCTTGCTCCGAAGGAGGTCGTGAGGCTTTTAGTCAGCTTCAGCGGTATGGAGAGCTCTGGGATGGCGCGTCAGTTGGCGCTCCTGCTTTCCGCTATTCGTTCCAGCAAGTCCAGCATCTCTTCTCTAACGTTGTCGAGAAGACAATTGGATATAATCCTCCCCTTTGTGAAATGGCAACGATCGTCAACGCTACTATCAACTACTGTGACGGATTGGATGGTAAACATGACGGTGTTGTGGCCCGAACAGACCTTTGCAAGCTGAAATTCGACCTCGACTCCATGGTCGGTAAGAGCTACTACTGTGCCGCGTCGAATGGAGCCCCGGTTCAAGACGGAAAAATCACAAAGAAGGGAGTCGAGGTTGCCAAGGCTATTATCGATGGCTTGCACGACTCAGAAGGTCGCCGGGTGTACGTCTCTTACCAACCCACCGCTGATTTCCACGATGCTCAGACGACATACAACTCCGAGACCGATTCTTGGGATATCTCTATCGTCGGACTTGGTGGCGAATATGTTACCCAGCTCCTCCAGAAACTAGACATTGAAAACCTACCCACTCTCGATGGTGTCACCTACGATACAATCAAGGACTGGATGATCGAGGGCATGCAGACTTATCAAGATAGTCTGCAAGTCAACTGGCCCGACCTTACACCCTTCCACGCCAACGGAGGTAAACTCATCCACTTCCACGGCGAATCCGACAGCAGCGTTCCCACTGCTTCCTCAGTCCGATACTGGGAATCCGTCCGCCAGACAATGTACCCCAACATGAGCGTCGCTGACGGCACAGAGGCCACTAAGGAGTGGTATCGCCTATACCTTGTCCCTGGTGCAGCGCATTGTGATTGGAATGATGAGCAGCCGAATGCTCCGTGGCCGCAGACTGGCTTGAAGACGATCATCAACTGGGTTGAACATGGTATTGAGCCTGTTAGACTCAATGGCACTGTCTCTTTGGGTGATAATGCGGGTGATATTATGGAGATTTGCTCGTGGCCGCTGCGGCCTTATTGGACTGATAATGGGTCTAAACTTGAATGCCAGTATGATCAGACTTCTATCGATACTTGGTTGTACGAGTTTGATGGAGTGCCTGTTCCAGTTTACTAGATGAGCTGCTTTTGGATTCAAGTCTAGTGTTGAGTGAAGAAATAATAATTAATAAGAATACATTAAGTTGATTTGCATTACCCCTGTCACTGCCAATGAAGTACCAAACTTGGAACTTGTCGTCTCTATCAGGTCTGTCAGAGTTATGAAGACAGCCATGGATGCATTACCCTGCGCACGCGAAAGACTTCATGAATATCAACTTCGCCATCACGACTTCAAATCTGTCTATAAATACTAATGTTCACTAGCTATTCGGATTGTTCCGTACATTTGGTCATACTACCAGTCGTCTTCACTATCCGAAAATCCAGGCATCTCATCGAATTCTCCGTCAATTAGAGCCATCACGTATTGAGAAACAGAGAAATCAACTGACCCAGGCCAAAAGACCTCCGCATTTCTTCTATTCAATTCCTTATGGCATGAAAACCGGTGATAGAAATGCAGGTTCTCACAAGAGCAAGAATCATACTCCGGCATTTTGTCTGGATACGGAACCAATTTGATCAAAAGTGAAATATTCTGATGTCGAAATATATCTACCCAATCCTCGATTTGGAAGCAGACTTCGTCGATGGAGGGGTTGCTCAAATTATCCGGTATTTCACAAGTTATCTCACGAAGAAGCGGCAAACGAGTACGTTGACCTTCATGCGTCAATGATTTGTAGATGACCGCCAGAGGTATCGGCTTCCCCGGTTCATATCGAAATGTAAGGCTTTTGAGCGAGTTTGGTAAGGGCATTATTGGACGTGTCCCCGTTCCTACCAGCGAGTACGGTGTGATTGTGAGTTTTTCGAGAAATGAGAAGTTGTGAAGCCCGGAGGCAAGGGCCGTCCCCCAGTAGACGTCAAGGTCGAGAGTTTCGATGCTATCATGATGATCCATGAATAGATCTGGGAAGCCGCCTTCCTCCGCGAAGCCTTGTGGAAGAGGGCCTCGGAACGTAAATGACTTGAGTCCTTCTGTAAAGCTGAGAATAGTTCTTAGGTCTTCCATTGATATCTCACAATTGAGAATCACCAACTCTTTCACGGTGGAATGTTCAGAAGGCAGCATGTCATCGTAAAAATTAGTGGAGTCCTCTTTTGAAAGCCACTGAAACCTCGCACCGGTGATGCAGATCTTTTCGGGTCGTTGTTTGAGGAGAAAAAGGGTCTCATTAAAAGTAGGAATGTCATGCTCCTTCTGATTGCGTCTGTCAAGTGTAGAATCAGTTCCGATATGGCCTGAATCTTATTAGTGAAATCTGATTGCCACGAGCCGAGGGATGGGTCAGTACTTACAAACTCGCAATTTGGGAGGCAGGCGAGCATTTTTGTGATCGCCAAGAATTCCTCCACAGAACAAAGTTTTCTTTGTGAGAGCAGCACTGTACTCAAGACGTTTATCTATGAGGTCTTCCTGATACTCCTCAAAGTTAAGCATGACTTCCCACGGGTTTTCCCCACAGCCAAAAGGATCATTCGCTGGGCCTAACGTCCCTTTTTGCTCATGCTCAAAAAAGGCTTGAGCAGCTTGGGAAATATAGCCATCTACAGTTTCATGCGTCTCCACCTCCTCTCGGACGAATTCCTCATCCAGGTAGCATCTTTCGGATAATCGTCGCACTTTGTCCTCCTCCTCGGTCCATTTGATGTCTCTTCTCCAAGGAACACCAAGTCGTTTCCTGAAAACAAGTGTTTCCAGAGAGGGTAATTTAGCAATCATTTCATAGAAGGGCACAGAGAATTCAATCAAATCTTCAAATCCGGTATCATACTCGTGGCGAATTTCACGAATGAGTGGAGCCAGATCTGGGCGTTTCTTGATAGTCTCTGCAAGTCGAGGCCCATGAATTAACCATGAAAGCCTAGGTGTTTCGTAAAGAAATGGATGGATGATCTGGTAAAAGGATCAACATGTCTGCGCCAATCGGCTTAGATGCTTGGATTCCTTGCGAACAGATTCTCGAAGATGTTGAATGATCATGTCCCATAGCTCTGGGGGCAGGCTTGCTCGGTTGGCACTAGACTCATCCTGTTCGATGGTATTCTGCGTCGGATTTTGCAGAACTGGATGTTTAGTCTTTGCACGTTTGGCACTGCGCTTATGCTTCTTGATGGTCTGTTGTGCCGGGTCCTCCATACCTGACCATATCAAGCTTGTTTAGATGTGGGGTTTGGCGCTTCTCGGGACAACAAAGATCAAGTTGATGACTGCTGACACATCAGCGCCAAGAACGTGCATATGCCCCACTCACGCATAACCTTCATTCCTACTAGCTCACAGTTTATCAGCAGTGGTTCAATGACATTGATGTTGGGATTTGAGGACAAAAAGAATCAAAAATAACTGTATGGGCGATTTGTGTAGGGGAGGAAGATCATAAAGGAAAAAGAATAATGGGGGGGGGTTGACTTAGGTCGGATAAAATGCAAGTGAGGCTCACAAGATAACTCCATGTACTGGTTGAGCTAAGGCTGGTTCAATGTGTTGTAATGAAATTCGAGCCAGCTGCCGCCAAAATCAACAAAGAAATATTTGATCTCGAGAGTCTCATGTATGGATTTCAATTGCCCTTCAAATTCAGAGCGCTATGCGTGGATGGAAAGCAAGGAACTTCCAACCAACAAGCCAGGAATTGTGGGGATAGGTGTTTGGTGTCACCTTTCATGCATCACGGCGATCGACGAGACTCGGTTGACCGCATCAACCAGCACGTTCATTTAACTGATTGGACTACAAGGAAAGATTATTGGGAAGACAAATAGATTAGCTAGGCTAATTGGCTACCATGTCATTGGCCATAAGATATGAAAACGAAAATATTAGGGCAGCACATGTTGCATCCCAATTTAACAAACAGAGATAACGAACGGCACGAGACTAGTCCATCGTGCAGAAACAAAAACCCGAATCAATCAACACCACAAGCAGGTCATGGTCATCCCGCAGTGAACAGGAGTCCAATACGACCTCACAAGAGAAGGAAGCTTGTAGAGCCTCACAGGGTGTTAATGAGAAGCAGAACCATGAAGCCAGTGGCAACAATGTTGATAATGTTACTCGGGACCCTGGCAGCCTTGGAAAATGCCTTGGTAGGAGTAGGATTGCCGGGAACGCTTCCGCTGGGGGTGGGGTGCCCACCAGTAGGAGGGTTGTTGCTAGCGGGGGGTTGTTGCCAGCAGGGGGTGCACCAGGGCCTGGTCCAGGAGTGCCAGGAACAGCAGGAACAGTGTGAGCAGGGGGAGCGCCAGGGCCGGGTCCAGGAGCTCCAGGAACAGCAGGAGCACTGGGAGCAGGGGGAGCACCAGAGCCGGGTACAGGAGCACCAGGAACAGTAGGAGCACTGGGAATAGGCGGGTGGCACTCGGTGTGGGAGCACTCAATGGGGACTGTAATTACTGGAGGGGCAGGCTCAGTAGGAGAAGGGGTGTGGCACTCGGTGTGGGAGCACTCAATAGAGACTGTAACGATTGGAGGAGCCGGCACGGTGGGAACAGGTGGCCGTCCAGTCTTGGAACCAGAAGGGCACGGCTCCGTAACAGTATCAGTGGAGGTGCTAACCTCGGGGCTCTGACCAGGGGTGCTCGAGTCAGAAGGCGAAATGCCAGGAGTGACCAGAGGGGTGCTCGACACAGGAGTCTCAGGAGTCACAACTGGATTGCTTGAGGTAGAGGACTCAGTCGGAATCAGAGGAGTTGAAGCAGGGTTACTCGACGAGGGAGTCTCGGTGGGAGTCACAGTTTGAATCTCGGGAGTCACAGGGAGAGTGCTCGAGGTAGAAGATGCAGTTGAGACCTCAGAAGTCTTAGGAGTGCGAGGGCAATCTGGGACATCTGGGGCACAACTGATCTCAGTGGAGGTCGAAGTGACATAATCAGTCGACAGAGCTTGGAAGTATCAGTAGGAAGAACACAATGAGAAGAGTTCATTTGAAGGGAAGTTACCACGAGCGATGAAGTTGTTGGCAAGAACAGGGAAGTGGTCAACTGTGATATCAAGTTAGTGCACTTAGTTCCAGCACGAGAGAAATGGAATCACTTACGACCACGCAGGTTGCCGTGTCCACGATTGGCGTGAACATCAGAGACATCACGATCTGGAAATAGGTTAGCATGTAGGTAAAAGTGAAGAGTGATGATAAAGGATGAAAAACAAAGACGCGTCGAGGGTGTCGAATGCGTTGCAGGATGAACTTACTGATGACAGAGGTCTGTGCCAGGAATGCAAGGAACCCGACGACAAGGAGCACCACCTGAATGGGGGTGCGAATGAGAATCATCGTGAAGGTTAAAGTCAAAGAAGGACGAGTTGATGGAACAAGTGTGGTAAACGAGAGACAAGGGGTGTAGAGGAACGAGAGTGGGAGAGTATGAAGAGAGAAGAGAAGAAGAGGAAGAAGAAGAAGAAGAAGAAAAAGAGCGAGAAGAAGATAAACAACGAGAGAAACAACGCTACTGGGGTTGGGAAGCTGCAGTTGTTCGTTATTTGAGAAAGAACGACCTCAATGGAAGGACTCTCTGCTTGTTCCAAGTACAAAGTGAGGTTACCACCAAACTATGCCTGGAAAGCTGCCTGAACCGGCCTTGAAGTGACTTGCATGCTTCAATATGATGACAATGTTATTAAATGTGTAATCGAAGTCATACTGGCTGGTCGAGAGCCGAATCTGGGGGAAATAATGGAGATATCTGGATGGTTGTTGAACCCCCATGGATGTCGATGTCTACCGAAAAGCAATTCTCTTGGAAAATAATAGGGCCAATATAGATGAGGTGTCATCAGTCTGATTACCTGACATGACACAGCATAGAGCATAGGATAGTCTCAGAGGACGACCCCGATGGACTTGCATTGAGGAGAACAAGAGTCACAGGGCGACTATCTACAGAAGGACAGCGGCATACAGAGTTGCAGGCGGCGTAGATGTGCACGCAGTCCACAAGGACACTTGCAATAAGTGCACGACCGCAATAAATTTGGCATATGTCATCCTCAGCTAGTAAACACGTAGAACATCCAAGTAGAGCCCCAAAGCCAAAAGATTAGGGTTGATGGATACAAGAAGTATATCACTGGCATTTCATTGGCTGACCATTCTCAGCCCTATATGCACGGGAACAGCTACAAGCTTCTGTCTAGAGCTGTCATATCAGATTAGCCTATACAGAAAATACATATGCTCAGCGAAGCTAGCCCATTTCAGTCCCAATATGTGAACTGGGCTCGTTACTATCGGAAGCATACAGTACCGTACCACCGGAACAAATAATGCAAGGTCAACGGAAGCCCTCGGAAAACTAGCGAATACTTGCCGACTCAGAAACCGACGATCCGGCAAGTGGACACGTAAAATTATTCACGCTCCATCCCGTGTCCCATCGGGAAAAGGGATACCCCAACTCGCTAAGAGTCGCTAAAGAGCAAAATGGGGACACAAAGACAAAAACCAGACCGCTACAATTTACTAGCGCGATATTTATTATACGGTACGCGTACGGGAACTCTCACGAATAGGGCTGTTCCAACCATGTACCGGGATGAGCCGTGTGGGAAAAAAATAAAGTGGGGTGTCGCAGCTATCAGAACTCCGCTTCCAAGGAACGTTGTGAATGATGTCATGGGGCTTTGCGGGAGGCTGATTGGCGTTTTTGGAAGGAAAAATTACGTGCTAGCGAAGCCATCACAGCGCTCAATCTTTTGGAAAGGGATAGCGGCGCAAAGAATAGTAAGGAGAGAATGAGATCTAGACCTCGTATTAGGATTTACGCTCCGTATCTCCGGACCAGGCGATTTCCCCGAATTGAAGGAGGGGCTACTGAGGGGCAGTGATCGATCTCGATCTGCGAGTGGAATGGGCTAGAGGGAAGGGTTAGATGACAGGGGATGGGATCGGCAGGAACGTGGCCAATGGCTTCCCTGGATCTAGATTGGGCTTGATTCGAAAGCGTGATAGCGGGGCAAGCTGACACGGTCTGGAATGCGATCCTCTGGTTTAAACGGGCTGACGTCATGAAGGGGGAGCTCCGGCTTCTCACCCAGCCAGTACCAGGGCCTGATTTGGTAGCTAAGCGCCTAGCGTGGGGATTTTTGAAAGAGGGATCTTCATTCGACGGAGGCTTACCCGGGGGACTTTTATTTTATTATCGGGTTAGCGCATCGCTGCAACTGGGCCCATAGCGAAGTCGTTTCAAATAGTGCCCATATTGCGCTCCGTTGTGGGCATTCATATAGCACGTGTAAGGAATACAAGTGCGCTATAAAGCTTAAGCCCATAAGGGAAGGTACATGGCGACGTAAACCTTCACAATACGAAATACGAGCCAAACAATGAAACCTTCTGTTTATTTATCGTTCACCTCTCAAGCCATAGCTGTCATGTTGTGAGTGAGATTCGGGCAGCGCCACAGCCACAATAGGAGAGTGGTGAGTCTTACCCGTAGTATCACTAGGCCTAAAACGGCCGATTATTACAACGCCATCCAACCGCAATAAGCGTACTAAATAAGCCGTTGAATTAGGAGACGTGCACTAAGTCAGATGCTATTGGTTAACCAAGGCAGCTCTAACGGTCGACTAAGTAGCTCTAGATGCACCCCACATGCAATGTAGATTCACGCTTAATGTAACCAACGAGCGCAAAAGGAAGAATTTCCCAAATCCCGGAAGTTAATTCGTTGGCGATGTTAAAGGTTCAAATCCCGTTCATTGCGCAAAAGACACGGAACCAAAAAGCAACGAACATCACCGTATCATTCACTGTACTAAAAGAGTATCTCAAACTAAATCGACGTACCAAAAATCAAAGTAATGATGCAACGACCAGAGCCAACCACAAGGGAAGGAAGAATGACCCAAATCAGAATTTTCATCATGATTGGCCAACAGACAATGGTAGCTCAGCCCGCCAATCACATCCAGTCCTGGAAGCGGATGGGACAACCTCTGTCTTCCGCTTCGGGTAGAATCGAACTCATGTGTCCATGGCACCACAAGCTCGCCTCCGTCAAGCCCGTGGTTGGTTTCTCGCTCTCTCCCGTGGACTGTTTACCTGGTTGCTGGGACCGGCTCTGGGGGTGGGGCCGTCCTTTCAGTCGATAATTTTTTTTCCTTTTTTTGTAATTTTCCGTTTTTCGCGGTCCGCTTTCATTCTGAACGCGCAGTCGTGTGGGCTTTTAAATCCGTGGTAGATATGGAGTTGTGGCTTGTTGATCTCGGGGGTAATTCCTTAACTGCTCAATTTTGCGTTTCCTTCTCGCACGCTATAATCCACTTTTTCTTAGAGGATTTTTGGGATGCTGGAAGCTCCACTAAGGCAAATTGGTAAGAGGGAAAAATTCAAAATTTGAGCTTTGTTACGTACTTCTCCAATGCCAAGCATCTTCTCCGAGTAGCGATGAACGCGCCCCGCATGGCTAGTACTTTGAGGGTAAATAAAATTTATGTTCATAAATGTAAGGTTCAGGAAGAAGTATTTGATCTTATCAGCTAGGTCGTCGTGTTCTGTACCTATTTGGAATATTTGTTGGATTCATAGCCCCGTCCCCAGTCGGATCGAAGATCCGAGGTATACAATGCGCCCAAAATTGGATAAAATAGCTGAATACAGAAAGCCAAACGCTCAACGACACGAAGTGCAGAGCAGGACAAGCCACGCAAAATAAGTCAATAGGCGCAGGTTTCCAAAAAGTGGAACGGGGTATCAACTTCGTGTGCTTCGTCCCTAATCCAGGCCAACGAAAACAACTTTGAGAATAATGAATAATGATAATAAAGTGAAAGAAGCAACGACAATGTGTATACCTCAGCAACTTTGCACCGGGTCGGCCCGTAGACTCATATACCGTCGCAGGGTGTCCCAACGCCTTCGGATTCGGCAGAAAAGAAATATGAAATGCAAAAAGAAAAAAGTTAACAAGAATTCATCAACGCGTAGTGTGACAGGGTATTATTGCCCGGAGATTCGTGTATTATCACCGTAACCAATAACGCCCCTGAAATGATTGATAACCGCCAATTCAATGACAATAGAACCAATAGGAGATAATAGACATCCATTAAAAGGGAGACCACAGGACGTGAATAGTGAAAAGCGCAAGCCTCATTGTCGCTTGCACGCCAGGTGCAAGGGAAATCTCAAGGCATACAGTATGCTCATGGGTGTAAGCATATAGCCCGATGAGGGGGCGAGGAACCGACGCGACGATCGTTCGAGAAAAAGAAAGGCGGAACAGTCAATCTATGAGAAGCACAGGAGGAAAGGTGCTGAGGATTATCGTGGCAGGGTCTATGGAGTGCGAAGTCCATTAATATGTTAATTTGATCTCCACCGGGGAGCCAGGCGAAACAGGCGAGTCAGGATGGTTGACATCAGCGTCAGGCGTTTCGTAGATATCGACAACCATGTCCTGGCCTTCTGGTAGTTCGCGGACCACATCGTCATCGACCATGATTCGTAACCCGGCTTCATTGACGTGAAGAATGCGGACAATACGTGATGGGTCGATTTGTTGCTTCTCCGAGATTTTCTTCATCAAGTCCCGGACCGTGCGCTCTGTTAAGTAGATCGCACGGTAGTAATCACCGGGATGATGCTCGTTTCCTGAAAATCGAACGTAGAAGCATGCAACTATAATTCAATTAGCAAAGAGTATGTCGTGTTGGGGTGAATAAACTTACTCGGCTTAGGCGGTCGCTCAGCAGGAGGTCGATAAGTAGGGTCGATATCCACAGCCTCGATAAATCCTTGTGAAACCCTATCCTTGGATGCCACTCTTGGAATAGCAATTGGGTTCTTCTCCTTCATGTTCAAACTTTTGTCTTTCAAATACTGAGCAGTGCCAAAGTGTGGTGAGTTCATGTTCAAGGAAGCATGACTACTGGTCGGTGATAGAATCAAAGACTCCATAGACTGTGAAGCACTGTGGTTTTGGAGATTCAGGCCCTCTGGTTTAACAAACTCGCTTTCCGCCGGTAATCGAACTGGGTATTGATCGGGATCATCACCCTCTTCACCACGTAGAGCGAGAATGCTTATGGACCGAGTTGACGAGAACATATCCTGCATCATGGCAAGCTTGGATTGTAAATCATCCTCCAATGATAGCTTATCGGAACCATCTTGTGATCCCGAAGACCAAGTACGCTTGTGCTTCAGTGGAGGCTTAGACCGATCGGTTGACTTAACGGTCGCTGAAGCATTAGTACCGCGCTTGCGCTTTCCAAATCCACCGCCCATCTCAGCCTGTGCGATCTGCTGCTTCAATTTCTCAATGGTCTTCTTGACGTGTGCAACATCGTTGGAGAGCTTTCGCTCGGCGCCATGGTCTCGGAAGAGCTTGACCTTGCAGTAGCACACCTCCGGCTCGCGCGAACCACCCGCATCTTCTCCTGGTGAGAGAAGCTCGGTTTTCGCACAAAGTCGAACAGGGATACCCTTCACACCCTTCGAGTGACTAAAATCGGTAGACAAGAAATTAAACCGCACGGGAATACTGCATTCAGAAGAGCCAGTAGCCGGATTGGCAGTCCAGGTCACGCAGAATCCATCAAAGGACATCTGCTCAATCTGCAGTTGACGGTGCTTATGTTCGTCGCCGCCTTGGAGCGGGTCTACATATTCCACGGCCAGAAGTTTGCCTCCGCGCTGGTGTGCTTCACTGGTACCCCGGCCTTCCTTCCATAATTGCCAGCAGGAGGCTGGCTTCAACCTCTGCTCTTCTTCCTCGAATGAAACGCGGACAAAGGTTCGGTAATGTAGTGGTCCGGAGCTGGGCATCGGCGGCTGTGAGTCCACTACTTGTAAATTATAGGCCTGGCCCTTGTTGAGGTAGGACACAGGAATCTCCCTTGTGTGCTTGACCATTGCAGTCGGGGCACGCAGGGAAACATTATAACGGAATCTGTGGAGAAAGATTAGAATTTTGCTCTTCATTATTGGCTCCAAAAGACTTACTTTTCACCGGCGTATGTTACACCGATCGGATGGTTGGTAGGAACTGATGAGAATTCCGTTGAAGCTGTCATACTGGAGATATTTGAAGCTTGATCGAGCGGGATTCCATTGACCGATGAATCATCCACGGTCTCATCCATAACATCGTAACCAGGGTCGCGCTGCATGAAAGCGCTCGGTGCGTAGGATGCTTGCAGATAAGGGTTCATTTCAGGCATCTGATGGCCAAGGTACTGTGGGCTAAAATGCCCCATTACAGGATGCTGTTGGGGTCCTGTAATGGGGTTGCTGAGAGAAAGCGGAGTCATAGTGTGCAAGCCGGCGGTTGGTGTGTGTAGGTCGCCCGCTTGGCTGTGGAAAATGGCGCCCATACCCCCGGAGTTGGGGGTGTAGAAGCCAGGATGTTGGTTGGCCATGGGAACCATATTCATTGACGCTGAATCCATCCATGAAGGCGAAAAATTGAGATCTTGCAGGTTCCGGGGTGTACGCTCGGGCATGAATTTCATATTGTGGTCCTCTAATTTCATGTCGTGGCCTTGCATATTCGGTCTGTATCGATCCACCAAATCAGTCTCTGGTCCCAAATTTCCTGGATAGAAGTCCGCATACCTGCCTGCCATCATGGGATCGCCCATCCCTGTGAAGTGGCCATGTTGTCCCTCGTCCTCACTGTCGCGACGTGGTACCACATCAGAAAAGGTCTGTTGGAAGCGACTGATGAAGTCATCATCGGGCTTCTGGGTGTTGTTTCTATAAAATGGTATGGTTAGCATCTGAATAGTGATTTTTTTTTTCTTTTTCTAGCTTCCGAATTATAAAGTTCGAGGGCGGTACCCACCGGTTGCGAAACATTGGGGATGAGTGAATCTACTGGCAATTCTCGACGTAAGATGCACAGAGAATGGGAGAATCGGAAAATCGAACACAAGGATTCCGAAGGATATGAACCATCTGACTTGGAGCGAAACGATGTGGCCACGAAAATAAGTGGTCGTGGTCCTTTTAAGCGCGTAGAGAGAGGGCTTCTCCCCGATCCCGACAGCACGGATACGCTCAAAAAGTGTATGGTTCGCACGGGACGATCTTCAAGGGTTCGATAACGAATCCCATGCACCGAATAACCGGTTGGACAAGCTTGAGGGTTGTTGTGTTCGCACCTCAGGTGTTGGTGGTAGTGTCGAGAAGATTGAATAAGGAGTGTGGGGGTCGTGGCTCGAGAGGGGGGTGCGTAAGATAATGTCTATGCGAACTTCACGAAAAAAAAAGCGGAGACAGGAACAGACGGAAGGCGGCGGGTCTGGACCAGAATATACTCTCGTTTTTTTTTTGTTGAGTCTGAATTGTGTCACCGGATTGTCACAGGAAATTGGAAAGGAGCCAAAAGGGTTCAATGTGTATTGGGAGAAAACTCCTTATGTATGATGAAGGGGAGAATGTTCAGATAGGAAAAGAAGTGAAGGAGGGGTGGACACGGTCTATGATGTTAAGAAAAGGAAAAAATAGAGATGACGATGCGGTACATGGAGCCTCCAATAGCGAATGGCATAGAAATCCTAGGATCGACTGACCATAACTGAGCCACAGTTCTGAAGGGGTGTGTAGTGGGGAGAGAATATTGAGGCTTTCGGAAGTTTGGAGAGGTGTTGCCACTGCCGATAAGGACCAGGGGTCGCATACAGAAGGTAGCTTGAGGGTGTAATTTTGGGAAATTCTTTTTTTTTATTTTTATTTTTTTGAAATTTGGATTTTCTAATTTTCTTTTTTTTCTTTATTCCTTTTTCCGGAGTGGAGTGAAATTCTATTTCGTTCTTTACTCTATGGAATGGAAATGATTGGTACCAGGGGATAGGAAGAGGAACGGGCAAAAGAGCAAGTATGAAGGAATTCGATTGAAAGGGAAAAGGTTACCAGGAAGTGGAGAGTTACTAAAATTACCACGAATTGAATTTGATTCCAGACCAAAACCAAAACGTAACTTACGGTGTATTATCGGAGTCTTCCTGATTGAGAAGTTTCGATCGATCCGAGAATGAAGAGTGTAGCAATTTGGAGAAGCTTCTGGCCATCATACGGGAGACTACATCTCGATGAGACGGCAGCCCCATTTAGAGTCAATTTCCATGATTATGATGTCTAACCCTATGATCAGCATCTCGATGATCCAGCCGGAGTCGTTCCGTCTATCGATAAAGGCGTCCCGAGTCGCTGGGTTCGGGCTTCCCCACACGGCAACCTTTTAACGTTGACATGCCTAATTTTGGATAAAACGAGCGTATACAAGTATCATACAGACGCACCCTGCAGATAATTGAACCATTCAAACAGCCCCTTATTATGACAGATCGTTCGTCAAATCCGATATCTAATTTCCGCGCCAAATATGATTGGGTACATTTAAATAGATTAACAGTAGTGTGAAGCCAAAAATCCGAGCCAGAACGTGGCTGGTGGCGTCGAAGCGGTAAAAAAAAAAAAAAAAAAGATACTTCGTCAACTACAACCCACATAAAACGGTGTGGCTCGCAGATCGAATGGTGCACCTGATGGCTATCGACGGTAAGGATCGCAGGCAACGAGATTTGTCACTTTGCTGAAATTTGTCAGTCCGAGAGGAGCATATGCAGCACATGTGGCTCAAGGTCCTTTCCATGGGTCGAGGTGTGGCCGTGGTCTGACTCAGTGTGATAGGTGGTTGATCGGACCGGACTTACTCCGTCATTGTATAAAATGATCACGATCATCGACGATTGGACATCCCACGGTTAAGAGAAAAAGAGGCGTACGTTGGCATCGGTGTCAGCATTCAATTCTTATCTCCGGGTATCGCCATCAAAACAGAGTCTACGTAGGTATACTATAGAATAGTATGATCATCGGGGAGTTACCATGGATCCCGAAGGCTCGGCTGTTCGCGAGCGCACGAACTGAGGGTATGAACTCAGGGTCTATACCCTATGATTCAAGCTGAATATTTTTGGATCAATGCAGGTTGACGTTCTCACAGGAACAGGCAATATATTAGATTAAAAAGTATGGAGCACCTCCATCTTGTATTCATTTAATCCACTATGTTTGAACTGTACAAATACAGCGTACGCCATTGCTCTAAGAGATGGGAACGCTAGGGCGCACCATACCACGCGATCGGAATACGGAGTCCTAACAATACGCCCCTTCGCACTCTACCCGCGAAAGTGATTGCTGGGATGCCAGCCCGCCAATCATGTTTCCAGAATCCTCCCACTGCACGTGCCATCCGCAATACCAATACCACCAGTTACATGCACGGGACATTCTAATCCGAGGGCCGTGCAGTCTGACTTCTGGGCGGCTACCAAATTGACTAATCCAGATTGGAAGCGTTCGTGGAAGCCCGTAGATATGATGACGACATATAGCTGTTTAGGTATGGGTACTTTTGCATGGCATACAAAAGGACGCAACGGAATGACATAGGTCACATGGTCTCTGAACAATCTGATTCGCCGGATGGGAAGCCGGATCAAAAAGAGAAGGGATTGGAAAAGACCCGCGATGGAATCTTGCTGAATTCGGTAGTGATTCTCAGTATTACAGCATGCTCGATTCAAAAGCTCCACCGTCAGACTCAGCACAGACAGTCATTTCGGTAAGCTCAAGCCCAAAAGCCATAAGGCGCATCCTCATTTTATAACACATTTGATTACTGTATTGTGTGTATTATCCCGGAGCAAAAGACGCCCAGAAGGTATGCGCGCGCCCCTGGCATAGGCGGGCGTTTTCAGAGGCGCTCTTTGTGTTTTTTTATTTATTTTCATGCTTTGAGGCTTTGAGGGGTAAGATAGTCATTCGCAGTGTTTTCGTTGCAAATCACTGCCCATTCTTGAGTAGTTGTTGCCCAGGTGTCGGTTAAATTTGAATCTGTCTTCTTTGGGTCGACAGATATGCGGGCTTGCTCCTGGTGGTGACACGAAGAAGCGAGTGTACGTAAACGTGTACCTGAGGTCGGTTTACGTTCTACATGTACATTCGTATACAATGCTGCTCGCCCTTTAAGGACAATGCGATGTTCCTGTCAATTTCTTCCTAGATTACGGTTTCTTGTTTTCACACACTCCTCTAAAGCTTGAGATAACTGGAGACAACACATCCTGGGCCTAGGCTTCGATCCAGTTGAAAGGTTCTTTGTTTCTTTGTGATATATATCCCGGACCCAGGGGACCTCGGGAGGGGGTGGAAAAGAAAGCCACCGCCGTCATGCGAGACTTGTTGGGCGTTTGGATCGACAAGGGAGCAGGCGCCACCAGCGCGAATAGGAATTGGAATGCTGGTAGCACGGCCAGGAAAACTGCAATGCTCTGTATGGAGAGAGCAGAAGCATTGATCAATAATACAGTAGATAGCAACTGACAGAATGAGAACTTTTGGTCGGTGGCTTTATGTAGTAGCTTGTACCTTCTATTCTTTCCAAGGTTGCCGATCGATTTGTCTCATTGGTCCATTACTGTGAAACACATAATATTAGAGCCACAGCTCGTTTTCGCGACCCTCACAGTGGCGATCCTCAGCCACGAGGTGGACTCGAGCATCATAGAGGAACCAATGGGATTGACGGGATGGTGCCACAGTGGAGATCTTGGGTGTTGAACACACGGCTATCCTCGCAAATCGAATGGCATGGACACGCTGTACAGTAGATAAAAACTAAATATAAACATTGGGTGGTTCTCTACAACTCTAGAAAGCTAATTATGATAAAGATGACGATCACCGACATATACGCCACGGAGGTTATCTTATGAAATTGGGTATACGGAGTACAGTACAGATACTGTATTCAACGGTGGCGCAAATGAAGAAAAAAAAGAAAAACGGCTGCCTTTTCCGCATAGTCTATGACAACGCAGATCCATTCCTCTATCCAATAGCAAGCAATAACTCATGTGTACAGAAAGGCTAGCTTCTGTAGTGGAAGCATGTGTGACCATAGCCGAAGGACTTGGCCAGTCAGGCCATGTAGCGGGGTTGCCACAGCGGACACCAGTATCCGACTCAACCGCGCCACATCGGAAGTTCCAGCTGACGCCGCGCAGCTACAGGGATAATTCGAAGTATGGTTGGGCTATCCCGTGTTTCAAGCGGGGAGGAAAGAGTACAGTATGTTAAAAAAGTACCTGTGCTTCTCGACTATTCCTTCTACATTATAAGGCGGACGGGACGGGCGGAACGGGGTCTACAGTGCTGGACCAATCAGAAGTTGTGGATGTGTTCGGGGGAAGAAAGTGTGGCAAATTTCAGTCAGATGGGATCCTGCGTCTCCGAAGTACGAATGATAGTCCAAGTACAGTATGTATGTACATTCAGCGGAGCTCGCTCATGACCAGTATGGGTCTTAGTGGATTATCGAGAAAATGCTGCATGTACCAGGTTTGGTATACGTGCGTTTGTATACGGACGCTTAGAGGGTACTCATAATATATCCTTGTAGATCTTATGCATTGACACTAGGTAACCGAGTCATAAATGCCGTCCTGTGAAGCTTATCAGGTATACTGTATACTGTAGCTCCCCTTTTTGGGGGATATGATGACTTTGATTTATCGAGGTCTGTTGAGCACACACATAACCCCACATTTATGTGTTCATCAATTGGCTCGCATAACTTGCCTTGTCTTCACCGACAGATCATCAAAGTACTGGACATTGAAAGTCTCCGTTCTTTATTATATATTTTACTGTACATAAAAATATGGTAAAACAATGTAAACCAACGGTGGAGAATAAACTCGATCACACATTGTGGCTGTGTCAATTCGTCATATTACTGAGTGCAGATCGACTCATTTATGTCATAAGGCTGATGCACTATTGGCACCCCGAAGATTAAATTGCCTGGAAGGATCTGGAAGGTGAAGCACTGACCGCTGGCGACCATGCTGTGTGATATTATTCATCTATAGTCTGCCCATATGAATGTCCCTTGTACAAAATGTCCCGGTGCAGCCGCTGCACGAATCACCGTAAGCGCATGGACCTGTCGAAAAGAAAAAACAACAAAGAAAAGAAGAATGATGGTACGACGAGTACATAAATCCAGCCGCACGAAGCCCAACAACGCCGCTGGAAGGAAGGGAAAGGAACGAAATGAAAGATATGGACAAGGCCCACTGGCCCGACAGAACCTCGTGTATATGCACTGGCCGGTCCTTGGCCAGTTTTGCTTTGCAGAAGGTCAAACCCCGCGATGCAGGAGAAAAGAAAAGATAAAAGGAATGTTCATGTGTTGGTTAACACGAGGCATGCAGGAATCGCTTTCAATGTTGGACGATGAGTGAGAAACCATCAACCCAGGATCCAGAGGATCCTGAGATACCCGCAATCTTATAGCCTAGAGGTGGGATCAAGGTGTGCCTGAACCAGGAATTAGCTATAGTCCGCAATTCCTCAAGATAATGAAAAACTTACCCTGAACCACCATTAGGGTTGCCATAGAAGCTGGATTTCCTTCCCAGGCTGGTGAGAATCTCAATTCCATCAATCCAGAGGCCAGCTCGGACGTAGAATCCAAGTAAAATCTCCCCACGCCGAGTGTCTAGTCACAATTAGAACTGGTTCATAGCGGCACTGCTGTATTTACTTACCGAGGACGAATTCATCGCCACCAGCTTTCCCGCCGCGTTTGCCAAACAGCTGAGTGGTCATATCTTCATAACAAAACTCGATGCCATCCAAAGCGTTTCCATGGTACACCTTGATAGAGGTCAAGAGCTTGGTCGCAATGAAGGCACATTCTAACAGCAGTTGCTGAGGTTCACTGCCGTCCATCGAAGAGAAACCTAAGATCCCACTCTTGTAGCCAGTCTGACTCTTGGGGAGCTTGACTAGAGAGCCCTTCGATTTCAAAGCTCCGACATCCTCCACGGTGTAACTGCCCAGGGCGCCGGAGTAGACAATGACCTTGATCTTCTTTTTCTTCTCTTTCTCATTGCCAAAGAGTTTCATTCGAAGCTCGCTTTCGGTAATAGTCACTTGCTTCGGAAGACCATTGCTGCTAGAATCGCTGTTTAGATACTCGATGGATGTGTGGCAAAATTCATCACCCTCCTTGTACAGTTCCATGAATGCGACGCCAGATGACGCGGTAAACAGAATCTTGCCATTTTCCACGGGCCAGACTTGGACACTATCATCCGAGCTTACTGTTGCATCACTGGGCAGTCGGAAACAGGGGTGGAATCTGAAACGGAGGGCGTCCAACCGATGCCAACCACATTCATCATTAGGTAGACACACCTTCAGGCCCTGAGCCTTGGTACGAGTACAGAATGGCTCTTTGGTCAAAAAGGAGCGATTGAGCTGTACGTAGTCGCGAAGCATAATGCCAGACTCCTGGTGGGGGCACCCAAAGAGATGTCCTACCTCATGTAGATGAGCGCCGATGCCGATATTCGCAGATTCCCAATTTGATCCCGCTTCGCCGTTGTCGTTGGCGACGAAGTCTGTGTCCGTCCGCGTGCAATCGGAAAAGGCGTCCACGACTTCTTCGAGGCACGATGGGTAGGTCTGCAGACTGTGAGATCCAAAGATGGCCATTTTGATATCGTCACCGCCGGAGCCTAATGCGGCGTGACCCGTGATGATTTGTTGCTCCGTATCCCAGTGAGAGTCGAGCAGTAATACCGAGACATACTGCTTCTGACCGGGTCGAGTGTTGAAATGCTTTCGCACGGCTTCTTTTGCGATCGTGAACAACTCGTCTTTCTTCTGCGCGTTTTTGTTTTGTTGGGCGATGTTTAGGTCCCGGAGCTCTGCGACTGTCTTATCGGTGCGAACAATGTGAATTTTGGCTTCGTTGCGCATCTGTCCCGCCGCTATATCGCGACGGCTCAGGGTCCCGGACTGCCACTCCTCCTCGAACCGGAAGCAGCGTCGCCCAAGGTTGTTGCGGAACATCTGCTCCCCAGTGAAGGCCTGCCATAGGTACGCTGCCGTTCGGTATTTTCGAATTGCCATATCCAGATCATTACCCTCTCGCTCCACTCGTTCCGGCACGGCATCGTAAGTGCCCTCTGAATCCTTTCCGAGTAAAACGACTAACTGTAACGGTGGTGTGTTGACCAGAGGAAGGTAGTTGATGCAAATCCATTGCGAATGAACTGCGGGGTGGGTGCTGCCGGTGGAGAGTTTGGGGGAAATGAAATCGAAACGAAGGCGATTGGGACCGGGCACTAGGTGGACTAAAGCTTTGAAGTGGGATTCTGTGACGGGCCAGCCAGTCGATGGGAAGTTATCTTGGTGATGAAAGACTGTGAGATTTCCGTCCAGCGGGTGATTCCTTGGGTCTCCAACTTGGCCATAGACGAGTAGGACTTTTTGGTGGACCTGCAAATGGACGTGTTAGTGTTGGCATTCCTGATCACATGCAGGACACGTACCCAGGAGTTATCGGCGATTGACACAATCCTTGGCGCATGTGGCGAGCTAGAGGGAGTTCGATAAACTCCATTGATCGATGATGCGGAGCTTCCCTAATGACGTTGGCATCCAATTAGCTCGTTGCATTGTGTTTTTCTTATCCCCAAGAGCTTCAAACCTACCACCATGCTGTTTCGTTGAGAGCGGGACCCCAACGGCCCCGGGCGCTGCGGGGGGCGGGGGGTAAAGGCGAGGCATCGCTATTCAGTTCGTTCAAGGAAGGGAGATTGGGGGAGGAGAGGGTCGGTTTGATCGACGATGGCGGAGTTATGGAGCTGTGGGAGGACGTGTCGATCGTGGACGAAGATTTGCCGACCATTTCCACCTTTGCGGCTGCGGTTTTTGAGTCGGTATGAAAACTCGCCTTTGAGCGACGACGTAACTGTTTAAAGAAAGCCATTTGGGGCAAGGAGAAATTCCAGGGTCAAGAGTACTTCGTAGAAGAAGCTCTGGAAAAAGAGGAGAGAGAGGGGGCAGTTGCCGTCAGGGTCAGGAACAGGAGAGCGCGACCGTTTGCGGCGGGTGACGACGCCGTGGAGTTTCGCCCCGCAAAGAAGTGGGAAATAAAGGGTCAACTGGAAAGCCAGATGAATTAAGGGGGAACAGGAAGATGAGATCAGATTTGAAGGCAACCACCATGAAGATCAATGAAAAGCAAAGAAGCAGAAGGAAAAAAAAAAAAGCGCCTCAAGCCTCCGTCTATACTTAGCTTGTATCAAGTCCCAACCAGATTTCAATCTTTCTCAGTCCAAGGTCCAGGGACTTTTAACCAATACATTACGTACCCCCTCTTACCCCCGATGCGAGACAGCACTATCGAGAGTCGCAATGTTTCACCGGTGGATCTTTGATGATCGCCCTAACGCTCTTAGTTTCGATCTAGCGTTAAGGCTTCACATACCAGGTTGAAGATCCGTTTCATCCTGCTCTGTCAAATTATGGTCCACCTAACCGCTCTATGAAGGTAATAAAGCTGCAAATGAAAAAAGCCCTAATTTCAATCTAATCTCGCCGCGTTGTGCATTGTGCATGATGGTCGGGAGAAAAACCGGCTTTTGGCCCCTGAGATAAGACTCGTTGCTATGCCACATATCTGAGACTTCTGGGGGTCTTGGAAGCCTTAGACTAAGCTGATCTGCATAGGCATTCCGAGATTTAGGATTAGTATCAAGTCCACGGCTTTAGCTCCTATTTTCCTTGATTCTGTACGCCACGCTATCACTGCAATCAATCAATGCACGAGGTGGCACAGGGTCAAATTGCCGAGTTGACGGTCATCCCGGAATGCCGATTCTTAAATAGCCGCAGGGCCCTTGGTTTATCTTGTTCCACTTTCCCATGAGGCAACACCGTTTTATGGATTTAGTTTTGTTTTATGTTTTTTACCCCCTCAGATCTACATGATACGTGGTTCATGAGAAGGGGCCGTAAACGTAACTCAATTCCGGAGATCTTAGCATTCCGCATCGAGGCATTGACCTCATGGCAACCCCAGAGCTGTGCCCTTATGACATAAAGACTTGAAGCTAGGGCTCATGAGTGGATCAGGAATCTTGAATGACATTCCAGATGATTTCTGTGGCAGTCGCAGTCCCACTAAGAATCCGAAAAGATCAATTTGCGGCTTTAGGTGGGGAACCAGCCTTAGCCCACTCGATAGATCGAATTTTTTCTTATTAATTTTTTTTTTCCAGGCTTGGATGCATGTACAGAGTACATGTTCCTTAGTTCAGAATATGATAGCAACAAAGGTCTTATTATAGGTTAAAGGAGCTTATTCCCTGTCGTGTTGGTACCAGGTACAGGGCATGTACATCGATCCGTGGAATGGGTGAGAACACGACTTTCGCGTAAATTGATCGCGTGGAACGCGTCGCAAACAACACAACCGTCGAACCATAACTCTTCACCTTTTCTTTTTTAATTTTATTTTTTAGCCTTTTCCACATTCAATCTAAAGTCCCATACAATTGATTATATTATATTCTTCATCTCTGATCGAGGGCAGTTTGGGGCTAGTGTGTCTTCGGCTCCATTATCGATCGCCCAATTGGCTCCCTTTCCCGCCCTTGCCTTGCCAACCCGCAAACTGGGTCTCCGTCAGGTTCTCTTCTTCTTCATCATTGCCCACCATGACCCTGCCACAGCCTGGTTCAGCAGAAAAGACGATTCGCAAGATTGATATTGCCCAGGTAAGAACATCCCTGGTGAAAAGGAATGAAGGAGAAAGGCCAAGTTTTGCAAGTAGTGGGCCGGTGGTTGGGTCTTGTGCCTGATGCAGGAACACTACTGTAGAATTGCCACCGCAAAAAGTTGCATACTTGGTTCCTGTCAGGATCACGTTTGGCTAACCGGTTGATTTGTGGGGATTATAGGTCTCTCTTAGTCTGCAGGACCGTTTGGGCCTGGCCAAACTGAAGTACCAACATGGCCGGCTTCATGGGTTGACTTCAACCCTTCCAGACAAGGCTCGTCCTGATCTAGAAAAGCCCTCCGATTCCTCCTCCGATTTCTCTCGCAGCCGTTGTGAGACTCCATTTACGTCGCCGCCCTTGCGAGCATCGACCTATTCCAAGGAACTTCCTCGATCCGCCCGGAACAAGCATGCCGTTACCTTCGATTCTCTCGCCATGGCGCCAATGTTGACGGCAGGCCGCAAGCGTGTTCGGTCAGACTCCAATTCAGAACGTCCAGCAAAGGTGCCTCGAGTGTCATGGAAGAGCTCCCACCGACTGCCCGAGTCTTCTCCAGGCCTAGGGATCCGCCACACCTCACGACGGAGCCGAGTCCCCTTTATGTCCGAGGCACCAATCCCAGAAATGTCCTCGCCAGGATATCACGGTCACTCTGATGAAGAAAACGATCCCGATTTGCCCTTGCATAGTTTCCAACATGTGAGCTCCATGGTGGGCTCTTCGCCCCCTCGCACTCCGCCCCCAAAGCACGCACGGCTAGCACGAACGGATAGACCTGGTGAATATGAAGATGATGGGGCGGGCTTGTTGCTCTACCTTGCAAATTCGCCAACTCCGGCTCGTGTGGCAGGTGGCTCGCATGCTCACATCTTCCCCCCGTCAACTCCCCCGAGTCAGCATGCTGTCCTTGGAACCCCGGGCCAGCAGTTCAACTTTGCGGATTTCGTGAACGTGACCCCCAGTCCCGCACAGCCAGTATGGGGTAGTCGAACTCCTGGCAACCTTTCTCGCACCCCTCTTGCCACCAAAGATGCTCGAAAGCGGTTGAATTTTGACGCTCTTGTTCCTCCAAGCGGCTCGCCTCGAATGCCCACCAAAGAAGGTGCAGGCGGATTAGCTCTCCAACTTGGAGGCGAGCTACGTCCATAAGTACCTTCATCTTGATATTTTTTCCCCCCTTGCCACTTTTCTTTCCTTCTATGTCCATTTATTCCCCTCGCTTCCCATTACTTGTTACGGCTTGACGATTTTGCTATGTATGCATCTACTTATCTGCCCTGCTCTTCTAATTACCCCTCTTGAAGCGTGCCGAGGCCTTGTTGTACAAAACTAGCCTCGGATTTCCTATCAAGCACACACCCACTGCATCCACGGCGTTCCCTTTCTGCATGGCCCATGTCCTGCATTTCCTTTCCATGAATGACGGACGTTTCTTATATTCCTACCTTGTCTTGCGCTGCTACGGCAGTTCTGCCTGCATTTTCTTTGCACTCAACATGCCCCTTATGATACTTTGTACCCGACCTCATCGTGGTGATCCGTGTACCTAATACTTCGCTGTTCTTATACAGGAGGTCTTTGACCACCTGGCACATGAATATAGCCAATAGCCTGTAGTCTATGTGTTCTGTCTACTAAACTTGTCCTTATTCCATCTATTCATCTGATATATCCACATCTGATATATATCCGCATGTGCTAAATGGCATGAGTACATTACACCTTCCGCCATATCTTCTCACAATTTTAACATACCAAAATATATAATCAATCTTCCGCCCAACCCACTTCATCCGTCCCATCCTTCCCCCCAGCCTCGACAACCTTCTCCCCCTGCTTCCTCCACAAAAGCGCCAAATAATCCGAAGTCGTAGCCTCATCAATCCCCTTATCCTCCCTAACCTTCAAGAACCTCGGAAACCTCAGGCTCAGCCCCCGCTCCTCACTTACCAGCCCAATAGCAGCGGGGTAGGTAGGACTAAGCGTAATATCCGCAAAAGCCATCTCCCACACCTCCTGCGGCTCAAACCATACATCCGGTGTACCGAAGTACTCCACATACGCAGGTCTCGAGATAACATTCGCACTACCTGCGCAGTATTTCTCTTTATTCGATGCGTAGAATTTATCCGTGAATCCGGACATGCATTTTGTCACGGCTTCTAGTGCACCGGATTCGGGGTTGCGGACCGCTAGGAGAATTGGAGACCACCATTTCGCTTTGCGACCTTGGCCGTGCCAGCCGGCTATTGGAATTAAATCTAGGGTTTCAGAGGAGGTGCTGTAGTCCTTTTTGACTTTTAGCCAGGATTCGAGGCGTTTGTCGGGTTCGTAGGTTGATAGGAGGGCTTTACGGCGGGGATTTTTTGGAGGTTCTTTTTCTCGGGGATTTGCTGTGTTGGGTGTTTGTTCTATTGAAGGGTTTTGTTCGGGGTTGGTTTCGGTGGGTTGGTTGCTAGGGTTTATTGTATTATCGAGGACTTTGACCATTATTCCTTCGCATTTGAGGTCTGTGGCACTTTTGAAGAAATCAAGTACGGTATCTGAATCTGCGGATGTTGCGTCGAGGCTTTTCACCCAAGTGAATCGACGAGGGATCTCGACGAAAAGACTTCGGAGTAGTTCGCGGCGTTCTCGAAAGGGGCGGTCTAGGAGCGGCTCGCCGTTGAGATACATTAGGTCGAATGAGAATAGACAGACGTTGACAGTTATAGCTCCAATCTCAACGTTCTTCTTTGCTCGGTTGGTGAGAGTTTGGAATGGCTGCAAGTCACCGTTTTGTTGGTCCACGGCGACTACCTCCCCCTCCAGAATAAAGCTCGAGACACCCTCACCCCGGATTTGGGGGACGAGCGATACCAGATCAGGGTACTTCTCTGTCATGAGCTCGAGGTGGCGGGAAAAGATAGATACCTTGCCATTCTCATCGCAGTGCACTTGAGCTCGCTGGCCATCATACTTGTATTCGCAGCTAAAGTCTCGTCCTTGAAGTTTTGTCAACATATCCGAGAGATCGCGCGTGATGCTTCCTAGCATTGGTCGGAGTGGAATATGTAATACCAGTCCGCACCGGAGAAGTAGTTCCTCGGTCACGCCGATCTCACATAGACAGGAGACGAGATCATTGTAATTTGGATGTCTAGCGTAGGATGCCTTGACGATCTCTTCTGCGTTAGTATACAGCTCGGAGAGTTCGTCCTTCTTCAATCGTGCAAGTTCATGTTGTGTGCGAACGGTAAACTCCGCCCCAGCAGGCTTCGAGTAGAGGAATGCTCGCGCAAGAGCGATAAGCATGGTAGTTTTCACAGCGCCAATTCGGAGGTTCTGGACCAGAGTGCGGACAATATACCGACTCTCCTCAGCCCCGCGCGTATCCTGCAAGAGCTTCTCAACGATTCGCTGCTTTGTCTCCTGGCTCCCAGAACCTTTACTCGTGGCGATCTTAAGGAGTGATTGGTATACACCTTTAATCTTAAGAGGTTTCGGCTTGACCAGAGTGAAGTTTTGACGTTTCTTAGCTTCGAAAGCGACATCTCCTGCATCTCCGTGTCGATTGTAAAGCGTTTTGAGACTTTGATTATCCAGACCGTATATTTTCTTCAAAGCCTTGGAGATGGATGAGCCGCCTAATCCTAGCTCCAGCTCGTCGTACGGTGGTGAGATGGAGTTGGTTGCTAGCCAGACAGCTGGAAGGAGACTATCTGGGTCGCCTTCGATCAGGACTCGGAGAAAATTGACAAGAGTATCGACGATCTTGATTCGGCTTGTGGTGGAATTTGCCAGGACAAAAGCCCTTGTTAGCAGAGCGTAGGTGGCATCGCCACCCTCGGAGGCCCAGTGCGGTCGCAACTCCGCTGCATATTTCCCTGCGTCGAATGTTTGCGGGCTCTGATCAAAGGGTACAGTCAAAGATATTATGTCCTCTGTACCGGATGATGATTGCAACGATAGTGTGTTCTTTTTGGGCGCCGTTGTAGACACCGGCGTTGTATCTGTAGGTATTGACGGGATTGGCGGAGCTGTACTTGATTCAGACTCTGTTGTTATGGATTCAATGACATTTGAAGTAGAGGGTTGGTCATTGTTTTCTTGATCCCATTCAGCCTGAAGCTTGCGCGCCAATGCTTCATCGGAGAGGGTCTGCTCTGTGACGTCGGGCTCGACTTTCACAGGCTGTTTAGTCTGCCCTTTAAAGAAAGACTCGATACCGCGCGATTTTTGCGGCGATGATTCAGCACCATTATGCTTGCGCTTCTTAGCGGGGCTGGACATATTTCAATGCAGGGGTGCGCAAGAGGCACTTGCGTTGCCACTGGAGCAGTTGCGGATGGCAAGACGTCAGACCGAAAGGCGGAGATCAACATCGCGAACACCGTTGCGCTTCGTGTTCTTCCCTCCACAACAATGGCGCCACCCACGTCTCTGTCTTCGCACGAGCGGACACGAGTCGAGGATTATCTTAATGATAAAATCCAGATTCCTGCTGATCTTGAGAGTCTGAACTCGCTGCTCTCAAGTCTCCGCGCGCAACAGGAGCTCCAGCGGAAGCAGGTACTTTCCCCTCGTGTCCCGCAATTCGGGCCTCCACACGAACGCATTCAACTGACATATGCCAAACTAGCTAACAGATGCGCGCGAAGCTCTCTCAAATGCAACCAAGGCATCAAATGACCATGCCGAAGCTACTCGAAAGCGTGCCGAGGCATTCGCGGCCGAGCAGGCGGACATTGACCAGCGGCTGAAGGCGATTACCCAATCAGAGACGAGCGATGAGGCAGTACGGCGGCTGGAGAAAAGTATGGAGAGGCTTCAGCGGTTGGAGATTTCTAAGGGATATGTGGGATTGCTGAAGGAGGCCGAAGAGCTGAGGTGCGCATACGCCGACACATGGAATTGAGTCACGCTAATTACAATGCCATACAGCAAGAAAGCATTGTCCGTTATCTCCTCCGATCCCCGCGCCGCCTTGCAACCCTATTCTCAGCTACGGAATATCGTGGTCTCGCTGAAAGAGGCTCAACCTGCTGCCGAGGGTGCTGCGCCCCACCTTATCGACTATACAGAGAGACTGGCGTCCGCATTGAGGGAACAGTTGAAAAATTTCTTTGGCGATCAGCTACAGAAGACCCTTACGTCTTTGAAATGGCCAACTCGGGAGCTGAATATCACGGATAAACTGTTGGATCAATGGAGACAAGATGTTGAGCTTCTGATTGACTTGCAGACACCAGAACTCCCACACCGTGATGCATTGAGCATCAGCCAGACATCCGAACCTCCATGCTTATTCCCTTTAGATGTTATGGTGCATCCTTTGGGTCTGCGTTTCAAGTACCACTTCAGTGGTGACAAGCCGACTAATAGACTCGACAAGCCGGAATACTTTCTTTCTCACATTTTGGACCTCATCAATCAATTTGGTGGTTTCTTCACTTCATACTTCCAGCCAATACTTGACGAAAAAGCTCAATCGGCAGGTGTCAGCTTGGAATGGAACTTTTATAATGCTTTGCATGCATTCATTAATGCTCTTATGCCAATGTTACGAGAGAAAGTCGACTTATTCCTTCCACAAGTTTCCGACTATCCTCAACTGCTCAGTCATTTCATCCACGAGCTGATGAAGTTTGACAACGAGATCCGGGAAACTTGGAACTATTTACCAGATCCTTACTCCGACGGAAACTGGAAGGGCATGACTGGGGAAGTTCTCGCCAAACAAGGGTGGTATGATCGCTGGCTTCAGGTCGAGAAAGACTTTGCCCTGGCTCGTTACAAGGATATTATCGAGACTGCCGACGGTGGAGAGATTGACTATGATGGCGTCGAGTTGACCGCGACTAAACCAACAAAATCCGCAATTCGAGTCAATGACCTCCTCGAAACCATTACAGAACGCTACCAGCCGCTTTCTTCCTTCAGCCAGAAGTTGCGATTTCTCATCGACATTCAAATTACGATTTTCGATCAATTCCACGAGCGCCTTCACTCTGCCTTGGAGGCCTATCTTGCGATGACCTCTACACTAGGCCGGACGGTACGAGGAGCAGACGGACAAGCCAGTGTAGAAGACGTTGCAGGTCTAGAGCGGCTCTGCAGAGTTTTTGGCAGTGCAGAGTATCTCGAAAAGAAGATGGAGGACTGGAGTAACGATGTATTCTTCGTTGAACTTTGGTCCGAGCTTCAAGAACGTGTCCGCCAGGGTGGGAAAAACGTTGCGGGCTCCATGACCGTTGCAGAGGTAGCCGCTCGCACTTCGCCAGCAGTCAATGGGGCGTCAAGTCCTCAAGCATCGTCTGACGGTGCATTGTTCGATGAAACTGCCTCTGCATACCGTCGTCTACGACAACGGTCCGAATCAATAATTACCTCCACCCTGATCTCGAACATCACTGCAGCCTTGAAGCCTTACTCCCGTGTAGCTACCTGGGCTACGCTTTCTGTCCCCTCTGCTGGCTCAGCGACCTCTCCCCTCTCCCTCTCCTCCGACTTGGCACACGCAATGCGCACACTGTCTTCCCAACTTGCCTTTCTTTCCAAAGCCTTGGGCGTGGCGCCCCTACGAAGAGTGTCCCGCCAGCTTCTCCTCTCCATACAGACTTACATATGGGATCATGTCCTGACTAGGAATAATTTCTCCACGGCCGGTGCGAACCAGTTAGTCAGTGACGTCGAACAAATATGCAGCGTGGTTGATAACACCCTTGGCGTGGCTGGCCATCCAGGCGGCTCGTTGCTGATCATGAAGAAGCTCAACGAGGGTCTGCGTCTTCTGAACCTGACTCCGTCGGTCGCTGAATCTGGTGATGGAGCTGGTAATGAGTCTAGTGCTGGGCTAGGCCTGTGGGATGTGGAAAAAAGATTGTTCAAGGACAATGAGAGTGCTCGTGCTGTTCTTGTTGAGTTGGAGATCGATGCATTGACTGAGGCTGAGGCTCGATCTGTACTGGGACACAGGGTGGAGGTTGGCAGCTAGAAAGCATAGATTCTTGTGCATTTCATTAGCATAATATACATCGAACACAGAAACTACTATGTTTAATCTTCGCCATTCAGCTAGCACCCAGTTATTCTCTATGTAAATCCAAAGCTTGTGGCATCAATCCGAAGACTCGTGACGCGACCCGATGCATGTCCCATTAGCAACAGATCACCTGCAGCAACAGCACAAGTAGCTCGATAGTCTATCGGAAGCAACAAGATTCTTTTCCCGCCATAGACTACCCAGTCGTTCTCAACAAGAAAATCACGTCTCCTCGCGAGCTCTTGACCAGGATAAAAGGCGTCAACATCAATACGGCCAGTCACCGTCTCTATTGCTTTGCAATCCTCTGAGAACTGCAGCTCCTTAAAGTCAAGCGGACGACGTTTTCCAATGCTAGCTCCCGTCTGCACATCCCAAAGCTCAACGCAACCCTGACGTCTCGATCCAGTCGCTAATAGTAAACCATCTGACGAGAAAGAAACAGACACCCCCCTCTCCTGCATATCCAGAGTTTTTACTTGCCCGCTCGCCAGATGGCACAGTCGTACTTTCCGGTCCGTTGTCAACATGGCCACGGTAGTTCCATCGGGCGACCATGCAAGATCGGCAGTGAAGCATTCAGAATGAGAGACAGGAAAAGTGATAACTCTCTGTCGGTACCCGGTAATAATATCCCAAATAATGAAGCTGAACTCTTCTGCCCGGGGTTCGAATAGCGCACCAGCGAGAAGGGCGCTGTCCGGAGAGAATGTCATCGTCGTGATATGGTTGTAGCGAGCCTCGAATGTAAACAGTGGCTTCCATGTTCCTGTTTCCCATATTCGGACTAGAGATTGGTCAACAGGAATATCGGCATATATCTCGTTCGTTCGATTTCCCTCCATTTGAGCGACCGGGCGGGGGAACTCTTGTGCGAGAAGCTTGCTGTCTGGGCTGAACACGAATTGTCCGGGTCTTTGGGGGTCCATTTTCTCAGCGCCATGCACAAGGTCCATTGTAGCCAGATTATATATGTCGTCTTTTTTTCCGTTGGAGGTGACGAACCATTTCCCATCTGGCGAGAATGAGGAGGCTCCACCAAAAATTTCTCCCCGGAGTGCACCAGTTTCCATATCCCAGAGGAAAACCTTCGAGTAGGGGTTCGTAATAGAAGCGGCAATCTTGCGATTAGGAGAAAGTTTGAAGGTGTCAATTCCATGTTGTTGGAAATCTTGCAATGCCTGGGAAGGTGCGGACAGATCCCAAAGCTGAATGGTCCCATATAAATCTGACGCAGAGGCCAGAATTTTGTTATCCTTGGAGAACGAAATACAACCCAGATTATCAGAAGGGCTGTGGAAAACCCTGTGAAGCTTTCCGGTAGTTATGTCCCAAACATCTATTCTCCTGCCACCTCCATGTGAGTCGTAAGCCCCATGTCGCAGAGGTACAGATGTCAAGAATCTGCCATCCGGTGAAAGCTGTAGCCCAAGACAATCGGCGGGGATTGCCTGCACGAGTTTTCTTGATGATACGTCCCACAATTTGATGAGGCCGGAATCACCACCTCTGTTCTCGCAAGATGTTACAAGAACCTTGCTATCAGGCAGAAAGCAAGCATCGTAGAACCACCCGGGAATCTCACCCAAAAGCTCTCCATTGACAGGGTTCCAAAGTGAGATTGAACATTGTTGGGACAATGCCGCAAGCCACTTACCGTCTGGGGAAAACGTGATTCGCGTTTCCAACAACGGGATATCAGAGGATCGTTTGAGTTCATGTTTGAGGGTAACCGTGACTGTATCCCAGAGCCGAATCGCGCCACTTCGAGATGTAGATGCCAGAGTCTTGCCGTCTTGGGTGAGTGCTAAAGAGGCCACGGTATCTTCTTCATGCGGCTGGAATGTCTTCAAAAGCCGTCCGTTTGCAATGTCAATGACTTCAATCGTATTACTGTGTAGAAGTGCCACTGCAAGAGTTCTATCTCGCGAGAAAATTCTCCAAAACGCTGTTGCACCGATGACGGCACTTTTCACTTCGGAGATCATCATCCCGGAAGAAACATCCCATACTCTGAGAGTTCCTTGCCATGATATTGACAGTATGCGTTTTCCGTCCGCGGAGAACGCAACTGCGGTTCCTTCGCTTCGCTTGCCATCCTCGCCGAGGGCATCCAGCGTCTTCAGTAAGGTTCCCGTTGCTGCATCGTAGAGACAAACCGATGAAGACGCGACAATCTTTCCATCGGGAGAAAAGGCAACGTCGTAGAGTGCTTGCTGATCTTCAAGTGTTTGCAATAGGGGGCTCCACCTTCTCTCTACTGCTGGCAAGCCAACTATCCATTTAGGAATCAGGTGCTTGTATGTTTGTCGAATCATGCACAGCTCTGGGCAGTAGAGAAGAGCTGATCTGTAGAGTTGCAGAGGCGCAGTTTCAATGATTGACCTGAACTTGAGAACAAAGCGCCTTCCATCAGAGACTATTTCGAAAAGATTGGCTCTCTGATCAGGCTAAATGGCAGAGGAATGTCAGTGGTCCGCATTTGGAGAAATGTAGTGATTGGACTTCTTTGCTTACCGAGCTATATATATCCTCGGAGAGCCATGGCAAACTGCCTATAAACTCGGAGAGCACTATGATGGCGCGAACTCCTTCTGAAATGCTGCCTAGGAGACTAAGAGCCTCGAGCCAGTGTAGAAAATGCTCCTTCAGAAAGACGTGGACTTGATAGTCTTTGAAATCTGTGCCGGCCCGCTGAAGATGGTCGACCCAGTAGCGGCAAGCATATTGGACATGAGCTGGAAGGTACTGGCTCAACTGAGAAGGCGGAACCTCTGCAGCAAGAGAAGAGAAGTCGTTGAGACAGCAAACGTCCTGCTTTAATGTTTTAGATAGAACATCGAGGCAAGCATAAGCTAGTTCACTGTGCTTCTTCTTCTGTGAGATCCAAAAGTCCTCGTTGACACATCGCTGTGGATCAAGCAAGAAGTCCCGGAAAGAGAGATGGAGAAGGCGGATAGGCATATCTTCCTCACTGACGGATAAAACCGAAAAAAGACTCCGCAATGTTTCTCTAATGGTAGATTCTGATATTGACAGTATATTGCCTAGAGCATTCGCTGATAGAGGCTCAAACAGCATGACGATCGCTCCAACAGTTACCTGAAATTGATCGCGTATGTCTGCTTTCTCTTCCTCGATTGCATCTCCACCAACAGAGAACTGGAGGATTCGGCTGTAAATGTCATCCAAGCCCTTTTGTGGAGAGCGCTCCACTACTTTGCCATCGAGAAGAAGGTGCAGGCGCGAATTCAGGCGCTCCTTGGTTAATTTCCGGTCGCCGAGAAAGCGACACGCCGTTGCAGCGTAGATGAAAAGACCGTCGGCTTTCCAGGCAAGTTCTTGAATCTTACCCTCACCCGGCCAGCCAGCTGTGAGCATCTGTCTTCGACCAATGATGGCAATTTCATGCTCCAAAAACTTCGTTATGTCGTCTTTGGGCGCACTTTTGTCGCGAGAAACCAAGACCTTTTTCAATTCAGCCGCATGAAGATCATCAATAATAGCATTGAAGCTGGAAATAATGTTCAATTCTGGCCTGCTGGTGATGAAAAACTTCAAGTGGATGTTATTCAACTTTTGAGCCCTGGCGATGAGCTGTAGGATCGTGTCAATGTCATTTTCTGATTCGGTTACACACTCGTCAAATGCATCAATGACGACAATAGATGTCAGAGGTGTGAAAATGTGCTTATCAAGCTCCAGAAGAGGCTGAAGTATCAGGTGCTCCCATTGGTTGATAAGCATCTCATTCTGGATATTTGGATGCATTTCGAGGGACTTGCATATTTCAGGTCTAAGGCCAGGAAGTGAGTCTGCAAGGCCCCTGCAAAGCGTGGTGAAAAGATTTCTCGGATTATTCCGATCTCGCTCATTTTGATCGAAAAAGAAGCTTGCACCAAGGCATACATTGTCGGGTAGTGGACTGCCGTCGATCAAAGATTGTCGGTTAAGACAAGCTGCTGCGAATGTGCGGGCGATTGTAGATTTTCCTGTACCAGCCATCCCTCGGAGCCAGTAAATATCCCGATCGGAAGAGATGCACCACGATTGAATTCGTTCCAGTGCCCTGGTTTGTGTATCCTCCAAACATTGAGGTTTATTCCGATTTTCATAGGAATTGAAAGCCGCCCCACTGGCAGTGGTAAGGCTGTCGAGCAGCTGGAAATTCTTGACTGCCTATATAACAGTTTATCACTATGTAAACAAGAAGAGTTTCAAGATTTCGACGCACCTTTGTCTCGCCTATTGCTTCTCTTATCATATAACGTGATTCTTCCATCTCATCGTGGAGTTTCTGTATTTCCCTTTCGACCTGTCGCAAAGTATTGCTTGAAAGCGTATTCAGCTCCCGATTTATCGACTCATCAACTTTTTTTAGATTCTGGAGCATGTTGTCCCAGTCGTCAGTCATCTTCAAATCCGTAAAGAATCGTAAAAGACCCGACTGTGCGAAATGCTGAGCGAGCCGCATCTGATACCGCAGAACAGCCACATAGAGCTTCACAGTTTGAGATCTGATCGATGCTCCAAGCTCATCCAGAGGCTTAATATTACCTGGTATTGAAGTTGGCTCTTTCGAGTAGATCTCAATGTGGGTAGACTCCAAGACTCGATACTGAACCAGAACTTTCAAAATATATTCGAAGCCCTCCATGGCAATTTCGTCCTGGGTCAGGGTTCTCGAAATTGGGGCTAGGAGAAGCATGATACCAGCCCATGCCAATGCTGCGTGTGGGTCTGCGCCCACTGCAATTGCAATGGATGGTTTGAGGGAGATGATCAGGTCAATTGCGCGACGGGCCTGTTCTCGGACGGTGATCTCTTTCCCCGCGAAGGTGATCTTCAGCCGCGAGCTCTCTATCTCTGCGAGTCGGAGTTTGACCAAAGACCCTAAACGTGTGTCGGTATTGCTTTCTGCTAATGATTTTTGTGATCCCAGATCATCTTGTTGGAGAAGTGCATCTTCGTAAGCCTTGATTAAGCGTGCATCGTCCTTGTAAAGCTCTTTGTAGGCTTCCTTCCAAAGGCCCTTTAGCTCTAAGATTTGCGGTGTGGCTGTTTTATTGTGCTGATCTTCGATATGAGGGGACTGTTTTAGATGAATGATTTGTTGAGGTAATGATTCCGCCGATATGTCCTGGCTTGGTAGGCCTGGTGTCTTAACAGACCGTCTGAAAAGGCCCTTGATGCCATTGCGCACAGGCATACTTTATATTGATACCTTGTGGGTAGCGGCGTTGCCATATGCAAAACTCACAATGATGTTGATGCCTGATGCTAATGCTGACGCGGGGTTGATGATCTCCACACCGCACACCTTCTTAGCATAATGAGCTTCTCTTTTCTTTCGCACCTTCCATACCATCAAAGTGCATTACAATCTGGCTGGTGATTTCTTCGTCTCGTCTTCAGCATAGACTTTGTAGCGTCTAGTTTCCAAAATCCAGTACCTTTATTACTTGTAGGAACTCCCGAAAATATACATTGACACATCTACATTACTATACATACAATTGTTAAAATTAAAGCCAAACACAATTATCTAATGCCATATGAATATCCATGCGCACAGGCATATAGATAAAAATCAAAATAAATTAGCCAAAAGTTTTGTCCAAGACGAGGGCGTATAAGCTGTGCATCTTTACCTATATTCATGAAGATTCTCATTATAGTATATGTAATGAATCAGAATGATATCATATTGAAGTATTATTCTAGTAAGGTAGAAGAAGGGAGGATGTGAGGATAAATCAAGTGGAAGTAGAGGAAGAAAAGAGGAAGGGGACATCCTCAAAGATATGTCTAATTCTTAATAACACCTGATGTTTCGCACCTTTTCATGCGCGTTATCACTATTTGATAACCTCTGATCACGTTGACAGTCGAAATTACACATATTTCGAAAGAGGCAGCTCCACAAGAGATGCAAATCATGGGCGAATATTCTGCTTGGCCTAGACATTGCACTTTCTGATAGCTTCCAACGCAAGTCATCACCATGATAGAGTATTTTATGGGACAGTACTATGAGCCAATTCAATCTCGTGGAATTTGCTGTAGATTATGGACGTGAAGTCCAAAATCAAAAACATGGAGATCGACGCTGATTTCCGTGATACGACAGTTGGCAGTTGACCGCCAATCACCGTCCGTCCGATCTTGCTGATGTTCCATCTCCCCGCACTGCAGCTTGAGTGCAACCTCGTATGGAACAACGCTTCCTTATAAGTGATAACCCAGCCAAGAATCAATTCAGAAATAATCCCCTTGATATTGATTCATATGATCACTTGAATCAGATATAGACCTTCATTCCCCAATACCCAGAACCAAAAATGAAAGAACCCCAACTCCCACCTCCGGATATCACCCAAATATCCAAACCTTCAAGGGCAACCCGCTACCTTGTGATCGGCGCTGGGTCTCGAGGGAATGCCTACGCCCGCGCTGTCACAAGAACAACACCAGGTACCATTCACGCCGTCGCCGAGCCACACGCCTTCAAACGACGCGAATTTGGCCGGAACTATATATGGGGTGCGGGGTCATCCACAGAGGGACAGGAGTTCGCAGATTGGCGTGAATGGGTGCAGTGGGAGACGGAGCGACGCAAGGCTATTAACAAGAATGAAAATGGCACCGAGGACCAGCATACCTCACTGAATTTAACCAGTCCACTCGGCGTGGATGGCGTCTTTATCTGCACATTAGATGAGACACACGTCGAGATAATCCAAGCTATCGCCCCACTGAACTTACACATTCTCTGCGAAAAACCTCTTGCCCTCTCGTTGGATGACTGTTTAACCGTGTATCGGACCCTCCAACCACCCCAGGCTCCAAATAAGTCCCCTCTTGCTCCGAAAACAATCTTCTCGATTGGACATGTTCTCCGCTACAGTCCTCATAACAAGCTACTCCGCAAACTTCTTCTTGAAGACCGTGTTATCGGAGATATTGTCTCACTGGAACACACAGAACCAGTAGGCTGGTGGCATTTCTCGCACAGCTATGTCCGCGGGAACTGGCGTCGTGCTACAGCTAAAGGAGATGGCTCTCTACTAACGAAATCATGTCATGATATTGATTTTATTCTTTGGCTACTTTGCTCGCCTGTTTCGGCCGAGAACGCGCAAGAAGAGGGCTTGAAACCGCATTTCCCACGGAGTATCTCGTCAGCCGGGTCTTTGACGCAATTCCGGCGGAAGAGGAAACCGGTCAAGGCGGGTGATGCTACAAATTGTCTTTCTTGTCCAGCTGAGAAGGATTGCAACTACAGTGCTGTGCGGATATACAATGATCGGCATCTTGCGAAGGGACATACGGGGTGGCCAGTTGACATTGTCTGTCCTGATATCGAAGATGCATTTCAAGGACAGGGTGTCAAAGCTGCGGAGGCACAGTTACTTGCTAAGTTGGGCGAGGACTGGGATGTTAAGACACATTCTGATGCGGAGATTGCGGCACGGCCTTGGTATGGGCGGTGTGTTTATGAGGCTGATAATGATGTTGTTGATGATCAAGTTGTTACTGTTTCGTGGGATGATGAGGCTGGATCGCCATATCGGCTTGCGAAGACCGCTTCATTTCATATGATTGCACCTACGGAGAAACAGTGTGAACGGAGAGGTAGGGCTTATGGGACGTTGGGTGAGATCGAGTATGATAGTCATCGGATCTCGATTTATGATTTTGCATCTGCGGAGACTACTGTTCATGATGTGTCGAAGCCGCCGCCTGAGAGGGCTGAGTCGCATGGTGGTGGCGATTATGGGCTTGCTGGGCAGTATGTGGCTGCTGTTGAGGCTGTGGTCAATGGGGGAATGGATATTCAGACCGCGCAGGCGAGATTCGTGGGTTGTACGTTGGAGGAGGCGGTGCGGAGCCATGCGGTTGTGTTTGCCGCTGAAGAGGCGAGGCGTGAGGAGCGGGTCGTACGATGGGGGAGTTGGTGGGAAGAGAAGTTGAGGGCTTCGGCTGCAATTTTGGCGTGATACTATGGACAGTACGATGATGTAACGAGTTTACGAGGATGGCAGCTGAGTAGATTTTTTTTTCCATAACCACTTCATTGAACCATAGAGATAATCCCGGCATGGATCAGCAGTGATGTGTTGGATTATATTCATAAATGCGAGTTCAGGTCGGTGAGAAGCAGACAGTTAGCAATAATTCAAAGTTTTGTAAGTCTGGAATGCATGATTCTAGCCTGTCTCAGCTATTACTGGTCATCTTTCCCTTCGCCTGGCTTCTCAAACTTCAACCACTTCTCCGGCACCTCAATTTGTTCTGCTTCCTGAACCCCCAAGAGCCACCGCCTAAATTCTCGATACTCCCCTTTTGTCGAGCCCGATTCGGGGCCTAAATCAAAAACCTTGCCAGACGCGGTTCCGAATGTGCCTGGCATCATATCGCCTGTAAGCATATCGTTCAGAATTCGAACGCCGCGACGAGTCAAGTCCATCATAGTATCAGCGTAACGCTTCGTATATTGGTCGACAGAGTCGTTTTCTCTTCGAGGGACATAATTGTGTAATTCGCTCAGTAGGATGACCGAGTCAGGATCAGCACCTTCAGCGAGGAGGCTGTGGCGCTCCTGACGCGCTATAGTAGCGTAGTCCTTTGGAATTCTGTAGACCATGGGCTCGTCGTCCGAGTCGTGACGAGCTCCGTTGTCTCCATGGGTTTGAGCGGATTCGGAGTACATTGCTTTCGAGTGTTGGGCTGGGGCTTCTTGTTGCGACATGATACATGGCCTAACAACTGATTTGATCTCCAAGTCGTAGTGATTGCAATGGTCTTCGTGGAAGCTTTGAGATGCTTAGAAGCCCAGAAAACAACTTTAGAATTGACAACGATAAAGCGTCGGCACTAAAGGGGATCGATCAGAGTTATACACAGGGGTACAGAAATCATATGAGGTGGGAGAGTGAATAATTTGTATGAGCGAGTGGGGTCTTAAGGCAGCGTAGTGAAATTCGATTTATTGGGGTAGCTCACGCATGTAATTAGCTGTGGAGGCCGCTCAGTGAGCGAATCACATTACTGCGCAGGCTTAGTGAGCCGATCAGTCTGCTCAGTGAGTTAAAGCGGCGAGGTGGTGAGCACTAATCCTGAAAAGGAAGAAATCCAGTAGGCCATCAAGGTCATTTTCTCTGGTAAAACTTTGGGGTGAGACAAGCTGGTCGTGTTACCAGGGTAAATTAAACTATCTCATCACCCGAGAAAGCCCAGAAGACCCCGCCCAAAGCGACTACGCTTATCGCAAAATGACTTCCAAATTCCTCGACGAAGCTGAACGGCATCACAGCGTTCGTCTCGACGGGCAGCCTCGATGCCGTGTATGCGAACCACGGCACACATACGTATACCCAGGCAAGCCCCCACAGGATATTCAAGAAGCCTATTCCATCCAAGCGAGAAGATTTACCTACCCGAGTTCTGCAAACGTCCTCCAACGTGATCAAGATGGGATTTACAGCAAAGAAGAGGAAGATTGCTCCGAGATTGTCAGGAACTCCCGCATATAGGGCACTCAGCATGTGAAGAAAGCCAGACATGGAGAAGACCAATGAGAGATTGATGATTCTCTGTGCCTGAAGGTAAGGTGAAGTGTAGGGTCTGAGACGTCCTTGGATATACCGACTAATGGTCGCCAGGGGCCAACGTAAGAGCTGGTGCCAGAAATTCCTTCAAAGACAAATTGAGTAAGCAAATGCAGTATGAGAATTTATAATTTAGTATTTATCCCCAATCTGGGGAAAAATGAAGTAGGAACCTTTCACACAACTTACGCCCAGAAGCTTTGGATGCTGAACCTTTGTAGATGTCGCATGCTACCAAATAGCGGTGGCCAGTCCTTTTGGGAGGTAAAACCCAAGAGGACAGAAATTGTAGCAAGGAATCCGTAGACCATCGCGAAAAGTAAACGCAGGTTAACAGCTAGAATCATGGAGAGCGGGAGCCGGGTCATCAACTGCTCCTTGGTTGAGCCTGCACTAGCAAACTCCGCTCCTGCAGCCAAAGCACCTGGCCAATGGAAGTGGCAATACTTCAAAACTCCAAAATTCAGGACATCAAGGAGCAAGTACTGCCAGCCGAGGACAATTGCATTTTTGGCAATATATCGGTGTTTGGGAAGCTGTCGACATTCGGGCCAGGTTTTGACCTCCCACGGTGTTCTAATTCCACGCGGACTTGTCACGCAGTTCAGGCCGGCACAAAAGCGAGCAAAATAGGAACTAGCTGGGTCAATCAATTGGTGGATTTCCACCTGGAGGATCAGGAAAAGACTAATGAAATGGAGAAGTTTGACAATGCAGGAGAATGCGAAGACACCACGCAGTAATTCCGGCCCAGGTAAAAATGACAGGAGATGAATTTCAGGGATTGCAAGGATGACGAGGCAGAGTATACAGAATCGGCGTAGATTGGATCCCTTGGTAGTGAAGGCCAGAGCAGCTGAAGAAACTAGGTACTCGCAGAGCATAAGCGTTCCCAGCCTCCAGAGACACGACATGGCGGAGTTGAAGCAACCAGGAGCAACCAGTCTAAAGTGTGAGTTCGCGCGAAGATTGAATAGGCTTTAATGTTCCAGTCAATGTACGTCTGCAATAGCCTGTAGTTTCTTTTTTTAACCCCTTACAGGTTACATCATTCAGGTACGCAAGTATTTTGTGCACCCCTTGCAGAATCTATACATACTCCTGCAGAATTCAACCACAGATCACAAAGGCCTACATCGTGCTCCTTTCTATTGCATCCAAACAGGCCCCCGGAAGTCTATCAAAACTGCAGAAGAGCAAATGGCAAACTCATCCAACAATACCTGCCTTTCAGGCGGACAGCCAACTCCCTTGTCATCCCATATTGTATGTCAGGATGGATTTTACTGTACGGCTTTTGACCTTCCCATTGCTTTATATTTTCGTAACCATTTTTCAGGCCCGTCAAATAACAAATACAACCTGCCAAATTATTGTCCCCCTGTGCCCGACTGCCTCTTGACACGGCTTCAGAGCAATGCCAACATATGCGCGGCACCCCAAGGGAAACTTGAGCCGGTAGTATGCATGCCAGGTTTCTATTGTCCGCCTGGTGGGCAAGAGCAGATTGAGTGTCCACGGGGCCATTTTTGCCCTTTGGGAACGGTAACTCCATTCGAATGCACAGTCATGTCAATATGCAGTCCAGGCAGTTCCCATCAGATCCCACTATTGGGATTTTTCCTTTGTCTGCTACTGGACGTGTTGATGATTGGGGTCTGTATCCTTTTGCGGTCCTCGTCGCCTTTAAAGAGACTGAGGCGATTCATTCGCTTGACCCACCCTCATTCTTCTCCCCAAGCCAATGAGGACAGCTCAAAAGCGAACAGTCCTCGGTTGCAGCCGTTTCAAGACTTTTTCAACGAGGACAACATCCCTTTATTTGGCCTGAATCTTACCTTCAGCGACCTTTGTCTCCGTCCGAGGCGTGCGAAGCGAGAGATTTTGTCTGGCCTTCAAGGGACAATCCATTCCAGCTCAGTTCTCGGAATCATAGGAGCTTCCGGATCTGGTAAATGTGAGCATCGCTACAACAGTCTTTTTCAAGACAAAAGCTAACCAGTTTTATGCGCTGTAGCAAGCTTTGTTAATATTTTATCGGGCAGGGTCCGGCCTACTCAGGGATGGATCACGATGAATGGTCAGAGAATCCAAGCTGCAGAGTAAGTTCCCCTCCCATGTCTTCACAGAGCAAAAGCGGAGGCACTGACCTTTCAACCTCTCTTCGTCCATGAAAATAGGCTAAGAGATCTGATTGGATATATTCCCCAGCATGATATGATTCTTCCTGATATGACTGTTCGCGAGAATATTCTTTATTCCGGCCGTGTGTTACTCGGTGGGCAGCTGTCCGATCCGAAAATTCAGGAATACGTAGATTCTCTGATATCATCACTGGGTATACAAAATATCCGCGATCAATTGGTTGGCGATCTCCTGAAACAAAGGGGACGAGGTATATCTGGCGGTGAGTATAAACGTGTGAGTATCGCCCTCGCGTTAACTGCCGCACCGAGGGTTTTGGTTTTGGACGAACCAACGTCTGGCCTGGATGCAACAGCTGCGCATTCCCTGATGAAACTTTTACACTCGATCTCCCGCCAGGGAATCATGGTGACCTGTGTGATACACCAGCCGCGCATCGAAATCTTTCATCTCCTGGATGATGTCCTCGTTTTGAACGCTGGGACCCAAGTGTACCTTGGACAAGCAGCAAAGGCGCAGTCGTTCTTCGAGCAGTCGGGCCATAATTTCCCCATCGCATCTAACCCAGCAGATGTGATCCTTGATGTCTTATCAAATCATCCTCATGCCCACAATTGGAAAGAGGGCTCTCTACAGGTTTTCCCAAGGGACAACTCGCCTTCTGGAACCGAAAGAGCAGACGAATTTACTACGCTCTTTAAGGCCATTAAGAAAAGAAGAGCGTCATGGCCTCGCCAACTCTGGCTCGCCTTTTGTCGGAGTATAGTCCAACAGAGTCGACAAACCACGGGTCTCGCTCTAGAGATTGTATCCAGTGCAGTGATTGGCCTCATGATTGGACTGGCCGCTTTTGAATCCAGAGGCCACTTCTTCCAAGGAATTTACCACACTCCATTTGACGTCCTTTCGAGTGCCGTTGATTATCGCCTGATAGCCGAGCAGGGCCTTTTATGTTGTCTCGCCATTGGTAAGGCCTCTTTTGCTTCTTATCTGACCCCACTGCCGTTGTCGTTGGCTAATCAAGTATCCTGATTCTAGCTTGTGCCGCTGGACCTCCGGGGGTGAAGATATTTGGGGAGGAGAAGTTAACATTTCATCGAGAGTCACAGAGCGGTCATTCCCACAGTGCTTATTTTCTGGGCAAAAATATTGCCGTCTGTTTCCGAATGTTGGTGTCGTCCTTACATTTTACCGCATTCTACTTGCTTTTAGCAGCTCCTATGATCCCATTTCGCTCACAGCTTGGCCTTGGCATTTTATATTCCTACTGTAAGTTGACATGCTTCCAATCTGCGTTCATTTTCTTCATTGTTAATATTCAATACAGGTATCTACGGCCTTGGGTTCGTTGTATCAGCCGTCACGCGGCGAGAAGACGGACCAATGTTGTGTATGCTACTAGGTCTCATCGTTTCAGCCCTGAGTGGCTGCGCTCCTCGGCTATCGACTGTGCGAGAGTGGCATATGGGATGGTTTTGGTATTGTTGGCCAGCAGTAAGCTATGCCTTTTCTATTCAAACAATCAAGATGAACTTACCTATCGTTACTATTAGACTTGGTTCTCAGAGGCATTCTACCAGGAGAATACGGCCCCTGTAGCTTACCTTTACAACGTCCAGTCCGCTTTTACATTCAGTGGTTACAAGTCAGATAGAACTGGGATGGATATGGGGTATGTATATCCCCGTTACTCGGTGTGGATTTTGTAAAGTTGGCACTGATTAACCTCACAGGTTTCTCGCATTAATTGGGACTCTATATCGTGTATTGTCTTATATCCTTTTTTGTTTTCTGGGGTTGGAAATCCGAATAGTGATTAACTTCATATATCCCTCATAAGGTTTTCCTGGGATAAATGCAATTATGGATATAAGACCATCTCATGTGGACAAAAATGGAAGAAACCGGCTGCCTAACTTCCAGAGCCTTTATCGGTATCGCTTATGGCCCACAGAGCTGCCCCGATCGAACTGTTGCAAGACTAATGCTGACATGGTTGACATCCACATTTATCAGCCACTATCAAGTTTCGCTGGAAACTCCAAAGCCATCCTTCCAAGGTTTGCGCCAACCGAGGCAGTTTATGTGAAACCAATGCCAGGTTTGATGGTTCGATTGGTAAAAATTGTTTAGTGTTTGCATGCTAGTTATTCATATCTAGTACCCTTTTCACTGGTGAGAAAAGCCAGAGCAGACCAGAAGGCTCAATTATCATAAAACCTTCGGACATAAGAAGCGACAAAGATCGCCACTATAGCATAACAAGACAAATCATTGCTCTAGCCTTCAACAATTCCATAATATGTGTAAGGATCTCATCTCTCAGCCCAATCCTCAAGCGCTTTCACGGCAAACGCAGAGCTGGTACCTCTATTTCCGACCTTACGATCAGCGCCGGGAAACATATACATGCAAGATGCTTCCCAACCGCCGTCTTCCAGCTGCATATCTGCGAGTTTCTGGCGATCGGGATGGTTTTCGATCCCGAGATAATTGCATGCCAATACTCGCATACCAAGGCAACACGCATCGCCATCTGCCCCGACTCTCTCAGCCACACGCTTCCTAAGAGGAGCTTCGAACCTCTCCTGGAGAGTAGGATCATTAGACACACCAAGAAGGCGTGTCACGTAGTAGAGGAACCACTCTGCGTTGGGGTAGTAGCGGGTCCCATTGATATACGCCCGGTTAAGCAGAATGTTATAGATCCACTCCATTGTGCCAGGGATCTCGTGGCTTCGCCCATATTTGTGGAAAAGGGTAAGGACATTGAGAGATATAACAGCATCGACACGCGGCCTTGAGTGGTCAAAGTATATCTAATAGACGGCGTTAGCTTCTCCAATAATACAGTGGTGCAGAGGGTTGAGGCACACCTGCACATTTCCATCTTCGTCGATATAGTCATGCATTTCATCCAGTACAGAGTGGACGATTGCCGGGTCAGGTGGGATCGTCAGTAGGCCGAGGGAAGTCGTGTCAAGGTCATCGGGGTAGGTATCACTTGTGTATTTTGGGTCACCTAAATGGTCAACTCTTGTAGAGCTAGATAGAAGACTGATGGAGGCTCACCACTGAAGAAATTCCAGAGTCGAGACGGGCATTTGAGATCCACTAGGCTCCTACACATTGGAAGTTAGCGAATCTGTGGGTCCTAGTGTCAGGGCGAGACTTGCCGGTCTTTTAACACTTCTAAGATCAGGAGTGGAGCATAATTTTCAGCGATCGTCTCGTTCTGCTGGGTAGTTGTCGGAAATATCCCATTCTGACGCCGCAAGAATGCAAGACCTCGTGCCACAGGATCGCCGATGAAGTTCGTGAGTGTACGGTAAAGCGTTGCGGTTTCGAAAGTCCCCCTGATACCAATAGATAGCGCCGCGAGCACATTTTCAGGTCTGTCATCTATGAAAAAGGTGCGATGGGGCACTGCCCGTGTGACGCGCAGGACGTGACTATAGAAGCGTAAGCTAGGCTTTCGGACACCCAAGGCAGAGGACGTAAAAACTCCATCAAATATGGACCAAAAGCTTTCGTCCCAGGAGTCCCGCAGTGCAGCATAGTCTTCTTTCGAGATGTTCGACACCAGAAATATGCGTGCTCCTGTCCGTTTGATTTCCCTGAAAATAGAAGCAACTGCCTGGTCGTAGGTGGTAGTCTTGCGGAGCTTCTGAATCATGTCCGCCAAGTCGCTTGCTTGGAAATGATATTTTTCGGCAAGTTTGGCGAAACATTCTTGCTCACTGAGCACACCACATTCATAGTTCATCCAGTCTGAAGTAGACATGATCCTTCGCAAGGAAAGAGTAGACCCATGAGCTTGCAGCTTGTTTTCTACTGGCGGGTGCATGAAGATACCCCCGAGGTCAACCAGGATGGTTGTTATTTTGGGTTTCACGGCATTAGTTAGGACCATTGTGGCACCAGATAATAGTGGAATACCTGGAGGGCGTTTCAAATGGTCGAAAATAATAAAATTTGTAAGTGAGTGTTAATCAAGGCGAAGATGAGGTATGCTTAGGGAGGTCAGGATTCGATCTTTTGTCAGATAAATTAGTTGGGTTCCAAGGCAGTGGTTCAAGTCAGCGCCACGAAATAACCTTCTTCAACTATCATACTCCTTGCAGTGAAGATATTATCGACCCACCGTCCGTGCACATGTGTGTTCCTGTGCGTTTCTATGCTGACCGCTCGTGAGGTGGCGTTCAATGCCTGAAATGGATTTTCAGTGGGGAACAACCTCAAATCTGGGACATTGGCTGGCTGAAATGTTGAAGATCTATTCACTTCCCGGCCATCCATGGTGTTTTGATCAACCCTTGCTGGATCCGGAATTCGTATTATTGTGTTTTGGACAGGAAACAGCTGCATTGTGGGTCATTGTCTTATTGAAGTGGCCGGAAATACAGGGAATAAGTTCGCGGGCTTGCAGCGTAGTGATGTCCTGGAGTAAAATCAGTCATATGTTTTGTATAACCGAGAACATTAAGAAGTATGGTGCTATAACGAAATCATTGCTGCCTGCTCGATATCTGATAATATTTCTATACCTACGTCTATCTCAAATAGTTCAATTGCTCGCATGAGTACTCGTCCGAACCCTTCGGCAACCAGATCGGCGAGATCGGAATCTTGGCAGGGTGCGGCATCACAAACCACGCATCAGAATGCCGATCCCGAATAATATTACCGCGCTATCCCAGATGCCGGCTAGTGAGGTGTCCAACTGGCTTTGTGGTGTTCAATTATTGACTTTCAGAGAATAAAGTTTTTTAACATTCTTCCCGAGGAATGTCTTACTCGCGAACCCGAGAGAGTGGTTACGTACTGTTGCTTGCATACATGGCGTACGTTGAGTTTGAGACCCTAGACCGCCTCTCAACACGCTCATAGATACCACGTTTTGTTATTTGACAAATTTTGAAGGTGTCAAACATGCCTCTAACTCGTACAGGCAAGTGCTTTTCCATTAGCAACTATAAGATGACATGCGAGGTTTGAGCTGGCAGAAAGTTGTTGCAGAATATCATGTAATCAAACCAAGTGGTCTCCACTCAGTGTACGCACTGTACATATGACCCAGACAAGTTGTATTAGACGCATCTCGTACACCATAGCTGAAATTTGTGCCCCTCCCGTACCTGGTAACTTATAGGTTGATCCTGGCCTCCTGCCCAGGTATCCAGTGGAGAAAAATCATCACTGAACATTCCTTATTCATCGACCAACCTCCATGATCTCCAACATTTACAAAGTATTCTTCCTGGTACGTCTATTTTAAGCTAGCGCGACAAGCTCTTTCAGCCTGATAGATGGTAGGCTCTTTTGTTCTCGGCATGGAAAATATTCTCTAGACGATACCTTCATCCCTTGAGCCGCTATCCTGGCCCGTTCCTTTGGAGCGTGTCGAGGGCGTCGTATGCGACCGCCTATGCTCAGGGCAAGCTGCACAAGCGGATACAGTGCTTTCATGACCAGTATGGAGATGTTGTTCGTGTCGCCCCGGACGAGTTGAGCTACCGGACCGAGGAAGCATGGAAAGACATACATGGCCCTTTAAGAAACTTTCAAAAAGACATGCGCTTTTACCATGCGTCCAAGAGTAAAGCTCCGAGTGTGGCGGTTGCTCCTGATAGCATCCACGGCCGGCAGAAGCGAGCGATTCTCCGTGCATTCTCGGTATCTGCACTTCAGTCTCATGAGCGTCTCCTGCGATCCTTTGTCGATACTCTCGTTCGAATGCTCCATCCCACGGACGGAAAGAAGGAGAATGTCGTAGATATGACTGAATGGTACAATAATGTCATATTCGACTTTATGGCCTTCGAGCTGTTTGGCGAGTCGTTACACTGCCTTGAGAAAGGGACATCTCACACCTGGGTTGATATGCTTTACGGGTCTATCAAAGGATGGGCCTTCCTCAGCCAGTCTAAGTATTTCCCATCACTTTCCTGGGTTATCAAAGCTGCCCTGTTATTGTTCCGTCGTGACCTGCTCCAGCATCGGTCTACCAAGTTCACCTCAGTTGCGTCCAAAGTTTCTGCAGAGAGTGTGTCGGAATCAGGCGATCCTGGCTTTGGCACATATATGCGGGCTAGTAACGACCACAAGTCGACTCTAACCAAGGAAGAGATCCTATCTAATAGCAGCTTTTTGATGATTGCGGGCAGTGAGACCACGGCGACCTTTTTATCCGGTTGCACATTTTTCATACTGAAACATCCAGAGGTGTACAAGAAGCTTTCTTGCCAAATACGGGACCGCTTTTCTTCTCCAACAGAGATGACATTCTCATCATTAGCGGATATGTCATACCTGCACTGTGTCCTCCAAGAATCACTGCGTATGTACCCTCCTGTACCGCTTGGTATGCCGCGAGTTGTACCAAATGGAGGTGCTGTAGTGTCAGGGCAATTTGTCCCAGAGAATGTATGTAAATTATCTACAGTGAGAATGACGGCTGAAGAATCACTGACATCCCTAGACTTCTGTGGCTGTTGCCTCTTGGGCGACCTACCAGTCCTCTTCAAACTTCAAGGATCCCCAGTTGTTCCTTCCAGAACGCTGGTCAGATACTGATGCTGGAGGTGACGATGTTAAAGGGGCCTTGCAAGCCTTCTCAATGGGCCCGAGGGGGTGTCCGGGGAGGAGGTCAGTCACTCGTTACCGTGGATAGCTTCGGGTGGAAAGCTAATTCGTTCTGCAGTCTAGCGTTTGGAGAGGCGAGCTTGATCCTTGCCCGGTTAATATGGGCATTTGATCTGGAGTTGTCTCCCCAGTGCTCGAATTGGGCAGATCAACGGGCCTATATCATTTGGGACAAGGGGCCACTTCTCGTCAAATTGACACCACGCTCCTAAAATGGCACGTCCGTAATTCTAAAAAGCCTCCTAATTAGATGTGTTGATCAGAGACTTGTTGGTATTTGCAAAAGGTTAGATACATACATATCAATGAGCTGGGAATGAGCTACCAAAGCTAGTTCGAAACGTTCTGTTGAAATCTACAATGATTGATAGATAAAACAGGCCGAATTGGTAGATGGCCGTCAAAAAGCTGATTTAAATTTGTCAAATCGAGGTTGCGGCAGATCAACTGACAAAGGACGCAAGCAAGCCTAGGCTCAAAGACCACAACACATATAAGGTGATGGCTTTAGACTGCTGCTTGGATTCACTTTGCTTCAACAATTTCCAGATTTGGTTATGTCAAGGCTAGGGCTTTGAGGACATGAAACAGTTTCATTCAGCCAATAGGAAGTCGGACGACGGCGTGGATTATAGTCACAAGGTGGGAAGCGATAAAAATCTTGAACAGAAACACACACGAACGCAGGTGGGGATAAAAGACTGTCACTCAGTCGGGTCTCATTCAATACACCAAATCCCTGTCTAGAATGAATTTACAGTGAGAGCACACTAGTTACGTTATTAACTCGAATATTATACGCACAAGTCCCTACGCAAGATTTCAATCTTTTGTCAACGCTGCAGAAAAGACATCATATTACTAGAGCAAATTGCTATTTCTATCTCATACGTTGCTTCCACGGTCGTCAAATCGTCTTCTCACATCAAGAATAAAGCCGTGATCCCCATCCAGCAGGTATCCAGCGGGTCACACTATAACCAAAGCAGAGTTGACTGCTTAGGTCTTAACATCAGGCTCCTCACGTCCAACGTAGGACTTGAACTGGAGGAGCTTAAGAGCCGAAGCAATGTTCTCGCTCAGGTATTCCTGGGCATTGAGACCGAACTTGGAGCTATCGCTCTCGTAGCGCTCAATGTAAAGACGGATGGTAGCGCCACTGCTGCCGGTACCGGACAGACGCACGACAATGCGGCTGCCATCGTCGAACTTGAGGTAAAGGCCCTGGTTCTTGGAGACACTGCCGTCAAGGTCAGTGTAGGAGAAGTTGCCGGCGTCGACGATTTTGCGACCATCAATCTCAGCGGCGGAGGTGCCCTGGGCAACCACGTCAGCCAGAGTGGCGACAACCTTGTTGGCACCGTCAGAGTCGACGTTCTCGTAGTCGTAACGAGTGAAGAAGGTACGGCCGTAGGTCTTCCAGAAGTCGTGCTGGATGGAGGCAATGCTGGGAGTCTCCTCGGGCTTCTGCTTGGCGACACCGGCGATGATGTTCAACCAGGCAACAACAGCCCAGACACCATCCTTCTCACGGATGTGGTTGCTACCAGTTCCGAAACTCTCCTCACCACAGATGGAGATCTTCTTGTTATCGAAAAGGTTGCAGAAGAACTTCCAGCCAGTGGGAACCTCGTAGCTCTCGAGGCCCTGGGCCTTGGCGACGCGGTCGACGGCACCAGAAGTAGGCATGGAGCGGGCAAGACCGTAGACACCCTGCTTCTTGAACCAGGGGATAAGCTTGGCGTGGTGCGCAATGATGGCGAGACTGTCACCGGGCGAGACGAAGGTGTTGGCACCGTAGATCATGTTACGATCACCGTCACCATCACTGGCAGCACCGAAGTGCACACCGTTCTTGTCGACGGCCTCGACGAGCTCGTGAGCGTACACGAGGTTGGGATCGGGGTGACCGCCGCCAAAGTCCGGCTTGGGCTCGCAGTTCATGGTGCTGCTGGCGGGCAGACCGAGCTCCTTGACGAAGATATCCACGCCATAGGGACCGGTCACACCGTGCATACCGTCGAAGAGAACCTTGAAATCCTTGTGGGTGCTGAGGAACTCCTTGATCAGGTCGAAGTCGAAGATCTCCTTCATCATGGTCACGTAGTCCGCGGTGGAGTGGACAACCTCGACCTCCAGGGGACCGTAGGTCTTGGTGCCGATGCTGGAGGTGTCGACGTCACCGACGTCAACATACTTGTAGGAGGTGAGGGACTTGGAGGTCTCGTAAATCTTGTTGGTCACGGACTCCGGAGCGGGGGCACCGTTGGACAGGTTGTACTTGATGCCGAAGTCGTTGTCGGGACCTATTCGAATTGGTTGTTAGCAGCCTGACCTTGGTGAGAGCATCAAGGGTGGTACTTACCACCAGGGTTGTGACTGGCAGTCAGCAAGATACCACCAGTGGCCTTGCGGACGCGGATCAGGTTGCTGGCCGCGGGGGTACTCATAATGCCATGCTGGCCCACCAGGAGCTTCTTGACACCGTAGGCGGCACTGATCTGGGCAATCTTGGAGATCACCTCAGTGTTGTAGTAACGGCCATCACCACCAATGACGAGGAAGGCACCCTCAGCACCCTCGGGGATCGACAGAAGGGTGCTAGTGATGAAGGACTCGGAGTAATGGGGCTGCTGGAAGACCTTGACCTTCTTGCGAAGACCAGAACTGGAGGCATTGTTAGAAATGGATGAAAAGAGAAGGAGGATTAAACACTTACGTGCCAGGCTTCTGGTCAGCGAAAGACTGGAAGGAGACCGTTTGAACTGACATGGTGAGGAACTGGAGAGTGGTGTAGAAAAGAAGAGGAAGTTGACCGACACGAAGAAGAGAGGGGGGTCGGCGTCATGTGTTGATCATCCCCACTGCACGAATTTACATGCAAAACATGGCGTCTTACTATGAAGCTAATTGGACGGAGATATAAGTACTCTAGAGCTTCCAATTGATTATGACTTTTATTAATTACCTATGACTAGCCTATTATCACCATAGTTCTAGTCCATTGACTTTCTACGAAGCTGTTTTCCTTTTCCCTAAATAGCGGGGCGGGGCACTGAGCTCCAGACCACAGCAACTTTTGCCCGCCAAGAGTATCATAAGTTCATAGCCTTGGAAAACAAGGAACGACACAGAATCCTCTAATTGAACAGTTTCTCCTTATAATAGCGCATCTCGGCGATACTTTCCAGAATATCATCTCTCGCCAGATGCACCGTCCGCTTTGGTGGAACAGACGCTAATAGCTCATCACTACCCCACCGTCTCGCCGCCTCTTTAATAGTACTAACATCCAGAATCCGGTAATGCAAGTGTTCCATGATTGCAGCGTAAGGACCGCGCACCAGGAATGCTTTATCAGCATGTACACTGTTACCAGCCAATAAAGCAGTGCGCGGGGTTGGTACGTAGCGCTTGATGTAGGCAAGGAGTGATTCAGCAGCGACGGAGGGGCTCGTGGTCGAGGCGCGGACAGCGGCGGTGAGGCCCGTGCGACCGTGCGTGTCAATACACCACGGATTCATGGCGTTGAGGGTGGAGTCGGGATGGTGGATGACGGTCTCAAATCCGTTGGGCTCGAGGATTTGGAGCTGAGCATCGGTGATGAAGCAGCAGATTTGAAGGATTTGATCATTTTCGGCGTCGAGGCCGGTCATCTGTTGCGCGTGAGCTTTTTTTCTTCTTCTCTCTTCATGTGGTTGCGACGCGATTTGCGCATTTGGCAGATTACGGGAGGTACTTACTTCACAGTCGATCCAGACCAAGGGATCGGATGAGCGTGCGAGAGCCATTGTAGCTATGGAGGTTGGGGTACTCTATGTCAATGTCAGTGTCGAAGAACAGAGAGAGCACCGGGCTGATTCACCTGGTGGAGAACGCGAGCGGGCCGAATCCGAATATTGTTTCTGTAAGGCACCGCGGGTCGGAGGCGTTGAAAGCCCCTTGCAAGCATTGTGGGAAAGTTCCAAGGTTGCTACGTTCTAAATGAAGTCTGGACTTGAATCTGGTGGAACGTGCATATGATTTTTGACACCTCCCTACGAATTTATAAACAAGCCGCCTATAAGCGGCACAGCTAATGTATCCCCTTTCCGAATGCTTCCTGTAGTTGATTTGGACATGACGGCGTAAAAAGGTAGAAAAGAAGTGGGCAATTGCCCGCGAATGCCTTCGTGTGGCTCCAAGACTCTATCATATCCAAGCTCCATTCCGGAGCTCTAGCAAAACAAGCGCTGGCATGCCAAGCCTTATAGCTCCTCATCCTCATTTGAGGGATTGGTCGACTCTGTGGTCGTGTTTTTATTACCAAATGACCCTACACTGGCAGAGAAGCTATCGTTTGTGCCAGTGCCAAGGACTTCATTGATCCGACCAGAGGACTCGGCGATGCGACGCCGCAGAGCATTCTCGTCGGCCGTAGAGACACTCGCTCGTTGCTTTTTCAAAGGACTGCCCAGGAATCCGGCAGGTGGCTCAACCTGGAGCTGGGGTGGCTCAGAGGGACCAGCAGTAGCATCTGAAATAGTCTTTGGCGGGGTGATGGCGCGCTCAGTGGCCGGGGGTGTAGTTCCAGAAGCCGGGGTGTCAGTAGAGTTGTTGTCGCCACTGCCGCTAAACGGCTCGGCAGAGTGCTGGCGTTTCAACTGTGGCTTTGTTAGATCATGGACAAAGAAGACATTAGATATTCACCTACCCGAATCTTGCGGACACCTTCCTCCAGCTCGCCCTGGCGCTTGATATCATCAGGAGACAAGAATCGGTCGTCATCCTTTGTCTCCTCATCGTCGGCCTTGCTCAGGATCGGGTTGTCGGTGTCGTCGTCGTCACTGTCCATCTCATCCTCTCCCTTCTTGCCCTTCTGTGCGGTATCTTGGTCCCGGAAATTCAGGAATCCAACTGTTCCACCAGGCTTCAAAGGACCAATACTAGAAAAGTCCGCTTGTAATGACTTGCGCTTCGCTGCCGGGGTTTCTGGCGCCTTGGGGTCCTTCAGGATGCCCATCTTCTGCAATTGCCCTATACGTTTCATAAATGATTAGCGTTCCAACCTAAGAGACAGACGGGGTCGTTGACGTACGCTCTCCACGGTACATGAAGGTAAAGGTGGCATAAGGCTTGTCAGTCGGATCAATACCAGTAACCGTTTGGGTACTAATGCTTTTCGGATCGAGAGTCTTGGGCTTTGCGAAACTGGTGGTGTGATCAATATCGGCTCCATTCCCACTTTCCTGGCCTCCTTCCTCATCGTCATCATGAGCATCAAATTGCGGGGAATATTCACCGCGCTTGATTTCTCCAGAGGCCAGAACACGGAACAAAGCGACCTTGATCTGCCCAGTTGTCTCCGGGATCGGGTCATCATCGTCGTCGGAATCCGAGAGATCATCATCGGACACATTCTCCAACGGCGCCTTGGCGTCGCTTCCATAGCGCATGATATTCTTCTGCTTGAGTGAGGTATTCGCCTCCATCTCCATAGCAGTTTGACCTTCCTCCAGGCGCTTCGCCCGACGTTTCTCCATCTTCTGTCTACGGCGCTCAATTTTGGCAGCCGCATCCTTGCCCTCTAGGTCCAACCCATTGAGCCAGCGCTCCAGACCGACCTCACGGAACAAGAACTCGCGCTCAGCGATGCCGCCACCCTCAGAATCTGGTACGCTCACCCATCGCGAGTTCACCCATGTCTCCTCGCCCCTCCGCAGCAATGTGGCCACTTCTTCCTTCTGTCTACCATCAAAGTAGATATATGCCGCCACGGTCTCATTCGCCCCATTGGTCAAGGCCTGATATGGCGCGACCGTGCCGGACTCGGTTGTTTGGCCCGGTAGACCACCAACAACCTTTGGCTTCGGAGATGGGCAATCCGGCGTCGGTTTAGGGGTAGAGTAGGGCACATCTTGGCCAGGATTAAGGAGAGTAATAGAGATCGCGAACGTTGATTGCTCGGGTTTGCCATTTTTGGAGTCAGGGACCTTCGGCGGAGGAACCGGAATGAAGCAACCTATGCGGGAGGCGCGCGAGTGTCGCTGAATGGAGTATTCGGAGATCGGGCCATCCGGAGTATGAATGCTCACTGCAAGACCTTTAAAGCAGGGCATGGCGGCGCTTCAGAGGGGCAGAGGGGAAAGTGAATTCAAGGCAGACGTCAATAGGGGAAATGGAACTTCTCCGTCAACACGCAGAACGTTGAATCCCCGGGCAGGAACCGACAGGAAAGTTCAAATTCGACGGCGGGGAACACAATTAGTAAAATTTGTGTTTTTTTGCCTTTTTTGGAGTCCCGCGATGGAGTGAAGGAGCTTCAGAAGAGGCGGTCAGGGTAGTGTATTTTAGATTGTTATCGGAGCACCCAGCAGCCCACTGGGTCCGAACCCCACCGTTGCTGCTGGTATACGGAGGCTGGGCGAGGGCAGCTTTTGTGGGGACGCAGGAAAAATGAGGAGCGGGCGATGACCGCAGAAAAAGCCCTTTTCCTCTGAGATATCTAAAAAGTTGTTCAAGAAGCTTGAAGAGCCACCAGGTCGCCCATGGGGATCAAGAGAAAGCAAGTTACGCAGCGGAATGCTCTCAGGCAGAAGAGAGAGAGTGAGGGGCGGAAGTGGACCAAAACATCTCGAACTCCCACGTGATACACCTTATTAGTCGTCATGAGCGTGACCTGTGCAAGCCCTATGACTGTTTGCTGCATGACCTCCATCTGGCTTTATTTGTTGCTATTGGATTCTAATAGATTACCATCTGATACAACTTCAACTTCACTTCTATCTTGAGAGGATTTGTCCTCGTCATCTTGCACTGTACCCACATCAGCTGTTCCCTTACCATGGATCAGCCGCGTTGCCCCAGGGCCCGCTCGATCGACTTGGAACGGATATCAGTAAATAGTCAGACTTGACCCATGCTTTTTTCTATAAATTTACTCTGTCGCGAGAAACAATTATAATTATGTTCACGAAAACCTGTGAGAGTTTACCAACCTTTGTTGCGCAAATACATAATTTAAGTTGGTTGGCTCATGCCGATGTCCACGGATGTATGTGCCAGTGGCGACCGCGATAACACGAGACTGATGACATTCCCGAGAGGAATGCGGAATTATAAATTTGGATAAGGATAATACGGGCTTCGAGGGCAATCAAGGTCCACGGGTGATAGACTGCCGTAATATTTAATCAACTGGCTAGTAGGTACTATGTTTGTCCAGCTATCCTCTTATACTAACCCCCTCGACTCCACTGGTGTTGAGACCTCCAAAAATGGAAGCGCATCGCCCCTAGTAGTCTGTGTCCGGTCCCGTTGGTTTGAGGTATGTCCAGAGGAGTCATTCAAATGATTCTGATCATCCCGTCCAAGCTCCGAACACCCCAGATTCCCCAAGATTGGAGACAAATAATTATCCAGGAATGAGGTCGCATTGCTAGAACTTGCCAGCGGCCTTTTGAGGGAGTCTGGAATGCCCGGTTGCAAAATTTTGAGAGCGAAGCACGCAAACTTGTCGCCTTCAAACAATTTTCCAGCGTTTGACACGCCACCAGTGATATTGGGAACTTCAACACCAGTAAAAAATTTTACCGACCCAGTATTTCCTCCAACTTTCAGAATATCTGAGTATGCGAAGTATCCGAAGCCGAAATCCAGTACAACTGTAAGGCGCAGTGGAGGGGCGACGATATCAATTGTCAGGAATGTGCTCCTGTCCTTTGTTCCAGGCGAAGAAATGGAGGGAGACAGTCATGCCAAATTATTTGTGGAGATGGAACCGTCCAAGAAGCTTCTAACTTATCCTAATATAGAAGACAGTGTGACATACTAGATATCTGAAGTTGAGGACGAAGCTATACGCGGCAGGCACAACTACAACAGTCAAGAATGCACCGGTAAAGTAGTACGGGCTGGCCGCGGTCGACTCTGCTTGGACTTGTGAGTATCTGGCGCGGAATCTGTCAATGGTATAATGATAGTCGGATCAATTTTCAGGGGTATCATTGCCACCAACAGCATAGACGGCTTCCAACTACGATATGCTGAGTGGGTGCGCATCTCCATGGTTTGCGTAAGCGTCATTGTGGCTAATTGAGCTATCGTCTTGGTGGATATTGTGAGAATAAGAAGTGGCCTGTCTCAAAAGGCCTTGGAGGGAATCGGACGGTTGAGGACCACACAAAAGTCATGTTTCACCAAGCAAATTCCTGTCGATCACGACAGCGTACGCAGCAAGAACTGCATCTGAATCGAGTCCAGTGCTGTACACTACACAGTCCAGGTTATGTCAAGTCATAAAGGAACTGAACTGACGCTTGTTGAGACCACTAGTTAAGGGTCTTCTCAATACTAGCGAAAACCAGAATGAGGCAGATAAGATACGATAGTGGATAAACCCTTTAAGTTTGTCAAATTGTTTTGTATTTAGTAAAGTATCTTGCAACTTTGCATAATTCACATGTTCCATTTCATCTTTTCAGGAGTTAACATATTCTCATCAAGCCAATGCGCATGTTTCAATCTCATCGAAGTCATCAGTAATATCAATCAATTAATCCCTAAGCATTACCTTCCACACCATAAACGTTCTTCGTATCGACATCAGCTACGACTTTCTCGCTGATACTCTCGCTGTGACCAGGCAAGTCATCAAACTTGTAGAGAGGCTCAAGCTGTACATCCCTGCGGAAGATGTAACGCTGGATCCACCAAGGCAGGGCCTTGAAGACCTGGTAATGCATGTGGACCCGAGTCGGGACTGCAAAGATGTAGTCCAATTCTTCGAGGGTTCTTTGCTTAGTCTCGGGGACCCAGAGAAAAATCATGACCAATGCAGTAATGTTAAGGCCACTGGAAAAAGAGATGTTAGATGTTGTCCGTAGTATCTGCACAGCTCGGGAACACTCACGCGTAGAAGCCAAATGCACCGGTTGCTGTCATTGCCACCAACATACGGGGGAATGTAATTGAGAGCACGGCTGCCCACCCCAGACAGGTTGCTACTGCCCAGGACATACCGACCTCTGTGCGAAAATTAGTTTAGAGTCGGATTTGAGAAAGAACTGTTTCGAGAACTTACCACGGTGTGACAACGGGAATACCTCTGCAGAGTACGTGAATGGTACTGGACCCTCTCCAGGGGAGTAGAAAGCGGCAAACAAGAAAATGAAGAGAGCGATACTGCCAAGGTGGGCGCCTCCATTACCTGGAACGTAGAAGCAGAAGCCGGCCGCGAGCAATGTCCAAGCCATCTGTGGAAAAGTGAACAGAAGCAATGCGCGTCGACCCCAGGTGTCAATTGTCCAGATTGCTGGGAACGCGAAAAGGAAGTTGACCAATCCAAATCCCCACGATGCGAACAATGCTGCAGTATCACTTGCGCCAGCATTTTTGAAGACGGTCGAACTATAAAACGCAATGATGTTGACTAAGAGCTGATTAGCAAGTTAGGTATTCTTAACGGGGAAGATATGACTTACTTCCGCACATCTGTTGAGCAATCATCACGGTGAAAGAGGCGAGAGTAGCACGTCGGACTCGTGGGATGGTGAAAAGTTCCACAAATCGAGTGAGATAGTTGCTATCACCAATGAGGCTCATCTCAATCTGAATCTGGGAGTGAATGTAATACAGGTCGCGACAAGCCTGCAGTTGAGTGTTACGAAGACGCAAGAGAGAACTGAGGGCCTTGTTCATCTCACCCCGTCGAATATACCAGCGGGGAGACTCAGGACAGAAAAATACACCGACGAGCAAAGGAACAGCAGGGATAAAAGCAGATCCCAGTTGTAAACGCCACGACTTATCACCGGTATCCTTCATGGCCAGATTTGCGCAAAAACCGAGGAATATTCCAAATGCCGTCCACAGCTGCCAGCACATCACCAGACCACCGCGAATGACGGCAGGAGTATTCTCAGCGCAGAAAATGGGGATGGTGGAGGCCTTCAGACCCATTCCAATTCCAAGTAGTAGACGAGTGATGAAGAGTTGAGGCCAATTCTGGGTCAAGGCAGATCCAATCGGGGCAATGATGCAAAAAATGGCAGAAATGAAGATTGTCCAACGGCGACCAAGGATACGATTGACCGGATCGGATAGCCAACATCCTAGGCCAGCACTGGCGATGTAAGGAGCGGCATTGATAAGTCCGACAAGCCATTGGTTCTTGATACTTTCATCTTCCGGGATTCCAAAGGCCTGGGGAAAGGATAGGTTGGCTCCATTTGAGCCAGTCTGATCCCAGCCTTGAACCGCTGCACCAATGGAGCAGAGAATGATGGTGAAGTAAAGGGCTACAGGCTGGCGCCACTTGTGGAGCACCTCATCATCAAGAGCAGCAATTTCGGACTCTTCGATATGCGGGACAGATTCATAGGCGGTAGGATCTCGTGCAACAAGAGCTCCGCGTCTCAGGGCATCACCGTAGGTGGGATTAACATCATATTGACGCACGAATTCGTCAACATCCCGAATGACTTCGGCCTCAGTAAGATGGGCAAGCGGGTTCTTGATTCTTTTTTTCTTTGGGGTTAGTTGATGTTTGCAGGAGGGTTGAGATCTAGATGTGTGAGCAACACATAAACGAACCTCGCGGAGATATTGTTGTGCAGATTCACCTCCTCAAGGTGGCCCTTCTCAGCATCGCTGTGGTCATGGTTGATGCTAACGATAGTTAGTACTCTGCAAATCTCAACGAATGCTATTACTTACCCCTGAGCATGTTCGATCTCGACAGTGTCGTCCTTCATCTTGAGATGGAGGGACGAAGGTGATGGTCAAGTGTCGAGGAGTCACGGAGGGGTGACAGGGTAGAGGAAGAAAGTAGAAACAAAGTAAGAATTTCAGGGGCGTACAAGACGACTAAGTGCCTGGTACACACAAGATGGTGCGAGATAGAAAAAGGAATAAGAAAATCTGAAGGGGAATTGCCGGCTTTTATGGTTTATGCAGGAATATTCCTTCCCCCATTTCAGGCCGGTTGGCAAGGTCAGCACACGCTTATTGGGCGATAGGAGCTCCTGTTCCAATCTATTACAGCTAGACCTAGAGCAGAGATAGCTGTGTCCATACTTCAAATACTACTATGTAGGATTTCTATGGTGGGGAAGGGGTCCACTTGCCCATGGGGAAATGCCCAAAGATGGCAGAAGCGGGGAGTCTGGGCACGAATCATGGAGAGGCCTTGTATACTTCCGGTCTTTTGGAATGTAATCACCCAATCAGTCAAGCAATACAGCTCTTGGCCCACTTCCGCGTGGGTGCTTGAGCACTTTGCACGTTGCCCGGCTAGGGGGAGACAAGAAGTCAAACTCAAACTTAGCGGGATGCGCTCTCTGTTCTCAAGAGATGCGGATGGCTGCCTTCCGAGGGCTGTGGTTGATGAACACTACTCCGGGGCATTTGCTGATTTCTTTATTTCTAGGTACTATCCATGCTTCGATCCCCCATTTTCCTTGCTGAGCATTATAAAGATCAACTTGATCAACGGTTTTCTTTTGTTCAAGACGGTGCGTTGTTCTCAATCGGGTCAGTCACCACCGGACTGACCATGGCCGCCAGACTCGGGATATCGCCGAAACCATGCTGCATGGGGCGCAAAGGAATAGTGCATTCAATGTTAGTGGAGGCTCAACGCCACTGTCGTCGTCCATTGGAGTGCGGCCCTCATCCGGAACAGAACCAGGTCACAATTTTTCTTTTCCTTACTCTTGCTGGGAATCTGCTCAAGGCCAAGAGCCTCGGGAGTTCGTGATTCGTTGATTGAGGCCCCTTGATGCACTGTGGCTGACTCGGCGGCCGAACGTAAATTGACTATACCAAGTCCGGCCTAATGAGGCTAATCCCTGCCGTCAAGGTTCATACGGGCTGACTTTGGTGGCTTGAAATAGATCGACTGAGATGCTTCTCCAAGCCTGTACTCCAGTTCCACGGGTTCGAGAAGAAAATTGCATCCGGCGAAATTCGTTCTCTCGTGACAAGCAAGGGAGTTTTTACCGAGATCGGGTTGCATCCTCCACGGGGCGAGTGGGGGCAATCTGGGGTTAGAGACTGTCACCTACCCCAACACCAATCCCAACCCCAGATTGAGAGTCGGCCCCAGCTGCCACAGTAAGTTATCTGGAAATACTTTAAGCTACCAATCTACGGTAGTCTGTGCCCGACGCTAACGAACAAGATCCCTGGCCGCCCAGATCCACTTAGCCCCTGCCACCGACACCCCTCTCGGGACATGCTTTCCCTCCCGAACGAAAGCCGCGAGTCTAGCCCACGCATGGGGCGGGAATAAACAGCGACATCTGTCCGTATAGTCATATTGACCATCAAAGCCGACACGGCTCGGCTTCCGGGTTGTACTCTGGCTTGCCGACTAGAGCCTATTCCCAGCACTCCATGTATCCCACTGCCAAGCACAATGTCCACGAGCAAGATTTTTACCCCAAGCAGCCAAGCAGTCCCGAGCGCAGGGATGGCAAAAGGGCGAAGTCACACAAGATAGTGGTCTGATTTGGCTGTGTCATCTGCATCCGGCGAAGTACGCGGGGAATCTCGGCGAGGCTCGAGCGGGTGGATTCATCCCGGTGGTAACAGCATGGAGAACCTCGTGGCCGTAAACCATGTGGGGATCATCCATGTAGGATACTGAATGCAGCCATGATCGTTTGGAACCAAAGATTGAACTGTCCGAAGGAAAAGGGAGTTGCATCGGGGAAGAGTCAAGTGGTCACATGACAAACAAGACAATTAATAATGGAGCAGGAATCTGCCATCAATCATACTAAAGATGCTGGCTTTATGTTATGAGGAAGATTGTTTGATGGGTTTCTCCCTACTGGAAAGATGGAAATAGCCGTGGACATGTACATACCCACATGAGGGTAGGGGTGAGCTAAAGGAGATAGCGCTTCTGTTGTTAAATTACCAGAACTTTGCCATCTGCACTGACAATAGAAGCAAGAGGCAAGGTTGGAAAAGGCCCATAAATGGGAGTAGCATGGCTACGTAGCTTGGAACCCAGAAAAAATCGAAACCCTAAAAGGTGCAAAAGGGAATTCATCCCAATTAGAACTAAAAATGTCAACTCATAAGGGACAATTCCAGTATTCTACTCAAAATTGACATCGCGTGATCGACTGGGCTGAACCCTCCCATTTGCCATTGAATGGGCCAACGTGGGTGGCCGCCTGGGCTTGCGTTGTTTGGTGTCAATAACCGGGGAAACAAAAACATCGCTCAGGGCAGACCCCTTGAAAGTAGCCGTATGGCGCGGAGGCGGAGCCCCCTGGTTGGTTTGTTGAAAATTTTGAAACCCCATTTAGATACATATTAATCCACTGAATCCAAAGATCCAGGGAGATGTCCTTCAAAGTATTAAGTGTGATTAATGGAAAGATGCTTGGCTATCTCTCTAGCCGCCGTAGACGAAGCTATTCACAAGCACTTTTGAATTACTCGGTGAAGAGTGGCAGAATATATACAGTCAGGCTCAGTACCAGCTCCACGCAACCAAATGAGTTTGCGATTCCCCATGAAAGCATTGGAAATGTGTACAGGAAGTCTCCATTAGAAATTTGGCGATAAAGCCCTAGAATATTCTTAAAGTTTGTCAGAGCTAGCTGTAGGGAAATGACGCCATCGAAGAATGCTGACAAATGAGCTGGAAGCTCCGGGGAACAACGGCGTTAAGAACATGGTAGCTACACATTTAAGCTCCAGAACCAGTTATGAATTCTTCACAAGCTCCAATTATCTCATCATGATGTTACCCCGCACAGGATCCAACTCATTAAAGGCTACGATACGTCTCTCTCAACTCTCATCGACCTTCCGTGCATTCTCAACATCCACTGCCATGTCCGACATCACCCTGTATAGCTGGCCCACGCCAAACGGCATCAAAGCTTCCATCACTCTCGAAGAGCTGGGTTTATCTTACAAGACCGTGCCAATTGATATAAGCACCAACATTCAAAAAGAGGAGTATGTCGAGAATATCCCTTGAAGAAGGCTACTTCTAATATGACGACAGCTGGTTCCTGAAAATTAATCCCAATGGCCGAATCCCTGCCATCACCGATAAATCACAGCGTGTCTTTGAAAGCGGCTCGGTCATGCTCTACCTAGTTGACAAGTATGATACCGATCGCAAGATCAGCTACGCGCCTGGAACACCCGAATACATCGAACAGCTATCCTGGCTAATGTTCCAGATGGGCGGACTCGGACCTATGCAAGGTACGTGTGCCTTGCGCATGAAATATTGACGGAATAATAACTGATTAAATCCAGGCCAAGCAAACCACTTCCGCCTCTTTGCTGGCGCACGTTCCGACTACGGAATCAAGCGGTATATAGACGAGACGAAGCGTCTGTACGCCGTTCTCGAGTCCCGCTTGCAGGAGAGTCGCTATTTGGCTGGTGATAAGTATACCATTGCGGATATTGCGAACTTCTCCTGGGTTCGTAGTGGACCTGGTGCGCTTGAGATCGGTCTTGCGGAGTTCCCTGCTTTGAAGAAATGGGTTGATGAGATCGAGAAGAGAGGTGCTGTACAGAAGGGAGCTAATATTCCTGACAGTGGACGTACGGATGCGGAGAGAAATGAGATGTTCGAAAAATCTCGAGCAAGGATTGATGCCATGGAGAATTCCGATAAGCATTGATAGGTTCGGTATAAGTTTCATTGCCACTGTTGTGCACAGCAAAACACAGTCCATTGAGGAACCTGCCTGTGAGGCTATGGAAGTTTGTCTCTATAGCATGTAAAACTATCTAAAGAATACGTTCCTTGCCTTCATGATATGTCTGAATCGAAGATGATTCTTAAGAAATATTGAAACAATCATCTCAAATCTCTCCGGGTCGGTAGCTTCTCCAAGTCTTAAAGCCAACCTGCTCATACCATCCATCGAGAGCTACCCAGTCCACAAAGACCCCTTCAATCCCTCGCTGCTTCATATTCTCAACTGCATGACAGACGAGCGCGAGACCAATACCGGATGCCCGGTGATCGGCATCAACGCCGACACAGCCAATTAGGCCAGTATTTGGACCGCAAATTTGTGGAAATGCCCAGCTTTCATTCATCTCAGGACATGGAGGTAACATCAATGTCCACCCAACTTGCCGGTCCTCGGAATCGAAGGCAGTCATCACGCAAGATGGAAATTTGCTTGGATGTAACCATACGTATGCTTCAACCCACCCCTGGAGAGAGATTTAGATCATGCTGATCAAGTGACGGGTTATATGTACTTACAGCTTTGTCGGAAAAGTTCTTCTTCTGTCCAATTAAACACGCTTCATAGTCTTCGGATTGTAGAGGGGCGAAGCGGAAGCCTCGATCCTGTGCACGCTTGACATATTTCTCGGGGGACTGGAAGTTGCGAATGTCCTGGTATAGATCCACTGATCTATTCCCAGGTGGGCTGAGTCGGAAGCCGCGGTGAGTGAAGAAGATTTGTACTGATTCAGAGAGGTCGCGAGGAATACCGGGCCAAAAGCGAGGGAATGAGCTGCCAAGCTTTATGTTTTGGATTCCAAACTTCGTCCTGAAGTATGACCGAGCCTCCATTAATAGGGCCGTACCGATTCCTTGGCCTTGGTGCTTTGGAGCTACCCCTAGAACTGCTATATGCACCGTCGAAGGTGGACCGAAGGCATTAAGATAGGCAAGGCAGAATCCCACTAAATCCGCGCCGAGCCGGATAACAAAGTGATGCGCTTTTTCCCGAACAATCAAGGCCCCTAGACTATCCGTGGGTAATCTGTAGGTGGGAAAGATTTGGCTCCATGCAGATACCACTTCATCTAGATCGTTCTCGACATCGAAGATAGTCACAGGCAAACTGTTGTTTGAAGGACCATGGGCGATGGGAAGAGATCCCTTTGGTGTCATCTGGCCAAAGACAATACCTGCAGCGACAGTGAAAGCCTCAATTGTTGGCTCGTAAGTCGTAATGTATGTCTGAACTTCAGGAACCTCCAGGAAATCATATGGACTGCAAGCGGCAATAGCAACCAGCGATCGAACATGTCGTGGAAGTTCATGACCGAGTGCATCTTGGTATGGTGCTTCTGTTCCATTGATGGAGACAAAAATGACAGCATCAGCTGCTTTGACAACATTCCATTCTTCATTGGAGAGCCCCGTGTCTTTGTACTTGATTTCCGTAACAGATGGGTTGTGACATCGGAGCGCATTGAGGTATGGGGAAACTTTATATGACCCTTGCCGGCCCATTCCCTCGCCATCCACAGCACCTCCGACGGGGATTTTACTCCCAGGAAAAAGAAGCACAATTTGGCCAGTGCCCTTCAAAGGCAAAGTTTTGCTGGTATCGCGAACAAGAGTGACTGATTTTTCATAAGCCTCTTTGGAAAATGGGGCAGTCTTATTGTTGAGCACATCAAGTCCGGTAAGATGATTTTGGCGCAAAGCAGTGTCCCAGTTCAAAAACTTGTCTTTCACTTGGGCAACATGACGGCATGCATCTTCCAAGCGGGATGATTCAATGACTCCAGACTGGATTGCTTCACAGACTTTCTTAATAGAGGCTACCTGCACCTCAAAAGTGTGGCACAACATAATGCTATCGCTTCCAGCTTTGATCGCAAGAACCGAACCTTGCTCGGTGCCGACAGTAGCTCGAATTCCATCCATTTCAAGACAGTCTGTAATGATCATTCCGTCATAAGCCATATCCTTTCGCAGAATTCCGAGTGCATTGGGTGACAGTGTTGCCGGAAGCTTGTCATCGATTTCTGGTAGGGATATGTGGGCAGTCATCACTGTCTCAATGCCTTCCGCAACTGCTCTGCGAAATGGAATTAATTCGCACCGCTCTAGTTCGTCGCGAGATTTCGGGACAACCGGCAACCCATAATGTGAATCAGTAGCGGTATCGCCATGGCCGGGGAAATGCTTCACACTAGGAACGACATTCTGCTCCCGAAGGCCCCGCGCTGCAGCACTAGCGAACTTGCCGACGAATTCTGGATCATCACCAGGACTGCGGACTCCGATTACTGGATTCAAGGGCTCTGAGTTGATGTCGCAAACTGGAGCATAATTCATGTTGATACCAAAGAACTCCAGGGTCTCGCCTGTGACCTTGCCTGCCTGGTAAGCCATCTCTGGGTCGCCAGTGGCCCCAAGGGCCATCGGTCCAGGGACCTGAGTAGCGATTGGAGGGGATATCCTAGTGACCAAGCCATTTTCTTGATCAATTCCAATGAGCAAAGGTCGCGTGTGACCAGCCAATCTTGCTTCGTTTTGCAAGGCCAAGGTCAAAGCCTTGCGAGAAGTTCTTTTAGTACGAATAATATGTTGGCTCTTAGAAGCTGCTATTTACCTGCAGCTGGGCGGCATCTTGGAAATTTCGGGAGAATATAATGATGCCTCCAACGTGATACTCATGAATCAGTGTTTTGATCTCCGGGCTAGGGGTGTGGCCGTGAAAGCCGACCGCAAATAACTGGAATTATCAGTCAGCTGCTCGCCTCGACGGGTTCGAATTCCTCATACCTGGCCGACCTGTTTCTGGAGGTCTGTTGAGCCCATAATGCCGAGGCTTGAGGTGATGGTGAATAGTCAACGGTCGCGGGGGAAGCGGGGATGAAATTGATAAGTGGAAACCGCCCGATTCACCGGCTCCACTATGGCGGTAAATAGCGCTCAGGGTCGAAATGAAGATTGACGATGTTTACTTTTCAATGTTATTATCTATGTTTTAATATTAAGGGTTATGTAGTGATCGTGACGTTACGTTGGAGGTTCAAGGATACGTAGCCACTACTAATCTGCGTAGACACAGTAGAGACGATGCAACATCCTACAGTCACATCGAGATAAGCTAAGATAAGTGGGGAAAGTGCCATGGTAGTAGAAGTATCCTATCTCATGAAGATGCGGGGTAGATTAAGGGGATTCTGTGTCCGAAACTCTCTTCCTCCCTTCATTCCGAGCTTTTCGCAGAGGTTCTCACCCAGGAACCATGGCGAGCTCAACAGATCACGAAGCAGCTGGAGGGCAAGTATTCAAAGATGCCACTGTCGATGAAGTGGTAGTCACGCAGCCTCGTGAAACGCAGCAGGAATATGAGCGGTTGTTTGGCGTCGACGAAGACGCCTATGACCAACCTACTACTACTCGGAAAGAGCTCTGGTCTTATTATCTTTATTATAATGGTATGCTTCAATCTTGGAGATCAATATAAAGTAACAGGCCCGGAGCTGACTGATATTGTATAAATCAGGTGATAATGGCGTCGGTCCAGGCTCCTACAGCCAAGCCTTGTATGCTATCCCTGTAAAAAATACAAGCACAGTACAAATGAGGCTAACCTGACAGATTCCAATGGGCCTTGACAAACGCGGGATTCATTCCAGACACCGACCCGCCTCAGCCCTGTACCGATTCATCTGCCTGCGTCGTGCCGTGGGCGGGTGGCACGCGATCTACATCCTCAGTGATCCTGATTGCTAACGGTCTCTGTTTTGCCTTCATGACAGTCATATTTGTCTGGCTAGGAAGTGCTGCAGATTACGGCTCCTTCGGGCGATGGCTTCTTCTAGTTCTGACAGTCGTCGCCTGGGCACTACAGTACGGCATGCTTGCTATCCGACAGCCTAGTCAATGGCCCGCTGCCATGGGTATGTACGTTGTTGCATATATCGCCTATGGCGCGACCCTGGTCTTTTATGCTGCTGTTTTTCCCCGACTCGCGCGGTACATGCCACATGTCCGAAAGGCTCGAGATGAGCTTGGAGAAGGCAAGATCAATCAGCAGGAATACGATGCGATCGAGTCTTTGGAAAGGAATCATATCAGGTAAGTCATCTGAACAATTTTATTCCAGGCTACTAACAATTATATGCAGCAATATCTCGACTGCGCATAGCAACATTGGCTACTTGCTCACATTGGTGCTAAATTTGAGCGTTTTACTCCCGATGCAGAATAATCAGTACGCGAACAACTTGGCACTTTGTCTGACCAATTCATGTAAGGTGACTTCCAGCTTACCAAGATTGAATCTGACCGTTTGAACAGATTGGGTGGTTCTCGGGATATGGTGGTTCTTGTTTCAGCAGAAGCGACCCGGTCCCACAGTCCCCAAAGGCTCGAACTACGCTACCATTGGGTTCAAACAAATTTGGCTGGCAATGAGAGAGATTAGAGCTCTCCCTCGGACCTTTCTGTACTTTGTGGCGTATTTCTTGCTGGCAGACGGGCTCAACACGACCGGTATGTTCCCTACTATGGATGGAGATCCTCTGCTCATAAATTTTAGGAACTTTGGTCTCGATCATCCAAAATGACTACGTCTCGTTTTCCTTCTTGCAAATCACATACCTTGGTATTACTCAGGCTGTCTGCTCTATCACTTCAACGTTTGGATTTTGGTATATCCAGCGATACTTTAAGCTCAAAACCAAGACCATGTTCATGATCACCAATTTTTTCAGTGTCTTTATACCATTTTGGGGAATGCTGGGGCTGTGGACCAGTCGAATTGGGTACCACCATAGGGTATGTCATCTTGATCAAGCGAATTAAGCAATACTGATTGGCCTTAGTGGGAGTTTTACTTCTACAATGTCATATTCGGGCTGTTTCAAGCGCCGTATTATGCCGTATGTTCCTTATTGCCTCCCCCATATCCGCGAACTTGACTAATCGCTGGCTATCACAGTATGCTCAAACAATGATCAGCGAGCTTATGCCTCGTGGTTATGATAATATGTTTTTCGCGTTGTTCGGAATCACCAATCGAGCAGTAAGTGGCGAACCGTCAGTTAACTCTCTTCTCTACTAACTTCAATTCAATCAAAGTCTTCGATTATTGGTCCGAATGTTATTCAAGCTATCATCAACGATACTCGCAACAACTGGATGGGCTTCCCTTTCCTGTTTGCTGTTTGTACGGGTGCCATGATTGCAATTGGGTTCGTGGATATTGAAAAGGGTCGTGAAGACTGTCGGAAGTTTACCGAGCAACGGAAGGTAGATCGCGTTGTTGCCGAAGCTGGATTGATTCCGGATGATCTTGCGAAGGGACAGGGAGTAGCGAGTGAGAATAATTAAGCTGCAGAGGCTCAATAGTATGGGCAGGTTAATGTCATGCTTCGACCGACTGAAGTATTTTTTTCGGTTAGGAGACATCATATGATCTTGGATATCAGTCTAGCTCAAGTCTGGAATTTGTGAAGCAATGCCCATTTCGCATAGTATAGCAACTGCACATTGCTTAGCTGGGAAGGTGATCGACGATACCAGTTCCGAAGTTATCATCAACGCCGCTTTAGCTGACCGTTTTGTTTATGCTAGAGAGGGCTTATAGCGGCAACAAAGTTTTGCCTAAAAATGGCTTTAAAGTGGACAATTAGTGAACCATGAAAGCACATTCCCCAACTTCCCACCTTGAACGTTCGAAGGCTATATCTCCTATGCTAGATGATTTTAAACGGATATAACTGGATAAATGAGGGTCCAAGCTGCAGTCACACCCGCATAAGAAATCCACGCCCTTCCGATGAGTCAATCACGAGGCCGGGATCCACCTGGCTGGTTGGCCCGTTCTTATAGATAACGATTTCCAGGCACTCATTCTTCAATCATAGTATTCTCTTCTTTATTTTCTTAAATTTATTTTTTTAGTTTTTTTTCCATAATATGTCGATTGAACAGCCTCAAGCCTTGGGGCACTCAATGCTCGACCATTTTCTTCTGGATAAGGATTGGAAAAACTTCAACCATGGTCAGCTTTCATATATTACTCGTCTACTCTCGCACCACTAACATCCAGTTAGGAGCATATGGCGCATTCCCTGCCGTAGTTCGAGCCGAGCACCGCAAGCTCCAAGACAAAGTCGAAGTTGGACCGGACAAGTTCGTTCGCTACCTATACCCCGAATTATTGGATACATCTCGAAAGGCAATGGCCACATACTTGAATGTTCCAACAAACGAGATTGTTTACGTGAAAAGCGCAACGGTTGCTATCAACACGGTCCTTCGAAATATTTCCTTTGGTCCGCAGGACATGATCATCTATTTCTCTACTATCTTCTCAGCTTGTGAAAAGACGATCCAATCTGTCATGGAGACTACCCAGTTGAAAGCTCGGAAGATAGAATGCGTGCTCCCAATGAGCCACAAGGATATTGTTGCGAAGTTCGAGCAGACAGTGCAGCAAGCCAAGGAAGAGGGGTTTAACGTCCGAATCGCTATCTTTGACACTATTTCCAGCAATCCTGGTGTCAGATTTCCCTTTGAAGAGTTGACTGAAGTTTGTCGCGAGCATGGTGTTCTTAGCTGCATCGATGGCGCACATGGTGTCGGCCAAATTCCTATCGATCTTGGCAAAATCAGACCTGATTTCTTCGTGAGCATCACTCACAAGTAAGAACACTTTCCCCCAAAAGTCGGACTGATGCATCATGGAAATCCTAACAACCTAATCTAGGTGGCTCTACAATCCCAGAGGATGCTCCGTCTTTCATGTCCCTCGCCGCAATCAAAACCTTATTCGCACAACAATCCCTACGTCTCACGTCCTCATCCCGATAGAGCTGGAGCATGACTATCCAACCGATCCCGATTCCAAATCATCATTCGAGCTAATGTTTCAAAATACTGCAATCACCGACGACACTCCTTATTTAACCGTCCCAGCCGCTCTGCAATTCCGATCCCGAGTCCCTGGAGGCGAGGATGCTATTTTCAAATATATTCGCGAGATGGCCTTCCAAGGAGGAAATCTCGTCGCCCAAATCCTCGGAACAGATGTTCTAGGAGAGCCTGCATCGGGCAGAGAGGGACCTTGCCGAGCTCGGGACTGTGCATTTGCCAATGTGCGTCTTCCAATCGTTATCAATGCTTCGGAAGCAGGGGAAGAAACAAATAAAACAGCACGATGGCCTATCCTAAGTACTTTGCAAGCGACGAGGTTTGCAGCTCGTCTGCATGAAAAGCTTGTGACGGATTTTTCTGCGTCTCTGGGTATCTTTGTGTATGATTCGGCGTTGTGGATCCGACTGAGTGGACAGATCTATTTGGAGCTGGATGACTACAAGTGGCTCGGGGGGATCTTGAAGGAGATTTGTGCAAACCCTAGAGCTACTTTGGGAGAGGGTACTGAATAGTGACCACGATAGAGATTCCTATTTGAGAATTCATTCAGTATCATGAATATATGCTATAAGCCTGTCAGGAATAACTCGTCTGCTTCTGCAGCATAGATCTTACTATAGCCAGCCATGATAGGCTCATCTGCCTATGAAGGTTCCCAAGTGTGGCCATAGAGAACCATGGGTTCGGGTCAAAGCTCCTTGACTTCGGAATGTGGGGGAGACTTTGTCCTCGTATAAAAACAAATCTTTATCTCGTGAGCAACGCTAACCATGGTACTGGCCAAAAAGAGCTTAGTGGAAAGTCCGAGTCGGCAATATCGTCGGTATTTGGGTATGTAGAGAGCCAGAGTCAGTACTATTGTCTGAGCAGTGATATAATATGCTATGCCTCTGGCTGTCAAAATTTCCTCCGATATCCCTTGGTCCATGAGCGCTGGGTCATGTTCGGACCCTGATTATCTCCCGAACCGCCCCACCCAAGCTTCCCCGCCATAAAGAATACAGATTCCCGGCATCTGAATAGGAACCTCTGCCTTATTGACCTAGAAGCTTATCATGGCTTGATTTTAATGTCTCGAATCTAGACCGTCCAAGACCAGAGTCCCCTCAACTTTTGTGATCCTGAGCAACTTCCAAGATTTCAAGTGTCAGGTATTTGTAGGGCAAAAGTGTACTTTGAAGCAACCAGAAAGGCAGAGAAACTCAATAAAAGATCTGTCTTCTTGGCTCGGATTTTCCGAACAGTTCAACTATTCTTGCACATAGCAGATACTCTTGAGAAGTACCTGTCTTGTCGATCTCATTAGAGACCCGGTTTCACCTTTTAGACTCTGGCTTTCAAGTCTACTAATTGGAGCCACCGTATATTTTATTTAGTAGATACTACCCGGTAATTCTACTGTCCACATAATTGTCTAGACTTGCAGCCTCCAGTCTGTGTGGCGCGACGTATTACTCTGCGTATGGGGAAGCTATGGCCATGATAAACGGGAAACTCTTTGTCAATATTCCCTGTAAGTGGTGACGTTATAGATAATCTTTCGTTTAGAAGCTGTATCACGAAAGAGGTCGGTCAGATTGTGGCTGGATGCCGAGAGTTGATGGAACTGGTCGAGCCCGTCTCCGGAATTCCCTTGATCATTTCGGATAGATTCTCGGTACTTGCAAAGGACTGTACTGCAGCTGTGAGTGGGTGGAAGCAATGGTGGCGAAGTCCAAGACCGGCAAGTACGGGGATATACCGGGTGTATCCTGTACCCCGCGTATTCCCAAACTCAAATTTTGTGGGGTGCCGATGTCCAAGATAGTACGTCTCGTGGGTATAGAAAGGTCTTGGATCCACATGTCTTCTGCAGGAACGCAGATCTTCGCCCTTTTCATTTTGGACTCCTAAACAACATGGCTTCCGTTCGATCTTCAGACTTCCACGAGGAAGTCCACATTGGCCTCAAAACAATCCTAGTTGTCACGGTACGGATATCATGTCCCGTTCTCGGGCTTTTAATTATTGAATGATGTTCTAATCAGTCTTCAGGCAATCAACTTCGCTTATCTAGCCCAACTGATGGCTATCATCGGCTCCGGATTTCTAGCTCAGCCAATTACTGAGCTGTTTAATGAAAGCAGCCTGAGCGTCTGGCCCAGCTCAATTATTACCATATTCACTACTGTTTTGACTCTACCAGTAAGTCAGGCTGCTGACTATTGGGGTCGAAAATGGTTTCTCGTTCTCCTGATGCTCTGTGGGTTCGCCGGCGCTCTTATCATCGGACGAGCATCGTCGATGGCCATGGTGATTGGCGGATTCTGCGTCTTGGGTACGTCTTTTGGTAGTCAATCTCTACTCTTCGCCGTTGTTTCAGAGGTTCTACCACGAAAACATCGACCCATCGCACAGGCCACAGTGAATTTGACCGCGGGACTGGGAGCCGTGGCTGGCCTTCTCATGGGTGGCGCACTGCTCCGCTACAACAACCTTGAGAATTACCGAATTTACTTTTATGTTCTCGCCGGAATCTTCATGGCGTCCTCAGTACTCTGCCTCTTCTGCTACAATCCTCCTCCTCGAGAGGCTCAAGTAGCTCTGAGTACCCGTGAGAAACTGCGGCGACTCGACTGGATTGGTATTGGCACGTTCTCGCCCGGATTGACCTTGTTTTGTGTTGGTCTTGCGTGGTCTCAAAATCCATACTCGTGGTCCAATGCTCACATTCTTGCACCTTTCATCATTGGTGTGGTGCTCCTTATCGCTTTCATCCTGTATGAATGGCGCTGGAAGAGCGACGGCATACTTCATCACGGCCTCTTTAAACGCCGGAATCTCCCAATTTCTCTGGGAATTGCCTTTGCAGAAGGTCTTTCTTTCTTTACCTGCAACAACTACTACCCGTACGAGACTAGTCTCTTCACTGGGGGCTCACTCTGGACCGTTGGTCTTCATTTCACCATCTTGTTCTTTTCATCCGTCGCTTTCGCCCCAGTGGCGGGAATATGGTCGTCCACTAGAAAAGTCGTCCGGAGCCCTCTTCTCCTCGGTGCCTCATGTCTGGTCATCTTCAATATCCTCATGGCAACGATAACCCCTCATACCAATCTCTCAGTCCTCTGGGGATACCCCGTATTCGCCGGTCTCGGACTCGGAATGATTCTACCTATTGTCATGGTGGCCGCTCAACTGGATACACCACCTGAGTTAATCTCTCTTACATCCGGCCTGATAACTTCGATCAGATCCTTCGGATCCGCTATTGGACTTGCAATCAACAATGCAATTATCCATGACTCCCTTTCGAAGAATCTGGCCCCGAAAATTGCGGCAGCCGTATTGCCCTTGGGATTCCCACAGGCTTCGCTACCTGCACTCATCGGTGCCCTTTCATCAGGAAGTGCCGCTGCGGTCCAATCTGTCCCAGGTGTCACCCCAGCTATAGGTATGGCGGCAGCGGCGGCATTCAAAGATGCATACAGCATCGCCTTTCGCAACGCCTGGATCACAGCTGGTTGTTTTGTTTTTGTGGCAGCAGTCGGTACGTAATCGTCACTCAAGACAACTCTCAGCAGTCATTATTCTCGGTTTGCTAATCTGAAGCACTTGTACAGCTACGTTGTTCCTGGTCAATCCATCAAAGGAGTTCAATTCCCATATCGATGCCCCTGCCGAAGAGAAAGTAATTCAAACTCAAGCCGAGATTGAAGCAGGGCCATATCATGATAAGGAGGCTTCACACCACGCACACCATGAGACGATTGACCAGTAAATACTTTCATTTTCAAACTTTGCTTGACACAATAAAGAGATTATAGAATGATCTCTGGGTAAAGTCATTTATATCGCCGATAAACATTGAGAAATACATACATGTTAGTGTATGGGTCAGGGTCAGGTGAAACTGGATTGTTATAGGAGTAACGCCGGGTGCTTTGATACCCCACACGAGAGTCGATCTTCTTTAAGCTCAGTCAAATTCTTTATTTATTCAATCTTTTTCATCTTCAAAACTCCCTTTATGTCGCACCCATTTACATGAATCACCCTGGTAGCTCTAGATGTGCACCTCGCTTTTCTGACTTATCATGTCATACAGCACCTAGGATACTAGTTTCATCAGCTACTGCAAGTAGGTAAGAGCTTTCGATGACTGCAGGGATCAAGATTTATTAAGCAAACTCGATCCAAACAGCCACTATAAATTATCTGAGAGTTGTGTTCTACGGGGGCTACTAAACTACGTCATCTTTGATAATACATAACTAGTTGACTACCTTTTTGGCTAGCATGCTGAGTAATATGTGAAAAGGTACAGAGATAGGAAGAAAATACCATAATGAATGAGATTTAATAGACATTTTGAAGCTTTGACAGCTATTCTAGTTAGGAGACAACATTGTTGCTGAGTAATTTATCCGAGCCTTGCTAACAAAGAGGAAACATGCAAATGGCTTTCATATTTATACCTCAGCTCTCTTCTCACTCTCTGGTTGAGAAGGCTGCTCCTCAGTAACTCCCGCCTTCCGCTGATTCTTAGCATCAACCTGCTTTCGCCACTGATCTCCAAAAATAGTAGTCGCCCAGACACACAGGCCCGCGACAACAAGAAACAAAGCACTGATGGTGCTAAACCACCCAACGCCGATGGCCTCGACAGCTGGAAGCACCACGCCAGAGCCAATTGCAGCAAAGACATACCGGAACATATAATTACCCGCCACAACCTCCGCACTTCGTCCTGAGGACTGCATCACATCCAGACAGAAGGTATTCAGACTGGGAAAGCAGAAGAGCTGTGCAATGCCCTGGATGAACATCGCAAGAACCGGCACCGGAATCCCGCCAACGGCCTTCTCAACCGTCCAGCCGTATATTAGGATGCAGCCTGGGATGACAATACCAAGGAACACGAGACAGGACTTCAACCTGTCTTCAGGAACTCGGGCACCTCCTCGCTTGCGGATCCATTTCTTCACCGTGTGGTCCGCCCAACGTCCACCCATGAACGTACCCACTAGATACCCGCACCCAGGCGCGATATAGAAGAGACCCGATTCGATGGGACTTGTCAGATGAAAACGGGGGTTGAGGACATAACGGATAGGTGTTAGGAGGGAGTACTGGTTCCAGACCAGAGCGCCGGCGGCTAGACCTGCGAAGAAGAGATTCGGGTAGGAGAAGAGAAGAATTCCCACACGTGCGGGGTTGACGCGGTGCCACAGAAACTTGGCTTTCTGTTTGGTGGTCTTTTGAGCTGGGTCTGCTTTGGTGAGGTGGGGGTATGTTTCTGGGAAGAAGAAGAATACTAGTAGTGTGCCGAGGCCGCCTAGTGCTGTTTGGAGCCAGAATACTACTCTCCAGGAGCAGAATGTGACAATGACGCCCTTTTGCATGGGTTAGTTTGCTTGAATAGAATTTGGTCGGGGAATGAACCTACGCCGATGAAAGGTCCAAACGCTGGTCCGATGAGGGTGCCTGATAGGAACCAGCCCAGTGCTGTAGCGCGAGCACGAGGCTCATAGATATCGCCAATGGCGGAGCTACCTACGACCAAGAAGGATGTTCCTTGGAAGGCAGTGAGAACACGGAAGATGAAGTATGCGGGAAGATTTGGAGCCAGCGCGGTGCCTATACTGAAGGCAAAGAATAGAAAAGCGCTGGTCAGGAAGATCTAGGAGATATAATTAGCATCGGGACAGAGCAGATAATGCTGAACAATGACCACATGGTACACTTACCGGCCTTCGTCCCCACACTTGACTAAATGGACCCCAGAACGGAGCCGCGATACCCATAAATGCCAGGTATAAGGCATTGCTGGCATTAATAATACTTCCGGTGGTATTATAGGTCACAGCGACCTCCGGAACACCCGATAGAATAGATGTTGAAGAGATAGGAGCCAGAAATGAACAGAAAGATAATACAGCAACAATCAGTATCTTGCGAGTATGCGAGAAACGTAAATACTGGTCGGCGTCGACCTCATGGAATTCGTCGTCATCGTTGGCCACGGGCATATCATGATGTGATAAGTGACTTTGAACAAGATGAAGGTCGTTTCCAGCTTCAGATCGGCGAGATTTGGTTCTTTGGGGTTGTATCGCTTCTACCGAGGGAAGTTCCTCGATACTAGAAGTCGAGTGTGTCGGAGACATGGTGGGTTCTGATGCTTTTGGCGTGCTATACACGATTTGGGGTAATACAAAGAACGATCTATGTTCACATCCAAGCCATATGCCTTTTTTTGCAATCGAAAAAAAGATCGGGGACAGAAATTAGGCTCAAGTTTCAACCGCGGGATCTTTCCGATGGCATACTGAGGGGGGTATAGTTCCCGAAATCAAAAAGAGAATGCTTCAATCGCAATATAATGTAATGATTTGAAAGATATATGGTCATCGATTGAATTTATTCAAAAGAACAGTGAGTCAGAAGGAAAAGTCTGCACCAATTTGGATCTTCGGCGATGACTATCTTTGGCCGAGGACCGGCGGGGTCACATTCAGTCAAAACGTCGGATTGTAGTCCGTAAGGCAGTAAAGCGTCCATGTTGCAGGACAAACGGCTTGAGTCTGGCTCTTCCAGGGTCCGATCCACGGCATTGTGACCAATGGTTGAGACAGGATAGCGTGGGGACTTTGTTAGTCTCTGCCACAACCGAGTCGTGCGGAAAAGAATCCGATATGTATTAACCGGGCGAAGCGATAAAGCGATAACAAACGGACTTTTGTTGTTTTGCAATATCAGAAGTGCTGGCAAATGCATTAGATATGATATGCATCATGATGATACTGTACACTGATCGTATCGGAGATTTTTTATCTGCCCCTCGATCTGTGGTACCTTGATCCCCACTATGGAGGTCATAGTATTACAAGTCATAAAGTTTACATGTACAGTCACAGTTCAGACGCGCAATCTACCCCAGAAAAGCCCAAAGGTTCATAGGGGGACATGACAGTGTGGCTGTTCACAAGATCGACCAATCGTACCGATAGGCACCGATGCAACTTTGCCATGACGTTATCCTCTGACCGCCAACCGTTGACATCAACTTCCCCCACTTGCTTCAATAGATTTTGGAGTTTCCTGTGTTTCAGCTGTTGACTTTATTTCCTATTTTTCTCCAATTTAATTCTCAAAAATGTCGCCCAAAGAACCCCAGAGCGCCGTCCCCGCCCACAGCAAGGGCTCGTGGACTAGTTTCCTCAAGGTGAGATGCATGCCACCTCTATTTTCGAGTTCCTGCAGTTAATCTTTTTTTTTCAGTCCATCGCTTCCTTCAACGGAGATCTCTCTTCCCTGACAGCTCCTCCCTTTATCTTATCCTCGACCTCCCTTACCGAGTACTCTGCCTACTGGGCCGAACACCCCGAGGTGTTCGTGGCCCCCGCCAAGGAGTCGGATCCGGAGAAGCGGGCCCTTCTTGTCCTCAAATGGTTCCTGACTACTCTGCACCAGCAATACTGCAGTCGTAGTGAGAAGCTTGGTAGCGAGAAGAAGCCTCTGAACCCCTTCCTTGGTGAGCTGTTCATTGGTAAGTGGCAGGGTAATGCCGAGACTGGCGAGACACAGTTGGTCAGTGAGCAGGTCAGGTACGTGGTCTTTCCCAGTCTCAATTAAATCCATAGAATACTCACAAGCAATCTGTAGCCACCACCCCCCTGCTACCGCGTATGCGATCTCAAACGAGAAGAATGGAGTCGAGGTAAGTTTATCACGTGCCCCTCACAATCACAATCATTGACACATGCTCGTCCCACCAGCTCCAAGGATACAACGCCCAGAAGGCATCCTTCTCCAGCACCATCCAGGTTAAGCAGATTGGACACGCTCTCTATACCCTGACTCTGCCCGGCGGCGAGAAGGAGCGATACCTGATCACTCTCCCCAACCTTCACATCGAGTCCCTGATCTACGGCACCCCATTCGTGGAGCTCGAGAAGACCGCCAAAATTGCCAGCAGCAGCGGCTATGTCTCTAAGATCGATTTCTCCGGCAAGGGCTGGTTGAGCGGAAAGAAGAACACCTTCACTGCCAGCCTGTACAAGGCCAGCGAGGGCGAGAAGAAGCCCCTGTACACCGTCGACGGCCAATGGTCAAACACCTTCACCATCAAGAAGGCCGGCACCAAGGATGTCGTCGATACCTGGACTGTCGAGGACAACAAGACTACCCCGCTGACTTTGGCCCCGATCGATGAGCAAGACCTGTACGAGTCTCGTCGTGCCTGGAAGGAGGTTGCAGAGAACATCCAGAAGAACGACATGGATGCCGTCTCCGCTCACAAGTCGCGTATCGAACATGCCCAGCGTGAGATGCGCCGTATAGAGAAGGCCGAGGAACGGGAATGGGAGCGTCGCTTCTTCAACCGTGTTGAGGTTAAGGATGACGATGCTACCGTTCAAGAGCTTGCTCGTTTGCTTGAACTCACTGCGGATCTTGACGGAGACAAGACTGGTGGAATCTGGCGCTTTGACGCTACCCGCGCGAAGGGTGCTCTTCCTCCTTACCACAAGGTTGGTCCTGAGGGGCTCGGCCTTGATGCGTAGACGCCTAGATCTGTTTGGCTATTGAGAGACGCCTAGCCTTGCGCTCTCGTTTTCATTATGGGGTGTTTTCCTTTTTTTCGTGGATCCAGGGTGCCAGGATCACATACTCTCTCCCCCTCGGGTTATCTAGTCCTGCCCCTTAGCCCGATTGTCTTCACATAGAGTTGGCCTTGTGATGTCCTTGGTTATTTGGAGGACCATGTCATGCATTTCGATTGTATATAGTCCCAGTGATCTTGCCACTTGCTTATATGCTTAAGTTGAGCAGATCAATAGTTGCACAACCTAATCAAATGATCTTGGGGTTTTTTTTTAATTCAGCCTCATGTTCGTTGTTCATGTGTAGGACGGACGTCGGGGATGGTGCCGTAGGTAGGGTGGAGCAACGATATATAGTAATGCGGTGCGGGGTCAACCCTTTCTAAATGAAACAAATATTTGAGTTGTTAAGATAAGGCTTTATCGAAATTATATACACCATTCACTTCAAGGTTGTAAGAGAGCAACCATTGATATGTAAGCGTTTAGGCACGAGGAAGCACACGTGGACATGTGGTCAACAGACGAATAACCTTAGAAGGCATATCCGGGTGAACCCGGGATTTAGATTATACTTGAAATATACGAATACAAAACGAAATCATCGAGCTTCTGCCCTAGAAGAATCTATTGAGTCTTGCAATATCTGGTTCGTATAGGTGCGTACATAACTCATCACACTTTTTGAAGGCTCATTGAGCAGAATCCACAATCAGACCTCGGCCATACTCGTGACAATGCATATGACAGAGGACAGATGGAAGAAAAAAAAAGGGACACAGAAAGAGAAACCCATCACCGAATAACACACCCTCAATTGACGTGAGCTAGAGTGAAAAAAAGAAAAAGAAAAAAAGAGAAAAAAGACAAGAGGCGAGTAGGGTAGACAGGGAAAATTGATGGATTTAATACAGACCGCCTCGGGCGTGTAGCAAAAGGAAAATAGCGGAAAAGAAAACGCACCCAGTCCCCCCCAAAAGGAAAAGCCAGCCAAGCTCCCAGAAGAGAGTAGAGATTACACAGATGTTGAGGAAAGAAAGATGAAAAGAAAATGATAGGGGTTTTTGTTTATTGCCCGGACAAGATGTCATCAACTTTCCCGACATATAACAAAACCCGAGCCCGTTTTTGATTTTCTCAAATCACCTGCAAATGCAACGCCATATGTGTATGGCAGGGAAGGAGAAAAAAAGAAATAGTCATTCCCCTTAGTGGCCGTAGTTGTTGCCCCAGCCACCACGGTTGTTGTTTCCGTAGTAGTTGCTGAATCCGGCGCCGTAGTTGTTGTAGCCACCGGTCTGCGAAGCAGCACCCTGGTGGCCACTGAGACCGCCGAGACCGCCGTACTGGGGGTTCAAGTGACCGTAGCCGCCGAATCCTTGCTGACCCTGCTGACCCTGCAGCGGGGGAAGACCAGTCTGGCCCTGGGGCTGACCGGGAGCATTGTTGGTGGCAGAGCCGGGGCGGTTTGCCTGGGCGAGAGACGGGCTAGGGCCACCAGCCTTGGGGGCCTCGAAGCCCTTGGTCTCCTCGGCAGTCACAGGAGCCTGCTGGGCAACAGAGGGGTTCTGACCAAATCCACCGGCTTGGGACCGACCAAAGACGTCCGACATGCCAGTGCCGAAGGCATTGGTGCCAGCAGCGGTCTGCTGGTTGTCGGCAGGCTGAGCGGAGGCAGTGCGACCACCGTAGACCGAGTCACGTCCGGGGGTGCCCTGGTTGAAGGTGGCAGCGGCATTGGCGGGGGAAGAGGTGTGGTCGTAGGAGAAGCCGTGGGGCTGACCGTACATGCCACCCTTACCAGCGTAGGGACCATACTGGTTACCGTAGCCGTACTGGGTGTTGTGCGGCATACCGTAGTGTTGCTGCTGCTGCTGCTGTTGCGGCTGGTTAGGGTCGTCATAGCGGCGAGCATCATCATACATAGGGCGGTTGCGGTTGTACTGGGGCTGCTGGTTCATCTGGTTCATGTACTGAGCGTAGTGGGGGTTGGCGTAGTATGGGTTGTAACCGTAGCCGTAGGCACTCTGCTGGCCGGGCATGAGCTGGGAAGCAGGAGTCTGGTTGGCGGCAGGCATGGTGGGGTTGGGGGTGTTGTGGCCACTGTTGGTGGCATCGACGGGACCGTAACGGCTAGGAGCCTGAGTGGTGGGAATCTGAGGCGCAGCCTCAGCACTCGAGACACCGAATCCGGGAGCGGCACGGGGAGCAGCAGTGGCATTCTGAGTCTGGCCGTAGCTATCGTAGTAGTTGTAGGGGAAACGCTGCTGGTCGGCGGCGTAGAAGGGAGAGTACTCGCTGCCGGTAGTAGCAGCGGGCTGAGTGGGGGCCTGGTTGGCGAAAGGCTCCTGGATCTGCTGCTGGGGCTGGCTAGCAGGAATGGCGAAGGGATCGTAGGGTTTCTGGGTCTCGGAGTAGCGGGCGAAGTCGAAGGAGGAGTCGGCAACGGAGCCCTGAGGAACTGGGGGAAGACCAGGGGCGGGGCGGGCGGTAGGGGTCTCAGTAACAGCCTGAGTGGTAGGAGGGAGCGAAGCACGAGGGGCAACAGGGGAGTGCTGAGGAGGTTGGGCACGGGTCTCGGCCTCCTCACGGTTCTCATCAATGTCGACGGCGTCACCGTTCAGTCCCATACTTCCAAACTGCACAGCAGCACGGTCAACCGCGTGGTTGCCGGGCATCACCACAGCCTGTTGCTGCTCCATGACACGGCGCTGGAAGCCAGGAGCACGAGCACCCTGCTTGTATCCGCTGCCGGGAACGCTGGAGGGAGGAGCACGAGAGGGAGTAGCCTGAGCAGCTGCCACGGGGTCCAGAGTACTACCAACGGTGCTGGCGGCAGTCGCAGTAGGAGCCGGGCCGGACACATCGGGGATCTGTTCAAGGTTTGTCTCGGTCAAGTCAACCTGGGGAGGCTTAGCGGCGGGGATGGCAGGGACAACAGGTTGGATCGGCTTGGCAACGGGGGTCTTCTGAGTCGGGGCGGGGACAGGGGCGGGCTCAGGAGCCTTCTGCTCGGGCACAGGTTCAGGAGCCTTCTCAGCAACAGGCACAGGAGCGGGCTGCGGAGCCTTCTTCTGCGGGGGGAGGAGGAGCAGGCTTGGCGAACAAACTAGCCCAACCCTTCTTTGAGCCTTCAGGAATCACACTGGTCTGGGGTTCCGACTCTGTGGCTACAGGCTCGTTGTCAACCTCCTCTGTCACGTTGGATGTAACGGGCTCGGTCGCCACAGCCGCAGGCACAGACTCTGCAGTGCTAACAATGCGAGTTCCATTTGTCTGAGCACCTGCCCGGCCACCACGGCCACCACGACCCCGGTCTCCACGAGCACGACCACGGCTTTCCAATCCACCGCGACCACGGGCTGCACGGATGGGAGCTGCGTTCGACTCGGCTGGAGTGCTCTGAGCCTCCTTGGGCTTGGGGCGGGTCCGGTCCACAGTCTTCTTCTTGACCTCTCCCCACTGCGAAACATTACCTAAAACAATTGGGTTAGTAACGGGGCATGGAATTGGTGGGATATCGACGCGCTGGATGATATTGTGGTTCGGGGGACCTACCTTCGGTAATGCGCTCAATTGCCTCCTCGAGTTCACCATTTGAGTCCTCCAGAGCGAATAACAAATCCTCATCCTTCCAGTCGGGGAACAACTCCAGAAGAGTGGGCAGAGTGTCAGCATACTTCTTTTTCATCTGGCCAATTTCACCTTCATCAAAGGATGAGAGGTCTGAGCTGTCGGCATTGGATCTGCTGTTTCCACCACGGCCACCTCTGTTGCTGTAGCCACCTCGGCCACCGCGAGCGGATACTCTGCCTCGAGCAGAGGGTCGGTTCTGAATGTCGGACATTGTGTGTGGGTATGTGGGATGGAAGAGATGGAATGGGGAAGGAGGTCACGATGTCGCAAGGGAATCGTGGAAGGATCTTAGGAAGGTAAGGTGAAAATGTGTAGGATGGCACCCTCGCGCAAGAGGAAAAGCACCAGAAAAGGACCACAGGCACACGGGCCGGATAGCAATCCAGAGAGACAAGCAAAAAGCAAGAAAAGCGTTGGTATTGGAAGAAGGGGGGAGAGTGTTAATAGAGGCAAAAGCTAAGTTCTGATGTGTTGCTCCCAGTCACAGCTGGTCTTGGCGCTGCCTGGCTTTTTAGCGAGTGGCGCCTATTGGTGTGTTGCTTGGTCTTTCAGTTTGATGCCTTCAAAGAACAAACACTTATATCAAGAAATTTATTTGAATCTCTAATCATCTACCTGAAGTTCTCCATATTCCTCCTTCCATTGATTCTACGCTGTTGCTTCAGTATCCAATTCACTCCTCATTCACCACCGATTGCACCACTCGGTCTGCTCGTCATCCACTCCCGCCCAATCTTGGGTCTTCACCGCCCACCCCTCGCGGCGATCTTCCCCTTCAGAAGGGGCCAAACACTTGAGAGTTGTCACATCGAGTTGGGACTCACCGCAAATCATGAAGGGTACTTCCATTTTCCAGTTCAAGGCCTGGCCCAAAATCAATCAGCCACTTCCTCGGACACCAAGAGAGTCCCAGCAATTGCTCAACGCTCTCACTTCCTCATTTCGTCGTCAGCTGGACCACGCGTACCCATCATCCCACTCGGACACCCAGGGCGATCGACAGCCCTTGAATACTGATTCCTCACGTCATGCAACCGACCAGCATCTGCATACTATCCTAGACAACCCGCTGTTCCGAATCGTACCGCCCAAGGGCGCCAGTCCGGATCATCATGGTGTCCGAGGTATCGATGAACAGAACCGAATGGCCAAGGACCCCATGCTCGTCTTCGATGAGTTGGCAGCCTCAGGCTCTGTAACGCCGTTAATCATCACCAACTGTTTAAAATCCCAGCTACTCTTAGTACGTTCTCCTGCCGAGGAAGGTGCCAGTGAGGCGATGAAGACTTCTCGGGCCGCCTCTCGCGTGGTTGAATGGTTCTGGGCGTCCGATGGAGCCTCACGGCAGATGTTGCTGCAGTCACGAGCAACCACTTCATCTTTGACCAAGTTCATGGTCGCTGAGGGCCTTCACGACACTATCATCCAGTGGATCAGAATGCTTTTGAGCCGCGATTTGGGCGGATACAATGGCCGGATCACCGATTCAGTCGCCCAGCAAAGCATAAGCCATCTGCTCACCGACTTTATGGATGCAGAACTCCGATATGGAGAGGGACTCGCTTCGGCCCTGAAATATTATCTACGTATCTGTCACATACATTCGATCTCCCCCCAACAAACCAGGACGGGAAAGCCGATGTTGCTCGCAGCTGGAGCCCATTTAAGTCGTGCCGCGATGGACGCCAAACCGTTGACCGAGAAGGTTACCCCTTACGTCTACGACGAATACCGAGAAGTTATTTCTACCCTAGCATCCTCTCGATCGTTGCTATTTGCGAGCGTGTCCCTCTGTCACCCGACCCATCCCGACGCAACACCTTTCGTTCGCTTTGTGGAATCCCTGTCATCGCCCAAAGTCCAGGCTTGGAATGATCCTCGTCGAGACGCTTTCCTTCGAATTGCGTGCGATGCTCTCCGGCTTCTGATCGACCAGAAGAAGATTCGAGATGCAACTAGTTTGGCCCGCAATGTGCATGTCTTGCTCCCAGGCAATGTGACGGAAAATGCTGAAGGATCTCGCATCCGTTCTTCCGTCAGGGAGGAAGGAGATATTTTCAGTCACCTAGAGCTAAGCTTGACCTGAGTTGTCTGAACGAGGTTGGGCTTTATAACAATTATCGCTCAAGAAAGCATATTATATGGGAATAAGCAAACAGGTTCGACAATCAAACCAGAGGCAGACGTCCAACACTTGGGAAGTACTCGTCTGGATTTACCGGGACATGGGAATCACAGATCCAAAAATTCACTGTCAAGTTTAAGGATTGGCCTGACTGGTATGATTTGGGAGGAAATGGGTGTTTTTTATTTCTCTCTGAGCGACAGCGACGTCAATTTCAGGGCCCAGCATCTCTCGGAGCACTTCAGTGCGCCATGACGAAGATCGCTCCAGTACTCCGCACTCAGACCCCACCCGCCCTGCGCCATCCGGATAAACTTCTCCGAGATGGGCTTGGCATACAGGTACCAAGTACATGAGGAATCGAGATTCTGGACAGCAGTAGAATCGGGATGCAATGGGAATGAACAAGCATGTGCATGGGGAAAAGCGGTTATGGAGCGGTTATGGGTGAATTGGCCTAAATCACTGTGTGACGGTGGTCTCAGCATGGGGTCGCAGGGGGGCGAATCGGGCCCAGTCGCATTGGAGGGAATCGGGTTAGCGTCTCCATCTTTCTTAGTAAACGTCACCGCGCAACCTCACCTCTCTCACCCCGACTTAAATCTATTTCTTTCCTGCTTTACTCTACTCTTGTAGTCTATCTGTATTACTTTAATTGCAGTCGCCTTACCCTAGCGATCCCATTTCTTGTCAAATTCACCCTTCCCCAAGGCACGTGCCTCTATCTGACATCATCGATCCACCATGGCCACCGAAGGTGTGCCCGCGCAAAAACCCCCATCGGCTCCAGGTATGTGTTTCATAGCTACAAGTGTGTCCATTCAGGTGAATTGTAGCCGTTGTTGCACTATTCATTTTATTGGAGATACTAGTGTTGATGCCTTTCACGTTTGTTGCACTTCAGTATATGATGACTAAGCATACACAGCTCCAGTCCCCCAATCCACTCAGCCAGTTCACAATGTCCTGCATCCGGCAGAGCCAGAAAGTGAACCCATTGCTGTTGATAAGGTTCAACCGAGTGCCAAAGTTGACGATCCCGAGGCACCATCCGCAGAACCCTCTCTAGATGGACCCGTTGCATCCTCAGAGCCAGAAGCTCCAGTGACAGCTCAGGTAGAGGAAGCCAAGGCCAAGGAAGAGTCGTCCAAGGTGGGAGAACAACCTGAGCTGGACGAGCAATCCAAAACGGAGGGACTCGGAAAGGAAGCGCCTCAGACTGGCGAGAAGCGCGACCTTGACTCTACTACAACCCCAGCTCCAGCTCCTGCCACTGAAGACAAGGAAGAAGCTGCTCCGCCTGCCGAAAAGACGGAAGAGCCTGAGGCCAAAAAACAAAAGCTAGAGACAGAACCGGAACCTGCCAAGGAACCCGTTCAGGAGCCCGAGGCCCCAGCCCCAGCTACAGCAGTTGGCGCCAACGGAGATGCCAATGGAGACTCCCAGAAGACGGGCCGTCCCAAGAAGGAGAAAGTGAAAGAGGTTATCAAGAAGGCAGTTTCCACCGAGGGGATCGGCAGTCGCACTCGCAGCCGAACCAAGGGTGCCTAGGCTCTCCAAGGAGGTTGGAGGCGTGTATGTTTTAATTGAATCTAGTGATTCCCGACAATACTCTGGCGTTGATGCAAAAGTGGTCCATGAGGTCTCCGCTGCCTATAGAGGCACATGACGTTGATGATTATCCAAAACTTAGCTAAAAGCTATGCAAATATCATTATGAGATATCTATCTTGTAAACTGGTACACTCTGTCACATTGAACAAAGGATCTGCAGATACCCCTCTCAAACCACAATAGGCATTATCAACACACATAGACACTATACACTCACATTGATCCTAGCAGCAGTGCCAGTTCAATTATGCCGAGTCCTTTAGCCACCGAGACCTCCCTGGGACCTAAAGGTTTCCAACTGGCGACGGGCATGGATTGGAGCCGATCGGTGATTGTAACAGTATAGCAAGCGCCACACGAAGTTCCGAAGTCTGACTCGATCTTGAAAAATCTATTCAAGACTTAGTCATGACTCAAAAGTTTTAGGCTCACCAACTCACGCCAGTTTTTAGCTCATTTGAATTGATTCTCAGATAAAATGCAGTCCCCTCCACCAAGAGATGAAAACCGCCACAAGTATTATGGGGAAACAGATGGTTAGAGAGAGATTTAAAGCCTTTCTGCTGGTTTCGATGGACCACCAGCCGGTCGAAGAAGGCTCTTTAGCTATAGAGCTGGGGAGACTTTGCTGGGCCATGGCGGGGATAAACAATTGATATTTCCAATGGTAGATAAGGGCAAGGTATTCACGACATCTATCCACCCGAAAACCTTCAAAATAATCAAAAGCGAGGAAGCCACTTTGTACTAGTACTAAAGTGGCGAACGACACTGAAAGACGCGTCATCTAGCGTGGCTTCGTACTAGTCCTTCGGCCAATCTCAAGCCACCAAACATTTTCATAAAAGGCCAAGCTTATCGCACGAAATATCTCGAGCCTTCAGTTGAGCCTCATTCTTGTGAGGGACTTTTCTCTTTTCGTCGAACAACACACCTAAATCGAGGGTTAATTCTGACGTGTCAAATTACTCTCCCTATTGTGGTCCCCTCAGTCATAACGCTATCTCCGTCCTTTTGTACATGGTAATGTCGAGATGCATAATTATAGACCTTCGGCCTACTATTAACCTTTGCAAAGCCCATAAGTGGAAGTGGAGCCCATGGAACGCGTTCAAGCCCCAATCCGGCCATTGGGACTTGGTTTTCTCGTCTAAGTAGACATCATGTTATTTGCTATAGGAATTCATGTAAACATTGCATATGGTATTATATTTGTGCTCTTGGCGAGCGATTGTCAAGAGCCCCCCCTAATGGGGCACCATGGTCCTATTGGCTGCTGGTATCGGCGTTTGAATTATATGTGGTCTGACACATAGCTATCGGGTGGAGCAAGCGTTGATCTAGGAAATAGTATTGTGTAGTATTGTATTGGTATCGGTTGGCAGTGGACTTTGGCCGTTATGGTTTCATTTCTACGCTACTGAAACTTCAACAATCCCATAAAACCTCCTATAAAACATAAGTATTGTATAAGTATAGTAGTTCAATGTCCTGAAATATGGGATCAGGCCTTTTAGATAAATCTTATCGAAATCTTATCTTTATGAGTTTATCAAGCATCTAAGCAGATTTAGCCGCCTCTTCCTCCGCAAGCTGCTTATTCAAAACCCAAAGCAAAGGTCCCTCCTGGACATCCTCCCTCTCCATAAAGACCTCCACAATTCTCACTCCCTTCCCATCCTTAACCCTCTCGTTCTTCAACACATCTTGCAGTTCGCCCACGGTCCTAGCCGTAAAAGTGTTCTCCTTCACAGCCTCTTCATCCGCTCCAAAGTAGTCGAGCGCCTTCGTGTTCCTCCAGGATGGCACATCGTTGTATGCCTGCTTTCTTCCATGGATCACCCGCTCAATAGTGTATCCTTCATTATTAATGATAATAATAAGAATATCCAACTTCTCCTTAATCATAACACTGATCTCCTGCGCCGTCATCTGGAGACTGCCATCACCAATGATCAGAATTGCTTGGTTTCGTGTACCGGACGGCTTGTTGAGTTCTCGCTTTGCGAGCGCTGTGCCGAGGGTAGCGGGGAGCATGAAACCAATTGATAGCCATGTGACGGCAGTGAAGAGGCGCGACTTCGGGGGAGTTTAAAGTGTCGGCCGCCATAGGCTGCTGTGCCTGTTTCTGCGAGAATGATGTCGCCTTCGCGGAAGAGCGGATTAACTAGTCTGAAGAAGTTCTTTTGTGCGACTAGGTCGGTAGATTTAATATCATCGAGAGTAACGACTTGTTTGGGTGGGCCTTGGGCGGTGCTTATACGGGCGGATTCAAGTTTGGCCAAAATGGCGGAGAGGACTCTGAAAGGAGAAATGTCGCGGTAGATATCTGATCCGACTTGGATGGTGCTGTCTCGGAAGGTGATGGCGGCAGCGGGCATGGGGACTGCCATCTCGAAGTAGCTGTTTGTATCGCTGTAGTGTGGGCCGAATGTGAGGACCATATCGCACGATTCAAAGTATTCTTGTGCGGGCTTGTCGCCGAATGATGCGGCGTACAAGCCGTAGACGTTGGAGTAGGACTCGTTGACGAGTCCCTTGCCCCAGACCGAAGTCCATGTGGGAAATTTAGTGGATTGGATGAGGGTATCGAGTTGGTCGACAATTCCGAGCGCTTTGCTCTCGCCATCTACGAGAATGGCGGGCTGTTTCGCGGAGTAGATCCGCTCCAGGATGCGGTTGATGACCTCAGATTCACATGCAGGGCTGGGAGGAACCGAGGCCTTGATCGGGGTATTAAGTCTTTCAGACGAAACAAGGACATGGGGCATGTCATCGGGGAACTCGAGGTAGACGGGGCGACTGTGAATGAGAGCTTGCTGCAAGATCCAGTCGATTTTCTCTGGTGCTGTTGTGGCATCCCGCAACTCTGTTTGTGCGATGGTGATATGCTTTGACATAGCAGCAAAGCGCTTGTACTCGCCATCGGCGAAAGTATGGTGCATCAAAGCGCGATTGTCCTGAAGTGGTCGCGGTGGGGTACCGACAATGTGAATGACAGGCGACCTTTCAGCATAAGCGCCGGCGATACCATTGGCAGCAGACAGCTCTCCAACACCAAAAGTAGTGATCAAAGCAGACAAGCCATTGATGCGAGCATATCCATCTGCTGCATACGCGGCATTAAGCTCATTGCAATTACCCACCCAATGCAGTCCAGCAGGAACAACAAAGTCCAGCAAGCGCAAGTTGTAATCTCCTGGGACACCGAAGATGGACTGAACACCTAGCTGAAGTAGGCGAGTAAGCAGATAATCAGCGAGCTTAACGGTATCGGTGGAAGCCATGATTGAAGTGAGTGTGATCCCTGATAGATGTAAGAAGTAAGTGCAGATCCAAGGGAGCTTTTATAGTAGTCCCCGCTTTTAGCTCTACCCCACCATCTTATCGCCGATTCGCCGTAACCCCGATACCGTCTGTAGCCGAGAACTTTTTCCCTTGCGGACAACACTCCGCTTACCACTCTTGATGGCATCGCGCTTAGCTGCTTGTGAAGCTTGTCGAAAGGCAAAGCTTGCGTGTGATCACCAGCAGCCTGTCTGTTCGCGATGCAGGAATGGTAAGTTTGTGTGTATCTACCGCACCACGCCATTTAAGCGCAAGCGCATCGAGAAACCGAGGTAAGTGGGACCGACCGAACAATGCGACAATATACACATGTATGTCTGGAGTTTGAGAGATGGAATAATAATGAGGCTTCAGCAACTTGTCCTCACCGGATCCATCACCATCTTTTACTCCTCGCCGTAATCCATACCCAAATCCCGGGTACTTGGGTTCCTCTAGCCATGCCGCGATATTCAAGCACATCACTACAGACGGAGACCAGAGCGCTGGCGCTCAGACCGGCGGCTCTGAAGCTCTGAGTCCACAGTGGGTCGGTGATAACCATTTGGTCCTGCAGGGGGCCGATGTCCTCCGGCACCTGCTCACGACATATCCACTATCCGCCATGAAAGAGCTCGTGATGTTCTGGCTCGCCAAGGGAGCGAACCTTGCGCTCGCAGAACCTTTCGTTGCGCAATGCGCCGAAAGTGTGAGCCAGCTCTTTGCCGTGAATGATGAGAACTGGCATTTAATGTATGCACGGCGGTTACTCCACAATTCCGCGCAGCCACTTCAGTTCCATCAATCGATGAACCTGTCCGAATTCTCGATGCAATTTATGGATCATAATTGTCGCTGGGAAACTATCGGCATCTTCTTCGCGGCGGTCAGTCGTGCTACAATCGATATCTCCTTTTTTCCGCTACTATATACCGCGGCGGAAGATCAATATAATCTAAGGCGGCTTACAACGAAGCTTAGTGATTTCGCGCTGGAAATATCACTTTCGCTGGATTGCCTTAATGATTTGCAGTTGATCGCTCAGTATGAGAATTTTATCGTACATTCGTACGTGGATGGCGACCAGAGTAAGCTCAGATTTCCTTCGCTATGCGATCCTTCCTTATAAGCTAATTCACGGAAGGTTATCACTCCTGGCGCAAACTGGGCGATGTCATCTCCTCAACCTTCGCAATGGGGTACCATGAGAATCTCGAGGCTAAACCCGGCATCCCGCGATTTCTAATGGAACTGCGGAAGTCCGCTTTTGCGCGCATATACTCCGCAGACAAGAACATCGCTATCTTTCTTGGTCGTCCCCCACGGATGAACAAACGGTTCTGCCATTTTCAAATTCCGTCTTGCCAGATGGCTCCACCTTCCCATAGTCATACGACAACAGGCACAACAGCAAGCTACAATCGGAACAATAATGATCATACCTGGGACCTTGATTCCAAGCCTGGATATAGGGCCGATTCACGGTGGTCTGCACTCTGCGCATTCCTGAAAGAAGAAATTTGGGAACTATTACAAGATAAGCAAGATGCAGCATGTCTGCAACGAGCCAGGTACGTTCGTTTCGTATTGTATCTTTTCTATCCTCATTCCTGACTCGGATGCTATGCAATAGTGCAATTCAACAAAAAGCCGAAGAACAATGGCTCGCTCTCCCGGCTAACCTCCGTCTTGGGGGTAGTCTAAAGCATTGTACCCGGACTCCATTTGACAGGGATTTTCTCGCCCATGCCCGTCTCCAACATCTACATGTCCTCTTCTTACTTCGCCTCTTGTTATTAAATACCATGACCGAACCAGACATCCCCATCATCGAGACGGCGGGGCAGATGCTCGCGCTTGTCGTGGAATGTATTCTTCTACGGGATCAGTTGACTAATTCTGGTACTGGTCTTATTTGGAAGGTAGGCTCTTTACATCCATCTATACTAGTTGTTTCAGTGCTTACCCTGATTCTGCTACAGGTCGCATACTACGGTCTGCCCGCTGCAGGAATCATTCTCCTTGCGCTCCTAAAGCAACACACGCATACGACGCAGAATATCGCTCGCACGAAAATCCTGCAAGATCTTAGTGTTTTTGTGGCTGAGGTGCAGATTGGTACTATCGTTCGGCCGGGTGATCCGAATTATGCGCTGCTGTCTAAAGCCACGCAGACTATACAGCGGTTCTTGGACTCTTTTCACTCTGATAGTGGGCAGGCTCCGACGGATCCTGGGAGTCATGAGGAGGGAGCTGGAAATGATGACTGGGCTGCTTTATTGAGTCAGGATTTGTGGGATTTCGAGGCGGGCTTTTGGCAGTCTTTGGCGGATCATCCGGCTTTATTAGCGGTTGATCCACCTTTACCTCGTGTTTGAAATCTGTATTAAAGATTTTATCTCTCGATTTGTTCCATTGTGATACCCAAATTCAGTATGAGTCCCGATGTATATATGAAATATTGAGCGTATTCATTGTTATCACTGAGATAGATCAAATCTAGGAAATTCGCTTCTGAAGCCGTGCGAAGGTGACTCTGTATATGTATGACGGGTGAAAAAATGGGATGCAGGACAAAAAAATATAGATGTGAGAAACTCCAACCAGAGACAGGCTGTACAATGCCTAGGTGGGGCAGCAATGAAAATGCCGAAGAACAAGCGTGAGGGGTATGCATGAGGAAATGAACAAATGGAGAGGTATGAGAAGGGTCAGTAGACGTAGTGTACATTTAGTGTAGGAGATCATTGCTGGCCGTGTGAATAATGTCGGCAACACGATTGATCCAGTGCTGGGCGAGAGACCAGTCGCCTGTGTTAATGGTATCACGGATAGCGGGGAAGATGGATGCGTCGTAGCCTGACCATAGTTCAGGACCGAAGATGACGTGGCGAAATTGAGTGCGGTTAGGAATCTAGATAACTATGTTAGTGGAAAGTAAGAAACAGGAGTGTGGTATAGAACTCACGCCGCCACCTTCTCCTAGATCTAGGAGATGCGTGTCAAAGCTAGCCATGCGTAGGTTGTGGTTCACGCGCTGGATTGCCATGACATTGCTCTCGTACCCGCCAGAGCCCCAAACAGTATCATGCCAAACCTGGTTCCATGCCTCAAACTTGACTGCATTTGCTTCCAGCTCTGCTGCTGCGTTGAACATGACATCCAGGTTGACACTTGCTTTCTTAGACTTGACAAACCCTTCAAGGTCTTTCACCCAGCCGGTGATGGCTCTAGCATATGCTTGAATATCGAATGGGAGCATGGGATTTTCAGAAACATCCAATAGAAGAAGACTCCAGAACTGTGCAAGGAGCTTGTGGTACTGGAATCCTGGGTCACCGAATTTCTCCATCCAATCAAAGGATTCGTAGCAGCTGTGGTAGGGGTAGGGCTCGCCCTCAAATCCGAAATCGATACTGGAGGTACCTGCAATGTCCTGGAAAGCCACATAATCACTGCCAGCGCCAAGTGGATCCAGCTTGTTGCCCTTTTCGAGCCAAATGTCTTTCAGTGTTTTATTGGCAGTGGGATCAGAGAGACGTCCGAGGATCTGCAGCATTGAGCGCTCAAACACGGGCGATCCTGCGGCCCGGAACTCAGAGCCAGCTACACCAACATCGACGTTGAGATATGCATATGCATTGCTCCGCAGGCTCTCAACATCCTTTTCGACATGTTCTGTCGAACCGATGAGATTGTACTCTTCACCATCCCAACTGACAAACTCGATGGTGCGAAGTGGCCGCCAGCCGTAATTGAGCAGCTCACCAAAGGCTCGTATAACCTCCAAAAAGACTGCGGTACCACTGCCAGGATCAACACTTCCCAAGCACCAAGAGTCTCGATGGTTGCCAACAATAATCTTCTTGTCGCGCTCTTCGAGCCCAAGAATTGTCCCATGCACGTTGTATATGGGCATTCTCTCTACTTCATCCTGGAGGTTCATCAAATGGACTGTCGGCGAATTCTGATCTCCGGTCCACCATCCTTGAATCTTGGGTACACCACCGATCCATTCCTTCGGGACCTTAGAGCCATGGCCTTCCAGGGCCTGCAACAGTCGCTGCGCATCACGCCAGGCGATCGGAAGACTAGGGATTTTCGTCAAACCCGGGCTGTCTTCAGGTGAAAGCCGGTGCTTCTCATCCGGGGTGGAAGCCCACCCAGGGCTAAGAACGTCTCCCACAACTTGGGACATGAGACTGACCCCGCCTCTTTGGACCCCATCAGCTGGCATATAGCGTCCCTTCGGGTAGGCTGGACCATTGACGAACCCGTCCTGGGCTGGGTCAGAATAAATGATACATCCGGCAGCGCCAGCCAGCTCCGCGGCTTTGATTTTCAAGGCTCGGTCTGGTTCAGTGCCGTAGTATCTGACAAGGGCAATTGCGCCGTCAAGGGAGATACCACGGTCGGCAAGCAGCTTGAAATCCTCCCGAGAGCCGAAATTGGCGTATACCAGAGGTCCGGTCACATTGCCGGATTTGGAATGGCCGTGGAACACTGGGGTTTGCGAGTCATTCTCTTCGAGGGTGGCTTCCCACACCGAAGCAGGGGGATCAATAATAGCCAGCTTGCGACCATCGGCGCGCGGGTAGTTCAAGTAAACCTGGAACTCTTCCCGCTCGACCTGGTCGAAGCCTGCCCGGTGCATTGCCTGCTCGACCCATTCTGCCAGATAGAAGCTACCTTCGGTGCCGGCGATATGAGGGAATGAGGTGATGTGTCTGAGGGTTTCGGCGATGTTGGTGTCATTGATGTTGCCCTGTATGAAATTCTCGACCGATGAGGAACTGTAGGTTTGACCCATGATCATGCGATTGTTGAGGTTGAAGACATCTCCGATGAAGAACACATAGACCAACGTCACGACAAGCATCAGGGCGAATAGCCGTAATAACATGAGACATCCCTGATCCCGCATGCGCGACCGTGCATCTTGGAGATTGAAACTAAAGCGAAAACTGGGAAGGCTCGGTAGGTATCGTTGTAAGGGCCGATGGATTGCGGAGAGGGTTCGGGTGAGAGTGGAAAACCGCTTGGAAAACTGGTGTCTTAATCGGGGCCGGCGGCTGGAAGATGTTGCGGAGTCATCGACATCCATCTGATCTAGTTCCCGGCGTAGTTCATCTGCTGAACCTCGGGATGAGCCCGATGCCGACGACGCAAGGTCATCTAGGCTGCCGCGAACGGACTCCACGGTTGGGGGTTGATAGTGAGAGGCCTCGCGAGCAAGAAGCCCCTGGCGTTCGGCATCGCTGCCATCGCCGAGATGTTCGCGAGAAGACGAGGGTTGACCGGTCGCTTCTTCGTAGGAGGGGATGGGAAGTTCCTGGTATTCGAACTTATCGTCGCCCATGGTGGCACGGGGTGGGCTCCCAGGAGCCGTGGCAAGTGGAGGGCGCGGATGCGGAGATCTTCCAGATCATGATTTATTTGTCAGAAATAGAAAACGAGTGTGCCACATCCCGGAGTCAATGAGGGATGGCTTGGGTTGTGGTTGGCAGGTTGAAGGTTGATGGATGCCCCGGACTATCTCCCTGCTCTCGTCCTCTCGTGGCGCAGTGACCCACGCTTGGCCACTCGTATTTGCCTAACGCGTGTCTCTATGTAACCCATTTCACAATCAACAAGAACTATAGCGACATAAAATCACCGACTAGTTCAGGGTATTTCAACCAACTGGGAAATCCATAATGGACGATCGTCCTTGGTAACTCCTTAATTAAAATGTTCCCACCCATACGGTATACTTGCGGAGTGTCCGGGCATTGATGTTGAAGAATGTTAATCCGGGTATACTCCCCTATACCCCCTACTATAAGGGGAATTTCCAACTCTACAAGTATCTTCAAGTCCCCTATTCACGACCCCTGGAGCAATTGTATCCGAAGTGATGCCACCATGCATATTTATTGCATACGGAGATGAGCGGATCTGATCCACCGCTACCAGGGAAACAAGTGTAATTCTTTCAAGCCTGAACATAGTGGAGCCTGATAAGATGGACTGGATTGTACACCGTAGATTTGGATTCACCAGTTGACCTTTGCGTTCCTGGATCTACCAAGTCTGGTACATACTACGGTTTGGAGATCTTCTCTCGCTGCACCAATCTACAATTCAAATGCTCTAAACTACTACCAAGTTTGGATATCAGTGAACTGAAAGCTGCAGGCATCTCAATTCCAAAATGCATTATGAATTGACCCCAAACCCATCCACTTCGGCTCAAAGGAAGGTGTAGAAGTGGCATCTCCACTGGCAGAAAAAAAAAAAAAAGAAAGGGTGACAGATCGTACACGGTAGATCCGAGTACACAACATTCTCCTTTTTCTGTTATAAACTGGCCCTCGAGTCCAGATTTAACTTCTGTCCAAGATCTCTTTTCCTTTGCATTTTCGCTTTTGACTTGACTTTCTCTTCCCTCGGTCGTGTTATACTCCTTTAAAGATTTCCCATTTCTATACCCCTCCCCCACCATGTCTGCCCGCCCCCAGAACATCGGCATCAAGGCCATTGAGGTCTACTTCCCTTCCCAGGTTTGTGCCCCCGAGTTTGTCCTTCAATGCCATTGAATCGTTTTGAGGCAAAAAACTGACAATTCCTCTAGTGCGTTGACCAGTCCGAGCTGGAGAAGTACGATGGCGTCAGTGAGGGAAAATACACCATCGGTCTCGGCCAGAAGAAGATGAGCTTCTGTGATGACCGTGAGGGTACGTGATGTCCTATCTCAATTGCGCAAAGTCAAAACTAACCTCAATTTATAGACATCTACTCCATGTCCCTGACCACCCTCTCCTCCCTCTTCAACAAGTACAACATCGACCCCAAGACCATCGGCCGCCTCGAGGTTGGCACTGAGACTCTCTTGGACAAGTCCAAGTCCGTCAAGTCCGTTCTCATGCAGCTCTTCGGTGAAAACACCAACGTCGAGGGTGTGGACAACGTCAACGCCTGCTACGGTGGTACCAACGCCGTCTTCAACAGCATCAACTGGCTCGAGTCCTCTGCCTGGGACGGCCGTGACGCCGTTGTTGTCTGTGGTGATATTGCTCTGTACGCTGCTGGTGCTGCCCGCCCCACTGGTGGTGCTGGTTGCGTCGCCATGGTCATCGGTCCCGATGCCCCTATTGTCTTTGAGGCCGGTCTGCGTGCCTCCTACATGACCCACGCCTACGATTTCTACAAGCCCGATCTCACCAGCGAGTACCCTGTTGTTGACGGCCACTTCTCCCTGAAGTGTTACACTGAGGCTGTCGATGCCTGCTACAAGGCCTACGATGTCCGTGAGAAGGCCCTCAAGGCCAACCAGAACGGCACCAACGGCGCTACCGACGAGTCCCAGACCGCTTTGGACCGCTTCGAGTACCTCCTGTTCCACGCCCCTACCTGCAAGCTGGTTCAGAAGTCCTACGCTCGCATGCTCTACAACGACTACCTGGCCAACCCCTCCCACCCCGCCTTCGCCGAGGTCGCCCCTGAGCTCCGTGATCTGGACTACACCGCTTCTCTGACCGACAAGGCCGTTGAGAAGACCTTCATGGCCCTGACCAAGAAGCGCTTCGCTGAGCGTGTCTCCCCCGGTCTCCAGGTCGCCAACCTGTGCGGTAACATGTACACCGCTACCGTCTGGGCTGGTATTGCTTCCTTGCTCAGCCATGTCACCTTCTCCCCCAGCGAGCCCAAGCGTATCGGTCTCTTCTCCTACGGTTCCGGTCTCGCCTCCTCTCTGTTCAGCGCCAAGATTGTCGGCGACGTCTCCACCATTGTCGAGAAGCTGAACCTCAAGAGCCGCCTCGAGGCCCGCAACGCCCTCACCCCCGCTGCCTACGATGAGATGTGCAAGCTGCGCGAGCACGCTCACCTGCAGAAGAACTTCAAGCCCTCCGGTAGCACCGAGACCATCCTGCCCGGAACTTACTACCTCACTGAGGTCGATGACATGTTCCGCCGCAAGTACGAGATCAAGGCCTAGATGGTCTGCTCGTTCTGTTCTTTTGCCGTTGGATATGACCCCTTCCCTTGTTTAGACGGTTCATAAAAGATTCCCCACCAGCGTTTTTCATGAGCTTTGCGTTGAAATAGACCATGCAAAGCCCTTGCTAATTATTGTCTTATCTTTTTTTTTTTCTGTTACGCCAAATTTTTCGGATGAATGATGAAATAAGCTAGAAGCTAAAATATCAATATTTACTGTTGGCTATATGCCAGAACATAATGATCACTTCATTTCTTTTCCCACCTTAGCTGATGAACATAAAAATATATATAATGGCCCTTGGCAGCAATTGAAGCCCGAGTATTGCGACTATCCAGCCCTGGAGAGCTACTCGTGAAACCGGAATAACTTGGACACTTGGGGAATACAAGGAATGTTTCCCAGGACATTCATGTGGACACGTGAACACGCAGACCACGAGAAGGCCATTGAGTCCCCGCTGCAGACCTTCCAGGCAGATTGACACCTGCAAAGTCAAGTACCTACACCCATTCAGCCAAACAGCTTCCTTCGAACCCTTTCAAATTATTCAAAAAGAAAAATTCCGAGGTCCCAAGATCCTTGGAGAAGATAGCCAAAGAAACCCAAATAATTTACAGTATATGTTTGAAGCGCCATGATGGGTCTACGTACTTCCTTGACACACAGCTGAGACTTATAATTACCGGCTTCAGACCAAGATTACCACTATCTTTATAGTAGTAAATGGTAAGTCTTGTTCGACGCGGTAAACCTGTAATTTTGGGTGGGTTGCATATACCCGACAGATTAAAAAAAGAATGATCCACAGCTAAGTAATCAAGACAGTTAGAGGTGAGACGCATGAAGCAAGGGAGAACAGGATCATTCTTATGCGCCCATGCCTAGGTGGTGCTTATCTGCTACTAACTTATACTTGCCGGGACTCCCTACTATTGGGTATATTGTCGTGGGTTCCGGGTCGTCTACATCTTTGTATGTTCGAGTTCAATTTTAATCGACATTTTTACATACCTGGTACGAAAGGAAGGAGGTTGAAGCTATTCAGAACCAAAGTACTCTCAGTCGTATGATCTTCCAATTAATGCAAGGCGATCTTATCATACATCACTAAGAAAATGCACAGACTTGAAACAGAGTAAAGTGGAGTCCACTAGTATGGAAATCGAAACATAAAAAATGTGCATATGAACTACAGATATTAATCTTTAGACCTCTTTGGACTTGAATTATAGCTAATTTAGTACTTGAAACCATGAACAGGTGTTCTGCTAATTATGGGACATTTCGGTGTGAGTGACTGGTCGCAGGAACTTTGCAAAGTGTGTGACGACGATCGTCCGGCGCGTACTTGAGACTTAACCTACATCTCTAGCCGCCGACCAAGTAATCACACTCCCAACTTCCCCTATGGAGAAACCTCCTCGGATCCATCTACCCTGAATTGAAAGTTCTGCTTCATGCATTGTCACAGCACACGCTCTGGCTATTTTTATCTCTCTCTGCTGAAGCTAACCGCCCATCTCCTCCCCCGGCGATTCCTGAGGCATAGCGCTCGCACCCCAGAGTTAACCCCTAGATGGACGAGGCCGCTAATTACCTGACATTTGCGACCTAATTGTTACTGAATTTAGAAGTGTTCGATCACTCTGCAGCACACTAATCCCAACTTGGAATCTGAAGAATACCGTCGAAACTGATGCAAAATATAGTAACAACTTAACGCGCGACTGACCGCTGAAACCGCACTATACCCGGATGGAAGCCCTTTACGGGGTTTCAGTCTACCCTGTCGCGCGACGTGAGGAATAATTGTCGGCAGTTTCGCGTTTCATCGCATGGCAGGCGTGTGGCCCTGGATCGGAGACCAGGATCCCAAAAAAAAGAATATGAGCCTCCGTTGGCGTCACCGTGGAGCATTTCTCCATGTTTCAGGTTATTCAAGATCTGCTTGGGGTTCATTAGTGGGCCCTTATTCTATATCTATATCTGCTTGGCTTGTTTGAGCCTACTCATCCCAAACCATTTAATATCCAAGCATCCTCCTCCACAATCATGTCTATGTCCCTTCACGCGGAAGGTGATCTGATCTGAACAGCTTACTTCGACATACATTCGTTTCTTATTTGTCATTGGGAAACACCTTCCTGTCCCTTCAAATCTGAGGCTCGGTGAAGTTGTCAAATTAACATTTCCCCATCGCATCATGTCTGGGGATCACGCTCGCTACCAGCCTACCACGCCGCCGGGTGTGCCTTATGAGGAATATCTTGGGTCAGGACATAGTCGCAACGCATCTACTTCTTCTATTTACTCGGCTGAATCCTCGCCATGGTCAACAATGACGGGTAACACTAGTCCTGGTCTCTCGCCAGTTCGGCATCATCATGGCCCGGCACTTTTGCCGAAAATTCGACCCCAGGATGTGGTGATTGAGCCGGTCTCTGCTGGTGGCCCTTTGCGCAATCGCCGAGTCTTGTCCAACACACGAAACACCCCTGGCTTTACGCCTTATTCCCTCAGCCGTCCATCTGTTCGGCGAAACCAACCCGATGCTGGGGATAGAATGCCTCTACCATCTCCCATTTCACCCATCATCACCACGAGCCCTGTCAGTCATTCCGCCTTATCATCTCCAGTAACTATCACGTCAAGCAAGCGCAAGGGCTCCGGTCACTGTCGATCTGTCTCAGCCTCCGGTATTGATGCGGCTACTCTGAATCGGTATGGATATCCTACCTACCGACAACTCCCGAAATATGTGCCGCATGTGCAGGCACAAACCTGTCCAACTACGCCAGTCACGCCAGTGACACCAAACATTGTGGTCTATCCATCTCAACCCCAGCAACCGATAGTGGAGGTACCTCGGCTTGCTCCTGTACGCACACCACGTCATCCGTTGACTGTACCAACACCTCAGTACTGCTACAGCCCAGTCCATGGACCTCAGGGATCACCAATGCACCCAATGACTCCTCGCGAAGACCTCCCTCCCCCATCTACCAACTTGATCTCGTATTTGACCTCTCCCACCCAAGCAGTCAACTTGGTCCGTAACGTTAGCGTCATCCCTACTCGTGGAATGCATGACTACTTCTGGTGGGATATCCGTCAGCTTCGCAACTGGACTTCCTTCTCCTTTGCCACTATTGACGCCATCCACGGACTCACCCAGCTCCTTAAGACCGAGATCCCTGGAACACTTGCTCCACCAGTAGGCGTTCCCTCCTCGCGTCTATCCCCGGAGTCCGAACCCGGTCTTGTTGCCCTAATTCGGGACCTTTATGCTCCTCGAGTCAATGCAGCATTAGCTGTGTCCCAAGGCGCAGAACATCTCCAACTCCACCCAGCCCCGGATATCCGTCATACCGGGCACAAAAATCACGGGCACCCGCATTTCCTAGCCAACTACTCCACAGACACAGAATGCACCAGCGCAGGGCTCCCACGAGGCCGACTAGTAGGCATAGTCAAAAGCTTCGACAGATGGAACTCAGCCATGCGCAATGAAGCTCCACACCGCCGTGTCGAATACCTAAACGGCCTAGCCCATCTGCAGCGATGCATGAGGGAACATTCCTGCCGCTATGGCTTTATTATCACCGAGATCGAACTCCTTTGCGTCCGAGCCGGCTGCGATGATGGCTGTGACGTCCCATATTTCGGGTACCTCGAAGTCGCAGCCCCAATCCCACTGAAAACAGCAGCGACAAGCCCCCCCGTCTATGCGCGATATCCCGGCCCTAGCAACACCCATCAGCGCACGCTCATTCTCCGCTTCTTCTCACGGCTCGTCATATTCACGGCATCCATCACCTGTCCCTGAGTCTGAATGCCTGGAAGATCATTATCAGACTCCCATGACTGCAAGCTTGGCGCTGTACTTCTTGCTCATGCTTTCTAAATCCGTTCCACTTCCAGATCAGCCCTCCGCCCACCTCAACGTCGGCGGTCCGGGTGCCCTTACCCGGCAGCGTACCCTCCCTGAACCCAAAGATAATTGGATTCCTGAGCCCCAGATAGGCGAGCGTCGTGACGCTAAGCGGGTTCGGGGATGGGTTTGGCCTCAGGATGCTTGGCATCGTCGGGAAGGGGGCGGTGTTCCTCGATCAACAAGGAACATCGATATAAGGGCGAAGAAGTGGCATAAATAGGTGTTTGGCTTTGGGTTTTGAGGCGTTGGAAGGTTGTGTGGTATTTTTGTCTTTTTTGATACGTTTTCTTTTCTTTGTTCTTGTCACATTTATGCTTTGGTTCGGGTTTTTCTATTGGTGGCTGTTTGTTAATTCCCCCTTCGTTTGTTGTTGATAATGTAGAGCGTTGTTATTTGGACCCGCCGAATCACTATTTGGACACATAATGTTCCATTTTGGAGACAGATCGTATATTTATCAAACAGTAATATTTTATATTTTAAATCAGTTACCATACAACCACACATTTCGAGAGATCATCACATGATCTTGTTTCAATGTAGTTGACGCTTTGAATAAGGCTTAGATCTTGGTAAATAAGCCTCTGTTCAAAGCCTATACGCACTTTGAACTAAACAATCAGTATTGAGAGTAGATATCAGGAAGTCAAGGTGTATATTAACCGAGACCGCTGATAAAGCTATATAGGGGTGTATTATACATGTATTATATATGCATATGCACCTCAAAGCCCTCTTCCAACACTTCAAATCTGCAGGTACTGGGACTGACAGATCTGGGGTTTGACGATATCCAATACCGCATCGATGTGCGAGCAGACAACAGCCTTCAATTCGCGAGACCAGGCTTCCGGGTTCAAAACTTGGTTAATTCGTGTTTGAGTGATGTATTACATGTAGAAGTTTGGCTGCATACCCTCCGCGTGATGTGCGTTGCTGGATATATATATTGAAGTGACAAAAACAGGCCAATCCGCCGATGCCTGGAAGTACATTCAATAATTTGGAAATTTAACCTGTCATTATTGCTCCTAATAATTCGGTAGCCGACCAGTATAACGAGGGTCGAGGAAGTGGGCTTGGCAGAGTTTTTTGATTTCTTATTGCTGACGCAAATACAACACACTTTGCGTATACAGAAAAGTGATCCAACCTTTATCCGACGATTGAGGAGTCGCTTCTATACTTCAATTTGTACCAGCTAATCCCTATGACACTTGATGTATAATTTTAAATCCCTTACTGACCTCCATCTCTCCAACACTAGACTCCAACTTTTGACCGACTGTTCGCGCCACCTCTCGTCTCTTGATAGTGGATAGACAGCCTGAGTTTCGAGAACACTTTAAACACCAACGCAGACATAGTATCCCAGCCACAGATTGCTACACGCCGCGTCGATAAGAGTATTCCAAGTACGGAACTGCGCCAACGTGATCTTCGCAGCAGTGTTGATCGAGTAACAGCTGTCGCCAGCCTGGATCAGGTGGTAGCTCTTGCAAGCTGCAACAATACCCGGCATTTGGGGTGTGGGGCCTGAGGGCTCGGTGGTGGGCTTGGGTGCTGGGGTAGTCGTTGCGCCGGGGACGTGTACGCAGACGTAGTAGTCTAACCATAGATTTGTGCATTCTACAGATGTCAGATTCTTATACCAAAGATCATAAAAGCTCCGAGTGCACAAAGTGGAAGTAAGTGGAAGACGTACTTTCATTGACCTGACTGTTCCAGCTCCTGAACTGGGCCTCGCTAATGCCGTACTTCGCCGCAATGGTGTCACATTGGTCACCGGATGCCACCTTATAGAAGCCATTGCAGTTGCTGGCGATACCGGGCATAGTGGGAGAGTGATCAGATGCAGAATCGGTGGTGGTTACAGCCTCATTAGTGGTAGTGGTCGTTGCGCTCGACGGGTCATCTTTGACAGTGCCAATCACGCAGTACGACTTGCTGGTATCCGGATTAGGGCAGGAGATCCCAGGATTCAGCTGTTGGAGGTTCTCTACAGAGAGTCCCCAGGAGCTGGCAAAGCTCAAACATGTAGCTCCTACATCAGCAGTCGTCGCAAAATCGCAGTTGACAGCCCGGTGGCTCAGGACCGCAGCCATTGCTGGGGCTGCTCCGAGAGTAAACAGATAAGTGAAGCGCATTATGTCGGTAGGACTGAAGTTGGGCGAGGGACGTTTTGACTCCTGACTGCGATCTCTGTCAAACTTTATACATCCTGGTCGGGCCCTTCAAGTCCCGAGGAGGTACTATTCTGTCTGATCCGGTTGCATCCATGTCTCTTAGCGTGCTTCCCATCCTTCGGAGGTTAATTGACGCCGATGCCCTTGACTCATTTCAATGTTCGTACCTTTTTCTACACGTGGTCAACCATTCGAGTTACCACCACAGCACCAGACTGTTGAGTAGGCAGGATGGCCAAGCTGTAGTGGTCGGGTTTATTCCTCAATGGAGTATAAGTGCCAAGGTTTGGGATCACAACAAGTGCGGGAGAGCCCGCTAGAGCCGCAGGGTAGCATACATGGCCAGGAAGAGACCTTAGTCGCTCGAACCGAGAAGCACGGGTGTGAGTCGACATGTAAGTGCAAGCTAGCGTCAAGAACTATCTCCTATGCAATGTAACGCTGCACTCCTGGCCGCGGAGAGCCACGCCAAGACTGGACCAAGACCCTGCCAAGCCTGTGGCCGGCCCTCGAATATGCGCTTTTCGTCCAATCCACCCGTGAGAACTTTTAAGGGCCTTCTCGCCTGTGAGAGGCCAGCACGATAGCCGCCAAGGCGCGACCCCATGCGGCCAAGGATTAGAGGTGCTACCTGGTCTTCCACTGGACCCTGTCTCTAATTCCTTCTCTTCGAATGGCGCATGACCCTTTTTTGGGGGCACCTTGCCTTCGCCGTTGATTGCCACATTGAAAATTATATCGTATGCTAATGATCTGAGGCATACTACGAGTGCTTCTTCCTTCAAACATCTTGACGACCTTGCCAACGCGTACGCGTGGAGATCTGATCCGCTCTCAACATGCACTTTCCTCGCGCGAGCTGGCTGCTCGCTGCCTGTATAGGGAACATCGTTAGTGCTACAGACACTGGTGTACTGGAGGTGGACCTCATTTTCCCGCGAAACTCAACATATGCGCCCACAAACAACTTCCCCGTCGTTTTTGCTTTCCAGAATGCCCAACGTGCGCGATACTTGAACCCTTCGATTCAGTATTTGATGTGGAATTTGCAGACCGATCATACATCCTTCACGCTATCTCATGATCTCGGCTGGAAAAATTGGACCGAAGATACCTACCTCGCACACGAGGTCATGAGCTTCCCGAGCGAGGAGGGTCGCTACAAAGTCAGCTGGTCCCTGACCTGGGACAGTTGCGACGAAGAATCTTTCGAGAACCCAGATCGCATACCAAGAATGGACCATAACAAAACTACCTGGGCAACCTATTTCTCCATCGACAATTCTGCCCCCCAAGTGGATCTTGTTGCTGCCACAGCCAACGAGACGTGCACAAATGAATATGGCATGATAATCAATGTATCTGACAAAACATTGAAGGTCCCCTCGAGCGTGGAGTGGTCTGCCAAGGCCTGGAACAATGACACCTGCGCGGTGATGGCCAACTCTACTTCTACTTCTACGCCGGATCCTTGCCGAGTTCATATCGACAAAGCCGCTGCTGAAAGCATCAATGCCTCCGTCACAGCTCGTGTATGCAGCGGCATTGACCCGCCAGACTATTGCGAAAAGAATGCCGCGACACAGTTGGCTGTCGCTGGAGTTTCCTGCTTATTAGCTGCAGTTGGGGCGTTAGGCTTCTTTCTCGCCTAAACAGGCCCTTGCATGAGGCTTCGACTCAGTGGGGATCTGGAGATGAAACATTACTTCGATTTACTTGGATAAAACCCTTGACTTATCTGCATACACACCTGTCCTCCATAGTTTCTTCACCTTGTATCGGGTTATATTATCTACATATTATTTTGCGGCCTTTCCGTCTAATGGCGAACAGATATGGAGTCAACAATCAGTAAGGCATTTCAGTTGATAGAAAGAGAAATAGAACCCAGCCAGAGTTTAGGATATATCGCTTGACATACGGCAAATTCAGTAGTCATAACCTTGGAAGCATTGATAGCCAGGCAAGCCATTCTCGCAGCGGTCCTCATACCTTTACCCAACGGCTGAGTGGTATGATCTTTGCCAGCTACTTCAAACTCATTTAGGAAGCGGAATATCAATGCTAAGACTAAACCCTGTCCCTTGGCACCGCACGAGTGCCTCCGCACTGTAACCCAAGACCCGTAGCCAATTTCGGGAGTTCAGATCGAACGAACCCTTAGGGCTGGAAAGTGAGCGGTTTTCCTGTAGAAGCCCCCGAGGCTTCCCGAGTGTAAATCTTGGCAAGTCCATGCCAATTCTCAATTATCTTCGACGGCCTCAATCCCCTGGCATGGCACCCTCGGAGTGACCAAAAATTGGGGTTTCTCAGCTCCAACAACACAGCAACCCCAATTCCAATGCGCCCATATTTCTTGGCATTTACTCCTTTGTCTTGGCTGATTTCTGCTATGGCGGAGGTACTAAGACGCTAATAGTGGCTAGGTGCTGAGTAGAATTATACAGAACCTTGAGATGCGTTCTTGATAGTCTTATCCTTGCTCATGGGTTCCATTCATGGGGGTCGAAAGTGAGTTTCTGAAAGCAGTGGTGGAGGCCACAGAAACACACCCGGCAGTGATAGTGCTATTAGGTAGGCAATCCACATTTCTCGCTAGACTTTGGCCGATAGTTCCGGACACGATTGAGCGAGTTGCGAAGCTGTTACCAGTGCAACATGGGGGCCAAACACAGACGACGGTCTGCCGAGCCAAGATAAGCTAGGAAATGAACTGGTATCAGTTGTGGCCAAAGCTGAAGGAACGGGGATCGGTACAAGGGGTAAGAGGTCTACGTTGGAGGTTCGAGAGAGAGAGTAGAACCCGAGAGCCTCGAGAGATATAAAGTCCTCTCGGCCAATTTTTCGGCATTTTAATTGTCCATCGCTCATTACACTGTATATTCCATTTCTGATACATTCTTTCTTTTGACCCTATTACTACTTGGATTATCCAAAAGTTCATTCGTTTTCTGTTATTATTATTTATTTCCCTCCTTTTCTATCATCGCTCGTTTGTCTGCTTATAAGTGTGCGGAAAATGGTGATATTGTCCTTCGCGGCGGCACTTAGGGCTGGGGTAATTGGCCTCCTGCTCGTCGCAGATAGAGCCATAGCGAGTCCTGGATTCAAGAGCTCCGTGACCCCAAGCTATGAGCGCGCGAATTTCTGTCCCGAGAGATGCAGTGTTTCCGGGCCAGATTCAGGAAACTGGTCTGTGTATCCTGATTTCCACAAGATAGGGAAATGTAAAGAGACCATGTTCTACGACTTTTCTATGCACGACATTGTCGATGACCGGGATGAAAAGCACAAAATTTACGCTTGCTCGTCTTTTGGCCCTGACTTCTCCCAAATCCCCGCTTCTACTAGGCAGGTTGCTCCTGGAAAATCCGTCGATGTTGGATTCGAGATGGGCTGGTGGGGGGAAGGATTTGGTCTTGCCACTTCGGGATTGCGGTCTCTCGTCAAGCAAATTCGCCACTATGTTGATAAGGGCCATGGAGCCACAGAGAGTCCTCTCATCATCTATGGCCAGTCAGGTGCTGCAACTATAGGTCTCTATATTGGGAAAGGTTTGCTGAACCAAGGACTTTCTCAGTCCGCCTTAAAGCTCTTTCAAGACAACGTGGACAATCTTACCGTCTCAACACCTACATTAGCCATGCAGCTCTGCGAAGAGAATTATGACAGCACACACATATTTGGTCTCATGGCCACTAGCAATGGCACCTTTACCTCTATACAGAACGCTATCAAGTCTTGGTCTCAGGGGACATGTTTGTCATTTACTGGGTCTACCAAGCTCTCTGGTTCAGTCACCTTCACCACGCCAATTCTGAGCGCGAACCGCACCAGCGCCACTGCGCATAGCAGCACAAGTCCCATTGTTGCCACTTCCGGAGCTTCGAAGCTTCACACTCGTGCTGAGTGTCGCACGGTTCAGGTCGACTATGGCAATGGCTGTCCCGAGTTGGCGGTAAAGTGTGGCGTGTCAGCAGCGGACTTTACGAAGTACAACCCGGGCAGTGGATTTTGTTCGAATTTGAAGCCCAAGCAGCATGTCTGTTGCTCCCAGGGAACCCTCCCAGACTTCAGTCCTAAGCAAAACGCGGATGGCTCATGCTATGCCTATGAGGTCAAGGCTGATGACAACTGCGACGACCTTGCGGCCGAGTATAGCATTACTAGAAAAGACATTGAAGATTTCAACAAGAAGACATGGGGATGGAACAGCTGCGCTCCTCTGTACGCGAAGACAGTGATGTGCTTGAGCAAAGGGACTCCGCCATTTCCTGCCGAGATCCCCAATGCTCAATGTGGTCCTCAGAAACCAGGATCGAAGCCGCCAACCGATGGCACTGATATTGCCGAGCTCAACCCCTGTCCGCTGAATTCGTGCTGCAACATCTGGGGCCAGTGCGGCATTACCAAGGACTTTTGTATTGATACCAACACCGGCCCTCCAGGAACCGCCAAGAAAGGCACCTTTGGCTGTATTTCAAACTGCGGAATGGATATTGTGAAAGGTAGCGGATCCGGCGCCGTCAAAATTGCCTATTATGAAGGCTACAATATGAAACGGGACTGTCTGTTCCAAGATGCCTCCCAGATTGATACCTCACAGCACACGCATATTCACTTTGGCTTTGGCACGTTGACCCCCTCGTTTGAGGTCGAAACTGGTGACATGTTGTCTTCATACAATTTCCAGGAATTTAAGAAAATTGTGGGCACCAAAAAAATCCTTTCCTTCGGTGGTTGGGATTTCTCGACCATGCCCGAGACGTATCAGATTTTTCGCAATGGTGTTAAGCCCGCGAACCGATTGAACATGGCTCAGAAGATTGCAACTTTTATCCGCGATAATGACCTGGATGGTGTTGACATTGACTGGGAATACCCCGGCGCGCCCGATCTTCCAGAGAATGATCCAGGAAGCGCGGAGGACGGCCCTAATTACCTTGCTTTCCTAGTCGTGCTCAAGAACCTGCTTCCTGGCAAATCAATCTCCATCGCTGCTCCCGCCTCCTACTGGTATCTGAAACAATTCCCAATTGCACAAATAAGCAAAATTGTGGACTATATCGTCTACATGACCTACGATCTCCACGGCCAGTGGGACGCCTATAGCGGTGACTCCCAAGAAGGCTGCAGCACCGGTAACTGTCTGCGCAGTCAGGTCAATCTGACCGAGACTCGACAGTCATTGGCAATGATTACTAAGGCAGGAGTTCCCGGAAACAAGGTTGTTGTCGGCGTGACTAGTTATGGACGTGCTTTCAAGATGGCCGAAGCAGGATGTTACGGACCCAACTGCTTCTACACTGGTGACCGGCTGAACTCGAATGCAAAACCAGGCAAATGCACCGCTACCGCTGGGTACATTGCCAATGCTGAGATTGCCGAGATATTGAACAGTCCAAAGCGAGCCGTTACCCAGCACTTCCTCGATCCGAGTAGCAACAGTGATATTCTCGTCTACGATGACACCGAGTATGTTTCGTATATGAGCGACAGTACGAAGAAGATACGTGCTGCTCTTTACGCAGCCTGGGGTCTGGGAGGAACTTCAGACTGGGCCAGTGATCTACAGACGTACAATGATGTGCCCAGACCGTCAGAGAACTGGAATGCCTTCAAGAAACGCGCCCTCGCCGGTGAGGATCCCAAAGTAGATGACTCGCGGAACGGCAACTGGACCAATTTCGACTGTATGCACAAAATGGTGGTACATCCGAGCGAGTACACACCCTCCAATCAGTGGAAGACCCTGAACGCGGACGCAGCCTGGGCGGATATCGTGAGAATCTGGACGGACACGGATCAATACAAGACGGCCTTTGACTTCATGCAGTCGGTGACAGAGACACTCGGCATGGGGAAAGACCAGAACTGCGGTAAGCTGACGGACGACAGCTGTGGGGTTCTGGACTGCCCCAATAGTGCCAACGGCGTCACTTCGGGGCCTGCAGCGCAGCTGATCTGGAATTGCTTGGTCAAGATCCACATGCTATACAAGGACTATCACGACAGTCTATTCGAGGCCACTATCCTGGCCAGCACGGCACTCGATGACTTGGAGAACAAATTCGCGCCGATTCCCCCTGAAGAGGATAATACCTGGCTATTACTGTTTATTGATCTTCTCACCTTGGGAACACTCGGTACTGCTGGGCCTTTCTTTAACACAGTCCTCAAACGACTTCCTTACTTCCTGGAGTCAAGTGTTCTTGACAACGTTAAGGATACCACCATGACCCTGATCGGACAGAGTACCACCATCGCGAAAGATCTGATACCCGACAAAGATTCTCCATGGACGCCGGAGTCACAGGATGCGTTCTCGAACTACATGGGGCAGGTTGTCGAGCGTTGGGCCAACGTTTCCACTATTTCGCTTGGCAAGATGTTTGATGGACAGCCAGATTCCATCAAAATTCTCGAAGATACCATATCCAATGGAAGGCTCCTCGAGACGGGATTGTTTGAGCAAAAACCCCCAGCAGGTGATGAAACCACCGATAAGAATGAGCTGCGCGCCAACATCAAAAAATGTTTCTTCGGCTATGCCATCCCCAGTCTCTGGCATGTCTCGAAGAGCTACGCGTTTATCATCGACGCAGGTCATGCCTGTGGAGGCAAAGAGCTTACAGACTACCTCACAGACGACACCATGTCGAGCACTGGTGGCTGCATCGACGGGCAACAGTACTACCTTGTCTATCCAGATGGTAACGCGGTCGAATGCAAGACTGTGTGTTACGACAAAGGTCCCTGTCAGAAAGTGTGCTCTGACAACAAGTTCTCCATGCCTCCCGGTCTTGACTCCCTTAGCGACGGCAACTTCGGCGGCATCACCAAGGAGGATCTGATCAAGGGCTCGGTGCGTACATGGAAGCAGAATGGCAAAACAAACGGCGGAGGCTCTGCGGATCCCACCAACAAAGGTACAATCGACAACCTATTGGACGTGGATGTAACGACGCCCGGATTCATGCGCATTCCTGTTTGCAGCCCTGAGCGCGCCTTCAAGTCCTGGGATACCGCCGATAAAGGTTCCAGTGATAATTACCCGTGCGACATCCCACCGGGCAAGGACACCTGTGGTGACTCTACTTTTGAAAATCAAACTAGTGGTGGATCGCCGCTGGTTGACGACTGTATGGTTATCATTCAGAATATCCAGGGTGATGCCAGCACGGACTATACTACGCAGGTTGTTGGCAAGAACCAGCGCGAAATTGCCTCGTTCGGGACATGTGCGCTAGGCGTGGAAGCCACGAAGGTGAATGGGAATGTGAATTTTGTGGTTGGGGGGCAAGATGTCATTGATCTGATCAATGAGTCGGTCAAGCGATTTGCCAGCGATGGCAAGGTCGGTGCAAGAGGTAATATGGATTGCAATGGAAATGTCCATTCTCAGGCTGTTCTGTGGGGAATCTATCATACTTGAGAGCAACTGAACGTACAAGCTGTATAGTAGGGTTTGGTATATGTATATCTTCAAACTGTGTCAAGTCATAGAAACCCCCGCATAAGCAGGAATCTCGGAGATCTCTAATGTCTGAAGTTATCGGCAACAAGGCAATAATCGGTATAAGAACGATGAGCTGTGATTTAGATATATGATATGAGTTCTAGAATCATCCGATCTCCGCTATATCCATTAGTACGATATGCGCAATACTGCTGGGAAGCTGGAACTGGAAGGTCTTCAATAAGCTCCAAGGTCCCCATGGGCTGACAGCCTCTAACCGCCGATCCGATCCACATTACTGTGGGGCGGTGCCCTCTTCTATTGAGCCTTAAGGACCTTGGGAGTAAGAGTACCTCGATAGCCAGCGTGCGCAATGAGGACATTGCAGAATGGTCAAAAGCTGTGCTACTCATATAAAAGAGAGAGCCCCTCGAAATTCTCCAAACGCACTACTTTACCCGATAATTTATCCCCTCTATCGCAACTTCTATATGTGGTAAGGATTAAATCGCTCTAATCACTCAAGATGAATAGCAGCGAAAGCGAGATTCACGATGTAATCATCATCGGTGCCGGACCCTGCGGCCTAGGTGTCGCTGCCCGCATCCACGAAGATACACCCTCGGCCGTATTTACCGATGAAGAACACCAGCGATACCACTGGATCAAGAAACATGCAGGAAAGATGAATCTCATCCAAGCAGGCCGTACGAAGAAGAATGGTGTCCGCGCAGAAAAATGGAATCGCGGACTGAAATGCTGTGATGGAGAAGGACAGACGCCAGACAGACAGCGCAGAGCATCATCAGACTCGGTATCATCTGTTCCCTCGCTTGCGTCTTCGACTTCTTCCATTTCGTCTCCTTCGTCTATCTCGACGCTTGTCCTGGATGGATCCGGTGATCAGTGGATGCAGAGGTGGAATAATGCATTCCGGACGTTGGAAATCAAGCAATTGAGGAGTCCGATGTTCTTTCATGTTGATCCTGGGGATCGGGATGGAATGCTTGCTTATGCGCAGGAGATGGGGCGTGAGGGGGATCTTTGGGAGATCTCTGGGTGTGTTGGGAAGGATGTGAGCAAACATAAGAAGAAGAAGAGGAGGCAGGGTGGGAAGAACCAGTGAGTATCTACATGTTCTCCGATGTCTTTTCAACCGAGAGATACTAACAGAATTCTCTTCATAGAACGATTGGAGTCGAAATCGATGAGCGAGATCGCAAAGACTACTTCTCCCCATCGACAGACCTCTTCACTGACTACTGCAATTCTGTTATCGACCGATACGGCTTGAATCGCCCCGACCTGATAAAGAAGGAGGAGGTTGCAAACATGACATATGACTATCCATCTGATAGAGGAGACGCGCCAGTGTCAGACGAGAAGATCTTCACCTTGACCACGACATCGGGCTTGAAATTCTATAGTCGAGCTGTTGTCCTCGCCATTGGTCCTGGCGGAGCGGGCGTGTCCAAGATCTACCCATGGAGGCCTTCCAGTCCGGAGCAGGGCTCTAATGGATGCTGTCATAGCATGGAGATCAAGACATTCCCGAGTATGAACGTGCGCGAGAAAATCCAGCGTCGACAGCAGACGAATGTGGTCGTTGTTGGAGGTGGACTCTCGTCAGCACAGATTGTGGATATGGCCGTGCGGAAGGGGGTAACCAAAGTATGGTTTTTCATGCGCTCTGATCTTAAAAGTGAGTACCCATAAGAATTATTTCCAATACTGGGACGGGCTGCTAATCTATCAACAGTCAAGCATTTCGATATCAGTTTGCCCTGGATGGGCAAATACAAGAATTTCGAAAAAGCGGCGTTTTTCTCTGCAGATACTGACGAAGGTTCGTGAAGTCAAGAATGTGATCTGAACCCACCATTAACACACATTTAGAACGTCTTGAAATGATGAAAACCGCTCGGAACGGCGGCAGCATCACGCCCCGTTTCACGAGGATTGTGAAGCAACATGCCGCGCATAACCGTGCATCGATTCATACCAACACAGTGATCTCATCGCATAAATATGACCCAGAAACTCAAGCATGGACCTTGACCACGGACCCTCCAATCCCAAATCTACCTCCAATCGATTACATCTACTTCGCGACTGGAGCCCGCGCTGACGTGCGCGAGATGTCTCTATTAAGTCACATGAACGAGCAATACCCCGTCGAGGTCAAAGAGGGTCTACCATGTCTAACAGAAGATCTAATGTGGAGAGAAGACGTACCACTGTACATGACCGGACGAATGGCCGGACTACGTCTAGGACCCGGAGCGCCCAACCTCGAGGGCGCCAGAATAGGCGCGGAGCGAATCGCGTGGAGTCTAGAGGAGGTATTAGGGAAAGACAAGGAGGTGGGGGAACAGTGCGAGGGGTTCTGCGGGCTGGGGAATCGGTATGCGTCGTTACTCGGAGAATCGGACGAGTAAGATTGAAGTTAGGGCTTGATCTGTTTGGAATTCTGAATGATAAGCTCCAAATGTTCCTAGGGAAAAGCGTAAAAGTAAAACGTAAAACTAATTTAGAACACAAGATAATGATGTAACTCCTTGATAGATTTATTGAGAGCAGATTATACTCTGTGTCCATCTCATGTGCCCAGTTTCTGAAAATAAGAGGTCATCATTCCTCCCTGCATTCCGCGGATTTTCGATCAGCAGTTTCCCACGCCGCTGGGTGGCTTCATGGAGAAAAAGGGTAAGAATGTAGATAACCCTTGTTTTTCGGGGGTTTAGGAGGTGTAGCTTAAAAAGCTTAATAGAACAGGGATGTCTGGTGCTGGGATTTCGTGTGTTTCGTGACTGATACTCGACGGCCTTGCGACGGCCATTTACGGACTTTTCACGACATCTTTACGGTATTTAAATCATGGAACGAATGATGGAGTCAGATAGCTCGGAGGGATTGAAGGGTGGTTCGAAAGTGGAGAAGAGGAGCTGGCTGAGGGATCCAGGTCTACGAAAGCTGAATTTGGGTATTGCGTTTATGTTCGCTTCATCTGCTGGGACGGGATATAACGGGAGTTTGATGAATGGCTTGCTTGTGTTGCCTGAGTGTCAGTCCAGGAAACTACCCGTGAATTTAGGAATATGGACTAAACTTTTGACACAGTCAAAGAGATCATCGGCGGTCTAGATCCGCATATCCTCGGTCTTCTCATCGCAGCCACCTCGCTCGGCGCTTTTATATCCTTCATCCCGGCATCATACCTCGCCGACATCTTTGGGCGCAAACGCTGCGTAACAATGGGATCCATACTGGTGATTATTGCATCACTGGTCCAAGCCGCTGTACATAGCCATTGGGCCTTCTTTGGGTGCCGCGTTTTAGCCGGCGTGGGTGTAGGAACTGCACAAACTGCAGCGCCCTTATTGGCGACAGAGATCGCCCATCCACATCACCGACAGACAGCCACGGCACTTTATAATGCAGCTTGGTGTGTAGGATCCATTGCTTCCGCTGCGATCACTATGGCCACATTGAGTATGCATACCACTTGGTCATGGACGATACCCTGTATGCTACAGGCATTCTTCCCTATAACTCAACTTTTGGGCCTCTGCTTTGTTCCTGAGAGTCCACGGTGGCTGGTCTCCAAAGGACGGAAAGATGAGGCACTTTCGGTTTTGGCTGAATATCATGCCAATGGGAATTCGAACGATGAGCTTGTTCAGCATGAGTATCATCAGATTTGCATTAGTATCAATGCGCAGCATCAGCAACCTGGGTATTGGAGTACATTCTTATCGTCTAAGGGCGATATGCATCGTCTTGCAATCTGTATTATTTGTGGATTTATGCAGGAGTGGGCTGGAAATGGTATGAAGAAATTCTTTATGAAAAAATGGTTCTCGATTCTAACCAGCTTATAGGTATCATTTCTTACTACCTTGCTCCGATTCTTGCCTCTGTCGGCATCACTAATGCTTCCCACGAAGCTGCTGTCAATGTGGGACTGCAAATCTGGAACCTTATATTGTCCTCAGCTGGTGCTGTCGCATCGGAGCGCTACGGCAGACGTATTCTGTGGCTGCTATCGACGGCATTCATGCTTCTTTTCCTGTCCATCACAACCATCGCAGCCGGTCTCTTCCAGGAGAAGCACATTGCTGCTGCAGGTGTCGCCGTTGTCCCGATGCTATTCCTCTTCTTTGCTGGCTTCGATCTAGCGTACTCGCCGCTATTCATTGCCTACCCGGCTGAGATCCTGCCATTCCAGCTCCGAGCGAAGGGTCTGGCGATTACCTTGTCTACGGATGCTGTCGCGTGCTTCTTCAACCAGTACGTCAATCCGGTAGCGTTTTCCGTTCTACAGTGGAAGTATTATTTCGTCTACGTGGGTTGTCTGGCACTGTTCTTCTTATTGGCCTATTTCCTCTTCCCGGAGACGAAAGGAAGATCATTGGAAGAGGTTTCGAGGATTTTCGATCGCAAGGACGAGATGGAAAACGTGAAAGAAAAAGACAGCGAAAAAAATTAGTGTATCATTTAGTCCTTAGCCTAGTCATTCGTACAAAGTGAAGAGAGAGAGGATCCTCTCATTCTGAATAGTTACAATTCTATGATGTATAAGCTGATTCAGCAAATCCACATGTCTCTCCACTGCAATCTGGATAAGTCCTTGGTCATCATACTTGAAGTAGCCTCGCATCTGCATCCAGAACGTCCGACTGTGTCTACTATCACGCTTTGGATCCTTTGTTGTAAGAAACCGCCCCTGTTCGATGGCATGCTTTAGTGTTGTGAGCCAATCTCGCTCTGTGGGCTTCTCGTACATACCGTAATCCATGTTAAAGCCAACCCATACCTGGTCTTCTTCGACATGGGGATTCAGTCGCCGGTACTCCCTTGATGGAATGTACCGTCGGCGCAGATATGGGTGGTCATTTATTGAGAGCAGGATGCAGTTGTAGATGTTCACAGGCCCTTTCGGGGTTAGCACTTCGAGAATGATTGAGTTGTAGCAATTGTCACTGATCAGTGTGCCGTTGTAAGGCTCCGAAAGGTAGACAACTGATTGATTTGCGAGGAGCTCGCCCATTCTGAAAATGAGATTTTGGGGTATTTCGTTCCTATGTGATTAAAATAGCTGACTGTTCAAATCCAAAGATGTGCGAGTGTGGATTTGATTGTGACTAGGTCATCATTGGTAGGGGACAACTTGATTTTATAACAGAATCCGAGGTCATGTCTTGAAGTGGAGCTTAGCAATGGGATTCAAATGGTGACAGACCTTTTAATACATGTGAGACTTGGGAATAAAGCATTGTTCAACTCACAAAGGGGTCATTCGCTATTGTACAAGGCAATGAAGTTGTCAGCTAGTCTTTGTTCGTTGAAAGAAGAATAAAACACAAGAATAATGTATCTGAGACGGTTGTGAAATGCAGACCTTAGGATAAAGAAGAAAATTATTCAATAAGAATTGGGAGGTGGTATTAACAAGGTATAGAATTCTATTTTGATCTCAATTTTCGGCGGCAGCGGCAGCCTGCTCATCAGTGGCGGCCTTTCTGACATCTTGAATGCCCTGGGCCACAGCATATCGCTCGCGCGCCAGCTCAATTTTTGACTTCGGTCGCTCTCCCTGACCCTCGGTCCAAGAAGGCTGTTGGTCAAGGCCCTTAGCCCGCCCAACCCATTCACCCCGGCGACGCTTGTACAGGTCCATGGACCAGTTGCGCCACACTGCACGGCCAATAAATGAGTCACGCAGAAGCATCTCATTTGCGACAAGTTCCTGTGCCATTCGCTCCTTGACGAAGAAGATATCCTTAGTGGCATCCCAGAGACAATCGACCACGTGAGAACCGCTGTTGTTTTGAGCAAGTTCGGCCAGGTGACCTTGGAATCGAGGAACAAATTGTCGTCGGAATTGGGTCGTGGAAGTTTTAGATTTCATGGCCTGTTGCAAGACACGAGAGGATGTGGATTCTTGCGCAAGTTGGATGATTGTCTCGGATGATAGGGCAAGCAAGCCACTGTAGACGAGGTCGCTGAGTGGGCCCGGGACAGAGAGTAGTGTTTGTGCGAACAGAGAGCCATGGAGCTTCTCTGAAGAATGGGTCGATGTGGGTTTTTTCTTGTGCTCATTGTGGCCCTCATAACCTGCATCTTGCATTTCTTGGTCTTCGTTGTATTGAGGAACTTCGTCCGGGGTCACGTCGAGCCGGAGCATCTGGCGAATACGAGCGGCGGGGTCTTGGTCAAAGGCATCTTTGAGTGCCTTGGCGAACGGCTTTGTGTCAACATTACGAATGACGCATCGCTCGATCAACGTCCGAGGAACAATCAGTCTGAATCTTTCGATCAAGCCCGGAACTTCAGGAATGATGAGATCCATGGCATCTTTCAGGTCGTCCTTTCCGAGTCGCTCCAGTGTCTTCAAAACAACATAACCGGCTGTTTGGTTCCGGGCAAGAGAACCAATGCGTTCACGAAGATTGTTCTTGTAAAGATTCTTAAACACTTTACCGGGCATATGGCGCACCATGGTCTCCACAAGACGAGAACCAACGGGGTCATAGAGCAAGCCGCGGATGAAGTTTGCGCTTTCGGTGCCCTCCTCAACATTCTCATCGGGGAGCAATCTCCGTAGAATGGACTTGGGATCTTTAGCGCTCGATTTTCCGAAGTGAGAGAGCTCAAGAGTCAGCATGACCTGGAGGACCGGGTTTCCAACGGCGTGAGTGGCCAAAGCGCGCAGGTAAACATCATCGAGACCTGAAACCATATCATTCATGATCTTCTTCAGCGCAGGCTCAAAGGATTCTGGTACGCTTCGCTTCTTGGGAGCGGTGCTCTCCTTATCTTCCGTGTTTTCAACCTGTGTGTTCGCTGTCGAGAGCTTCAACCTCTCCTTGGCGCGGCTAGCAACGATCGAGTCGTTTGAATCAACATCGACTGGCTCTCCAGCGAGAACCAAGAGAAGGACTCGAATTGTGTGCGACGCAAATCGCTCCGTCAGAAGATAACCCCAGTTTCCTTCCAACTCCTTGATAACGCTCATAAACATCTCCGCCAGAGACAGCTCTGGTTCCTCCTCTCCATCCCCCTCGTCCTTCTTCGCCTGTGCCTTAGATGTCTTCTGCATAACTGCCGGGGCAGCGTTGATAAAAAGAGTCTCGCAGCAATGACTGGCGAAACGATGTTGCACAAGGTGAAGGAAATTACCAATGAACTTGCTGAAGATTCGGCGAATCTGTCGGACGTCTGACATCGAGATCAATTTTTCCATGAGTCTCGAGCAACCCTGACTACAAGCAATCTTCAATTCCTTGCCATTGGCCTCCCGGTATACACTTTCAATGAATAAGTGCTTCTGCTCGGCGTCCTCGAATTCATTCGCTTCGAGCATCTCGCCAGCGCGCGAGAAGTACTCTTGTTCGTCGGTGTCGAGCAAACCAAAGAAAGGCATATCGCCATTGTCGTCAGGCCCTTTCTGTTCTCCCTCCTCTTGTTGCTCAAATGGCTGGATTTCCATATCGAGGGGAACATAGTCTGCGTTGTGATCGTAGATAACGTTGGCGTCGGCATCATCGGAGGACTTCATGCGCTTTGCGACGGGTTCTTCGGGGGCGTCATCAAATTTGCGCTTGGGTTCGCCTTCCGTCTGGGCCTTCTTCTCAGCCCGACGGCCTCTCTTTTGCTGGGCACGAGGCATGGTGGCTATGTTTTGGGAGCTTGGAATGGCGTAGGATTTTTTTTTGGGAAATTTCTGGATAAGCAGTGGTCCAAGCGTCTCCGCGGCGCTGTTTGCTCGGTTTGCATCCGATAAGGCCAAGGCGGTGGCGGTAACCAGGACAACCACTACCTAGTATCTGCCGTTGAAGCACGGAGAAATTCGAAAAGCCTCAACTTTCTGAACCTTTATCTAGACATGGTCGTAATTCTTTCAACCGGAGATAAAGCACGCATGTCTCTAGCTTCCCCGATTTGTATATAAAAGCTACTGCTTCATGAGACGATCATCGTATATCTCATAGATTATATGGAGTATACTATATGATCCTTAATTTCAGGATAGTACATTTCAAGCAAGAGGGCGAGTGGTCTTAGGTGCTACCTTCAAACAATTTCGACTTAAACTCTCGTCAGAAACAGACCGTAGTCTTCACGGGCGGGAGTTCGCAAGACCTCTTTTCTCTTTTTGTTCCCCAGTGCTTACGTTATTCTGGGTTAATAGTGCTCTTAACTTTCCAATTTTCTATTCTAATTTCCAGGGCTATATCCCTTAGAATCTACTAGTCACTATGCCAAAAGCTTCTTTATCAAGGAAGGAGGTGGAAAACCCCCACAAGTTTCATGGAACCCGACCAGTTCCAGGGTTGTTAAATATCTGCCCTGGTGTCATCACTCGAACAGACGAACAGGGATATGTGTCTATATAACGGTTAGTGGGACGCCCACAGATAGTTAGTTGGAAAACAGCAGCTTAGCTCATCATAATCAGTGGGCCAGAGCTCGCAGGCAATGTACTGTGCATGAGAATAAACGGCTGGAACAGATTAGAGGTATGTGCTGAGACGTTGGCACAGCTATATGTATAATGGTAGGCGGCGTGGGGTGTCAAGGGTGTATACAAATTAATTGCTTAATAACACATATTATACATTGAATTTTGATGACAATCTGTTATACAGCTGAATAGATAGCAGACACATGTCGGCCACACTCAACCCGCTGCTCCATACTCATGGTACGCTTACCAACGGGACCTTTGTGTCGGGGCATAATCTGTAGTCGTGCTTCAGGCTCTGGTTTCTTCGACTCCGAAGGTGCCTTGATATGGGTTGGACGAGATTGATTGCTTCGCTTTCCAGTTCCAAGTTGGAAATGCTCGTTGCCTCCCCACCAGAAGACCTCATAGCCGAAGTCCTTTGACTTGTCTAGCGAGTCGGTGTTCTTGGCACTGATGGTTGTCTTATTATCCAACACTGCAGCAACATGATTTGTGCCGACGGACATGTGGCGTAGACGAATGGGGGCTAGCTGCTTCATCTTTTCGTCGTATTCGCCCAAGCCACTCAGGTCCTTCACTTTGGTGGGTGAGTCTTGAATGTGGATCCATTTACCGGCACCTAAGGTACCCCAGATACCTCTACCGCAAGACCAGGTCTCAGCAGTGACGGTGCCCAGATCGCGTACCTTGGTAGCGTCTTCTTCGCTACCCAGAATCCGCTTAGAGTCAACGGTGAAGAAAGTGGTGGCTCCACCAGCGGCAACACTTGTGATGGTCGGGGAATAGAATGCCTTTCGGTAATATTTTTCCGCGGGAAGAGTAAAAGGGGTGTCCTTGAAAGCTGCGGAGGGTTCAAATTCCACGCCTAATTGCCCAAACGAATTGTCTCCCCAAGCAAAGAGGCGGCCATCCTTAGTCAACGCCAGTGAGTGGTAGTCACCAGAGGCAATTTGAGTCACCTTAGAGCCCTTAAGAGTTGTGACTTCATGACATTGGTCTGCCGGTCCACTAGGCCTAGTGGACCAGGTCAAGCCAGGCACACCTAGTTGACCGAGGCTTGGATATTTTTCAGTTGATGATGCCGCTGTAAAGACACGACCAGAGCTTGTGAGCATGACAACGTGTTCCTGACCACCGCAGATCGTGGTGACCTTTTCACCAAGCTTCAAGGCTGGCTTTAGAATACGGTAGCTCAAAGCAGATTTTCCTCCCCAAAAGGGCACCCAGGAGCTCTCCCGGGCTTTCGGACCACTCGTTTGTTCCGATTTGGAGATAGGAACGGAGTAGATATTTCCATCAGAGGACAAAGCGATGAGTCGACTCTCGGACAATGCAAGTGAAATCAAGTTCTTGCCAGTCAGGGTCTTGCTGGGCTTGAACTCGGTCTCAGAAAAGCCCTTACCCCACTGCACGAGATCACCATTCTCTGTAATTGCAGCACCAGACTTCTCGTCAACTTTGAAATCCCGAAGCACCTGACCGTTGAAATACTTGAATCGTCGGGGAGATTTGACGTCGGTGTCTTTCGATCCTGGGTCCACCACTTTATATTCGTTCGATCCCCAAGTATATACGCCAGGACTCTTGAGACTTCTCTTCTCCTGAATGAAGTCCGCGCGAAGGTCGTTTATATCAACGACTTCGTTCTTAGGCAGCTGGCTGTCGATCCATGTATCTTTCCAGTTGCTGGTCAGGTATGAATAGCCAAGGAAGCCTGCTGTACCTGCGACCGCAACTCCGAGCGAAGTAGTAATCCAGTTGGAGGGTGTTTGCCTCGCTTTACCACTTGCCAATCGTCGCCATGGAGCATTCAAAGATCGGCCTGTCGCGAGGGTCGGACGGAGGTGGCGGGTAAATTGCGCCGCAGGCTGTCGTACTCGATTTGCCAGCATGGTGAGTGTCAAAGATAGCCAGTTAACACATATCCATAAGCTTCGTTTTGGGGATTCGAAAAGACCGAATGGATGGAAAGGAAGCTAGAGTCACAAAATGCGGCCGGGGAAGCTACATGTAGTTTGCGTCAGATCGGGCGGACTCACCTGGCAGAACTTCCCCGGTTCCATACACTTACACATCTCTACTTGCTATTCGCAATCCCCGTCACTGGCTCTGTGCTTCACCTGTGGCTTTGCAAGAGTGATGAGCAGATGAAAGCCAATAATAACTGTTTTGGGCCTTGACTGCAATCATGCCATCTACGAAGCAGCAACGTGCCCGCCGTCAGACCGCGCCATCGGGCCCGCCGCGGAAGCCAACTGCCAGCGAAACACAACCTCGCCTCGAGTCAACACAGGAACAACCCTCTGGTCTGCTCCAATGGAGCATCCCCAACTGGAACAATGAATTGGAGTTTTCTCAGTGGCTCAATGGCGTCAGGGATGATCTTGTCGAAGAGAGTTATGATCAATACCAGTGAGTATAGGTGAACGTGGGGTGAACATTCTCGAGACTAATCTGAGCCTTTTGTCACAATCAGGAATTGTCTCGATGACCTTCAGCAATCGAAAGAACACATTGATGAGATATTGATGAACACTTTGACTCTCCTTGACGACTTATCTAGCCTATCCGAATCCTTTAGATCGGTCGAGTTGCAGACCTCGAACTTCGAGAAACAATGTGAGGGGCTACTGTCTGCTCAGGAGCGCGATACAAAGCTTGCAAATGGCATTCAAAATAATCTCCATTACTACGATTTCTTGGACCCCGCGTCCCGGCGGCTTAATGCTCCCGGTGCTGGCAATACTGTTCGCGATAAGGATTTCTCGGACATGCTCAGGCGCCTTGACGTGTGCTTGGACTACATGGAAACCCATGTAAGTACCATTATATCGCGTTTCTTGTAGGTGAACCTCCACTAATTTCTGCCTTAGCCTGAGCAAAAGGAAGCAGAGGTATACCGCTCAAGATACCGGCTTCTCCTCACCCGCGCCCTTACCCTTATTCGCGGCAATTTCGTGACTGCCCTCAAAGACATCTACCAAAATGTTTCGAAGAAAGTTTCAGATCAGAATCTGAATGAAACTGCTTTGTCGGCACTTCTGTACGCCAAATTCAGGGTTGGAGCACCGGAGCTGAAGCAGATTGGAATTGAGATCCAGAAGAGAGCCGTTCCGCCCCTGAACCCGGAGCAGAACAGCGAGGCCGAATATCAAAGTCTGATGAATGAACTGCATAGCAATTACTCCGCCACTCGAGCGCGGCTTATCATTCCGCTTGTTCGCAAGAAGCTCGTCGAGATCACACAGACACCCAGTTCAACAAAAGACTTGGTGTCATTTGCTCGAGCAAGTATCGGTTACATTCGCGGTGTCTGCCTAGATGAGTATGATCTATGGGGCGAATGGTTCCACGGGCAAGGAGGATTATATGACTTCCTAGAGACCATATGTGAGCCTCTCTATGACCACCTTCGGCCTCGAATCATCCATGAGGGTGACATTGTCAACCTGTGCCAACTTTGCACCTTGCTACAAACCCGGTATTTCCTAGACCCAGAAGAGGAGCCTGAACAACATGTCCTAAACCAACTCGACTTCTCTACTTTGATTCAGCCGGCTCTGCAGGATGTCCAATCTCGGTTGGTATTCCGAGCCCAGGCTGCTCTTCGCGATGGAATTGAACGATACAAGCCTCGCCCTGAAGACATCGATTACCCCATGCACAGTCGACAGATGTCGTTGACGACAGTGACCGACACTCAAATATCAGGTAAAAAGGACACGACGGCAGCTACAATGATCGACATGACCAAACCTACAGATGGCGACGAGACACAGGACAAGGACGGAAAATGGGACTTTGAAACTCAGACCGCGCTCAAAGGGTGGTATCCAACTTTGCGCAAAGCGATTTGGCTTCTTAGCCGAATCTATCGCCTTGTAAATGTAAGCTTCCTCCCTCTCCAAAACTTACCCAGAGACCATCCCTGCTCACATACTCTACAGTCAACCGTCTTCGACGATCTAGCACATAACATTGTCCACCAAACAACCCTATCCCTTCACAACGCCAGCATTCTAATCTCCAACAAAGCCACCCCATCAGACGGACAACTATTCCTAATGGGCCACCTCCTCATCCTAAAACAACAAATCGTCGCCTTCGACATTGAATACGTCGCTCCAGAAGTCTCCTTCGACTTCTCCGGCGTCACAAGTACCTTCTGGGAACTCCGCGAACGAGGCGGTCTCTTCAACCCAAGAAACCTGATGCGCCTCGTCGGCCACGGTCTCATACCCCGTGTGGTGGAGAACATGCTCGACGCAAAAGTCGAGCTAGACGGCCGTCTTCGCACTGTCATCAATGATTTCATTAATGCCTATGCAGCACGAATGACCGCTTCACTCCCTGCGAAGTTCGTCGATACGAGAAACCTCCAGCGCGGAGAACTCATCCACCCCACTTGCCGTACTATCGAGAAAGAAGTCCCTGCGCTGAGAAAGTGCTTGAATGAGTATATCGATGATACGCGAATGAAGGAGACTCTTGTTGGTGCTGTACAGGATCGCACGATCCAGATTTATGAGGACTTCTTGGAGAAATATGCTTCGTCGGATAAGGGTAAGGGGTTCGCTGCTAGCAAGAAGGGCAAAGGTCGCGATGATGCCGTTTGGGACGTTGAGACCTTTGCTGAATGGTGCGAGGGTGTTTTCAGAGTTGGAGTTGCGGGTTTACAGGCTGAAGAGGTAGATGACGATGACGATCTTTCGAGTACGACCTCTTAGATCTGTTATTTTTTCTTCGGTATGTATTTTATCCATCGCATTGCGAGCATAGATACCATATGTAGTGCACTTTCCAAAGGAAGCAATTCCAGTTTTATACTAAAGCATCAGGTGCGCATTTTAATTGAGATCTTGTTGTCTGTCTTGCTGTATAAAATAACACTGTACATCTACGTGATATTTGTTTACAGGCAAGAGATCTGTACTCCAGAGGATGACAGCTTCACAGCAGACCGGAAGGCATATTATCATGAACATTTGAGCCCATATATACAACGAAGAGCAACACCAAACTCATAGACACCAAAACCCTAATCCATCGCAACCAATTCCAATATCACATCTCGCTCGAACGAAAGAAGAAACGTCGAAGGGGTATGTATATATGATGCAGGCAAAACAAAACAATGATCAAAACAGCACTGAAACAAGTCTCATCCGAAGAGAGAAGCACAGCGATAAGAAACGACACCTGTTCTAGGAGGGCGGCAAAATTTTGGCGTATAATTCGGTATCGAGGAAATTGTACGTTGGATCCGATACGCAGAATGGGTGCCGAGTGAGCAGGGTGCCAGCTGTAGGCCGTTCTGCGGAATCACTGTGGTTGTATTAGCATCTTAGTTTTCACAAGATGAGAGCCGAGGAAGAACATACACTGTGAAACAGTCCCACATGAACGAAAGAGCCGCAAGAGACGCATTTGCGCTCACATCATCTGGGATTGGCGGAGCTTGACCGAGACTGCCTAGCTTGAAGATCGCGCCAATTGCTTCTTCCTTACTCCATGGACGACGGCCTGCGAACATCTCTAGTACCACACATCCGAGTGACCAGATGTCAACCTTGGCACTGTAGCCTTGGCCCTTGGACTGGATAACCTCCGGGGCCATCCAGAATACCGAACCCTGCATAGAGTTGGTCGAGTCGTTGCCGTAGATGTTATCGGTTTTCTTCGAGATACCGAAGTCGGAAATTTTGCATGTACCATCGAGATCCAAGAGAATATTGTCTGATTTCATGTCTCGATGGAGAATACCCTTGTCGTGCAAGTAGGCAAGACCACTAAGGGTTTGTCGAGTGAGCGACTTGACAACGCTCTCCTCGAATTTGCCGTGTTTCCGTAGACAACTACCAACAGAGCCACCAGAAATATACTCGAGGTAGATGGAAATGGATAATTCACCTCGTTCGCAACCAAGGTACTGAACAATATTTGGATGCTCGAGATGCTGCATGGTATCGATCTCCTGGTCGAGAGCATTAACCATTTCCTTGATGCGGTCTGTGTCGGTTCCAGCGATCCGGGGGTTGATCTCAACTTGTTTCACAGCCAAAACCTCACCATTATCGGCATTCATGCCCAGGTAGACACGACCATATGTACCCTTGCCAATCAGTTGACCACGAATGATACGGAAGGTAGGCTGGCGCTCGGGAACAGAGCCACTTGGGCCAGTCTCCCTGGTACCCTGCGGGATAGGATCGAGCCTGCTGATTCGACTGCCTGGCTTCGGGCTGATTTGCATGATTTTGGCGCCGAACATCTTCGTACTCTTGCGACGGAGCATTCCTGACTGCTGCGGGCCAGACGAGCTAACGCTTTTAGTGCGATGAGAATCATGCGCCACTTGTCGAATGGATTTGGTTCTTCCAAGGCCTTTGCCGCTGTTAAACCCACCACTTTGGTTTATCAGCTTATTAGCAACGACCTTGGAACCTGCCTGCGGTCGCATTGTTGATGTATCAGTCCCGTAAAGACTGCTCGGATCGAAGTTTGATGATGGTATAGGAGGCGGTTGTAGCGGTTTTCCTCGAAAGTTTGGATCATCGAAATGATTGCCCTTAGAGTTTGGCGAGGCCGGTTCATCCAGATAAGGCGCATCGAGATCAACATCTGGGAAGAAGCTGTCCAGATTGTCGATAACGCCCTCGACAGGGGGTCTGCTAGCCCAGACATCTCCGTTGGCAAAAGAGTGTCTTCGGTTAGGAGGTTTCTCGTCAACGGGTGAGGGCTCGTGATAGAAAGTTCCAGTGTCCTGGTTGTCGGAGGTTTCCCCGCCGGAGCTCTCTGCAGGGACTGGAGATGCAAAGCTCACTCTTGGCCCTTTGAGATCCGTGTTTACGGTCAGGTTGCGCTGCATAGTCTTCGTTTCCGGTTCAGGCTCAGGCTTGCTCTCGTTCTTATGAGCCAAAGGAACCATGAAGAGACCATCATCGGATGAGTCGTCATCATTAGAATCCTCGGCTGGTGCCGCTGGCTTCTGGAAAGAAACTTCATTTTCCTCGAACTCAAAAGCTGGACCGAACGACTTGCGGGATGGCAGGGGTGGCCGCTCTGGGAGATCAGAGGGATCCTTCACAGAAGAAGTAGCAAAAGAAACGGGCGAATTTTCATTGACCTTCTCCCCAGAAAATTTGGGGCCACTATGGGACGAATCTGGAATTGGTATTCTGTCAGCATCTGGCCTGGTTATAAGATAATTACCAATACAACAATAGTCCGTGTGGCGTGTAGACGTACCCAATGTTGTCCTACTTGAGGCTGTTTCGGCAGAGTAAATCGTCGGTGGTCGATCATCCGAGCTGGCACTATCGCGATTTGCAGAAGATGGAGTGGTAGAGACATTGACGGATGGGTTGCCAGTCGCACTGATTACCCGACCAACGCCAGTAATGGCAGCTCCCAAACTGTGAGTTCCAGGCGGCTTGCGAAGGGAATTGACCTTGGTAAGCGTGTTCGACTCATTCGGAGCAACGGGTGGTCTGCGGAAGGGCACCAGGGTTTCCGACTTTTTATCGTCGGACGGCGAGACTTTCTTTGCTTCAAATGGCGAATCACGAGGTTTGTCAAAATCAATGACTTTTGCACTTCTAAAGCCATTTTGATGACTACTATCGCGGGGCAGTCCCGGGGAAGGTGGGTGACGCGAGATATGGTTTTCCTCCTGCTTTCGCTCGACCTCACGTTTGTATGCTTCATGACGAGCAGATAAATCGTCCTTGTGAGGATCCGCTTGAGAGGAGGTGCCAGGTGTGGCCTTTAGTGTTGTCTGCCGAGAGCTCGAGAAAGGTGAATTGGGATTGGCATGGGTCTGTGGCGAGATTCTCGGCTCTTCACCCACGGGTTTCCGAATGATTGGGGTGTGCATTGCCGTGGGAGACACAGCCTGCTTGTCGGGTGATACTGAAGATATTGAAACCCCAAGGCCATCCATTGGAGAGGGACGCGATTTTCTGCCTTTGACAAACAGCAATCTCAGGGAACCATGATGATCTGGTTTCTGCTTTCGAAAGCGAGACAGAGCGTCATCATTCATGAAATCATCATGGTCAAATTGTCCAGGTTCAGTGAGAGAAATTTGAGCACTACCCCAATCAGGGATCCCTAGCTTGTTACATATGCCTGCACGTAGGGAATCTGGCGTGTCCATATCTGTAATATCGATCAAGCGGTAGTTGAGGCTGTCCACAGTCACTAGAACCCATTTTTTAACTTTAGCTGTTGTTGCAGACAATGGACGCTCGGTTAGAGACAAGTCACTGGTGCTGAAACCAGGGACTGAATAAGGCACATAACGATGATCCGGGCTCGGAGGTTCGTGGTCTGATTCTTTAGGCGATGGATAACTTGATTCGGTTCCTTTGGTTCTTTTTCTGAGCCGGTCGAAAAATCCTTTGCTGTGATCCTTTCCGTGACAAGAGGAAGGTTCCCCACTCCACGGCCGGCCATGGGCATCCTGGGGTGATGGGCGAGCACCCTCGGGGCCTTTGCGATTCTCATAGTAACGAGCACCAATTCCAGAGGAAAAGCCTCGGCCAACGCCAGCAACCGAGTCAGTGCTGTTTCCACGGGAGTGGTCGTGTCTGAATGGCAAGTCCCCGGTGGATGATGATGCTTGTCCTCCATACGAAGGTGACGCAAATTGGGTAGCTGGACTGCCACTCTTTGGGCTGCTCTCTGGCCGAAGAGTAGACCCCGAAAAGTTTGCCGCGTCGTTCGATAAAGACGGACTTTGGCGGCGATGTTCACCGAGGGCTGCAGATAGAGTGCCACGTGTAAAATCTGATCGTGCAGGAGCAGTCTCACGCAAAGGCGACTCGTAGGGTGATCCATGCCCGGTGGGATTTGGCGTGGTGAAAGAGCGCGTCCCTGTGTTCCCCTTTTGGCCGGTGGTATTTGCGGCAGCCAGCTGCTCTGCAGTGATATCGTTCGTCCCTTCAATGGCCGAACGGGGTTCGCGAGGAAAATATGAAGATCCAGGCTCGATGATCGGTGCATCCTGGCGCAGCGGTGTAGATACAGAAAAGTCTGCTGCCCCATCATGAAGCTGACGAATTAATTTGCGAATACGCAGACCTTCGTTACGCTCCACGCGCTCACGCTCCGAGTCCCATCCAGTGCCATTTCGGGCGCACTCCTTAGCCAGCTGAGGATAGACAACTTGATGGATTTTTCCAAGATTGCCTCGTCCACCGAATTGGAGGCCCAGCTCCAAAAATTCAGCACCTTGTAGCTCCAAGGTTTTGAAAGTATCTTGCCAATCCTTAGAAAATTGATTCTTAGCAAGCCAAAGCAAGACCTTCTCGAGAGGCCATTGCTGCGCTGCCTCACTTGGCGAAAGACCACCCAATGACGCGCCACTTGTATTATGGCGATGACTTGGCGACTTTGTGAGATCAGCCACTGGATTGACAGTCTGTGGCGGTGGATTCACATGCTCATTAGGCAGTTCATGAAAATTATTGTGGATGGCAAATGGCGTGGCCATTGTTCGTCCTCCTCCCGGGGTCTGCGGATTGTATGCCCCTTCAGAATATAAAAGGGGCACCATTAGGGCGCTGCCCATAAGGCTCATAGGTAGACCGCCCATGGAAGGGTTCATATAATGGTGGAAATCCACCGATAGTATCATGCCCGGGGACGTAAGTTGCCGAGGTGAGGGGTGTCTCTCCAGGGACAAAAGTCGCCGAGGGGTAGGATGTGTCCACTGCGGAAAAGTTGGCTGGTTTATACGGGACATGCTGAGGCTGAGGTGGTGGTGGTGGTGGCAGAGTGTATTGGGGCGTCATGACCTGACGGCCGTAGGCAGGTTGCTGCTGCCATGATTGAACATACCCTGGTTGCACTGGCGGTGGACCCGGTGGAGGTGGTGGCATGCCAGGCACTCCAACAGGCTGGAGTTGCGCCGGCACCCGCGGAGGGGGTGGAGGAAGGCTCGTCGTGAAATACTGTTGTTGTCTTTGACCGTCCATGGCGAAGCGAGTGATTTGACGGTCCAAATTAAAGATTAACGCACAGCACAATCGATCTTCTCGCAGCTAGACCACGGAAAATAGAGGTCCTGAGTATAATTCGCTATTATCATCCCGTGTGGTGGCGTGGAAAAGGAATTAATCTTTTCAGTCGCGAGATTGTTGGCCCAGCATCATAAGCTTCGGCGACCCCGAAGTTGATAATGGCGGCGTTGAAAATGCAGACCGGGACTGGAATAACAGGGAGGAAGGAATAAAAGACCGCGATGCGTCTGATCGGAAAACAGCCAGCTGTTTCAAGCTGAACTCGATCCTGGAGTAATGTTAACAACGTCAACCCGGGTGTCGCAAAGAAATTGGGCAAAAGGACGATCCCCTCCGATCGTGGAGGAAGCAAGTGCAAGCGACGGGGAGTTGAAATTCCAGCCACCCGCAGTGGGGGACTTTTCCCAAGATAAGCAAAAGAACCTACCGAGACGAGACCGCAGGGATGCAAAGCGTTATGTGACAGGGGAACAAAGGAGTTAAATCTTCATAACATTTGATGCTCTTCCCGAGCGCTTGGGTACATCACGTGGGCTAAAGTGGAGGTGTTTTTGTTTCCCGTAGGGCTCATTTCCATTGCATCGGAGCATTATTATTGGATTGATGCAGCTTTGCTCTTCCCCTCATCTATCTTTCCCGACTAAAATTAACTCAAAAGTAGGTTTGGGCTCCGAGAACTTGAGATTGGGTTACAGGTATTACTATCAAGATCCGTATAGATCATTTCCCCCGATCTTGTTCGATGGCCCCCAAAAAATCTACGGAACTCTGTACTGCTATGGAGAAACTCCATCGATAAGTGGGCCTGGACCGGTCAACCTTCTAATTTGACGTCTCAGAAAGCCCCGTAAGGGAACTGTCAGCTGAAATTAGTGGCGCACAGCATCCTTGGGCCGGTCCAGGAACGGCCCTAGCGCCGGAGCTAGGCCGATTCCCCTACACGAAACCCCAATTTGAAAACAAAGACTTCATTTCATCATATCTGCATGAGGAGAGATTGATAATAGTTAATCGCTACCAATTAGGGAACGTCATTTCGGGCGAGAAGAAACAATAATGGCGAAATTATGATCCCAACTATTGCGCTACATTGCGCGCGGGATTGCAGATTCGTAGCCCTTGTTCAAAACATTTGCCGGCCATGAAAAAGACTCTTTAAGCAAGTCGCCTATTTGTTACGCGCGGCCGCCGCATCGGCTGTCAACTTCAAAGCAGCAGGAGCGTCGTCGCGAGGCATGTAAAGCTCAACCAGCTACACATTGTATTAGCCAGGTCCATTCATCGTTTAATAATTCAACTTACGCGGAGGCTGTCGGATTCATTGAAGCTGGGCTCAGCAAACAACTTGTGGACCTCATCTCTGGTCTTGATGCGGTATCCCTTGTAGCCATCAGTCGCACCGAAGACCTTTGGAATGTTGACATGATCCCAAGGCTGGATATCGTTGTACGTCGCATCCCATCCGTGAATGTATCGCTCAATGGTGTAGCCCTCGTTACAGATGACAATGCTAGAAATAACACACCGGTAAGCAAATTTTTCTTGAACAGATCAAGCGATTTGGTGGAAGACTTACACAATGGGGTTCAGTTTGTTGCGCAGCATAGTGCTAAGCTCCTGCACGGTCAATTGCAAGCTGCCATCTCCGATAAAGAGGATGGTACGACGATTCTGTAGCTCCTTGGCAGCTAAAGCCGCACCCTGGCATGATCCCAGAGCGTATCCGATACTGCCCCAAAGAACCTGACTGATCGCGGTCACATTTGCTGGGAAGCGAGTGTCCCAGATACCAAAGTTGGCAGTGCCAGTTTCAGTAAGGACAATATCGTTCTCCTTCAACCATTGGCCAACAGTTGGCCAGAGCCACGCGTGGGTGATAGTCTGGTCAGTGGAGGTCTTCTCGCTTTGTGGAAGAGCGTTGTTGATCGGAGGAATCGCAGTGACATTGAGCTTGTTCATTTGCTGAACAACCTTACGAAGGACACCCCTCATATTGATATCGGGGTACTCTGAATACCGCACTCGCACATAGTTGCTATGGAAGTCAATGGTCTTCAGCTGCCCAATCCGATAGGTGAATCCTGCCGTGTTGAAATCGGACTTGATGGCTCCGATGCTGAGAATCAGGTCTGAGGACTCGACAACCTCTCTCACTCCCGCATTGGATCCATCTCCTGCATAAACTCCGCCGAAATTCTTGTGGCTCTCATTCACTGCGCCCTTGCCCATGGGCGTGACAAATGTAGGCAATCCAGAGGCTTCGACTAGATCATGAACCTCCTCCAATGCGCGGTGTCGAATGGCACAAGCGTCAACCAAGATAACCGGGTTCTTGGCTGCGTGAAGATACTTCAAAACGACGTCAACCACGTAACCCTCCTTCTCCGGGTCGTTCTTGGGTGATGACAAGTCGATCGGGGTCTTCAAGCGATCTCCGTTGACTTTGGCATATACCATATTGGTGGGTAGAGTCACATAGACGGGACGGCTGCGGATCCAGCACTCGCGGATCGCACTATCAATCAGAGTCGCAGCATCGTGGGGATCATTCAGCTTAGCAACGTAACAAGAAATCCCAGCGCTCATTTTGGTGAAGACATCAAAGTCTCCGTTGCCAAGGGTATGATGAAGCAGCATGCCATCCTTTTGCGACTGGGTGGTTGGCTGGCCGACGATATGGACAACCGGGACGAATTCCGAGTAGGCACCTGCAATGGCGTTGAGAGCAGACAGCTCGCCGACACCGAACGTAGTAATCACAGCACTAATTCCTTTAACGCGCGCATAACCATCGGCAGCGTAGCCTAAGTAAAGGAAGAATGTCAGTGTTCGTAGTACCAATCATTGGGAGTTCTTTCAAGCCATACCGGCATTCAGCTCATTACAGTTCCCTACCCAGTCAAGACCACACTTGGGCAAGTAGTCCAAGGCTGAAAGGTTGTAATCGCCTGGAACTCCATGGACGGCACGAATTCCAACCTCATGGAGACGTCGGAATAGATACTCTGCGACGTCCACGGGGTTCTTTAGCTCCTGCGTAGCAATGTCGGTGGATGACATGGTGTGGTGAGTTGAGTGAGATGAGGGGAAATGCAAAAGGCTGACAGAACACAAAGAGAGGACTTTTAAACAAAGTTATCACGGGTCAGTCCGGATCTTCCCACTTGCAAAACAAGGCAATTCGGACCTTTTTTTGCCGGATCAGCTCGACAGATAACATGAGACTTGCGAACTACGTCATGATTGGACCATTGATGTCATGCCATCCGATACACTGTATCACAGTGGCAGGTACCACAGGCTCATAAGAAGTTCCTATCCAATTGAAATATTCTAAATGGATTTTGTGTATTTTTGTAGATACCAAATCATGAGCTTAAACATGTTGACCGTGTAACCATGAAGCTTGAAGCTCGGGTTGACCTGCTGATCCACATACGATTTGCACCCGCTAAACCCAATTCAACCACACAAATTTCGCCCCGCGATACCCGACTTAAAGTACTTTTGGGGCGGAAAATCCAATCAAGTGAGAGAACCAATGGCCGGATCAGGCAAAAGAGCTATGCCGAATAATTCGAATCAGTCTTCCAAGCGCAGAAAGGTTCGTTTGAAGTGTTGGAACTTCACTTGAAATGCGTTCGAATGGACACTAACCAGGTCAGCAGGGACAATGGACTCAGTCGCAGCGCAAAAGTACTGATATCGAGGCTGGGGATGTAGGAATCTTTGTGACTTGCGACATTGGCAGAGAAAGCAAATGTGTCGCCGAAATCACAGACATCCTCACACAGGTCAGTAAAATCAGCAACCTATATGGCGCCGTGGCTACTGTGTGACGATTTTTGCTAACTTGGTTTACTAGGTTCTTGAAAATGATGCCGAGTCAGAGGACGAAGACTCCGATGACGACGATGCAGACATTGAAGAGCAAATCCGGAGAGAACTCGAGAGCCTGCAGGCAAGTCGGAAAAAGACACGTCCAGTTCAAGCTATGCAGCTAGACATACCCTGTGGTATGTTCATCTGTGTCATTAACGCTCGAAGAGTTCATGTAAAGCTAAAATCTGACAGTGGTCTTTGCACGGTTTAACGATAAGTCGGTTGATCCTGTGAAAATTGTCCACGAGCTGTGTCTCGATGCACAAGCCAACAAGGACACCAAGAAGAGCCGATACATTAAGCGTTTGACTCCTATCACAATGGTTAAAAAGACCCTTAGTGTGGATCTTGAAGCCTTCGCCAAGGAGGTCCTTAAGCCGCACTTCCATTCAGGAGGGCCACCAAAGAAGGTAAATTCCAATCCACATCCTCACATCACAGGACGACTATTAGCTTGTCCATTTGGGTTCCGATGCTGATCGAGACAAATCCCTGAAATAGTACGCTATCAGGCCTACATGTCGAGGCAATAACAAGCTTAACCGAGATGTCATCATCAAGACTGTCGCCGATGTTGTTGGTCCCGAACATCCAGTTAACCTGAAAAACTATGACCTCATGATCTTGGTCGACGTTGTTCAGGTAAGTTTCGCCGTAAAGCTCGTCCCAGCAAGTACTGATCTTTCTTTCATAGAATGTGATCGGAATGAGTGTTGTGGGAAGCGATTATGACCAGTTGAAGCGATTCAATGTTGCTGAGATCTACGACCCCTCACCAAAGGGAGTTGATACGCCAGCCAAGGAGAAAGAGACAGCCTAATCTATTCGCGATACCTACATATTGACCTCGGAAGGGATCATCCTTAGTAGTCATGTCGTACGGGTTTAAGTATTCAGTTACCAAAAGGAAATATAAATATCACTACTACTGTATATAAGACAATGCGGCCTACAGCACATGTGAACCTTCCAGTATACGGTCTGGTCAACTGGTCGCTCAATCTCTTCTTATAAGAGAAATCAAAATGCCTGCAGAATCTAAGCCTTATTCCAAGGATCGAGGCCCAAGTACTAGAGTTTCCAGGCGTATGTACACGAGTCAAATAAATTTCAAGTTCGATGCATAAACAGAATATCGGTGTGACCCCATTGTATAGTTTGGCATGTGATTTGGCGTTTTTCAATATCGAATTGAACCGTAGCGTTTCTTTTCCAGTATTTGAGATTTTATGTGGAATGAAGTTCCAATCGTTTCAATATGCAATATTTGATAACAGTCCCGTAGATCTGACAAAAGAAGACTGAAAGATTGTGACCAACAATTAGCCGCTCTGCCTTGCGGCGCCCGGAAAGCGGGGCAATCCGTTAGCCTCTCCGCCATGTCGTCAGCTGCTAACATTCCCCAAGCTCCACTTGCTTCATTTTCCTCCTGCACATAGCCTACCACAACCCCGGCGTGCGCAAAATGGCTCAATTTCTGCGAGGAAAGCAGGCTGGTATTCAAAGGGACTTGTCTGAGGGCTTGTCCCCAGAGCTCTTTGCGCTCGACGACGTTCGTCTCCTTCGTCTTGGCATCCCAGGCAACTTTTTTCTCTTTGACAGTGAGCTAACGTATTACGAGTCCAGTTCGAGCGCTGTGGTGTGAATTCGCAGATTAGCGTGGTAGCATACGAACCCGTACAATCCCTCCTCGCTGTCGGCACCAGTGATACCCAGTTTGGAAGCGGCCAGATCTATGTGTATGGACAAGGGCGAGTGTTGATGGTCTTTGAGTTTCCGCGCAAAGCCTCAGCGAAGTTCCTTCAGTTCTGTGCCGACAAGCTTGTCAGTATTGACTCAAAAAACGAAATCAGCATATATTCCTTAGACACTCGGCGTCTGGTTACCACCTACGCGCCCCCCGGTCAAGCCACATGCCTTGCGACGGACCCCAGTCTCGATTACGCGTTTATCGGTCTATCGAATGGTTTGTGGATTGTTAAGTTACTGTGAACCCGGAACTTATGGTACTAATATCCATTTAGGTGATGTGATTGCGTACGACCTAGACCGGGAGTCCTTGACTGCTTTCAAAATCCCGAACCTCTGGCTGGCACAGAACCCAAGGTCCCGCCTCTGCCCGGTGGTGTCACTCGCATTTTCTACTAGAGATATTGGGAAGATTCTAGTGGGATACCCGGAAGGTGCAGTGACATTCACCTTCAAGCAAAATATTGCGCAAAAGTACTTTATCTATGAGGTCGCTGCCGGTGCGCCAGGTGGCGACCCTAGTAGGCCTTCCAGCGGCGTGCGCAGGCCTAGACTGACGGATGCGATTTGGCATCCGAATGGAATTTTCGTCTTGACTGTCCACGAAGACACCAGTCTTGTCCTTTGGGATTCGAAGGACGGCCGCAAGCTTCATGCTCGGACACTTCAGGCTACCAATGTTGATCAACCAGGTGGAGGCCGGCCAGACCCAGAGCAAGCCACAGGACCCAAGGAGCCGATCACGAAAGTATCGTGGTGCGCTAAAGAAAATCCAGATGACACGGGCCTTCTGGTTGCGGGTGGAAAGTCTGCCCAGGATGTGAACAAGGGCCTCACTTTTCTGGATATGGGACCGACTCCCAATTATCAGACATCCTCTTGGCAGGTTATCTCCGCTTATTTTGAGAGGACAAGAAAACACATTAGCCTTCCAATTCCACCCGGTGCAATGGCCAGCACGTATTGTTTGATTCCGCGCTCTTCGCCATACTTTGCTGGGGCCCATGACCCAATTGCTATTCTTACTGTCCTCTCCTCCGGCGAGCTACTGACCATGAGTTTCCCAACTGGCCATGCAATTACGCCAACTAACATGCTCCACCCTTATCTTACATTCGTTCATCCATTTGTCAACAAGGTCACGCTTACACCTGTTTCTCGTGATACCTGGCTAGGGCTGAGAGAGCGCCGGGCTCAAGGCCCTAAATTTGTCTTCGGCGGAGCCGAGGCGAGGAATCCCCTCAAACGCTACGAGGGCCGAAACATAATTACTACTGCCCATGCGGACGGTACCCTCCGCATATGGGATGGCGGCCACGACGATGAGATCGAGAACCCCGAGACAATTCAAGTGGACTTGGCTCGGGCGGTGGGTCGGGTTCGCAATGTTGAAGTCACCGAAATGTCTCTTGCAGCAAGCGGGACAGGCGAGCTCTCTGTTGGACTGGCAAGCGGCGAGCTCGTCATTTTCAGATGGGGCAATAATGCCTCATATGGCCAAGAGGAGGCTCCTGGTGCCAGTCAGGGACCTGGACGTTTGACACCCATCACAAACCGAACCGACCCCGGATTGAAGACGGGAATGCTGCCTCTCACCCTCTTGGATATGCAGCAAGGACCTGTAACAGCTTTAAAACACAGCCCAGTCGGCTTTGTCGCTGTTGGCTATCAGGGTGGAGGCTTGGTAATCCTTGATTTGCGAGGTCCTGCCATTATTCATATTGCACAGATCTCTGATTTCCTGAAGGCACCGAAACGCGGCAGTTTCCGGAAGCCAAGTCGTTCGGATAGTATGCCAGCTGAGTGGCCTACTCACATCGAGTTTGGCGTAATGACATTAGAAGGCGAAGGTAGGCACTCTGAGAAATTCATGCCTAGTGATAAAGCTAATATGATTGATTTGCAGATTACTCGAGTATTTGCTGCTTCGTCGGCACAAACAGAGGAAACTTGGCCACCTTCAAGATTCTTCCGGGTGCCAATGGAGCATACTCCGCAGCTTATGTCGGAGTTACCAACGTCGAGGACAAGGTCATTAAAATAATTCCCATTGATGCGGACTCTGGCGGCCAAGCTCTTGCCACAGCGAATACAGTTGGTGGTTTGCGAAACGGTGTGAAGATTAACGGTGTTGTCATTGCTGTTACAGTGTCCGGATGTCGGATCTTCAAACCACCGACCGCCAAGGGCGCCCACAAGACATGGGATGACTACCTTTGCGACTCGGCTCAAGTTGTCAAAACTGAAGGCCGAGGCTACAGCTTGGTTGGGCTCTTCGGTGATGGAAATGTCCGTGCATTCTCTATCCCGGCTCTCAAAGACATAGGATCCAAGAACATCAACCAACTTGCTGACATGCGCCGTCTATCGGAAGCATGCATTACGCCTACTGGCAGTGTTATGGCATGGGTTGGGCCATCGGAAGTCAGCCTGTTCAACGTGTGGGGCAAAGGAACTACGATGTACGTTTTCACATCAGCATCACAAAGGCAGCGTGCTAAAATTCATGTAGGAGTTCCTCGCAAGATCGTCTTTATGACCCAGAGAAAGCCATCCCTCCACGCCCTACAATCAGCAACCTCCAGTGGATTTCCGGTACCCAATATGTCTCACCCGCCGATATGGATATTCTGAGTAAGTTGCCATCCCCCCCCAGCTATATATCTGCATATCAGTGTGATATCTAACAATGATTTAGTCGGAGGCCCAGACCGTCCCCCTTCGAAGCGGATGCTTGAACAGATGAGGCTCACCGAGGAAGAGCAGCGCAAAGCCCTCCGAGAAGGCCGCGCAGCGCCTCAACAACAAGGTAGCCAGGAGGGCTGGGGATCATATATGTCTCGCCAAGTCCAGGAGCGCACAGAGCGCCTTGGAATGGTGGGCGACACAATGGACCGCCTGGAGGAGAACAGCAGTAATTTTGCCACAGACGTGGGCAAGTACGTGCAAAACCAAAAGAAGAAAGCTATCTTTGGCGGTAAGTAAACTCCATCATAATTCCTACTTCCAAGGGTTTCTTATCTAAAGGCTTCCCGTCATTGCCCTTTCTTGGCCCCCTCTCCACCCCCTTGCATCCTGTAGTCACGCACTGACCGGTTTTTTGCAGTACTCGGGTCGAAATTCGGACTCTAGTTTCTATTTTAGCGAGATTTTTTTTTTCTGGACACCAAGACGGCCTAGACATAGTTACTTAAAAATACAGCCTTCAGTCTTCCAAGGGTTTCGACGCAAAGATTTCGCGACATTTAAACAGTGGCTATGTATGCGGATTTAGAATGAATGCTATGTAAATACTTTAGGTGTTTATATCTGAAATGCCCTCAGCTTTAGGCCCTTGAACTTAGCTCTGCATATTACTGATCTATCTAACAGAGGTAGTTGATAAGTACTTTGGCAACATTAGGACTAGACTAGTCTTCACATTCTCAAACACGGATCGTCACCTTAGAGGCAAATTCTTCTTTAGCAGGCCTCCTTCATTAGCGCAGGCCGTGGAGATCCATTGCATCATGTATTTATACAAACAACAAAATGGCTCCTACATACCTACACGGTTACGCTGCTTTGATCTCAGCACGACGCCAAACATTTATGGATCTACAGGAAATTGTTTCCACAAGGGGGTTCTATTTGGAGATCTTGATCAACGGCAATGCTGAAAGGGGGATTGTTCAAGGTTTGGGCTAGGGTCATAAACGTAGTATGTTGTTTGTCATCAAGTGCGTAGAAATTTGAAAGGCATAGAAGGGGGTGACATGAGAAAGTGAGGCATTCGTTACCCGGCTAATGGGATCCACACTCTTTGTTTATTGAACCATAACCTCAGGATGGGAGGGTTGGGCAGGCTTAGACTCATCCTTCTGCTCGGAATCATCACCCATCTCCACATCCATTTCATCACCGTCACCGCCCTCCTCCTCGTCAAGATCATCATCATCATCATCACTCTCCTCCTCGAGATCCTCGCTGCCAGCATCAGACAGATCATCCTCATCGTCGTTGCCTGCAGTTGCCTCGGCGCCCTCCATCTCGTGATCATCGCCCTCAGCAGGTTTGTTAGATTCCTCGAGCTCCTTAACGAGAGCGGCCTCAAGCTCGGCCTCTTCGTGGCCGTAGGCATTGCTGTCGTCGTCGAGGTTATCAGCCTCAGGCTGGTCAGGCGGGTACTCGGCGGGGGCAGACTCCTCCGAATCCCTAGAAATGAGACAATCAGTATGAAGAGATACATAGTCAATGGATTGCAAACATACCACTTGATAGCGAAGCGAGTCACACGAGGCTTCTCAGCAAGGACATTGCGTCGAATGCGGTCAATAACAGGCTTGGCTGGGGGGTCGGCGATCAACTCCTCGGAGTCGTACTCGTTGTTAACGTAGTAGCCAACACGAACGAACTCGCGACCATCGTAGCTGCAAGTGAGAAGAATGACAGTCACACCCAAAATCTCCGAGGGAGGGATGCGCTTCAGGTCGGGCGCATCGGCCTCGAAGATGAACTTGTTCACGCCAACAGGGATGGGGCCGACGAGCAGAGAGTCAAGTTCCTGGTCATATTCAGAACTGAGATTGACGTTAGTGGGTTTGATCCATTGGGCTCTTCAGTGTTGGTGATCGGGTAGAAACATACGAAGTGGCGGAGCCGACGTAGGTCAACTTCCACTCGAGGTCTAGGGATTAATTGTTAGCAAGGGCTGTTTGTTGATTCAATTTTTGTTCCAAGACAGGATCACAATCATACCTTTCTGAAGCTGTTCAAGACATTCGAAAGTAATTTCAAATTGATAGGACGCCGTGAAAGTGGCAGGGTTGTTCAGGATTTTAACACCTAAGAGGGAGACGACCGACATTGTGAGGAATTATGTACGGGACGGGGAAGTGTAGGAAGGTGGGATAGTGGGACGAATGAAAAGGAGGTGTGGTCAACTTTATAGGCGGTGGGAAAATCTGGGGGAACAACAAAACAATTTCACAAGAAAACAACACCACTTCTTTAGTTTTCTTTTCACCGCAAGGAATGCAGTGATCGAGTCCAAAGCATGATGCGAGGAGAGCGTCCCGCGAAATCCACCATAACGCGCACCTCGCGTCCCTTGCGCGCTCACCGCCCACGTGACATAGCTGCAGACTCAACTTGCTCGTGCTTGTGCTATTCGGGATTGGTGAACCACCTTCACTACGAAGTCCAGTTGCTGCCTTGTACTTAATACTTGGTGAATTTAGATGGTGGGACAGCGAGTCAGCTCCAGATCCTAGTGGCGAACCTTCTCCTCCCTTCACCTTTCCCATTCTTCACGGTTCTCTCACCACGGTGCCCGCAATCGTGTTCAACCCGTCCCATTTCTAATTCAGATCTTCACCACCTCTTACTGAACGTATCACAGACTTCGCCCTGAAAATGGCGGACAACGAGGCTGAGCAAGCTTTCTTTCAAGCCCAAGCCATGGAAGCAGTGTCAGACAATGCGGCTTCAACAGAAGACCAAGGTGCCGATAACGACGACGAAGAAGAATATGACCCCTCGAAAACCCTAGACGACCAATACGAGGTTGCTGAATACCCCCAGGAGGATGAAGATGATTCCGCTGCTCCCAACCCGACTGCCGCTGAAGACGCCGACACTGGCCCTGCTGATGACTTCCCGAATTCTTCCCAGAACCCCTCGCGTGCTGAGTCTCAGTCGTCCACGCCATTGCCTCCCGCAGGTGCGACGGCACAACCTCAGACCAGAACGATTGGGGGATTTGTGGTTGAGGATGATGAGGATGAGGATGAAAAAGATGAGGCGGACTATGAGCCCCCAGCGGTACTTGGGGTGGATGACACAAATGCCATGCCTATGACTATGTCTGAAGATCCAAGCTCAGGAAATGCAAATCAAAACACTTCCCAAGATGTATCGCACCAGGAGGGCACGGCCACAGTGCCAGATCTTGCCAATAGTTCTTATTCTCATGTTCCTGTTCCTAATATCGATCCCTCGGCTTCTGGCCAAGCTTCTTGGACTGGGGCCGCGATTGATGCGAGCCACCAAAGCAGTACTGTTCCTACTCCTGTACCTGATGACTCTGCCGCTGGCAGATCTCGATTGCCCCATGACAGGGTGGGCATCTTGCAAGATCGGGTCGATGAGGATCCCCGAGGTGATCTTTCTGCGTGGTTGGAGTTAATTGCTGAGCACAGAGGCCGTAACAGACTCGACAGTGCGCGCGAGGTTTACGAGCAGTTTTTGAAGGTGTTCCCCATGGCGGTAAGCTTCATCTCTGCTAAATTGCGTCCAAAGAATCAAGGGTACTAATAGATGGACCACAGGCCGATCAATGGGTTGCTTATGCGACAATGGAATCCGAACTCAACGAACTCTTCCGCCTGGAGCAGATCTTTAACCGAACCCTCCTTACCATCCCCAGTGTGAATCTTTGGTCGGTATATCTCGATTATGTTCGTCGCCGCAACCCCTTAACCACCGATACCACCGGACAAGCGAGACGAGTAATCTCGTCGGCATATGATTTGGCTCTTCAATATGTGGGTATGGACAAGGATGGCGGCAACATTTGGGCCGACTATGTTGAATTCATTCGTTCCGGGCCAGGGAATGTTGGAGGCACCGGATGGCAGGATCAGCAGAAGATGGACTTGTTGCGAAAAGCATACCAAAAGGCGATTTGTGTTCCGACCCAGGCTGTCAATGCTTTATGGAAGGAATATGATCAATTTGAGATGGGCCTCAATAAACTCACTGTAAGTCCCGCTATGTCTCGTGTTTAGACTTCCATCTAACTTTCATCTCTAGGGCCGCAAGTTTTTGCAAGAACACTCGCCATCGTACATGACAGCACGAAGCTCTTATACTGAGCTGCAGAACATCACCCGGGATTTGGTCCGGACTTCTCTGGCCCGGCTGCCTCCCGTCGCTGGATCCGAGGGTGACGTGGAGTATGCTCAGCAGGTTGAAATTTGGAAGCGCTGGATCGCTTGGGAGAAAGAGGACCCGTTGGTCTTGAAAGAGGATGACCCTGCCGCATTTAAAGCTCGTGTGGTCTATGTCTACAAGCAGGCCTTGATGACTCTCCGATTCCTGCCCGAGATCTGGTTTGACGCTTCTGAGTTCTGCTTTTTGAATGATATGGAGAGCGAGGGGAACGATTTCCTCAAGCAAGGTATTGAAGCCAACCCGGAGAGCTGCTTGTTGTCTTTCAAGCGAGCAGATCGGCTGGAATTTACGTCCGACTCGGAACAGGATTCTGTCAAGCGGGCAGCTAAGGTCAGGGAGCCTTTTGACCCCTTGCTTGATTCCCTCTATGAGTTGATCACCAAGGCCAAAGCTCGGGAATCTCAAGATATTGCACGTATCGAGGAGGCATTTGCGAAGCAAATCCCCGAAGGGCAGGCCGTGCCCAACGACGACGACGATGATGTTTCAACCGAGACAAAGGAGCAGGAGGCGGCCAAAAAGGCACAGATTGATGCTGTACGGAAAGCCCATGGTGTTCAAATCAACATTCTTTCTAAGAGCGTCTCCTTTGCATGGATTGCACTGATGCGTGCCATGCGTCGCATTCAGGGTAAAGGCAAACCAGGAGAATTGGCAGGCTCTCGCCAGATCTTTGCAGAGGCTCGCAAGAGAGGCCGTATCACTAGCGATGTATACATTGCCAGTGCACTTATGGAATACCACTGCTACAAAGACCCTGCAGCAACCAAGATTTTTGAGAGGGGTGCTAAGTTGTTCCCTGAAGACGAAAACTTTGCCCTTGAATACCTCAAGCATCTTATTGACATCAATGATATCATAAGTAAGCCAAAATTCCTCCTTAGTTTTGAAAATGGTACTAACCAACCTTAATAGACGCAAGGGCGGTCTTTGAGACAACTGTTCGGAGGTTTGCCGCCAACCCCGACAGTGTGCATAAGGCTAAGCCGATATTCTCTTTCCTCCACGAGTACGAGTCCCGTTACGGTGACTTGGTTCAGGTGATCAACCTAGAAGCTCGTATGCGAGAGCTCTATCCTGAAGATCCCACACTGGAGCAATTTACGCACCGATTTTCTACACCTTCCTTTAATCCTTTGTCTTTCCAACCTATTCTGTCTCCTACTCAGACCAGGCCAAAGACATTGGCAACGGGCATTATGCCGGAGTCTCGCATGGACCCGCAGGATGCTTCTTTCAGCTCCCCCAAACGCTCCTACCCCGCCGACGATGACTATGATTCCGATCGTCCCCGCAAATTTGCTCGCGCTGAGTCACCGCTGAAGGCCGTCCAGGGTCGACGCGTTGACCAGCAGAAACGTTCCACACCACTGAACGGACAACTTAATTCATCATACAAGCCGCAAGGATCTCCTGCTCCCTTGCCCCGCGATGTGGTTCATCTTCTAAGCATTATTCCTCCTTCATCGGCCTACAACATCTCCCGTCTTTCGCCAGAAAAAATGGTTGATCTTCTCCGCAGAGTTGATATTCCTGCCTCTACTGCCCAGATTCCTCTACCAGCGAATGTTCGAGGTTCTGGCCCGGGCCAGAACCAGTACTCTGGTAAGCAAGATTATAAAACAATATTCAACAAGTGATATTTTGACTAACCTGTTGAATAATAGGTTCCTACCGTTGAGGCTTACGTTTCTGGCGCCCACTATCATCTCCATCTATCTTCTGTGTATAATCTCGCCACCATCATACCGTCTCATTTTTAATCTTCGAGGTGCAAATTTGGTGATTCTATCCCGTTAACATCCCATGGCCCCTGCATGAAAAGCTCTTACCCTCTGCTTTCATTCTTCTCGTGCTGTGGTGGGATTCACACGTTAGTCCAAGAGCTCGTTGCATCTGTCGGCGTCGGTCTGAAGGGCATTTTTCTATTTTCATGGGGCATCGGGAGCCCTAAGGTCTCAATTTTTTGCTTGGTTCCTTTAATAGGAGGGTCTCCTCTACATATGTACATTCCCTAGATAGGGCAGATATTTTGATGAATGTAAAATTCTAGGCTTTTCTGCCGGATACTGCTTGTCTACTTCTGTCTATCTCTTTATTTTTCTATGGGCTGGCCTTCCGTAGCCTAGCCTTCCAAGGTCAGAATGTCGAGTGTTCCCGAATTGCATGCCTAACAATCTTCATTCGGATAGGTAGTGTTTGTTCTAAATATGTAAAACGGTAACAGTTCAGCATTAGCTTGAAAAAACTTGTCGGTATAAAATGGTCCACTTCAATAAATAATTATTCATATTCCCGCAGGTATTGTCATTCATTGACTTTCCAAGGTCAAGGTTGCCTGGGTGAAATTGAGTCAATTTTCGGCACTCCTAGCTATAGTTCTGTATATGGTCTCGAAGGACAGGGCCTTGACTAGGATCCTGCTCCCATCTAGGTCGAGATTGATTAGGTCAAAATAGTGTTTCGGGACCATGAAACCAGGAACATCCTCGATTAGGGGGCTTGGTCAAGACCTAGGATTATGCTGAGGTATTGAAGGGGACATATTGTGTGGAATAAGGAGGAAATGGCATTGAAATAGTGTTAACAGTGTCAAGAACAGTACTGAATGAATTTGTGGATATAGTGGGCGGGAAGACCTTGGGAATTAGAGGAACATTCAAATTCATAAAGAGACCTCGGGAGCTGCAAGCTAGGTCAGAGACATAAAGGTAGTATACAGGAAGAAAATAAATTTCTAGAGGAAAGAAAAACAAATCTACCAGGGGGGTGCAGTATGAATTAGGTGGCGTCTCGCCGGTGTGTATGAGTAGTAAAACCAGATCTCATTAAAGTAGCATTTTTTTTAAATGAGTTAACACCGGTCTGGTAAACTTTGAAAGATAATGCCCTTGAGTATGGGACCTTGGGAATATATAGCTGATCGGTTCGGCTAAGTGTTGCACCAGCCATTTACCCTGAAAACCAATCCCTTACTTAAGAGATTGATCCATCACTTATTCTACCGAATTAATGAACTAAAACCCTTTATACACTACACTTGATTTATACACAAACTGATATGAACAGTCAAAATCAATTCAATTTGTGACTTCATACCTAGTTGATGCATATACTGTATGCATGAACTCATGCGAACAACAAAAACCCTATTGAATTTATATCTAGGCTCATACCTATCAATTTGCTTAACTTTAGAAGACAATTCCCTAGACCATAGGCCTAAGAAAGATCCATACTTGGTAGATAGATGCTACTAAGTCTAGAAATCGGTCTATACCCTAAAAAGCCGGCCCGTACCTTAATTGGAAACCGATCCGCCACTATAAAATCGTTCGGTCACTAAGGCTATCGAAGTGATGAATCAATTAAATATATATGTTTGAAACTTTATGAACGTCAAAAGTTGATTTAAGATGCAACCGTGGAAGTCTACACAGCTGATGGGTACAGAAAAGGAATTATTGATTTCCAGCGTCCCCGTAACACGGGCTTCACAAAACGAATAGCCAGTGTGAATGGCCTAGCTTCTGCATTCATATTTTGTATTAAAGTCGTAGCAAACAAACTTATAGGCAACAGCTTATCCAACTACTATAAATACTTTGATTCATTTCTTCTTCTACACCTTTCCTTCTTTCTTCTCCAAACTCGACATCATCCGGTTTGCAAAGGAAGGCTCTCTCACGTTGTAACAAGCTTTGCTACTGTGTGAGCTCGCCTTTGTCCAAAAAGTGGGCTACTACAAGATCAGCGCCATTCAAGTCCTACCTAACTTTACTCCAGATACATCGATCAGCCACTTCGGTGCTGATATCAACCTATCACTTCCCCCGCCCCATCAATAACAACCATTTTCTCATCGATTTAGGAATCGTTTCATCAAGTTACGGTGGGATTTCACTCAAACGCGTTTCTTCAGCCTTCTATCTGTCTTCCCGGGTAAGTTACCTGCACAACTTCAATCGAATTTCTCTCCCTTCTGACACACATCTTCTCTTTTCCACAATCACCTTGATACTTGACCAAGTCTTACCCATTTCACTTTTCCACTATTAATCTTCCATGCCAGTCTTGACACCGCGTGTGAATACGCATCTTCAAAGCTACTGACAATATTTTCATTATAGTAACATCAATCACATCCAGGCAATGTCCTTTCCCAGGGAAAGAGTTGAAGGGACCAGGCGTTCTCTGTCGGGACTCAGTATTCGCGATGAGGATAAGCACAAGAGCCCTTCTTCGAGCTCTCGCGATGCTGTCTTGTCCCGACCTAAGTACGACATGGTGAGTACATGCCGGATACTTCCTTCCATACTTGAGACTCCCACCCGGTGGCTGGAGCTTACTCTCTGCCATTATTCCTACTACTTTGGATTTCACAAACTGACGATGGCTAGCGCAATGAAACCCGTCCAATTGATCGCCAGGGCTATAACAACTCCGGTAAGGGCATTGATGTGATCATGAACACTTATCCGATCAAGGAATTTCCGACCAAGTCTGTTCATCAATATGAGGTTGGTGGCCTTTTTCTGGCCCTTAATACGTCATAAGCTCACTGTTTTAGATGGTCGTTGAGCACGGCAGCAGCCGAGTAAGTGCAGACGAGGACCGACGAGTTTTCCGGCGATGCTTTGAATGCGAGACCCGTAAGGTCAACTTCCCCGATGCCATCTACGATGGCGCAAAAACTATCTGGTAAGCTTGATAAAAATTTACTTTGCTTCTGGATCTATACTCATAATTTCAGGTCCGGTATCCGCAAGGAATCAGTTATCTCGGAGAAGTTCGAGTACAAGGGAGGTAAAACCCGCGGTGCCGGCATGGGCAAGATCGATCTCTTCGGCAAACAGGTGACTTTTAGAATGAAGTATCGGCGCAAGGTCAACCTGGATGTTATCGGCAAATGGCTACAGAAAGAGCATAAACTAGATGACTCTGTGATTGAAGCACTTAGTCAGTACTCTCTTGTTCCAAGACTCTTAACGAAGTGTATACTGACTTTTAAGACTTCCTTGACCACTTGATTCGCGATTGGCCCACAAAGCAATTCTTTTCACACAAACGGGCATACTTCTTCCAGAGCCTCGAAGAGACTCCATCACACAAGAACATTGCGCATGAGTTCCATTACTCGCTTGGGGCCTACTCGGGTGCCACATGCTATCGTGGAATCTTTCAGATGATCCGACCTTGTGTCAATGGTCTTCAGCTGAATCTTGATACCGCTCATGCTGTTTTCTTCTCCCGTATCAGTCTCCTCGGTACCATGAAGGGACTGACCAAGGCCGGCGCTGATGATGAACTTGCCAGGATGCTTCGGCCCAAGATTGACAAACAAAATGTTCGACACTCCACCTCGGCTTTTCTCCAGCTCAGCAAGAACCTTCAGGGTCTTCGCGTTCAGCCAGACTACAATGGATGTCCTTTCAAGGACAAGAGCTTTATCATCGACAAGCTTCTTGACGCCAGTGCTTCTGAATACAAGCTGATGATTACCGACAAGTCTACAGGCAAGGAAAAGTCACAGAGCGTCGCTGATTACTTCCTCAGGAAGTATAACAAGGCCTTAGAGCATCCTCACATGCCTCTTGTCAAAATGACGAAGGAGGGAGTCATTTACCCGGCTGAGCTTTTGGTCATCAAAAACCTTCAGCGATGGCCATTCAAGCTCACTGACCTTCAGACTGGCGATATGATCAAGTATACCGCCAAGAAGCCCTCAGAGCGTCTTGAGCATATTAGAAAGTGCAAGACTATCTTGAACCACGATGAAGACCCAAGCCTGGCACACTACGGGCTTAAGATCGGTCAAAGGATGGTCATGGCCAAAGCTCGTCTGTTACCCAATCCAGAGATTCAATTCGGCAATGTCAAGCATAATCCAGGAACCAGTGCTCGATGGGATCTTCGCGGAAAGAAATTCTACAAGACCAACACAAAGTCTCTCAATTCATGGGGAGTTGGATACTTTACTGGTCATCGCAACGATATCAACTCTGATCAGGTTCAACAATGGCTGGATCTGTTTACCAAGGCCTACAAGCAGCATGGTGGCAAAGTTACAAACCGGCCCTTCATCTGTAAGATGAGGGAAGACGTCGGCGAGGCGATGAAGGATCTCTTCACAAAGACAAAGGAGGCTTGGGGAGTGGAGCCTCAACTTCTGGTGATCATTGTACCGTCCAAGGACGCATTTGTTTACCTTCGGATCAAGAAATCCGCTGATTGCCGATTTGGAGTTCCTTCTCAGGTTCTGCAATCTCTACGCTGCATCGACAACCGTCCCCAGTACAGCTCGAATGTCCTCATGAAAGTTAATGCCAAGCTCGGTGGAGTGACCAACCGCATCATCCCAACCTCAACTGGGTCAACTCTCCGTCCGCGCTCAATCATCATCGGAGCCGATGTGACTCACCCTGCTCTCGGTGTCTGGACCCCATCTCTGGCGGCTATGTGCATTTCTAATGATGTAAATGGAGTTAGCTACATGGGCGGATGCCAGTGTAATGGAGCAAAGGTCGAGATCATCTCCAAAGAGAACATCAAGGGTATCCTTGGGCCTCTTGTTCAAGAGTGGTGCCAAACAATCGGCCAGAAAACCCAGCCGAAACAGATCTACTACTTCCGTGATGGTGTCTCCGACTCCGAGATTAGTGGTGTTCTCAACATTGAGGTTCCCGCCATCCGCAAGGTTGTAGCCCAGGCCTGTAAGGAAAATGAATGGCAAGGGAAACTCTGCGTGGTGATTGCCAACAAGCGTCATCACCTTCGAGCATTCCCTAACCCTAAAGACAAAGGCTCTGATCGCAATGGTAACCCACTTCCTGGAACTCTCATCGATCGTGAAGTCACCAGCCCGCATGGTTGGGACTTCTTGCTCTACGCTCACGCCGCCCTCCAAGGCACGGCCCGGCCGGTTCACTACAAGGTCGTGCTTGACGAGATTGGCCACAAGCCGGAGGAGCTCGAGAACATGATTTATGAACAGAGTTACCAATATGTCCGATCCACGACGCCTGTCTCAATCCACCCCGCCATTTACTACTCACACCTAATCACTGCTCGTGCCCGTCATCACGAGAATGTGAACTCCTCTGACGGACCCCAGAGTGGCGGGCGAATGCCTCATGAGCGTTCGCTGGAACAGCCAGATGTGGTCCAAAATAAGCTCCTTAGTATGAGGGGCTCGGCTAACAACCTTCCGCTATCGATGTGGTGGGTTTAGATTGACTATGATACTTGACCTTGTTTTTGTTTTTTTGCAAGTTTTTTTTGTGACTTTTTATTTTGAAGACTTTCCGTTGCTTTCTTCTCTCAACCCTTACTAAAACGACAAGCACAAAGTGCGCCGTTGAGCCAATGTGAAAAAAAGACGAAGAAAAAAGAAAAGAAAAGAAAAGAAAAAAATTAGAAAGAGCCGAAATAAAGACGATGGTGTCGTCAAAAATGCGAAAGCTTCCAAAAAAGAAAACAAAGTTCGAAGAGTCATTATTCCTATTCCATATCTACAATAGGTTCGCCTCGCAGCAAGGCCCTTGGCGTCTGCTGACCTATACGGACCTTTCAACAGGATCCTACCTTGGCCTTGCTCGGTTTCATGCGTGATATTTGGAGACGTGCAAGTGCGAGTTTCAGCATGGAATAATCCACATTTCTTGCGAGACTCATCTTTCACACTGATGAACCAGAAAGGCCAGGGGTTTCCGATATGTCAGACAACGAATGAGTTCGAGCGGACCGAACATAGAAGTAATAAATTCAGGGCTGATCCTCTTCATTTGGGACTGACGAGCGAGGAAGTACCGATTCTGGGAGGTAGCGTGTCTCTTGTTATTAGGGACCAATTCGACCTTACTTTCTAACTTTGAATATTGTTTTTTATGGTCTGCGTAGAAGTACCCGTGTAGAGCATGGACATCTCTTTGAGACTAAGTCTTGTAGTAGCTCCTCAAGCCCTGGAGATAGATGATTTTTCCAGGTTATTGTGTTGACTATGTGTGTCATCACGAAGCATCTATAGGTATACATGGATGTTATCTTCCAATGTATCCTATGGGTGTAGGGACTAGCCTACATCAATCAGTGCTACCTGCCTGGGTAAAGTAGCATGGTATCATTGCCATAAGATTTTAAGAATACACAATAGATGTAGAAAAAATAATCTCTCCAATATGAAAAATTTCATTCCCAATACAATAACCAAGATGATCCAAATAATGAGGCAAAGCCGACGGATGGTATGATATAGTACAAGCAGCGAATAAAACATGACAAAGGGGGTCCCAAGGTTGGTGGTCAATAAAATATTAAAAATGCAGTGAGGACATAATACATGAAACGGAAATGACGGGGCAAGGAAGAGTAATGAAATCGATCCACTGTGACCGATTAGTTTTCCTCCCTATAGCCTGGGAATCTCTTTTTTCTTGAGTGGTATCATCGTTCGTTCGAGGCATCATATGCATCCAGAATGTCGAATCACGGATTGAATCCTGGGGTTTGGATTTCATCGCCAGCAGTCCTGCTGGCATATAGATAAATATGGTGGAAAAATAAAACGAACACAATAACGAAAATGGAACGGGAGGGAGAAAAGAAAATGTAATTGGAATGAAGGGTAAGATATAGGTTCGGAAGCCTTGTATAGTAACAGAGCTCTTTGTCAGCTCATACGGTGGTACCATTGATCATGGGCACATTATCCGGCTGGGAAGCATTGGGTTCATCGGTTCCATCTGGAAAATTATTACCCTCAGGCTTGACGTCGGCCGAGAAATCTTTATTTGCATCAAAGGAGGACCCTTGATCTGCATCTCCATCGAAGTTGAAGTTGGGCACCTCGAGTGCGACACCACTGTTCTTCTTCGCCTTTTTCTTGCTCGGTTCCCCAGCGCCTGTCTTGACCGCTGTGGCTGCATTTGGAGGGGCAGGTCGTTTTTGAGGGCTTGTGTTAGGTGCTGAGACACCGGGCATGGGTGGAATCTTGCCAGAGGCCGGTAGACGAGGTTTGACAGCCATTGGTCTTTGTTTGGGTGGAAGCTCAAGATCTTCCACAAGCGGTTCATCGCGGTTCGCGTCAAGCTTCCCCTTGAAGAAGGCTTGCACCAGCCCAATCTGTTCGGATAGATTGTCCGTTGAGACACGGGAATATGATGGCGGTGAGGGATAGATAGTAACTGTTTGCGTAGTACTGGTGTTTTGTGACTGGGCCGCACTGTACATTCGGTTTTGAAGGAGATGCAACGGGACACTGAGCTGGGACAGGCCAAACTCGCGGTCGAGCCCCAGTTCCTTGAAGCCAAAGAAATCTTCATCGATATCTTCTGCGAAATCGCCACCGACGAACTGCTCGCTTCCATCGTTAAACGCATTAGAGCCGTCCTCGCCAGCATCAGCAAGGGCAGGGCGGAGCAGGTCAGTGAGCATTGACTTGAGACGATCGTGGGCAGCAGAAAGCTTGGTCCCGAGCCGTTCAACGTCCTCCTTAATGTATGTCTCAAGTTCATCAATACTAATTCCAACACCAGAAAGGGTATGAAGTACAATCTCTGGCTCGGTGTATGCTGACTTCCACTCGGCAGCCGACGTCGCGGCCTCCTGAGACTCAGTGACTGGAACCTTAGGAGCTTCCATGTATGATTTAAAGGTTTCACCGATTTTGTGGAAAAAGTCGGACGCAACATCGGTGGCAACTTCGATAGCAGATGGCTGGTACTCCTCAAACCCGGAGTGATAGAAGATCTTAGCAACGGAGCGCTGCAGTGCTGCCCGGCAAGTTCCAGGAGCAATCACAGGACCATTGTCATTCATGACATGAGGGGGAACATCCTGTTCCGCAAAAGGCTCTGGGTTGTATTTTTGAAATTGGTTTTGATACATCTGGTAGATGATGAGATTCCGTGCTGAAGTGGGGATAGTGTGGGTGCTATACATACCTGGGATTGTATCTGCATCTGCTTCACGATGCCAACCTTGGAACAAATTTTGCGAGTCTCCTGCATTTGTCGCATATTCGCCTCCAACTTGCGAGACAGCTTGCTGTCGGGCTGCAGGAAAGAACCTTTTGGGAGAACTCTAAGGTATTCTTCTGAAGCATCCACGACATTACCTTGCGCATCTTCCTTCCAGGCCAATCGCTCTGGAAGGTCAGGTACACCCGACATGACGTCGTAGTAATAAGGAATCATCTTCTCTTCCTCGCCCTCGATACCTTCAGCTAGTGTTTCACCGGCTGCCTCGGGCTCCATTGCCTGGGATGCGTCGTGCATTTTGTCACCTTCAATGGCTGCTTGCTTTTCATGGCGAAGCCATCGTCGCATGCCAGCTTTGGTTCGGAGTAAAGCCGGTTCTTCCGGGTTGACCTTGTCGCCTTTGAGAAGACGGTGTCGCTCTGCAGCAATGAGCGCCCGATCCTTCTTTGTGACTTGTTTCCAGACCTTGTATTCAGGGTCTTCCAACTCTGCGCCGGGACCCAACAGAGCACTAAGAACCACGGTTGACGCGGTAGGTGCATCAATTTCCATAGATTCGTCTTGCTGGCTTGCTGCACCACCCACTCCAGGGCCTGCTGGGTCGGAGGGAGTATGAGATCCAGGTGGGGGAGTACCAAACCCATTCTGGCTCGTTTCCATGGCGGTGTCTGAATCTGCACGAGCAGGTGCTGGGGGTTGACTGGTGCGATTCCCCGAGGGCCCCTCAGAGCCACTGGGGGTATTGCGAGACGGGGCAGTGCCTTTTTTGGACGACTTCCCGGGAGCCTTTCTCCCGCGAGAAGACATTATGGGTTCATCATCACTCTCTTCGGCACCATCAAGCTCTGCCATCTGAAGTCGACGCTCTTCGGCTTCAACTTCAGCTCGATCTCTGATGACAATGTCTGGGATGAGGGGGACAAGCTTTTCCGTTTCTTTTCGCATGTACAGAGCATGTTTGCGCAGGAAATGCTCAGGGTTTGTATTGTATTTCAAACAGTTCATCCAAATAAGATTCAGGTCGTCCACAAAATCTTGTTTGGAACGATACTGTAAGCCCTTGAGTTTCTTAGTCATTGAACCAAGATCCATGGGATGTTTGATAACTGGATTTCAGGTCAGTATACAGAACATAGCTTGACGTGACTGTTGGGGTGAAAGGGAGTTCTCACTTGTGTAGTAATCCGGCGCATCGCGCTTGTTGACACGGGTCAGAAAAGCATTAGAATGCTCTGTCATAGCTTTGAGTTCACTCAACACTTTTTCTGCAGCTTCATAAAGCTCTTCTTGGCCAATCTTGTCCTCGCTGGCCCACTTGCTACGATTCTTGCGCACCTCGCTCAGCAAGCTGCGGAGATCAGCATCGGATGCTTGTACCATGTCGCGCTTTTTGTCAATTCGTGCAATGAGGTTCTTCAGGGTCAAGCTGGAAGCTCCGAGGTTGGTGTTACTCAAAGAGCTGTATCCATTCGAGCCAGCAGCGGCATTGTTTCCACCGGCATTGGCCTGTCCCGAAATCTCTGCATCGACTTGTCGTTCGGACTCTTCCAGCCGTTGCTGGTCCATCATGGCGTCTCGGTCACTTTCAAGAGTGTAGAATAGGGTGTGGAAGCTGCGCCTGGCGGCCTCCTCCGTCGCTTTTTTGTCCTCCTCGAGTTGTTTCCGAATGTCTTCCAACGACTCCTTCTTGGGCTCCTTTGGTACATCGGCATTGATCGAGGCAGCTGTCCCCGGGCGTTGGGCGGATGAGGAATTGGGGTCCTGCGATGGCGGTACAGACTTCACTTTCGAAGGCGATTCGACCGAATCCTCCATATCCGCATCATCGTCCTCGTCATAGTCGTCGTAGTCGTCGTCGAGTTTGCGGGTGGGCTTGGGGGGTGCCGCAGCAGGGGCGGCCGGCGCATCGACGCGTTCATTTTTGAGCTCGGACGAGTCGATTTCCGCGACCGCGGCATCGGAGGATTCGTCGGGGATGTAGTGACCCGAAAATAGCGCGTTGATTTTCGCCTCGCTGGTTCGAAATAGCTCGCGGAATGAAGCAATGCGCGGGTCCTCTTCGATGGTAATATCCGGCTCGGAGGTCATACTAGCGGCATTCGGGCCCTCGGCGCTGACCGAACCGCGTATTTGGGGGGTTCGCGAGCCGGACAATGTCTTGACCAAGCCATTGACGGGGCGCGGAGAGTCCTGTTGTTCATCTGGGGGGCGAATATTGCCTGGGGGCCAGGCGTTGTGACCGAGCGACATGCTCGCTCCAAAACCCCGGCTCTGGGGTCGGGCGAGACTCGATTCTCCACGGTTAAGATCACGGGGCCCAGAAATCACAGGGAGGTGGTTTTTTGGGAAGAAAAAGGCATTAAGAGAAACCGCAAGGTCGGCCAAAGCGACAGGTGATGTCGGAAAGGCCAACAGCGATGGCACAGAGGCGAGTTTTGATGAAGAAGACAGGAGCTTCTGTAAGGAAGATTGGACGAGGGTGAAGTACAGTTACGGCAGGCGCGAAGGCGGAAAGTCGCGGCAGATGGTGACGATCTGCTTTGGGCGTTTTATGCTGATCGCAAGTCTACATTCACTTCTCTCCACTTCACCTCGATCTGATAACTCCGATCTTCCCCAGTTTTTCTTTCTTCACTTTTCTTTTTCTTTTGGCAGCTTGGATTGTTGACTCATTATGTTTTGACTGCCTACCTGCCACATACGCCAACCATCTCACCTTTCCATCTCCGTTATCTCTCCACATATGACGCACAAGGCAGCCGCTGGGGCCAATTGATCCACGTTCCGCACACTGCTTTCCCCAACCTCCACTTGAAGCTTTCCAGCAGCTTGACCACGGTTACAACCTGAATATTTCGAATTCATTGTTGACGTTTGAAACTATTTCGTTACTTGCCTATTGAACCCACCATGCGGATCCGTTATCCGTTCGCGGGTACGTAATCTGATTCCGATCGCACGGTCAACTTCTCCAGAAGCTAATATGTAATCACCACGATCTCTAGGAGCTTTTGTCTTCCTACTTATCCTCGCCGGGTACATTGGTCTTCTTCCACACAGCGTCTCATCGACAATTCCCACAAATTTACAGCCAAATGACAAATTCCTCCACCTGCTCACCTTCTTCCTCTTGTCGTTGACATTTTACTGGATCCTCGACACCACCCGCCGGCGCACTTTACACCTGACTCTCCTGGTCTGTACTCTTGGTCTCAGCATTGGCTCTGAGGTCGTCCAGGGTTTCCTTCCTAACGATCGTCCCTTCGACGCATTTGACATTGTTGCCAATGTGGTCGGAAGTCTCGGCGCCGTTGGTCTGTGCGGCTGGTACCACCGCCGCATGCTGGATCGTCGCCGGAAGAGCCGCTTTGGAATGACGGAGGGCGGCGAAGATGTTGAGCTTGGTACTGGAATAGGAAATCATTCTGAGCATGACGATGATGGCCTCGGTCCACAGGAATCCGGGGTCATGTCCCTAGAACGGGAAGTAGATCAATGGGATGAGAATGCCGTTGATAACTGGGATACCGAGGATGGCCCCGGGCCGTCTGAGCCATCATCATCTCCCCCGAGTTATCAGGAAGACCGGAAAACCTACGCTGCGAGCGGTGGGCCGGTCGTGGAACCTGCGGGGAAGCGCAGTGATTGATTGGCTATCTCTTCAAATGAAGCAACCTGCCAAGTAGAGAGCATGCTCTTCCTGATGGCTATCCCGCCTGGTTGAGAGCCGATTCCTACCCTCAATCCTGCTCATGATTACTGTTGATCAATCTCATGTTGGTACGATATCAGTCATTTTGTGTTCCGCAGCGCTTTGTTTATCTTTTTTTTTTATGGTTTCCAAGCTCTTCATTGAGAGATGGACCTCGGGATGTCAGTGCTTGTTTCAGTCTGATCTCGGTTTATATTTGCAATGTTTCTTGAGCGATGGGGTTCAGCCCTGTAGTGTACAGTTACCATGCTCTTTAATGACAACGTGGAATAAGGGCCGATCGTTATATTGTTCAGAAGATAATTCAGTAAACCTGAAGCCCACCTTGGCAAATCTTGGAATTTGTGACATTTAAAAAAAAAACGAGTCTAGATGTTAAATGTCAGACGTCTAGGTAGGTATTGTAGATCCATTTTGGGTTTATATATACCTGCGTCTACGGCTGGGGTTAGCCGACGGGACCTAGATCGAAGCCGAGGTACTCAGACCTAATTCCTTATTTGAAAATCGTCGAAGAACCTTGGAATGGAGCACTGGCAAATATACTATAAACACGGTTTGGATCGAGCTAATATACAGCACATCTAACACAGGACTAGACAATTCCAGCCAGTGGGGTAGAACTACATACGGCGCAGGGGGCATCAACGTTCGAGCTGCTGTGGGGTATTGGAGAAAAAAAAGGCATAAGATGAGCAAAGCTTCCGCAAGGAAACGAGAGCGAAAAGGAAAAAAAACAGCTAAACAATTGGGGAAACTGAATACAATAACAACAAAACCGATACAACACCGGATGCCATGGTATGATGCAGCAGGAGAACTCAAGATCGAGAAGCCAAGGGGGTCGTGATCACATCGCAAGAAGGACGGGGAAGAATACATGTAACAAGCAAGAAAAAGGTGGGTAGCCCATGGCTACTCTTCATCAGAGACCTCGGGGGTCCCAGACCAGCTTCGCGTTGGAGTCTGAATTCGGTCCACGACGGGCTCCAGCTCGGGCTTCGACGGCGGTACATAAGCTGAAGGGTCACTCAATTTGCGGAGTTTGGCAGAGCGTGGCTCATGCGGGCTTCCGGGGGACTCCTGGGGGTATTTGCCCAGCTTGACGTCGGTTTGCTCGCGAAGGACTTCATAAATGAATTGCATTTGCAGTTCATTATACACCATCATCATGCGCTGCTCACGCATTTGGTTGACACATTCATAAACTGGATCGGTCTCGGTATTGGTTACCTGCAGTAGCTGGCCCGATTCGAGTTCACGCAAGAGATGATCGAGGGCGATGAAGGTTCCAGTCCGGCCAACACCGGCACTACAGTGCACAACTCGTGGACTTTCAGAGTCGCATTTAGAGGCAGACAACTTGATGAGCTCCAACAAGCCCTGGCGGTCGTGCCCCTCCGGTTTGCAATGATCTGCCCAGCCCGCAAACAAGAAATGCCAAACAATCTTCGACTCGGAACCAAGAGTCAACTCTAGTTTGCGGACTTCGGAGCAAGATTTCTCGTCATAAAAGGATTCCAAAAGTGTCACTTTTCCCAAAACGCCGGGTTGGTCATCGGGTTGAGACTCATCGCCCACATAGGCATCGAAGGGCTCTTCGAGTAAAATATCCATCGACGGTTGATCTTGATGCAGCGGGAAATACTGGGCGCATTTCTCTCGACCTGCTTCGACGGTCTGAGTGAGCATGATAATGACGCCCACCTCCTTGCTCTCATGAAAGACCATATGCCAAAAGTGTGAAAGCTGTCCAAGCTTGGGTCCCTGTGCAGAGGAGCTTGTTAGCTAAAAGCCATACTTGGGAAAAGAGCTGAATAACCACCTACCTGCGTCGCAATGTATTTCAATTCCTCATGCGTCACCGAATCCCTCAGGATAATCGGAGATGCATTGATGAAATCGCATTCGCCCTCGGGAACCTGCAGATGAATGCGATAATTCGCATAGGCCTGCACATTCAGGTATCGATTCCTCGCCTTGACTTTCGGGTCGGTTTCGATTGCATACGGATGAGTAGGGTCATTAGACACCATACCATCCGAAATCCGCGTCCTCTGTATCCACTCGAGATCTTCAAACTTGTCGTGAATCTCTATCAGCGGAAGCGGTCAGTTTCGTCATACCTCCCACGTGCAGCAAGAATTCTCCTATAGGCGCATGCAACACCGCTTGACTCACCTGTCACCGATTGGCACAGGAACGGTGGGACATCGTCTGTGTTCCCAGTCTCCAACCGGGGATTCCCCTGCTCGTTTAACATCTCGATTCCCGCATCGCTATCTGGTAGGCCGCGTTTAGTGCTCTGAACACTGGTGTCGATCTTGATGGACGGATGCGCCATTTTGGCAGCGGCGATCCGCTGCAAAGCGCGAACCTTTCCGATGACGCCGCGCGCTTTGCGTGAGACGGTTTGTCGGCCGGAACGTTTTTTGACGCGCGGGGCAAGCGGGTCGGGGGAGGGTGAGCGAGAGGGCTCAGTGTTGATGTCGTGATCGAAACCGTCGGCAGAAATCACGGGAGAAGAAATCTGCAGCGAGGTCAGATCGGGACAGCTATAGAAGCTGTCCCGAGAATGTGCGTTCAAGGCCAGATTTTTGTTTGTCTGTTGGGCGGTTTGGGCGTCGAGTTTCAAGTAAGCCGGAGCGTGACGAGGAATCGTGTGACCTCGTATACGGAAGTGTGTGTATTTCCCTGGAATAACGGGCAGATCTGAACTGCCGAGGTTATTGGGAACGATGTACTCCGTCAAGTATGATCAAGTAAAAGTTACCAAGAAAAAAAAAGGAGATCGAGGGGAAAGGAGGGGCTTCAATTAAGGAAAGTCCCGACGAACTCCGCCGAACCCAGATCATCTATTCCTACTAATTTGGTCTATAGAATTATGTATTAATTGTACTTAACTATTTTAGTTCCTGGATTTCTATTGTCGATCTTTATGGCAGAGGCTTTCATTGGTTCAACCTGCAGCCAGCGAGTTTTGCCACTGCGATTTCAGCTGCTTGCGGCCTGTACTACCAAGTACGATGTCCACCAAACTGGGCTAGAGTACTTGATTTACACTATTCCGGCTTTCCCTTCAGGTACCACTCGAATAAAAACCCTGAATACATTTCAAGATTCATGCCTTTGTGGGATTGTGCAATCTATCTATAACCATTGTTTTGGGATCGCGGGGATTAAATCCTAAATCCACCGGCGCGATACCACTCTCTGACCACAACTCCCTTACCCACCCACCCACACCCTCATTTCCCACGTTTTACATGGTTTTAAATGACGGCATCAGGCTGCGCGAATAGGTGTTGATCGCCGGCGCACCTCTTCGTTGCTAACGGAGTTTTCACTTCGATCTACATGAAGAATAAACAAAGAAATCCACGCGCGCAATGGTATCCCAGGCTCAAGTCGTCGATCGCATCGCACCAAACCAGAGTGCCCCATCCGTGGTATCGCGTCACTCGCATTCGACCCGCCGTCATAGGTCCGGTCGTTCCCACCATGGCGGCTCCGGATCGACATCCTCCAACGATTTCCCGATCTTCACGTATACGGGCGACACCGAGATCGCGATCCGTGCTGGGTCGCATGAGAAACGATACCTTCTTCATCGGTTGATTCTGGCGCAATGCTCGGGCTTTTTCGAGGCAAGCACAAAAGAGGAATGGTCGGGGCAGAGTACGCCGGGACCCTCGAAGCCCGATGGGACATTGTCTCGGGTAAGCGAGGACGACTCGTTATCCAATGGGTCTACGCTCGCGCAGTCTGATAACGGGACTCTATCGATGTGGACAGGAGAACAGCGACGATGGAGATATGAGTTGGATTGGGAAAACATGGGAGAGGACGAGGAGCCCATACTTGTTCAGAAGGTTGGTCCCAATCTCCATGTCGCAGTCGCAGTCGCAAGTCGCAAGGGGTGTACCAGGCCCATAACTAACCTCACTTTCTTGAGTAGCAACCCACCTACGCTCCCATGTTTACCAGTGGCGATCAAAACGGGCTCCCTCCAACGATGACCAAACCATCAAATGCTCAGGCGGGTTACTTCCGATCTATGGCGAACTTGGCCGGAATGCAGTCAGTAGTGCACCTCCCACGAACCGAAGGGGGAGACCGCAATACTGCCGACCCATTGATTCGCGACTACGAGAACCTCTTCCGCATGTTCTACAATCATTCGCCTGTGCTAAACAGTGTGAATATCGCTACGGCTTACACAGAGTGCAAGTCTCTCCTCGCCCTGGCAGACATGTACGATGCTTTACCAGTCACTGGCCCCCGAGTAGACCACCACCTGCTAGGGTTCGGCTCGCGACTCTTCAAACAGATCGCCAAATACCCTCCTAGCTATCTCAAACTGGGATACCTAGCCCGCAGCCGGGTGATCTTCTCCGAAGCTCTCATCCATGTCGTCGGCCAGTGGCCAGCCGCCCTGCCAAACCTGCGTAACGGCTCATATGCTCCCCTTCCAAATGCTGTGCTCGATCTCATCGAGGACAAATACGAAGATCTGGAAGACCTAAAGGCCCGGGTTGACTCTAAGCTCTTCCGTCTGTCACTGACGACCTCCCGCGGTGAACGGGTCGGTCCCAACAACGCATATTTAGACTGGTTGGCCGTCTCTTTATTCCGCCAATGGCTCATTGAGAGTACCACTCCTCCTCCAGCTCCCATACTCAAGAACACCGCTACCAACCCTCCTCAAACACCTGCACCAGGTTCACAAGCCGGTTCATCGAGACCTGTCACCCCGCCTGATCCTTCTGCTCGTGTGTATCGGTTAATTGGCTCTTCTTCGTCACAGGCATACTTGCCCCACGACGAACTGAAACGCTTCTTGAAGATCCACCCGACCCAATCAGCGGATTCGCTTTACAATCGCGAAACCCTGAAGCGTTTCGAGCGTAAGATGGACGAGATTAAACGGCTGGCACGTGAAATCGTTAAACCGCTCATGCGCAATTTCCTTGAGTTGGAGCTGAAAAGTGGTGCGGAGCAGAGCAGTGCAAGTTCTGCAGCTATTGAGCATATTCCCGATGTAGGGCTGCCTTATTTGACCTGCACGCGGGTCGAAGAGGCTGATCTGCCTTGGCCCCAATAAGATGTGGGCCCTATATTTTTCTCTTTATTATGTTTACGATGTTCTGATTTGTTGGTTGTTTTCACGTCAATTGGCGGCTTGCTCTCCAGATACCTATTTGGTTATATTTCGGAGTCGTGACCCTGGCGTCTTTGGTTATTTTACCTCGTTCTGAACTGCTGGTCTGTTCTAGAGGGAGGTTGGTTTTTGGTTTTTGGTTTGGATGTATCCCTATGTCTTGATTTTCCCTATGATGCGATGTCCTTACTGCGCCTTAGTTAATGTGTTATGACTTGATGAATTGTATTGGCGCTTCTATACTTCTGTTCGTCCATGGTTCCGGACCATAGATCGTCACAAAATTGTCCTTGAATCTCAAATCCATGACTACCAGTATAAACCTAGAGTATCTACCAGATGACGCGCATTTGAACATAATGTTTTAGATAAATACAACCATATACGTACACATCCCCGAAATATCTATCATAATATACACAGATCAGGACAGCCTCTACTGTTTCTTCCCAATCGTCTCCATACCATCCATCCATGGCCGCAATACCTCTGGAATAACGACAACACCCCGCTCAGGATCGAATCCATTCTCCAAAATACAAGCCAAAACACGCGGCACAGCCATCGCAGTACCATTCACAGTATGCGGGAAACGCGACTCCTTCACAGCGCCACCCCGAACCCGAGTCCCAAGCCGTCTGCTCTGATAATCCGTACAGATAGAAGCAGACGTAACCTCTCCCCAAGCAGACTCGAGCTCCTGAATAGCGGGGTCAACAATAGCAGTATCAGGTGCTGCCGCCGACGGACGCAGCCGCGACGGGAATAAAGCCTCAATATCCCGTTTCCGAGTCGCGCTCGCACCAAGATCACCCGTAGGCATTTCGAGCACACGGCAAGGAAGATGAAGGGAAGTCAGAATCTCCGTTTGGATATCCAATAGCTCCGCGAACAGATCATCCGACGTAGACGTAGCCTTATCAGACTCAACATTATCCGCCCAAGCAAACAGCTCCACCTTCGTGAACTCGTGCACGCGATACAGTCCCTTCGTATCCACACCACGCGAGCCAGCTTCTGCTCGATAACATCTACTGGAACCGGCAAGCTTCAAAGGTAACTCGGTAGCTTGGATATCGCGACCCGCATACATGGCTGCCAGTGGGATCTCCGCGGTCCCTGTCAATGAGCGCTGCGGCTTATGGTCGCGATCACGTTCATTCTGCTCAATGCTCCAAATTTGTTGCTCGTTATGCTGGTCGCGAGGCTGGAAGCCGCATGCATCGGCGATGTAGGAGTACACGATTGAAGGTGGGGAAACTGCTTTCCAGGCTCGACGGCGCGCGATGCTAAGTGCGTATTGTATGAGTGCTTGTTCGAGCATTGCGCCTTCGTTTATGAGGAAGTACCAGCCCCATCCTGTTGTTGTAGCTGAGCTGGTGAAATCGAGTAGGCCGAGGTTTGTGCCGATTGTGACGTGAGAGCGGGACTGGAGGTCAGATGGGGAGTTTTTTGTCCACGCTGGAGGGTTTGCAGGATCGAAGTTAAGGTAGTTTATTAGGCGGGGTGTGTGGCCGATTGGTGTTTCGGAGGAGGAGAGGTTCGGGAGGGACAGAGCTAGGCGGTTTATTTCTTCGGTGCAGGTTGCTTTGCGGATTGTCATGGCTGCGGACTCGTCTTTGAGGCGTTGCGCTTCTGCTTTTAGAGCTGCGATCTCCTGGTCTTGTGTGTCGGCCGGCTCATTGGTCCCTTTAGCGCGGGCTGCAATCGAGAGCTTTGCGATGGTTTTTTCGAGCTGTTTGGCGCGGGACCGCGGCGTTTTCAGATCGTAGTCTAGCTGTCGCGCTTCTTCGGAGAGGGCCTGGATTTGCGAGGGGTATCCTGCATGTCCGGCGTAGTTTCGGTCGACGCAGTTTTGGGCGTAGCGCTCTACATTCTGGCGGATGTGCTTGACGTCGGGTGTTTGCTTTGGTGCTGTTGCTGGTCGGAGAATTTGGTGGTGGCGTGGGGAAAGGGAGAAATTGCGACGGAGTTGGAGTTGGTTTAGTTTGTATCGGGGTGCCCACCTGCAATTGAGGCAGATGTAGGGGCTTGTGAGTGCCATGATGTTTGTAGGTGAGGAAGTTGGAGAAATTGGCGGGTGTGGATTAGCTGTTCGGTGGAGCAGGTAATTGGACCATCTAATCCACTTGAACTATATGATTTCTACATGAAGCCCGACAGTAATTCAAATGAAATGGCCAGATGAATGGGGAAAAGAATATCAAATTATGACTTTGCCTATTCATAAACTGTAACAAAGAAATACCCGAAATGCAGCAGGTCATTTTAAGTCATACGATCGCACGATCACACCAACTATCGTCATAAACAACCACCGGCTCAAATCTCAAATCAATTTCCCAATCCCAGCTTCTGCTTCCTAATCCTCGCACCCACACCAATGATCACCGCAGCAGCCGCAGTGAGAACAGCCCACAACGGGATATGCAACATAGCTATGCTGTAGTCCGTCTGCGTCGCCCCCCCAGATCGCAGCCGGAATCTCCAGCACCAGCAGCGCCACATATCCGCTCCAACGATGATATTTGTATACTTTCTTTCCGTTATCGACACTGCCTAGAACCAACTCTGGCAGGAAATACTGGACGACTCCGAAGAGAGATTGGAGCACGACGAAGATGACAGTGAGGAGACCAAGGATGCTGTGCGTGGAGGTTAAGCGGGGATGGGAGCCTTTGTTAATTTCGATTATTATGAAGGCGGCGAGGAAGAGGATGGTGCTTATTAGTTGAATTGTATAATGGATGTGAGCTCCCGTGCGTTTTTGGGATGGTTTTTCGATGCTCGTGGGTTGAAGAATGAGGATTCCTTGGATCTGGAGGAGAAGGGCTGAGCTGGCGAGGAGCTGGAGATTGGTCAGAGATGTTTATCCTTGCTCAACATCACATGGTTGGCTTACTGGATGAGCCGTGAAGAGGATGATTGGTTGGGCTAAGATGTTGGACCATACAAGGGCGGCGAACTAGAGAACTTAGTCAATGTATCGACCTTAATGTGTTACAGTGACGCTTTCTGTGACACTGCGAATCCCTGGTATAGACACTTACAACCCAAATTCCAATTTGAGCAAGACCAGCGGAATCTGTCAAGCCGGAATTGTCAGTTCACAATAGCTCATAAAAAGAGATTTGATATGACCTCACCCGCGATCAGATTGAACCATATGTTCCTTTCATCTTGGGTGACATCGCCTGAATGGTCCAATAAAGGATCATTCTCTGATGAGTTTGCCACAGGGCGCTCTTCAGGGATATCAGTGGTGGAGCTCATCGCAGTGTTGAGGCAGAAGTTGATTCCAGAATCTCAGACGTGGGGAAACCGGTTCATTAATAAAAGCGTCGCTTAAACTGGTTTCCATGGATTTACTAGCGTTTAGGTTGGTCCCGTTGGCCGAGATATGGTATGCAAGCCCCTCTCATTATGTCGTATCACACAGAGCTGAAGGTGAGACTTGGCGTGATCGCCGCAAAGAATGACGAGTTCCATGCATTAATATGTAGCCCCCAGCATAAAGTGGAGCTCGGTTACACCAGTCGATTGCTAGCGATTGTCAATCGTACAGTCGGCTTCTGCGCACTTCCAGGGTTGCAACCCCGCATGTTCTGTGGATCAATTTCCTATTGATTCGGATAAGCATTTCAAGACATTCCTTACCGCTCGCGACTTCATTTGTCAGGTGATTATTATTGTATGACTTAGTCCTAGGACACAAGTCGAGACCTTGGAATTGGAGAAACAGGGTGCTTCACCAGAGAATATGTAGGTGAACTTAGTGCCGACTAGACGGTATTGATAGTATGGAGTAGTTGAAAAAAGGGAGAGTCTGATAAGAGCGCAGGAAGTGGGTTCGTCATCATCTCCAGCTCGTAGATTTAGCGTATGGCCAATCTTGTTTATAACGACATAGATGGGTATCAAGAACCACCAACATAAGATTCAAGCGTAAGTCTTCGAATAAGGTAAAAACCCGGTGAGTATTCAGTCTCCGACATCCAAGGAAGTCTGCCTCGGGTTCAAGCTCAAATCCCTGGCCAAACAAGCCTATTGTAGTTTTCAGCTATTGAAAGTCTCACGATGCGTTCGTAAACGAAACGAAAGGATTGGTCACGCTGGAGGTCTGTCTTCTGGTGGCACATATTGAACCTGTAACCGTCACATGGCCTAAGCGAGACGCTCGGTCATGTCAGGGGAGCCCTTCAAGCTCAAGTTGAAGTAATAGTCAGGGTTGGGGGGGAAGTATAAAAGAACGGCAGGCTAACAATGAAAGATATATGAAGGTTAATAGATAATTAATTTGACAGAATTACAGTCTTGGAAGGGATGAATTTCTTTCATTTGACTAGATATGTTGTACTAGAAGATATTTCGAGCTTGCATTAAGCTCAACATATCCGTCATGTTCCGCATCACATCTTCAAAGCTCTCCGGATCGTTGGCGAGGCAGGCCTTCTCTCTCTGGATTGTGAGGCGGCCAGTCGTTAAGGTGTCGGAGGCGTATTGGTTCTCAGGGTCCGCCATCAGTAATAGACCCTCGAACTTGAATTGGATTGACTCCAAACTTTCCAGTACCTCATGGCTGGGCTGGGATGGCTGGTGGCCCAGTGCCACAATAACATGCGTGATGAGTCGAATGCATTTCTCCCACTCAGCCTTTGCATTTAAGATGTTATTCATTATGAAGCAAACTTTGAAGCCTTGCGACGGTGTCGACGGTACAAATCAGGGCCTGTGAATGCACTTTTCGTCGATCAGTGGAAATTTATACACTTGAGGGGGAAGAGAATGGAGGGAGGGAGGGAGGGAGGGAGATCTCACGCGTTGTCGGGAGTAATGAACACAATCTAAAAGGTGTAGAGCGGCAGCGAGAGAAAATAAATGACTTATTCACAGCGTTAGAGTTGACCCATGAACAGACGCCAAGAGGAACGTGACGTTCCAAGCTAGACTGGGAGTAGCAACGGGAGCCCTTCAAGCTAATACTGAAGCAAAGGTTAAGAATGAGGTGGTGGTGGGAGTATCCAAGCAAGAGAAGGCCCAGACTGAAAGACAAGCAAAGACGAACGGCTGAGAAAAGTAAGAAACAGAGACTTTAAGTGGAAGGAATAGTGAGTGAACGTCTTTGCATTCACTAAGAGGCATTGCCATTCACTAGGACGCCTTCCCTCCATTGAGTAGTAATGCACCGATCCCAGTTATAGTATAGCGATTCACAAGCACTTCAATATATCATACCCAAGGCATATGGAAGACAGGCCCCTCTTCACCAGAGCCAGGACGACCAAAAACAACCTCAGCACCCACGCGCCCAGGTTCCAGGTTCATAACAATATTAAATAGAGTGTTGTCGCGGATCGAGACGTGGACAGCCTGATCTTCCTGGCAACAGATGGCCTGAGGAACATTAAAAGTATCAGAAAAGATCCGTTCCCGTAGTAACGAAGGTGTAATAGCATCGCCGGAAGTCCCATTCGCGATGAGCCCCATTGCCAAGTCCTTAACCCGCTTCAAGCGGATCGGAGATCCAGAAAGCCAAGGCGGCTCCTCCACATATCGGTTCTCAATGAAATGGTTCGTATGCGGGATAAGTCCAGCCTCATCTTCTGGAATATATTTATTACCCACAGGCGAGAGTTCCAGTGCAAGGGCAGTCGTGCTATCTGCAACAAGGATGTGTTGTGCAGACGCAACACCTCCCAAAGCCTCCAGAGTCTTCACAGCAGCATCAACAGATACACTTTCGAGACATAGTCGAAGTGCAACGTGGATTGGAAGTTTGCTGCTGATCATCGGCTTTGCACGAATAGCATTCAGACAGGTACCGACACCTGCGGAATTGAAGCCGATTTTACCTACAAGGCCCGCCTGCATCAATCAGCATGAGTCCATCAATGATCTCGGGAATATCTTACCTCAGTCACCATATAGAGCGTTGGCTTATCAACCTGCTCAATCGAAATCATAGCAATGTTTTTTCCTATAGGCGAAGCCCAATCCCAGTTCTGAGAGAGTACGCGCGCATTATCGCTCTTCTTCCAGCATAGCGTTGTGCAGCCGTCGGAGAATTTTCCGAGAGCAATTTCGCTACGACAGTTGAGTGCGACGATATCAAGGATGTCAAGCTCCGCTCCTTCTGCGATTCCTTCCATTTCGGCATAGATATCGGGGACGAGTTTCATCAAGGCGGGTTGAAAGTCCTTGGCGACTTCACGGACATCGGGCCATGATAGTTTCGAGGTATACTCGAACATGGCTTCGTAGATGCTGATCTGGCTGCGGATTTGGCTCCGGAGAGCGCGGCCATGCTCAACGCCGATCTTGAGGCACTGATTAGATATGTTTATTTGTAGTATGGGGAAGAAGGCTTACCTCTCGGGGACTTCCCCTCAATGTCAATTTGATCGGCTCTGCAGGCATGATTATGGTGTTGTGCGATGGTGATGAGGGTGGAATAAGTTTAAACACGATTGGTCATATACTTTATTTTAAATGTCTGATCACTATTGGGGTCATTATCATAGAGCCGAGGGTTGGAGTCATGAGGGGGTTAGCCGATAGGGTTATCGCAATGACCTGCCGCAAGTGGTCTTATCTCATACTTTCGCTCGGAAAGGAAGGTGGATGCTACTGTCCATACGTGACTAAACCACTTTGCCATTGTAGGATGGCTCAAAAGACGACTTATTAACAATTCCCAAGCTTAAAAGCTATCTACTCTAGAATATGGTTTACCCTGTCAAAACTGACAGCCGAGGTGTATGACTGGCGGCAAACCTTAAATCTGGCCTAATGACATTCTAGATATGGGTAGTCTATCGCTATCGTCGATTATTGCTCACGGATCAAGTGCTTGAATAGACGATCCAGGTAGTAAGCAGACTGCTTGGGGTACCGAGTCTTATCATCAGAATCAAAATCAATCCAAGTACTTCCAAATCGGTCGGCATAGCCAGCGGCCCATTCTATAGCCAGTTAGTCATCTTGATGATCGAACATTTTATCAGGAAGACTTACCCCAATTATCAGTAAAGGTCCATGCAAAATATGATCGAATATCAACCCAATCCTCCTTCACAGCTCGAGCCAAAGCATAGCCCACATACCCCTCAAAGAACTTGATGCGGAACTCATCATTCAGAACTTCTGGTGTTGGCGCCACTTCTCCTTTCGCAGTGGTACCATTCTCAGTCACATAAATAGGAGTCTGATACCTCGCCCAGATCCAATTGATCAACTTTCGGAATCCCTCAGGATTAGCTCGCAACCATTCAGTGTCACTCTCCTCGCCACGAGAAACACCCCGCTTATTCGTATCACAAACCTCCACATTCCCCTTATGATCATTAATATCCGGCGGCGCAGTGGTATGTTTCATGAAGAAAGTCGTATAACTATTCATCCCATAGAATTCCGAGCTCCCAAGCACAAGCTTCGACTCTTCCTCCGTAAAGCGGGGAAGTCGATCACCAAGTTGCGCACGCATAGAAGCAGGATAATCACCAGTCTTGTAAACCGGATCAGCAAACCAAGCGATCTCGAACTCACGTGCACGTTGCGCAGCCTCTTGATCACGCTGGTCCTCCTCATCCCAAGCCTCGGACCAATTTCCATGCAACGTTATACCGATCGTACCCTTTTGCTGGGGCTGGAACTCTTCACGATACATCTTCGACACATGCCCGTGAGATACCAGTTCTGTGTGCGCGACGATAAACGGCTCAGTGGATGAATCTCCCTCCGCATTGCGTTCACGGAAAGAAGATCGTGCTGGTGCGTGCACGCCGGCTGCGTAACCGGCTAGTGTATACACGCCAGGCTCGTTATATGTAATCCAGTGCTTAACGCGATCGCCGAGCCGTTCAAAGCACACACGTGCATACCGAATGAAATCAGGTGTGTAAGAATCCTGATTCAACATCCCGCCATACCGATCCTCCAATGCCTGTGGAATATCCCAATGAAAAAGCGTAACGAAGGGCGTGATACCGTTGGCTAAAAGCTCATCGACTAGATTCGAGTAGTACTGTATTCCCTGCTCATTCACAGGATCGTCACGGCCTCCGAGCGGGATGATACGCGACCAAGATAGTGAGAATCTGTACGCATTGACGCCGTAGGATTTCATCAAGGCGACATCTTCGCGGTAGAAGTCGTATGCACGTGTTGCGTCGTCGGCATTACTGCCATCGGCTACCTTACCTGGTGTATGGCCGAATGTGTCCCAGATCGAGACGCCTTTGCCGTCTTTGTTCCAGGCGCCTTCTATCTGGGCTGCGGCTGTGGCGTAACCGTGAAAAAAGTCCGGACGAAGGGCGCCTTTGAGGTCGTGGACTGAAGCTAGATCCATCTTTGAGCTTGATTGTTTGAGCTGGAGCAGTGTATAGGTGGCGTTGTTATTTTTCTAGCTCATGGTGAAGCTCTCAATCAATAAAGTCATGCGGGGTTCATCCGGCTAAGCTCTTGTATTTATTGGGGTTATTTCCATTTTATCCAGGACTTGGCTGATGCGGATGGTTGCTCCGTGACTATTTAGGGAAGGCCGGAGTAGCAGGGATTATGAGTGACAAAGGTACTTGAAACGATTGCCTAGATTCTAATGCAATACAAATGATTATTCGCTCCACGTAGCTTGCACATGTAGTAATAGTCTATCTAGAGTAAATCTCCGGCGGGAATCTGAATTTGCCAGCACACTCAATATCCAATTCAAACCCACCCGGGAAAACAAGAGTGACTTTCTTAACTCCCTGAGACTGGAGAATGACATCACCCACAAGAGCTCCATCTTCAAAGCTCAAATCCAGTTCGAATCCTCCTCGAGCGCGGACGCCATGGATGGTTCCCGTCCAGTCGCTCGGACAGGCAGGAAGGAGTCGAATAAATCCCGGCTCGTGGGACTGAACCAACATCTCCACGATACCTGCAGCCCCACCAAAATTACCATCGATCTGGAATGGTGGGTGATTGTCGAAGAGATTCGGAAGGGTAGATTTCGCCAGTAATAACTCGAGATGCTTTTGACATTCCGCTGCGTCACGGAGTCGGGCGTACAGATTGATGAGCCAGGCACGACTCCAGCCTGTGTGACCACCTCCGTGCTCAGCACGTCGGCGAAGCGTCTCTCTGCATGCAGCTGCGAGCTTGGGAGTCTTGTCTGGCGTGATAGCGTTACCGGGGTAGAGGGCCCATAGATGAGACGTGTGTCGATGGCCAGGCTCGAATTCGTCATGGTCTTCAGCCCATTCTTGGAGGTAGCCTTTCGGGCTGATCTGCATAGGTGGAAGTTGAGTGCGAGTTGAGCGGACCTGGGGAAGGAGAGAATCATCCGTCATGCCTAGTTGCGCAGTTGCTAACTCGAAGTCTCGTAGCACAGCATCAATAATTTGGATGTCAATGGTTGCTCCCTCACAGAGCACGCCCTTGTGTCCTTTCTTGTCGTAATATGAATTTTCAGGCGAGACGGATGGGGATGTCACGAGATATTTCCCAGATGAATCTTTGATCAGGAAGTCGAGGAGAAACTCGACACATCCACGAAGAACCATGAAATATTCTCGGAGAATGCTCTCGTTTCCGGTGAATTGGAAATGCTCCCAGATGTGACAGCAGAGCCATGCACCTCCGAGCGGCCAGAGCGTACCTGGCATCCAACGGTCTACAGGATCGGTGTCGGCCCAAATATCAGTGTTCGCATGGGCAGTCCAGCCACGACACCCGTACATCTTTTCCGCAGTATTCTCGCCATTGGCTACCATCCGGGAGAGGTGTTTGAACAAAGGCATTTCGCATTCAGACAGGTTACAAAGGTTTGCAGACCAATAATTCATCTGCAGATTGATGTTGATGGTAAACCTAGAGCCCCAAGCTGGATGGAAAGAAGGGTTCCAGATTCCCTGTAGATTAGCCGGTAAAGGATAAGCCGCGCTCCCTTCGTGACTACAGGCCATGAGCAGATAGCGACTGTAGTTATGGTAGAGTGCAATTAAGCCTGGGTCTCTGGTTTCCAGAACTCGTTTATCTGTAGGAAGGTCCGATCGATCCGGTAGGAGCGTCAGATGCATTCGCTTCCATATATTCGAGTTCTCTTGGATTTGTTGTCTCCAGGTGTCGTGTGGAGCGGATGCAATGCTTGCAATATCGGCTTCCGCATGGGTATCACCCTTCTTCCCATTCACACTTGTTCGCGCCGCGATGTAAATTACCGCATCATCAGAATTGACGACCAGGTTCTTGCCCTCTTTGGTAATAGTGCCTTTCCCGTCCGTATCGAGGGTTTGAACATGGACGATGCAACAGGCAGGGTTTCCCTTTCCACCGGGCGTGATGTGCATGGTGATTGTATTCTCCTTGCGACCCGGAATTTTCAAGTCAGGACTCTTTCCGACGGTCTCGACATAATCGAAGTACTCATGCGACTCAAATTCAAGGTCGCTCATACGGGTAAGACGTAGCATAAATTCTGTCTTAGCCGAGGAGCGAACGCGCAGAATTAGTACTGATGGATTATCGGTGGCAATCATTTGTCGCTCGTATGCAACATCCTGGTGCTCGTAGTTGACATGCAAGACCCCCTTTGTAAGGTCCAAAGAACGTACGTACTTGGTGACCTTCTCGGGCTTATGTCCGAAATCCAAGAAAAGATTGCCGAGAGGCTCGTAGTGTCGTTGACTTGCTGGGGTTCCGAAGAAGTATGTGGTCACGAGCCTTTCCGCCTCGACATGGTTTCCCTGGCGGATGGCTTGTCGCAAAGCTGGCAGGTTGCTCAAAGCGTCTTCAGGTGTTCGTTGTTGAGGCCCACCATACCATAACGAAGCTTCGTTTAGCTGGATCATCTCTGTATCGGTGCGACCGTGGACCATGGCGCCAAGTCGGCCATTGCCCAAGGGGAGAGCCTCATTCCAAGTGGCCGCGGGTTGTTCGTACCACAGCTCACTCATAGTGTATTAGTTATGACGTTAGACTGAGTCAAGATGCTTTGGAGAAGAGGAAACGATATTCCCTAGTCTTATCTGATTCGAAGTACAAGCAGACTCCGTCCCCGTGGAGCCTTGACAATATAATTGACATTCTACGGAATGGGTGATACAAGATCCCTGCTAGCCTCGGTTCTAACAGTAACATAACAAACCTAGATCCCGGTTAAATTCATACTTTCTTTGGTAGATTGACTTTAACCCGGACGTTTAGACTAGCGCGAAAGTCAAGCATCGAGCTCAATCTATATTTCCCCGCACTCGCTTACAAGTGGTGGAGAAACCCCAATCAACACCTTCCATGATTCCTCATTCCGCGCATGATAATGTTCCCCTAGTGAAAGCAAGGGCTTTATTGGTGATTTTTTCATCCCGACAGGTAATGTGACTAACGCCATTCCACTGCAATGATTCCTTTTTTTAGTCGCGTCACGCTAGCGAAGCTAGGAGACCCAGTCATTGATCTCCAGATCTTTCCTTTTTTCCTGTTTGGACTCGGATCCTGGTTAGTCTCCGTGGCCGAATAGGGTTCTGAGCATGAATCTTTAGCCACCATGATGATCCTGGTCGGGTTATCCAGGTTCACTGGAGCTGAAATACGAGCGATCGTCCTTGGTTCTTCCCCGGATTTCTCAACAGCTAACCTGTCTCGGGTCTGCTTGGTTGTTCGGCACATACTTTGAGACTACCGTGTGACTTCCTTTTGTCGGTTCTTCCACCATGGCGAAAGTTACGCCGCAAGCAGAGAAGGTGTCGAAGATTGACAGCGAGGAGTATGTTGAGGAGGTTGCTCTGGCAAGATTGACGGAAGAAGACTTGTGGACGCTCTCGCAGGAGTCACTGAACCTTTGGTCATGGACTGGCTTTCGCTTGTTCCTTATCATGCTCGTTCAAGGCTTTAATCAGGCTGGCTTTGGAGTGGACTGGGGTGTGATTGGTGGCATTGACGCATTGCAGGCATGGCACGACTACTTTGGTTTCGGTACCGCGGGAAGCACCTACGGACTAATCAATGCATTGATGAGCATTGGAACAGTTTGCGGTGCTCCGTTCATGGCCTTTGCCGACGTGATCGGTCGTCGGGGCATCAACTTCGCTGGAAATGCGATTGTGATCCTTGCTGCTATCTTGCAGGGCTGTGCCACCAACCTGAGCATGTTCATGGCGGGCCGGTTCTTCATGGGCTTCGGTACTGCTTTGATGTCAAGCTCTCAGTATATTGGTGAGATTTCTCCGGTCCATCTCCGTGGTCGCATGGTTGGTTTCTTCGGTGCCTGCTTCCAGGTAGGCAGTTTGGTCATGCTCGGTGCTATGATCGGGCTAGACAACTTGCCTGGAAACAATGCCTGGCGTATTCCTCTGATCCTCGAAGCTGTTTTCCCGGCCCTCGTATGTCTTACTATCTTCTTCTTGACCCCGGAGTCACCTCGATGGTACGTCATGAGGGGCCAGCGCGAGAAGGCCAAGAAAGTGATAGCCAAGTACCACACCACCAGTGGTGACATCAATGAGCCAATTGTTGAGATTGTGGTCACCCAGATGGAAGAGTCTTTGGAGAACGACCGAGCTGGCTTCTCTGATTTCTGGGATTATCGAGTCTTTTTCACCAAGACTGTTCGCTACCGGCTTTTGGTTCTGACACTCTACTCGATCTTCCAGCAGTGGAATGGTGGTGGTATCATCACATACTACGTAAGAATAATGGAATCCTTCACCTTTGCCTTTCAAATACTGACCAACTTGATTCTAGATGACACCAGCACTAGAGACCATTGGAGTTAACACCACAAAGCAACAGCTGGGAATTACAATCGGGAGCACAGCGACTTATTTTGTCTTTACCGCGGTTGGAGCACTGTTGGTTGATAAATTCCGCCGACGAACCCTTATTTTCTCTGGCTTGATCGCTATGATCATTTTCCAGACTGCGGTGACCATCACATCCTGGCAGTACAGCCTCACCTCTAGTCACGCCGCTGCCGCACTGACCATTCTCTGGATTTTCCTGTACCAAACATTCTCTGCGTCTCTCATCGCCACGATGCACAATCTTTACCCGGTGGAAGTGCTCTCTTTGGCACTCCGTGCGAAGGGCATGGGTCTGTACAGTCTGATCCAAGGTGGCGCAAGCGCTGTTCAAAGCTATGGCATTAGCGTGGGAATCGCCAAAGTTGGTTACAAGATTTGGGTGGTGTATATTGCATATAACTCTGTCCAGCTGGTTCTGTCGTATTTCTTCTTCCCTGAAACCAGTGGACTGACTCTAGAGGAGATTGATACGATATTTGAGACCCCTGGAGTGGCACCTGTGAAGATGTCCCTGGATATGGAAAAGGCAAAGAAAGAAAGAGTTTTCGCCAGACGGGATGAGGAAGGCAGATCTGGACTGTGATGTATACCGGAGTTTGAATGGTAGCAGACCTTCATAGTCAAATTATGTGTTTTATTCGACCTCTGATTGAAGATCTAATCCCGGAGATTGTCAAGCTCATCGGCCATCACCTTGAATTCAAGACCACTGGATCTGCATCTACCCGTAAGTCATAGATAATTCTCCTTATACATGTGGATGCCCATCCAAGACCCATAATGAAACCATAAAAAGCAAATATCTTCCCCTCGCATGCGCCACAATGTTGGGACGTTGCGACCAGGACGCAAGTATGCTACAAGTGGCTCTTTCGACCCAAATTTGACACAAGGTGCCCATGCAAAGTGGATGAAACGGCGTCAGTTCCGATGCAGCTGTACGTTTCCGACGGCGGCATGCGTGTTCTGTTGCACCGTATCCGTCTTCCATAGTCTATAGTGCAGCCAAATAAGGCTAATACAGCAGTTCCACCTGGACAGGTACGATGGTATGATTGCGATGAGTCCTGTGACTTGTTCCTGCAATGGGATTGAATCTTGGCGATCCGAAACCAGATGATATCATCAGCCCTAAATAACCATGAATAAGTCATGTCTTGAATCTCGTTTGATTCTTGAACGCTTAATACATGATTGAATCTCCACCACCATTCCTGGTCTGAGTTTCAATCAAATCTCAAACACTAACATCATTGGCATTCAGCGTCACACAAACAGTTCAGGTACCGAGCTTAGTGGCTTGACCAAACACACCGGTCTTCCTGATTACCTGCTATCTGAAGTCAATCTGCCATTTCAATGTTGCTCTTTACAGGCTTTCAGATCATGTGTGCTGGGACATGAAATGGTCAACAGACTCCTCGCATCCGACAGTGTTACAACCTTAGAAAAGTGGCACGATGCTCTAGAGGTATTGATCAGATCCTATAAACATGCATGTATACAACGGATAAGTAGCAAGCGTCCCTAGTCCTTCTATTTTTCTGATTTTCTGTGGTTTCTGTGGTAAGTAAGGTTGCCATATATGCTTCGATTCGTATAATCCTTTGGTAGTGTCTTTCTTCTTACTCAATTCTGCATAGCATACATCAATAGTATAACAACGAATGACGTTGATCGGGAAACTAACAATGCTCTTTCCATGCAGCGATGGGGGACGGGGTAGACCATGTACAATATAGCCAGTGGAGAAGAAAAAGGCCGGTGCAACGACGGGAAGGCTGAAAAACTGGCAGGCTACATCAACTTTATTTTCGTGTAATTGCTAGACTTTATCAAACTAGCTCCGGCTTGTGTCATTCGATTTCCGCGTGGCAAGATACGAGATGGGGTGGTGATCCCCAATGATTCCCTATTGATACCAGCCTCTCGTAGCCACAATGTAGATACAGCTGTTGTTCCAGTCAAGATGAACATTCGAACCCATCAATCGGAAAGCAGATGATGATTAATACGTTGCCTAAAATTCCTCCCATCAAGTAATTCGACCCTGACGCACAAGCCTGCGTGCACAACCATACGGACCGAGACGGGACTGCTGCATCTCTCGACCACGCTCCAGCAGATTCTTCCTATGCGTGTCCGGTTGCGCGGTAGTAAATCGTGTTACCATGAATTCTACCAATCAACAGCCTAGTCTTGAGTGCGGTCGGGTCGATTGGCTCGGTTGCCATCGTCATGAGACAGATAGCACTTTTCTTTTTCCATAGACAAACGCTTGTATGTGTTGGTACTCAGCATCACTTCGAATATCCGTTACGCTACAATATGCAATCAGCTGTACGCCACTCTCGCACTTTCCATGTTTCACTCTTTATACACTATTCTATTTATTTAACCTCGTTCCGGGTTGGCTTGGTCCTGCGCCGTTGGGAGTGTTTCGTAGCCCCCCTTTTTTCCCTAGTATCACCCTAGAAGTAGCTGTCGGGTGATACTAAGGGGGCTGTCGGGTATTGGATGACCAGGTTCAGATTCTCCATGGGGAAATGTGTGTGAGCTTGCAATATAAGGGAATGGCAGCACCTCCCATTCTTCATCTCCATACACCTCTCCGACGTCGGTCTTTTTTTTTATTCTTTTGACAATCTCGCAGTTCCCTCTTTCAACTCTCTCATTACCATCGTTTTCATTCTTGTTTCGCTCGGCTCATCACTCGTCTGCGCATCTGCGTTGCAATCGATCAATTCTCTCCAGATCCATCGCTACACGCTCTCGCCCATCTATGGCAATAATACTTCCTTCGTGAGCCCATGCCACGCCCAGTCGATACCTGCTTTTCAGCATTCCATCCGGATAGAGGCCATTCTCTTGCCTAGCATTGGTGCATCCCCATCGTTTGATCTATCGCCTTCGGCCTCGTTCGATTCGTCGTTTCCCCGTTGTTCACCCGCAATGCCGACAAAGGGTGCCGACGACACCGCCATGCCCGAAGCTCAAGGTTTGAAATACGACGAGTCGGAGATGGCCTTGTTCCACGCGAAGCTGTCATATCACGCGACTATCGACCAGCGCATGGAGTCTCAGGATAGTAACTTGGCGGCAATCACCGATGCTCAGGGCAAGCTGCTTAAGCGATGGGAATTGTTGCGGCAGACGGAGAAAGAGCTGGTAGAACAGGGGAAAAGTCTTACGCCTTCTGATAAAAGTCTATTGGCGCAGCTGGCATGGCGATATAAAGAGCTGGAGAAAAAAGCAGCGACCAACGATTCATGAACGCAAATGATGAGGCAAATGCGCTGTTCAATTTGTTCAATTTGTTCAATTTGTCCTTTTTTATTTTCCTTTTTTGGCGACTATACACTTGAACGGCGATATGAAGGGCATTTCTGGCGCTGGGTTAGAATGAAATGGCTTCAACACAGCAGGCAATAACTCCCTGCAACTTTGCTGAGGTTTCTTTTCTTTTATTCATGCTTACTTCCTTGCTTCACTGGCGTTATTATATCTCTTACCTATGTCCTTTTGTCTATATGATTCAAATAGCATTATCAATACTCACGTCCCTTAGGGTCTTCGGATCACCTATAATAAGCAAGAGGTGCCCGTTCGGAGCATTCTTTTTATTGTCGTACCGCATGCCTTTTCTCCTTTGCAACTTTACCGTTTTGTTCCTCTCTTGTCCCACATTTCGTCATAGCTTGCAAGCATACAGCTTCGGCCCCGACAGGACTCGAAGGTATTCCCGCTCACAGTTGTACAAGCAACAGAGCAAACGTGGTCTACATTGCAACAGCTGTAACGATATATCTTTGGGGCCTATCAAAAGCAAACATACCCAGCGATCACCACATTGAGTGTAGACACTAGCTTGGATAGGTACCGGGTCTGATCCTCTGCACAGTGGGAAATGACAAGGCCTTGCATTCGGGATGATTGGGCTGATATGCAGCATTTCCACAGCATGAAGCTGCACATGACATTTTTGCTGGGGGCCTTCTCTGTACCTAGCAAGATAATAAGTGGGCAAAGCATTGAAGAAAGAGAATACTGTGACTCCAGGTCTGTATATATAGAGCCTTAGGTTCTATCAACTTGCAGCGGGATCTTCTCACGCTGGGATACTCCAATTCTGATGCATAGCCGAGACCTGAGATGTGTATCGCGCATTGGGCAGCGGTGCCGTACTAAGATTGTCTCCTGCTGAACGCCATCACGCGTCTTTCTCAAGTTCAGAATGTAGCCAGGCATGGGACTTAATCCCTCGGCTCTACCGAGAATAGGTACATGACGATGTAGCAAGTGTTGGGAGACTGAGTGATACAGTAAAACATGAAGTATATATTCCCATCAGAACCAGAATCTACTTTTGGCGAATCGAGCTTTCGCCAGATTCAATTCAAACGAGAGTAAACGGACCAAGGTTGGAATTTTTATACGGCTAGCGGAAATGCATGAGGGCTCCAGCTAAAAGCCTTCTACGTGTTGTTTTTATTCAAACAATGAACCTTTGGAAAGGCCGGGAATAATGGGTATGTTTATTAAGCACATGAATGCGTTGATAGAAAAATTCGATTCCACTTGGACATTACAGACCCAGTCTGAAATTCCATAACACCATCCATGAAAAACGTTGGCAATGACTAAACTGAGAAACCTTTGGAAAACATCAAATGCAACTCATGAATCCTTTCATAAAACATAAACATGCCATAATTTAGTAATCGACGAGGAGAGTTCAACGGATTCTAAAACAAAAATAACCGGTACTTAAGCTTGGAATGATAAGATGAACCTAAAAAATCAACAGGTATGAGCGTCGCTGAGCTCTGTAATGACAAAAGCTCCATGGCGCCTCATCCCCTCTATTCAGTGCAGCTGTGCAGGGTATCATTTTGAGTGAGAATTTGGGCTGGGGTTGTGTGTCATCATGTCTTTAGAGCTCCGGGCTGGTGGAAGTTTGGCCAATTCCTCTGACCCGGATGAGGAAATGCTGGTTGGCGTACCGGAATCATGGCCCATGCTTGATCTGGACCCTTTTTCTCGGAGTACCAGCCGAGTACGTGGGTGGGAAGGAACTGGAGCGAGATACTTGTCAAGAAGCTCACTCAGGATCGGCGATCTGACCGGCTTGGGGAGGTAGTTGTTCATTCCGGCGTCGAGACACTTCTCTCTATCGCCTTCGATGGCACTAGCCGTCATGGCAATCACCAGAACTTCATTCACGTTGGGGTCTGGATCGCGACGGAGTTCGCGGGTGGCATTGTAGCCGTCCAAGGTGGGCATCATGACATCCATTAGGACGATATGGAACGGATTGCCTTCGTTGGATCTGGCACGGAGAGCATCCACTGCTTGGCGTCCATCGCTAAAGGCTTCGCACTGGAGCCCGAGACCAGTCACAAACTTCACCGCTATCTTCTGGTTGATGGGGTTATCTTCAGCGATGCAGACGCGAATCTGATCGCGTGGAATTTGCGTGAGATCGCGAGTGGTGGGTCGGGGAGCTTGTTTGCTTTCTGCTTTGCTCAGGTCCTGCGACCATGCGGTCTTGACCGCCGTCTTCTTCGGGGCTTTGTTGAAGACCAAGTGGAACGTCACAGTGGTTCCAACTCCAGACTCGGACTCAAGCCAAATAGCACCACCAAGGACATCCTCAATGATTGCCTTGCAGATACTCAAGCCCAGACCACTACCGCCATATGATCTTTCTGTTGATGGATCAGCCTGGGAGAAGGGTCGAAACAGGCGTGCCTTCTGCTCTTCAGGGATGCCAATTCCAGTGTCGGACACGGAGCATTCCAGGCGCACGCGGCCCTTACTCTCGCGGACAGTCCTTGCCTTGACGACGATCGAACCCTTGGGTGTGAATTTGTAGCTGTTGCTAAGGAGATTCATAAAGATCTGATGCAAGCGGACAGGATCACCAAGAACGACAAGCTCCGCAGGGACACGATCCAGCTCCTCAATCGTTGCTAAACCTCGCTCGCGGTGAGTAAAGCGCAATGCACGAATGACCTCCGTGATGGTCTCCTTTAGGTTGAGCGGCACTGTGGAAATCTTCATCTTGCCAGCTTCTAGCTTAGAGAAGTCCAGGATGTCATTAATGAGGGTCAACAGGGTGTCAGCGCAGACACGGATAGACTCCACATATTCATCTTGTTCTTTATCCAACTTGGTGCCCTTGAGCAGCTCTGAAAGTCCAATGACACCGTTCATCGGAGTTCGCAGATCGTGTGAGATATTTGCTAGGAAAATGGATTTGGCGCGTGCAGCATCTTCCTTTAGCTTCACATTGTGTTTGGCCTCAGCTTCCGCAACCTTTGCTTTTTGCTCCGATTCGCGTGCTTGCGCGAGGGCACGCTTCTGAGATTCGATCATAGACGAATTTTTAGCGCTCACCTTTCGAATCTCACGGAAAAGCAAAGCGTTCGATAGTGAGATACCAATTTGGTTGCAAAGCAAATGCAACACCACCACGTTTCGCTGTGTGAACCAATTCGGCTTGCCTTCTAAGTGGATAACTCCAAGCAGTTGGTCGGCCTGAACAATCGGCAGCGCAATGACGGACCGACCCTGGGGGTAGTTGGCGAGATATGATTCATCGACATTGGAGAAGCGTTCGTCCTCGAGGACATTGTGGACAAGAACCTCTTCCTTTGTACGCATGACATAGTACGTGATATGCTGAGCCATCCGACTCTCAGTTTCCGAGAAGGGTAAGCCCTCGGGGTATGATCGTTGGCCTTTATCAGAGTCTGCTACCGCCGCAATGGCAAATCCTTGTTCATCAAAGTTGGTCGCAATAACTGCAAAGTCGGAACCGTTGCACGACTCCAATAGAATCTCAAGCATCTTCAAGAAGAGTTTGTCGATCTGAAGCTCAGAAGACATGACCTGGCTGGACTCCAGTATGCTGGACAAATCGATAATATCTAAACCCACGCTTGAGATATCCATAGATTTCTCGTCTGGATTGACACCATTTTGTTCGATCCATTGCTGCCTTCTCTCGTCCTCCTCCATTTGAGATGGTCTGATAATCTCGTCTTCAACCGCTTCACGAGTAATCTCCATAAGTGAGTCAAGAGTTTGGCATCCAACATCAACCGTCCTAGCAGAGGTCGCTGTCTTGAGTAACCATTCATGCTTTTCGGCAAGCATCATCGCTTTGCCGTTAGCACCCATGGAGCTCCATGCCGCAATGGACTCCTGCATCAACGCACGAGCGGCCCGTTTCGCACCGCGTCTGATAAGAAATTCGCCTTGCAACTCAAGTGCAAGAGCCTCCTCCAATGGCCATCCATGAATCTGACAATGATCGATAGCGGCCTCAAATTTCTGGATGGCATCATTATGATCATTCCGCACCTCGGCGATGAGGGCCTCAAGCAGGAAAACCCACATACCATAGTTCGCATCGGAGCAACTCCGAGCGAAGTCTATCTCGGCCTTATAACCGAGAATTATATCCATTTTCCCATCAAGATATCCCTGGGCAGGATAGTCATTGTGTAGACTGAGAAGTGAGACGGCAAGGTAAAATTGAATGATGTACGACACACGCACAGACCAGAGTCTGTAAGATGTACCAAGCAGCGTATTTCCCACCTGAATCGCCTTGCTATAGTGTCCAAACAGGAACAGGGGGATCATGGAAAGACCAAAGTAGATGTCACGAGGTCTGTCAGCATTGCTAGCATGGCTATCCAAAAACTTCATGAATGAGGTTGTCCGGTGCTCATCATCCGACATGACGTTGTCCGAGGAACGGAACTCCGTTTTGCCTTGCAGAGCCCGCGCGACTTGACGAACAGCAATAATGCTGGCACCGCCACGGGTATCTTGGGCCCAATTTGGGATATCTTCAGGAGCCTCTGAGCAGAAGGCTTCCAGTTGGGCCATATCTTGACCGAGATAAAGCCTAGTCATGGCCATTGAAGAAATGCTAATCAACGTGATGTACGGGTCGCCCATCGTGAAGGACGCTTCAAGCGAGGCCTCTAGAGCTGGCAACGTTGATGCCAGAGGAACGCGGAGGTGACTGACGTAAAGGTTGTGAACGATTGAGCCTCTGCTCTGGGTCCACAGCTCGGGACAATGTTCAAGTAGGGAAAGGGAGAGATCGCTGAGCTTGGTACCAAATTCGACGTCCTTGAAACGGCTCAGGGTGATCATGGAGAGATGGGAGCAGCCAATTGAAATCGGTGTGAACCCACCCCTGGAGATGTGAATATGCATCATCTCAATTGCCATTCGGTAAAAGGTCAGCGCATCATCCCAGTAGGTGACGGCCATGGCCTCTGCCATGACAGCTCCAATCGTCACGAGATTGAGATCTTTGCTGATGGGCTTCTGAGCAATGGCGTCAATGTCGACGGATTGGAGGTACTTCTTGAGTTTAAAAAAAGCAACGTCACATTCTTCAAAGGTCGTAGGGGCGCGAAGGTGGACACCAAGTTCGTCGAGACATGATAGCAGCGACTCCATTGAACGATGATGGTCACCCGTTTGAGCCATAATCTTGGCTTTGATGACCCAAGCCCTTGATTTGCTGACCGCATCCTTGCCGTGGGCGAAGACAGATTCGATCAGCTTGAGAGCGTCCTCGTTCTGGCCCTGGGACCAGGAAATTTCCGCCGTCGCTATGTAAAGACGCATGGTCTCATCATAATACACGTCCGCTTGCTGATCATCCCAAGGATCGTCTTGCAGGAGTGCGATACAGTGCCGGAAATACCAAAGAGCACTTGGCCGAGCGCCAGATTGAGCAGCCGTCTGCCCAGCTTCCCATAAGATACGTCGATAATCAATTCTGTGACTCACACGGGATTTGATTCTGCGCGATGCAAGTGCAACATGGTGAGCCACGGAGTACCGGCTGCGGTGATCGTGATAGTATTTCATCAACGCCTGCGAAAGGATGAAATGCATCTTCTCCACATTGCGGCTCTCACTCAATGCAAAGGCAGCTTGCGCGAGTCGATCGTTCCCGAACCTAAAGCGATGGTTAGTCAATTCAATGGTTTGAGCTTCAGGTTTACGCACTTGAACTCATCGTCGGTTTTACCAGTGTTCAACAGGTTTGCCTGGACGAGGTACTGCAACCCAACCACGATGTCACTCTCTGATTGCCTGACCAAAGTGACATTTCCAGGTTTTGTGAGACCCAACTCTTCGTCATCATCATCTATTGAGGTCACAAATTCACTGGTCAAAATCCTTTGAACGAGCGAGAAGGAAAATGGGCTTCCTATCAGAGCTCCCCAAATCATGATTGATCGGGCAGCTGCCGGGATCTCTTGGAGACGTTTGGTGAGGAAGCCTAATCCAAGTCCCTCTCCATAAACAGGAGCAACAAATTCAGTGAAAATGCGATCAAGGTCGAACAGCCACTTTGAGTCCTTCCATGAATACCAGATGCAGTTCTTTCGGTAGCATGTTTCAAGCATTACCCGCACGTAGAAAGGATTTCCCTGGCTCTTTTCCTGGACAACAGCGGCAAGGGGAGTGAGGGTTGAATTGGGTTCTTGGTGCATCGTTGCAGCGACGAACTCCATGACATTGTCTTCCGGCAATGACTCAAGGGCAATACGCGTGACGTTGGGCAAGTCGTTTTCAAACAAGGACCGAATCTGGTCAGACTCAATCTCATCCTTGCGGCTTGTAAGAATAAGCACACATGGCAGCTTCATTTTGATGATGTTCAGCACCAATTCCAAGGTCTCGTCATCTGCATACTCGAGATCATCCAAGCACACGGTGATAAGCTTGAACTGGCACAGTGTTCTCAGAATTTCAATGAATATATCCATCAAACGCATGTTATTTGAAGCAGCATTTGACAGGAAAAAGTCAGCAGATGTTTGGCCTTGGTCCATCCATGGAATATGAAGCCGCTTGGCAGGGTCTTCACGAGCCTCCTGCTTAGCAATTGGCTGCGCAACAGAGACCCTTGGAGATGGCTTATACTTGGCTCCCGGTGCCATTAGTTGCTCCGGTAGATCTAGCACTTTATGGAGTGTGGGCCACATAGACCGCAAGGCTGATCGAATGCTATTGTGGTAATCGGTATTGACATCCTGCTCCGAGAATATTTGGCGCAGCAGGCTGGCCAGGACTTTTGCAAACGGTTCAAAGGGCACCCGCTTGGCTCTGTCCAAACGTGTGATTGCAATGTACCCACCCTTACGGATGAGGGGCTGTACCCGATTCAGAAGGTCCGTCTTGCCTATGCCAGCAGCACCGCTAATTGCAATCACCTCACAGCGTCCATTGCGGCGGTATTTGACCCCCGTCTTCTGTTTCGCAAGTGAGGTCAACGAATCAGTGTGGCTAAAGGCCTGGGTTGATGGTTGGCTGTTGGTGTTGGTACCAATGGACGGTTGGCTCTCCCTATCTGTGGTGTGTGAAGATCGAGAATGGGAAGGACTTTTCATGTTGCTAGGAATTGGCACAGGCGGTGTTTGGCTCAATGAATCCGGGCCTGCCGAAGTTTGCCTCAACCTTGGAGGAGGGGAAGTGTCATTGCTCGCTATGGACTCTTGGGCGTTGACATGTGCAATGTGATATTGAGTGGTATTCGAGCTGCTTCGGGGAGGTAGATGGAACGAACCAGAGTCACTGGAGACAGAGGCAAGGTCGAAACTTTCCACGCGCCCTTCCGATATCGAAGAATTGGAGGCGATTGCGTGGGCGGTTGCCGGACTTTGCACATATGCCTTAGCAGATGCAGCCGCCTGGCGCTTTTTGACCTTCTCAACCACACCAATGATGGTGTCATATTCTTTCTTTCGGCCAATCATTCGCGAAGGGAGCGTGAAAAAGGATGACACGTCTCGCTGGGCGATCTTGAAGTCATTCAAGGCTTCGCTTTCTCCATCACCCAGTAGTTTAGCTACTTCTGCCAAGTCCCGCTTGACGGAAGAGATTGTATGATAACGGTCGTGCACGACTTTCTGGGTCATTTTCTGGACGACGGCTGAGAGAGCGTCGGGGATGTCCATCCGTTTGGCGGAGACTGGTGTCAACTTCTTGGTCAGCACATTCTGGACCACTTCCACGGGATCACTGCCTTCAAAGGGCAGTTTTCCGACGAGCATGGACCAGAAGAAGAGACCAAGCGCGTAGATATCCGTGCGACTATCTGGCTCTGTAGGCATCCTGCCGGTTTGTTCGGGGGCGATAAATTGCAACTTGTACTTGGCTCCAAGCTCCCGGGAAACAGAGGACCAGCCTTCACTCAGCACATTATCAAAGGAGCGGGCGCCGTTGCCCATGTTGGAGAGTTTGACAGATCCCATTTCGCTGCTAAAGTGGAATGCATCACCACGAATCTCTCCATGAACGGTCTTGATGCCATAATGCAAAATTTCCAGGCAGTCGCACGCTCCAATCGCAAAATCAAAAAATGCTGACAGGTCGACTTGCTCGTTGGGTGTTACATTATGATCGCCTTTGGTCCCCGCGACAAAGGATGCAGGGCCAAATGTGACTAGGTCGCGCAATCTATCGTGGCCGGGTGATTCGAAGATAGCCACCAAGAGGGACCCTCCGTTTGCGGGGTCGGCAGGAAGTCGTATTAAGTCGATCGGTCGCACGGTGTGATTGCAGTCTGGATCTGATGATTGCACAATCGACCTAAGCATATGAAACTCTCGTTCAAGGCGGATGAAGTTTGTCGAAACGCGGGCCACGACCGGTATCCAGACCGGTTCATGGTCGCCTCGTGAGAGCGATAGCTCACTGCTCGTCTCACTCACACTAAACCTCCGATTGGAGCCTCGCGCGGAAGGGCGAGTGTCGGTGCGGGGGGAAAATCGAGTCAGGCTGGAAGGACCGGAGGAGGCAGGGCCGGAGGAGGTCGCGATCGGGGTGGAGAGGTCTGAATCGATGGCATGGCGAAATCCTGATATATGCCAGTGATTGTAGGTGGAGTGGAAGGGCTCGACGGACTGATCCCAAGTATAGCCTGGCAAGTGGCCTAATCGTTCAAATAGTCGGGCAGGTGGTAGCGGCAGGTCGTCGCTAAGTAAGTGACTCTCCTCCATCTCAAGGGGGAATGTGCAGATGTCTACAGTGCTGTAGCCATCCAAACCTAGCCAATATTGGGTTTACCGACTTCGTCAAGTAGAGCGGGATCGCGGCGGGATAGATAGACATGGACCCAACCGGCGCTAGTAATAAATGGAGGGTATCGGCCCCCAAATTCAAGGGTGACCAGATGTCGCTTTGGAGAGGAAGAGGTCAACAGGCCCTGGCACACATGGAGAATCACAAGAGAAGGGGAACGGGAATCAGTCAAGTATGTAGCTCGTGCAAAAACCGCAGCGCATGCGATAGTGGGACGGGAAATCTATTTTGCGGGTCACAGCGACTCAATTCGGGAAGTATATATTTCGAACATTGAAGATGTGTGCATCACCACTATTCGTTTGGAATGTTCAGTATTCATTATACACCAGTTGATGTCAAATCTTTCGAACTTTTCGAGCCTTTTTAAGACATGAAAGAAGGAGAACATGTATCGGTAGTTTATTCAGGTAGCATGTTGTCCTGTCCACCAAGACCAGATTGAAATCGGTGGCTGGTTCCATTTCCTTTTTTGGACTTAATCTACAGCTAACACCGTATCGTAGAACTCGGCAGTGAAACCCTTTAAACTCCATCTCTCCACCTGAGTAACGACATTTCATCTCCTGATTTAATGCTCCAATCTCCCTACGACTCACTCTACTATTGTCGGGTGACACCCGTACACCGGACCACGGTCGGCGAATTCGGGTCCGAATCAAACTCTAGTGTTTGTCTCCCAATCCACGCTGACTGTCCTCGTGGACCAATACGAGCCGGGCTGGTCAGCCTTATTGGCTTTTAGGTATCTCCAAAGCTCATGGACATCATCCCGAAAAGCCAAGAGATTCCTTCATCGAGGTTTCAGCCCATGACGTACCACGGGATCTTTTTTCTCATGATCATGCTCAGTGATTGATCTGATTTCTTTTTTCTCTAGCCTTTTTCCTCTGCAATTTCTCGATTCGACTCATTTTAGATGGGTTCGGTTCGAGTCGCGCGCCAGTTGGCACGGCTAGAATGGTCCAATATGCCAGATGACGACAGGTCCGCGCGGGAGAACTCACACCTGGTGATGATCGGATGACCCCAAAGGGAGACCGATCGTCGGGGGTCAAAAAGGGGATCCGTCTCCCCTCGACGAAGCCATTTTGACTTCATTCCAAAAGGAGGGTAGGAAAGCGGTTTCACGGTGGTCCCGACAGCGCCACATCAGTCGATCGCTTCATTTCCAAGGGGGCCACTTTGGGGGTGGATTTTTTTTGGGGCTTCTAGAAACACCGCTAATGCGACCCCTGGACCTTCTCGCCTGCATCACTATGCGGCAGTTTGGCATTGATCGACCTCCAGATGCAGAGTTGGCCTTGGGCCTAGAATTTGGGGGAAGAGAGAAAGGTGGGCTCTTGCACATTCCAGTGCTCAGATGCCTTGGACCATGCAGTGGACTTCATAACGTACTCAAGATGGACGAATTACACAATACGCAGTAGTCATTTCAAGGAAATCGAATCCGGTCCCCATTTTTATTTTCAATGGGCGGTTCGCTTGCCACCACATGGGACATTGTCGGTGAATTGATCAGTGCGTTGATAGTGTATTTCAAGAATCGGGTTTAGCCTCACCATCAAGATAATAATACCCATCACTATAGGCAACGAAGAGAAACCGGTGAAAAGGAGGTTGGGAAATGGACGGGGATAGGACATCCCCGTTCTCCCCTTGTATTTGGATATGACTCTACGGTATTAACAGCAAGTTTCAAAACCAGAGTGATGGTCATCTGACCTGGGAAGAACACCAGGAACACGAACACCTAATCTTGAGGGTGATCACCTCGTTTATATCAAACTAGTCTCTAATTATTTCCCGTTTGACTTGTAAAGACGAATCAAAATCCCGAAACGGGGTCAAGCCACCAAAATGTCCGCAGGGCGTCAAGGTTTTTTTGGCTTTTGCTTTTTGTTTTATGGACCAGGGCCACACTACGTCATAACACCCCCCGGAGACTGTCCATCATTCAGAATCCACTTTTTTCCCTCCTTCATCCACTCCTAAGTCGATCCAAGCAATGGGCTGGCGGGTACTGACGCCAGTTTCCAGAGTCACTCTTGTCTGGTTCCCTCGATCCCGATCATCCCCCCTCAAATCACACCCACAACACACCTGGTCCTGTTGTGCCCTTCCCCAAACACCTTTCGTTTGATAGGGCCTATACAGCGTCCGAGGCTTAATCATCTGAACCCTCAGATCTCACCATTTTATGATCCCACTGCTTGACAGTGATTTTTTTTTTCTATTGCGTATTTCATCACTTTTCGTGTCACCAGTTCGTTCCTTCTCTCAAGCCTATTTTGCGTGAACGACTTGGCCTCTCCCCCCACCCACGACTTTTGCGAACCGACCGTTGCGGCCGAGACATGAACGCCTCATCTTCGTTTCGCGTTGTCGTCGTCGCCCAGGAGTATTGATTTGCTCGGAGTGTCGAAAAGAATGGGGGACGTGCATAACAGGAGGAGCCCTCCCTTTCCATCGCCAACAGAGACAGTGTCGCCCGTTGCGCTATCGCACCCTCCTCTCCTACAAGCCCCGCGGTCCCCCCTGGACCATGATCAGGCAGGTAGATCCCAGGATGGACTCTTACTCGGATTAGATGGGTTGGCGAAGTCGACAACCCGCAAACCACCTCGTTTTTCGCGGGGCGATTCTGCCGAGCAGGTTTCCAGCCTAACACCGATCACAGAGGATACACGATCCACCGGCGAGCGGCAGGAAGACCAGGGTCGGAGTTCACAAACCTTGAAGGAACTGCGACGACAGATGGAGGAGCTGCTGGTCTACCAACAAATGCAGCAACAACAGGCCCCAACTCAGGTTCCCTCTGGACAGTTGAACGAGTCTCCCAAGAGACGATGCCCACCCACCTCGTCTGTGACAGACCTTCCCAACGCCATCGCGCATCCTTCATCTGGCTCACTGGGCTCTGGAGGGACCATCAAAGCCCCTTCGCCGAACCAGAGCACCGTTCAAACACCTTGTTACCCCTTCCCCAGAGTACAAGACTCGATGAAACCTAGTTCGGAGCAAGCAGGACGTGAAGGCCAGTTCCGATTGAAACTTCCATCCGAAAAGCTGAGGTCGTCAGGATCCCAATCACCAGAGGAGAGACCCACCCCCGTACAGCGTTCGATTCCACCAAACTTTCTGCCAAGCCAAACAACCGCTATACCCGATGATCCAGATTTTGCGACCCCCAGTTTGTACGATCTGACGTTGAAGTTGAATGCGGATGCGGGGTTGGATGGATGGTGGTCGAACCTCATTGATATCCTGCAAGGACATTACGGAGCCGAACGAGTATCACTCGCGGTACCGGGCGATGCGACAGATCTAGAGAACGTGCCATGGGGTCAAAAGGCGATTTACAATCAACATGGCAGTACTCTAGCTGATGATGGCCAGAAACCATTCCTGCATGACGATGTGCCACCGGAGACACCTGTCGTGCGGACGTATAACAACGACGCGAACCCGACTTCGGACGAAATCTCGACCACTTTCCCTAACTCCGCGAAGACTTCATCTCGACCTCCTCTGTCTTCGCGTCATTCTTTTGCTGGATTTGGCCATGGCAAAAAGCAGCCTCTCGACCAGGATTTGTCCCATCAACTTTGGAAGTCCAATAGCGTTAAGTCTGAGAAAAAGCATGCTCGTATTGCGGATGAGTTTTCTATCGAAACTACACCATCTTCTAGCAGTCAGCGCACCCCCCAACAGCAAGCCGAAGTGCATGAGGCTCCGGACAACTTGATTCCTGTTCGACATGCAGTGTTTCCTTTGTCAAGACCTCTGGAGGTGGAGTCAGATCCTCTCATCAAACGTACGGGTGTGGTGAAGCTGTTTGGCCGAACAAGCCCTGTCATCCTTACGCGAGAATATTCAGAGAGCTCGGCCCCCATTTTTAGCAACATAAGTCGGAGCCCACTAGAGACCGTCCAAGTCACACCAGGGAGTGAACCGCCCAAAACTCATGTCACTGCTCCAAGTGTTTCTTTGCAGCATGAACCTGCGGCTAGCCTTGTTGCCCTGGGGCTACGACAATATGATGAATACGAGCAAGCCCCCCAGTCACCATGGTCCCAATCCCCTGCGCCTTCACCAGCACCCCGCACACATGCCGACCAGAATCCTTTTTTCACGAGTCATGCGGTCGATGAAGGTGCATTCGATAAGAATCCACCTGCCCACGATTACTCTAACACTCGCCCATTAGAGGCCATTGGAGTCGACCACTCTAAAACCGTGATTCATATTCCCCTTTTGCATCGAGGTCGCTCTGATCAACCTTCCTCGTCAACTTTAATGTTTCCTGTGGCCGTTATCTCATTGCTGTCCACAATTGTGCCATACCCACCCAATCTCCGCAGATCCCTCACAGATCTTATGCCTCACTTAACGACCTCATTTTGCTTGGCTCAGCAGTATAGTCAGCTCGAACGTCAGCTGATGACCAAGGTGGAAACTCCGCGCTATGGTCATTTACTAGGACTTGGCGGTACCTTCTCCGACGCAAGCAGCGAGCTGGAACTCGTCGCAGGATTAAGCGGCCATGTTAGTTATTCTGTTGGCGATGAAGGATCTGCCCGAGCCAGTGTCGCTAGTCCCAGTGACCGCTCATCTACAAAGTTTAGCCCTGCTATCTCAAGCTTTGGAACTCCTGGTTTCGAACTTGGCCACGCAGGATTGGGGTCAGCAGGTCTTTCCCCGGCCATCACAGGACGCGATATCACCACAGACAGTTATTTCACCGCTCAGCATCCCAAGCATCCCCGCGAGAATGGAGCTCAATATCGACAGCGGATACCGAAGGCCAAGATGAAAGCCGCCGAATCCACTCCGACCTCCCCCGGAAAAGTGACTGGTAACGCGTACAATACTGAAGACGCCAATCCCCAAGATCTGAGCCTTTCCATGGCCTCTCAAACGCAAGATATGAGACCACCGTCACTTATCTCCCCAACGCAACCTTCGTCGCGGCAAGCATCAACAACTTCATTCTATGCTCAGCTGCAACGTGAACTGCCCCGTCCGTTCTCTGACACTATAGCACAACTGATGCTCAATTCAATCCCACTTCATCTCTTCTTGGCTAAACCCCAGAGTGGTGAAGTGATATGGACTAACGCTAAATTCGATGCTTTCAGGAGGAGCAAGCCCCAAGAACAGAGATTGCGAGATCCTTGGCAAAATATTCACAGCAGTGAGCGCGATCATGTCTCAAGTGAGTGGGAAAATGCTTTGCGGACGGGCTCTCAATTCACCGAAAGAGTACGCGTGAGACGGTTCAATGATGAGGGTGCATACCGCTGGTTCATCTTCCGAGCAAATCCGTTGCTGTCTGCAAATGGAGAAGTCCTTTACTGGATTGGTTCTTTCCTAGACATCCATGAGCAGCATACTGCTGAGCTGGCAGCCATTCAGGAGAGGGAGAAATTTGCCACCGATGCCAAATACCGGGCATTCTCGAATTCAATCCCCCAGGTTGTGTTTGAGGCGACTGAAAACCGGGGCTTGATATTCGTTAATGAACAATGGAACTTGTACACTGGTCAGCAGCTCGAGGAAGCCCTTGATCTGGGATTTGCCAAGCACGTCCATCCCGATGACCTGGAGAAATGTGGCGGACTCACCTCAACCACGAAACATAACTCAATTGGGTCCGTTGATAAAATCAAATCCGCAGATGGAGGAAGTGGCCAAGTACCTTCTGAAATGCACGGTGTTTCATCTGCATTGGATGAACTCGTGAGGCGGGGTGTTGCATCCTTGCAGAAAGATGAAAATGGACGTGTCTTTTACTCCACTGAAATTCGACTTCGCTCCCGAGGAGGTGATTTTCGATGGCATTTGGTTCGCTTGGTTCTTGTTGAGACAAGCAGCTTTGGCAGTGAAGAAGCCTCGTGGTACGGCACTTGTACCGACATAAATGACCGCAAAAATCTTGAGCGTCAGCTCAATAAGACAATGGAGTCCAAGACAAAATTCTTCAGTAATATGTCACACGAGATCAGAACTCCTCTTAACGGAATTCTTGGTACCATCCCATTTATCCTTGATACACAGCTTGACAGCGACCAGAGGAGAATGCTGGATACCATTCAGAACAGCTCTATCAACCTCCGTGAACTGGTGGACAATATCCTAGACGTGTCTCGTGTTGAGGCCGGCAAGATGTCACTAGTCAGCTCTTGGTTCCATGTCCGATCCATGATTGAAGATGTTATTGACACTATCGCTTCTCGAGCCATTGATAAAGGCCTCGAGATCAACTATCTGATGGCTCAAGATGTGCCATCAATGGTTATCGGTGATCGATTCCGTATCCGCCAAGTCCTCATCAACCTCGTCGGCAATGCTGTCAAGTTTACCGCCCAAGGCGAAATATTCATCTGCTGTAATCTCAGTCATGACGAGTCGCCCAACATCCAAAACACCGAGGCTTTCTTGGAATTTGATGTTGTAGATACCGGTAAAGGTTTCAGCCAGACTGATGCGGACCGTCTCATGCAAAGATTTAGTCAATTGGGCGAGAACGGGTCACAGCAAAATGCTGGAAGTGGACTTGGATTGTTCCTATCTAAGCAACTGGTCGAGATGCATGGCGGCAAGCTCACGCCCAGCAGCATGGAAGGCAAAGGAGCTAAGTTCTCCTTCAATGTCAAGGTTGATGCTCCCTCTCCTCCCTCGCCGTCCGAGAGACCCAATCTACTCCGCCAGGCCTCAACTGCATCTAGAAGACCAGTGACATCCAGGACAACATCTTACGATCAATATGCACTGTCGCCGCTGCGCAACTTTGATGTCAAACTACAAGATCCTTCCATCCTTTCCCCGGGGCTTGATTCTCCTGCGTCACGATCTCATTCACCTACCTTCAGCAACACTGGCGCGGGCTCTGACACTAAGGGCCTGAACTTGCCATCATCGACCTACCCTGCTCCCCCGACTCCGGATCCTCATACTGCGCAGTCACCACCATTGAACTTGCCAAAAACCGAGGGAGCTTCGAATACAAGCCCGAAACCCCCAACCAGAGAGAATTCCGACGATTCTGTTTCTAGTGCTCCCGTTCAGTTAACTCCACCACCGGTTAACGTTTCTGAAGCTTCTAGCATTCCCTCGGCCGAAGTTTCTCCGCATGGTCCCCTCTCGATTTTCATCCTATGTCCCCTTGACAATACGCGGCGATCGACAAAGCAGCACATACAGCAAGTCGTACCGCATGAGATTTCTTTCAAGATCACCACTTTGTCCGATGTTGATGAGTGGAAGGACATGATGCAATCAGGCTCCAATGTGCCCTGCACCCATCTTGTTCTCAACCTGCCTGCAACTGATGACATTTTGGAAGTCATCCAACATGTGTCTGAATGTGACCCCAGCACAGCTCCTGTGATCGTGATAATTTCGGATCTGTACCAGAAACGACAGATCAGTACTCGCGTCAAAGAGTTGGCTACCTCGGGGAAAAAGGTCTTCATCGTGCCAAAGCCTGTCAAACCCTCTGCCTTCTCGACTATATTTGACCCCGAGAGCAAGCGCGAGCTGAGTAAGGATCGCAATCAAGATATGGCTCGCGAGATCAACAACAACTTCAAGTCCATGTCCAAGATGGTCAAGGAACAACTCGGGAACAAGGGGTATCGCATCTTACTCGTGGAAGATGACGAGACCAACCGTGATGTATGAGCCTTCCATCTCCTTGACTCGAATATCGACGATGCTAATAATATATCTAGGTTATGCTAAAATATCTTGACAAGATTAAGCTTATGTCAGAGACTGCATCCAATGGCCAAGAAGCTATTGATATGGTCTTCTCCAAAGAACCGGGCTACTTCTCTCTCATTATTGTAAGTTTTGATTTACTCACCAGTGCAGCAAAGGAACCCTAGCTAATAAATTCCAGTGTGATATTCAAATGCCCATCAAGAACGGATACGACACCTGTCGAGACATCCGTGCCTGGGAGCAGAAGAATCACTACCCCCAGATTCCGATCATGGCTCTGTCAGCCAATGCAATGACAGAACAAATCGAGAATGCCGCACGTGCGGGCTTCAATGACTATGTCACTAAGCCCATCAAGCACAACGAGCTGGGCAAAATGATGATGGGACTTCTCAACAGCCACCAACCACTTCTCCTTCTTCGAGATCGGTTGCATCCTGGCAACCCACAAACCACTATTCGCCGCTAGTGGAGACGAATCCTGCATGATGACGTCTACCATGATACCATTCTATTCCATCTGCTCTGTAGATGGCGATAAACTTTGATTTTTGACACTATATCCTCGATTGCATGTTTTTCAGCCTTTTATTTGCACCAGTACACGATCGAGCGACTCCACGGTTTCTGATTTACGGTTCACGGTGCAACTGGTTATTGATTTTTGGAACACGGAAGAGGGGTGGGGACTTCAGACAAAGGGCATATCCTGGCGCATGTGCATTTTTTTGTGCGCTCGTTACAACCGTCTGATCTGGTTCCCCATTGCATCGGAATCACCTCCTTACGACCCCCGAAGACATAAGCATTGCATCTATTGCATTGGACATTGCGCCACTTCGCCATCCTTCCAGCATACGGCATTCCATTCCATTCTTATCGGACGGCCGAGTTTTGTGTATTATTGACTTGTTTTTCGCATCTATGTCCCGTCGGTGTGGAGGGGTTGGTTTGCTTTGGCCCTATGAGACCGAGTACATGGCGTTACTGCCCGAATTGGGCTTTTTTTGTCTTTTCATTTCTATTACTTCCAGCGATGATGTTGCTGGTTTTATTTCTCTGTTTCTTTCTTTCTTTTCTTCTTCTTTTTCTTTTTTTTTTTTTTCTTTTTCTTTTTTTTAACCTGTGATACCAGATTACGAGCGCATAACGACAGCTTTGGACTGATCTATCTTCTGGATCTGTATTTGTCAATAATAATTTACCTTGGTACCTTTTAACTTTTGATCTTATGGTGTGACTAGAGCCAGGATTCGTAACTTTAGTCACGAGCCTTGTCACTCAACTCGTGGATCCTGTAACTACTAGTATATTCGTGTTACAACATGAAGGCTGAGTATTTGACAGTTGATATTGATATTGATGCTCTTCATCGATATAGATAATCTTAGCTAGGTTTTTTTGATGTAGGTAATTTCTAAGAACAATAAATCCTTTGAAGGTTGGTCATATCTACCCGATACCATGGACGGAGTACTTGGGTATACTTTCCGACCTGTCAAAGGACTAACGCTCCTCTCTGATAGGAAGGAAACAAAGTTTCGCACAGTCGCCACAGAGAATGGGAATCAAGGGGGCAAAGGTTAATCTTGGAGAACAAAGGACAGGATGTATTCATATGAGAATGCCTATCAAGGATAAGTAGCACTTCAAAACTAAGAACTAAGTTCTTGGGTAATGTATTCCATAGACAAATCAGGAATTAAATCCTTAAGTATGAATCATGGCTTCTCAATTCTGCAGCCTGCATGAGAACAAATCTGCCTTGTTAGAGGAAAGAACGCCAAAAAGGCCGTGAGTATCCGACAAAGAATTAGATCGTGCCCAACATTACAACCCCATCCAGAATCCAACACCCAGGCGTTCAAACTCCGCAAGGCAGATCTGAGGGACAAGCGCAAGGGAAGAAAAAAGGCAAAATTCCCGAATAAAAAAGTAAAATAAAAAATAGAAAGAAACCGTCCCAAAGCGGCAAAGCAGGATGAGTTGGCGATGGCAACCGTCCAGTCATGGCGCTGCATGTGGCGGTGAAGGAAGCGTATCGTGAAAAAAAAATCCCCGCTTAACCCCACTCGCCCTGCCCCGTCTGGTCCGAATTCAAGGTGATCGGCTCAGTGGGCTTAGGGATTGTCCGGATATTCTGATCCAAGGTTAGAGAATGTACCCCGAGGCCAATTGGGGCAATAGCTCAATAACATGGGGGCTATGGGAGGGGGAAAGAGCGCAGAAAACCGACGTGGTCGCGGTTCATGGGCTGGAAAACTAGACGGCAGTAAATGAACTAGTATGACTGTGTATGTGAGTGGGGAATGGTGTTGTCTGGAATCCCTCGGACCAAAACTCCGGGCTCGTGTGCAACGTATGCAACTTCGTTAGCTTTGTTGACAGGGTGCATATATACATTGAAGACGACAGGAGAGAATGGGGAAGATAGTGAGACTCGATTCCCGGGGTTTTATCGTTGGAGGAACTGCATAACCCGGGCCTTGAAGATGTCTGACCGAAACAGCGAGGCTCAGAGAGGGGCGGATCAGCCGCCGGTGAATGGCCAGATAGTTGGGGCTATGACGATGTGAGAAATCTGGACGAGGTAGAGAAGAGGCTTGCCCTCATTGTTCATTCTATTGATGTGCCCTGCGCGTCATTGCTGTGCTGCCCGATGCCCAGGCTAGACGAACCGGAACAGAGATTGGGCGTGGAAGTTAGTCTGTTGGCGTAGCATCCTTGCGAGGCTTTTTTATCATAAAAACAATTCTTTTCCAGGTTTTCAATTTTTATTCCTCGGGAAAGGATGGGCAATTAGATTCAAAGAATAAAATGGAGGAGGGTGGTGACACGGTGTAATTCGGTGGCAGGATGCGTCTTCGACGGGGCATATTGGCACTTGTCAGGCTGCAAGGCATGCAGAGAACACGGCTATGGTGCAGAGTATATTGCATGGCACTGGCAAGTATGTTAGAGGGTATCGGAGTTTCCCAATGGGTGTCCTGCGGCAGGGCCCTTAGGCTCTTCAAGGATTTTTGAATTTTCTTTTTCGGACTGGAGCCTGGGTAGTCCTATGTCAGCAAAAGGTCAGGACCAATGATGACGAGTTTTTGCCGGGAGTGAATTTTTCTTATCGAATTGCGTTACCGACGGCCTGCAGAGGTGGTCTCTTTCGCATGGCCCGAGGCCAAGCAAGACATCTAACGTGTGCATGGAAAGTGGGGAGATGCTCCTCTTCCAATGGCGTCTAGAGCGCTTGTCCGTGCTCCATTGCTCACAGTTCCCTGCACTTCTAGCCACTTGCGGGCTGGTGCAGAGGCTTCTGGTGCCCTCCGAGAGCAATAGCCGCATGAAGGCGGGCAAACGGGAAAGCAGGGATCAGCCTGTCGATGTAATACCTGTTCATTGCCTTTTGACTTTCTGTGACTGGAACGGATCACACATCAGTCACACAATCGTTTTTTGGGACATGGCTGATCTCGATGTGACTCTAGCGCAGATGGGATTTGCGCCTGAGGACATGGGGGCCCTAGTCTCGGCAAGTTGGGATCTTTAGTCTCCACGGTTCGTTCGGGCCATGCAGTGATGTCCAACATATGGATCTTCATTCCGTGTGACCTCCCCAAGGTCTTGATACCTAGAGAGGTCTGCTTTTTGAGTTTTGGGTTGCTGAATTCCAGATGATGTCAGGCAGTGGGACATCTTTTGTTATGTTTTTTTTTCTGCAGAGAGAAGTAGGTCTCGGAAAGAAACCCGCGGCTCTCAATGTGTCGAATGTGCAGAACAGGTCTTTTTCCAACGTTTGACCACCACGCAGACATAGAGGTCAGTGGTAAGACACTAACATACAGTTAGCATTCAAATTGAATGAGGGAGACCCTAGGTTTGGGGTAAAAGAAATGCTATGTCATACCGTTTCTTGTAGTTCGCAGCTTGTTCCGGCCGGCCTCCATCGAGCGAATCAACCTTGACCCTCGAGTCGACTATCCGCTTCCCAGCCTCCGAATTTCGAGAACCTAAGCCATTGAGGAGGGGTAAAGAAAAGATAAGAAAAAGAAAAAAGCGCTGAAGAGGAAGTGGGGGAAAATTCGAGCGAGGCAAAAAAAAGAAAAAAAGGCAGAGAATGAGAGAGCCGGGAAGGAGCTCTTTTTATACTTCTACCCTCCACTCCACCTCATGACCAAAAGCCCTTTCCACTCCACTCATAGCCAACTTTCCTCAAATTTTCAGCTTTCCAGATGTCTCCGCTCGGACCCAAGGTAATTACACCATTCGGGGGACTACGTAGACCTAGTACGATGATCCTGGGGAAAAAACCGCCACGGGAGAGCGGAAACCTTGGACGGGAATGGCGCCCTGGCCCAGACACACTCGATTCCCACTCGAGCGGGGTCAGGGCGGTCCAAGAGACGAATCGGCGGACAGATACGGAGAAGGAGGTGCAGCCGAAGGCCGGAGATTGGGAGATACACAGGAGGGGTGCGAGTCTCAGTCTCTCGAATGGTCCAATGGATCCCGTCCGGGGCCCTCATATCCTTGCCATTCCTCGTCGCCTCGCCACGACGAGGGTCCCCCGCCGGAAGGAAGACTGTCCGTCGAAGTCTATAAATTCCCTCGTTTTGTCGGGTAGTCCTAGTTTTCCTTCCTCTTCCTCTTCCACCTCTTCCAGCTGCCCCCATTGCAACGGCCCTAAGTCTTTTCGATCCATTTTTATATTGCTGTCCCATACTTCATCAAGAAGTCCATCGTTCTCCTATACATCATTGTCTTAACATACTCAGACCTTCTCATCCATCAATTCATCTTTTCGTCAGCAATCAACCATCATGGCTGCCCGCCGTCAGTACTACCAGCCCTCCGCTGTTCCCATGAGCATGCCCTCCAAGGCACCAGCACCAGCCAGCATGTACCCTGTCTCCAGGGTTCCAGGATCGCCAACAGATTACTCTGATGCAAGCACCACTGCTGGTAGCCGCACCTCCGGCGGCTTGACCTTCAGCTCTGCTGGCGGAGATTATGATTCAAGCTCAGCCTCATACTCCGGTGTGGATGTTGTCGACGTCCTGAGCGATCGCATGCAAAATGCCTTCGACCCAACACCGCTGGACAAGAGCCTGGCAAGCCAAGCGCAGACGTGAGTGAATTTGCTACACGAGACGAAAGCTCCACCCCACAAAAGCCGGCGACTCGGCTTCGCAAACGCGAAAGAGAGCTAGCCAAAATCACAATCTTCACACCTTGCGTCAAACTTGATATAAGATTTGAAGCTAACGAGCCGCCAAAATTAGCTCCGGTCAGATGCGCGCTAAGCAACAGGAGCTCCTCGAGCTGCAAGCTATGGCACAACGCCGCATGAAGGGCCTGCGAGCAAACTTCAACGAAGGACTCAAGACCGCCCGAGAGACCAAGCGGGATCTCGAATGGACCCAGAAGCGCGTCAGGTAAGCAACATATTAAAAGAATCCACACCACTGCAAGGAATGCGCAGCACGCCAAAAGGAAGTGCAAACACCTCTGGCATGGAATGGACGTTGTCGAGAATTCCGCCCCGCTCCGCGCGTGACAGGGGAGAAATCAAGATAATCTCCGCTCCGCCGGGCCAGATCTTGGCACGTGCACCGGGGGATCGACAAGTGACGTCCAAATTAGCGTCGCATGCGGTTCCTGCAGTGGTCCCTGATTTCCCCAATGTTCTAGAAGTGCTGACGAATCTTTTTTCTACGAATAGCGCCCTCAAGTCTAAGGCTGAGAAGGCCCACCCGGACGAATACCGTCGGGCATCGAAGAAATACACCTACGACGACTACTGATTCGGTGGCTAGACCCGCTTTTGGGTCACTTTGTTTCTGCTGCTTATTCTAACGACTGCTATGACGACTTCGGACAAAATCGGGACTAGGGACTTGCGATATTTGGGAATCTTGGGATGGTTTAGCTCGGGACGGGTTAATTTGCTTTTTTGGTGCGGCTGGCCTGTTTTATTTTACACGTGTATAGGCTTTTCGTTTCTTTGTGCGTGTATAGCCTCTATGTCTGTGTTTTTTTATCTATATGGGTGTGGGTTTCGTGAATCATACGCTGTTTTTACCGTTATACCGGTCTGGATAAGGATTTCTGGCCATTCAGTGGCCGTAAAATTAGGGCTCTGGTGTATTGGCCTAAGGTACAAAGGCTCCCGAGGTCTGTAATATACGTAGTGAGCCCTTAAAGCCGTGTATCTGAAGCGAGATATGTTTACAGGCTGTGTGATGTAGCCAGGTATCCACTTCGTTGGTTAGTTTTGGTAGATGTGATGCCTATTAGGGCTTTAGCTCCTTTCATGTAGTTAAGGGGGCAAATTATCATTGAATTCTAAGAGGACGACAAAGTAGACCCATTAGTTTTTCTTTATCTTGTCCAAGTGCCCATGCAAGAATGAGTACAAGAAGTTACGACAAATTTTCAAGCAAAAGCGTTGCTTTACCAAAGCGACTAAATCCCTTCAGATTTGAGACGAATGACAGACAATGGGCTTCAACTGATGAACGGGTAAGTCAAAGCAATACATCAACTGCATTATTATGGTCTACAGTAGGAATAAGTATGCAGAGAATAAGCCCCTCATATACATGGAAGGCTTGAAGTGTGGTATATAGTCAAACAAAGTTAGAAGCTGAAGTCATCATTACACGGCTGTTAAATAAGCTCTTATCTATATACTATCTAAGCAAATGACTGCTCCTCAATGGCCCGGTTAATGACACGGACAAACCGGCCGACCTTATCAGCATCCTGCTTGGCAGTTTCAATGCCCAGGAGCACCTTCTTAATACCCACGCTGACACGGCCATCATCTGCCAGGCCACCAACGCTCTCCAAAGCACGGGCAATTTCCTGTGCATCAAAGGCACCGGACTGCTCCATGACATAGCGCAGCTCGCCAAAAGACTGCACGTTCGGGACCATGATATCCGAGTTAAAGGAATTGTACACATCCAGCTGCTTCATCAAAGCACGCTCAGTGGTTGTAGCCAGGACTAACAGACGACGTCCATGCGTAGGCTGCTTCCGGAGGAAGACCATAAGGGCTTGCAGAACGCTGTTGCTGAAGCGGGGACCGATAGGCACCCAGTCGATAATGCGCTCAATGTTATCGATGACGACAATACTGGTGTTGGACTTGTAGGCGCTGTCAAAGATTCGGCTAATATGCTGGATCTTGGACGGCTCACTGAAGCCAACCATGTCCTCTGGGCTGATCAGCTTGATGAAGGGGAAGCCGGAGTCAATGGCGATGCGTGCAGCGAGGGCCGTCTTGCCACTACCAGGGGGACCATGAAGCAAGACGGAGAACAAGGGCGTAGCCTCTGCCTGACCAACCTGCTTGACGAACAGCTCGCCTTCACGCAAGATTTCGTTTATGGTCTCAGAGTAGTGGATAACACCATACTGAATGCGGCTGGAAAGCTCTTCCTCCGAGACACCGAAAGCAGGCTTCACTTCGTCAAGAGCATGGCGGAAATCGGCTTGGTTGACCTTCATATTAATAACATCGTCATTGATGCTGGCCATGGTGCCAACTTTGACATGGCGAGAGAAAGCAAACGATGAGGCAGACTTGACCAAACCAGCAATCTCAGCACCAGAAAAGTTTTTGGTCACGGTTGCAAGCTCAGGAAGATCGAAGTCTGAGTCCAGGACATTATTCTTGCGCATCTTTTCAGTGTGAATCTTGAGAATCTGGCGTCGACCAGCTTCGTCGGGAAGGGAGATCTCAATGTGGACCTCCAGACGACCAGGACGCAGCAAAGCCTCATCAATCATATCCATTCGGTTGGTCATACCGATCAAGAGGATGTTGTTAAGCTGGTCAACACCATCCAGCTTGGACAGCAGTTGGTTAACAACACTATCACCGACACCAGTGCCGCCACCCGAACCGCTACCACGTTGCTTGCAAACAGCATCCAACTCATCAAAGATAATGATGTGCAAGCCACTTTCATCACCCTTCTCTTTGTATTCCTTCTCGGCATCCGCGAACATCTTTCGAATATTCTCTTCGGACTGACCCACATATTTGTTCAAGACTTCGGGTCCGTTGATGATCTTCGGCTCCCGAGCATTGAGCATTTTTCCGATCTGTCGCGCAATCAAAGTTTTACCAGTACCTGGAGGTCCGTAAAGCAAAAGACCCTTGACGTGCTGGATGCCGAGCTTGTCAACCAGACCGGGAGGGAAGATACGAGAGGCAAATGCACGACGGAAAATGGTGCTGAACTCGGAGTCCAGACCGCCGATTCCCATATCCTCAAACTTGAACCCGGGCTGAATGATCGAATTGGCAGCCGGGCGTCGGTTAGAAGCCTTGACGTTGATACCTGTTTGGGTATCCTTGAAGAAGTTGAGCTGAGTATGCCGTGTGATGATACCTCGAGCTGTGGGGTTGGTCTCAACCTCTCCGGCATTGGCATCGCCTTTCTCCGATGTCAGGTCAACCCGTTGAACAGTCTTAACCTGCAACAGTAGAGGAATGCTCTTGTGGTCCATCAAAACCCTTTGACCCGGAGCAAGCAGTTGGTTTTCGAAATTCTGTAGATGTTAGTAAAACTGAAATCTGTTTGAGCGTAGAATCGACGTACTCTAATGACAGCATTGGCCAACTCATCCTGGTCATATGGTGCCTCCACTCGCTTCTTTGCCGATGCGAAGCTGACTTCAATGTCCGCAGAGCCCAAATAAGCCTGGCCGCCTTGGCTGAATGGATCGTACAACTGCACTTTGATGGCATCCCTCAGTCCGATGTTCGCCCATGTTCGCTGAGGGTCCGACATGCTCATCAATCCAGGCGGGAAGCCGTCTAAAGGGCGGGCGGAGAAGACGAAAACGTCATTGATGAGGAGGAGCACATCGGTGCCATCGCGACTCGGGGGAATGTCCTGGGGTGAAACAGCGACACTGCGCACAATTAGTTATTGAAGCCAGCCAAAACCACGAAGTTTGCAATTTACGTACAGGTTACCAAAGGTATAGTTGTCGTTGGGACTCTTGGTAGGGCTGAGAGTCCAAGTCGGTCCGCCTGCAGACGGCATGCGCCCAGGCATCGGTTGCTGCGGTCTGCCCATGTTCTGTGTCGAAGGAGCTCCGTATCCGCTTGAAGGAAAGTTTGCGTCAGTCATGGGCACATCGCCGTCAGGGATCTGCCCCGCGGGCATGGGGACGTGGCCGTAATCATACCGTGGAGGCCCTTGGTTGGGGTTCGCGTAGCCCTGCGGCGACGGACGCTGCGGCTCCTGTCGAGAAGCGAAAGGGTTTTGGATACTGGGTAGGTCCTTCCGATTGAACATTTTGGATCGTGGGAGATGTGGTAGTTCGAAACGTAGTCGTTAGGTATGTTGAGGGGAGTTTGGCGGTGACGCCACTCTGTTTTCACAGCAGGCAACCAGGTATTTGAGACCTCGGTTTAACACGGCCGATTCAGATTCAGTAATATAAGAGTGGCCCGAGAGTTCACAGGCGCATTCAATGAAATTTGTAGATGGTGGAGAAGTTAAGCTAGCAATTCCACGAGCTGGAGGTTCACCCCGACGACCGCAATAGCGTCAGGCGGTGGGGGCCTTATCGATAAGCCAAGTCTAGAGCTCCTTCTCACCAAAGCTACACTATGTACATTTAGTTCTAATCACCACCACGATGCCGCTGTAGGTCGCCTTTTGTTTTCTGTTTACTTTTGGCCCTAGCTCACATATTATAGTCATCTTCTTGGCAAGAAGTCATGGAACGTTTACAACCCCGAGAACGTCGCCCGCGTCAAGCGTGATGAGGCCCAAGCGAAGGCCCTCGAGGAGGAAGATGAGCGTCGCATGCAGGAGGTCGATGCCGATCGGAGAATCCGAATATTGCGCGGAGAAAGAGTGCCTACGCCTCCTCCACCACCGCCCGCGCGTTCTGCATCAGAGGCTCTCAGTCGATCAGAACGAACATTAGCAGACGATGCTGGAAGAACCCGCAAAAGAAGGCGCATTGCAGGGGAGGATGATACGGAAAGAGATATACGATATGCGCGAGAAGATGCGGAGCAAGCCAGTGCTAAACGGGAGGAATTAACGGTCGCGGCCCTTCGAAAGAACAAGACGTCTGACGCCCCGATCTTGGACCGCGACGGCCATATCAATCTCTTCCCCGCAGAAGGAGGCAAGAAGAAGGTGGAGAAAAACAAAGAAGCCGAGGCCGAAGCCCAGAAAGAAAAGCAAAGCTACGAAGATCAATATACAATGCGCTTTTCCAATGCGGCGGGCTTCAAACAGTCAATCGGTCAGAAACCATGGTATTCATCTTCAGCACAGGCAGTGGAAGCCCCGGACACAAGATCAAAAAATGTATGGGGTAATGAGGATCCTATGCGTAAAGAACGGGAGAAGTTCAGGATGGATGCCAATGATCCTCTCGCAGCTATGAAGCGCGGTGTCCGGCAGTTGAGAGCGACGGAGCAAGAGCGAAAACGGTGGAATGATGAGAAGAGAAAGGAGCTCGAATCACTCAAATCTGAGCAGGGAAGTCGGGATCGTTTAAAATATCACCGAAAAAGACGGTCAAGATCCGCTGATAGCCTTGAGGGGTTCAAGCTCGATGTACCAGCCGTCAAAGACCGAGACGAGAAAGATCATAGAAGTTCACGGCGGCATCATCATCGCCACCACCACCGAGACCGGAGCCGCGATAGGCACCGGGAAAGTTCGTCTCGACACTCACATCACTCATCAACCCGTACCCAGCGTCCCCGAAGGTCGGAGAATGAAGCTGTTTATGAGAAGCGTTAGATATGCTTTCCCAGGGTTCGGTGATTATAATTATTACGACTGTATGGTTATGAATGTTTGGTTGTTATTGGTGTTCCCTTTCAAGAATATTCACAGGTTTCAATACAAGTCATGGGGTATAAGGGCCACCAAGGCCATGTGCATGCATAACTATATCCTAGTATTTTTTATGGGAAAATGACACCCAAAACTGAAAACAACAAAGCATTCTACATGCTCTTTACCAGCTGTCTCGGAGGAGCAGCTAAAAGACAAACGTAGCTCATCATTGATACAACATCCAAAATGGATAGCTGCAAGCGGCTTATTGGAGTGACCACTTCTGAGAACCCTTGGTGTTATCACCTCCTTGCCAGTCAATGTTGATGTTCAGGCCTCGAGAGCCTTCTTGATCCCTCTTCTGGTAGCCAATCTTGCCGGAAATGACTTGGCCCTTCTTGAGAGCCTTGGGCTTGTGGCTGCCGTGGTCAATCAGGGCAATAGTTTGCTGCCAGTGGGTCTCAGTCCCATAGGGCCCAGTAGTGAATCCAACGAATCCCTTCTTCTGCATGTCGGCGGGCACAGCATTTTCGGGAATGGGAGAGTCTCGCGAAGGCATAAAGAAAATGTCAAACCAGATAGCCCAGCCATCAAGGGCATCGATATCCTGGTTCAAGGTGACCTGGAACTCCTTCAAGAAGGTCAACTCCTCAACAGTGATGGTGTGCAAAGGAAGTGGCAGAAAGACTGTTGAGTCTGCAACGATTGTCGAAGATGGGATGTTGCGAACAAGGGCCTCATCGTAAATCTTCAACAACATGCTGGTCATCTTGAAACCATAGACATCCTCCCAGAAGGAGATGTGCGACGCCATGAAGTCAGGGTCCGCGTAAGGGGCAATACGAAGGGTGGCGTGTGAGGGGACCATCAGACCGTCAGGAGCAAGGTAGCGGTCACGAGCGTAGATGACAGAGTCGAACATGCACTCGAAGAGAAGGGCGTAGCCCATCCACTCAGAGATAATGATGTCAACCTTATCTACGGGCAAGGTGACCTCCTCAATCTTTCCGCGAACGAGACTGTTGTCAATTGTTAGCTGATTAATTCATTAGAGTACCTCGGGGGAAGTTCGTTCATACGTGATAACATCCCCAAACTCGTTGTCAAAGACAATCTCCTTGGCACGGTCGATGATGTTGGAGTTGTCAACGGAGATGACCTTCTTCGCACCAGCCTTGGCACAGAACATAGACAGGATACCAGTTCCACAGCCCACATCCAGAACAACCTTATCCTTGAAAAGGTTCTTGTTCTCGTAGACGAAGTCACGGTACGCATCGGTACGAATAGCATCCTTCAACATGGATTCGTGAATTCCTTGTACAAACAATCAGTCAGCAAGTGGAGGCCCTGTCGGAGAACATATAGTACCTACCGTTATAAGCGTAAGATGCAAAGTAATCTTCATCGATCTCCTGCGCTTTGGTGGCGCCAGAGGCCTTGGATGCCTTCGAGTCAAGCTTATCGTCTTCCTTGGACATCTGGTCTTCCATTGACTGCTGGACTGCGAGTCTGTACTCGGAGAATTGCGTCTGCAGTCTCTCCAAGTCCTCCTGGAGCTCCAAAACCCGTCGCTCAGCCTCGCTTCCGGTGGCCGCTTCCTCGCCCTGTTCCTCGGTGATATCGTCTAGGCTGTACAGGAGAGCATCGTCCTCCATCACAGGCTTTAAGTACACATCGTCGTCAAACTTGGACTTGGAGTCGACATCGGGGGTTTTGTTTCCGGCCTTGACTTGAGTGCGAACGTAGTTGACGAGCTTGATTGTGTCAATGAAATCCAGGCCTATCATAGTCGTCCCTCATTAGTTCAATGTTCTTATCCGAAATAGCCCATTAATCAAGGATAACATACCAAGATCCTTCTGAATCTTCAAGAGGTCAAATTGGTGCTTCTCCTTGCACGCCTTCAGCATAGAGCGTGCATCAGGGAGAACCTCATCGGAGAACAGATCGACGACAGGCTGTGTCTCATCATCAGCCTCAACGTCTTCCCAGCCTTCCTCATTGCTAGAGTCAGACACGTCCGACACCGAGCGTGAGTCGGCGTGAACATCATCCACAGGGGCAACTGCAGCAGGGTTAGAGGATGCCATTGTGATATTGTAGTATAATTGTTTCACAATTAAAAACCAATGGAATATTAAAAACAGGGAATCATGGAGGGGCAGAGATCGAACTGATAAAAAAAAATCGTTATCGGGGAGTTGCCTGAGGCCGGCAAACGGTTGCCCCGCCCTGTTTGTTTATTGCGGAACCAGAGATGTGATCAGTCCGGCGCATCGATTCTCGCCCTTCTTTCACCTAAACCTCTCAAAATCTCGAGGCCATGGCTTTCTTTTTCAATCGAGGTCGGTCGCGGCAACCGGCTGATGTTGCCCGCTCTACTAAGGAATTGCTACTCAGGGTCCAGGAGACTCCTAACTTGCCCAAGGTTTGGTCCCCGACGCCATCCGCATATACAATGCTGACGAAGTCCCAGGCCGAAGAAGACCTCGCAAAGCAACTAAGTCAGATGAAAGTGATAGTTCAAGGGACACAAGGTCAGCCAATTGCTTGCTCGTTGTGTTATTCAATCTGCTGTCTAGCAATGGGAAACTGACCATTGCTTTGATTCCAGAGGTCAACACGTCACCGGACCAAGTCCACGCCCTTGTTCAAGCCACGCTCCAAGAAGACCTCCTCTACGACTTATCACGAACAATCCACCTGCTCCCATTTGAAGCTAGGAAAGATACACAGACCATTTTCTCCCATATTCTCCGTTTCCGACCAAGCAATTACGCGCCTGACAAAGACCCTCCTGTCATTTCGTACATTGTCCACCACCGACCAGAGATCCTTGTTGAATTATGTCGCGGATATTCCGAGAGCCAGAGTGCCATGCCATGTGGTGTAATCTTAAGGGAAGCGCTTAAGTTTGACGTGGTTGCCGCGGTGCTTCTGTATGATCAGTCTAAGGAAGGAGAGCCGGCCGTGCGACTCTCCGATTTGAAGCCAAATCTGCCACAGAAAGGTGATGGAGTCTTTTGGAGCTTTTTCGATTGGATCGATAAAAGCAGTTTTGAAGTGAGCGCGGATGCGTTTACAACTTTCCGGGTAAGAGCTTGATTAAAAACGAATTGAAGCACCAGAGTGGATGTTGACCGTTTTCACAGGAGATTTTGACCCGGCATAAGAACCTCGTTACCGCTTATCTGGCTACCAACTATGATTTGTTCTTTGGCCAATTCAATGACGTTCTTGTCCAATCTGACTCTTATGTGACGAAGCGGCAAAGCATCAAGCTCCTGGGCGAGATTTTGTTGGACCGTGCAAACTACAATGTGATGATGGCCTATGTGGAGAGTGGGGATAATCTTAAGTTATGCATGAAGCTCCTGCGGGATGATCGCAAGATGGTCCAGTATGAGGGGTTCCACGTTTTCAAGGTATGTTGCCCTTGTCGATCCTCAGGGGATGCATGCACTGACAAAGCTCAGGTGTTTGTAGCCAACCCAAACAAATCGGTGGCAGTGCAGCGGATTCTGATCAATAACCGCGATCGATTACTCCGGTTCCTGCCTAAATTCCTAGAAGACCGTACTGATGACGATCAATTCACCGACGAGAAGAGTTTTCTCGTGCGACAGATTGAACTATTGCCGAAGGAGCCTGTTGAACGGAGCAGGCCTGCGCGGGAGACCCAGTCTGGAGTCAACACCGCTGTGGCTTGAGACTCGATCCAACTGTGGGCCGCTGGATGGCCATGACCTTCTCTTCATCTTTTTGCCTTTCTTCTTTTTCTTCCACTGTTTTTTTTCCCTTTACTATGATGATCGTCGCTGTTATACTTCGGGGTTTAACCCCTTTTTCATCCATTGCATTGGCAGCTGATGGTCTGCTGGATTTACAGCCTCGGCTTACGGGAGTTCCACGCGTTGTGCTTTGTGTACATGATTCAGATCCCAAAATTGAATTTCCTTTGTATTGGGAACATGCATGTTCAATGTTAGGACTAGTCTTGTCTATAGCGTCAAGAAAAAAACGCATGAGATATATCGCAGATCTTCCACCATTCTACGATTTCTTCCTAAGAGACTTGGTGGATTCGAATAAATTAGTACATGAAAACCTTGGAAACAAATCAGTCCAGACTCTTCATGACACCATGGTTGTGTTCTAATCTAAGCACCACTAGCGTCTCCACTCTCTCCTTGTCGTCGTCTGCGGCCCACTGCTCGCGCGGCCGCCTGAAGGTGGGATGAAGAATTGCTTGCCCCCTATACGATCCTAAATTTAGCTCGCAATTGTTGTTATAGTTATCCCCTCACATTTTTCCCTTGGTACATTTCATCGTGTGGAATGACGGAGAAAAGATTCAGAATACGTACCTTAGAACAGCGGCGCCAAGAAGAAAGAAGGTCGACTCCACCCTCTCCGTCTTTTTCTCCTGGCCAAATTTAATTTCCAGACCCTGACGAGAAAATCGGGGATGTGAAATCGTTCGTTAAGAGATTTCTTTCCTTGCTACACTCTTTAATTCCTTACTGTGCGAGTCATGCCGGGATAATGGTGGAGGTTCCTGCATCGTTATCCCCCGTTGGATCGGAGTCGCGATCGACCCAAGCTGCGCCCTACGAAACCTCGGTCGCCAATGAACGCCCTGTCGCTATTAGATCCGTTTCACAACCGCCTCCCGCAGATTCACTACCGGTTGCCAATGGCCGCTCCCTCAGTGCCAGCGACGCCTCGCGTGGCTCCTACCGCCCTGCCTCCGCACGCGCATCCCATACAGGCCAGCTATCGCCAGCATTAGAAGCCCCAGCAAGACGATCAATGGATGAGCGCGTCATCAATTTCAGCAGGAAAACGCCCTCTTTGCGCAGCGTCCCCAGCATCGTCATTGATGAGCCAAATTCTCGCCCCGTTTCGCGACCAGGGTCTCGTCCGGGGTCAAGGTGGTCGGAGCGCAAGTGGGGTGGATTGAGGAAACGGTCGAGCGACTTGGAGGAGAAGATGAACACGGAGGACCTGCCACCGGTACCGCAAATTGACCCGGAATTCAGTGGGATTAGCTTGGATATACCAACGGCTTCCTTGGAAGGACTGGGACAGACAATGAAGTTCTCCACCCGTGGCAGCCTGATCAGGGATCGTTCAAAGCGACCGATATTGAAACCACGAGACCAGAACTCGAAGCTTCGATCGGAGCCAATCTCGGAGGTCGAGAACCATGACGCGCAGTCGGACGCTGGATCTATTCAGCAATCCAATCCGGCTGATTCAGAGCCAGCCAGCAAAGCGCCGAGTATAGCGCCGAGTATAGCGCCAAGTATAGCACCTCCCTCGACGAGCCACGATGGTGCGAGCGATAATATCCCGGAGGCAACACCACGGCCTTCCAATAAAGAAGCGCATCTTCGCCCACGGCAGACGAGCCTTCAATCCAGGGCCATCTCCGCCGACGAGGATATGCTTTCCCGGCGAGTGCGACTCATGTATGAGAAGGGCGATGAAAACGTGACTGATAAGGATGTCGCAAACGCGATAGCAACTGAAAATGGCGTTCTCTGGGAGGAGACAACACCAGATCTCGAGACTGCTTCGATGCCCGCTTCAAATCTCGACACGCCAATAGCTTCGATCGACAGGGCTTCTGCCGAAGTAGAGCGCAAGCGCATGAAGAGAGAGACCCAAGAACTGGCAGGCGGTATTGAATACTGGCAAAATATTGGCGCAGGCCAAGTTGATCGATATGGCTTTATTCACGCACCGGACGACACCGAGCCCCATCCTATTCAGCGCGTCACCACCAGCCTTCAGCTTGCATCTGAGACCCCCCGTCGCAAAATCTCAATTCGCCCTCCCACTGCACGAGCTAGTACTCGCTCGTTCAGTGGAAGGTCTCCAACTCGCAACTTGTCCCAGAGCTCTGCTAACAATGGGCGCCCAACTTCATCCGCAAGCACCATCAGCGCACCGGTCCGGCGCTCAACGTCCCGCTTGCGTTCTGCCACTAATCGTCTCCCGCACAACCGAGACCGGAAGTTCACTGATGAGGCGGCTTACATGCTCACTCTCCCCGCAGATGACCCTGGACAAGGCAAAGACACGCCGGCTGCACGTGCGGCGCGCAAGAAGGAGTGGGAACGCGAAGACAAGTGGACCAAGATGGCCAAACCGATCAAGAAGAATCGTGACGGCGGTGGCATGAAGTTTGAGTTCGATACGCATAGCTCGAAACTTATCGAGCGGACATGGAAGGGCATTCCGGATCGGTGGCGGGCATCAGCTTGGTCCTCCTTCCTTGAGGCCAGTGCAAAGCGACACAAAGATAGTCCCTCCGAAGAGGAGCTTGTGAACGCTTTCCGGGAAAGCCAATACGTCTCCTCTCCTGATGATGTGCAGATCGATATAGATGTGCCTCGCACAATCACCAGCCATATCATGTTCCGTCGGCGTTATCGCGGTGGACAACGACTTTTATTCCGTGTTCTTCATGCCATGTCATTATATTATCCTGATACAGGCTATGTTCAAGGCATGGCTGCCATTGCGGCTACACTATTGGCATACTACGACGAGGAGCAAGCTTTTGTGATGCTAGCCCGTCTTTGGCGCCTGCGTGGCTTAGAAGAGTTGTACAAGTCTGGTTTCGCAGGGCTGATGGAGGCTCTGGACGATTTTGAACGCGAGTGGCTCGCCGGTGGTGAAGTGGCTACACAACTGGTAAGAATTGCCCTTGGGTTTTGCTTGGAAATGTAATATGCACTAATATACTATCCCAGAACGAAGTCGGAATCCCCCCAACAGCCTATGGTACCCGCTGGTATCTAACCCTCTTCAACTATTCTATTCCTTTCCCCGCTCAGCTTCGAGTATGGGATGTCTTTATGCTACTTGGAGACGCCGAGGAACCCGTTGCTCCACGGCCAACCACCTCATCTGGAAAAGGACCCAAGGCACCCCCACCCCGCCTTGGTACATTTGGACAGAGCCTCGATGTGCTACATGCCACATCAGCTGCCCTAATAGATGGCATGCGGGATATCATTTTGGAATCTGATTTCGAAAATACGATGAAAGTCCTTACCAGCTGGGTCCCAATCAAGGATATCGAATTGTTTATGCGTGTCGCCAAAGCCGAATACAAGGTCCACCGACGCAAGAAAACCCATTAATTTTCTGGGTTCCTTTAATGTTGTTCTCTGTTTGAGTACCCATGCTTCTACCCACCTATTCACTGTTTTTGACGGCCGCCTTTATACCCTAATGGTCGGGTCAAAATCCCGAGTCACTGTTGATGTCTAATACCCGTTATACCCAACCTTTGTCTTACACCACGATATGGATCATTGGACTGACCAGTGGAGCGCCCCAATAATCCCTACACACTTATTACTATTACTCCTGTCCCCGATCAATGTGTGTTCTGTCACGTTCCCTACAACATTCTCTTTTTCTCCCTGTCCAGTCTTCGTTTTCTTACGACTGTCATCTGCTGCTTGACTTTAGACGATACCTATTCTTACGCTCGCTATATCCCCCCTTTATTCTTTTCTGTGACCTTGCCAAACCCTTGGTATTCTCTTTTCTCATGAATAATTGGCCTTGGTTCGTTGGTATTGGTGTCAACCCGGCTGTTGGTCGCTGGTCCGCATCGATATCACGAAACAAAATGCCGCGTTTGTCAAATTACTTCAATTCTCACTAGTGTGCTCGACAACACTCATACTCAGTCCAGCCAGAGTTTGAGAGCCATGCGACTGATACCCATTGAATCAGATGTTTCTTGTCTTGTCTTTCGGTTGACTATGTATACCAAGCATTCTTATTCTAGACCTACAAGACTGCAATAAGCCATTCGGATTTTAAGAAAATTTTCGTCTTCATTCTCTCCCCGGTGTACCTTTGATTTAGAGGTGCAGCCCATGCTAAAGTTCAACCCTACCAGTAACCACAAATCACATCCCAGCAGAGCAATCCACCATCTGAGTCGAACGCAGCAGTCCTTGCCACTCTTATTCTCTAGATTCCCCTTATCAACCAAAGCAGCCTTAAGCCAATTCTTAGCTTTTGGATTCAACCCAAGCTGCGCCTGATGAACAACCTCAATATTGTAAACAGTATCCAATCCCACGGCATCCATAATCTCACATGGCCCCTTTTCGGCCCTAAACCACGACCTAAACATCTCATCAACAGTCTTCGCAACACTCACCCCATCCGCAAGGCATAACAAAGGCTCCCGATGCGCACACACAGCCTGGAGCCCAGCCATCTTAGCCTTCTCCATCAAGAAAGGGGGAATATCCTCATCAGTCTCTTCGCAGGACATGATCTCGTAAAAGGTCTGCTCAGGCAAGGATGTTGCTGTGTGGCTATAAGTCTGCGGCTGTGATCGCTTTTTCTTTTTTTCTTTACGAAAATTAAGAATCGCTATTATTGCTTTCTGCTGTGGTTGTCGTCCCTTTTTAGGTAGATATGGTTGGTTTTCGTGGTTTCGATAAGGTGAATCTTTGACATGCAAACATTCCAAGGGGCCAAAACATCAAACCTTAAAAAAGGTTAACTACCCAGCAATACAACCAGACATGACATGTTCGTGTGTTTTTTTAAAAATAAAGGAAGCTACAGCATGGAATATGGATGCATATTTACACGCGTGCTTAGACTGTTCGGATGAACGTGGCCATAATAACCTTGAAAGGAAGCCGAAGTTAAATTAGGTCGTAACATTAGAACTTGGACCGAATTAGGTGTTGATTATATACATTAGATCCACCGAAATCATCCGGACAATATGCTCAAGTCTCACACATGCAGGGTATAAAAGGCACAACAAAATACAGCTCATCGGAGACAGCTCAATTGTAGGCAGCTCATCCTTAGAGCATAGCGGCAGCGGCAGCGGCAACAGCAGCAAAGGCCATAGGCGCAGCAGTGATCATAGGATGCGCAGCTCCAGTAGACTTGGCAGCACTGACAGTAGAATCGGCAGCACTGGCAGTAGAATCGGCACCACTGGCAGTAGAATCGGCACCACTGGCAGTAGCCTCGGCGCCACTGGCAGTAACAGGTGAAGTAGCAGTAGCGTAGGCCTTCAAAGCCTCAACACCAGCAGTAACGGTAAGCACATGGTAGCTAACCTGGTCAGCCTCGATAGTCTGGCTAGGAATGTAGGTGCTGGTGGCAGTGGAGTATCCTTCAGCGGAGATATCCATGGAGATACTCTGGCGGCAAGAGACAGATTCCGAGACGTGGGTGAACGAGCACGCAACAGTCGCGAAAACGTCGGCGGTACCACCTTGGGTGGTAATCGCTTCGTAGGCGGAGAAGCTGTAGGTCGTGGGGCCCTGAATGAGCCTAAAGGGGGTCTTGCTGTCAATTGCGCAGAGGGACTTGGCTACGCCGCTCTGGCAGCGGATATCGTATGTAGTGGCAGTTGCGTCGACTGCGATGACTTCAGCGGCGACGCTGGTGTACTTGGACAAGTCGACATCGCCGTCGGCTGCGGCGCCGAGGTAGCTGACGGTAGTTGTGCTGGCATCGGCAGCGGCGAAGGCCGCGAGTGTGGAAGCGAGGAACCAAGTAGCGCGCATGATGGCTTTTTTTTTGTTTGGAGAAGGAATTGAAGATTGAAGAGTATGTATTGGCTTTTGGAATAGGGGAAGAAAAGTCCCGAGACAATAGAGACGGAATCCTTCTATTTGTACCCTTTTTTTAAGCCTTGTCAAAAGGCAGCAACAAACGCTAGTGTAACCAGTCAGCCTCCAGTGGAAATTATCACGGAGCTACTTGGACCCTGACTGCGCTCATTTGTCCTGATTGGGTCGTTTTCTCACTAGCCAAGGCACTAAAGGGGCATGGTGGCTTGATTGGCACAGGGGTCCGACCTAAGTCCGGTATCGTGGCCCACTGTTCTCTGTACATTTACTTTGACCCAATGTTGAGATTTTGGTATGATTTAGGTACCCAGATCCATCGGGTGATCTGGAGCCAGCACCGGACAAGATCGGCGTTCACCTTGAGGGCATGGTAATTTTAGACAAAACTTCGGCGAGGCTGTAACTCTATACCACATGCCCAGGACCAAATTTTCATAACATTATCATGCATGCTCAGGGGCTCAGGTGGGATGGACTATTTTAATAGTCTTCCTCTAAGCCAATTGCAGGTTAAAAAGCCGGAATTTTCATCACTTTTGCCACAAAGTTTGAATTCCAAGCCCCAAGCGCTCGGCTGCAAATATTTCTTCCTCTCGTGCCAAGATTTCGGGTGCATTAGCGCAGGGAACTGGGTACGGATAAGTCGGTCCCTTAAAAAATTTAACTTTTTTTGCTCCGAAAAACTTTTCGTATGAGTTGTGAATTCTGAGACATCGTGTCTGCGGGGGTAAGCATGGTCTTGGCAACACTAGTCATGAGTTCTGATTATATGAATGAGTCACGAAGATGCCATTTGGATTGCATTACAGACGATAAACAAGTTCACAGTACAGTCTTGCTCGGCTGGATTTCAATCTAGTACGGGATAGATCAGTGGGATCGGCCGATATTGTTGGGACGGTATGTTAGACCAGGGCGGTAAATGCTCGAGTTCGGCATCTTCCAAGGTTCTCAGACATGTTCATTGGGAGATGCGGCTCTGGCTCCGCCAAGGGAAAGTTGGTGTGCAGTGGGGGCCAAATAGGTACCCACTCCGAGAAACATCTGCTATCACATTCTTTTTCAACTTAAAACTGATACACAGGAAAGACTGCGTTTTCAATCGGTTCTCTTGGTCTTCATCATGGATCCTTTTTTAATTTCATAGCTAACGGGTGCCTTTGTGAACCCATGTCTGCAAGTCATAGCCTAGACCAATGCATACGAGTAATCAGTCTCCTAAATAGGCAGTTCCACTGCCCAGGTGGGTGGATTTGCAGGACCTTTGAACGCATAAGCAACCAGAGCAAATCAAATCTGCTCCCCCGATTTGTCTAGTCTGTTGGTCGTGGGAGAGCAAGGGTAGCCACATTATTCCAACCGCCCGTGTGGTTCAAATAAACATCAACCGACCCATCTTTGTTCGGACAAGCCCCAGCAATCTCATGAAACGGCATTAAAACCAACCAGGCTTCTGACGGGACCCCATTTCGGTCCCAAATGGCTACTCTCACATTTGAAGTTTCCGCTGGGGCCGTAGTCACTTTGGATTTCGCGAAGGCAGCGTTGATAGCGTCACGTAAAGCAGTGACAGATTCATTCTGAATGACAATCGTTTGTAGCCTCCTTATATTAGATGTTTTATTCGAGCATGTCCCATATTCCAGGTCGGTTGAAGCTTTTAGTGGCTTGAAACTAATACCATCTTTCGTTAGCATCACCTTGACCTTGCATAGTGGGGTTCTGGGGCAGGTACCGCCCACTCCAAAAGGCAAGGACGTGGAGTAGAATGATTCCAAACTGAAAGCCGATAAAAACGCAGATAGTGGTGATATCTGAGCCGATACTGGCGCATTTATCGTCGAATGCCATGATATGAGTTTCGAAGGTCGTCAATTAGGTAAATACTATGATATTGTGAGACTCGGAGCTATTTAATTTCATTGCACAGAGAAACTTGAGACTTGAAGCAGGATCAGAATGATGGGCAAGAAGTGATGTCGAAGTATGCCTTATAGTTACGTAGTTGAAACTATGTTACATTTGGGACATCCGAAGCCAAAAGAAGATTAGCTCTGAATTTAGTTAGGTACATACCCAGTTGGATGACATAGGTACCATTCCTAGAACAATAGCAAATTGAAATGAATTCATACTAATGAATTCATGAGTGACAAGCTGTTCAATATGCCGATTGAATTCAACTTTTAGTGTCGCCTGAGGCAGCTACATATCACGAGACCAGGATGGCCGACTAAGGAGCCATGCCTTCGTGTGCCACAATGTTAACAGCCACAATCTATCTAAATTGCCTTGACATTGGCATTTCAAGGGTCAAAGCGAGAACCCATCATATCTTGCTCCCAACGGTCGGGTAAACATTGCGACTGACCCACCCTTTCATCAATCTGGAGCTTGCCCCGAGCGATTGGTCTCGCTTCGATAGCAGTGACCGCCTGACGAATCACATCGTGAACTTCTATAGATCTCATCAGAGTTCCCCAAGCTAGTACCAGATGCCGCGTGGGTGATTTTTCCATTGCTAATCTTATTGGCCTAACGTCTGACATCTAGATCTTTATCTTTTTATCTTACGATAAAGTGATTATTCCCTTGGTCTGATACCCATGGACCTCTGTCTCGGGTGATGCAAGAGCCGAGACCCTAGTGAGCATTGGGGCGTGTTCTGAAGGCGCAGTGCGTCTCATGGGGTTACCGAACTACTGTACTAACCCCTGCACACAATTTCTTAGCTGAGTATTATTGGACCGATCCAACATGAAGCTAGTCAGGGATACTGTGTGGTCGCATCGCTGATGAAATCCTCTGCAGTTTTTGGACAAGTTCGACTTTGACAACCAATCAAGCTCAATCTTTTCCAAGTTGTCAACCCCAGGCCTTCGGGTCCGGCCTTTAAACCCCGGAACTCCCGGGCTGGGAAGGTCCAAGACGGCACAGTGAGATCGGCACGAGTAAAGTGGACCAGGCGCTTGCGCGGAATCCGTAATCCATCCACTCTTTGAACGCCGCTGGAGATTGTCATTGGTGCTAGATCTTTGATTTGCCCGCAGACAGGCGGCTCCCGTGAGGCTAAGGCAAATGCCGATTCACCTCATTTGTGCACCGTGCATGGTCCACTCGTGTCGTCGTCAATAAATCTGTCCCGGGCTAATGTAGGTCCCCATGTCATGCGTGGCTCGATCTGATGGGGTTTTTTTTCTGTTTTCTCTTCTCTCCTCCTGTTTATCTCTGATTCTGAAATTGTCTATCTTATTTTTCCCTACCTTTTCTTCATTCCTTCTCCAATCTTTGTATTGACCTGGGGCGTGTTTTTATTTGAGTCTTGGGGTAACCCGTTTTTGCGATCTCAAGACCCTACATCCGACGGTCTTGGCCCCATTCTGACCCTATTTGGATCCATTTCAGATTCGTGAAAGCGCGAGCTCTTCTTCTGCTATTCCACCCATTTTTACGAACTAGTCTGTCCCAATTTCTCGAATCGAGCTGTGCCAATTCCAATTACGCACGGCCTGGGGCCCCTGGGGCCTGGCTGAGTCAGCCATTGGATCGGTTCATTGGTAAGTGTCACTTTCCTTGTAGAAGGATTGAGAGGATGTTGTCAAGGTGCTTTCCTATTTGGAGAGGCCTCCACGGCTGCTCCTTCTTCTCCTCTTGCTCCTGCCTCTTCCTCTTGCTCTTTCTCTCTCCAACTTGACCCTCTCCCATTTCATGCGAAACTTCCTTCATCATGTTTCGCTTCTCCAAATGAAAACATGTTACTTACCCTCAACCAGCACAACCAGCAGACCGATGCGGGAGACCACTCTGATAGCTCGGCCATACTGAGCTCCAATCCACCCTCGCTGCTTTCATCGTGCTCTGAGTCCTCATCTGAGATTGCTCTTGCCCAGTTTGTTTCCCCCATGGAATCTTCCTCAAGAGATCTTCCTCCACCGCCTGCCCTGCCTCGCATGCCTGCAGCAATGCCCACTCCATTACCCCCACCGCCATCGCAGTGGCAAGGCACTGAGCCCATGCAGCAATGGTTGCGGGCCAAAGCTGAGGAGGATCGTCGCAGTCAAGAGGAAGAGAAGACCAGACAGGAGACGTTGCGATTGGAGCAGCGCAAGATTGAACAGACGATCTTGGCCGATTCTTTGCGTGCAGGTGTACCTCCTCATTTAATTCCGCTGATGTTCGCCGGTATAAATGGTGGAAATGGTGGAAACACTCATTGGTCTGAGACGATCCACCAGTACATGACACATGCATCTGCATCTAGAGGTTTCTCAACTGCTCCCCCACCGTCTCAGCAATCATTTTCTAGCTCAGGACCCACCACTCCTTATGGTCCATCTGTGAATCTGTCAGTGTCAGCAACGGACTCCCAAGGGGACTTTCGTCGTAATCATTCGGGGGCCGGCCTGTATCCCTATCCTCCAGTTGTGAAGATGCCGCCAGCAGGAAATCATAGTGCTAGACCTCCGGCAAACTCCCAAGTTCCACTTCCTTTGCCTGCTCAGCCACGCCCCGTCGACATGCAGCCTCAAGTCATGCCCAATCTTGCTTCTCCACATATGCCTCCACATATGCCTCCACATCCACCTCAAGTCATCCCCACTTCTGTCCGACAGGATTCACGGACCAGTCGACCTGCACCTCCTATCTCTTTCCATCATTGGGTTCCTCCGGGTCTACCACAGCCTACGTCTCAGCTTCATTCTCAAGCAACACCTACCCAAAACCAGACAGCGGAACCAACTATGTCCTCTGAGCCTATATCCCAGGCCCGAGATAGCTCCCCAACTCGCAAAAGGAAATCTCAAAACACCCACTCTCCAGTTGCTCCTCCCTCTGCTCGTATGTCTGAGTCAGCTGGACGGGCTGTGCGATCTGGTGCACAAAGCCCAATCACTGATGAACCGGGTCAGCATGAGCGACAAAGTGAAGTTTCTCGCGAACTTGTCAGTGAAATAGATCCTATTGGTCATCAACGCTTGTCAACGCCGCAGATCAGCCCTAGGTCTCGACGAGGATCTGTCTGGAATTCCCAGCGCAATTCACGCTCTCGAAGCCCCGAGAGGGACTTCCAGCACCCGCCGCCATCCCAAAATCAGGCTGAGACGTCGGATATGGAAATCTCATCGGAACAGGACACGGGATCTGGTGGAGCGACTGGAAACAAACCCTAGTTCACCACTTTCATTTCTTATCATTGGTTCGATGTTCTCACTTGTCTTTTTAAGATACCCCTGGTTACGGACTGAGCATTTCTGCATCTGGGCCCTTTTTGTGTTCGCCCATGTAACATTATCATGACGTCTCACTGGTCAGCAACAAAACCGCCAGGACAACGACTGTGTATTTTTATCCCCTTTCAAGGATCTTCCTGGGGTCACTGCAAAGTGGGAAGATATGCATTAATCAATACACTACTTTTGCCCAATAATTCTTGATTCTTACCAACACCTTGAAATTTTGAACCTCCTTCGAGATAAGCCTTAAGGGTCCGTCTCTGGATATAAATGACTAAAGACGATGGATGGACTGGGGGAACGAAAGACACCAATGGACCCCAACTTTCAACCCTGAAAAAGACATGATATCTTAGAAGAATTTTATTGATAGAAATATATACACTCGGGGCCTTGCTTCAACCCATCTAGCACCCATCAAGCCGGAGCAGCATACTTTGTTCAAACAAAAGCAAAGAGGCCAAAGGCACACTCCATGCTAGACACTAAATCCCAACAAGATGCGGTATAAAAATACCACCACGTCAGTGTAAGACGTATGTTGAACGAGGACAAGGATTTGCCAAGTAACCATTATTTTTCAATCTATTCTCATCGATCATGCATCACCACGATCAAATCGACTCAGTACCTCCGGCGGCACAGTGGGAATATACTTTCTCGCTCGTTCACGGTTTGTCCCACCCAACCCGGCACCATAACTAATCAGCATATCCGTACTGGTAGGTAAAGAGAAGGGAAGGAAAAGTGTAGGGTCCAGGAAAACACTGTTAGGGTGGGGTCGGTCATCGCCTCGAGCTGCAGCTACCATACTGGCTGGATATGAAGAGTCTGGCAATGAAGGGCCCGGGTCTGATGTAGCGTGTGTTTCTGATGCTTGTCCTTCTTTCCCGTCCTTTCCGTCCTTAGTGGGGGTTTTCGGGCGGTCATCCTTGGGTGGTGCAGCAGCCTTTTCCTTCTCGGCTTGCATTTTTTGTTGTTCCCGGAAAAGGATTTCGGGATCGCGTTGCATTTCCAGAAGGAATTTCATGGCTTGTTTGGTAAGGCCTTTTTCGCCTACTTCGGGTCTGTATGATTTGACCGCATGGAGGAGTTGAATTGGGTAGAGTTGTTGCAGTTGGAGTAAGGTTGTGACTAGAGATTCGTGGTCGTCTCCGAGGGAGGAGAAGCATTGGAGCCATTGAAGTAGTTGGATGACTGGAGCTAGGTGTCGACGGGCTGCATCGACTGTTGTTTCTCCGGTGCTGGTCATAGATCCGTTTTCGTAGTGTTCTGGTTGTCGGTTGTTGGTACGAGCCCAGTCCTCCAATGTGGAAACATTCATGCGGATCTGCATTGCTTTTGTCCGGGCTAGGTAGCGTCTTGTGCTCATGATTCTGTTGAAGATCTCGGCACTGAGCCAATAGAGGAGTTGAGAGAGGATCTGGGTGGTGATCACGGAATGGACATCGTAGAGATCTAGCACAAAAAGTGTTGACGAGAGTAAGGATGTGACGTTCCGCGGAGAGATCTGTGCTCGCCGCCGTGGGGACGGTGGACGGAATCGCTTTTCTGCAGGCTCGGGGGTCTCGGACTTCTTCTTGCGGAAAAGTTTCCACTCGTTTTGGAAGGCAACGTCCTCCAGTCCTGGGATAGTTTCATGGTCCAGCATGGCCTCATCCAGGACTTTGTTCATTCGCCGCTCTGCGTCACGAATGATAAGGACGAAGATTTCGTTGATTAACTCTGCTAGGTGGAGCTGGAACTCCACGGTAGACTCCAGCAGCCCGGGATCTTTCTTCAGATAGTGCAGCAATAGCGTGGCATTTGACAGCCAGAATGCTTGCATAGTCATGTCCCACTGGTGGCGCTCGACAACATCATTGATCTTCTCCGCTGCCGAGGTGAGGAGCTCTGCTAGCAGTTCTGGGCTAGCATGATAGTGTGCATAGCGCGCACTGAGAAAGAGGAGATTTGCCGGTACAGGCTTCTGTGAAGGAGACCGTTGAGGCGTCATGTTGGTAATGATGATATCCAAAATGCGCTCGAGCTCATGGTCCTGGAACACAAACATCTGGTCATTCAGACATCGGTCCCAGACGAATTCCTGTTGCTCTTCTTCGAGGTCGTATTCATCCGATTGTTCGTACTTCTCATCTAGCCCAAGACTAGACAAATCCACCTCCAAATTAATGGCACTTTCTTCCATCATCATTCGCCTTTTCATCTCATTCTCTGCAATCTCCTCCTCAAACCTCCCATGCGCCAATCCAGCGTCATAGAAATCATCCTCAATCGCACCCGGGCCAAAGCTATACCCATTCTCATGCAGGTACTCCGAGATCTCACTGCCAGGCTGCGCAAAGTCAAACGCCGTCCCTCCAGAAGAGGACTTGATATCCGGCGAAGCATTATGATCCAGCAATATCTTAGCAATAGTCTTATGCCGATTCGTCATAGCCCACATCAACGCGCTCCACTGATTCCGATCTTGCTGATCAACGAACGCACCAGCGTCAAGAAGCGCCGAGACGACATCCTGGTGTCCGAAGCAACTCGCGTAAATGAGCGGTACCGTCCCCTCTTCATCCTTCATATTAACATCCACAAAGTTCTTCGCAGCACCAGACAATAGCTTTCGCACTCGCTCAACATCGCCATTACTCGCTGCCATATTCAAGCTCTTCTGGAGGATATCTTTCTTCTCCGCTGTCGTCAACTTCTCGTCGTCCGCTATGCTTTCCTCGTCCGCGGCTAGTGAGTCAACTTCGCGGTGCGCAGCTTGCGCGGCAAGCATCTCCATAAGACGCGCATCGCTATCTTCGATATCTCGTCCGTACTGAGCACGAAGATCTGTTTCCGGGTCGTGTGAGTGGTCGTCCAGGGCTAGGCTGAAGGTGAGCGGTTTCGCGGCGACGGGTGTAGTCAGGAATTGGGATTGTCCTGTAAAGCACAACAATATATTAGTTTACCTCGGTCCCTTTGATCCGGTTCCTTTGCGCATAGTTGAGGGCTTTGGTAAAGACGATGCGATGCATGTCTCTATCCAGGAACCATCCCGAGCTCGGACCACCTGAAGGTTCTCATGCTGGGTGTTGCTTACCCTGCCACGCATCGTACATCTCCGTCTCCTGCTGATAGACTGGCACCGAGCGTCGATCATCGAGTGATTTGGGGAGGTCATCTGGGAGTTCTTGTGGGATTTCCAGGGTCGTGGGGCTATGGTTGGACTCAGTGTTGTCCAAGTGTTCCTCTGAAGCCCCGCGCCGCGGCTCGGTCGTGTCCATCGTAGCGGGGGAACACGGGGCGGGACATTAATTACGGGAGTAGTTAATTGAGCCTCTTGGTCGATGTGCGGAGGGATCGAAGAAGTAAATGAAAGAGGGACTTGTAAACGGGTGAAAACCTTTAGATTGGGGTCGAAGGAGAGAGATGGGGGTCGGGCTGAAAATGGTGTTCCGCGAGTAGATCAACTCCGCCGCGGTTTTTTATGATTATGACGCACTGTGAATCCACTTTATCAAACTATGAAACGAGCTATCAACTGGTACCATATTTTATTTGTAGGATTGAGTAGATTCGTAGATTTGTATATTAAGTTCGAGGGGTTTCTGTTATTGATTTATGAAACAAAGGGTGTTTTGGTGGGTCCACAGATAAAAGAAATAGTATGTGACTGCCATTCAAGCCGTGATATCTCCAAGCCAATGTGATGCAAATGCTCGCTCCAAACGCAAAAATCAAATGAAACCTAAAACGAAGGTGAGAAGGGGGAAAATGCAAAGTATAGATACAGTGATATATAGCAGAAGATACCAAAAGGTTCTGCAAAAGGGGTATGAATAAGGAATCCAATCATTAGAAAATAAAATAAGCCACGCGGGTGAGATCATTCAAGCTGTTTGCTGCGAGATTGAATCTCATCTTCGGAGAGGCATGCAATCCAGAGGCACCGCTCGATGATACCCTGGACGGGCTCGAAGCGGTACTTGGTGCTGGCGTCGATCAATCGGAGCAGGCTCTTGACAATACGAGCAGCGGTGCGGTATCGTTCAAAGTTAACCAATAAACCTCCCTCACCTCGAGGGATCTGGGCTGGCTTTTGGGCATTATAAGTAAGGTCATGTACATAGAGACCTAGGGGTTGAAATTAGCGAGAGATCACCAAAAGTGCGGATGAAGATCTTACCGATGAAAGGGATACAGCCTTCTTGCAAGTTGGCTGTCTCCATCTCGACACGGAGGTCATTGAAATTGCGAACAGGCTGGATCAAACATTCCATGTCCTTGAACAGTCGCTTATCTTCCAAAGGAACCAATTGCCATGTCTTCTGCAGTCGGGAACAGTCCGAGGAAGACAGGGCAATGGCAATCTGCAACATAGTCGCATAGTTGCACATGCGTCGCGCATGAGCAGCCGTATGAATAAACTTGATGATTGTGCGGGCTCGCTCTTGGATTTCACGAGTCAAGACAATCTCGGAGACGACCCATTTCACCATGAGGTTGAAGCGGCCAACAACCAAATCGATACCCTTTCGTTCTTCGGTAGTGAGGAACTGGACCCAGCTAGAAATACATTGAGAGCCGCTGCTCCATCGCATCTCAACCAGATCTCGCCAGTCAACCTCGCTCAGCGCAGCCATTTCGACCAATGTGAGTTGCTGTGCAAGCACCTGAGACTCACAGGAAAGGACGAAGGCGACATGGTCTGGGCCATTATCGCTGACGTATTGGCGGTCTTTCTCAGAGTTGGAAAGAACGTCACTTGCAAATTGAGGTACATCTCTGGGCTGTGAGATGGCCGTTTCCGTACCCCGACGCCGGGGAGAAGTATCAGGAGTAGGTGGTTGAGCCTGGAACAGTACTTTATCCATGGGCGAGACACACGGAGTAACAGAGCCGGGGTGTTGAATCGTCATCGGAGGAGAAGGTGGGTGTGCTAGGGGGTGAGGCGGGATCTCCACAGTCGACGAAGCCAGGCTGCGAGTATCAGTGGAAAAGCGGCCTTCCATGGCCTCGCACGAGTCAATCATATCAACGGATATGGCCGACAAACGTTTAGGGGTGGCTTGTCCTGACAGGGGCAGGGGTAGGGTTGAGCCTCGAGGAATGCGGCGAATGCTATCTGTGTCTTGAATAATCTGGATCGACGGGTGGGATGATGCCAATTCAGATGTATCCCGACTGGAGATCAGACTGAGAGGGGGCATTTGCACCTCAAGGATCTGGCTGCGAGCCTGGCGACAATTCGCCGGTGGTCGTTTCATAGACTCATCAGTCAACCCTCGCTCAAGAAGAGGAGTCGAGTTGTACGACTCTTCAGATTCTGCCACAGAGTCTGAATACGGCCTGGGTGGCGCCAGTCTCCCTCCAACGGTAGAGTAACCCGATTTATCCGTCTGCCGCCTTCGGGCGATCACATCACAGGGAACATTGCTCTTCTCAACCCCATATTCAGCGCGAGGCGCGAGGACACGCTCAAATCCAATCTCTTGATCTGCCGGTGGTGAGCTGGGCCACTTGCCTTCCAGCTTCAACAAGGTCGACTCAACACCTCCATCGTCATCATCTGGAATCTGCGCAAAGCGCGCAATGGCTGCTTCAAAGGAGCGTTTCATATTCCGGTTAGATCGAGCTTGAATCAAGGAGTACCGAGGGTTGGGCGGAATCAGGGTAGTCGGGGGCCTTGACGGAGCTTCAGAGGTGGTAGTCGTTGTCTCTGCTAACGAGTCATCGTATGAGCGAGTAGACACAACGCTCCCACGACCCGAGCCGGGTTCAACATCATCCACATATTGCATTTCTCGCAAGTTTCCACCAGGTCTTCTACGAAGCGCACGACCATATGGCTTATCTGTCTCCTGTGTGAAATTCGAGCCCGTAAAAGACTTTCCTGCGTCGCTGCCCATTGACGTCCGCTGTCTTGAGATTCCGCTTTGGAAAGAGGCATATTTCCGGAGTCGGAGGGAAAGCGAGGCTCTCTTGTTGGGAGTAGTCTGGCGCTCATTGGAAAACGATCTGCGAGTTGAAGCAATGCTATACGGATGTGGTTTTTGCGGAACTTCCGGGATTTCACCGTTGAAATAGATAGGAACGGTGTGTTCACTTGCACCTTGTGTCGATGTTGACAAGTATGACTTGGAGTACGCAGCCTTGTCGCTGGGGTTCGAATGTGTCGGATCACCCAAACGGGTAGCCATATCGTCTCCTAAAGCCCCAGACATAGAAGCAGGGAACTCAAATCCAGTATCATCAACGATCACGATCGACCCACTACCAGTAGTAAGCCCACTTTTGATTTTCGAAGCATTATCCTTGAAAGTATCCAAATTGGCCTCAGGGGTTTCTGAGGGAGTATCTTCCCAAGGGATCTGTAATTCAGGCGCATTGAGCTGCAGTTGGCTATCACGTTTGGCTGGGGGATCCATAGCCTCCCGATATTGCCTCAAAGCCTGTTCACAGAGCACATCAATTCGGGTGGGTTGCTTAGGAACAGCCGCCATCTTTCTTTCACGGTAGTAGTCAGACCCCAAGGCAATGTGCTGTGGCATTGCAGAAGTTTTCCCGCGATACGGCATGGTGAGGCTCTCTGAAGCATTGGCAATGCGAGCAGATACACTTTGGCCACCATTTCTAGTGTGCAAAGCCCGTCTAATTGAGCCAATGATGGTCTTCACCCCTGAGTTCGATTGAGCTGGTTTAGGTCCACCATCGGGTTGACTTCGGCGGTCCGGATTGCTAGATGAAGACGGTAAAGGCAAAGGAGGGGAGTCCGGGGCCATCATTGTCATGTATGACTCTGCAGGTGGGTACAGTACACCTCGAATGAAGCTGACCGGGTCCATTATCTCCTGCGGTGCAGCCGTGGAGCCCGCCTCCACGCCAGACATGGGATCCCGGACCGAGTCGGAAAAGCTGCCACTTCGTTTATGGCCATGGAATGGGTATCGTGAGAGCATCGGCGATACAGGATGTCCTTCGTTAGTGGAAACCGACTTCGTGAGGCCCAGTGGAACGGGGCGCGGTGCTTTACTCCTGGAATAAGGGCCGGACATCCGTCTTGGAGACTTTGGAGGTAATGAGCAGGAGAGCGCAAGCATGCTTTGATCGCTCTTTGTTGAGAACGGTATACTGTGTACCGTCCCAGCCGAGTCGTTTCGATCATGCTGGGTAGAGACGGGGAAGCTTCTCCGAGAACTGGTTTCTGGCTGAACGGCCATGCCAGGAAGCGGAACAGTCTGTTGAACTGGCTCATCACTCGGTAGCTCCATTTGGGCGCTTCCAGGCAAGATTGGGCTGTCGGGGTCATTATAGGCGCGAGAGAAATCCGACGCGGTCCAATAGACCGAACACTTGCCATTCCAGCATCTTTTCAAGTCAATAAGAATCTTTAGGTCACTCATACCACCATTTCGTCGAGATTTGACCTCTTGGTAGAGGCTGTTAATGGTTTCACAAAAGTGGGTCCGTAGATCATAGTTCGTAACAAAGTCATCAACGAAATAGTTCAGGATCCAGTGTCGCAGAGCCGCAAAAGTGCGAATTCTAATAATTCGCCCATCCTCCTGAAGGCGGTTAATCGCCCACTGTAGTCGTGCAAGCAACAGAGCAAGCAGATGATTTGGCGATAAATAACAGCGAAAGGTGAGGAAGAAGTCTGACACCAGCTCATAATCCATGAACGACTCAGAAGAGATCTGGGCCACAATGCGGGCGGGGGTGGCTGCGCTGATATCTTTGGTGCCGGGAATGTACCGCACAACGGTTTCGCCATCCATGTCCGATACCAAGTTTTCATATATCGAAGGTTCAACCGGCCCCTTCAACTCGTATACCATCGAGTTTCTCGGCAATGGCGAAGCCCGACTGAGATCTATAGCGGCCGCCCCGGAGAACATAGACACGGCGAAGGACGCCCGGTTGCGCGCGTATGAATCTCGATAGGGACTCGGATGACGCGCAGGCATGGGATCAATCATGCCCCCTAGCAAGGTCGAATTTCGAAAATTATCGGACATTGACGTCCGCGCGTGTACGGAACTATGCAGGGCCGCACTACCCTCGTTATTGAACAACGAGCCCAGCCGGTAATGAGGAATAGGAACTTCCAACGCCGTGTCAGGCGACTTTTCATTCGCGGTTTTAGGCCGGTCCTCAGATCGATCGATGACGATTCGCAGTTCTCCACGTTTGCCCGCGCCGGATACTGAATGAGTATCGGATATTGTCGAAAACGAGTTTGCACGGCGGGGTCGATTCGCGGATTCAGGTCGCGCGACTTCAGACATCACGGGTTCGTAGTCTTCTCGCGGCTCGTGCGGACGTAACTCGGAGAGCTGGGAGCTCGACCATCGTGACGGATCATCTCGGGGCTGAGCATATCGTTGCGGCTGAAGGCGATCGGTCGTCACTTGATCGATAGATGAGAAGGGCACTATAGGGGGATCTTTCTGGGGTGGATTCGTAATCGGCCTGGTAAATATAGGTGAATTGTCAGCTCACTGCAGATGATGTGCGACACGGGATGCGCAGAGAGAGATTAGATATCCAGAACAATGTAGCGCGATCGTACCTGAGAAAGATCTTGCCGTTTTGTCCAACACTTCCAACGGTGAAATGGCCTGCTTTGCGTCCTGCCGGACGCGCCTCCAATGGGCCCCGGTGCGTCTGGGATCGTTGCAATGGTGACTTTCGCAATAACTCATTACTATCCTTGGCCCGCAGCCCTGATAAACCCACTCCTAGCGCGGTCCCAGTCGTTGCAGTCCTGTCCCGGGTGGCCTTGCGTTCCAGGTTCTTTTTTATCAGACTCCCTTGCGATACCGTGTTGGCGCGGCGGAGAGGGGTGGTAGTTCTCGGGGTGGCTGCGCTGCGCGTTCGATCTAATGTCGGCAGTTCATTGATTCGCACTGACGGTCCGGATTGATCCTTGGAATGTGCGGGCCGGTCAACGGTTGAAGGGAAAGGTTCCATGGCGGGCGTGAGAGCTTCGATGACAGCTCCACGAACCGCGCGCGACGCGGTCGTATATTTGCTCACAAGCAGTGGCAGGCGTCTCTCGAATGCATGAGGCAGATCAGAGAGTTAACCAGACGTACAGGTGAGAGTGTATAGGAGGAAATAAGAATCAAGGGTTTGTTTTTTTCGCGAGTGGAGCAGGAAGTTTGGGGAATCGATCCCGACACGGCGGATCCAGGCACGTTGCCACCAAATACGATAACACGACTACTTAAGCACTAGTGTACTTACTCTATGCAAAGATCTATCTATCTCTTCTATTGATCTATCTGATTTCTATCTTCTTTATCTTGTTTATCTGATTTATCCTTGTTTCCATCTCACACGTCAACATTCGTCTTCCCCTCTATGACCACATGAACAACAGTTGATACGTCGAACCCACCCATGTCGCCTCGCCCCGGTGAAGCGAACTACTTTTGGGGCGAAGGACCGTTCAGCCCGCTGAGTGGCTGCTTGTCCCGCCGTTATGCCAGGCTCCACTGGCTCGGCACATAGTGACGCGCCCTTGGGACAAAAAGCTGGAGCTCTCAGCTATGACATGTCCCGTTTCCCAGTAAAGTGGATGTCTCATGCAAGCAGTCCCACTGCCCACTTTACTTCAGCTGATGCAATTTCCACCCTATGGTCTGATTTTTGTTTTTGCCAAGACATGTACTTTGGAAAATGAAATCTGTGTTACTAACCCAGCGTCACATTTTTGAGTCGATCCACATGATCTTCTGCGGGTTCCCATCGTCACCTAATTTAATCCCCCGGCCGTTGCTCCGTATTAAACTCGGATCTGGTCGATCTAAATCATACCGCCCCGATCTGCAGAGGGGATCGGCCTTTTCTTTTTTTTCTTTTTCTTTGGCGTATCCTCGCGGAAGGAAAAATCACTAGTTTAAACGGGGATCGGCGTTGAGGGGTCGATGCAACCCGGATGCAAAAAGCATGGACAAGCTCAAGGGGAGATCGCCTCGTATTTCATGCAAGAGATGATGTGAGCGCAGAAACCAGAGTAATCTAGAGCTTATGTCTTACAAGGTTTGACTATGATTGGTGTGTTACACTTTCGGACACCGAAATTTCATAAATCCCTTGGAATGTGTCTTATGCATACGAGAAACCACAGGAAAATGCAATGTGAAATGAGACCCGAAAATCAAGAAAATCATCCTCAAGTGAGGAGTACATGGAATACCACCAGGCAACGAACTACCAGGCAACGAACTACCAGAGCTGGCAAACCGGCTTCTTCTCCGGGCACTGGAATGCCTCCTTGAACTCGCGGGAGTTTGCCATCGTTTCCTAACGTTGTTAGTGGACAGGGATCATGCATAGGACCGGATCAAACTTACAATAATCCGCGCAGACTTGGGCGCGTGTGGGTCAGTATAGATGGCCTTCTCCGCGGCTTCGGGAGTGGTTTTACCACACCACCAGTTGGCGTAGGAAACGAAGAATAACTGCTCCTTGCTGAAAGCCTCCAGCCCTGGAAGATGGAGGTCGGGCTTTGCGTCGTCGTGCTTCTTCCAGGCGTGGAACGAAGCGGTCAATCCCCCGGCATCCGCAATGTTCTCACCGAGGGTGAGGCGTCCATTCACGTGCAACAACTTGCCGCCATGTCCCTCCACGGTGAAGTTGGAGTACTGGTCCACAAAACATTGAGCCCGTTCCTCAAAGGCCTGGACGGTCTCATCGTCCCACCAGTTCGTGTAGTTGCCCGTCTCATCGTAATGCCGACCAGTCGAGTCAAACGCGTGAGAGAGCTCATGGCCACTGACAGCTCCAAAGGCTCCATAGGATAGGTACAAGGGTGCTGCTGGCCCGTAAAACGTCGGGGGTTGCATGATGCCGGCGGGGAAGACGATCTCGTTCCCCGGGGGGTTATAGTAGGCATTAACCGTGGGCGCGGTCATATCCCACTCATCTCGGTTGGTTGGTTTGCCCAACTTGGACCACTCGTTTGCAATATCAAACTTCGCGATGGCAACCTCGTTTTCAAAAAAGGTCTTGCTAGACACATTGAGTGCAGCATAGTACTTCTCCACATCCTGTGGGTCCAGTACGTTGGGACTCTTGGTTGGGAAACCAATCTTCTGAACAATATTCTCCACCTTCTGAATACCCAACTTCCGTACATCCGGAGACATCCATGCGGTTTGATCCAGAGTGAAGGCAAACCGTTCCTTGATGTCCGACACCACTTGATCACCAAGCTTCTTGGACTCTTCCGAGAATGAGTCCAACACGTAGAATCGACTCAGAATCCAGCCCAGACCTTCATCGAGGCTGCGAATACACGTTCTCCACCGCTCTTCTTTGGCATTTGCGTCCTTTCCAGCGAGTTCATTGGTGAATCGGGTGAGGGGGGCAATCTTGTCATCCTCAATACTAGTGGCACGGGCCTGGATGATTTTCCATTGGAAGAAGAAAGACACAGTCTGTCGGGAGGTGTGCTTCAAGATCCCGGAAAGAGCCTCCATGTATGAAGGCGACCCAACAATCAAGCGATCGGTTTTGTAGTCATGCGGTGCAAGCTCTGAGATAATATCGGTCAAAGATATTTGGGGCACCAATGACTCGGTTTCCTTGATACTGAGTGGGTTATAATACTTTGTGACATCCTCTGAAGTTTCCGTATCCGGAGTCACATCGGCCAGCTCTTTCTCAAAGGTTACGACGTTCTCCGCGACTTTTTCAAAGTCAGAGACCTCGAATGCTTGGAAGATCTGCTTCACGACATTTGTGTACTTGGCGACCATGTCCGTATTATTGTAATACTCGCGTGCGGGAAGTCCAATTTCCCCAGGCGGGTTTACAAAAATGACAACGTTATCAGGATCCCGATCATCAGGCTGCATTTGTTAGCATGCTAAAGGAACAATATAGAGTCTGGGGCTTACCGAAACACCTGGAGACACAAGTGCCTCAACATTAGATTGAATGAGGAACAGTACAGCGTCAGTGATATGATCTTCGGTGCCCAGGGTGGTTTCATCGTATTCAGGATAGATGCTTTGCAGCTTCGCTAGAACTTCAACCAAGGGCTGAATGCCGCGTTCCCGGATAATAGATTCATCCAGACAAGCGCTGTACGCATCCTTCAGCTTCTTAAAGTTTCCGGCGTCATCCTGCGGAGCCTCTGAGCGCTCCAGAATATGACGAAGGCGGCTCTGGGCAACCTCCTCCATCATGGTTCCAGCAAAGACCGAACCCTGGTCAGCGCGCATATCATGGCGCTCTCTCCAACCACCGCAGACATACTGGTCAAAGTCGGTACAGGGGTCAATCTTCTCATAGTTTGTATCCAGGTTGTAGAGGATCTCCGACGCCGCGTGAACACATTCAGGCGTCTTACAGGTCGGCGGCGGAGCTTGAGGGCGCGGGTGATGATGTCCATGCGGATGAGGATGATGCGGGCGATCTGGATTTGCCAAAAATCATCAGTAAAAGAGTACATTAGTACGTATACAACTGGAACTTACGGTGGAACATTCGTGCTAGACCCCAAATCAGAAGAGAAGTCCAGATGAAGGCCAGGAGGCCGCGCCAGAAAGGGTGGCGTCTCCGGCAATTACCGCGACCTCTCTTGAAGACGCGGTATACAATTGAATGGTTTCCAGCTTCCAGGCGCTCCTCGGCGCCCAGCAGGACCTGCTGGTCTTCTGGCTCGACGTCTTCCATGTACTTGCGATCCGGCTTCCAGCCATCACTTTAGAGCATTAGGCGGCTTGTCCCCTATTCCAATTCCTGGGTATTACTTACTCGTCGTTTGATGAAGCCATCCTAGAGCTTGTGTGTCGATAATTTGATAGCAAAGCAACTCCCTCACCGATAAGGAATCGAATGAGTTCGTGGTAGTGACTCCTCATCTTGGGAGCTCGAGTGGGGAATGGCGTCACACAAGATGAGTCAGCGATCGACCGTCCCGTGCGGGGACGAATTAGGTCGAACCAGTGAAGCTGTTCGACGCAAGTATGGACTGTTGAAGATTGGAAATTACAGATACTGACATTATGTTGTTGTTTGGGCTTGCTTCCTAACGTTACGTCAATTTCACTTATAGTTTAGTAGACTACTAATATGGTCACAACGACCCTTATTACGGTCACTATGGCAATAATGAAGGCACGTGAGACTTCCTAATCTTCAATCCTGCATTTGCAGTCCCTAAAAACATTCTGAATCAAATGGAAACTCCGATGGCTGTCTAAAGTGTAGCACCATGTCACTGAACTCCCGTCATGAACAAAAATTCGACGAGTTGGATATCAATCTTGAAAATCGCATGCAAGTCGCTAAAGAGGATGATCAACATCCTCACCGAGCAAATCAAACAATCCAAACCTGATCAACAGGATGTCCTGGTCTCGATTGGAGCACCACACGTCTTTTACTTCTTCGAAACCGAGTGGGCCTGCGATACATAACTAGCCGACCCAGTGGCTTCATTGAAAATGTTGTAGCCATAGTCAGCTGCATTTGGCGGCGTGTAAACTAGATGAAAGGTCAACTATGCAACCAAGACTCTGGAGGTCCTCTGGGAGTACTCACGGTGTAATGAGACAGCAATCTGAGTGGGGTGAGGATTATGAACCCGGTGAAGACCAATATCGTCAGAGATGTATGTCACCTCATTCATACCAAAGGTGTTGGCCGACTTAATGGCCAAAGGCTTAGCTTCTTTGGAGTCGGTCTCAGGCGCATAGTAGACAGTCTCGTGTAACTGTCCCGCAAGGACCTTCATGATGCAGTGTGCGTTGGCATGATCATGAATAGGGGAGCCCTTTCCAGGATTCCAGACGAGAAGAAGCTATGTCACGTTAGCGATATTCGACCAAAAGCCGAGAGGTGAGCACAAACAATGTTTGCCTTGTGGTTGATGTTCTCAATAGCATTTCGGGTGTAGTTCTTGCTGGTATCGTTATAGAAATACTCGATCCAGTCACTCGGGTCGGAGATGTATTTTCGTGCCAGCGAAATCAGATATTCTTCATCGACTTCTTCGGAAGAGATTCCGCCTGATTCGCCTAAATGCTGTTTGATATCGTCCACCAGGCACTCCAGGTTATATTTCTCTTTGAAGTGCTGATAGCTTGGGGCTAAGCCCTTATCGAAGGTGGTGGTGGTTGAGAGGAGAGTTGACGACATATTGCTTTCAATGTGAAGAACCTTGGAATGAGGTTGGAGAGAGAGAGAAGTTGTTTGAATGAATTTCGGGGATCAATTGAGGACACTTATAAAGGAGTTTGATGTGCTTCGACTTGAGTGCGCGTCAATCCCCGATGCGTAGTGACGTTGTGGGTTTAGTCGGCGATTCAGGCTTTGATCGCCGACCGGGGTGATCTGCGTGGATAGGCCGCGCGGATTCGCTCAGCCCCGTCGGACTCCTATCTGTTATCTTTGGCTTTTAGATACATAACTCTATTCGATCAGATCGATTTTGGGTTATGCACTATTTAAGGGACTAGTGGTTGGTCTGGGGAAATCTCTAAAGCGGTGTATGTAACAAAGCATTAACGTGTGCCTAGGCAGTGTTTTGGTCTGAAATATATTTCCTGTGTCTATTTCTGTATAACATTGACTCGGGCGGGAAGAGTAATCTGCGCGCATTGATGCCAGCTGCACATGTTCAGTGTTCAGGGGTAGACTCAATTTACTTTGAATGGGTATCTTTGATTGTACAGTTCAGTGGATATCGAAGTCGGGGAGAGAAGTGAAGAACGAATCGTTGTAACAAGTCGGATCAACGAAAGCCGACACAAGGGGAGGAAACAACATTTCCTGACCATCCGACATTGCCGAAATTGGTCGTACAGGCTGATTAGGGCGTTCTGTGTTACTTGGTGTCGAATCCGATGGGAACAACTTCCTGGGAGGTTCCGTGCACCAGCGTTCCATAGAGTCCGACAGGTTATCTGCCGCGGAGGCTCTTAAATGATCATAGGCGGCATCCGCTAGGTTCCAGATTCGCTTTGTACTCTTCAAACACCCCAGAATGAGAGTGACACGGTTGTAATGGTGGTCAAAGCACTCCTCATTGTGCTTGATAGAGGTGGCAAGCTGGATCATGCCGCAGAGAGCTAATGCTGGGATGGCGAAAGGGGTATGTTTCGGGACATTGGGACAAAGGGAGATGGCGTCTGATAGACGCCGCGAGGCTTCGGTGGCCTTTATACTGTGAATTGAGCGGTTAAGTGTTGATGCTAGATGGCGCGTAGCAACGGGCCAGAATTGATCATCTGATTGTGACAAGACAGGTTGTAGATCGCTTCGGGGTAGGTGAAGAAGCATTGTAGCATAGGCGATAGTCATGTGCGCTTGAAACATCATCTCATCGATGTTTCCATATGAGTCGACAATGTCCAATTTTTTGGACGGTAAGTGATTGATCCAACTGACAAGAGCGTTCTCGACGGCTTGCAGGTGATCTCGATGATATTCCCGAAGGCCATTCAGCACAAGAGCACGACATAAGATTGTTACAGCCTCAATGCGGTAACTGGAGGACGAGAAGACTGTTTCATCGGGCGAAAAGACCCTTCGCTTGAAATCAAGGATCTTGCGAGGGGTTGGGATGTCGCATGTACCCGTGTATGCCGAATCCTCACAAGGCAGAGCAACTTCCGGTGCCATCGTGCTGCATTGAAATGTCGTGTGTTTAAAGGGCGCTGCCATGAATACGTCTGTGATGTATAGCTCCCACCAAGTCCTTCGCATGCTTTCAGCCTCGATGGAGGTTTCTGGCTGTGTGGATGCAGCAAAATCCCGCCGATTCATGCCCAACTCCAAAGCTATTTCCACACTACGTGAGAATGCATCCTGTGCCTCCTGCCATTCGCCTCGGGCGTAAATAGCAATTGAGTAGATAAGCCACGCTTGAACCATGCAGGGCGATCGATCTGTGCTGCAACTGAGCTCTGCAATCACCTTTTCTTTGTACTGTTGCATCGGACTCGACGAGATATAATGGGATCCAACAAAGTTCACCACCATTTGAAGGAAATCAGGATACTGCCGGTCACGATATAAGCCGCTAGGAACCAGGATAGGATGCGCAACGTGAAAGTTTTCGTAAAATAACCGTAAGAAGCGGTCGTCATGATACCATGAGTCGCGGGACGGTTCAGCCCGTGATTGATCAAGTTCATTTCGTAAGGGGGTCAAAGGCCAGGGGACCTGGCCAGTTGGAACTCCTACAGATGCCCTAGGCAGTGACGTACTGTCAGGCGTATTGGTTTGACCAAGTGCGGTCACAGGGGCAATAAGAGATGTCTGCTAAGCGGTCAGCATATTTCGCATCAACTTATAACGAAGCATATAAAGTACTCACGTCAATTTGGTCAGTTGGACAAAATGAAGCTCGGCGATTGGGCTCCCGGGTTTTCCTGCGGCCGCCGCGTCGCGAGGGGAGATACTGGCAGAAGTACTCATTTTGCAAGCAACGAGAGCATGTCGGCTTCCGCGCGTCACATTTCAGATGTTGTTTGCGACACTCGGTACACGCTAATGAAGCCAAGCCACTCTGTTTTGTGGAGCGCGGCGTCATGATTAAATGGTGAGCGGGTTGTTGAAACGTGAGGTGCAAGTCAAAAGCCGGCGTAATTGGGTCCCGCCGGGCGGCACCGCTTCCCCGAGTCAACCATTCAGCACCCATGACTTGTACTATCTGAATCCTTCACTTTCGACCGATGGGAACTAAAGTGAGGATCTCAAGAATGGGGCGATTTGGGTTATTTGCGGGGTTGCATAAAAGATGATAGACCATCTAGACTGCATGGTATCTTGTCACCTGGTGGTATGTCGCGTAGTAGAACAGCGGTCAATGAAACTCCGGGAACCTATTGGATCTATGATAAGGGAGATAGCGTGATCTTGCCTCATAATGAGGATTAATAGGAAAGGTACGTGTACGTTAGATTCTTGGTTTCAACTGGAAACTGGCGGTCTGTTCTCCCTGTGTGATATCGGGGACTCATTCGGCGATTGAGAATCTGGCCCCTGCACGACTCCTACGCAACACTTCACCCCTTTCCACGCGCATTAACCAATAGAACCTGTGAGTCTAACACATTTACCTAAATTGCCGCCTCGATTCCAATATTGTAATGCACTATTCCTTTGGTCATGGCTCTCAGCAGGTGACCAAGGAACCATGGGTTTGGAGGTATAACGGATACACAGAGTTTGTCACATGGCTTGGCGGGTTTCTAGATTATTAGTATTTCGAGAAAGCAGTATGCTTTGTCTTTTGTTTTTTGAAATTGCACTTGTATATACAAAATTTCCTCATCAATTTGACTTTCGTCACATGCGGTGTCTTTGCTCGAATAAGAGTAGTCAGGTACATCTCGGAAAGAGTTATGTTGAGACCTTTATACGTTAGAACCATTGAGAGTCTTCAATCAATCACATTGTATTAAACTCACTCTTTGGAGAAGTGCTAGGTGCGATCTAAGTTAATTACACCTCATCAGTCTGATCGAGTATTGGGGCAAGACCTTTTGCAGATGACCCTTATCTATATCTCTCTACCCCTCTTCATTGGGTTGAGTCATTTTGAGTCATCCTTTTCCTAGATATAGTCATGAATGAACCGCAATCCCACATTTTGAAATGATGTTGCTCATTCTTGAACCCGTTTACTCATAATCTGGACTCGCATAGACCAGCCTTTTGAACAAAGCATGTCGCACGTTTCATCGAACTCTCCTACTTACCAGCTATGTGGTCAATTATGTGACTCGACACTCGAGCTAAAGTCCAAGGACATACCGTTGTCCCTTCGAATTCCCACTTCGAAAGATATACCGACTCTGCTTGATCTTCTTGGGAACAAAGCAAACTCAGAGTTCGACAAATCCATCTCTGAAGCCACCACGGAAAATCTCGAATCAATTGCTAAGAGATGGACAATTATTTCTGACCCACCAACCTATCGCAACTTCCTAATCTGGCATGAAGAAAAGCCTGTTGGTATTGCTGGGCTAGGTTGGATTGGCCCATGCAATAAGGATCAACCAGAAGATGGATCGCGAGCTGGCGCGGCAGGAGTGATGGTCCAACCATCAGCGAGAGGTAAAGGGTACGCGTACGAGGCCCTTCGTATGGTCTTTGATTATGGATTCCGTGAGCTGGGACTGCAGGAGATACGGGTTGGAAGTCACACCGGAAATGTTCCAATGAGAGCGTTGATGGAACAAAAATTCGGCTTGAAGACTGAAATATCCTCGGGGGCTGATGAGGTGGATCGGTTTGGTAATGATCTTGAGTGGATTATTGCGCAACAAGACTGGACAGTATAATATCAAGTTGCATGTAGGATTTTCTCGAAAAATAAATTTGAAAGACGTTTTCAACAGAAACTACGTTCTAGAGTTTAGGTGCCCTCACCTGTATGAGAAGACGTCAAAGAACGTCAACAAGTCTGAATGATTAAGCAGAGGAAACATAAATGTGAATGAATAGTTAAGTTGAAAGGATAAAAAATGTGAAACGGAGCGGCGGAGAATCGATACGGCAGGCTCACTGTCGATGCTGAGATGGCATGCGAGTTTATGCCGTATTCCTCGCGTGCCATCTCAGCATCGACACTGAGCCTAACTGCACTATCGCCACCTGCTCGTTAGAATCTATATTCCAAGCTGAGCTATGAGTGAGTAGGCGCAATTATACTGATTGTCGGGTCTTGTCCTTTCTGTGTGTAGCCACCACTTCTTTTCTTCCCCTTCCTCCGCATCCCTCCTAGACAGTAATACGGACAAATAGATACCCTATTCATTCCTGACGTCTCCCGAGCTATTGCTGACTGAACACTGAAATTTCGACCCTTAGGCCACTCGCGTGCTTGTTGGCTTTTGATAAAAAGATCTATGGGATTTACCCGACACTTGTGAGAAACTGTTCCTTTATCACTTGACTTCATAGTAGAATAGGTAAGTAAACATTAGTATTGTCAATCGTTAATGGCAAGAAGAATATGATAGGATGCAAGTGACAGATAACTGAAACTTGCTCGAATAATCTAGGATATTGTCACTGGTTATAAGGGCATGGATGTAGGATTGAGTCAATGCCGGTCAATGCTGCAATCCGCGATCAGAAGAGATACTCTCAACCACAATTTGCGCATCACCAATCTTCACCAATGTCAGTTCTATGATCAACCTGCAAGAAACCCATTCTCCCGAAAGGAAGCACCGAACACTCTCAACACAGCCACAACTACCGCTCTACTCAACTGTCTTACTTGAGTGGGTCTGGGAAGTAAGCACCTTGCATTAGTCGAACTTTAATAAGGACTTCACGCTTATCCAGCTCTTCATGGTTAGAGATCAACGTCAGTAGCAACGTGACAAACCGATTAAGCCGGTTACTCCGACACCTCCTGGGTTTCGAAAGCACCAATGAATGAAATCAGACTTACTCCCCATCACTCATCAAATCCTTTCCAGGGGCGCTACGCCAGAAATCGTCTAGGCAGACATGATCTTCGTGTGGGTCCTTCGGATCGGACCCTGGATACTCTGGTGATGTCGCTTGTCAGCAAGCTGCATTGCCGACTTCATCCAGGCTTTGATTACCTTCTGCTGCGCTCTTGGCTGGCCAAAATAGTGAATCAGTCGCCATTCGCATCACGAAATATATCTAGGAAGGAAAGTATATTGCGCCAAGCAGAATGCCACAGCACTTTCCTTGCTCGATATCTCTCAAGATGCAGAACAAGTGCGAAGCGGCACCTTTCACTGCGCGCGCAATTGGGAGCTTTCGAAGGAAATTGCTGATGAATGGAAATGGCCGCTCTGTGACTCGCCAGCAATTCAATCTTCTGCAGAAGGGTAAGGGGGCGGGAGTCCCTTGTCTGGAGGAATATTTTATCACGATAGATGTGAATCGACATGTTGATCCCCGGCATTTATTTTTGGGTTCTCCAGCATAAAAGTGATTGCCTGCCCCATGGTATGTGCCGACGGGGCTTTACTGCATGCTGAGGCCCACCTGGTCAATGCTTAAACCAATCAGCTTTGTATAATATTGAACGAGCGATACGATACTATCTGATTGTCGTGTGGCGCTGCAAAGCTAAGAAATCGCCAAGTTCTTGATTGGTGAGACCACGCTCCAATGGTGTCAGCCTCGGATTGACCGTCTTATCTCCGGAAGATATGCCAGACCCAATCTTCCCTGCGTTAAATGGTATATAGCCAAGGGCTTAGTACGTATTCTCAATTTTGGTGCCTTTCCCCAGGTTTTCCGCTGCCCATACCTGCCTTTCAGCCATTCTGCTTCACCTTCTATTATCATCAGTCGTTTCTAGTGCCATCCAGCAGGCATGAATTCAATGGTTCTTCTCTTTATGCTCATACTTCATGTTGCATCAATAGCTATTTCAAAACCCGGGTCTGTCCAAAACCTTGGCCACCGCTCCAGTCTCTCGGAGCCCGAACGATACAACCCCTCGATATCGTCTGCCGAGACCGAACCGATAAGACAGAACTTGCTGGCAAAAGAGCTGCCTGTGCCCAACAATGAGCGAGGATTTCATGGCACTAGCGAATATGAGAAATTTGTTTCGCTTTGCGAGGCTGGGGTCATCTCTGGCTGTCGAGCAGCCGTCGGTGCGGAATAAGAGCATCCATGGATAGTAACGACTATTTATTTCTCTCATTAGTGTATGCCTTTAAAGCTGGAAAAGTGGATAACATGGAAAGTCACTGGAGAGCGAGTCGCTTTTTGAAAGCAAAGGGGCCATGTTTTCAGGAGTTAATTATGTCCGCTCTTATCTTTTTGGTGTTGCACGTGCGTGATATCCGTGATACCGTCGATCATTCCAAACCGAGATCTTGCCTGATTTCAAGGTCCATTGCTCTCTACTTTGCAAATATCGGGACTCACGGGACTCAGTTGAGCAAGTTTGTCGAATATCAAGGATCCTCATTTCGAGTCAACTTCGAGCTATAAAATTAGCTGCATGACCAAGGGCCCCTGAGATATCCAATAGTTCAACTGGAGTTTACAGTGAAGGATAATATAAAGAGCCTACCTGGGCTTTTGCCTATAGATACAAATATCAAGTCGACTCCCCTCAACAATCTTGGAATATTTAGATAGAGATCTCAGCTCCAGGCCAAATGCTTTGAGCTATCATCGCTTTAAGGGTAGGTAGTCCATTGTATTTTGACCACTAAGACGTATCGGAATAAAGGCTCATTATTACCCGTGGACCACTATGATCCGAAACACATCTTGGAATAAAACACTACCTGCTGGTCATACCTATAGGATACAGGGCCAAATTTTTTAAATGTCTATATTTCCCTGGACTCAGCATTAAGAAATTCTTGCTCGTAATTATGTCTCTGCGGCGTATTAAAATGCATTTACATGCATATATACGAAGGTAGTGCATAAAAAATAGTATGTAGATACCATTTTAAACCCCTGCAAGATGGCGTCATATCAAGGGTCATGTTGTGAACATATACCTCCTTGAATAACCGGGCAGAATGGACATGATTGAAGTGTTCCGCTGTTGTGTCACGCAGGACGCCTATCTGCGCAAAGTTCAATCGCCGAGTTTGGATCGCCGAATATACAGTGCATTTAAGTAAGGGCCACAAGCCTTGGCTTCCGAGGCCATAACAATGGTGTTATCAATGCTCAGTCTTATCTTAGTATACTGATTCTTGTAGCATTTTCATATTGCAACATCTAACATAAAGATGCTTTGAATCCATTTCAATGAGCCTAGGGCAATAGAAAATCGATGAGAAAATGTAGGGAGACTACGAACCATCTATAAGAGATGGAGATGAAACTGGGGCATGGATCTCTGTAATACAAGATGAGAAGACACGGTTCTGTAGAAGACAAAGTGTGTTTTATCCATCATATCGGGCACCCATTACGACCTGATGCTGCTAAGCACATCGTATTAGGCTTATCAATGTAGATCATTTCAACTATGCAACTAAATAACACGGTCGCACTGTGGACTAGAATAGCCTACACTGTAGTTACAAGAAGTTTCATTCATCTCAAAACATACTTCATTAGCTTCCCTTTCTTCACTGCAGTTCGGTCTCAAAATATCCATCTGGACCTTTACTTCTAACACCTACTTCTCCCTGGCCATCCTACTGTTTTCTGATCAGCATTTATCTGCCTCGTTCACGAAATGTAGACACCACTTGTTAAGACACAGTCACATGGCAAGGACGAGGTATCCCAAGAACAGGAGAGCTGTCTTCAAGCTTTTTGGCCCATTCATGGTAGAGATGCTTCTAAGATGTGGCGCGAGTGTGAACCCCACCAGCGATGAGGACCATTGCAGGCTCTGGTCGGAATTTGTCTACTCCGAAAATATTGATATTCTAGAACTCCTTGTCAAAAATAAAACGTAACGTGAACCGCTCCTTTGAATATGATAAGGAGTATACAATTCACTGGAGGCCGGCTCGTTACAAGGCGCTGGATGCGGAAAAGGATAAAGTCTGCGGGCGAGGATCATGTCCACGGTTGCTCCATTCCCCACGTCCAGGCTATGACAGAACGAGACACCCGAACATAATAAGATATTAGAGAATATGAGAATAAGGCACATCTGTTGAGTGAACGCGGATATCAACCTTCGGATCCGACTTATGTTTTGATGGTATTTGGCTATTATAGCAGTACAACCACAACATGAACGTAGGTTGATCACCTACCAAGATGCATCATGATATACGACCGGGCAAAAAACAGGTGGCACACACAAAAGACAAAAAGGCTCCAGCTTGACCAGGTGCGTCCGCCTGTCCGTCATAAATTCTCTACCCGTACTTGATATCCGGGTTGTTGTTGTCAAATTCTGAACCCATGGGGAAAAGAGCGAGTAAACCAAGTATGGGTGGAATATCTTTCATGCACAGGCAGGTGCATCTGATCAATATTGCTATTTGTTGTTCAGTCAGGTCAGAAACCGTACATTTTGGTAGGTGATTCACGTCAGTGTACGGTCATTGACATTTTAGCACTGTAGGCCAAATTCCCTCCGTATAGCCCAATGGTGTTTGCCTTGTCATAAACTATTTGGGCATCAAGAGTATATGGGAGCTATAGTGGGAGCTATAGTGGTAGCTCTCGATCCCTCGTTGGCTGTCGTGATCGTACATGGAAAGTCAGAACCGACCAATCATAGCGTCGCTGGAACGATTCGGGTGCGTCGGGTGGAGGAGGCATTAACGGTCACGGGTGGGCGTTGCACGATTCGGGTCGGGGATCGCTATACACATTAGTAGTTTGAATCGAAAGGCTCTGATGTGTAATTGCAGACTTTCAATAGTGAGAAGAAGAGAAAAGGCAGAGCAGTGACCCGACAGCTGTTCCGAGTGATCGCGGTTTTCACCGAGCGGGTTGAGTGGACCAATCAGAGGGAGGGTTTTACACCCCATTTTCCCGCGAGAAACTTGAACCTTCTGAACTTCAACTCGCATCACTTCCAGCACTTCTCCCTGCTACCACCCCCTCCCCTCCCCCTCTTCCCGCTTTTGCGATCCAATCCCTTCCCATCCATCACTTTGTTGATCGGAGGGTTTGAATTCGACATGCTGGCCCGTACCTTTTCGCGCGTGCCCTCCCGGGCCATCGCACGCCAAACGCTCGGCAAGTCCACGGTACGCTGCCAACACCCCCATCGGACCAATTGAGCCTTATCGACGAGGACAATCGCTTCGCTAGACCTCGATGCGGATGAGAAAGGATTTTTTGGCTAACTATCTCGATAGCGTGCTTCCTCCACCGCCGCCGGTGCCGAGGCCGCCAGCTCCCCCTTCCACCTTACCCTCACTGCCTCGCTCGCAACTGCCGCGGCTGCCGGTTCCGCCGCGTGGTACTACCACCTCTATGGCCAGGAGGCCTTCGCCATGACACCCGCTGAGGAGGGGTGAGTCTTTACATTGGGGTCGAGATGACCCATACCTGGTCGCCCCCCGGTGCCCCGAGCTCGAGATTGTGCGATCAGGTTATAGGAATGATCAAGCTAACACATGGTTTTTCATCCAGTCTGCACGCTACTCAGTACCCTTGGGTGCACCAGCGCTTCAACAAGACTTTCGACCACGCTGCGTGAGTCCACTAATCTGCCTACTCGGCCCCCATCGCGCGAAGCTAACATTTCATCAGTCTCCGCCGTGGTTTCCAGGTCTACCGTGAGGTCTGCGCTTCTTGCCACTCCCTGACCCGTGTCCCCTGGCGCTCAATGGTTGGTGTTATGCACACCGTCGATGAGATGAAGGCCATGGCCGAGGAGAACGAGTACGACACCGAGCCCAACAACGAGGGCGAGATCGAGAAGCGCCCCGGAAAGCTTTCCGACTACATTCCTCCCCCTACAAGAACGACGAGGCTGCCCGTGCCTCCAACGGCGGTGCTCTGCCCCCGGATCTCAGCTTGATCATCAAGGGCCGTCACGGTGGCTGCAACTACGTCTTCAACTTGCTGACCGGTTACCCCGATGAGGCTCCCGCCGGTGCCAGCGTTGCCGAGGGCATGAACTTCAACCCCTACTTCCCCGGTACCGGTACGTGTGGAATTGATTAGGTCTTCTGTGCCGAAATGGTTACTAATAGTGGATTATAGGTATTGCCATGGGTCGTGTTCTCTTCGACGGTGTTGTTGAGTACGAGGATGGCACTCCCGCCACCACCTCCCAGATGGCCAAGGATGTTACTGAGTTCCTGAACTGGTCCGCCGAGCCCGAGATGGACGACCGCAAGAAGATGGGTGTCAAGGCCATTGCCCTCCTGACCGGTCTGTTCGCTATCTCTGTCTGGGTCAAGCGCTACAAGTGGGCCCCGATCAAGTCTCGCAAGATCGTGTACAGCCCCCCCGATCGCCCCCCGCCGTTAAACGCCAGTCAGCAAGAACTATATGAGTTGGAAAATGGGAGAGGTTAACGAGGCTACGTGACCCATCGGGCATTATATGCATTGTTGCCCCCCCGTGTGTTATGTCGCCTGGGAGAAATCTCTTTCGTCATTTGTTTTTTTTTGTGTCTAGGGTCGCGGCCCTTGTTTTGTTAGAACACTCCCGGCACATGTATCTGTATCCTAGATATTCTCTTTTTTTGCCCTTCCGAAAATTGTGCTGGAGGAGTCAACCGAATTTAATTTCCTTTGTGAATGCAGCTGTTTCTGTCGAATCACCGTGCACATATGACGCTAGAAACTTGGAGATCAAAAAAGGTTGATATCTTGAGATGGAGGATGTTCTTAGATTCATTGCTCATGTGTATTGAAATTTAATATATCGCAACTATGGCCGCTCTATATCATATAAAGTAATGCCCGAAAATATGCTATCGCAAAGGAGACCATATCACGAGGACGGGGTATCATCGATAGTCCTCTCACCATCCCCAAACACCTTTTTGAAGAAATAATCATAGCTATTCCACAGCCCCAAGAAAAGCAGATTCGCTGTGGAGGCTAGCCATTGCGGACTGCGTCCATCAGGACCAGCGAAAATCTTAGAAAGCTTCAGTGTCAAGAGTAAAGGCGGCCCCCACATCGCCAGAAAGACCACCTTCCCGATCTTCTGCCGAGACGTGGTCATCTGATATGAATGAATGCCAGAAAGGTATTCCCGATATGACACGGGAAGATCATGCTCCTCGCTACCCGTAATGAGCAAGCCTAAGTACCGTGCAGAGGGCTGCGCATACTCCGGGTCCGGACGCATGTGCGGCTGAATATTAAATATCGAGAACGTGGAGCAAGAGTCAGATGCTGTAGTCTCGATACCCTTAGCAGCATATACCCTCTTTCGGGCGTCATCCGCTGCCGGTGAGAGGAGGGTATGTGTCTTGAAGGCTTGGGTAGATGGGTGATCTGGGACTGGGTTGGTGGGCTTGTAGCCTTCCGCGAAGGGATAGCAGTCAACGACTACGTCCCTGTATCCACGACCACCGCCCTCAGTCGCGATGATCTTCGCATAATCCATCAGTGTGACCTCGTACACAACACCGACGAGAGGTTTATGCCATCGCCGCTCGTGGGAACCAGTACGTATCTCCCTGGTTTGAGTCTGGAGCGACGCCTTTTCGGATAGGTATTCGCTTTCAGTGAGGAGTTTATCATCATCAACGTCGGCCTCAAATTCGGATTCTGACTCAGATGCAACATCAGGATCCCGGAACTGGGTAGCTGCGAAACAAGGTTCAGCGTAGGGGACTCCGGGAAGGTCGAATGTAAGGCGCAGATCTGGCACGAGGACGCGGATTTTCGAGATCGGTCTGATCCCACGCATGCCAAGGAAGGTCTTCGCGGCCAGATTTGATCCGTAAGCTAGATACAGGACTGTTTCCTCTGCGTATGTCTGCGGTAAACCTTGGCCCTTGTCCTCCAGCGCTGCGATCTTTTCTGAAAGTCCGACATCTTGATCGGGGGATACATCGATGTTGGAAGCGCGACAACGTTCAATAGAGGTGGTAGGAATTGACCGGATATCGAGCTTCGCTGCTTGAGGTGGGACCGCAGGGACGGTAGCTTGGAGTCGGTCTAGAGGTTCAACCGCGCTGAATCGGCGCTGAGACGGTGAAATGGCCTCCGCATCGTTAGACTGGGAGGTAGGATCAGAAGCCATTTTGATGGTCTAAACTTATTGTAAGGAACCTTGGAAATCGGTTGACAAGGGGGACCTGGAAGTTAGTGGGAGAATATTAGTCATAGCAGATGCATGGCTCTTTGTGGTGGTTCTCAAGTGCTTCGATCGGCGAGATAGTTGCACGGAACCCGCTCCGGGTGGACCCTGGCAACGAACCACATGGATTGTTAAGCCGCCTCCCGCTATTATTAATCGGGGTGACGGAGCAATTGGATTTTGTTCGGAGTGAACGGAACTCCTGAATCCGAGACTATTTGCCGGGTCCAGAGAGGTGTTCGTAGAGGCTCTTCTTCCTGACCACGACATGCACATTGGAATACATTTCGTGTTCTAGATGCATTTGGGTATCAAATTAGCTCGGGTCTCCACCTGGGCACCCTACAGTAGTACATATTATATGTTTCCACTCACTGAACCAATCAAACTTGGGAGGGTACATACTACCAGTAATATTGTACATTTCATGGAAATGTGCATTGTAGTGTTGTTCATGGGTGTCAGACTCGGTGTGCCCATTGGTTGGCAGAAGATCATTGTTTGAATTCAAGGTAGCTTTGTGTACCATAATGTGGTGCATCATCCGCCAGCGAAAATAGTCGATCTAAATGTGTATAAAAACCTAAAGAGGATCATATAGAGGCTCATTTCCAGAGTGAGATGAGCTCGATTTGTCTTCAAGAGCATCATGTGACTGTGATTGCCGTTTGTTGCTGTTGCTTCATTTTCACTCACCCTCGTGATTCATCTCAAATCATCCATGTTCTGCGAGGTTTTAGTATGGTCAACATCTTGAAGAATTCCATCATCAAGTCTTGCCATCTGCACTGTCGGGACTAAAACAGATCTCCCTAAGGCCAAGTCACAAAACCCGTCGTACACATGCTATCAATCTGAGTCATTGTGAATCTCTTCTGATGATCCTTGACTAGGCGAGCCATCACTTCTGACTTGATCTGAAGCATATGAAACTCGAAACCTTTCCGCGTTTGACGGTCGCCGGGTTTGTCACTTGTGTTTGTGTACCTTTTGCTTCACTTGGCAACGCATCAGAAGACCTCGCATATCAATCTTTCATCCATCCAGCTGGAATTTGGGACACAATATGGGGAACAATCGAGGGTCAGGCTCACGTCGGGCCAGTCGACCTGGCAAAAGAAATCTTAATCATTCTCCAACGGATGTTATAGGGCCAGTCCCAAGGTCTGCTGCCTCAAAAGGCAAAACGGGCCCAGGAGAGCCGGAAAAGGGTCGACAGAAGACGAGAAATCCTCAACAGAAGTTGGAATTAGCTACGCTGCCACTTGTTAAAGACCCACCCAAGTTGGCAAGCCAGGATGGCGCCACTGACTCGTGTTATGCTACCACCAAGCACGTAATCCCAAATGCCCCGCAACAGCTCCAATCAGAAGGTCTTGGCCCTGTACCGCAGAAGAACAAATCAGCCACAGAGATAAGCGATACGCACCAGCCTATCTCTTCTATCCGGAGCATTGGGATTGACACTCAACGCAAAGCAGTTGCTGACGCTAACGGCAATGCCCCAATTACTAAGAAGAGTCGGGATACAAAGCAGCACATCAATGGCAGTACAGAAGACAAAGGCTCTACAATGCAGATTGAAAAAGTCCAACCAAAGACTAATTTTCGGCGTCTGACCCTATCGCTGCCACGGAAACCCGAGTCTCGGGGAAAGCGATCTGCCCGTAAAAAGAATGCTCTTCACCCCAAGAACGAAGTGGACTGGAATGAGGATCTACGGCCAACTGATGATGAGAACTCGTGCCATGCGAATAGCAAAGATGAGGGGACGTCGGTGTCTAGCCCGGATCCTGAGCCCACGTACGAGGATGGGGAGATACTGAATCACAAACGGAGAGGATCCGACGCTGAAACAAATTCTGGTAAACGTAGAAAACCCGTGGAACGCATAGCCAACATCAGAAGGGAAAGCAGTCGGCCGCCTCAACTGCATTTGACTTCACTGACCGCGGAGCGCACTATGTCACTACAACCAGGATCAATTGCCTCCAATACAAAGGTTGACCCTTTGCCAGGTGGACGGCCCCAAGATTCCCTGTCCGCCCAAAAGTCACACGAGAGTAACAAGAATGAACCAGCAATTCGGCAGCATGAAATTATTGAAATAACAAGCTCCCCAGTGGTTTCTGTACCCACCAGCTCAGACCCCGGCATTGACGTGCTCAGAGGGCAGACTTATCGAGTGATTGGAACTAGTAGTAATGGCAGAGGGAAGACTGTTGGCCAAAAGCTGGCTGATGCCCTTCATGGAGTACAGCTGCATTCTCAACTTCGGCCTGCTGTTGAGACCACCTTACATTCTACTCACAAGGAACATGATGGAAGTAGTCGCCAAGAGGCTGCTAGTCCCTCTTCACGCATGCCCACTACTGATGGGTCTCAAAGCCAAGATCCACAGGTGCTGAACCATAGCATCAAACAGACACAAGTAAGTCTTGGTGTGAGACAACAAAGGCAAGGATTTTCAGAAGCCCTCCAACTGACCCGTGCCACACCGTTCCCCTCGAAGATGGCGAATCTCTGCAACACCGATGGAAGTGAGACTTTTGCTAAATGCCAAGGGTCATTGGCTGGCAGAGACTTTGTTCACATTGAAATTGGCCGTGATGGAGTGGACGACCACAATCCAACTCGGAATAACCTGCAAGATAACCATGCACAGGGGTCACTCGAGACCGTCGATGCGATGCAAGATCCTCAGCAAGAAGACATTCAGCCCCCAAGAGCTGTATCAGAGTACGATCCAGATAGCTCATCCCAAAATTCACCAGAGACAGGAACAAAAACTTTGCCAGCTACATATTTCCGAAGCAGAAACAACGGGACCCATCAAACCCCCGAATCCCAGAAACCGCTTCTGAGACTGCAAACGCCAATTCAAGCAACGGCTTCGATTTTGGGAGGCTTCAAGACGGCTCTCAAAAGTAGTATTGTTGATTCAAAGGGTAGCCCCCGACTTATGCTGCAGGGTAACCTGGCGGCTGATAAAGTTCACTTGCCCCTGAAAGATGTCCAGCTGCCGAGCGATGTCGATATTCCTGACCCCAGTTCCAGTAATTATGACAAAGATTCGGATGGATACTCTCTTGACAGTTCTGAGGACGAAGTGTCATGGTCCAAATATCAGCGTGACATGTTCATGGAGTATGGCTTCCAAACAGCATCGACGAAGAAAAGCAGAGCACAGTCACCTACACCCAAGGGGGCCTTTAACACGGAAAACAAGAATGAAGTTCTTGACCGACATAATACCAAAGGTTTCACAGTGGAACCAGTCCCAGGCGCCTCAATAATTAGTCAGTGTCATGCTCATGAAATCGATCAAAACCGGACTGCAGAGATTGAACCAGGCCCCAACCAAGTACTTACAGATGAGCTACGTGCATACGCCGGCCGAGATGCCGTGGCGCCTTTATCTACGGAAATACTTATGCCATCCAAGGCGGTTCTTGAAGCCCAGCAACTTTCTCAATCGGGCGAGTCTAACCCTCTAGACTGGATCACAAGTCTGCAGGCCGCCCAAAAGAGTGCCCATGACCTGCTTCTAGAGACAAACCGAGTAAGTTTAGCCAGCCAAATCCCCCGGTTTGGCCTTCTATGCGGGTGTTAATAATCAACAGCGTTTGTCAAGTCAGCTTGCAGCAGAACAGGAGACGATCCGTCAGGTTCTGCACATCTATCGAAAGGGATGCAATCGTATCCTCGATGATCTTTTCCAAGCCCAGCAAGTTCGCATGGGCCTTTATCAGCAGCAGATGACAGCGGTGAAGGAGCAACATCGTCAGATCTGTCAAGAACTAGTTCTGGGTCTACAGGATCTGGATCATCGGGTCCAAGGGGAATAGACTCCGAATAGTGGGGGAATGTGGGAAAGAGGAAAGTGGGGACGACGGACGGAGCTAATTCCACGTCATTATGCATTTTTTTCACTATTTGTTAATGCGGGCGTGGTGATTGGGATTGGTCCCCGCTCACCGAGTACACCGAGGAGGATCACGTGGGGCCAGGCCCTTTGACTCATTCCACAACTTTTTTGTTACGTTTTATTAATTTACGGGGAATTATTATTTATAGTTCGAAGGAATTCTATTTCTTATTCTTCTTTTCTCCCTTCAATTCTGTTCCCCCATTTAACATCACCCTTGTGCCCTTTTCCCCGGTCTTCCCGAGCTCTCAATTCCTCTCTAATCGCAAACCCTTAGCCCCGCCATGTCGGTGAGTCCGCCCCTCTATGACAACATGCCCCAGCTATGGAGCATTTATTGACCCTGATGACATTAGTTCTTCATTGAGAACCCCAATGTGGGCAACCACAATCACCTGGAAGACTCTCGCAGTATGTATTACCCAATTTCAAGCTCAATTGGATCTACTCTAACTCCTCGCATAGTTGCCGGCTACAACCCCCTCACCGCGCCCAACGTCCTCCAACATGAAATTGCCTTGACAGATAAGTCACGACAGACTGTACTGCAAGCTCGTGACGAAGCAGTTGCAATTGTCCATGGTACCGACAAAGAGCGGGAGCGTCTGATGGTTGTCATTGGACCCTGCTCCATCCACGACCCGGACATGGCCCTGGAATACTGCGACCGCTTGATGAAGCAGAAGGAGAAATACGCCGATGACTTGCTGATTGTCATGCGCTCCTACTTGGAGAAGCCTCGCACCACAGTTGGCTGGAAGGGCCTGATTAACGACCCGGATATCGACAACAGCTTCAAGATCAACAAGGGTCTGCGCACCTCCCGTCAGCTGTTCGTTGATCTCACAAACAAGGGCATGCCCATTGCCAGTGAGATGCTTGATACAATTTCCCCACAGTTCTTGGCCGATTGTTTATCCGTCGGTGCCGTCGGTGCCCGTACCACCGAGTCCCAGGTCCACCGTGAGCTGTCCTCTGGTCTGTCCTTCCCCGTCGGTTTCAAGAACGGCACGGATGGCTCCCTCGATGTCGCAGTCGATGCCATCGGCTCCGTCAAGCACCCCCACCATTTCCTCTCTGTTACCAAGCCCGGTGTTGTCTCCATTGTGGGTACCGTCGGTAACCCCGACTGCTTCGTGATTCTGCGCGGAGGCAAGAAGGGTCCCAACTACGATGCTGCTAGCATCGCCGATGCTAAAGTCAAGCTTGAGGCTAAGGGGCTTGCGCCTCGTCTGATGGTAGACTGCAGCCACGGTAACTCTGAGAAGAACCACAAGAACCAGCCCAAGGTCGCCGCCGTGCTGGCTGACCAGATTGCTGCGGGTGAGACTGCCATCATGGGTGTCATGATTGAGAGCAATATCAACGAGGGTATGTTTCCAAAATGGTCCACATTTACTCGCACTTTACTGACAACTAGTAGGTAACCAGAAGGTCCCACCGGAGGGCAAGGCTGGCCTCAAGTACGGTGTCAGCATTACTGATGCTTGCATCCACTGGGAAGATACCGAGTCCGTGCTGGAGGTATTGGCACAGGCTGTGCGCGCTCGCCGGCAGAAGCTGAACGGCAACTAAACGGTGTCGCTGCCCTGTCTCTTCTTCTTCTTCTTCTTCTTCTTCTTCTTCTTCTGTCCTAATTTTGTTGTCATCTTCTTTTAATGACACCCGGATCGTATCACCGGGATATCTGACTAGCGTACTGTATCAAAGGATTTAGCCAAAAGTTCTTGAATGTGATAATATCTATTGGTTTTTTAAAATGACTGCCCAACTTAGACTCGAACTTGGAAATAGTAGGCCCCGGGCCTGAGCCGTGGCTCATGCAGAGGAATCTTCGATTTCGCTTCGAAACCTGTAATCATTCTATGCAATACACTTATTGTCTGCATAAATTCCCTTTCTGTCTTGCCAAATTTGCATTTTGCATTTTAGCTAGCTGGTTGTCATGATGGCAGTTTTCAAAATTGGACTGCAACGTCCTATACGCGCTTGAGAGCCTCACTCAAAGCCTCAGCATCACTATTCTCAAATGGGGTTTCACGCTCAAAGTCCAGAATCAATGCTTTATGCTTTTCACTCCGTGGAGTAAAGTTGCACTCATAGGGTAGAGGATGACTGATAATACCCGGCGTGAAACCAACAGGCGGCTCAATCTCCTGACCGTCTTGCCCGACACCCTTGGTGATATCGAAGGTAGCCAAAGTATTTGCGATAGTCAAAAACAAGGAAGTGTCGGCAACGATGCGGCCCGGGCAGAGTCGACGTCCATAACCAAAGCTTGTACCGTGTGGATCAGGCTCAACATCCCGTCCCTCTTCCGGGAGGTATCGTTCAGGCCGGAATACCGATGGTTCGGGATATACCTCAGGATCATGATTGAAAGCGCTGTAAGGCTCATTAATGCTGTGAAATAGAAACGGCGGGATGCGAGGGTTCATACCGGATGTTTGGCAGCAGAAGAGCGTTCTTCGGAATCAGATACCCAGCCACAATATCATCTTCATCGGTTCGATGGGGCACCCCGAGTGGCGCGACCACGTGCCAACGAAGGGCTTCTTTGACGACTGCATCGATATACGGCAGTCTGTCCCGGTCTTCAACTGTAGGCATAGCCGGCCCCCGAATACACGGTCAATTTCGTCTTGTGCTTTGCGCTGGACGTCTGGGAATAGTGTCATCGCGAGGAAGAACCCTCCCAGAGCGGCTACGGTCTGGTCACGATATTAGCAGGATAGTAACAAGCCAGAATAGGAGATCATACTGTGTCTGCTCCACCACCATACAGTGCCACTGCTGACCATTTTGTGATATCTTCATCCTCTCCCTGGCTGAGCAGCTCGGATACGAACGATGGACCGTTAGACTTTTGGCTCATTTTGTACTTGGTGAACTTGAAGGGGTGTTCGACAAGCTTTGTGAGGGTTTCAAGATAAAATCGTGCCGTCTTTTTAAAGCCTGACCCTGGAGCCCACTCTGGAATGTACTTCACTGCAATAGCTTGTCAAAATGACGCTCTATGATCACCTGGATGAATGTGAACTTACGTGCTGGGATCATATCCACCAACCATGCTCCTGGAACCACAGCCTTTGAGAACTGCTCAAGTGCCAAATCGGCCAAGCTAACCAGAGGATCTTTATCATGGGGGATAATGTCATATCCATAGGTCATTTTGAGAACAAAAGCTCCGGCGGCGCTGGCACCATTGTATTAGCACTGAGACCGTCTAGTTTCTTCAAATAGACTTAGCTCACGTTCTGATGTGATTCATAAAGTCTTGCGGACAATCAAGTAAGCGCCATAAGAATCGCCGGGCCTCCACAACAAGCAATTGATCAAACTTTGAGGCAGATGCACGAGTTCCGATGATGCGAGCCATCGCCCGACGATATGTCCGAAGGAGACTGGTGTTATCTTGACTTACGGGTGTCTTACCCCATCCCGAGCTATCTTTGATTAGTTGTGGAAATTTATGTGGCAAAAAAAAACATACAGTTCGTCTGCGAAGACAAGGCGAGGACGAGATGAATGCTTAGCCGAGTTCTTCTCCAATATCTGAACTGCCAGCTCTCTGTCATTGATAATGACCACTGTTTGGCCGAGGACTGTGACGGAGCTCAAAGGGCCTGTTGAAATCAGTAACAATAATTAGAGCGAGACTGTGTTACGTACCATAAAGCTCTTTGTGTCTCAGCCAGTGCGTGCATTCTTGTGCGCCTTCTGCGGGTAGATCAAGCAGATTTCCGATAATAGGTTTGCCTTTGGGACCGGGAGGTAGTTTGCCAAGCTTTGTTTTTGAGGTAAATGTCCGTAAAATGAAGAAGAAAAAGGCCAAGGCGGCAGTCAAGGCTGCTAGCGTGGTGAATCCCATGCTTTGATGGTACAATCACCCAACCAGGTTATGTTTTCCTTTAGGTTGGGATACTTGTCCAGATACTGATGGGAGGATCAACCTTAAAACAGGCAAAATGAGAAAGTGAGGGGACATCGGGGATATTTAAGGACTTGGAGGCACATTAGTTCAGCGTAATTTTTGCCATATTTCAAGATGATTGCACCAATATAACCGAGCTACGGGGCATATACCCTCTTTTGAGTAGTCTCCAGCCCTTAGACCCTTTGTGGATATTCATCTTACTCAGGCGAGGAGCGTTGTTAATTGGACGAAGCAAGTTGAAGCTTGGACGAAACAACGTCCATTTTGGGAAAACTTTGTAATTGTATTACAATCAAGTATTCTCGCAATCACAGTACCTGTCCCACATACCCACACAGCTCACTAGTAATATACACATTTTATTAGCTGAGTTTGACTGAATTGAGCTCAAAATTCGCCTTGTAAATTTTAGATATTAGTATGAGAGCCCAAATTATACCATGTGTGTGCTTGTGTGTATGTGGAAAGTCTTTGTTTTGATGATGTAACTTGAGTCATGTGATTGTGAACATACTCAATTATAATACAGTTACACTTTTATCCCAGAATGGAAGTTGTTTCGACCAAGCTTCAATTTGCTTCGTCCAATTAACAACATCCCAGGCGAGATAACCTAGTCCGTCTACGTATCTAGTTAGCGTTTGCAATTTTATAGCCTCGGTTGAATGAGACGTGAAGGGCATTTTTGCCCAAAAGTACTCGCTAATTTCTACTACTTAATTGCCACCGTTTGTTGAGGGAATCCTTCATGAAACACGCAACATGCGACGATCTACTCCACATGAGCCCGATGCTGGCACATTGAGGTTTTGTGTTGGCTAATCGCGCTACTGACTAGTATCAGTAGCATCATGCAGGAGTGGGTCAAACATGTGGAGCTTTGATTCCCACGGGCCACAACCTAGCCAGAGATTAGTAAAAGGGGATAAGCGTCGAATTCTGCGGTGAGATGTTGTTCAAGGTCATAGCGGCCAAGGACTATTTATATATCTTACTCGCCACACCACAATGGGTTTATTGTAAGTCAAGATTTAGACGTTGATCGGAGCCATAACGCTCGTGGACGGTAGATGAGCGCCAAAACCGGCTAGACTGGACGCCAATTCAAGTGGAATATTTACTGGAATCTTAACCACAACAGCAAAAAGCACGTTGTTTGTATCAAACAACAGTTAAAGATTAGGTCCTCAGTAGAGTTATAGAGGTGAGAGAAAAAGCATAACACTCTCTTAGATGAGTATCCTCACGTGTTGTAAGACCTCCCGAGGCCCCAGCGGCCACTTCGAGGTTCGCGAGTAGTTGAAGCGAGTAGGCTAGTGGAAAGTTAGGATTAATTGTTGATAGGGTTGATAATTTTGTTAAAGAACATTTGATAACGTATGAAACTAGACGGGTAAATTTTGCTTACAATACCGATCGCATAGTAAAAATTACCAGAGGTTCCTCGGTGGGAATTAGCTTGGATCAGAAGGCAAATGTGATGCTTCAAGAGAGTAAAAAGCGAAGACCCGATAGTGTTCTGACGTTTTCGGCATAAGTCGAAGGTAGAAGGAAAGTAAAAATGATTAGATCAACTAAACACGGAGGAGACTACATTCCTTGCTGTGTCGTAGGTGGTGACAGTGGTGATGTATGGAGATAGCAAGTCGAAGACGTCCTTGCGATGCTGTACTGGGAAAAGGGTCGAGCAGCACTGTGAATCATGAAGATTTGGTGCATCTGACATGTTGCAGGTCATTGATGCCAAGAATAGATGGTGCAGCAGTGGCATAGCAATACAAGGGATGAAAGTACTCATGTTCTAGGACAATCTCCAGAGCTGATGATGTTGGATATCTATGGTACGTTCCTAGTAATGGTCCTTGTTGGTTGTCGGACTTGCTGCCTCATCCCTAAGGCACGAATTCGCAAATCTCTATGGCTCGTGCGAGTGGCTTCACGCTGTTGAAACCCACTAGAAGTCTTGATGACCGTAAAATAGCCTATAATGGCATTAGTCGTCTAAAATACAAAGCTACCAACATCGTTTCTCCGGTGATCGGCATTCCGTAACCCGTCAGAATAAGTGCCGAGTCTGGACCCACGGCCCATTTTTCCGAGCTTTCTATAAAGTTTGAAAATTTTCAGTTTCCAAGCTACTTTACCAAAACCAATGTGTAGATTGATAATTCATAATTCCGTGGTTCCTGTTCATTCACTATCACCAAATCGCATGATGTCATTATCTTGATGAAGTAACCCTCCAGTCTTAAAGGTAGCTGAATTTCCTACCGTAAATGATGTTCAATAGAGCCCAAAAATATTATTAGCAAGCGTTTTTCTCGAATGGCTTTTTTTCCCGCTCCTCAATGTCTTTAATTAACGCATAGACTGACGTGGGGGGCTTTACCGTTGATCAGGGACACCCCACATTCCTAGACTTGGAATACTCGCTGAGCCAATGCGCATCAATGCAGCTCCAACTTGGAGGGAAACGGTCAATGTGGTGCTAGCAGTGTTCCTGGCCCTGGTCTTCGGCGCCACGCCCGGTCTAGCCTCGACGCTAAAAATACGCGGCCAAGGCCAAGGTGTAGCCCAAATGCATGATGTCACCCGGCGCGGAACACCAAGATGAGGGGAAAACCACCTTCCTCCCTTCCAAGATTTTTTTTTCTGTTTCACACAACTCTTACGGCCTTAAGTTAGGCTATTCGCTCGTTAGCAACTCCCAGTTATTACTGGGTTCAGCTATTTGAGCTTCTCCCAGCTCGTTCGGTTGTTTCTGACCAGAATTCGGTTAGTTCGCAAGCGCTGAATCGCGATCATCATGGGTTCCTCATCCCAAGTCTACCTGCTTCCTTTGAAGGATGACGGGTCACCCGATGTGCCCGGTGGGTACATTTACTTGCCATCTCCTCCAGAACAGGGATATGTGCTGCGTTTTATCATTGAAGGCACCAGCTCGATCTGCCGGCAAGGTAGCTTGTGGGTCAACATTCCCGAGGAGGGCAAGGCTTTTGATCGTCAATCATTTCGCGAGTTTAAGTATGAATCCTGTGCTTCCGGATAGGACATTAGACAAAGTCTGGTTGCTAAACAAAATAGATTGCAACCCAACTTCAACGAGAACATCCAGATCGACATCCGGATCCCGAGCGCTGGCTCCTTTGCATACTATGCCACGTTCACCCCGTTGCCGGACTTCTCTGTTGAGGCTGTTAAAACACCGGAACCAATCAAAAGCCCAATCTATTACATTGACGTGTCGCCGAAGCTGACACTGCAAGGAAAAGACTTGCCGCTCAATGCTCTTTCAATCTTTTCGGTGATTTCGAAGTTCCTGGGACAGTACCCCGTCGATTGGGATAACCATCTTCATGGTATCAGCCAGCGAAATTACAATATGGTTCACTTCACGCCGCTCATGCAGCGTGGAGCCTCCAATTCACCCTACAGTATTTTTGATCAGATCTCATTTGACTCGGCCTTATTCCCCAATGGAGAGGCTGATGTCGCAGCTCTGGTCTCAAAAATGGAGAAAGAGTACGGACTTTTGACCTTGACCGATGTCGTTTGGAACCACACTGCAAACAACAGCAAATGGTTGGAAGAACACCCAGAGGCAGGCTACAGTGCAGAGACTGCGCCCTGGTTAGAGGCTGCACTGGAGCTGGATACAGCTCTGTTGAAGTTTAGCGATGATCTCGAATCTCTGGGCTTGCCAACCGAGTTCAAAACTACGGAAGATCTGGTGACTGTGATGAATGCTTTGCGCGAGCAAGTAATCAAGGAGCTTCGCTTGTGGGAGTTTTACACACTTGACGTCAAGTCCAACGCAAAGAAGATCTTGGATGCGTGGACCAATGGACCAGTTGACCCAGCCATTTCCCAGGCCGATTATCTGCAGGAACTCAAGAGCTTGTCATTAAAAGAGCAATCAGAGATCATCCGCACTCACGGCATGGTGAACTCAAATCAACTTCGCGGAAGATTTGAGCGCGCTGTGGAACCCGCTTTCGGTGCTGCTATTTTGACAGTTTTCCATGGAGAGTCCAAGAAAGACCAGTCAACCCTCTCCGACGCTGAGGCGTCTCTTTCCAAGCTCCTAGATGCTGTGAACCTTCCTCTCTACGAGGAATACGATGCAGATATTGCAGATATTATGGATCAATTGTTCAACCGCACCAAGTATCTTCGAATCGATGATCACGGCCCAAAGCTTGGCCCTGTCACCAAGGAGAACCCTTTGATAGAGACTTACTTCACTCGACTTCCTCTCAACGATGTCACCAAGAAGCACAACCCCAAGGCCCTTTCCTTGGCAAACAACGGCTGGATTTGGAATGCAGATGCGATGAAAGATAACGCAGGGCCAAACTCCAAAGCCTACCTTCGTCGCGAGGTTATCGTCTGGGGTGACTGTGTCAAGCTTCGGTACGGAGATTCACCAAAGGACAGCCCGTTCCTCTGGGATTTCATGACCAAGTATACTCGTCTCATGGCCAAGTATTTCTCGGGCTTCCGAATCGACAACTGTCACTCTACACCGTTGGTGGTCGCAGAATATCTCCTGGATCAAGCACGCCAAGTTCGTCCAAACCTTACCGTTTTTGCGGAGCTCTTCACAGGATCCGAGGAAGCAGACTATGTGTTCGTCAAACGCCTGGGTATCAACGCTCTCATCCGAGAGGCCATGCAGGCCTGGAGCACCGCGGAGTTGAGTCGCTTGGTTCATCGCCATGGCGGTCGCCCAATTGGTAGCTTTGATGTGGACCTGCCGTCCGCTGGTAGTAGCCACGCTATTGCCTCTGCCAAGTCTGGAGGTACAGATGAGCAGATCACCCACATTCGACCATCTCCCGTCCAGGCACTGTTCATGGACTGCACTCATGACAATGAAGTCCCTGCTCAGAAACGTGACGCTCGCGATACTCTTCCAAATGCTGCTCTTGTCGCGATGTGTGCGTCCGCGATTGGAAGTGTGATGGGATACGATGAGGTATACCCCAAGCTTATTGACCTGGTTCACGAGACACGTCAATACGCATCGCCCTTTTCCAGCGACCAGAAATTGGAAGTTGGCGCTGGAGAAGGTATTGGAGGCGTCAAGAAGCTTTTGAACGAGCTTCATACCAAGATGGGTGTTGAGGGTTATGATGAAACTCACATCCACCACGACGGAGAATATATCACTGTTCACCGAGTTCACCCCAAGACCCGAAAGGGAATTTTCCTCATCGCCCACACTGCGTTCCCCGGGAATGATAATGGTGCAGTCCTTGCTCCTACTCACATCACGGGTACGCAGGCCAAACACCTTGGTTCCTGGGTACTTGAGGTGAACGCAGATGATGACACAAAGGCCAAGGTTCTAGCAGATGATCAGTATCTTAAGGGGCTGCCAAGTACCACAAAGGAGATCGAAGGTACGAACATCGAGGGTGATGGAAATGACGTTACCATCTCGGTACTCAAGACTCTTGTGCCCGGATCTATCGCCCTTTTCGAGACTTGGATCCCTAGCGCCGAGCATGCCAGCGGACTGGATAGCTTCCTCTCAAGCGGAGCCGATGAGGCATTCAGTGAACTCAGCCTTATCGATCTGAACTTTGTACTCTATCGCTGTGATGCCGAGGAGAGGGATTCCAGCGATGGTCAAGACGGAGCGTACAGCATTCCCAAGCACGGACCTTTGGTTTATGCTGGTCTGCAGGGCTGGTGGAGCGTCCTTGAGGACATCATCAAATACAACCAGCTGGGCCACGCACTTTGCGATCATCTACGTGAAGGCCAATGGGCTCTAGACTACGTTGTTGGGCGTATGGAGAAGGTAGCCTCCAAGGAGGGTTACGTCGGGCTGCACAAGCCTGCTGCATGGCTTCGTGAGAAGTTTGATGCCGTTCGTGGTCTGCCCAGCTTCCTACTTCCGCGGTACTTTGCGATCATTATTCAAGTGGCCTATAATGCTGCATGGAAGGCAGGAATCCATCAGTTCAGTGACAATGTGCGCTATGGCCAAGAGTTCGTTCATCAACTGGCGATGGTCAGCGTTCAACAAACTGGCTTCGTGAACTCGGCTTCGCTGTGGCCCACTAAACAGGTTCGCAGTCTTGCGGCTGGTTTGCCCCATTTCGCTGTTGATTGGGCCAGATGCTGGGGTCGCGATGTGTTCATTTCCATTCGTGGTCTTTTCCTCTGCACGGGGCGATTTGATGATGCGAAGGAGCACATCATTGCCTTTGCCAGTGTACTCAAGCATGGCATGATTCCAAACCTACTCAGCAGCGGAAAATTGCCCCGGTACAACTCGCGAGACTCGGTCTGGTTCTTCTTGCAGGCAATCCAAGATTACACGAACATGGCCCCGGACGGCATCAGTCTGCTGCAGGAGAAGGTGCCTCGGCGCTTTTTGCCCTATGACGACACATGGTTCCCATTCGATGACCCTCGTGCCTATTCCAAGTCTCCCACTGTTCTGGAAGTCATTCAGGAAGTTTTCCAGAGACATGCTCTTGGAATGTCTTTCCGCGAGTACAATGCGGGATCAGACCTTGATGTCCAGATGAAGCCCGAGGGCTTCCAAATTGACGTGAATGTCGATTGGGAAACCGGCATTGTCTTTGGCGGAAGCCAGGATAACTGCGGCACATGGCAAGACAAGATGGGCGAGAGCACCACCGCTGGAAACAAGGGTTTCCCTGGTACCCCTCGTGATGGTGCAGCCATCGAAATCACTGGTCTTCTTTACAGTGCTTTGGCTTGGGTGACGCAGCTAAACGAGTCCAAGACTTACCCGCACGAGGGTGTGGACATTGGTGACGGGAAATCAATCACCTTCAAGGAATGGGCCTCCAAGATCAAGGCCAACTTTGAACGATGCTACTACATCCCCACAGACTCCAAGGATGATTCTCAGTACGATGTGGATGCCAACATCATCAACCGCCGCGGTATCTACAAAGACTTGTACAAATCCGGCAAGCCTTTTGAGGACTATCAGCTTCGATCCAATTTCCCAATTGCAATGGCAGTTGCCCCAGCCTTGTTCACTCCCGAAAAGGCTCTGACTGCTCTTGCGATTGCCGATTCTGCTGTAGTTGGCCCCGTCGGAATGGCTACTCTTGACCCGTCCGACATGAACTACCGTCCTAATTACAACAACTCCGAGGACTCGACCGACTTTGCTACCTCCAAGGGGCGCAACTACCACCAGGGTCCCGAGTGGGTGTGGCAGCGTGGTTACTTCCTTCGTGCTCTGCTCGCTTTTGATTTGCTTCGCCGCAAAACACCCGAGGAGCGCATCGAGTCCTTCCAGCAGGTCACCCGACGACTTGATGGATGCAAGAAGGCGTTGCGTGAGAGTCCCTGGAGGGGACTGACAGAGCTCACCAACAAGAACGGGGAGTATTGTGCGGACTCGGTATGTTATTTGATCCCAAAATTCTACTTGATATTCTTGACCGGTGCTAACTGGATTATTTAGTCTCCCACACAGGCCTGGTCTGCTGGTTGTCTGCTTGATCTCTACTATGACGCGGCCAAGCTCACTTGATTATCATCTGCTCATAGACTTAGCATATGACAGCGTTTCCTTTTTGTCCATTTCATGCATAATATATTTCTTTCAGCTTCCATCCTACACGTCATTTCAAGTTCATTTCTCATGCTTTATCATAGCATTATCAAAAGATATATTGAAGAATTTAAGGATATTTGAGTTTCCACGGCTGGTGCATTTCAGTTTTCTGAGTGATGTAGATAGCTTGGAATATCGGTCAGGTGGTGTTATTGCAGGCCGGGACTATATGGAAATGGTCGGTCCCGGAACGTGGAGATGGTGGCCCGATAGTGGCCCGATCGTTGATAAGATCTTGGAAGCACCCTTTTCGATCAGCACGCTATGGTCGCTCGGTGAAGTTGCCAAGATCACTGTGCATAGGCTCCAGGTACTGTAGGCTAGGTTGTAACATTTTATATTGAATCTCACATAATTCACTTACTGCTCTCTGCCTATATTGCTGCATAAATCCCAGGCTCAGCGTGCATAAATGCTGAGTCAGCGGCACGGCACTCGTCATTGCGCAAAAAACAAGGGAAGCTAGCTCCTTTTTTGCCTTCCCTTCTTTAAACCCCCAGCTTTGGACCGTGCTTGGCTTGTCCTCCCTTGTCTTGATAGACCTTTCAGTCTTTTCTGAATTGCGCCAACTTCGCCCTTGAACCCCTTGCGCCACATGTTCTGATGGATTAATACCTAGAGCATTCCTCGGACGACGATTCCACACCCCCACACACATCAGGCGCAAGGCGTCACTTGATCGAACAAGATGTCTTTGACGGCATCCGCGGCCGCAACAGTGTGGACCGTACTAGCCGATGACCCGGATAATGGAGGCGAACCGCGATGGGAGGATCAGACCAAACATCATCGGGATTTGTACACGCAACTTGTGATCAGTTTTGCCCTTGGACTGGGGGCTTTCATGTCATTCTGTGTTTTGCGACCCAAATGGACGGAACTTTATGCTGCACGGAGAAAACAGCGATCCTCCGCTTCGCGATTGCCGGAACTGCCGGATAGTCTGTTCGGATGGATTCCTGTGTTACATCGCATTACCGATGATGAGGTGTTGCAGTCGGCTGGTTTAGATGCATATGTGGTCAGTATTGAACACCTAAAGCTGTGGATGAATTACTCTGCTAACTTAATCTTTTTTGGATAGCTGCTATGCTTTTTCAAGTATGCGACTCGACTCCTACTTTACGTGTTCATCTTTGCCGTAGGTATTATCCTACCGGTCCACTTGAGCTATACCGGCAATTCTGGAATTCCCGGCTGGGATGACCATGATGACTCGCCTGGTAACGATTCCATGAGCACAATTGGAGCGCTCGGGAAGGGTGATAAAGATACAATCATAGATTCTAACTACTTGTGGATTTATGTCGTATTTCCATACGTGTTTAGCGGCTTGGCTATCTACCTGCTCCTCCAGGAAACAAACAAAATCATCCATACCCGGCAAACTTATCTTGGAAGCCAAACAAGTACAACCGATCGTACGGTTCGTCTTTCGGGAATTCCGCCTGAGTTGAAAACAGAAGAAGATATCAAATGCTTCGTGGAGGCGATACATATCGGCAAGGTCGAGAGTGTCACTCTGTGTCGCAAATGGAAGGAACTGGACCTGTTGATTGATGAGCGAAAGCGTATTATTTGGGAATTAGAACGCGCATGGACGAAGCATATCGGATACAAGCGTCCACGGAGCGATGGGAACACCCTGCCACTGACCCGCCAACCGCCTGTCATCTCAAATAGGCCTTTAGATGATGACGACGAGCGAGCCCAACTGCTGTCGGGGGGCGAACGTACCCATGTTTCCGGATACGCCAACGAACGGCCTCGAGTTCGCGTTTGGTACGGCCCGTTCAAGATGCGGTTTCGATCGATTGATGCGATTGACTACTACGAAGAAAAGTTGCGCAAGATTGATGAACAGATTCAATGTACTCGGGAGAAGGAGTTTCCTCCTACCGAGATCGCCTTCGTGACCATGCAATCTATTGCAGCCTCTCAAATGCTCGTTCAGGCCATTCTCGACCCGCATCCCATGCAAATGTTCGCTCGACTTGCCCCAGCCCCGGCAGATGTTATTTGGAAGAACACCTATGTCTCGCGTACCCGACGCATGACACAGTCGTGGTTGATCACACTTGTCATTGGTTTCCTCACTGTATTCTGGTCGGTTCTTCTGCTGCCAGTCGCGACTTTGCTGGACCTGCAGACATTACACAAAATTGTGCCCTCACTCGCAGAACTTCTCTCCGAACACCCTATTGTGAAGTCTTTGGTGCAGACAGGTCTGCCTACTTTGGCATTCTCCCTTTTGACCGTGGCAGTCCCGTACCTCTACGAATGGCTCTCCAACAAACAAGGAATGATGTCCCGTGGAGATGTTGAAATGTCTATCATCTCGAAGAACTTCTTCTTCTCTTTCTTCAACTTGTTCCTCCTTTTCACGGTTTTTGGAACGGCCAGTGGTTTCTATGGTCTCTGGGAACACCTCCGTGATGCGTTCAAGGACACCCAAACTGTTGCCTTGGCATTGGCCAGCTCGTTGGAAAATCTTTCCCCATTCTACATCAACCTTTTGGTCCTACAAAGCCTGGGTCTTTTTCCCTTCCGACTTCTCGAGTTTGGCAGCGTCGCGCTGTACCCCTTGCGTTTCCTCTGGGCACGGACACCTCGGGAATATGCGGAATTGTCAACGCCTCCAGAATTCAGCTACGGCCTCACCATCCCGCAGACCATCCTCATTCTGATCATCTGTATTGTGTACAGTGTATTTCCCAGTTCCTGGCTCATCTGCTTTTTTGGGCTAGTGTACTTCACCATCGGCAAATTCATCTACAAGTACCAGTTGCTTTACGCGATGGATCACCAGCAGCACTCCACTGGCCGGGCTTGGCCTATGATCTGTAACCGAGTATATGTCGGCTTGATTGTATTCCAGCTGGCTATGATCGGTGTGTTGGCCCTGCGCCAGAGTATCGCTCGTCCACTGCTTCTGGTCCCTCTTTTGGGCTTCACCATGTGGTTCAGCTACTGGTTTTCAAAAACCTATGAACCACTCATGAAGTTCATCGCTCTCAAGAGCATTAATCGGGATCAACCCGGTGGCGGGGAAGTTTCTCCTTCGCCTTTGTCCTCACCATTTTCGCCACCCTCTGGTTTGGACCGCGATGCGCTCCCTATCCAGATGGGCGGACGAGAACTGGAACTTCGGTTGAAGAAGTATGTTCACCCGAACTTGATCGTACCGCTGCATGACGCGTGGATCCCGGGCCGCAGCCCCCAAGGCAACGGTGCATCTTTGCATGAGTCCCAAGACTCGTTGAACAATCTTTCCGTCTAGCTACCTCATTAATACCTCCCCCTCTTTATCGCATGACCCCTGTTTCTGATGTTATTGTTTTACGATGATATACGACCGTGATCCCTCGATCGCATGCCTACTTGTTGATAATCTCTCGCTTACATCACAATACCCTTGAATTTATCTGCGCTGTCTGTTCATAATCATTATGTTGTTTTGGAATCATCTATCTGTCATCGAGCACATACCTTGTCACTGTGTCTTTCAGTTCATGTCTTTCATTTACAGAATAAAAACTTGTATAGTATCGAGATCTGACTGGTATTTCGGACCTTTACCTAATTCTGGGTCTTTCCGTATATTTATTTCCATGTGCACTTCTCATGTGAACGTTATTAAGTCTAACCGACATTCCAATGGTTTCAAGGCCCGGGGCGAACGTGGCAATCTAAATTTTGACATGCCAAGGCTACAGTATTAAGATTCGTGTGTCTTATTGCCTGATCGGTTTTCCTATCCGTACTAATCTAGGGATACGTAGGGAAACCATAGTCGTGAGCCATGGACTCGATCGCGAAACAATGTAGTAGATCCCAACTATCTAGATTGCAACCTCCGGAAAAGATCTTTCTAATGATTCCCTATAAGTCCTAGTGCGTGCATAGCTGGAATGAACGGTGTTCTGGAATCCCCCAAGGGGCCCACATGGCAATGAGATCGTACATTCCACGGCCTTGCGGTAAGCATCACAACAATGTTGCCCCGTGCCTCACCCTCGACACATGAGACAGAATAAACAAAATCTACGTACACTGTACGTCAAATTCAAAGTAAAAGTGATCAACCCTGTCAACAAACTACAAGTTTTACATGGTAAATCCACGAAGTGGAGTCGCACTGCATCCGGAAACGTCACATTCTTGACTTTCCCATACCACGGAATGCACATGAACCACTTTCCAATGCGAGTGCAGAACTTCGTTATTTTTTTTACTTGCCCCGCTTACTATGCCTTGAACTAGACAAGTTCCTGTTGCCTTTTCCATTCCACCGCTAGTTCCGCTGTTTTTAGCGCTCGGAGTCCCTGACATGTCCAATGCCGGGGCGGAAACCCATACGTCCTCTGTGGCGATGGCGTAGAACTCTATGATTTGACGGGGTCCACCGTTCATCGTGGCTCATGTCTCACACGATGTGTTGACGTTAAAAGGTTTTGGCAAATGAGAGTTCAGGCTGTTTCTGATGTATATTTTTTCATGCAATAACAAAACCCTTACCTCCTCCAATTTCCCGTTTTCTCTTCTATCAGATTCCTCTCCGCTTTCAGCCTTCTTTAATACAACCTTGTGCATATTTTGTTCGCTTTGAACTTTGCGGGACTGCTACTACCATTGCTTATCGTGGTAGATCTGATCTGGGCCATATACGTCGACTCTACTGGCTCATTCGCTGTGGAGGTTTATCCCGATCGTCCCGTACTCTATTTCGTCTAAACTACTACCGTCGATCCCACGTTGCAGACCTCGGGATTTGCAGATCTGCTTTTACATATTTCCCGGCTTGGTCCTGGGTGTCGACTCGATGTTTCTATCTTCAATTTTATCTCCCAGTTACCAGACTATCAGTGGAAGTGCATGTCGATACCCTTGGTTGATTAGTGGTGACGGAATGCCGGCCTTGAGGTCGCGGAGCAAGCGCTTTGCAAAGCGGACGCCAAGAGAGTTTTGCTCAGGGCACTTGACAATCGCCAATGCGGAGTCATCCAGTGAGCCTGAAGGAACTACGGAATTAGTGCAACATGAACATACAAAGGCTGCGGGTTCTTCGTCCGCCGCTAATACTACACCCGCGGAGATTCTACTGCAAATATACTCCCTGTTGACACCACGGGACTTTGACAATGCGCGACGAACTTGCTCGCAATGGATGAGAGTCAGCTTGAATAAAGAATTGCTGGGATCTATGTTAAAGCGAGCCGGTTGGTGGGATGCATGGCAGGAAGATAGTACGACGCAACGGATCTATCGCAATCCATCCAGCTATGAGAGCGAAGTGTGGCGAATGAGCAAGCGCTTTGCGACAGAGTGCTTACTATCCGGGCAAAGGACGAAGTTTGAGAAACCTGGGTTTGTGGCAACGGGGTCTGTCGATTTCTCTCAACTAGCGAGAAGCTTGCCAAGGATGAAGACTCGTGGAGCGACAGCATTCGAAGATCGAAATTCACATAGTACTTCAACGTTCAGTGTTAGCAGCTGTGGCAAGTATCTCTTGGCCACAGCTGGCTGCGTGGTATATGTATTTCGTCTCGTGTACAGGAAATCCGGATCTATGTCTTCGACAGAGCTGGCAGATTCCAATGTGGTACCAATAACCAGCATCTCCTGTCCATTTGAAGTTCTCTCGGCCACAATTGATACAACTACATCTCCGTTTGTGATTGCCGCATTATTACAAAATCGGGCTGGTATGGTTTTTGACTTGGATGTTTCAAATATCACTCATGATGTTGCAGCCACTGCTGGCTCAGTGGACGAGGCATCAGAATCCTTGTCATCCAAGCCTTCCAAACACAATCTATACTCAATGCCAACAACCACCCATTCAACCCCGCATTATTTCTACAACGTTTGCTCCGAAGATCACCCGCCAAGAACAATAGCCCTATGCCCAGGCCGTCGATGCATTGCATTCGGCTGCGCAGGAGGCATCGAAATCCATTGGGTAGACGAAACGAATACTGACCAACGTCGACATTTCCCCATGTCCCAACCATCCGAAATCCTCCACTTCCTCCCAAACTCACCCAAAGTCCCAACAGAAATGCGCCTCATCTCCTCACTCGCAGGGCCAGGCGTTCACGAGTGCGCCTGTCGCCAATCCCCCTTCCCAGACCATACCAAGAAATGTCAATTCAACTTCCTCGATGCAAGATCACGCAATCCACCCAACAATCCATCCCTCAGTCTTGTCCGCGCAACACATTGTCATCATTACCGTGCTATGCCTATAAATGATGGATACCATATTATATTCATAGAACCCCGCACTGGCCTATTATGCATCGGATCCGACGCCCCCATCGGTGGCCCAACAAGTTTAACCCGTGCGTTCGTCTGCGTCCCTCCGAATCGCAAAGGTACTACGACTAGACAGCCGGAAACTCGTGTCCCGACCGCATTTGCTGTAGCGTCAGATCTACGTTGGGGTCTCCGCGTCATAGCCGCATACCAAGACCGTATAATCCTCTACTCGATCCCGCTTGACGTCCTCAATATAGTTCGGAGAGAACGCGAACGCCAGTCAGATGGTGAAATGGGTGATGATCCAGCACGGGACTGGGGAGATTCAGAAGAGTTCCGCCGCCGTGAGAATCTTTTTCAAAATGCTAACGGGGACTGGGAGTTCTTACTTAACGCACGATACAAACCCGCTTCGATGGTTTGGCCATTTAAAGTCTACGGCAAGGAAATCGGTCACATGGATAATATCGTCGAACTCGCTCTCCAATCTTCGAACGGTGGCGCTCGTATCTGGGCGTTTGGGTCATCTGGTTCTGCTCGGATTTTTGACATCGATACGTTCACGTCCCAAGCTCATACTACACCCCCGATGAAGCTGGTCACTCTTGGCTCGGATGGGAGTATCATATCTGCTACTATATCCGAGCGGGGACTCGGCTCCGAACCCGTATCCGTGACCGTGGCGGAACCCGAGTCCGGCTCCCGGAAGCGCAAAGCGTCGGCGCTGAAAGATGGTTTTGTGGGGCGGTATGGGACTAGTCGATATGTGTCTTGTAGGACATTAGATGGGCTTCGACCTGTTAATGCTCTACAGATTCAGGAGGAGGATACATCTGTACGGAGGCCGTCGTTCGCGGCTTGTATTGTTGATTTTAAGATCCCTGAGCTTGGGATGAGAGGTGGGGGATGGAAGGAGAGTACGTCGGGTCGACCTTGACACATGTTTCTGTTAATGGAGTATAGGATGACTATCTATTCCGCAATTATGACGTCTGTGGTGCATGGATGGAGTTATTTGTATATACAGCGGGTATACTTCACGAACATAGTATGTACAATGTACCATTCTGAACGGATGAACTTTCCACCAACCTTCGTGCCCGTAGGCAGAGCCAAGAGTTCCAGCCAATACTTTTGGGTGGAATATACTCATTTCAAGGTTTACGATTTCCCGTGGATGAATTGTGGCGAGAAAGATTCAGGCAACAGAAGGTTATCGTGAAAGTCTATTGTAAATCATTCGTACAGATGCGTAAGTACAATCGTAAATCTCTATCTACAAGCCATCCCAAACCCTATTTTCCCCCACTCAAAGTCGGGCAGCATACCGAGCGCCATCATCGCCGTTCTCACCAGGAGTCTCAGAAGAAGAATTCGAAGTACGCGACACCGGGGGGCTAAAAATGAACCAAATTCCCGCAATTAACGACACACACTTGAAAAAGAGGCCGAAAAGAGGATTTTTTACCGCTCAATGTACGCAGGGATATCTGCAACCTTCATACTACCATCCAGAATGCCTGTAGAATTGATGTTAGTAGATGTACATGTGTAGTAGTAGTAGATGACTTACGGAAGACGGCAGTGAAAAGAGGGAACTTGTCTTCCAGACCCTTCTTCTTCAGGAACTTGTTGACCTCGATGGCGGTCAATGTACCCTGAAGACTTTGGCCGTTAAGCTCTGTCTTCTCAACCTCCTCGATCGACTGGTTGCGCTCGACACTGAGCTTGGCACAACGGAAGTTGCGGCCGCTGCTAGAACTGGTGATAAGATCGGCCACACCAGCACTCTCCTCGGTGAAGGTGCGCTGGTCAATGGTGGCACCAAAGAACATTTCACCGAAAAGAACCATCTCCTTCAAACCAACACGCATCACGGCGGACTTGGCGTTGTCACCCCAGCCCATACCGACAACCCAGCCGGCGGCAATAGCGACAATGTTCTTCAGAGCACCACTGATAGAAACACCGGCGACGTCATTTACGACGCGCACGTGGAAGTATGAACGGTGGAAAAGGGACTTGAGAACGCTGTGGTCGATAGGAGGGTAGTCCGAGGGCAGTGCCTGCAACTTGACCGTGGACATATTACCCGACACATCCTTGTGCTCAAACTCAACCAGGTTTGTTTGAGAGCCCGAAGGCGAAAGCTGTGGGGTGGGAGCCTTAGAGTCCATGTGCGGGGGGTCGTAGGCGACAGTGGTCTCGGACCACTTCTCCTGGGCAACCTCGTTGGCGATGTTGGCGCCGGAAAGAGCACCACAGTAGATACCGAGGGACTTGCCAATGGTCTCAGAGAAGAGGTGGACACCGTCCTCTGTGACATCGACACCCTTAATGCAGGAAATACCACGAGCGTAAGGCAGGATCTTGCCCTGAATTTGCTGGCAAGTCTTGTGGATAAACTGGTGGGGGGAGGTTGAAGACGAGGATGGTGCTGTCCTTGACGGCATCCTCAAGGGAAGGGTTTGCGTGGAGGTTGGCCGGCAACTGAATTCCTGCAAGGTACTTCACGTTCTCATGGGCGCGGTTAATCACCTCAGTAAGTTTTTGTGGCCCCGGGTTGGCAGGGTCATAGTGAGGCGAGGCCTTTGCAATCTCAACGTTCTCTTCGAACACCCACATCTCAACCTTCTCTTCGAAGACATCTGGGTTGCTAGCGGCATTTTCGGCGACAATCTTAGCGATGGCGGTACCCCTATGGAAAGGAAAGGATTAGTTTATTTTTCTTGAAGGAGCGGTAAGAAGGGTCAGTTACCAGTTACCGGAACCCACCACGGTCACCTTGTGTTTGCGCTGATAAGGAGTGAGAGAACCCATGTTGGAAAAAGAAGCCGATGAATGTGATCTGCACGGAGAAGAGCCGGGAGGCGCTGGCTTATAAAAGGATGCAGGGCTAGAGGACGGGGGCAATCGGGGAGGCTTGATAGGACTTTGGAGCCGAGTGGGTGGAGGCGACCGAGGCAAGACGGCCGTGGTACGCAGGCCAGGAAAGCAGATCCGATAACAACGGGTTGGGGAGGGCATCCAGAACAGGCTGACCGGGACCCAATTAAAACAAGTTAGACCGGGTATTCGTTCAAGTATACAACTTCTGATGTCACTGCCCCAGAGAACTCTTGTGAGGGTTTACCCGAAAGGTGGAGCGAATATTCGGAGACTGCGAGACCTGCAACAACGGGTCACGTCACAGCGAGCGCATTTTCGTCTGTTCCTGTGGTTTTCGGTGTGCTTTAGTCAAGAAGTGGATCTGGTACATCGAAGACGAGATGTGTCGTTGGTTGGTTTTCACAGGGACAAGGGGCGCGGGCGGTCAGAGTGGGGCGGCGGAAAACGAAAAAAAAATTGGTGCCGATCTCACATGCGGGACTCAGTTGTCTGCTCCACGTCACAAACCGGATCTTTCTCGTCCCTACACACGCGCAATGGCGAAGACGAAGACGACCGGAAGGACCGCCCCGAGGTCGACTCCTTTTGGAGATGATTTCCGAACAAGCAAGAAGGACAAGCGCCAGATCAAGCACGCGGGGCTGATGTCCAAAATCGCCAAGAATGCGACTAAGACCCCGAAAAAGCGTCGTGCCTCGAAGAAATTGGTCGCCAACCTCGAATCCCTCGCAGATGCCTTACCCGAAGCTGCAGAGGACTCTCACGATGCCGCGAGTCAGGTCAACGTGATCAAACAGAATACCCTACGTCACAAGCCTGGCGCTCTGAAGCGCAGGGAAAAGATGGAGAAAGTTGAACGGGATCGATTTGCGATGAACATGGCCCAGATGTCTGGTCTGCAGGCCCCAGCAGCGAGTGCTGGTGAAACAAACACAACTACAACTGCCGACCCAACGGCCAGTCGGTTCGCTGCGTTGCGAAACTTTATCTCGTCGACGATGGAGCAACAGCCGGTTTTCAAGACGAACAAATGAGAGGGAATCTCAACATCGGAATCTAAAATCAACCCCTCCAATCCCTCTACATTACTTGATGATACCCATTTCTCGTACTAGATACGACTTCCAACCCTGGACGACATCATGGCTTGACCATTCAACCATGCAGGTGCCTCAACAGACAACATTGCAATAGAAGTTCACATTCTCCTGCACCGATGATACCATGCAGCAAGATATGCATCTCTTGACTGATTCTGGATCTCAAAGACTTCAGTGCCTGATGAACTTGCTCTCAGGCACTCGGGGAACTCTTTACTGAGGAATCCTCTGAATAATAGTCTATCAATCTAAAAACAACTTTATACAAATATTCAACAAACTTTCATATATATCCACGTGGTCACTAGTAGACATGACAAACAACCTCACTATATTCACAGATGATAAAAAAACCATGTAGCCAACATGGAAATGATCCACCTAATTTCCCAACGGCCATTCTCGATGCCCTTCAGTGACTGAAGGGCCACTGTGCCTCTTGACTCTACACATGCCCGCATCATCCCAGTCCTCGCTGCCCACTCCTTTGCGAGCGATGAACAGCCCATTGGGATCCCACTTCTGCTTGATGCTGTACAAACGGGAATAGTTGTCACCCCAGAATGATTTTTGAAATCCTGGCTCATATGCATTTGCCTCGTTCAAATAGGCACCCATGTGGTCCGCTCCCTCGACAGACCGCAGGATGGGAATCTGCACTTCTGTCATATTCTTTATGATGGCCGTTTGCTCCGCTGGTGTTGCAGTGGCACTCCAGCTTCTGCCAAACAGTAAGTGTGTCACTGTTTTTCTCCACGCGGGATTCACAGCGCTGTCGATCTTCTCGCCGTTGGCAGCAACAGCCCCGCCAGCGACTACATGGCCCACAATTGTTGAGCCTGGGGCCCATCCAATACTCTTCCAGGCACTTGCTAGTCTAGAGGGGCCATCTTTAGACAGCAAAAGGTCCTTTGAATAAAGACGTGAGGCGAGCATAGAAATGCCTCCTGTGCTGTCATGAGGTGGGCCCCCCAAGAGGATGCTAAATACCGTGGAGTTGATGCTTGGCAAAGGAATTGCCATCTTCTGAGTTGTCACACCTGGTATTTTCTGCAATTTCGAAATGAGTGGCAGATATAAGTGATGAATTTCCGTGATGTTGGTCTTCTCTGGAAACATGAGGAGCGAGTACATGGTGGAGACGCTCATATTTGCACTCAATGGCAGATTCGGCAAGGTGAAGTAGTAACCTGAGCCTCCGGCAGCGTTGAGGGAGGGGATGGCGGCATGCCAATCCTCCCAAGCATCCCAGAATTGAGGATTGGTGGCGGAAGTTGTAAAGTTCAAATTATAGGCAATCACCGGAACATCGGGGAAGGTCCTGATCGTAACTCTGGTGACCACGCCAAAGGTACCTCCGCCACCACCACGCAAGGCCCAGAAGAGATCAGTGTTCTGGTACAAGTTGGCAATCACCAAGCTTCCCTGAAAATTTATATTAGCTCAACTCTTGGCTAGCCTGTCTGCAACTTCTATTGACCACTCACGTTCGCGACCACCAATTCAAACTCCAACGCATTGTCTGAGGCCAATCCTTTCCAGGCCCCAAAAGGCGAATGCCCTCCTCCCTGAATATATCCGCCAGCTGCACCGACACTGTGGCTTGACCCAGCAATAACAGTGCGATTGTGGCGCTCAACTGCGGCATACAATTCGGGCAGTTGTACCCCAGCCGCAAGATGGACCGCCGGGCCTTCACTAATGTTCTTTGGTGCTCCATTTGGGATAAAGTCATCCACCAACTTGATATCCTTCATGTTATGCGTGAGGACCTGTAAAGACTCCGGGGCTGTCGAACGCCCAAGAAAATCATGGCCCGTATTCTTTATGGCGAGTCGCAGGTTGTGGTCTTGGGCAAACCGAACAGCCTGTTGGATATCAGAAGCACTCTGTACCTTGGCCGAATACAAAGAGATACGTCCTTGTCCACATGTCATATTGGCCGTCTCAATGTAACATGATTGATTCTGCTGCGGCCAAGCCTCCCAATTCTCCCATTGAACTGCACCAGGCTGAGACGATCGCCAGACAGAGTCTGTCCAGAGATCCCTGACATTCTTGCATGCTGCAGCATTGAATTCTCCAGGAGAACAAACAGACGCCACGGGTCGTACTGCCACCAGCTTATTGCCCAAGGTGCCGTTCAAAGTCGACCACTGCTGCTGTGAGGGCCAACAATTATCACTAGGACGGCATCGGCAATGAGTGGATGGCTGTGCGCCAACGGTCACTGACAACAAAAGATAAACCAGTAGTGTCTTAATCATGATCAATATGTTCTACACCTACTATCCTGCGGGGGGCGCTTTTCAGCTTTATATGTGTGTATATCCATTTCCTACTTCTCCGGGGCAGTGCAATGCCAACGTGGTGACCCAGTGAATACGAATGACCCATCTTGGAAGGTGGTAGTAGCTCTGCAAATAACGAAAGGATTTGATGCTGCATGCGTTGCTAAGTGTAGATTCCCTCGTATCTGTCAACATATGACATCATGTCTTTGGCTGCCGAAAACGAGTTACCATATCGGGTTTAGTGTGGAATGGGCTCGCGAAAATGACCCAAAAGGTATTGATTTGTGTCAATAGGTCCAGGTTAGTGCCGGCATTGCAAGTAGTCACAAGCCATGGTTCACATCGTATTCTCCTGTGTACATATTTGGTGGAGCTAATTTGGTGCGTTATTCGGTCCTACGCGACATCCTTTCAAGGTTCTACGTCACAGTATGAGCAGAAGACTGAAAGTTCAGACTATGCTCTTGAGAGGCTCGACCTTTAAATTATTGAAGAACAGGGCTAAAAATTCATCTCTACAGACGTAAACTTAAAATATTTCCAGCCTCTTATCGCCAAGACTAAGTCATCTAGGACCAAATTGTCGAAGCTTGATTCCCGATCTTCCGAACATGGTCCGATGCAAAGCGGATGACTAATCCGATAAGATCACCTGCGGGGAAGCTCCCCAATTGGTTATCTGATCCAACTCTTGCTCACCACAAGCACGGCTTGATCCTTGTCCCTTTCCGATCCCAGTTTTTCAGACCCCGGAGTCTCCAGGCGATGCTGTGGCGGCCAGTTCAACGTCGGCTCCCTATTGCCCTGACGCATCGTGAGCTCATTCGATGTCGGCCAGGGCTGTTATCCGCCAGCCAAGCACGCCGATTATCCAGCGGCTCCAGCAAATTTCCCACATCCTCTCAGTTTAACCGCTCCGACTTTACGAACCAACCATACACAGGGAGCTACGAGCCCGGACTCCCAACTTCTGGGCCTCTTGGCTCAACTCCCGCCTTTGGTGCTCCGCGGATTACACCGAAAGTGCTGAAGCAGTATCTCGATCAGTATGTGGTGGGGCAAGATCGCGCAAAGAAGGTATTGAGTGTAGCAGTCTACAACCATTACCAGCGGGTACAAGAGCTAGCACGGCGAGAGGAAGAAGCAGAGGAGCTTTTGGCAAAGCGCCAGCGGAAGGAGGCAATTGAAACTCATCCTTTAGAAGGTATGTTGCTCGGGTTCTACTTTAATATGTAGTCGACGTTTTTAATCATGTGTATTACTCAGATGAGTACCCAGGCCAACCACGAACAGTCGGTCTGCCATCTACGCCCAAATCCCGCCAGGCTACACCCTTGGATCAAACCGAGCTTACTGATACATCCCCGCTGCAACTGGACAAGTCCAATATCTTACTATTAGGCCCTTCAGGTGTCGGCAAGACGCTGATGGCTAAAACGCTGGCCCGTGTCTTGTCAGTGCCTTTTAGTATCTCGGACTGTACACCCTTCACACAAGCTGGCTACATCGGCGAAGATGCCGAAACTTGTGTACACCGACTACTCGCTGCTGCGAACTATGACGTGGAGCAGGCGGAACGTGGAATTATCGTATTAGATGAGGTCGATAAGATTGCCGCTGCCAAAATCAGTCATGGAAAGGATGTTGGCGGCGAGGGAGTTCAGCAAGCACTGTTGAAGATCATCGAAGGCACTACGGTGCAAGTGCAGGCCAAACCCGAGAAGAACCCTCGCACTAACAGTCCTCCCAACTCTTACCCATCCAACAGTCCTTTAGGAAACACTCCATTCCAGCCACACAGCGGAACCCCCCTAACAAGGGCGAGGTCTTCAATGTTCGCACAGACAATATTCTTTTCATCTTCTCCGGAGCCTTCGTTGGTCTACACAAGTTGGTTATGGACCGAATTTCCCGCAGCTCGATGGGATTCGGGCAGCCCGTCCGTTCACATGACGTATCTGGTCCCTCGGATACATCGTCCACAGAACCTCTTCCAATCGTTCCTGGGTCTGAGGAAGAAGAGCTATACAAAAAGCACCTCCCTTTCTTCACTTCTGCATCCCCCGCATCATGCAGCGAGCCCACCTATTTCAACGCACTTGATCTTTTAACTCCAGCAGACCTGCAAAGCTACGGCTTCATCCCAGAGTTGATTGGCCGCATTCCCGTCACCGCCGCCCTATCAACACTAACCCAGCCCTTGCTTATGCGCATCCTCACCGAACCTCGGAATTCCTTGCAAGTCCAATACACCACCCTCTTCTCCCTCTCTGGAATCGAGTTGCGTTTCACCACTCCGGCTTTGCACACCATCGCATCCAATGCCTTCAAAATGGGCACTGGTGCCCGTGCATTGCGTACAGAAATGGAGACTATTCTCAGTGACGCAATGTTCGAAGTCCCAGGATCAAGTGTAAAATTCGTTCTTGTTACTGAGGCTGTTGCTAAGCGTGAAGAAAAGCCTGTGTATCTGGCTCGTGGCCAGGGCGGTAAATTCCATGCTATGATATCAGCCGAAGAAAGCGAATGGGAAGAGAAGACGAGACGGGAGAAGAAAGAGAAGAACAAGAAGAATGGTTCACAGATCGAATCTGGCGAGCATCCGTCAAGTTTCCAGGAATATCGCAACCGCGCAGTTGGGTAGCTGGTACTCTTTGAATATTTGTTCCTACTTTTTTATCTCCCCCTGGTTCGGCGATCATGACATGACATACCCGGTGCTTTTATTTGTCTTTTTTTTTTCCCTTTCATCCCCGAGGTTTATGGACATTCTTGATTTAGGATATGCTCATTTTTCACAAAATCGATTACGTGGGAAATTGTAAAATCCATCATATTCAACTTACACATCGACGCTGGTTTTCTCTTACTAGTATATAAGCAGAGGAAGGCAGGTTAAAGATAGCACTCAATACATAGTGAGATTGTGGGTTATCAACAATTGAAATGGACTCAACGTAAGTCCAACAAGGCAGAAGGGATATCAGGATCGACAAAGCAAAATGTTGTAGACAGGAAAAGAAAATATTATTGATACAGTGAAGCTGGATACGGACAATCGATTCAAAGAGAACAAGGTGCATCAGTACAGACATTCACTCATTGGTCGTGACATTCACCGGTAAGACTGTACAGGGCCGGCGTTGGGATTGGAGTCCTTGAGCTTTCGAAGCCTAGGATCCCTGCTTTCCTTACGAGGCTCACGGGGGTCCTGCGATTCCTGCGGGGTTTGAGGGGTCCGGGGAGTAGTAAGAGGGTTGGCTTCAGCAGAAATTTGTGGAGAATTGACAGTGCGCTGCAGGCCGTTTTGAAGCCTGTCGTGAAGGACGGCTTCATCGGTGTTGTATGCTTTGCAGAAACCCTTGAAACCGCCCAAGATAGTAAGATGTCCCCAAGCCGACCAGCGGAGCAAGAGGGTTTCGTTCCTTTGGTCGGAAATGACAGCCATTCTTCGGAAGCGGGTTGCATTCATTAGCATCCATCCGGCAAAAGCCTCGACAAGATGATCTGCGTTTCGTTCATCTTGTGTTAGGCCCTTAGGGATGTCTGGGTGTTCGACGCCGGTGCGCTGGCCATATCCCACAACGGGTAGACATAACACGTTGTTGTTGAGACTATCAAGGTGTTGGATGGATAGACTGTTCGGTTCGAAAAAGGGGAAATTAGGGTCCACCGAGTTCACCGTCTTGATACAGATTATGATGCTCAGAATGCTAGGTAAAGGGTGTTAGTGGTAAAGAAGCAAGGAACATAGCGAAATTGAGGACGTACTAAGGGTCATCATCCTTGTTCCGGAGCGGGTCGTCCAATCTCTTTTCTAATTTTGTCATCGCGTCTGGCCAAAGCACGAGTTTGGATGTTCCAGGGCTGATGCAGTGCTTGTGGTAGAACCAGCAGACAATCATGGCCGCTCGTTTCATATCCAAGAATAAATCCTCGGTAAGGAGAATCGCAGTACCGCTAGGGAAAAGACGCTGGATGTAAGGACTTTTGCTGAGTAGTCGATGATCTGGTGAATCCAAAGGTCTATTGAGACGGACGCTCCAAAAATTGAATTCATCTTTCCATTGAAAGGACCGAATTTTCGGCCGTAATCTATCGTACTCAAAGAACGATTCATGAAACTATGAATGAAGTCAGTTGCTTCCATATATACCTTGCTGGTGAATTCTTATTGTCACATACGATAACCACACCACGCTTGCAATTGGCTTGGAATCTTTCCCAACTCCTTGGGTCCCGGCTTGTCCAGCATCGAGCTTTATGCTGTTCAAGCCACAGCTCCATGAGTTGCAATTCATCGCTGGCATCTTTGTCTTCCACAGGGAAATGGAGATAAAACATGTCGGCAATACTGCCATTGTTAAGGGTGGCGAGGGTTTTGACCGTTACTTCAAGGTTCGTGCTAAAAAAGGTGAGCATTTGAGCGATTCCGATGGCAGTTGAGTTTGCCATATCCCTGTTAATGCCCCCCACTTTTCGCGATAGTACAAATGGCTCCTGGACATGTGGAGGGCTAGGAACTGAGATTGGCCCTCCATCGGCAAAAGGGCCGCTTGGCGTATCCAAGGGGGCCATTCCACCCTCATGCAGTGTTTCATCTAAAATTCGTGTATCTGTTCTGTTCGACTCCGTAAGTACCCAGGGGCGACGTTCCGGCTGAACAATTGATGAGCTGTGTAGCGGAGCCTGATTCATGTCAAACTTCGATGGGAAATTGACAGGTGCGTATGACTGCCCAGGTCTGCTAGATCTTGTGCTCAGAGTTGAGAAATCCAGCAAGGGACCCGTCACGGTAAGACAGATTGCCGCACCATCTGGCGTCGCAGAGCTGAAGTGCGTAAGATGACGGTAAAAAGATGACGAAGGGGAGTAGGCGATCCAGCTGAAGCCGCGAACGTTGGCTGGGTAATAGATGGCTACCTTTTTTTCCTTGCGAAGACGCTCGCCCATGAAAAACAATGCTTCGTTCGTGTCTTCGAACCCTTCCATCCAAGCATTGCACCATCTCAGAGGGACTTTTATCTAGTGAGATGTCAGTAAAGGAGAATTGTCAATGATACAGTACCACTCACATCACGGGAGAGTTCTCCGTACTCTTCCCATGTACACATGTCTTTGAACCACATCTCACGGGGGTCTCCATTGCGCAAAAGATCGTACTTAGCGGCAGCGCGGTGACCACATAGTCTCACAGGGCCAATGTACTTCTTGTCGACGCCAAAATAGACATGCGCCAAAACCTCATGGTCACCTTGATTGTAGAAGTAGCCATTCTTGACGAAGCAAACTGTGTCATCTGGGATTCCAAGTGGCATTTGGGCGATCTGGTCTTTCTCTTCCGCAGATATGACGGGTTGATTAGAAGGCCCTGGTGCTATGACTGGAGTCATCTCTTCATCGCTTTTAGAGAGGCCAGGTTGATTGAAAGATCTTGATGCAGTGACTGGAGGTGGCATTTGATCTCGATCTAAACTTGAAATAGAATTGCGACGAACAATCTCATGGTATGACTGACTGGATGTAGTGGTGACATTGGGAGATTTTACAGCCAGGTGGCGATCATTGAGTGATGTTGATGGCGATGTGCCTGATGACCGCAATTGTTCGTTTCTCCGGCCTGGATCTGAAGGCCTGTAGGAATCCATGTCACGTTCACCTGGCCTATAGCAGTCTCCACCTGGGCGAAATGAATCTAAAGGCCCTCGACGGCTAAGTGGATCTGGAGATCGTCTGCGGCTGGACAATTCTGGAGACCGCCGCCGAGAGCTAGACGCACCTGGAGATTCTCGGCGGCTATACACACTTGGTATTTTTCGGTGGCTCGCCTCTGTTGATCGTCGACGAATATTCCCTGCAGCTTCGATAGGGCGCTTCGAAAAGTCAGGCAGCCTTGGAGGATTAACTCGATCCGGAGACCTATCTCGTAAGGACAGCCTATCGGCTTTTGGCATAGTGGGCGGAGGTCGTATAGGTCGAATAGTAGTATCCGGAGCTTGGATATCTGAAGGTGTTTCTGCTTGGGTCGCTCCTGTAGATAGCAATGAGCTAGGTGGGTCTGTAGGAGCCAATGCTGTAGACTCGACCTCTGAGGCGTCCGAGGGCAAGGGATTATTCCCAGGCAGTTGGTTTCCAACGCCTGGCTTGTTCGTAATCGAAAGATGTCCGTAGTTCTCTCTGCTGGGAAAGTCGGATGGTTTCAATAGCTCCAATTGACTGATATCAGGCACCCTCTCTTGACCTGAACGCCGAGAATCACCACCCGGCCGTTTATGGCCTAGGCGTGCTGTTTGACCAGATTGGAATAGAGAAGACTTCACAGATGGTACTTGAGGCCTGGACTTTGAATTGCTTGTTATCAGAGCTGGTTTTGCTTGCTGTGACTTTCGACCTGTTCGATTGGGCGCCTGATACTCGGCTTGGTCGGCGGGTTGATTGCCTGCTCGCTGCTGGGGTACTACCTTTGGGGCTGTTCTGGCCGTTGCCCCTGATTCCTTGACTGCTTGCGCCCGCGTGCGTGTGACTGGAGCAGGCTGGGAAGCACCATATGCAGGCTTTATGGGGTTCTTCTGTAGCACCGGGTCTGGCACCGGTAGCTGCCCTGGAGAAACGGTTTCGGCGGAAACAAACAGAGATGAGACGTCTGATGAGATAGATAAGCGGCTTTCTCGCCTGTTTCTCACGTTATTGGCGGGCACAAGGGAAGATATGTTTGCTGGAACAGGCAATGGGATAAAATAGGAGTCGAAATCAGTGTTGAGCGATGCGTTATCGGCAATCAAATCTTTCCCAGATGATTCAAATTTGGCCTGAATTCTTTTTTGGTCCCTTTCCCATCTCTTCACATCAAATCGACGTTCTCTTTCGGCTTCAATGAGGGGCTTCTTTCTTGCCCAGTCCATCAATGTATCACTGGAATCGAATTGCTCAGCCGGCTCCCACGTCGCGTTCATCAGGTCATATCCAGCCCACTTGACTAAATATTTGGTAACACCCATGATGCGCTTCTCCTCAAGGATGGCTTCTACTTCGAATACCTCCTCCTCTGAATCTGACCCTTGATCCGAATCATCTCCATTATGTAGAGTTGAAGCACCAGAAGGCCTCTCAACTTGATTGTCGGGACTGATGCTCATCCTGTCGGACCTGAGTGACATCGTCACGAACTGATTTGATGCGCACAAGATGGATTTCAATGAAACCCAAAAAGTAGTTATGAAAGAAAAAAACACGTGAACAAGTGCATAACTTTCTTGCACTAAGGTGTTTTAAGGTCATCAACAGAGCCAGTGCGGAATGTTGTATGAAGATAAGGCCGTTTCCGGGAGTAGATGGATATTCAGAGGCACTTGATGCATTCTATGTTGACAGAATTGGGCATTTCAGGAGCAAGTTGGGTGCCCATGTCTGCAGGTTCAGCTTGTGTGAAAACAATCTATGTATAAATATCACAAATATTCAAAAGACTTGAAGAAACCCTTTGACGTTGCCGAGCGGCAAAACAACACCCACGTGACCTGAGCGTTAAGGAGACACTCCACCTAGAGACATCAACTCTCTCCCTATCGGCCTTCACTTACTACATCTTCCCGCTTTTTTTTCTCTTCTGTATTTCACCCCCCTTTTCTCCTATTCCTTCTTTATCCCTCAAAATGGCCAACGACGAATACGATGTAAGTACATCTGTCCCTTTGTTATTGTTTCCGTCGCTGACCGTCGCCCCAGTTTCTCTTCAAAGGTAACGTCGCCTCGTGCAGCTGCCTACCGAGCAGTGCTGCGCAACCTACTCCACTTCGTGCCCACCAACGGTCTTCCACCACAGGATCATAACTGACGGGAGTGTATAGTGGTGTTGATCGGAGATTCCGGTGTCGGTAAATCCAACCTGTTGAGTCGATTCACCCGCAACGAGTTCAACTTGGACTCCAAGTCAACGATCGGTGTGGAGTTTGCGACTCGCTCGATCCAGGTGGACTCGAAGACTATCAAGGCACAGATCTGGGATACTGCCGGTCAGGAGCGCTACCGTGCCATCACCTCTGCCTACTACCGCGGCGCTGTCGGTGCCCTTCTCGTCTACGATATCAGCAAGCACCAAACCTACGACAATGTCACCCGGTGGTTGAAGGAGCTCCGCGACCACGCCGACTCTAATATCGTGATTATGCTCGTTGGTAACAAGAGCGATTTGAGGCACCTGCGTGCGGTCCCCACCGAGGAGGCCAAGCAATTTGCTAGTGCGTCCACTATTCCCTGTCTTCAGGCACCTGCTATAAGAGAGTTTGATCATGATGCTGACCTCCCATAGGCGAGAACAACCTCTCTTTCATCGAAACCTCCGCCCTTGACGCCAGCAACGTTGAGCTCGCCTTCCAGAACATCCTCACAGGTACGCCCCCACTCAGCGCCAAATACCCCACCTGCAAAGCTAACTTGCCCCTCTCTAGAAATCTACCGTATTGTGTCTAGCAAGGCCCTCGACTCCGGTGAGGGCTCCTCGGCCGGGCTCCCTGGTGGCCGCCCCGTCATCGAGGTCACTCAGCAGGACCAAGAGCAGAAGCAGGGCTGCTGCTAAACGATCCGCGAGAACGCTCCCGACCGCAACGACTCTTTTACAATGTGATATTGGATTGGCTTGATCCGTGATGGGGTCTGTAATTTGAAACACGGAGGACGATACACAGGCAGGATCTGGTAGAGAGCACATGGGGAAGATGGGGATCGTAACCCGGACATATCTCCCAATAGTCGGACCTTTGTTTATTTTCTTTTCTACCCCGTTGCTTGTTTTTTTTTTTTTTCTGCGTGGTTTCCCCTTACGAAATTGATTTCTTTTCCACCGGACCTATTCTTCTTGAATTCACCTGCTCCGCGATCGGTGCAATGATCTTGGTTGGGCGTCACTGTGGCTATATGGGTTTGTACGAAGCCTTTTCCTACGAAATCAGTATATTAGTTCATTACTTTGTTTGCTGGCAGTCTACGTAATGTTTGGATACGGCAATTCATCTTGCGGTTAATTTGTGTTGAGTCCAGACGGGCTGCCACGACTCGGGCCCACTTGCAGATCCACAATATGAGGAATCATGCGTTTATGATAAGGATGTGGCGGTCATGGGCTCATATTAGTCCATTCTAGCCCAATTCGCAACGAGCATGTCCCAAATAGAGAGACATCTACAACCTTTAAGTAAAATTTGTATACTTTTAAATATTCTGTTGGTAAAACATGCAAGATACTTTTTGAATGAAAATTAACCAGTACAAGACTTTGCCTTGACGCCATAGCAGACCATGATATCGTCGCCATCAAATATACATGTAGTCGAAAAAAATCTCTAGAGTGGATCAAATGAATGAACGCTGAAACCCCACCCTGACCCTTATTTGAAAAGCTTTCTCGAATCCAGAGCATGCGGCTTCTGCGACGAGTTGTCGGTAAGACCAAGATCCGTCCGCTTGGCCACGCGATCGGTTTGCACGTCCCGGCGTGCGGTGTACCGACCAGCCTTGCCCATGCGAATCTCACGACGGACCTGGTTGGGGCTGACATACTCCTTGTTCTCGTAGATGACGGGGCCGCCGAAGCTACCCTCCAAAATAACAATGGGGGTCAGGACGAATCGGGGACCGATCTCGACCAAGGACACCTCAGGCATGCCATCTCCGCCCTTGGGAATAAGCTTAGCAGTCGGCTCGCCGTCCTTCTTGTCGCTACCCTCGGACTCGCGGATCTCGTAGACACGGATCCAGATCTTGCCATCAACACCAAAGATACCAATGACGCGGTCGACGAAGGGCTTCATGCCCTTAACACCACGCTTGGGAACACAGAAGACACCACGCAGCATCTCACGAACCAGCGCACGGTACTCAGTGCCCGCAACACCCATATCGGGACCTTGCTCGTCGAATGATCGGTCGAAGACCACGACTCCTCTGCCACCCTTAAGGCAATTGCCGGCGAATCCTGCGCCGAGCTCGGCCATAGTGTGCAAGTTGTTAAGGTGGAACTTGATGGTGGGGCCGTTAGGAGGGCGCGAAAGCCAGAGGTAGAGATCCTGGCCGTTCTTGCGGGCCTCGAGGAAAAAGATCATGTTGCATGAGTGGAGATCAGCGAGTGAGTTGAGCAAAAGGTTGTAGCCGGCAGTCTTCTTCTTGGTGTCGAGCTTAGTTTCCTTGTGAGTGTGAGGGAGGAGTGCGCAGAGATCAGTCATCAAGTGTCGGTGACTGCACGAGTAGCAAAATTGCGCTGGTCAGTAAAATGGATCTTGCTTCGAATTTAGTACTGTCTGACTCTTACCGATGTGTGACACCGCGAGATGTCAGAATGAGAACTCGGGTCTTGGGCATGAAGCCTTGAGCAAGCATCTTCTTGGCTGCGATGATGCGATCCTCCTCTTGCTGTTCATCCTCCTCTTCACTGTCGGTGGTATCGTCGGCATCGTTCAAAAGCTCCTGCAATCCAGCCTCCATCTCATTATCGGAGTCATCCTCAATGGACTGACGGGCCTTCTTCTTGTTGACTGCCTTGTAAACTGCTGCCATGGTGACTGTGATTAGTTGGGTGCGACTGAAATAGAACAAACGCTAAAAGCTTCGGAGAAAAGTTAGTGGCAGAATAATTTTTGTTGCACACCGCCCAATAATTTCGGGTCACGTGTAGATATATCATCTTGGCGCGAAGTGGATCTTCTATTTCTGCCATTTCCACATGAGAAATACTGTTGAAATCATTTCATTATATTATGCGAGCTTCAAATTCTTAAGTGTAAAGCTCAAGTACACGGCTCAATCCTGAAAACCCTTCCTGCGCCACCTTCATGCCGGCAATTCGATTTGCAAACTTTACCTTAGTACAAAGATCCCATTCTTTATCTTTGCAATTCAAGGCATACAACATTCCTGCGTTGAATGTGTCTCCAGCTCCGATTGGACTATGAATTGTTAGTCGATCGACTGCGTTTGGCATACCTATAGAATGACTCACTCCACTACTTGGAAGCCCGCCGAGGTATAAGCGTCCACATGGACGAATTCTCCAGTTCCTGGCTCAAAGGCGTCGGCCCCATCCTGGCCCCAAGTACAGCAAAGCAAGATTCTGCAGTATCAATCCATTAGCTCAAATTCCTAAATCTCTAAAAACTTCGGCTGTTGCAATCGGCTTATCTCACGCATTTTGTGCCTTGGTTGACTGGTCTCGCAAACATTCTTCCGCAGATACATATCCAAGGCCCTGTGCAAGAGATCAGCCCTCTACTGTAAGTATCAGAAGAGACAACCTACCTGTGCCCAGGTCTTTGAGTAAAAGACCACATCGGCCAACCCCGCAAGTTCTTGAAGACCTTCTCTGCCGGGCTTTTCCAATTCCACACTGATGCGAGCAGAGGGGTATTGCTTTCGGAGATATTGAATACAGCCAAAAGTGACCGCAGGTATGCGACCCTAAATGTATATCAGAATGTATTGTACTACGTGCAACAAACTGACATACCTCAAAATGAAACCAGGTTGCCCGAGGACCCAGTTCATCAGTGATTCGTATAAACTCTTCGAGTGTCATATCAGGAAGTTCATTGTAGTTCACGATAGTCCTGCTGCCCGTTGACTGACTTTTAATAATGTAGCATGATGCTGGCTCTTGGAACTGCTCTCGATAAATACTATGACGAAGCTGAACATGAGGCTCAAGTGCTGCTATAAGTTGTTGCGAGGCTACCGATGATTTAGCTGGCAAGATTGCAACAAGATTTAACGAAAGCTGTTGCCGAGATGTGGCTGTCAATTGTTGCAAGACCTCCAGGCTGTTTGCACAGTTCCCGCCTCTTCGGTGGGCAATATTTGATGCGCGCAGTTTCTCATCTTCTCCTGGATAATGTGATGTGCTAAAATTAGATCAATAATGAGTGTTCAGTTTTGTCCGCTGGTCCACTGCGCATACGGAAGGACATGACGCACCTGAGGATGGTATCAACATAATATGCACCTATTGCGACTAAAGACATGGAATATTCCTATAGGGCAATTTATGAGCACTCCAGCTTCTCACAGAACACAGAAAGTTACGGACGTGAATAGTTTGCTGGAGTCTACCTCAAGTTTGATTGGGTGGATGCGGGGCAGATTAGTCATGACTCATTGGTCTGCCGATCATATTTATTTCGTCTGATTCCAAGGTTGGTCAATATCGCGTTGCTCTTAGACCGTTCCATTGTCTGGTGCGTGTTTTGTCCTTCCCAAGGCGTCTTATTTCCTGTGGGTAAAATAAGAAAAATACAAAAACTACCTTAAAAGCCCGGTTCAGTATAGCAAACCTTGGAAACAGCATCATTGATCAATATTATATATATTTCTATACAGCCCATCAAAGCCATGCCGCATTCAGGAAACCAACCTGGTGACACATTCAGCTTTTATCTCTTGACAGACTACCCTTTGTAGCTTCTCAAAATGTTTGTCTTTCTTCAAAGCCTCTGGACCGCAATTAGCCCAACTGGACATGAGTGTTGTTGCAGATAGGGCACGGAAGGCCACGTGCATCTATGGATGCAGTCTATATCTAGCAAAAAGTTGCTTACATCTCCTGTATTGCTTTTGTCCAGAAGGAAATTGCCACATTGGAAGGGGATCTTTGATATATCATAATAGAACAGGGGTCCTGTGGAAGCAGTGCTTAGCAAACCATGAAGCAAATATTGTCTCTTTGATATATAATGCACACATGGAGTGTGGCATCGCATCTTCTAGTATCTAGTCTAGCAAACCAAGCTCTACAATTGAATTTTAGTATTTTCAGGCAATCTTTGGCTTTCATCAACAACCCTCCTGCGTAGGCGTTTCATTGCCAGAATCCAGAGACTGATCGTGCGAAAGGTACTGAACTTGTTCCAAGGTTCTATTTGGTGCCTGCCTTTCCAAGGTTACCAGATACCTATATAATGGGCCAGTGTTCACCCGTGTTCACTAATTCCAGCTTCCATACTTTCCCTCGCTAGTAGTTCTATCCAAGAACATTTTAAGACATACACATCATGGTCCAACGAGGCAAGGTTTTGGAGATTGAAGGGCCAACACCCAAATTTCTATATGCTATGCTCAAACAGCTCGATCTCAAGAATGTGAGTGACGTTTTCCCGGAGACATATGTTTTTCGCGATGGAATTTCTCACATATTGGACAGATTGATTGGAACCGTGTGGCTGCCGAGCAAGCAATATCCAATGGTCATGCCGCTCGCATGCGATTCTCTCGATTTCGCAACCAAATGGAAGGAAAAACTGGGGCTCAACGACCGGCCAGAAAGAGAAACACTAAGAAGGCCGACAATGTCAACAAAGGGGAAAAGTTAGATCCCAAAGCCATGGTATTCGAAATGCAAATACCGCCTCATCCTATCCCTGGGCCTAGCATGGAGAGCGGCGAGTCATTTCAATACATAAGCCCCGTTAAATTTGAAGAAGGAGACCAGAGGGTTTTCTTTTCTGACATGGGCGAACTATATCCGTGGTCCCAAGGAAGTCCATCCAGCATTCCAAATTACCCTACTCCCCAAATGAACCCATTCATGTCAAATGAAATGCAACGGGGAGTGTCATACCCTGGCATACCCTCGGGATTCCCTTCGGGCTTCCCCTCGATGCCATCAAATTCACAATGGTTCTATTCTCCATTTGGATTGCCACAGGACTCCACTATGCAAGACCTTCCAATTGGTCTGCCAGATTACAACTACAATCCAGTCGTCACCTGGGAGTCAACCGTCATGAATCAGCCTGAAATTCCACCAGTCAAGACTGAAGAAGATATTCAGTTAGTCGAGGTGAAGAAAGAACCAAATGTTCCTATCAAAGTTGGAATGCCGCAGGATATCTCATTACAAGAGCTTACCACCAGTCTGCCAAGTTTCGGCTACAATCCAGCCGCTTCTTGGGAGCTCACTACTGTAAACCAGTCTGAAACCGCACGAGCTGGAGTAGAGGTTGAAGGGGATGTTCGGTTAGTTCAGGTGAAGGCTGAACCAGATGTTCCTGTCAAAATTGAGACACATCTAATTGTGTAAAGCGGCATCTGAAATTATTGGACCTTGGTATGAATCGAAAATTGGAAGTGTCTATGTTTTTTTGTTTTTGCATTACTAAGTAAGGAATTCGTTGCTTTCATGATTGGTGAACAAGATTTCAAGCCTGGTCATGGGGTAGACTATAATGTAAATATAATAAAGTACTACATGTTCCATTACGATTGCTTAAGATTAGTTTAATAAGATACTGTAATAAATAGACAGCTTTGCTCCCTCAAGCTTTTCCTTTCTCCACCCACACACTGTTCTCTGCACCTTTTGCCCTACCTTAACCATGTCTTCCCGAGTTGCTAAGCCCAAGAAAACCGCCAAGAAAGACCACATGCTTGCATTCAAGCCCGAGAAGCCGTTCTCTGATGAAGACTGGCTGGCCGTCTTTCTCCAGTGCGTGATGATGACGGGTGTGAAGGTATGCACCCCGAGGACTTTCCGAGGTTCCTTAATAACTCTATTTAATATAAGGTCGACATCTCAAAGGTTGCAACCACGATGGGCGTCACCACTCAATACGCGAAGATGCAATTCCTGCGATTGCGCAAAAAGTTCGGGTTCACCCATCTTGTCGGCAGTAACCTTAGGGGAAAGGTAAGTCAATCTGAGCATAGCCCCATCATATTATGTGAATCTAATATTTACTTGAGGTACCCACTGAAGCCGAAGATAAAGACGAAGATGGGGAGGTAAAGATGAATGATGGTTCCTTTGACGGATTCACCGATGATTTCCCTAGCGAGGACGTTGTTTAAGTGTTACAGCTATTCCTTCGTACAAAGTATGTTATGCACTTCACATTTCCAACAATCTTGATGAATGCCATCTAATGCCTCTCATTAGTGATTTTACCAGGATGTGTGGTTGTCAAAGATTTGTCATTACAAGCTATGGGGGAGACGCGACTATGAACTTTAATGGATGGTACTGCGAGTTTCTGCCCTAGCATGATGTTGATGCTTTCAAGAAGTCTCTGTTAGTCTTGACATTAGTACTATGAGAGTTTAACAAACTATACCAGTTTTTTTTTTGGTTCATGTCTCTAGTAGCGGCTATAAGTGAAGTTTTGACAAGTGGTGGCACGATCTACATAGCAAGTTGCGCAAGGCTTGATCTAATGGACTTGCTTGCGATGAAGTGCTTAATTGAAAATTCCTTCCCTTACTTGCCTAAACCGATTTCTCATTTCTGCTCATCGCACCCCAGACCTTTTTAAACTTTCAACATCTCTCCTATTGTGTACACAACGGATAATTCCTCCAACATTACGCGACCCAACCGTTGAGATGTCTTCCCCTATGACAACTCCTTCAAAGAAAGCCACCCGGGCTAAGGCTTCGAGCTCTAAGCCCGCCACCCCCAAGACCCCACGCGATGCGGATTCATCCGACAACAGAATCCTCGCTAATGTGCTGAGATCCTTTGATCCTGAGGCAAAGAAGGTAAGCGCAACAAAGTGTCTCATGCCTACGTTTACTACACTGGTCTCTAATGTCAAATTACATCCAGATCGATCTGCATGAATTCGCGGCCCTCATGGGATACACAAATGTGCGATCCGCCGGCAATACCTTCAGTCGGCTGCGCAAGGCTCATGGTCTGAAGGTCGAAGGATACATGACTCGGGCCAAGGTAGGAATTTCCGTTCCTTCAGTTCTTCTGTTACGCAACTGACATTTCTTTCAGAACTCTACCAAGGTCACCAAGCCTGGAAATGGCACCAACACCAGTCTGGAAAACGCAATTGAGGCTGATGTCAGTGACGACAACCTTCCATTGTCTGACGATGATGACGTTCCTGACAACGAGTTGTCCAATGGAGAGACCTCTAATGCTCAGGATGAGCTGTAGGCTCTACAGCATTCTTTTGCTCGGTAAGTGAGTAAGCTAAAATCAATACCTCTGACTTATTGAAATTTTCTAATTCTTCTTGTTCCTCTTAAACAGGCCAGTTTCTTGAATCTACATTTCAAACATGGCACTTGAGTCCGGGGATTTCCAGTGACACCGCGGGGAACAGACAGGGGGCCACGAGGAACGTAATGTCTTGCGTGGCCCAAGCGAGTAACAGTGCTTAATTTTCTTTCAATTCTAACTTTTAACTTGCACATTGCATGCGTGCGGTGCCAGAATTGACGCGGGCTTTGTAATTAGTTCTTTTGATAGAAACTGATACAATGTCTCCATATCCTCTATCCAGGTAGCTTGGTTATAAATGAATATGCATGCAAAATGCTTTGATGACATCGAATAGACAGCATGTATGTTCATGGGTGAACTCTGAAGAAATAGATGACCATCTTGTCCAAGGGCCAGACAGGGCTTCAATGGTCACGTGCGGATGCTCGAGGTTTTCTATTCACCCTTCAGGGACCCCCTATATCCACTTCTCAATCATGCTCTTAATCAGTGAATCAGCTTCTTAGTACATAATGTATCAATCTGGGACAATAGATCGACGCAGGAAACATCTTAACTCGGGTTGATGACTGTAGACAGTATATCGATTACGAGTGATATTAGGTTGTTTGAGATTGGCCTGCGCCAAATGCTTGCATGGATATAAGGCATTGAAGAGTATAAAAGATAAAAAGTCCCGAGTTATAGCTGCTCAGAAAACAAGACAGCCTTAGCAGCCTCAAAGCCAAACCAAGCTGTCGATCTATTCAACAACCGAGAAAAAAAAAACAATTATATGAAATGAGGTAGAAGGGCCGCGCGTGATATGTAAAATGAAGCAGAACTACCAATTCATAACTGCCAAATTCCCAAAATTCATGCAATTCATATCATTCATATCAAGTCGAGGGTGGAGGACCCGATGTTGGTGGCGATGATCCCCATGGACCACTGACAAATTGCGGATCCGATGCCGAGATTCTTGATAGATGAGGGTCGGCACCAGGCCACTCGTTGTATTGACCGGCATTCTGCATATATTGATGCGGATATCCAACGCCGGGCATGTTGCCCCCGGGGTTACTTTGCTGCTGTTGAGGCATGTATTGATGGGGGCCGGGCTGAGCGAGAGAATTTTGGTAGAAATGGCCGAGAGGTTGGGTTTCTGGGGCCGGCGGGAATACCATAGAGTTGAATCCCGTCCCAGATCGAGAGCCTGCCATATTAGCACCGCTGTATTGCATGTGGGATGGAGCGGCTTGCTGGTGGAACGAGTTGTGATGAGATTGAGATCGTGACATCGAATGGCCTGTCTGTTGTGTGGACCGGTTCGAATTGTAATCACTTCCTGGATGCGAGTGTTCGGATGAGAGTGAAGACCGTGAGGTGAATTCTCCAGGTGACCAACCGCTTGTTTGTGGTGTTGGATATGAGCCAAGATATGGCCGGGATGGATTGGTGGAGCCAGGATTTGTGGAGACGGTGTAATGTGGAGCGTTTTGGTGAACAGGTTGTTGCTCCACCCGCCATTGAGGCTGAGGCGGGGCTTGATCAGCTCTGACACCTGGAATTTGGCCCTCTGGGATAGCTACCGAGGAAGGATAAGCTTCCATGTGGTGTGATGGCTGAGAGCCCCCCATGACCAAGTTTTGATAGGGATCTTGTTGCTGTTGGAGGTTGTACCCGGCCAGTGGATTGGAATTGTGGCCCCAGGAGTTGCCCATAAATGGCTGTTGGCCCACAGCGTGATTGGCAAGCGAATTACCGGGGTAATATGAAGATGAGTCGATGTTCATATTTCCGGAAGCTCCATGATGATGCAGTCCCTAGGTCCCCAGTCAAATAACGCCAATGGCACATTGGAATAGACCGTGGCATACCGAATTATACCCGATTTCGGTTAATGAAGCATGTTGACCGTATGTATGGTCAAGGTGCTGGCCAGTCTGGTCTTGGTACCATCCTGCTTTTCCTGGATAACCGAGGGACGTGGCCGCAGGCTGTCCATTGAGCTGGGCATCTAGGGAGCTCTAACCCGCCATCAGTGTCACTCTTGCAATGAATGTGCAGACATAATGAGCGCGATTCCCTACGGAGGTCCTCGCACCGGCTGCGGCAGCTTCAATTCTTTCCGCCAATGTATTTGCCAATCCTGTCACTTGGGGGCTGTTTGTTGATGGTCGCGAGGGTGGTGCTTGTGAGGGGCCGGTACCGATCGACGTGGGCGTTGTTGACGGCGTAAGAACGACAGGCTCGGTGGGAATTTCCCATTGTGATTTACCGGTCGCTCTTTGGACGTAATACCACTTGCGCTGGACCCCTTCCCATTGAGGGAGCCTTGGACGCGTGGACCGTCAGTATTCGGGCCAAGGACACATGGGTCGGAGCGAACCTACCATCCCTCGGGCATTCGGGGAGGTGGTGACGACGGACCAGCCGTGTCTGCCGGCGCATCTTGCGGCATTCTGCTCACTGCGAAGATAGATTTCAGGTTACAGAGGATGTAGAAAACATCGCAGGTGAAGGAAATGGCGATGTTCCAGGTGCGTTAAGACGATCATGTGGGGCCACTGGGCTTGGCAAGGCGATCACGAGTATATCACGAGAAGATACGTTATCTCTGGAGAAGTCAAGATAGTGCTCATAATAAATATTGTTACATTGCATTGGCTACCATTCCTATTAGGTGTATAGTTCATGCATATAAGAAAAGGATGAGATCCGAAATCACCCCAGAAGCAAAGACACCAACCCTCTACCTGAAATCTGATTCCCATCCAAATGTATACGCCAGATAGGAAACCTCAGTTTTAAAGACAATAAGGAAAAAATACTATAGCAATATCACCAAGCATGACCATCTTCGGATTCGAAATCAGCACCGGAGTCCCAGTCCTCATCGCCGCTGATTTCAGGATCGAGGAAATCTTTCTCGTTGTACTGGTTTTCATTAGGTCGTTGATTGTCAATGCGAATCGTGAAATGTTCGCACATTCCCTGGACATTATCCTTATCGGCAGATTGGGTGTCAGTATCAGAATGAGAGGAGCTGACCTCGTCTAAGTCGGTATCTTCAGGGATCTTTTGCTGCGCTATGCGGCTGCTGTGCCGCTTGGGGGTAAGCGATTCACTGTCCGCAGTGCCTGGACGGGCCGAGGCTTCTGGAGTGGGAGCACGTTGAACAGGAGCCAATGGTCGTTTTCGCAGAGAACGAAAGTCTGGGTTTGGCGGAGGGCTACGCCGCAAGAATACCCTCTTGAAGCGGTCATCCCATTTCTTTCGAAACTGAGCACGGTCCCGCCATCCAATTGGGAGAATGGCACTGATATCTACTCGCCGCAAGTCCTTCAATTTGGGTGCAGACTCCACAAGGGACATGAAGAACATCTCAGCCAGATCCAACTTCCAGTGTCGAAGCTGATACAGCTCAATCTCTTGAATAGTCTCGGGCCAGGTTGGATGTTGATCCCGAAAGATAAGCTGCTGAAAATGGGGGTCGAGATCATGGTAGCTTGAAACGTCATACATCGAAATATCTACCTTGAATCTCTCCAATCGAGGGCAACAAATGCCTAGATGGGGCATAAACTCCAGATTCATGTGGCGATTGTGGTTTAGAGTCAGATCAAGAAGCTGTCCTCCGTGGACTTTAAGTAGTTCAGTGACATTGCTGGCCAACAGTCGATCGCAGTTGGAGATTGTCAGTGAGCGAAGCGTTGGTGGCAGTTGCTCTAAAATGCTACCCGCCAAAATGCTGCACTCGTAAAATTCCAGACGCTCTATTTCGGGCAAAGCCTTGAGAGTGGTGGCAAGAGCGGTTTCCTTGGCAGCAGTGTCCTCTCGGTCATGATCAAGGAGATGGACCAGCCGGATGTCTTTGACTCCTTGAAACGAGGCACCTGTGTGTTTTTCTAGCATAAGAGGAAGCAACGATGCTGTGTCAAGAAAGCGTCCGTTCCACTCCCAACTGCGAAGTTTGATACCGCTTTGGTCAATGGTCGAAAAAAGAGGTTGCGAGTAGCTCCACTTCGCCAGGGTAAGAGCCACTCGTGGTAGCCCCAACACAACATCCTCCGGATGGTACAGGCGTAGGGTGTGAAGTCGAGGGGTTTTTTGTAGCAATTGGAGCAGATCAAAGTAACCGAGGGTCGGGCCACTTTTCAAAGTAAGAACTGTTTCAGCGTCGATGTAAAGCTCTCTGATTTTCCCTGCGTAGTTTATAAATTGAGAGTCCGGTGGCATTGAAAGAAGGTTCAGGAGACCATGCCCGTCATATGCGGAAAATACTGGAGGCCGGTAATAGAGAGCTGCAAGAGCTGCCTCCGAAAATCCACGGCACAAAGCCGCGATACCGAGTAGATTGTGGGCAGACTTCGTCTCCGGTGTTTTGCCAGGAGTTTTTTTGGCGGCCTGGTCCTTAGGGTCGTCAAGGGGGTAGAAAGCTAGGAGGAAAATTTCAATAAGTATATGGTATGGCAGCGTTTGCCATGGAGGGATCACGCCAGATCCCAAGAAGAACGGTTCTTCTGGCTGGGCTTTCGATCGCTTTTTCAACGGCTGCCCCAATGCCTTCAATTTTGGCCGCGGTCTCTTGTTTGGGGTAGACCGGGAGGTTGCTGCACGTCGAGTGCGCTTCGGGGCATGGGGAATAGTCGGGGAAGCGCCAGAAACCTGTTCGGCAGCTGGAAGCCCAGTGACAGTTGCTGTATCGTTCAACTCATCATCATCCGACAGCTCTCCCAGACTTTCATCAGTGGACTTCTCTCGATATGCTCCGCGGGTTTTCGGGGTGTTTCGAGGGCGCAAAGAAAGTGAGCCACGTCGGGGGACATCTTGGTCCAACTCATCCGAAGTGGTCTCCTCATGATATGATGAAACCTGGGTTCGGCTCCGGCGGAAGGGCCGAGACGAGCGAGCGGGTGCCATGGTGGGCTAAAGCAGGGCTAGATCAAACAATGATGGCCCTGCATGTCCCAAGCGGTCGTGGCCAACTTGGCATAAAGTAGGCGTAGTCAGGGAGATGGAAGAAGTAGGAAGGAGGTTGTAACGCCATCTTCATTCGATGCGACGGCAGGAGCGATCGACGTTATCGATAAGCAGACCAAATCCGCTATACCGAATATGGATTAGTGTGACATGTGACACAGTCTTCTTGTACTCGAAATTTGTGCTGTTCAAGTCAATTCTTCAGCAAGACACATGTACAAAGTACCTATACAGGTGCATGTTTTGCTCATGGCTGCTTCCGCTAGCTCATTTGTCATGTCATTATCACTTCGAAGCCATATGTTGAGGGACCATCACACTTTCACTCCCATTGTTTGAGGGCGGGAGTATATTGTGCAATAAAGCCGCAAATTCAGCGTACAAGAACAATCAAAGCATCCCTGAGCTTGAACAGTCAACTTTAGAAGCGACTTTATAAACACGGAGTTAAATCATCTCCATTTAAAAGACGCTAGTGCAGCATGTGACCCTGTGAGGCACCAACCCCCGCCCTAAGGCTCCGGCGCTATACCAAATTAAGATGCACTAGATGCGCCCAAAATAGAATTCAGCTTGAGCTTGAAAGCGCTTCCAGCCACCTCGAGGGGTTTCCTCGTGGGAGGTTATTGCATCCGTTCTCTGCTCTGTGGATGGGATTACTGCCTGCCATATATTTTCATAACTCTTTGCATCAGGTCACGAGAAGCAAATGATCGATGCGACCCGTCTGGAGACCCCATAATCGCTGGCCTCCACTTATTGGTTTCATTTGGCCCGCACTTGAGTTGGGGGCTTGGATGATAAGGCTGGCTCCCCGTCCAACTCCATGGAAAATACTATCCCCGTCATGATGGATTCAACAGATCGCCCAACCCGGAGTGAAATCGGGGCATCGCCTATGGTTGTTCAGCAGTATGCGCGATACCCGCAGACGCTAGAGTCCTCGCTCCGCAGTGCCTCATCATTAGGGAGTGCGCGTAGCCAGGCGGAAGCCCACAAATCACCTTCTTTGCATCGCAAGGGAACCCCCCGAAGTGTACAGTCTTCTCCTAGGGGGATGAGGTCTGCTATTCCTGCATCGGCTGCGCGCTCAGGGCCATCAATGTCACCGCCTGTGTTTGATGCCCTGCGTCATGCGCCGATGAAAGATGCAACCGACCAAGCAGAGTCCAGAGTCTTACCGCCGCGTGATATAACTGACGACAATATTGATGACGCATATGTAATGTTTATCTTTTACTGCAACCCCAATGTCCCCTCTTCCGTCGACAGTTCCGAGCTTCGAAAGACATTTCGCTGTCCTCCGCGCAGCGATGGCAAGAGCTTTAGCGTTTTCAAGTTATACGAGTTGATTCGAAAATTGGACAACAAGGAGCTTAAAACATGGATCCAGCTAGCAATTGAGCTAGGCGTCGAACCCCCGTCAATGGAAAAGAAACAAAGTACACAGAAAGTCCAACAGTATGCCGTTCGACTTAAGGTGGGCTGATATTATAAGTTTTGCATGTTTTTCGACTGACCGACTGCAGCGTTGGATGCGTGCCATGCACGTCGATTCATTCTTTGAGTATTGTCTGGGGCATCCTCATGCATACTACACCCAACTACCGCCCTCCGGTCCATTCGTGAGTGAATCTCGTGATGGGGTGCCATTGGAGGAGGATCTGGCTCTTCGAGCTCTTGTTCCTCAGTGGAAGCCTAAGAGGGGCAGGAAAAGAGCCGACGAAAGGGACCTTGACGAGGAGAAGTCGGCCAAACGACCTTCATTGGATACTTCGGTAGGAGGCTTACCGCCAGGTGGCTTTCAAAACCACTCTGTTGTCTTTCCTCATAGCGCTATACCTTTTAGTGCTTTCCCCGAAGATGATCCGTGGATGACAGCAAACTCTGCGTTTACACAGCCTGGCGCATCAGAACAACAGGGTCAGGATTTACGTTGGCGGCTTCCAGAACGAGAGACATCCCCGGCAGGCTATCCTCAGTCCGCAATACTTCCACGAGGCCACCAGCCAGATATCATCATGTCGGCCGAGCCGCGCTCCGCTGTGACACCATCGTCCGGAGAAAAAACTCGCGCCAAGCGCAAACATGGCCCTGCAGTTTCGTCCGCCTGGCCAACTAGTAATAACTCATCCAATGGAAAAAGTCGAGGCAGACCTCCCAATAAACCGTCATCTGGATCTTTTACAACATTTCAACTCCAACCGAGCAGAGAGTCCTCACAAATTCCACCAGCTTCCGTTCCCCAATCGTCCCCACTTGTTGTGGATCAAAATGGCACGCCAAGCACCGCGCCAACATCATCCTATAATCAATCACCAACGCCCGCAACTCAAGGCAGGCCAGGGAAACTTCAACTGCAGGTTCCGCAGCACCTGGGGGCTCCGGTACGACTTGCAACGCCCCCAACATTATTAGTCAATGGCGTCAGCGGAGGAGTCATTTCTCAGCCTACAGAATCTCATGGCGAGCCTCAAGTTCATCCTCAAGCTCATGCTCCAGCACGTCCCCAAGTCCACCCTCAAATACACCCCCAGGCTCATTCCCAAATAAACGCCCAACCTCAGCTTCAGCCTCAAGCGCATTCTCAAGCACATCCTCAAGCTCATCCCCATATTCATCCCCACGCGTCTTACCATGCTGACCACAGGGGTGCACTCGGCGAACCTGGTCCTGCTGTGGATCAAGGAGTCGCAGACAACGCTCCAAAAATACCTTTCGACGAAATCATTCGCGCTCTCTCAAGTGAGCTGCTAGCAGCAAGAGTTATGAGACCCACGCCACTAAGTCCTGAGGAGGCCAACACACTCGCTGCCATGATGGTATTCAACTCATCCGCCCAGTACTCAAAGCTACCGATTGAGCTACATTCCTACCTTCTAGCCTTTAATCTCGGCGTGGGGCACTATTTCGGCTTTTCAGCACCCCGGCAGGTACCCATGGTTGTTCATGTCGAGCACCCGACCCCGGATGCCAGTGATCAGACATCGGGCCCAAAGGAGCCTCGATACAGTGTCTCGTTTGATTATAATCCTACTGGTCACTTTTCAACCTACACGGCTATTGGAAATATCAATCCTGCGATTGCTTTTGTCGGACCAGCACCACAACCGCCAGCTCCACCTCCCGATCTTCAAAGAAAGCTCTCGGAGAATGACGATCTATCGAACATTGACATGGAGGATGATGATGATGAACATCCCGTCTCCGATGCCACCTGGAAGCAACGATTCATGAAACTTCGATCGCAAATGCAGAAGAAGGATCGCGCCCTGTCGCAATACAAGCGCAAAATCGTTGAATCAGTCATGGCCGATATATGATCATTGTCCTTCATCGTTGATAATATACCCCTGTTAGTTACCAGTGCTCCTGCCTTAGGTTTTGAGACGATACCCCACATTAGTACGCTATTAGTTTTTCTGGGCACATAGGAACTCAATCCTCATATTGAATCGTTTCGAACTCGATGTTTCCGCCTGGGCACGTTATCGATACAAAGAAAGCTATCAATTGACATACATCCATATAACCCTAAAAGAAACACTGAATGTTCTCACAAAGTGACTAGCTCAATTAGTCCCCAGTGCAAGGACTCGAGAGCATACTGGTTCCAGCAGCCCATATACTGTCTAGACGCCATTTTCAAATCCGTTAAAAGGTGCTCTGCAATCTAGCAATACTTTTCTCATTCATAACACGTCTACTGGTCCTTTGGAGGACGAAAGACTGAGACTTACCTGATGATGACACGGATACTAGCTTTACCCATTACAAATATTGCTTACTATACCGCGTTTTTAATTAAGATAGTGTAATTCTCACATTGGAAGGTTTGAAACGACTCTTAATTTGAAGTTAGTAGACTCATGGTTGGCGCGGAGCAAGCCATGTAAAATGGGCGTGTGAAAAACTGGGGTCTTGCACCGTAATCATAACCTGCTTCTTAATGCCCCTGATAGTGTTTGGATCAGCGAGACGGATTAGTGGGTACTCTCCTCCGCGCCCTTCGGCCTCCAGAGCCAAGTATCCTGGGGCATAAAGCTCAACATCACTTGCCCACTGCTCTCGATCACATAGAAACATTGTGTTTGGAAGTTTGTTAGCTTCCTTGGCTTGACAGAGAATATCGACGATCGGTAGGTCCATGTCAAGTCTGATATCATGCGTTAGTTTGTGGAGCTGAATTGGTAGGCTAAGGAATACTCACGGCTGATTCTGGTGTCTATACCCACCATCAACACACCTGATATCTTCTGGCCTTCCCCGGGATCCGCAATGGTGAGCGCGCAAGTTTGGCATTTTCATGTTGAATGGACGTATTTCAACAGATTCTTGCACAGTCCCATTGATTTCATACTCGACGAATGTCAAGCGCCCGGTTTGCAGACCTAGTTCATCAACCAACATGTATGTGCCTAAACAACCGAGATAAATCACTGTGCCAGTATGCGTGAGATAGATAGACAGGAAGTTTGCGGTTTCAAGATCCGACCAGGGCATAAAATCCTCTACTGAAGGATCATTAGTGGTTGCTGGATTGAGGATAGCCTCCGATGGGATATGACTATCGATACAGTGCCCAGCCTCGATATCATAGTCGTACAACAAGATCGCAAATTTCACCAATCGCGCTCGATTTACAGGGTGGTTCTCATCGACAGGGGCAATACAAATCAGGCCGCTGGTATTGTCTGGCTGGAGAGTATCGTAGATACGTTCTAATGCTTCGGCTGGGTATCGAAGACCTTCAATTTGTTCACCCCTGGATCTTGACCCCTCCGTGCCTGGAAGACCCACAGGTGCACGCGATTGGTACGACTGAATGAGGCCCAAAAATTATTAGTGCAATGGACTTCGGAGATTGGACGGATTTGAGCGAGTTAGATTCACATCACGAAATTCCTGTGTGGCTGAAGCCCACTTTTCCACCAGTTGTCGACGGTGCTTTAGCTCATATTCCGCATCGGAGGAAGCGCCTGCATTTGCTGCAGAAACCCAATTCTCCTGGATTCATATTAGCATAGAACTCCAAGACTTGCTTTTTGAAATTTTGAAATTTATAACATACCTTCACAAAAAGTAGCCAACCCTTCACTTCCTCCTTGATCTCGTCGTCAGATAAATCTGGTTCTGGGTGTGGTTGGATGCAAGTGGGGATTCCCCCTGACCAGTGCTGAACCGATCTCGGCATGGCTAATGTGTGATCAAGTTCGTTAAGGGTCCAAAGGGTTGTAGGGGTCCAAGGAATAAATGAATCAATTAAATAAACGGTGGAAATGGCGCTGGAAAATGCCGAAAGAAAACCTTGGCCAACCATGTACTAGTGAAAGCTTTCGTAGCGGGGCGCCTAACTTGGTTGGGACGCTAAAGCCTAGAGCTAAAGTTTCCTAGGAGCAAGCGGCAGGCAGCAAGAGCGATAGTTCGTTAAAAATTAAGCAAGAATCTGAATATTACACTAAATTGGATTTACGAACTATTCAAATGTGTTTTCGGAATATTCCTAGATATTGTAGAGCCAAAAATAGACGATTGGATTTCCCGCAACTATAAAGAGACGGTATCGCGGATACAAGACACGACGGATTGAATACCTCAGAATAGTAATGCCACTAAATTTGGCCCCACTATACATTTGCCTCCCAGCTAGAGACCGAACAACAGGACCGACCGCTAAACTAATAACGCCAGCTTACGTTGAGAGGACAACGGTCAAATGTACTAGGTGAATGACTACATTTGGATGGGGCTAGCGTGATGCATTTTATTGAGGTGGGCTATTGACTTGGCTGCTCCCGCACTTTGCTTACGTCGTGCATAGTGAGTGGATCAGGCTACTCAGGTGAAGCTCAGTGAGCAAAGAGCGACAAGGGGTGAGCACTCAAACGGAACGGGAAATCAACATTTGCCAGACATTATTTGGTATATATGCATAAAGATACGCATAGAAGCCTGAATGTTCAAGCCGCGAAATATTAGCCTAGAGACTTTCAGGAAGTATGTGTTTGCTCACAAGGAACGTGAAAAGGAGGCTTTGAATGTGTAATTTAGTCATTGACTGTATATCATAGTAAAGGGCTTTGCGTGGTGGAGCTGGAGCTTGACGCGAATAAGTTTGAGTGCTGACCACTGCCTAGTAGGTAGAGCGCGACGTGTACTTTGGGATAGTAAGGAAACATTAGGGATTTTCACTTCATGTAAATATTGGAATAGGTGAAGTGAAAGTTCCTTTTCCCTGCTGAACTATAAAAGCACTTTTCTCGTCCTGATTCTTTCTTTCCTTCTTCCATCCCCCAGCTCGCTCAACCTTTGCTCTACATGAGCATCTTTCAGACTTACACACCTTTCAGATTTACCTCAGCATTCAAATCTTTCATTTCTATCGTGCTTAAATCGCACCGGTTGCAACCAACATGCCTATCCAATGGGACCGCGAGGCGGATGCCAAGGTATTTTATTCATTCATCTTACTACAGACCCAAAGAAATTCGTTTGCTCACTTTTCTACCAGCTCATTAACGCGTTAGCCACGACTGGCTCACCCGACTTCGAAGCCGTCGCCAAGGCGATGGGAGAAGGTATGCTACCTTAACGTTACATTACTTCTCCATATTAACAAATTTACAGGAGTGACAGTCTCAGCTATCAAACACCGCCTGGTTCGAATCCGAGAAGCAGCCGGGATCCCATCCGCTCGCGAAGCTAAGAAGAGCAAAGCCAGTACCTCTGCGAAAGTGAAGTCCTCTGATGACCGTCCTTCAGCCAAGTCCACTTCCACCGCCACCAACAGCAAAAGCCGCAGTATGAGGAACCCTGCTTCTACCGTTCCTGTTCACGCAGGAAAAGGTATGAAAGCCAGCAATGATACATCATCTGTGTCTTCTGCTGCCCGTTCTTGGGGCGGAAAGACTATCTTAAAGTCTGTTACACCTACGGTTGAGGATTATGGTGAAATCAAGAAAGATGAAGAGGACGAAGATTTGTTTTATTTTTGAGTGGATGATGGCTGCTCATGCACGGGGATATATTATTGTTATTTTCGTGCTGCAGACTGCCAGAGGCGTGTGTGTTTGATCTTTTTTATTTATTTATCATGTTATTTTCGAGTTCTCCTTGTGGATTGTCCGGTAATCTACAAACACTTTTTTTTGTTGACTCACGTGCTCTTGTTATGGTTTTCCCAGTTATCTACGGTCACAGTTCATTTATTATTCCCGAGCTTCTGTTATAGAATAGATTACTCGGTTACATGCAGTTTCTTTATACTCGGTTACTTTTGAGCATTCGTGATGGATTGCTCGGTTATGTGCAGTCGCTTTTTACTTTGCTACTTTCGAGCTTTTAATATGGATTATTCGATCATGTGCAGCCACTTTTTACTTCGTTTCCTTCGAGCTTATGGTACAATTTGCTCGGTCATGTGCAGTCATTGTTTACTTTATTACTTTCGAGCTTTTATCTTGGATTGCTCGGTTATTTGCAGTCAAGAAATATCTTGTTATTCTCGAGCATTTATTATAGATTATTTGGTTGTCTGCAGTCGCTTTTTGAAATACCGAGAAAGCAAGGCCGCCACCGAATTGTAAGCAGGAAGCCAAAAAGGGATACATTGAGGAGGCAGGCGAAAGGCTTGGTGATCAATATGCGGAAATTGTTACAGAGCAGTCGAAGTGCAATGGCCGTTACAGAAGCTAGAATATTTGAGGACTCTTTTCATCAACTATGGATATCATTCTGAAAGCCACCCCGGAGATAATCACAGGATAATGAAGATACATGATAAGAAAGACATAACCTCAAAACATGAAAGGGTGCGGTGCGTTCAAACAAGGCCTGCCACCCAATACCCTGTACAGTCCTTCCATATTTGCATTCTCAAACCCCAGAGACAGCCAGCAGCCCGCCTTTCTCTATTGATAGCATTGCTTGATTGAGGCTGCTAGCGTAGTGGCCTAGACAAGGTCGGAGTCGGTATCAGGGTCCTCGCGGGCAGATCGGTCGGCGTCTGAGCTGGGATCGTTGTTCTGAGGTGACTTTTGAAGCAGATCCTTCGGCGAGTCGTGAAGCCCGAAGATATCTGCCCTGGACTTGGTCATTCGCGCAGGCTTCTTGGGTGGGTTGTGCTCCTCGGTGGTGAGAGGGCGCTTGCGGGGTCCCTTTGAGCTGCCCGGAGGGGTCGACTCAGCCTCGCCTGCACTCGTTTCGTCAGGAACGGCGAAGCTCTTGATGGCCCTGGCCTTCATTGACTTGATCCTGGCAATTTGCTCTCTGATCGCACGAGCACTAGGGCTTCCACTCTCCTGGGCTATGTTTTATCTTGTAAGTGAGGAAATCTCGGAGGACAGAAATATCAGCTTTTAGGAGTGATGATGAACTTACGCCACGCATCAGAAATCAACTGGGCATCAACCTTGATGCTATGGGTCTCAATAAGCTTGGCCAGCAGCTAGAGTGAACTTCGTGTCAGTAAAACTTGTCATAAGTACTGGAAATGCTGGTTTGTAAATGTTTTGGAATATTGGCCAAGTCAAAGGATATCAGATAATCATCAGGAATGGTACTTACAATTGCATTGTTATGCTCATCCCATTTCATATTTGGCCGCCATGTCTTGGCCGCCTTGGCCGGCTTCTTTTCGGGAGAAGCCATCTTGGCGAGGGTCGTGGCAATTGTTGGTTTGTCAGTGGAAAGTGAGGAGGCAAGTGTGAGCTTTGAGAGAGCAGAGTAGAGAAGGTTGCTTAGAGAGAAAGAGTTGTGGTAGGAAGGGTGAAAAGATTTCGGAAACGTGCGTGGAAGTCAGAAAATCGATGATAAACGGTTTCATGTCGTGGAAAGCTATCAACATAGGTGACAGGTTAAAATAAAGCTAGGCCACCTCATTTATTGCCTCTCCAATGAAGCCAAGACTCGGTCCTTATATACAAGCAAGTTATTTGCTGCATGAATTCTGTTGAAATTCACGAGTACTTCTCAACTTCTGAGCTTCCGATGACACACGTGACTGTCGAACCCTACTCTAAAGTGCCAACATCCTGGGCAAACAGCGTATACCACTTGACTCGCCGGAAGTTTTATGATGAACAACTCATCCTCTCTTTACTGACAGCAATGTTCATGCATGTTATACGGCTTGCTGCTTGAAATGGCTGGTGTGAGGTCATATTCATGGAGAAAACTTAAGACAAGGAAGACTATGTAGCTGGATCTTCTGATTCTAGTCTTTGTACCAGAAGATTCCATTCCATTGAGTGTGTAAAAAATGTCTTGCATCAGGAACATCAGCATAAATGATACAAATAAAGGTTATTATACAAGGATACGAATCATGACGGGATCTGAAAAGCAAAACAGGACCTGTGACTCTGACTTTGAAAAGGCAGGTGAAAGTGATTTGAGAATGGAAAGAACTCTTACTGTCTATCAATGATGGACGTTTTTTTTTTTGCAATTGTGTGTCAAGATGGATGAAGTTAGACAATTTATTATCTAAACTTATCAGGGGCAGTCGGAAGAGAGTCTTGAACCATTTAAAGTTTTATTTTGGGTATCTAAATCGGAACCTTAAATTGAAAGTTCTGGGGATGTGCACGATCACCGGTGACCCCGCAATCAAAACGCGCCATACAAGTGCTGCAAATGCTCCATAATCATTCTTTATCGCGTCGTAACTCATCCTGGAGGCTGATTCCTCATGTCTCATTCAGGAGCTCGATTCTCAAATCTTGCCATCGACCCCGCGATCTGGAGCTTCAACAGACCTAAGGTGTTCTCAATGGCCCGCCGGTGCTCAAGGTTGTCGTCATCGAGCGCGTCGTTAATGTATTGAATCTTGCGTTCGAGATCCTTAACCGCTCCAGAAACTGAACGGCAGAACTCCTTTCTCTTGGCCATTGTTTCAGAGACAGTCCTCTTTGTGCTGTTGCGAACAAGCGGGCGCGGATGGTGAGGAAGACCCTCAGCATCGGCATCTGTTTGAGTTGCTTCAGGGGGTCAGCACGTGATTCATTATGTTATCGCGAAGATGGGCAAATACCTAAACTAGCAAAAGACACAGTTGGAGAAGGAATTGACGGCCGTTCCAAGCACGCAGGGCGGTTATCTGCCTCCCATTTGGCCATGCAGCGTCGGCAAGCTTGCCAACCATAGCTGCGGTTAACCTGAGATTCAAAAACGCGTGATGCTTCCATCCAGAAGCTCTTTGGTTGTTCTGAAAAAGTTCCCCAGTGCGCCAGATCATGACAAACTTTAACGAGAGTAGATTTCTCATCGTCAGTAAGTTGTCTGCCATGACCAGAAATCTTGTTGGGATCCTGAGGCTGGAACTCGTTGGGTGGGCGAGCAGAAAATGTATGGAAAGGCATAGCTGCAGCTTTATGGGTGATATCTTTTTTGTAGAGGTAAGGTAAATGAAAGAGTTGAGGGAATGCGAAGGATGATGAACAGGAAGAAGTTCGCGCTTCGAGATAGATGAGCAGATGATCTAATCGGGACTAGCGTCCGCTAGGCTGCATTTTAGCTTCCGCCATCTCTGCACGCTATCGTATGTAGCCTCCAGAATAGTGATACTGAATACTAAAACCTATATTGCTCGCTCTGGACTTTATAGATTTAGTAGCTTTAGGAATAGAAGAATGTCCCAGAAGCAATAAATACTAGTTTAATTTTTGGTTTAGCTGTAGTGATTCTCCTCCTTGACAAAGGCCTAATCAATGCTGAACATCTAATATTGATAGACAGTCTTGCGAGTTTGTTCAATTGGACGTACACCTGTATGTGCGTCCCTGATTCCAAAGTTTCGAGTAAATCTTTCCACTGCCTACCTTTTGTACGGTCGCATATGCTTTATATTTTAGTGGCTTGTAGAGCCTACTAAGCTACGTACTTGTCAGAGAGACGGGCTAAATCCGGCAATGTTTGACTGAGATATTGTATGTTATATACTATAGGAATGCCTTTACAGGTACCTAAGTATATGTAGGCATGCCCTAAGCCTGTAATCTAGTTAAATTATCCCTGGAGTGCACGTACTTCCGACCTACTTGTTACTATGTAAATAAGCACTGCTTCGAAAATGAAGCTAGCAAGGGCGTCCACGGGTTGTCAAATTGATGCGCCATTACCTTCTTCCTTGAGTTTGTTATAAGATACACCTTGGCTCGAAAAGTAGGCTTTTACTCGTCCCCGCCTGGGGATTGTAACTACAGAGGAGACCGAGCCAGGTAAGCAAAAGATGCGTACAAGACATGGGGATGATCTTGCTGCGGTAATGCTGCACCCTCGACAAATGTCATCTCTGAGGCTTCAGTGGGTAGGAATGGTATAAGCGGTCATCGGTCCCTGTCATTGTAGACCGGATACTTATCTATCTAGCAATAGAGTAAATAGATCGATACTAGGAAGAATGGTTGAAGTCTGTTGAAAGATTTCTCTCTCGTATCGAACCAAATAGATTAGTACCTAGTTCATGTCGTGACTCATCATATGCAAAAAGCGTCATATATGTACAACTTGACGCATTAAGATAAACAGAGACCATAGCCAGGTAGATGGAATCTGGTTGAGGGAAAGAAGATCCTGACAAACGGAGTCCAGCTCCAGAGCTTAATGGCAAAGTTGAATCCATTGAGCGACAATATCTTCCATATCATGGGCGATTCCCCATTGTGATGAAAGACAACGGAAAAGCTTTTGGATGGAATTTAGCTCGTAAAGAAGATTACGAATAGCACCGCCGGCGAAAACAGGGGGTATTCCTTGGTCTGTTGCGACGAAACGCCGTGTTTCCGAGCCAGACGGGGGACGAATATCATCGTGACCAAGATGAAGATCTGAATGGGATAGCAAGGCATCCTGCCAAACGATAGTTCGGGGGAGATTGACGGTAGTTATTCCTGCAAGAGTAAACACAACATAAATCGTAGCAGCAGCAAATAGGGAGCTTGGCATGTGCACGACATGTGCACGGCCACGAGGCAATTGCTCGATGATATCTTGAATAGCGACGGCGTGGAGTACGGCTCGCCTTGCGTCCTCGGTGTTGGCCCATTTGATGAGGTCAAAGCCGGGCCGGGTTGTTCGACAACCACCAGATACATGTTGTGGAATGTCATAACGAGAACAGACATGACGGGATAAAACTGTTGAGTTGACCATTGTATCCAGGCAGACAGTATGCCAGCGCAAAAGGATCTCTAGTCTCTCTGCGGCGGAGAAATGGAGACTCATAGATATAGTCTCGTGAACTTGAGCCAATGCTCTGCGTACATCGGACTGGCCGGGAACGCCCACTGCCAAGTCGTGATCATCACCGTCGGAGATCAAGGACTGAAGACCCTCCAATACTACTCGAAGAGCGAAGGCAGAGAATTGGTAGTCGAGGGCTCTGAAGTTGCCAACGGGTGGGAATAAGGACCGGAAAACGACTCGGAAGGAGGATTGATCGGGCTTTTGCGCGTGCATGTGTGCCAACCACTCATCGGGGCTGCTCGCATCAAAAGCCGGTTCGCTGCTAGGGAGTATTAAGGAATTCGACACATGTCGGGCCGATGCTCCGTCACCAGACATCTGGGCTACAAGACCATCAAGCACGTAGTATGCAAGCAGAGCACGCTGCTGTATTTCCCGCGCAGCCCATATCCGCCACTGGTGTTCCTTTTCGGCAGCAGGAGCATCGTTGGAAGGCAGGTTCTCCATCGAGTAGGGCTCACTGTCATACATTCCACAGTGCCGAGCCCAGAAGAAGCCTAACGGGCGGAACACTTGGCTTGTGGTCCGAACTGCACGATTCCTGGATAGTGCTCCGTATATTTGACCGAGAAGTGCAGTGATCATCAACTGCACACCCTTGCACGTGTCATAAGGGCCGTTATGGGTGATTAAGGATTGCCATGAGGTGGCGATAGCAGTATGTGCAAGCCGCCATAAAGCTTCCCCTTTTGCAACAGCATCACTAGGGCCAAGGTACAGGGAGCCTATGGCGATGGCGTTGAGGAGTAGGGCGTGAGTGCATTCTCGGAATACAAAGGTAGCTCGGTGTAGTATAGGGAATGTTGGGATAAAACGGACAAAGAACATGTGAAGACACTCATCTAGAAAGACGGATGTGATGGACGTGGCTTTGACGGCAGCAGTAACGCTTGAGGACTAGGATGATCATTAGCACTCCCTTTTTTTATCGGTATAACTACGACCGAGGCTTGAATTTTCTTGCCTGATAAAGGGGCTAAAATACTTACCGAGCTATTAATCATATCCGTAACATCCCGCACGGCCTGGTGTCCACCACCAGAGGGAATAGCGCCGATCGATGAACTGCGATCGTCAAATGAATTGGGCGATCCAAAGTTCATGCCATTAATATCCTGTACGACGGGCGGGAATGGTAGTGTCCCCAATGGCATCTGCCATTGATCGGTGGTATCCGAAGACATGAGACTCTGGAATAGATTCTCCGAGTCTGGCCAGACCAGATCGAAATCCATGTCAGATGCAACATTGTGCATGCCCGGATGATGCACAGATTGGGACTCGTCCCAAGACCTACTAGTCGCAGAAGTAGAAGCTGGGCCCACTGGGGACGCACTGCTTGATTCCCACGAAGCCATCGAATCTAGAGATGCAGATGGGGGAACTGGGGCTGAACTTGGGCCATCCTTTGCGTTCATATCACGCTGGTGCAACTTCTCATGCCGAGTAAGGGCATCCTGCCGGGCGAACGGCCGGCGACATTCCTTACAGACATAAGGCTTAGATCCGGTGTCTGTATAGCCATTTCCGGTCAGCCGACGGATTCTTTCGGAATCGGTAATATAAGAAATGGCATGACCGGCATAATAATGATAAGAATAAAAAAAATGCACGAATAAAGGGCAGCAAATAAGCACTTACGGCATCGCTCATGCCTCTAAACCGGTGTTAGCTCTATTTTGCCTCTTGGTATCTAGTTGGGGAGCTGCCCCTCAAAATCGTGGGGACGGGAGACAACTTACTCTAAGATGTTCGGCTTTGGTGAATCCTTTCTGACAAACGCGACACACCAGTTTCTTTACCCCTGCAGACGCCGGAGGTACCGTCATGATCTCCATTGACGCCATCTGATTTACCTTGGGGCTGAAGGGGGAGTGTGGGAGGACAAAGTGGTGAAGGGAAGAGAAAGTGGTGATGTGGGGAATTGTGGGGATGTGGCACTATCTTCTTCCCTCTGCGCGTTCTGTCTCCGCGCAACTGAAAACTGGGGCGTGGGGAATTACGAATCCCTTCCCAATCCCTTACACCGGAAATAGGAATTGAGGAGACTGGGGAGAAAAAATGGGCGGCCCGTCAATCTGTTTGGTTCCCACCAGGAAGGATGCAGTGCACTGGGTTGGGAAGCAAGAGCGTGGTTCCAACCCATCCAGTGTGTGGCTCCATTATCCGCCTCAGGTTCCTTCCGCTGACATACGGTTCCCTATCTGCCGCTTCATTTTTCCACCCCTGGGCCACAAGTTTATAACGGCCAATCGTGAGTCCCATTAACTATGGATGCCAAGGCTGGAATCCTCCCCAGATAAAAAAAAAATGGACAACCTCGGAAAGTCTGGAGTAATCCATGGGGAAAAGTGCAGCCAAGACCCTTCAGCTGTCACGGTTCGGTAATTAACCGTGCGTGAGCATGCCGCATGACCAGCAAAAGGCTGTATCGGCTAGCCGTTCTCAAGTGCCAGAGTGTTCGGTGACTAATCTTTATGACATGGAATGCCGTAACAACTCGCTCCTGACTCGCCGATCCCGATGGAGAGAGTCCACTCGGTGGGCCGTGGAGACCCTCCGCATTTCTCTCCAGGCGAGCCGAGCCCGGCAAAAGATACCCCAGGCCGTATCTCCGGACATTTGTGAACTTAGCGTCGTTATGCACACTCACCGGCCCTATTCTCGGCACGCCACATAGCCTTGGTTTTAAGCCTTTTCGCCTCGCCCAACGGCGTATGGGTGAATTTTTCCCCAGGTTAATCAGTCATCCATTTTCCTCTTGGCTCCTTCTTTTCCTCCAAGCCCTTTTGGCATACTTGTACTCGTAGTTCCTTACCACTCCATTTCTTGTACCACGCCCTTCCCAAATATCATCCCATACCACCCAATACAGCAACTTGGAAGGATCTCCAAGGATCTCTACTGGGATTGCTTCCTCTTCCCCCTCGACCGGTGTCGCCACAATGACATCCTTTGAGTTACACGCAGGCTCTTCCCGGGCAGAACAATTCGAGGAGAACCCCGGCTCCAAGGTCGATATTGACCTCGTTGAGAGTGCTGGCGCTGGTCAAGCGGCCACCTACGAAGAGTCTGTGGCAGCGCGTCTTCCAAAAGCCCATCGCGAGTATCTGCTCGCACGCCATGGCACATTGGAACTTGACCCGATCCCTAGCATGGGTGCAGCCGACCCGTACAATTGGCCCGAATGGAAGGTGAGTTGCATCCCTTGAAAACAATCGTTCCGCCCGGAATTTCGAGGAGGACTGGACCACATGCAGAAACAAAACAGACACTAATGCAGAAACATATAGAAAATGGCAAACCTCATCCTTGTAGCTTTTCACGCTTGCATGGGTACATTTACCGCCGCCGCCATTATTCCGGCTTACTCCATCATTGCCGAAGACCTGGGAATTTCTCTCACCACCGCGGCTTACTTGACTTCTCTGCAGATTGCAATTTTGGGAGGTGCTCCCTTCTTCTGGAAGCCCCTTTCCAATCGCTTTGGACGCCGACCGATTTTCCTTCTGTCCCTTATTTGCAGTTTAGTGTGTAACATCGGTTGTGCCAAAAGCAACAGCTATGCATCGCTCGCCGCCTGCCGGGCCCTGGTGGCCTTTTTCATCTCGCCAGCCTCGGCCATTGGCAGTGCGGTAGTCATGGAGACGACCTTCAAGAAGGATCGCGCCCGCTATATGGGTATCTGGACACTCATGGTAACACTGGGTGTACCAATCGGACCACTCATCTTCGGATTTGTCACCTACCGTGCTGGGTATGGGTGGATTTACTGGATCCTAGCTATGGTAAGTGATCATTCCAGTGTTAAATGGATCTTCTCCCCTGACTTGAACCGATTCAATAGATCAACGGTGGTCAATTCATTCTGTATCTTTTCTTCGGGCCAGAGACCCGTTACCTGGGCGGCGGTGTCGACTCAGCTGAGTCAAACTTCAAGCGCGAGTATATCTCGCTCCGCCGGATTGATCCGACGCCGATGACATGGTACGAGTTCATTCGGCCATTGACCATGGCTCGTCACCCGTCCATCCTCATCCCCGCCTGCGCGTATGCGATGATTTTCCTGTTCGGTAGTATCCTGGCAACCGTTGAGGTGCCACAATTGTTGCAAAGCAAGTTTGATTTGAACACTGAGCAGCTGGGTCTCCAGTTCCTTGGTGTCATTATTGGATCCTTGATTGGTGAGCAGCTGGGTGGTGTCATGTCCGACCAGTGGATGAAGCGTGGTGCCCGTGGCCTTGATCGCAAGCCTCAGCCAGAATACCGGTTATGGCTTAGCTACTTTGGCTTTGGTTTGACCATCATTGGTGTCATTGTCTTCCTGGTCTGCACCGAGACTTCCGCCACCGGTCACTGGAGCGTGAGTCCCATCATCGGCACGGCCATTGGTGCTGTTGGTAACCAGCTTGTCACCACCGTCATGATCACGTATGCCATCGACTGTTTTCCCCAAGAGGCTGCCAGCATTGGTGTGTTCATCACTTTTGTGCGCCAGACGTGGGGTTTCATCGGACCATTCTGGTGAGTTTCCTCCTCCTTGTGTCCCTTTCCCTCCCGCATCGTATTGACTTTTATCCAGGTTCCCATATATGTTCGATAATGTTGGCGTAGCGCCTTCCGCTGGAATTGCTTGTGCAATGATCGTTGTCGTTAGTGTCATTCCGACCATCTTCTTGCACATCCGTGGAAGGAAAATGCGTCATGAAGAGTAGATTGGCGAGGTTGACTCCTGGCTGGGTTTCTCATTTCTCGTTTTTGATGTTTTGACGGCCGCTTTTCAGTTGGCTTTGCGAGCATGTTTTGATGATCAATTGGGTATAAACACATAGAGTGGGCGAAACGCTTTAGATTGGATGGACTCGGCTCGGGACGAATGTTTTTCGTGACCTATGCCTGTATATAGATGCATGAGCAAGCAATGATTTCATAATTTCAACATCAATGAACCGATATTCAAATAACTGTTATGAACCTGATAGATTGTCTCACCTTGTGTCAAAAAATGAACCTTGTTCACTGAAGCATTGATTCGTTGAGTTGTGTGGGTATAAACCAACAAGGACATCAGGAAACAGCTCGAAAAAAATATAGCTATCCATTCCAGTGATAATTCTGAACCTTGAGGAAAGGATAGGAATAAGTATATTAAGAAGAAAAAACTGAATAGGAGAAGAAAAAAACAATATGACCAAGAAAGCTCCGGCATAAACAAAAAGCCGCAGACCGTCTTAACATGTAGTCCGACCGGGACAGGTCGGTGCTCGATCCCGAAAATGGCCCGTAGCGCCAATGAAACCATCGGCCCCTGACCTAGGCCCACGAAGTTTTTAAATCATGCGATTATCGGCTTCCAAGTTCGGACCTATTCATTCACTTTTCTCCCGGGCATCACTGCCGCTTTGTAGATCTTTGAGCTCTAGATTTTATTTCTACTCTACTTATCTAGTCACAGATGGCAATCATACGATACCTACAGGCTATAGCCCAGGAGGTAGCAGGTACAAACTACCGGTATGCCGAAAAACTATGACCAAAAACTGACCCAATGTCACATTGCATATGCGTAATTTAGCGCCCATTTCCCGCTTTTACGTATTGATAGGCAGACTGTATTCCCAAAATGCCCAAACGAGGCCTCATACATACTAGTCCAATGGCCAACCCTGTTGATTTGTTCTTGGCGCATCTTTGGATTGCTTCAAGTCATGCGGCCAAGATGCCGAGTATGGGCCGAGAAGAGGCCGGAATTGATTTATTCCGCCAGTGGAAAATATTATAACCTTCCTTCCATGGGGGTGATTGGTGGAATGATCTCGTATTTCCAACTCGAATACTACTTCAATTATTTTTTGGCTTGTCTATCTGCTAAATGGCTCTTAGACCTCTAATTTCCGGCAATTTTGTGAAGTATTAGCAACTGATTTCGAATTGATATAGCCGATTTTCGGAGGACGGAGTATGGCTGGTTTGAATGTTGAAAAAGAAAAATGCGTGGTGGATGACAGCTTTTGGGATCTATAGCTGGAGGGAACTTTCATGGATAAGCTTTAGTTGGGTGAATTCGAATATTCAGGTATATGAGGTGGTGTAATGGCTTCATATTCCGAGTTTGCGAAGGTTGGCAACCATCCTTCGAAGACTATATGTATGAATGTCACTAGATACGAAGCCTTGGAAGCTGAGGTCTCCAAGCATTATTCATATTGTGTAGCTTGCCATCTAGGTATGATCTCAAGTGCTATGTAAGTAAGGCATAGATATGTGCTGTCAACTGGTTGATCTTTTCTTTCAAGGTTTGTGATGCGACTATGTAAACATGCGCATGTGTTCTCGGCTTGGACTTAGTTTCATGGTTGCAAAATTAGACTAGATCATCATTTATGATATTAAATGGGAACCTCATTTCTCGAGACAGTATTCAATTGATGCTGAGATAGAATTTCCTCTGGGTAGAGAAGTTTAGGTAGCCAATGGTAAAGATGCTACGCTAAACTGTGGAAAGCAATTGCCCCGGGGCCAAAATATATATGTATCCATCACCGCAGACAAGGCACAACAGTGGACTTGGAGCAATCCATGACTTCACACATATTGCAAAAAAGCTTAAATATTTGAATGCCTAAAAAAACAGGTGGCCGGCTGGCTAATCCTATCTGAATTTCCTGTATAAGAGGTGTCGACGGATGCACTGAACAAACTTTGGAAGTCAATGCCAAAAGCCACATACATAGACACCTAAACGCTCGCCGGTTTCGTCAGGCAGCACTTCCGACTGGCCCCAAACACAAATCCAAGTATTTCGATAGCATTGGAATTGATGATAGAAAGGCCTGCTAGCATTGCCAGCAATCAACTCAGAAGCACGTAAAACGGATTTACTTGTCAAGCAATATAAGGGTATGCATCGACGGTGAGTAGAAGCCTACAATTGCTTTCGATTCGCTTGAAGGCAAAGAATAGCGTGCCCGATGGGGAGGCTCATCTATCATATCCAATTGAAAGGGGGTTTTCGTAGCAATCCCCTATCCAGATAAACTCTCGACTTTAGAGATGGCCGAGGACAATTTTTTAAACTAAGGCCAAGCTAAATCCCAAAAACAGGACATGTCGCAAAAATTGTACTAGGAGCTCATCAGAGTGATGCCTTTTTCGCAGCAAGCAATGGTAAAGTACCAAATCATAATGGGATCCAATAATATTATAGTCAGATTGGATTCCTAACACATTCAGAAAAGGTGCTATATCTCAAAAGTCCCCCGATGCTTATTCAGTACCCACACAAGTGTCCTTTAATCCATATTTGCGTGTCAATAATTTATGACATATGTGCAACTAATCAATACCCGGATGATCAACTCCCCCGCATTCAAGGGCGCGGAGTGTGGGCCGAACTCTCGCGGCTGTAACATATTCCGCAGCGGAATAAGTCATATCCCAAAACCAATCGTGATTGGTCGACCAATCCATCTGGTATTGACCTATGAATCATGGAGTAAGTCACTGGCTAACCAGTTGGTTTAATGGACATTTATAAGTTTTGAAATCAGCTGTGGCTGATCGGTGCAGCGGAGCTATATGCAATATGGAAGTACTGCATGGTGGGTGGCAGTTTAAGTGATCTACATGCTGCATGCGCCGTGGTTGGCTGACAGGTGTCAGAACTCAATGTTTGTTCTAGAAGTCTCAAGTGCATATTTTAGGTATCTACCTGGATATAGATATATACAAAACCAAGGTCTTTTCCCCTCGAGTCAATTCCTCGTATACATTCATTTATAAAGTCGTCACTAATCACTGGTGCTCAATCTTGTTGATCAAGGTACCAACGTGGGGAAGCAGCTCGACGGCGAAGTCGTCGCCAGCCTTAATGAACTGCTTGGGGTTCTTGGCAGCACCAACACCGGGAGGAGTACCAGTCAGAATAATGGTACCAGCGCGCAGAGTAGTACCCTGGGTAAGGAAGGCGATGAGCTGGGGAACGGTAAAGATCAAATCACTGAATTTGGTGGTTAGCGTTTAATTTTATATGACTTGGATTGGCAAACACGTACGTGAGAGGGCAGTCCTGCATGACATCTCCATTCTTAAGACCGCGAATGTGCAGCTTGCTAACATCGGGGATGAGCTTGGAGGAGACGAGAGTGGGTCCTGATTTTTGGGTCAGCAAAAGATTTTTTTTAAAGTCTCTGAACACGAGAGAGACTAGACAATGGGGAAATCATACCAATGGGGCATGAGCCATCGAAACCCTTGGAGAAGCACCACTGGGTCTGGTTCATCTGGTAGGTACGGCTGGAAACATCGTTGGCAGCAGTGTAACCGAGAACGTAGTCAAGAGCCTCAGATTCAGGCACATCCTTTGCATCACGACCAATGACAATGACCATCTCAGACTCGTAGTCACCGGTGTTGTCGGTCTGTGTGATCTTGGGCAGAACAGTAGGAGCGGGGTAAGGATCAGCGAGGGCTGCAGAAGGCTTAATGAACAGAGTAGGCACATCTGGGATGGGCATAGACATCTCCTTAGCATGTGAAGTGTACTATCGACCGTGTCAGAATACAATTTACCATATTGGTTATTCAGGCAACACTTACGTTCAAGCCAACGCAGCGGATGGATCCAACCTCCTGCTCTGCGAGAGGAGAGAGCAGACGCTCAATAACCTCAGTACCGGTGGTGGCCTCACCAGGGGCCAAAACGGTGGTACCGGTGAAAGGGCGCACAGAGACCTCCTGGCCCTTGTACAGAGCCAAACCCACATCGAGTTCGGCGTCAACGGGCTCTCCGATGAGAATCTTGGAGGGGTCCGACTTAGGAACGAAGCGCACAAGGCCTGTAATCGTCAGTCTCAACCGTCAATGCCATCGAAACAGAATTTACTCACGCGAGAAGGTAGATGCGATGTCAGACATGTTGGAAAATGTGCAGGAATGTAGAATTACCGAGGGGAAGGTACAACAGGAAGCTTGCGACTCTTGTACTCGCGCTTATCGGGCCGATAAAGCGGAGTAAATCTAAGCCGCCTGGATAAGCCGGAAACAACAATGTGGGGAGCCGGTGGCAAGGAGGGGTGAGACGCGAATGAAATAAATACCCCGCGATATCGCAGTTGCAAATTATTTTCCGTTCATCAAAACTCATACACAATGTCTGCTCCCAAGGGTCCCTTCCGTCTCGTGACTGTTAACACCGCCCCTGAGCGCGCTAAGCGTCTCATCGGCCGTGTCGCCGATATCCTCAAGGACCGCTACGAGATCATCCACGTCGACAACTGCGACTGTGAGTACACCTATTGTGTCAATTAGAATTTCCAAGCTGACTTTTATTCTCTAGCCATTGATCAGGTTGAGGCCAAGGTCAAGGAACACCAGCCCAACGTTCTGGTACGTTCCGAATCCCCCGGGTTATCCGAGAATTTTCAACAGCTTACATTGATTTCTCTATAGTTCAGCGCTTCCATGTGGTCCGACGAGCAGGCCAAGCAGATCCACGATATTGCCCGATCCGTTGTCCCCGACATCAAGCTCCACGCCATCCCCGAAGGCCTGCAGGTCAAGTACGGCCCCGATGCTATCGTCGATTACCTTGTCGAGAAGGTCCCTGTGCTGCTGGACAGCTAGATCATGATCGCATGAATTTTATGTATATATTTCAGGAAAATGAAACTGTACTAGCATTTCTTCAAAGGCAATCGCTTTGTAAATTGGCTTTTAGGGTTGGCCGGTGTAGCTGTCTAGCCACAATCTTCCCCACGTCCCACATCTGCGCTGAGCCGATATCGGGAGCTTGGGACTCCCCACATTCCGGGATGCACATCATAAATGTAGCTAGGTGCATAGCTAAAAGGTAATGTATCTTACTCCCAAGGATCAGTCTTCGAACGCTCAATTGCAATCTTGGTCGCCTCATCGATATCCTCTGTTGGCAAGTCCAGCAACGAATTCAAAGTACCCTTGTGGTCGATATTCCCTGCACCGTCTTGATAAAAGACACGAGTATAGAGCATCTTGGCAAAGCCAATCCGACTACCCTCTTGCATTTCCTTGAGGCCATTCGCCCATCGCTCAGTCGCCGGTTCCTTTGAAATAGTCCAATCCGATTCTTTGGTTCCAGTGACACGTAGAGCAGACTCCAACATGTCCTTCTGGCTTACAGTGAAGGATTTGATGTATACGACCTTATTCATGAAATTCTCGAGACATGCTTCCTGGTTCGATCCCTCGGGCCTTATAGGTAAGCTGAGAAGGGCGGCAACTGCACGGCCAACCTGGGGCCAGGTGGAGGTCGTAATCTTTGTCTCGCCATCGTCGAAGAAAGTTGCCGTGCGGTTGATCAAATCAATTCCGAAGGCAGATGGAATGGCAAGACTCCATTCGTACCAAAAGCCGGTGGAAACACTGATGAAGTTGCATTTCCCGAGTTCAATAATAGCCTTCCGAAGGGCAGCTGACATTGGAGGCAGATATTAGCATCATTCTTAGAACATTTGATCAGGCTGGTCACCTTTAGGCTTGAATATCATGATATCATTGTTCATGGCTTCATTCGTTGTATCGGGAGACCAGTCGTTCGGCAGCACCCATTTCACACCAGCCTCGCCCGCAGCCTTGATGAGCTGCAGCTCGGTCCCTTCCGGGGCATGGCCACTGAGTGAGATCACCAACGCATCCTGGCCCTTAAGCGCTTCCACGATTGTCTCTGGCTTGCTATAATCGATTTCCTTGGGTGTGACCCCAGCCGGAAGAGAGTTCAGGCTTCCAGCTCTTGCTAGAGCGGTAATAGTATGTTTTCTTGTCTTAAGCAGGGCGTCTGTTATGAAGCGAGCACTATTTCCTGTAGCCTAAAGTCATTAATTAGTATGCATCCGACAAAAAAAGGGATAATGGACTATGAGCCCTATCAAGCGGAATGGGAGAGCTGGCTTGTGTATATGGGCCCCTTAGATTGAATGGGATGGTCGGTATGGAATGGGCGGGGATGAGAGGAGAGAGAAGCCAGGTGAGGTAAGGAGTAAAGTGGAGAGGAGATAAAGATGCTTTTCAGGTGTCATTTCGTCAGAATCATCGAAACACAGAGTATCACCCACCCCAACGATCGCGACCTTCGTGATATAGTTCGACATGGTGATCCTGACAAATATATCCGGGGTCTTAAGGATTTCCTAGACGAAAAGAGACTTTCAAGTTTGCTCTCAGTCGCAAAATGAAAATTGATAATATGATTTCGCTTGAAGTCTAGATAGGTTCTTATAACCTGAAATTAAGGTCTGCGCCAAGATTCACATTCCGTCAGTCCACGGACTTAAGGGGCGAAATACGTAACTCCGACCACGCGGAATTAAAGACGATCGCCCCGAGTCTATTTACCAATCTTATGACATTAAAAAATTCCTTCCAAGGCATTGTGGGCAAAAGGAGTCACATTATTGTTAAGTAATATTCCTCTGCTGATGGATGGTGGAGGGTCAGAAACGAACAAATCAACTTTCTCACCATTCAAATTCCTAGAGTATGATATTAGAAGTGCCCTCGCATACGGACCATAGCAAAAAGACTTACCTCGGTGTGTAGCGTAATAGATGGACCGTTATCAAAGGCTTTCTGAGCAGTCGCTTCTCGGGTGCCCTCGAGTATATTTGTTGGCCCACAAGCGCCTATTCCCACTTGATAATGCGGAGGGCACCGAGATATTCCATTCACAACCAGATCTGCTATATTAGGCCTTCCTCTCCGAACATAAGGCATGTTTTCTAGTGATCGTGTGGCCTCCTTTCTGCCCTTCTCGATGTCACTACCAACTGGTGTTGTTCCCTCACTGGAACTGTCATCGGTTGTATCGTCCTGCGACACGTGGATGAACAAATTGACGAAGTCATTGTCTTGAAGCTCTCGCAACTCATCCTGAAACCACTTGAGTGAGCCTATACGAGAGTATTAGTCAAATGGCCTACAGACACACACACACACACACACACACACACACACATTCATCAAGTGGACTTACTCTTATATCTCACTGTCCAAATAAAATCGATCGACTTGGTCATATTCGCTGCAGCACATTGCCTTATCAGATTGATCGCAATAGCAAAGGTGAACGTTGCACCACTGCCACCTGCAACAAGGATGGTTTTATCAAAGTCCATAAAGTTCGGAATTTGTCCATACCCTCCATCCACAGAGCACCTCACAACACAGCCGGGTCGCTCATGAGCAAGCTTGTAGAGATCATGAGTATATCCGTCATATTGCCGGATCAGGAACTCAACGGGGTTCGTAGAAACCATGGTAAAGGGATGGGTCTCCAAAAGCCGGATAGATGGCATCCACAAGAAAGCATGGGATCCAGGACTACAAGCTAAACCACGTTGAAGCCTAACTCGGACAGCCCCATCATGCATAGGGATGAGAGTAGCATTGTTGCCGCAGAAATTCCAAATAAGCTTTAGAGCTCGTAAAAATCGATCAGATAGCCACATGCATGCTATGAAGATAATGATAGCCAGCGTGGATGTCGCTAAGTCGGGTCGGTGCATCCCGACAAGAATCACGATGACCATAAACAAGACGACATGGATAATATAGAATGCTGCAAAGTGACTTTTAGTCATGATCCCTGTCACTTGGGATTGCAGGGGTTTACCTTCGTAGTATCGGCGGGCAAACCAGCTGATTGTGGATAACCCGATAGTTACCATCAATAGTCCAGCAAGTGCACCTGCGAGATCCTCTCTTCCTCTCATCAACATAAGATATCCAGTCTCAGCCCCCTCTTTTAGGTATAATATTCCATGCACGACACTGCTCACTATACATGTGTATCCGGCAACTTTGTGGAGGGGACGTAGCTTCTCGTAAGACTGACCGGATAAGGGTGCGAGAGGTGTATTTCGGAGGGCAAGAAAGACTAGCAAAACGAAGTTGCCCACGGAGATCCTAGGAAAATGTTATTATAGTGTGATTGAAGGGTGGGGGCGCGTTTGACATGCCAGCCCATGCGTTTAGCGACCTACAAGTCATGTTAGAATCTCGTTTCAGAAGCTTCGATGGTACACTAACCTCTCCCAAGTCTGTCAAATCAAGCCTTGTCAACACGAGTATCAAATCAATGGCCCAGTACGTCAGATAGAGTAGCCATTTGTCCAGGGACTTTCCCAAAATAACCGTATCCAGCCCTCGTCGTACAGACCTGCATGTTGTCAGAGCCACTCATTCCCAATACCGTCAAGACTAACCTATAGGCTCTTATAGTATCACCTAATAGCTTCCCAGGCTCTTTTGGTCCATATTTTCTGAATGCCACAGTTGCCCAATGGGTAAAACTGAATAAGATCATAATTGACCCCATGGAAATGGCAAAATATTTGTCAGTCCAAACATTGTTTGTCTGACTGATAGCCTCCTCCATGTCGGGAGATAAATCAATTTAACAATTGAGTGACCGAATAAATGATAGAAAAAGAGAGAAAATAAGACAGCCTTCCTAAAGATCTTGCATTGATCAAAACCAAGGAGATGTCATCTTTATCAATCACCAACCGCTGTGGGTACAATAGCCCCACGCACGCAGATGAAACTCCAAAAAAATATAAAAAATTACAAGATACCCGACAATCAAAGTATATTGGGATTTGCACTACCCGACAGGGATCAGTGTAACGTGCGAAAAATGACATACTCGCATGAGCATACTCGCAGCGGAAAAAGTGGAGATTTTGATGCAAATCTAATCTGATAATGGAACTAAGTTCGCACTAACCACCCTGTGCCGCGTAGCGCGGAAAGATCAACATGATGAGCACCAACCTGCCTTGTTAGAAAGGGAGACCCGGTACTAAGCAATTGGAGCGTGATTCTTTGCCGAATGTGGCCCACATTTCATTATTCTGGAGCCCGCCACACGTTTCCCAGGTACGAGGTCAGCGGGGCTCCAAGTCTTGGAGGATGCGCGGTGGGGTTTCCTAGTGGAAGAAAAATCTGATTGCTACACTACTTCGAAACTCGGGTCCCAGTTTGTATCCCCAGGTAGAAGAAGTCCCCGCAATTTGTGGAGGGTGTGGGTGGAAGAGGGTGGGCAGGGTGATATTTCCCATTATACGCACAACCTTGGAACTTGGAAATCATGCATGATAATCTCTCCCATTACATCATCTCGTATTTGAAGTCCCATACTACAGAATTAGGAAAACAAATATGATTATCGCGCGGAAAGAAATAAAAAAGGAAATGAAGTGTGGGAAATCGATCAGCGGAGTATTTAAGTGATCGGCCATCAGATAAATAAAAAGTCCGGTCCCTAACTTTTGAAACATCCACCCCACAGATGCCGATTTGATCTTTTTAACGACCCAGCCGCCTTTTGCGAACTCTTTCGTCACAGTCTAAGATTCGGAATGACTTACCATGGTTAAGATTGCTTTAGCTCTTCTTCGCTAAAATGTGCCGATTCTGACTGTTATAGTAACAAGCTCTGCTTGGCGGGGCCTGAGCGGTTTTTAGCAGAGACGAGTAAAGAAATAGATTGGTCTATTACTGTTCGACTTCTGAGGCGGAAATTTCGGTCCACGGACTTGTGGAACAGATGCCCAGTTACCGAGGTCCAAATGCCGAGAGTGTGCTACTGAATTGGCTTTTTGATTGATGAATGAACATAAAAGGAAGCCGTTGAAATACCACGGCTAGGTACAGATAACACCTTGACATAGGGGTCAACTAACAGAACATATCAGATTGGCTTTGTTTATTATAGCCGACTAAAGGGGCCAACTCCCAGCTGCAGACACGTAGGACGTGATACTGAAATTCGGAGGGATTAATCGTTGCCCTTGGGATGTGCATGTTCATCAAACGACGGACCCACAAAGAAAGAAGGATCAGCCAATTCTCGGAGTCCAACGGAAAGAGCAAAGGCATGGCGTCAGAGGTCAGTTTACGGGCGAATAAATAAATGAAAAGATTGATTGAAATGCGGGGCCTGGGGTAGTCCCTGGAATAAAGAACGCTTATGAATCCCTCTCCTGAACGCCTGTATATGATATAAATTGGTTTTCTTATCCCGAGCTGCTAGCCGGGAATACCTTCTCCTTGTCTGCCGCAAGTTGCCTTCCAGGTTTGATCAGAAGTAGAACTGCCGGCAGCTGAGCGGCCGCGAAGCCGATCATGACTATCAATTGTGTACGGTAACTGTTGGCAAAAACACTCTTCACTTCATCCTGAAGATGCGGAGACAACTTTTGCACCGTCGTGACATTCTCGAGAAATAGATGGAGTTCATGTGATGTCAGAACACCTTTCAAATGATGCGCGAGGCGGCCGTTTAGGATGTTGGATGCAATGGCAAGGCCGATAGCACCGCCAAGGAAGCGTAATTGAACGATAGTTCCAGTGGCAATTGCTGTAAATAGAATATTAGCAAATGTCTTTTCAATGCCGTGTTACTATCATGTATCCCAGTGAATGCTTACCGAGATCTCTGTCTTCAACAATGTAAGGTGTTGCTAGCAGCAATACACCCAGCGTTATGCCAATGCCGGCGCCAGCAATAATCTCATAGCCAATATCTGCCGCACGAAAGCCCTTGGACCGCGTGATCATAGATAGAAGCCCAACACCCACCGTGTGAATTATGCATCCCACGAGAAGGGAATAAAAGAAGGGAATGCGCCCCTTAGAGCTGGCGATATTGACGATGGCGGCAGCTGCAGCTGCCACGGCGGAGTATGCAATCAGGTAGATACCGGATTCGAGAGGCGACTTTCCTAGAAGAATCTGTGCTTGTTGTGGAACATAAACTAGAACGACATTCCACGGTGCACCAGTGACGAATGAAGAGCTGAGTCATTGGTCAGGACATGATACGAAACGAAGTTCATTGAATGCGAACTCACAGGAGAATGCCCATCCATGGGCGGTCACAGAGCCATCGTTTAGGGAAAATCGGGTCTGCACCAGGTACGCCGGATAAGTACCACTCCCAGACAAAAAAGGCAATCCAAGAAACACCTGTTAGGACAAGAAGAGCTATTGAGGCTCTTGAGTCCCAGGAGAAAGCAAGATTGGCTTCATTTAAGACCGTAACGATTAAGAATGAGCCCGCGATCATTAAAAACGATCCCACAATATCTAGGTTGGCGAATGATCGATATGATGCCCGTGTTCGGAAAGAAGGAGTGTGTTGGTCAAGGCCAAAGTGTTTCGGCATGGCGAACATGATAATGAGGATTGCAATTGCGCATAAAGGAGCGCTGATTAGTATAAGTTAGCAGATTTCCCAACCATGTCAACATGTGATATTTACATACTTGATGAGGAATACCCATCGCCAGGCTGCGTGCTGTGCAAGGGCCCCTCCAATGATTGGTCCGAGTAACGCTGCAACCGCTATGCAGAAGGACATAACACCACTGTATGTTGGAAGTTTCGTTTTAGGGGCGATTTCATAAATGCAAAGAATGGCCAGGGCATATGCACCGGCACCTCCTATCCCCTGCAGTGCTCGAAAGACGATACTATACCGAAAAGTTAGTTTCATCCATGTTTGATAGTCAAGGCATGGTATCTCTCACAGTTGGTTGACTGTCTGAGCGCACCCGCAACCAATAGAGAATGCAAGCAAGATGAAAAGAGAAGCAATAGTCGCTAATTTTCGTCCAATAATATCGCTGATTTTTGTCCATATCGCCATGGAGCCTGTGTAGGTGGCCAAGTAACCCGTAACAATCCAACTCCGTTTCTCGAATCCATTTAGGCTATCGGTGATGTTGGTAAGGGACGAGCTAACGATTGTAACATCCAAGTTGGAAAGAAAGAACCCAATCAAGAGGCTGCCAGTATAACATCCGTAAGCATGCATGTCATCCAAAAACCCATAAATATTCCCTATAGCCAAACACCTACCCAATAATGGTGAGGATGAGTCTCCATCCTGTAGGGTAGACAATCTCATTCCCTGGCGAAAGAGATCTCTGTGCCGACCCCTTTTCTGAATTCTCCCTTCCCCGACCAGAAGGCCCATACTGTTTTTTCTTCGAAATTGGCTCCGCAAACTGAATACGGTTAGACATGGCCGATATATAGATATCCCAACGATCGTGGTTTCTTCAAGGGTAAATGAGTGAGGTGGCAACCATCGTCGCTGGAGAAGAAAAGAAGAAAAATTTCGAAAGTGACCACTTACTACGTAGGACCAAGCCCCGCGTATATTTACCCCAGGGGCTTCATGTGGAACGCGGGCGACGCGCGATGACAGAATGTGGAATCTGTATGCCAAGGCAGTGATCGCCGCTAATCATTGAAGCTAGCGCTTGAATGAATGTCTTGGCGCAAATCTGTCTTGGAGGCTAGACCTTTTTCTGGGGTCTCCGCGTCCCCAAAATTGGAAAGCTCAGCCTCTTATCGCCCTCTAAGTGGAGTCATGTTGCTGCTATTTGCGCCCCTTATCTTTAGGCTGGGGAAATGAGGAGAAAAGGGGGTTCGTCATTCTTTCGACCAAGGGGACTTAAGACATTTCTAACAATGACTTTGCGCGCTTTTTTAGCGACTGAGTCAGCTTCCTCCTTGCTCTTGGCAGATTCATCCCTGTGACAAGCGATAGGTCAAGAGATAAGACTGGAGCTTGTTTCTTTTACTCAATGTCGTCAGGTAAGGGTTAGGCTTTGGGCTCTAGCCGTTTTGGGTAATATGTTGCCTCGAGGGCTGTGTTACATGAATATTGGGCAGTAGCGCATAAAGGTTAGCCTGCCTAATCTTCCCGGGTAAAGAGAACCCCGGAGAATTGATTCTTATACCAGTTGTGCTCCCTACGGGGTGCACTAGTCAAATATAGCGGGAGCTTCGGAATCCCCCCTATGATACATTTGACATATAAATAGCGGATGCCCGCGTGTCACCCGCTGCCATCCGACGTGACAAACAACACCCATGTTCATTGCCACCCGTGGACGGCCTCCGAGGTCGGCTTTAAACAGATAATAATGTAAATTTCATATTACCAGCAAGCTGGAAAGATCTGCAGCGAGGAGACTTTACGTATGATGGATTAATTTCAAGAATCTCAAACTTTGGAAGCACCTGTTTTCGAAACGAGCGGTAGCCCCTATCCCAACGTATCTAAGAATCTAATAGCCATTTCTTCCAGGCACAATACCAAAACAAGGCCCATCCTTTTTGAACATCGCCTGCAAATCCCGAGTAATAATTTCAGGAACCTCCCAGGCAGCGAAATGGCCTCCATGATCATGCTCAGTCTGCAGCACAATAGGACCAAGCGCAGCAGCCCAGGTACGAGGAACCACAACTAGCTCACGTGGAAGATGCACAAGCCCCAGTTTGACATTGGGTACATACTCCTGGAGTTCTTCGTAGCTTAAATCCTTGCCGGGGCGACCGTGAGAGCCTTCGTAGTAGACGCGAACACTGGCCTCTGGACCTGCGACCGAAAACCAATAGATAGACACCCAAGTTAGAATCTCATCGTCGGTCCATGGATAAGAATCTGACCAATCGTGGAGTTTTTCATAGATCCAGCCGAGTAGTGCGACGGGACTGTCTGCTAATGCTGTGCCGATTGTCTGGGGCTTCGTTCTTTGCAATAGATTGTATCCATAGCCTTCGCGCTCAAACCATGCAGATCGCTCTAGACCATTTTTTTCATGGGTAGTATAGGGTTGAATACTGTGCTGAAGAGCTAAAAGCGGATTGGTGGTCCATTTGGGAGGTTGGGCAATGACCATGTTCAGGTGAGATGCTTTGCAATGCTCCGGGTATAACGTGCCTATACTCCGGGTTATCCAATGGCCCAAGTCTCCGCCTTGCGTGACTATTCATGACATTAGTGCTGCAATCCTATAGAATACCAGTGTTGGTTTGGAATTTACCATATTCGGAATAACCAAGCTTGAGCATCAGCTTGTTAAAAGTCTCAGCATACTGGGCCCACCCAAATCCGCGTTTGGTGACTCCAGACGAGAATCCGAAGTTGGGCAACGAAGGTGCCACAACATGGAATGCCGGCTGGCTGTCATCACCTTGTAGCATTGGCAAGAGTTTTGTCACCTCGATAAATGATCCTGGCCCTTTTTTAAGATCAGATTTTATTTTCTCCAAATTGCATTCAATCTATCCAGAACCAAAACTTACACCCATGGCTGAAGAGCAAGGGAATGGCATCCTTGACAGGGCTAACTTGATGAACAACTAAACACATTTCAGTTTATTGCAGTTCAATTCGCAGTCCACAAATGGCACTGACAATGAATATCCAGAGTTCCAAACCCGTCAACTTCAATTTCAGTGCGATACTGAGGGAGTTCATTTAAATGGGCCTCGGCTTTCCGCCAGTCAAATTGATCTTTCCAATACGCCACCAGTCGCTTCATCTCCTTCGCGGGGACTCCAAAGTCCCATGAGTCTTGCTCTGAAGACTCAAACTGGGTTGCAGGCTTGGCCCAGGCAAGACGCTGCTGGAGCTCCTGAAGAGAAACATCTGGTACTGAGATTGTGTAAGGGGTTGGTGGAAGGGACATTTTGGGCTGATTGAATAAAACAAAAAAACCTAAGATATCTAGCAATTGTGATTAATGTCAAGTCTGCCAGGTGAGCTTTATAAATTCTATTTGTTTGGCATTCGGTTATTGATATATGGTGATGCACAGACCGCCACCCCCGCGGGGTGTTCCAACCTTAGTGTTCCAAGGTTGGTAATCCCGTCACAGGCTGCGGAGTCATTGCAAGCTCATATCTGAATGACCTGCAGAGGGCTTATAAATCTTGCACTCAATGATGTTCGGGCCCTCAAGAAGTGGGAATCTCTTGTGTTAGTCAGACACCTACTGACCAGGTAGTGCTTGGCCAGACTTCCTATGACTACATAGGGCACAAGTCGGATCCGAACGAAGTCGTTGGGCGTAATCTCTTCGCCATTGATTGATTAAGTACATGGTGGTATCAAGAAATTAGGTACATATGAATAAATATTATCGGATGAAAACCGGTAAGACATTCAGTTCGTTTCCTTCTCCTTCTCTTTTTTCTTCGACTTTTTGCTCCTTTTCGTTGACGAGATAGAAGAGATAATTGCATCCAATGAGGGACCCTTGTTGGCAACCGAGGCCGAGGAGGCAGTCGAGGTCTCGCCAGGCTCGCGCCTGCTATCTTGCTTGCGGGTCTTGGGCTTCTTCTTGGGCGGCCCAGAGGGGCCAGAGGATGACGGCACCGGGGTACCACTACCGGTTACAACCGAGGAGGATTCATCCTCAGAGCCTGTCGATTGTCGAGGGCGCTTGCCGTCCTGCTTGCGATTCTTTTTTCTCTTTTTTGATGGCTCAGAGGGGCCGGCGGAAGGAGGCAATGGGGTACTAGATCCAGCCACAACTGAGGAGGCAGCCAACGTCTCGCATTCATCCCCAGAGCCTATCGCTTGGAGAGGCTGATTGTGATCCCGCATGCCAGTTGAATCATTTGAAGGCTCGATGGGATTTGACACGTGTGCCAGAGTGGAGCTACCTCGAATGTGCAGCTCAGGTATTGAACTTTCGCCATCGACCACACCTACTAGGTGAGCTGCTTCACTGTTTTGTAGCGGCTGCGCTTCCTCAGTCAATTTTTCTGTCATGTTCCTGAGACGGTCAAATTGTTCGGAGTGTTGGGATGCCAGTGCCTCCAGCTGATCGATTACAGCAAAAACATTTTCTTGGCCATCCAGTCGTTTGCGCATCGACTCTATGCTCTCCGGTGAACCGAATGCTCCACAAATGTTGACAATGTCCTCTACCGGCTCCAGTAATTTCATTTTATTTGCCCAAGCCTGAAGCTCGTCAAGGGGAACCTTGAATGATTCAATTTGCCCTGTTAGGCTCTCAAATCGTGAGTGTTGAGTCTCTGCCTGGGTTTTTGATTCAAAAGACAATTGGTCGCATGTATCAGTCAGTTTCTTGACGTCGTCTGAATGATCGTCGGCCAGCTCCTGAAAAGCGGTTGACAGCGAGTTCGAGCTTTCCTGCAAATCATTGACATTCTGAAGATTCCTGGATATCCTATCGGAATGCGATCCTTGGACTTGCTCTATTTCCTTGATGGCATCCCTGACCTCCATCAGCTTATCAGGAATTGACATTTCATTGAACTGACGCTCAAAAGATTGGATTTGATCCTTGACATCATCCTTCGCTCTGGCCAGTAAACCATCAGGCATTGACGCAATATTGCTTGTCAACTTGTCAATCCGATCCTCAACAGATAAAAGTTTCTCCGTAAGACCATGATCGAGCTTTACCAACTCATTAAACTGACGCTCAAAAGATTGGAGCTGATCCTTGACAGCATCCTTCGCCTTGACTAGTAGGCTATTAGGCATTGACGAGACATTCACATCCAACTTGTCGATTCGATCCGCCAAGGATCTGATATTAGAGCTGAATTCAGATTTCAGGTTCTTGACTTGCTCCGCTATCTGGGGCAAGGTGGGGTACATCTCACATATAGCATGAGTCATCTGTTTGACTAGGCTCTCGGTGTTGATGTTTTCGTATCGCATTTCGATGGAGCGGAGTGCCACCTTGAAAGAGTCTTGCTTTGACTCGAGCTTCTTCAGAACCAGGTTCAACGAATTACATGCTTCGGTCCAGACAGCCCCCTGTGACAGTAATGCTTTCATCTTAGCATTCACATCTGAGTGGGCAGTCTCAAGGGCCACAACACGGTCGGCGAATTTGTCTGTCCCTTGATCAGAACTCTGATTGCTGCCTGCAGCTTTTTGCGAAATTTCCGCTCTTTGAATTTCCAAGGTGCCCAATCTCTCTTTAAGCTCAATGGTCATTGTTTCGGTATTGGCGATCTTCGTTTCAAGACCACTTATTTCAGCTTCACTGCTTTTGACGGTCTTGAGAGCCGAATCAATTGTTGCGATAAAGCCGGATTGTTGCTCTTGGGCGAGGTCAAAGCGCGCTTGCAATACCGGCACCTCCGCGACAACTGCAAGAGATCGCTTTAAGTCGGGCTGAATCATTTCCACCCTTTCCTTAATCGTGGTCACCTCCCCTGCCAAAGTTTCCACTTCCACGGGCATAGTCTCTAAAGGCAATTTTGTTTTCCCGTCTCTGATCTCATTTCGCCAAGTCGAGAGTTCACCGATGTCTTTCAGCATTCGGGAAATCCTGGTGGAATGTTCCACAATAGAATTTTGAATTTTGGTAGGCATGTCGGTACTTGTCTGTGTGACCGACTTGGCTTCTTTAAGCTTTATAAGCTCTGCTTCTAGCTTATTGACCCTCTCAATTTCGAACATAGAGGGCTGAGAAGACTGCACAGGTTCAACAGGTTTGGGTATGGCTGGGGCCAAGAGAAGATGCTGATGCTTCGCAAATTCAGCGGTAATTTGCTGACACACGGCCTGATGTTGGCTCAGAGACTTATTCAGCCTGCTGATATCGTTGTCGCTTTTCTCCTTCATTTGCTGGTACATCTCGGCTGTGGCAGGATACATCCTCATTATCTTCGCCCGCTCAACGTCTCGCTTGTTCTGGGCGGCAATATCTTCCAGCCGCTTCTTTTCATTTTGCTGATTGAGGATATTGAAGTGGGACTCGTTGAACTTGGCCAATATTGTCATGATATTGCTTGAATCCGCATCCACCATGGGGGAATCTTGAGGCCCCGAAGCTTCAGAGCCCTCTGCCTTAGCTTGAGGGATGTCATGACTGGACTTCGCTCGTGAGGTGCTGGGCGGGGTTGGGAGTGAAAGATTTGTGGACGAAGTTGGAGTAGGATTTGAAGATGAACGAGGAGGTAGCGAGGTATTGCCAGAAGAACGAGGAGGGAATGAGGTATGAATGGAAGGACGAGAAGGTTGGTTGGATAAGCGAGGATCAGTCGCGCCTAGAAGAGGAGGTGGTGGTGGAGGTGGAGGAGGCGCATCCATATCCATCATGTTGATCGAGCACTTAAGGCAAGTGTTGTGATTGATTCATGATATTGTGAAGTCACGTAAACATGTCACGCTAGACTACACGAGCTGACAAGTCATACCAAGGACGACACAAAGGCCTTTGAGGAGATTTAGATTGGGTTGAGGAATATGTGGGTTGTGGTTTGTAAACGAGTAAATTGATGTGTGTATGCGGAACCGTGCAGCAACAAACGGGGACGTGTTGTGCAATGCGCAGAGAAGAATGAAGCAATGTGAGCAGGTTGGGTTAATGAAAAAAAAAACAATGACAACAGAATAAGACGAGGCTATTAATTGCTTCGTGTCCCCGTCGTTTCCTCACCGCAAACACGCCAACACGGCAGCAGTCGCGATCGCGGCGCTAGATCTGACGACAAAGAAAAACGTACTGCCGGGCGGTGAACTCCATTCTTCCCTTTCCCAAGGCTGTTTCTTCCGCAGCTTTAGTTTCGGTGATCAACTGCTCTTTGAACTTCATCCCAAAAGTCAGACGGAGATCTTGTGGAAAAAAATCTTTCATAATGGCTGCTGTAAGTTTCAGTGCTTGTTTGGTGCCATTGATCAACTATCTAACTTGGAATCCAGCCAATTTCCACCGTCGCAGAGAGCAAGGAGCTCCGAGGACTGAACCTCATCGCCGCCCATTCGCATATCAGAGGTCTTGGGGTGGATGCGGACTCTTTGCAGCCCAGAGGGGCCTCCCAGGGTCTGGTTGGACAGGAAAAGGCCCGCAAGGCCGCCGCGGTTATTCTACAGATGGTGAAGGAAGGCAAGATCGCGGGTCGCGCGGTCCTGATCGCAGGACCTCCTAGCACTGGAAAGACCGCCATCGCGATGGGTATGGCTCAGTCGCTGGGCTCTGACGTGCCTTTCACCATGCTTGCTTCCTCGGAGATCTTCTCGATGGAAATGTCCAAGACGGAGGCTCTTACCCAGGCCTTCCGCAAGTCCATTGGAGTGCGGATCAAGGAAGAAAGCGAGATCATCGAGGGCGAGGTTGTCGAGATCCAGATTGACCGCAGTGTCACTGGGGTAAGCAGGACCATCACTCCTTGACCTCTCGGTGACTGACTGCTAACGGTTACAGGGCAACAAACAAGGAAAGCTCACAATCAAGACCACCGACATGGAGACGATTTACGATATGGGCACAAAGATGATTGATTCGATGACCAAGGAACGGGTTATGGCTGGAGATGTTATCTCGATTGACAAGTCTTCTGGCAAGATCACCAAGCTTGGTCGGTCTTACGCTCGTTCGCGCGACTACGACGCCATGGGCGCCGACACCAAGTTTGTCCAATGTCCAGAGGGAGAGCTGCAGGTGCGCAAGGAGATCGTTCATACCGTTAGTCTTCACGAGATCGACGTGATCAACTCGCGGTCACAAGGGTTCTTGGCGCTCTTCTCGGGTGACACTGGCGAGATTCGCAGTGAGGTCCGAGACCAGATCAACACCAAGGTGGCTGAGTGGAAAGAAGAGGGCAAGGCGGAAATCATTCCGGGTGTCCTGTTCATTGATGAAGTGCACATGCTCGATATTGAGTGCTTCTCATACATTAATCGTGCTTTGGAAGCTGAACTAGCACCCATTGTCATCATGGCCAGCAACCGTGGCCAAGCTCGCATCCGTGGAACCACCTACACCTCTCCTCACGGCTTGCCTCTTGATTTCCTTGACCGGGTTGTCATTGTCAGCACCGCACCATATTCGGGTGATGAAATCCGTCAAATCCTCGCTATTCGTGCTCAGGAAGAAGAAATCGACGTCTCTCCAGACGCCCTAGCTCTTCTGACCAAGATTGGCCAGGAGTCAAATCTCCGTTATGCTAGCAACATCATCACCACTTCCCACCTGTTGAGTCAGAAGCGCAAGGCCAAGGAAGTCAGCGTTGACGATGTTCAGCGCAGCTTCCGACTGTTCTACGACCCGGCCCGCAGTGTCAAGTTCGTCAGCCAGTATGAGCAGCGTTTCATCGGTGATCAGGGCACAGTTTCATTTTCCACGGCCACCAACGGTGATGCCATGGAGATTTCATAATAATTTGTTTTGTGCTCATTTCTTTGCCATGTGTTAACTGCTTTCGCGGGGGAGACGATTTAGCGGGTTGAAAAACTACACTGGTTTCTTACTTCTTTGTTCTTCTTTTTTATCGCATCATATGATGTATGAATAGGACTGGCGCTTGTTGAGGTGATCTTTTATGTTTATGAACTTTTATTTATTGGAATCGAACTGAGACCCCGGTTGCCCTGGTCTTTTACACAAAATTGACTGCCGCACTCCATGGCCCTGTATTTCCAACCTGGCGGAATTCGACTCCTTCACCAAAGTAACCCGCACTGTTCCATGAAGCCATCATGCTGCTATCGTAGGGCCCATGAGCATCGCCTCCGTCTCGAGCATCCGACCAACGGTACTCCCACATTGTAGGACCATCGGCCTGCGCTACCACGGGCTCTGAAGGCGGATCTACCCAAGGCTCGCCAGTCTCATTACGATATTGCCGGGTCAGAAGCTCGCGCTCGGTGTCATAGATCTCGGGCTGATCGCGACCCATGAGGATATCCGCGGCACCGGTGATGGCGTCGATTGCCTTTTTCCGGTTGGCCTCATCCGGGTCCTCATCGGTCATTTCAGTGTCTTCGGTAATGCAGTTCTTCTTGTTCTTCTTCTTGTTTTGCCATTTGGGCTTGCGCTTTAGACCCTTGCCCAACCGAGCTAGAGCTTCCAATATTGTTTCTCCGCGCTCGAGATGTATAATAATCGTTTTCAAGACGTCAGACGTCAACACACTGTCATTCACCCGGTCCTGCTCTTTCCGCTCTATCTCGCGTTTCTCTGCAGCGTCTTTTGCCTTTTGAATGTCCTTTTTGGAGACCCCGTCCAGCCATGAATCGTAAACAGCATCTGGATCGACGGCTTTGCGAACGTAATTACCGGATTCGTCAAATTGGCCTTCCTCCTGTTCTGTGCTCATGTTGAAGGCATCAAGCAATGGGGCATGCTTCTTCTTTCCACCAGCACCGATCTCCTCGTCCAACTCGTTGTCGACCTTGGCGCGTTCCTCTTCTCCAACATCACTCTCACTATCTTCGCCATCTTCGTCGTCCATATCATCGGCTTTGCTTAGGTCGGCACGCATTGCTTTTCCACCTTTCGAAGCAGACTCCTGGCCTTCAATTTCATTGTCGCGCAAGAAACGAACAGACTTTTTGTTCTTGCGCGAAGCTTCATCTCCGTCTTTCTCCTCGTCCCCAAATTCCTCTTCTAGTTCGGCGAACATATCGTCATCGTCGTCATCTTTCGCACTGCTCTTTTTTGACTTCTCTTCCTTGCGCGCCGAGAATCCCTCATTGTCACTGTCGGAATCATAGCCGTCGAGGTTGACCGCTTTGCGGCGCACTTGTTGGCCACGCCGACCAATTTCATCGGCGTCTAGAATCGCATCTTCTTCGGGGGCATCAGCTGCGAGTGCTGAGGGGTTGCGAAGATCGAATCGAGGTTTCTTATTGTCGGGTCCTTGGGTGTCGTCTTCGGCATTATGTGTGCGGGCAAAAGATTCGCCTGCTCTTTTAGGGTGGGGCGTAGAGCTCGACATGGTGATCAAGTAAGGGTATTATACTAAAAAAGGATTCAAACGCGTATTTTTCAAGCTGTGTCGTAGTATGAATACCCTTTGCGTCCGGGGTCGGAACGGAAAATCAAGTCGGAAGCTAAGTTGCGTCACTTGGATCTCGCCGAGTTGCACCTCCATTAGCGTCCCTCTTCAAACTTCCCTTATCTTCATTGACCACTTCTGTATTTTCACCTTAAACACACGCGTCCTGCTCAAGCTTTCTCTAAATTATGGTAAGACAAGAACTGAGTCGTTATATTATTCCTACCTGCGTTTAAATTAGCTTCTAACAGCTCCAGTTCCGACCTGACTATTGGACAGACGACCCCATGGACGGCATCATGGGAGGTGGCATGCTCCGTGGAGGTCCTGCTGCGCGTCGATTCGATGAATACTACCGATGCTACCCCGTTGCGATGCTTCCAGGCCCTGAGAGAGAGAATGTGAACCATGGCGGCAAGGTTATCATGCCTCCCAGTGCACTGGACAAGCTTACCCGCCTTCATATTACCTACCCTATGCTCTTCGAGCTTCACAATGGTGCCAAAGAAAGGATGTCACATGCTGGTGTCTTAGAGTTCATTGCAGAGGAAGGAAAAATTTATCTCCCATTCTGGGTGAGTGTCGCCAGGCTAGCTTCATGGCTTATTGCGACTTTGGAACATACTAACCATTCCTACCTGGTTTATAGCTTATGCAAACGCTACTTCTGGAGCCTGGGGATCTACTTCAGATCAAGTCAACAGACCTTCCTCCCGGCCAATTCATCAAACTCCAAGCACAGTCCACCTCATTCCTCGACATCAGTGACCCCAAGGCCGTCCTCGAAAATGCATTCCGCAACTTCTCCTGCCTGAGCAAGGGCGATGTCTTTACTTTCGGATATAACGATCAGGTTTATGAAATGGCCGTTCTAGAGACAAAGCCCGCGGGCTCTAAGAATGCGATCTCTGTTCTGGAAACCGATCTGGAGGTCGACTTCGCTACTCCGGTTGGATATGAGGAACCGCAACGTACTAGCGGTACCAGCACCCCGGGAAGTGTGGTGAAACATGGTAAACTTCCCGCAGGTGGGCTTCTGCACCCCCACGGCTCTATGGCGCAGTCTATCAACTATGCTGCCATCGCCCCCGAGTCCACCGATGCTGCCACAGGTGCCCGGGCCACATCCTCCAACTTTTTGTCAGAGGGGCAACGTCTAAATGCCAAGAAGGGTAGCAAGGCACCTACTCCAAAGGCTTCTACCCCCACTCCCGGCGCCACCAATCCCCAGCATCCCCCACCAGTGCGCAGAACCAACGGCCCCCAACCACTTCGGCTCCCACCTAATCAACTCTTCTTCGGATATGAAATCAAACCAGTAAAGCCACGCAACGAAAACGGACAAGTTGTTTTGCCCGAAGAGCAACCCACGTTCCGGGGCATCGGTCAAACATTGCGAGGAAAGAAGAAGGACCTCGGTGGTTCGGCTACACCTACCTCTGACAGTGGGGCTGAGAGCCAGAAAGGCAAGGGAAATACTAGTGGAAATGGACGAACCCTGGGCAGCAGCAAACGCTAATGTATTTGATGATTCTTTATGAAAATGGCTAGGTAAAAACCCTCTAGATGTGTGGCTCGGACCATTCTTTCGGCATAGCGAGGTTGGCGTTTCCTGAGTGTGGTTTAAAATGATCACTTATGATTTTATGGTTTTACTCAGGCTATCTTCCTTTTCACTTTAGACTTTTACTATGATTAATCTTTGTAAGTCATGGTTGCAAACTACGTGCCCGTCCCATACTTCCCCTGCATGCCAAGCTTCGTCAATTGAGGTACCCGCCAGGTAAGTAAAGGAGACGGCTCAGTAGATGTCACTCCCCAATCACGTTCACATGCCAGAGTTGCCAAGTATCATTAACTACTTAGATATGTCCTCGATAATATTATTGCTTTGAATTTCGAGTACTGCGCTTGTCTAAAGGGATGTGGGTTTGTGTATTTAAAACCGCACTAGTAATATTGAATAATACCGAAAGCAAACACGCAAATGATGCAATTCCCTTGGTTGGTTGAGCAAATGGTTCAAACACCGTTTCATCATGCAAACGCCCGAGTCTGCTCTGTCAGCTTTTGACAAGCTCAATGACCACGTCTACATCTCAGATCCTGAGGAGTTCCCAGACAACATTAATCCCCCGCTCATTATCATCGCGTTATGGATGAACGCTGGGCCCTCCGCTTTACTCCGATATGGAAATCAGTACCGGCGCATGCTCCCTACCGCTCGTATTGTGATACTCCGCTCAGAAACAAATGACTTTTTCCTCGGCTCCAGTGATGCGACACAGAGTACTCAGCTCGCTCCCGCTGTGGATGCTCTCCGCACGTTCGCGGTCCCGGGGAACCCCGTATTCATCCACCTCTTTTCCAATGGTGGTCTAGTGAAGACCTCTCACTTGATGCGATTGTTCAAGGAGACAACGGGAGAGCCGCTGCCCGTCTTGTCCATGGTTGTTGACAGTGCCCCTGGTGTCACGAACATCCAGTCCGCTATGCAAGCTATCTCCTTCCAGCTTCCGAACTTCTGGCTTTGGAGACTGTTTTCTCAAGCTGCGTTGTGGGTATACTTGGTTTCTATGGCAATTTATGGGAAGATCATCAATGCCCCCAATACGGTCTCTGTGGCTTGCCAGCGGATCAACGACAGGACGCTTTACCAGCCTCCTGGGAAGGAGGGTCTTGTACGGTACTACATCTACTCTGATGCGGATAAGATTGTTCTTTCCGAGCACGTTGAGGCGCATATCAGGTTTTCGGAGAGTTGTGGTATTGCTGTGCGTCCTGAGAAGTTCAAGGATGCGCAGCATGTTATGGCTATGAGGACCGATCCGGAGAGATACTGGGCTATCATCGACAAATGTTTGAAGCGTGGTAGAGACGCTTGATTTGATACCTGTTGAAATGACTAACTTGGTTCCTCCATCTGGTATGTGTTTATGTATGATTTGGATCTCCTGCAAAATGTACAAAATGAGCCTTCATGGGAAATGTGTTTATAGAGGGTACATCACTTTTCATTCGTGCATGCATGCCTGTACCAAGTTTATGTAAATCGGCCTGAAATTATGATTTCCTGGTCATGAACGCCCCTGTATGGTTTCCTCAATTAGATGAGGCTGCCTTTTTTCAATGTTTTGGGCTGCTACTCCAATACTCTTTCCAAATTTCTACGAGTTTCAAACCCCCCAACATTGCAAAGTTGTTTACTTCACCTTTTCCTCCTCAACTTTCCGTCCTCAACCCTTTTCCATCCCTAAACTTCTTCTCCGTTGAAATGCCTCCAGAACGGAGACCAAAGATATTCGCCTATGCTGACTTTGACCTTCGAGCCTTATGCAGTCTAGCGAGCGCACTGCGGCGGGGTATTCCATGTGCTTGTGACCGCGATCAGCTTCCTGTATCAGGGAGCTATCACTGGGTTGTCTTCATCTCGTTTGCCGACCAGGTGCGATGGGTCTTCAGATCTCCGCTGATGAAAGAATCAATGCCAGTAGAGATGAGGGCAAAGATAATCGCCAGTGAAGTGGCCACTCTCCGATGCGTCAGGACTTACAGCAATATCCCAGTTCCAGAAGTTTATTACCATTGGTAACGCTCTCTCTCAGGCCGCAATGTTTGAATGCTGATTTTGTCTAGTGTTTCGTCCAATAACACCATCGGAGTTCCGTTTATTCTGATGAGTGAGGCATCTGGCAGGCCATTGTCAAAGTTCTGGAGAGCAACAAGTTCTCGAGATGGTCTAGATATCCGCACCAAATCCAAAATCCTTCATCAGCTTGGACGCATTACTTGGAAGCTTTCGCAGTTGCGTTTCGACAAAATCGGCTCACTCTTTGAGGAACATGGGTCTATCAACATCGGGGAATGTCTTTCACGGGGCCACATGTCCCATCAACGATACCGGCTGGATATTCCACGTGGGCCTTTCACTTCAGAAGCGGAATTTTATGATAGTGTTATTGAAGCGTTTTCGCAGCACGCAGAGCTTTTACCGTTAAAAACTCATTGCTTCGTTGCACCCGTTCCGATGCGGAAAGAATTCAAATCGGAGGAACAATTCACATGGGCCGAGAAACTCTGGATTGACTTTATGCTTGTTGGAAGGAAAATCGACACTGCCGATAACAGACTTGACTACATGATCGCAGCCGAGGCTCTCCGTGACATTCTAGGAAAACTCGAACTTCCAACCGTTATTGCGACTTTCCCGTTATTTCACCCTGATCTGAGCATCAATAACATATTTGTGGACAATGATTACAACATCACTTGCGTTATCGACTGGACATTCGCTTCATCGGTCCCTGAATCCATGTTGTTGGCCTATCCAGGGTTACCGCAACAACGCAATGAACTCAGTCCAGAGCTGTATGCACCCTTCCACAGTGGCTTTATTGCCGCTATGCCAGCTGCATCAATCGAAAACACGTTGATCCACAGATACTCTGAATCATTTGAGCGGAGCAAAACCTCTTGGGATTTGATTCGACTTCTAAACATGGACTTGCCGCAAGATTACATTGTCTTTGCCAAGCTCTGGAAATCTGCGTATGGGTCTAAAAAGAACCTACAGCGATACTTTTTACAACGACAGCGTTCACCTCACTACGCCTGGCTTCACCGACAAGTTAAAAAGGAGGACGACCCGCAGTCGAAAGTTCAGAAGAAAGAAGATGTCTATTTTGGACGCAAGTTCTGGAAACACACCATTGCTAGAAAGCTGACACTCGTGTCCGAATTCAAAGCGCGATATGCCGATAACTCGGAACCGAGATTGCGGAACGATATGTTTGTCACTTCCCCCAGTTATGGAGGTGGATTGAAAACTTTATGCTTGATTGGGTGAGAATGCGTTGATGAGTGTACACGAGACATCGATGGAGAGCCAAAATGCTCATTGTAAGCTAGAGAAAGGCAGTCATATGATTATCAGATCCGATTACTGAAGATTTGCGTAACCTGTGTCTTGCAAAGTCAGATTAACAGGGCATTCCAAGCGCTTATTTATGTACTGGGGTACGTTGGCAACGGAGATGAGTGGGGGCATGAAGGAGTTTAGTCACTATGATCATCATCTTGGCAAGCTTCGGTATGTTCAATGGTTCACAATCATACAATATAAGGTTTTCACTTTGTCGGACTGAAGTTCCGCACCTTTTCTCGACCAGTCCATGACACCGCAGATATTGCCTTAGGAGATGGCTCACGACGACAGCAATGCATCATATCTGCAATCTAGGCCGGGGTTCCCGACAACAATCAATCCAATCGGGCTCCTCTGGTGTGATCTTTGTGCTTCCCGTGCTGTCTTTTCTAATATCTTGAGCTGTTTCTCTTCGTAATTTTCAATTTATAGTGCTCATTTACCTGATCCATCAGTTATTGTGAGTTTTCTCTCCCGGATATAAGCACTTTCCAGATTACTGACCGTGAGAACTAGTAAGTCTTTCATCGCGAAGCTGCTAGGTCGATCTCAACAATGTTTCAACACAGTGCAAACGAGCAGACATTCCTCAAAGGTAGCCAAAGCCAAGACTGCCGCTTCAAACTTCCCGGATATGGCCGGCCATTGGACTTCTTCCCTGTGGAAAAGAACATTTATGGCATTGAATGTCGTAGCATCTTTCCATCTGCACTCGACGATAGGGATATCGAGAACAGATACACCGAGTATGTCTATATCCATGGGTTAACACTATGACTGACTGGACAATGGGTAGACTTCCTGTGCAGACGCTTCGAGAAAAGGCTATGGTTTCGGTAATGGAGGAGATTACTGATATCCCTGAGTGGTGGAAGAAGGTACCTACTTTACTATTCTAGTTTGAATATAAGAATACTAAATTGTGATAGATCCACGATTCCAATACTGCACAAGAGTGGAAGGAAATGGCACTTAGAAGCGGTGCAGACATCACTAAAAACATGTCCGAGTGGATCATCGAAGAGTTAAAATTCAAAGCCATGGTATACAAAGTGAACAATGCCGTGTCTCTCTACAACGGCGACGTCACCAAGTCCGACTCAAACGTGCCTAGCAGCCTCGTTGAAGACTTGATAAATTCAACCAAGGTCCTGGTATACTCAGACGAGGAGTTGCAATTCTACGGCCCCGGGTCTCTCTCCAACCAGCGCGATCTGCTATCCATGGCCCTCTATCCACTCGTCTATGGAAAAAGTCGCATTCTCCCAGATGAACTCATCGGTCTTGACGACGCACTTCGCTACGCTGGACAAGGCAAAACCATCCCCATGCCCCAAGAAACAGGCATAACCCGCGAAGACATCGCGTGGCGTGTCTCTTCACGCGCAGACATTTCCGTCCGGCCATACAGCAGATCCTACCAGATGCTGCCATCAGACTGGGAATTTGGTGACGATGGCCGCTGGCATATCGCCACGTACATCAACAACCTGCACCCGGCCAAGCACCGTAATATATACAAAGTCATCGAAAATATTTTCAACTGCATGATCCCGCAATGGAATATGACCATGACTCCGCTTAAGGATATGTTGCATTCCCGAGCACGCATTGAGTACAGCAAGGCTGAGTACTACCCCGTCACGAAGGGAATTAGCGAACAAGCGCCTAGGATTCTGGATCGGGAGGCACAGATTGTGTTCGATGAACGTTTTGAGAAGTGGAGGATGGAAAATTATCGTGCTATCCAGCCTGATGTTGATCAATTTGTTCCTTGGGCTGTCCCGCAATGCATGATGTCCGAATTGGCGGAGGATCTTCCTTCCCCTGTGCGGATTGAGCAAAGTGTCAATCTGAATAAGGACTACAAGGATCGTGGACTGCAGGTGATCACGCGTATGATGTCTGTGGATGTGTGGCCGGAATCGCCTTACTACGAAACAGAATGGCATGTAGAGGGACAGATGGTAAGTCAAGCGCACATCAAGTACTGATCGCATGCGAATTAACCAATAACTAAATGTATTCTAGAATGAACACATCTGCGCTGCAGCATTCCTCTTCCTGGAATATGAGAACATGGAAGAGGCCTCCATGGAATTCCGCAACATAGTCGACACAGACATGCTCAGCGAGGTCGAGCACGACCCCGGCGACTTCATCTGGTTGAAACAAATCTTTGGACTTGAGAATGGCGAACCAGCTGTCCAGTCCTCGGGCTCAATCCGGTGCCCAGTTGGCCGTGTAATCATTTTCCCCAGCACGGTGCAGCACCGGATGACGAATTACGAGTTGAAAGACAAGTCGAAGCCTGGCTCGAATAGTTGTCTTGTGTTCTACCTCGTTGATCCTAATATCCGCATTATCTCCACGGCTAATATCCCTCCTCAGCGGTTGGATTGGACGCTCGAGGCTGAGCAAGGGGAGGGAGAGGATTTGGCTGCTACTATGGCGAAATTGGCGCTGGCGAATAAGTATAAGAAGGGGAATATGCCTATGACGCTTACTGAGGCTTTGGACCATAGGTATAAGTTCTTGGAAGAGTTAAATGAGTTTATGCGATATCAGCATGTTGCGTTTGAGTCGAGGGTTCTGTTGCTTTAGTTCGGTGCTTTCGGGGTTATTCTTTGCTACTAATTTCTGATTTATTAATTGAAGTGCTAGAGCCACTAAAATTTGATTTATCTCGGTGACTATTGAGAATCTTTTACGGGTAGTCTTGGAAAATGGGTAATGTTCAAATCGCCGCGCTATGCCATTCGTGAAGACAATGTACATGAACTAGATAAACTCCGTCTCTAGTTCTTCTTTTGTTTTTCCATAACACCATGGCCGAAATTGGCCGAAAGAAAATCAAATCCTCCTACCCATAGCTATAATATTAACGGCCCTTCATCTCTGGGAACTCATCATCCAGCTTCAAGCGAGCAGCGACGTTCATACTCATCAACTCCTGAATCAGAAGCTTAGCAGCGTAGGGGATGACCATCTTCGAGACAGAACGAGTGGACTTGCATCCAGGGCACCAGCCTAGGAATCCCATGAAACCACACTTCTCGCAAATATCAACTTCATGACGATCAGACGAGATCATGAGACGCTCCAGCAGAAGTTGACTAGTTCCGTAGGCAATCAGACAATCACGCTCCATCTCACCGAGACGGAGACCACCATCACGCGAACGACCCTCCGTAGGCTGTCGGGTCAGGGTGGCCTTGGGACCACGTGCACGCGAGTGCATCTTGTCTTGAACCATGTGCTTGAGCTTTTGGTAGTAGATGGGACCCGTGAAGACGTAGAATGGGAGGGGTTCACCGGTGATACCAGATGTGAGGAACTCCTTACCACCATAGCTGAAGCCGTGGTCGATGAGGGTTTGCGATGTCTCTTCGATGGGAGTGCCGCCGAAACAAGTACCGTAGCCGTGTCGACCAGCAAGAACACCGGCCTTACCAGCAACCAACTCCAGCATCTTACCGACTGTCATACGAGACGGGAAACCGTGAGGGTTCATGATAATATCGGGGTTGATGCCTGATTCAGTGAAAGGCATGTCCATCTGGTCGGCAATAATACCCACGACACCCTTCTGTCCATGACGAGATGAGAATTTATCACCGACTTCGGGACGACGGGTCTGTCGAGTCAGGACCTTGATGAGCTGGGTCTCGCCCTCGGTGGCGGAGAGCATGACTTTGTCAATGTATGCCGGATCAGGTAGTTTGTATGACATGGAAGCAGGGTTGTAGGAGGTAGTTCCAGTGTCGGAGCCCATAATTCCACTCGTGTGGGCCTGGTCGGGGGTTACTTTGTTGATGTAGACCTCACCCGCGCTGACCTTCTCGCCTACAGCCGCCAGACCATCGGCCTCTAGAAGCGCGTGCTTGCGGATCGGAGCGTCGTTCTCGAACTCAGGAGGGTTCAAACGGTCTTTCATTCCGTTCGGGTAACTCTTGAGATTTGTGACGTACTTCTTGAAGACCTGGCAACGTCCGAATCCACGGTCAACCGAGCCCTTGTTCAAAACCAGGGCATCCTCAATATCATAACCGGAGTAACTCATGACAGCAACGGTCGCGTTCTGACCGGCGGGAAGTTGATCGTATTTGACCAACTCAATGGTTCGTGACTTGACCATTGGCTTTTGTGGGTATACCATCAGGTAAAGAACGGAGTCAATTCGCTGGAATTGATTCGAAGCAATTGCACCAATTGCTTGCTTACCCATAGCACATTGATAAGTGTTACGAGGAGACTGGTTGTGGTGGGGGTAAGGAATAAGACCAGCAACAGCACCAAGGACAGTGAAAGGCTCAACCTCGAGGTGAGTGGTGGCCTCGGTGATGTCCTTCTCGTAAATGGAGATTAAGGAATCATTCTCCTCGTTAACATCGAGATATTCAACCAATCCCTGAGCGAGAAAATCATCGAATGCCATCTTTCCTTCGCGCAGCTTTTCGAGGTGGTGTCGCCGGACTCGGGATTTACCCTCTTCAACAATAATGAGCGGTCGGCAGATACGACCATCGTCAGTTGCGATGTGTACCGCTTGCTGGTGGTGATTGATGTAAATACTGACAAACTCCGAAATTCTTCCCATGCGACGGAGTCGGCGGAAAGAATTGAGGAAGTGTTTCGGCCGTCTTGTCAAAGCAGTCGGTGTACCGTTAATCGAGATAGTGTAGGTTCCTTTCTTGTACAGCTCAATACCACTGACTGTTGAAATGTCTTCTGCGCCGAGCATGAAAATCAGGTTTCGCACCGGGCCCTCCTCGTCATTGGTGGTAATATGTGTCATGAGAGCCAAGTTCTTGACCAAACCGCACGCCTCTCCTTCCGGAGTATCGGCAGGACACAGCATACCAAATTGCGACGGCTGAAGAGCACGAGGACCAGAGACCTTTCGAGTCTTTTCAAACTGACTGCTGATACGAGTCATCATACCAAGGGCAGCAATATAACTCAGACGACTGAGTACGTGAGTCACACCAGCACGCTCCATACGGAAACGCTTCAAGCTCCAGTTACCAGTAGAAATGGCTCGGTTCATGCCCTGAGTGATATGGTGGCCATGCATACTCATGACACTCCATGCGTCAAACTGTTCCGCTCTGTTGCGCTTGTTTAAGACCTTGTCGATATTTAATTTGATGTCAAAGCAGAACTTCTTAAAGAGATCCTCGAACAGAAGAGCCAGCATCTGACCTGCCAATTCCAATCGCTTGTTTCCGAGGTAGTCACGGTCATCCACCATAGACGGGTCGGCCTTGGCCATCAACACACGACGGGCCATGTGAGCGACATAGATGGCCTTGGGGCGGAAGTTCATATCCTTGACCTCAATGTGGGAAATGATGACAGTTGCAATGGCTTCCACTGCCTCTTGCACATGGGTCCGGCGGTATGCGCCTGTCTTCCGGTTGATTTTGATTCGAGAACCCATCCAATCCAAAGCCTGCTGTTGGGTGAAAATTCCCAGATTGAGAGCCTCTTCAAAGTTGATGGCAAAATCGTCCTGGTATTGGCTATCATCGCCAGCCACCATCTGCAGCATCTCTTTGTCGGTATGGATACCCATGGCTTTCAACAGCACAACGATCGGCAGGTCTTCACTGAGGACGTTGTGTTTCACGTAGAGTCGTCCCTTCTTCAGAACGATATAACTCTTGGACTTACGTTCGTTGGAAGAACTGTCGAGTTGTCAGTAATGCTGTGCGATGAAGATGTGCATATTTGTTCCATACCTGGTTACCGAGGCCTGAACAATATCTTTCTTGGGGTCCGTTTCCACGATGATTCTGTTTTTACTCAACTGCTCCTGGACCAGAATAACCTTTTCCGTTCCATTGACAACAAAATAGCCACCAGGGTCTAATGGACACTCGTTGAGGACAGACATCTGCGCCGGAGTCTTGTCTGCCAGTACACACTTGGAGCTGCGAAGCATGACCGGCATCCGACCGATAGCCACACCTCGTCGGACAACGCGTTGTCGGCCACGAACATATTCGAAGTCGATCAGAATCGGGGCAGCATAAGTGGTATCTCGAAGCCGACATTCCTGGGGTGTGATATCAGACTGAAAGTCAATTCCAGCATCCTGAGTCTCATCGGCGCGGCGGGGCGATCCAAGCCAAATGTTCGTGAAGTTAACGTAGAAATGGTGATCAATGTCGCTGCGAATAACACCGGCTGATTCCACAATCTTCTTCATCTGCACCTCAACAAAGTAGTTGTATGAGTCGATGTGCTGCTTCACCAGACCCTTAACCTTGAGGAAGGCGGGAAGCAAGTTCCATTTGTCCCTCGCAGTGTTGATTGGGTCAGTGAGCGATTTGTTGTAGTAGAATGGCTCCAAGAGCGCATTGAAAGGATCTCGGTGCTGGTACTTGACATAATCGTCATCTTCGTTCTTCGCGGCAGTCGGCTGGGTCGGCAGGGCTGATTCTTGCGATATGGAGGGGCGCGCAGATTTTGACGAGTCCGCTGACTGGTTACCCGCCTGTAATGGCAATGAAAATGGTCAGTATGAGTGTTCCAGGATCGGACAGTTGCGGGCAACGCGCGGGGAAAAAAAAGTTTTGTTACCTCAGAAGCCCGGCGAGCCTGACTGGCCGCGGAGGGCTGTGGCCTCCTGCGAGGCGGCATTGTGGCAAGGGAACTAAGATTCAGAGATTTTCACTCTCAGAAGATCTCAGGCCAGGGAACGGTTTAGGTTGGACGCGATCGCGAGGAGCATCACCTTTGACATGGAGGGGAAAGAGAGAATTTGGAGATGCGCTTATCTAACCCATGAGCTATCCGTTAGCGTTGACACCTGAGGCATTATAGGTAAACTTTACATACCTGCAAATTAGCTGCTGCAACAACATAAGTCATGGCCAGCGTTAATTTTTCATCGCTATTTTCGTGTTCAGTTTTAGATTGTAGAACATCAGCTTCTCGGTTCTCACCGACACCCACAACTTAACATATTTAGGTAAGTGCAAATTCAATTGACCGGGCAGGTTGGATTTGGGTTAATAAGCATAAGTTGGGATCACTCTAATGTTTGTTCTTCCCACGTTCATTCTTGCTACATCCTGCTACTTTGGAAATAGAGCCATGGCGTATTACCAAGATGTACACTGAAGAGTACTCGATTCTGTCGTATTTGCCAAACCCGTAGTATGACTTCAGGACCTCAGCGCTCTTATATAGAGTGGCAGATAAAAGAAGAGACAATTGGCAATAGCTAACATGCCAATTGCTGACATGAAGAGGCGGATATACAGATTAATGAACAGGCAAAGGGCCACAGGCCACAACCCTACTTCATGGAGATACTTTAATGCCTTGGCATTCTTGTCCACTGATGTGTCAAAGTGGGGCCCCAGGTATCCTCACAATTGCAGCGTGAGCAACTACAGACATGGGAGTCTGCACGGACGACGGGTTTAGAACCCACTTAGTTGGTTAGGTCGTACATGATCTACTTACTTATAGCTCAGGTCTTAGAAGTCAGACACAGCTGAGGTTATCTCATGCATTGAGTCAGGAGAAGAATAGACTGGAGTGAATCCCAGGCAGGCCAATTATCAAGTCACTGCCCAGGTGCATTTAATCATGGGAGCAAGTGTTATCGGAATTTCTTGTCACAGAGAACCTTGAACATTGAAAGTTGGAAATATTCAAAATGGCAGGGAATAATATATTAATAGCGTGTTTCACAGTAGCCATTTCAGCGCTAGGGCTTTGATTCGTTGGCAGTGATAGCCTTGACAAAACAGCCACTTTGACCTCGGGAAATCGAAATGGGGAATATATTGTGGCAAATTCCGCTTGACCGCAACTTCTAGACTGTAAAAATGCTTGGAGTCGCCACTAGTGCACTAGAACCAAAGTGAGCAAGACTGTGGGCCTTTAATGCCCAAGGATTATTCCCTCGAACCCACAATGCGAGTGCTTTGTGAATCGTTTACGGGTCATACCTTCATGCAGGCGGCTACGTCAGATACGGGCTCCATAAGTAATCCACAGACCAGGAGTAACCCACAGATGAGAACTGGAATCAGAGCACAATGTAGAAAGGAATCTACACGTGGCAGATGATAGAACCGGGCCGAAGTGCAACCTTTGCGAAAAGTATCGATCGCGGCTATGGTTCTAGACGTGCTCTTGCAGGGATTTGGAGAGTGCGGGGCATCTCCCTTTCGGGGATTGATTTGCCAATGGGTCAACCAACTCAAAATGCCGTTCTCGATGCATATGGAAGTTGAGTTGAGCTTATATTGGGAGATCCCTGTGATCTCGTGTCAATACGCATAGGATTCCCGTTCAGAGCCGTGTAACCATTGTAAATCGGTCGAGGCGTAAATTAGGCGTTGGGCATGAAAGACCAATCTTTTGTCCCTTTGGGCCTCTAACGAGCGCCAGGCTTCGGTGGCCACGGATGAATCCTTCGGCAATCGGACTAGCGTTGGCACTAGTCGTCTCCGAAGTGTATGTGTCATTTCGTGGAGACGATCGCGTTCCGGCATTATTAATTGTCTTGTGGCACAGACCCTTGCCCTCGGATGAAGAATCGGAAAAGATTCCAGCCTTAAAGATCAAATCATACGGAAATAAATCATGACTTTAAAAACCAGGGTATGAGGGGCAACAAGTGGTCCGTGATGATTGGCGATCCGTTGTCCGAGAAGGGAGATTGGGGTTCATTTGATGCATGATCTCCACAAACACTGGTGGCATGCTCGTCATTCGGTGGATCAGGGGCTCTAAAGGACAAGATCAGCGCCAATGGCTTGTATCACGTTCACCGCTCATCTCGCCAGTCGAGTCCTTATCGGTAACGGGGGGAAAAAGTCCACTTCCCAAGAAAAGAAAAGAAAAAATTACTGTGTTCAGGACTGCAATTATAGAAAGGTTAAAAGAAAAAAGCCATGTGCCTTTGTTTCCAGGACGGAACCATGGGTCTCCTGGACTGAGAATGATATGAACCTTGGGAATCGCGCCAAATGGCCGCGGCGCGAACCATCCGAGCACGCGATTAGACCCAGGTCTAGGGAAATCCTTATTTCTAAATGACATTTTCGAACAAAGGAAACCATGAATAAAGTATTCTGGACTCCGCAGAATGTACTCCGTAAAGATAGTATCTGTTCCCACCGAAACCTGTCCGATCCAGGTACTAGTCGCCCCGTGCGGTCGCTAACCATCTTAGAGGGCGATCCGCTGTCACATCCTCGCAGCACCACTCGGCGCGTCTCCACTCGCCTAAAATGATACAGTGGCTGCTCAATTGGCGTGGAATCATGCATCTGCAGCTGCCACGCTCGCGAACAGCGCATTCTTTTCTCTCCGCTTTCCTCTACCCCCTTGCGCGACCAAAATCGAGTCAATAGCTTTTGCGCTATGGGAGGCAAAAAAAAAAAAAAAAAAAGTGAAGAAGGTCATCGGAAAAGGTCCTAAGGGTATAACAGAATCAACCATCTTCCAGTCCACTATAGAATTAAACATGGTGGAGAGAGACATAATAAGAAACAAGGCGACCGAGAAAAGAGGGATCGAGCCTCTGTCATAGTGATTGACCATATACCCCGGGCTGGACTCTCCCCGGGGGCGCAAAGATAGCTGCATCTTGGTGGTACAAGTGCAGTCTCTCCAATCATGCCTTGGCCCCGAGCAATTCCCGAGTAACTGTGGTCGATCATCTGGCGTGACCGTCAATTTCGCACTAGATTTACGGTATTTGGAGATTTTTGGAATGATTATTCATATCATTTGAATCAGGACTTTTGGTCATGTTGTTTGGGGTCAACGATGGGGGCGAATTTGGGGGCATAAAAGCCAATGATATGGGTTAAGCTGAGACTGGTTACAAACACGGTCGGATACTAAGATCAAAGAAAATAGCTACGTGATTATAGATTTTAACCAACCCTAAACCTGTAGATTAATTTGAAGAAAATCTACCACAAGCGAGCCCAATCAATCTCCTAAAAAAAAAAAAAAGAAAAACGAAAAAAAGGGAGTTCGTACGGCCATTCCCGATTAGGGTTGCGAAGAGACTCCCCGCTCTGGATCACTCCCCTTCCTCTCCCAGCCTCTCCTCCTTTCTTCTTCTTCCCCTACCATCTCCCTGTACAACAGTTCTTGTATCCTTCCTTTGGCATATTGTTAGGTCTCTTGTACTATTGTCTTTGTGAACACACTCGTTTGTTCGGACTACCGTGTTTCGCTAAGTGGAGGGTTTAGCGGTAAGTTCCTCCATCCCACTCTGCGACTCCCTGCGGCTGATCTCCGCATTTTCCAGGTACAACCAGCGCTTGTTGATTTTTTTCTCTCGCCGCACAAAACCGCCTATAGATGCATCTACTTACTTAGTAGACTGCTGGATCCTGATCGTCAATCATCCTCCTTCTCTCGAGGCGTTCATTGTGTGAGTGGGATCCGTTCTGCGCAGATCATCTCCGACCACCCCTCCGGCCCCTCTCGACCCCCCTTACTTAAGGACAGCCTGCGACACACCACACCGCTCGGCCACACACCTGTCAAAAAGCACCCCTTGGCCGGCCACCGAATCCCTCGTGGCGTGGAAATTTGGGGCTGGGAGGCGCTGTCATTGCTGTACCCCAATGTCTTAAAAAGCACTCCGCAGGCTGCGACGAACTTCGGAGAACTACTGCTGACGCCAGACGTTGGATGTTTATAGTGGAACAATTTGCCGGCTCTGCCCATCATGGCTTTCAAAAACGGGCTGAGCGAACGCCTCGATGAGCTGCGATTCCCTTCCCCGCGCTCTCCTCCCTCCGAGTCGACTTATAACCCCCTCTCGCCGGGGAGTTCGAACTTTGGGTCGGGCTTTTCACGACCATCTAGCGATGTTCGCGCCAACCTGCAACGTCGATTTACCACAGACTCGAGCAAGCTCACGTCTTGGAACTTCCTGAACCAGGGGTCGACCCCGATGCCCGACCCCCTGGACCTGCTGTCGTCGGTGCGTATAAATATTTCCTTGGTTATTTTGCGGTTCAATTTGCGCGCGTTGGACCAATGGCACAAATCCACAGATCAGTGCAGGGGCTATGCATAAAGAATAAAGTTCATTCTCTGTTTGCATAAACCCTCGGCGTTAGGTGTGTTGATTGATCTGACAACGCGAATGGCATTTGGTAGAGTGGCTTGGACATTAAGTTCTGTCTATGTCAATCGATCGATGGCCTAACGCTCATGATCATGTGTGATTTGTTGCCTTGGTCTCTTTCTCCCTTTGCCAATCACCAACATCACAAAATCATCACATTGTTGCCTACTGCCTTCAGACAAATTCAAGGGAGGTCACATCGACTCAGGCTTGGTCCTTCACTGAGGCCTACCTGGTGTCGGTTGCCTTCTGAGTATCTGATTTAAAGGTATACTGCCTACACAAGGATACTCCGGGCCAAGCAAACATCAGGTCGAAATTCACTTCAACTTTCTATGTCACTTTTTAAGTCGGCATATGGAATTGAAGTTGAGTCGATCTTACTTCACCTTGTCTCCACGAATTATAAGATTCCCCGCTTCGATTTCACCCTATATTCCTTTCCTTCTTCCAACCTACTTTCTTTTCTATTCCATTTCCATCTCCTGTTTGACATTCAACTTTGATCATTTAAGGACGTGTTCTCAAACGCGTCATCATCTTGATCAAACCTACTATCACCTTCACACATTTTCTTTTCATCCATTTTATCTTTCTACCATGAGTTTTGTCTGACAACCCGCAGTTTGAGAAGAAACGACAGCATATTGAGTACATGCGTGAACAAAAACGGCGCTTTGAGGAAGACATGAAACTACTCGATATCCAGCACGAAAAAGAGAAGATCGAGATGGACAAACTTGCACGCGATCTTGCCAAAGCCGGTATTGCTGGCCGCGCCAGTGAACCCACTACCCCTCCTGAGTATCGTGAGCCGACTTTGTCTAGTGCAGGAAGACCTGCACGCTTCCCATCTACTAGCGTGACTTCGTCTCCTGGCTTCTTCAGTGCTTTTGCTCCTTCCAACGTTACTTCTCCCCAAGCTCCTCAATCTAACCATTCGCACGCCCAATCTGTGGACCGTTTTGTTGCTCACTCCCTTCCTGGATCTCGCCGGAACTCTGAGAAGGACAGCTTTTTGTTCGATACTAGCATCGATCCTTCAACTATCCGCGGCTCATCGTAAGTATCGGCTTTATTCTCCACCTCTCTCTCGCGTTTCGCTTTCAATGATTTCCAAATTCGCTTTGCCTTTACTTTTTTATTTTATTGTCTCATTATGCACCTTCGACTTTCACCGAACAACGTGATTGACTTGATATTAGACACCGCAACTCGATGCCTTCCAACAACCACTACAACCCATATCGACCCAACATGAATGGCCATATGAATGGCCCCACCAATGGCCACGCGAACGGCCATATGAATGGTCACATGAACGGCAATACCAATGGCAACACCAACGGTTACATGAATGGCCATAATGCTACTTCTGGCTTCGACTCATTTTCGGCTGTGAAGCACTTTTTCCATGACGATGACAGATCGTTTGCCAAAGACGAACCCCGTCTGTCTACTCCCGATATCAAAGGCTATATCAGAATGACTGAACCCGATGACAAGTTCCCAACTCTTCGCCGCGAGGGTACGAACCTTGTAAGTGAATAATTGATCAATTTTCCTCTCTTTATGGGTTTGTTCTAACTTCGTTGTTTAGCTGGCGGCCAACCCGGATGCTCACGACCTGGCAAATTCTCGTACCTCGGGCCATGAGACTTATTCCTACCATAACCGCAACCGCTCTTCCCACCAGAGCATGCCCCAGAGCCTCACTGACATCATGCGCCTGGATCGCCTGGGAGGTCAGACTGAGGACCACAGCTCTGCTCACCGCCACCATGCTCGACACTCTCTTGAGGGTGGCTTGGTTTTCCCCAATGAGCGCTCTGACGAGTCTATGACTCCCGTTCCCTCCCACAGCCGCCCCAGTGCCCGGGTGTCGTACTCAACCAATGATGTACCTACAGTCAGGCGCACAGGCTTCGACGCCGCCATTACTCCACCCAAGACCCATGCTGAGCACCTTCATCACCGCAATGCCAGCAACGTCAGCAATGTCAGCGTTGGACGCATTTCAAACGGAATTCATTCCCACCAGGCCCGAGGATCTCCAGATTCCCCGAACCACAACAACCAATCTGGTCAAACGATGCTGCAGGCAAGCGCTGCGCCTTTTGGTCCCCAGATAACTTCGCCCATGTCCAACAACGGCATCAACGGTGTAAATGGCTCTGTTACTCCCGTCGGAATGCCATTTCCCGCTTCCAACCAGGGTATGCAGGCTTATGGTGCCCATCCCAGTCAAATGATGCCAAGTTACGCTGAACCAAACCCTTACGGTGCCTATCCCAACCATGCCAACAATGGCTATCGTGCCAATGATGTTCCAATCCGTGGTGGAAACAGTTTACGACGTGCAACTGAGGGAGAGGCCTCCCAGTACCAGATTAGCCGAGATCTTCCCCAGCAAATCTCCCAGCAGAATCGATTCGATGCCTCTCAGCAGAACCGTTTCGACGGCCAGCAGCAGAATCGTTTCATCCACCCCCTTGAGCACTACAAGGGCGAGCTGTACAGTCTTTGCAAGGACCAGCACGGGTGCCGATACTTGCAGCGAAAGCTGGATGATGATAATCCCGATAATGTTCAGCTTATCTTTAGTGAGACTTACATGCATGTGACTGACTTGATGATGGATCCGTTTGGCAACTACCTTGTTCAGAAACTGCTGGACCTGGCCAATGATGAGCAGCGCACTGTCCTGATTGACAATGCGGCCCCTCAGCTGGTCACCATTGCGTTCAATCAGCATGGAACACGTGCGCTTCAGAAAATGATTGAGACCATCTCTACCCATGAGCAGACCCAGACTGTGATCGATGCACTTGCTGATCACGTTGTTGATCTGGTTAAGGACCTTAATGGCAACCACGTCATTCAGAAGTGCCTCAACCGTCTCCGTTCTGAGGATGCTGATTTCATCTATGAGGCTGTTGGCGGCGCGTGCATCGTAGTCGGCACCCACCGACATGGATGCTGTGTCCTGCAGCGCTGCATTGACCATGCATCGGGTGCTCAGAAGGCACACCTGGTTTCTCAGATCACCGACCACTCCTACAAACTTGTCCAGGACCCCTTCGGCAACTATGTCGTCCAATACATCCTGGACCTCAATGAGCCAAGCTTCACCACACCTATCTGTCAGGGCTTCCTTGGCAACGTGATCAAGTTGGCCATGCATAAGTTCAGCTCCAATGTTGTTGAAAAATGCTTGCGCACATGCTCAAAGCCCGTCCGGCGTGAGATGATTGATGAGATGATCAACAGCGATATGTTTGCAGACTGCCTGCGTCATCAGTACGGAAACTATGTCATCCAAACGGCTCTGGATAATGCGGATCCGCAGACTTGCAATCGCATCATCGAGGCTATCCGTCCTGTCCTTCCTACTATCCGTCAGACCCCGCATGGGCGCCGCATCGCCAGCAAGATTCTTGTGGCTGAGACTCATCTTCGCACGAACAGCGAACACACCTTGCGCGAGATCAACAGCACCAACCAGCTTGCAAACCCCCGGCCCAAGAAGAGTGAGATGGCCTCTGGTATCAATGATTACGGTCTCCAGACTTTCCCGCCCACCCCTGCGTCGAGCTCTACCGCGAACACTCCCCTAGCGGAGGCAACGAGAACTCTTTGATGTTCCCTGCGCCTGTTTCCCCGTCAAACTTTGCTTCGCAGAACCCGCCTTATGACTCCCAGCACCCACCCTTCGAGCCGACAAATGATGACTCTTTCAACTACTTCTAAGTGGGGGATCGGAAAGCCTTTTCTGTGAATACCGTTCATCCCTTTCCCCTTGTATTCATATCGACACGATACCACGATATTTTTTTTTTCATGATTTCACGGATCTCCATTCAAGATTATCATCAGACTGTGGCTCGGCTGCACATACCATGATTCTCTTGGTTGCTGCATTTTCTTCCATTTTCGTGGACCGTTCATCACCTTCGACACGGCAGATTTCTACCTGTGTAAAGCAATGTCCATTCCGTCATATGGCAAGATTTACCTGTTGCATTCTGCATTCCATCATTGCAACAGCCCGATTTCTCTCTTGACTCGTTTTTACCGTCTTCAGCCCCATTTGTACCCGCTGACATTCAATGGTTTTCAGGATTTGACCCCCATTACAGGCGATGAAATTCATTGCTGCCGTTGGTGTGTCAGGTTTTGGAAATTCAGTTCCTTTCCTGCCCTTGTTTTTACACCACATTTTATTTCCTTTCCCATTTCTCATTTCACTTTTCTTTTCTCGTTTCATTTCTATCATCATGTCGTTTCACAAGCATGTATTTGCGTTTTCATTGATTTGACAGCGCATCTGTTCAGTGTGTAAGCCTGCATACACTGAACGACAACCGAACGTTGGGTGACCAAGACTCCTTGTCAACGGGGCTTCCACTTGGAGATATGTTCATGGAGGATTCGAGGCGCTACTAAATAACTAGATCTGAATATTTTTTCAGGACTGGGTGGTACTAGTAGTACACTTTGTATCCCAGTTGGCCTATTTGGCCGCAATTCATGTTCATACTTCAATACGTTTGACCCGGTTCCATTCTTAGCAGCGGGAATTGAATTCATTTCCCCCAATTTTCTCCTTCTGTAGAACTTCTACCCATAACCAAAATCAATAACCCTGTATACAGCATGGGTGCCGTGATAAAGCTTATCGACGCGTCGCGACACCACGTGACTTTAATGGATCTTCGGGGAAGTCAAGCTGGGTCCGCAGTTCGCATCCTTTCGACCCTGCAAAACAACATTACATTTCAGCGGCAGGAATTTTGCATTATCCACGCTCCATGCAGCCCGCTGACATTGCCCGCTCTCTGAGCGCACAATGGCCATGTCGGGATGTCCAGGCGCGACAACTTGCCAGTCTGCTTCATGTAAGTTTCTCCGCGGCGTCGAGATGCTCCGCATTGAACTGACCACAAGTCTTGCACTAATTGCTAACTCTACTGTTCTGACGCTACAGCCTCAACTACCCAACCCGTCGACTGTAGTTGTTCATGGTGTCTCCGCGACCTGCAAATCGACAATTGTCCGGGGGGTTCTTGCTGCCCTTGAAGCACCCCATGCTGTTGTTCGAAGCACCGAGTGCATTACCGGCCGGCATCTGCTGACGAAGATCCTTTGGAATACACTGGAGGCGTTTGGCCAGAAAAACGAGTGGGAGAAGTTCGGAAAGGGTCGATGCGAGCACGTTAGTACTCTGGTCGTCCTCCTGGAGGAATGTCTGGCCGCGAGACCTGCGGAGAAACAAGGAAACTTTGTCTTGGTATTGGATGAAATTGATAGGCAAAGAGAGGCGCCACCAACCCTGCTCTCGGCGCTGGCTCGGCTTGGAGAAATTGTGAGTATACGTTAAAAATTATCCCCAGGGTTCTGCCCTTTAGGGTCAGCACTAACAAATTCCTAGATTCCATCGCTTTGTGTTGTTCTAGTCCTTAGTTCGACCCCACGACCACTATTCCTCCAAAATGCGTCTGTTCCTCATATTAGCTTCCCGCCATACACTCGGAAAGAGATGATTAATATCTTAATGGCTTCTCCCGCGCCCACGATTGATGGTCTGCCGGAGGAAATCATCTCTCGCGTATACCCACATTTTGTTTCGACCATTTATGATGCATTGGTTGGACCGACGGCCGGCTCGGTCCCGAACTTCCGATCTATTTGCGAGAGGTTATGGCCCCAATTCGTGGCTCCCGTGGTGCAGGGCGAAGTACCCCCTGGCAACACCGAGTGGGACTTTGCGCGACTTCTCGTCAAGAACAGGGCGCTTTTCAGACACCAAGGTGAATCAGCCCTTGTTCACCGCATTGTGCCCGAGGACTCTTCTGCCCCGAGCAATACTTTCCGGAAGCCCTTATCGACCGGCGTCGCCCGTTCAGGACTGCCCTCTCTGCCATACTTCTCGACCCTAATCTTGACATCTGCATACGTCGCTTCACATACCCCACAACGCCTGGACACGATCTTCTTCTCCAAATTCTCCTCCTCCTCGCTTTCTGCACGTAACAAGCGCGCTCACCACCGTCGACGTCTCAAGGTCCTTTCCCAGGCCCAAGCGGAAGAAATGAGACAAGCCGCTAAAGACGACCCTTCAACTCCAAACAAAAAGGGTAAACGGACCAAGACCCGTATTACAAAATCCACTCTCTCCTCTGCCTTTGCTACCTCTTCGGCCACTACATCTGCCATGGGAGGTGGCTCCGGTATCACAGGGCCCTCTACAATTCTCACGGCGCGCCCATTCCCACTCGAGCGTCTCCTAGCCATCTACCACGCCATCGACCCCAATCCTCCAGAGAATCCCATCCGTACAGGCGCAGTCGCCGACCAGATCTACGCTGAATTAGCCACACTTCGTCGTCTGCGTCTGGTCGTCCCGGCATCGGGCCACCACGGTGGTCTTGGAACTACTGCTAGTGGAAATACCAGTGCGGACGCAGGAGAGAAATGGTGTGTCAATGTTTCTGGAGACTGGATTGGCGAGTTGGCTAAGGGTATTGGTGTTGAGGTTGGGGAGTGGCTAGCTGGTGGTTTGGACTAAAGGGTTTAATCTATTGCACTATTTGGAGTACGATGAGTGGTTTCTGTTACTTTATGCATTTGGTGTTGGAGGTTGCATGGTATCTTTAGATGCGAATGAATTATACCCGTTTCTTTGTGTTTGTGTCCTTCTATTTCTAAGACTATGGATTATATCACGATGCCATAGGAGCTGTTTACGCTCGCTACTAGCGTGCATGTACTGTACGAGTTTGATAAGCCCATTCTAGCATAGGTGGAATATGGCGTTGAATAGGTATAACCATGGATATCGTTGGTATTTCCAAGACATAGAGAGAATACCCAGGGAGCTTCATGGTCTGCACTCGCGGGGTCTTCATCCTCTTCCAGAGAGTGGCGAGGACGACATGTGGCAGCAATCGGGGCCTCTAGCCACTGAAATGAAGCGAGATCCTTGGAAAGAAGTAATGACCGCATCGACTGCTTCCTAACCTTTCTTCTATTGCACTCCGCCGCAAGGGCTGTAGACGCATATATATACTCTTCTCGGACAAGGCGTTATGGCCCAAATGAGGTACAGCTGGAGCCCTGGAGACATTAGAACATTATTTGAGGATTGCGACGGGTATTATAAATCTTTATTGAGAGTTAGAGGAACTATGGTGATCTTGAAAGATGGCCTCTCCACAACGCTTGGTACCGTGTAAATGCTAACGATACATGCTAAAGATAACCGAACAAATAAAAAAAGAAGATTAAAGCCCACCCCTCTCACCACCTCCACTCATCGATCCTCTTGTTCGAGCCGATTAGCAAGCTCGGCACCCCCGTTCCACCTGCTGATATGTCCTCACCGTTGCCAAATCGCAGAGCTTCAATAGGGTGTGAGTATTTATGATCTCCGAGCGGGGAGGCCACTTCTACCCCTGTTCTTAATGAGAACAGTTGCACCTTCTGGGTATCCGAGCCTATGCATCTTGTCAGCGAGATATCCTTCCCATATAAAAAGCTTCGGGGTAATGATATACCATTCGCAAGAAGGCCCAGCTCCTCGCAGACGTCCATCTGCGGCACTGCAGACGGTGAGTAGCCTTGGAAAGTCAGGTATGGTCGACTTGCAGTGTGGCCTTTGGCAACTGGATTTGGTCGGCGCTGCACGCCATTTGGGGCAAATCGGATATCGTACATTTGCAGCTGTATTTTGGAGTCAGTAACCACCTAGTCAACAAATGGAAAAATGCTTACAGTGTCGTGGCCGGCAACCACAATTCGATGCTCGTCGGCCCTGAGGAGCTTCGACACGGTGTGTGGGTGCTGCAAACGTGCGGCACTGCTGTTGCTGCGCAAGTCGTGCAAAAATACTGTTGAGTCACGTAGACCCGATGCTATCACATTCGTGGAAAGCCAATCCACTGCTGTAACACATGCATGCGAGCTATCAGATCGCCGGGAAAACTTTTGTATTCCGTCTTGCGGGAATGGCTTTTCTGAATATGTCCATCGGTCACGCGATCCTTCGAGGGTGTGGAGACCTTCTGAGGTGCCAACGGCAAATAGGGCCTTGTCCTTTGTGGGACAGGCTGCGGTGGAGAATAGAGTTGAGTCGACCCTGGCAGCTGCTGTCGGTATGGCAGAACCTAAATCCATACGGCAGTGCATGAGTTCGGGGTCTAGAGGATCAGACACATTTTGATGGGGTAACACGTACCATGTCCTTCAGAGAAATCAAGATCTCCATACTCCTCAAATCTGTGGGGTATCAGGTATGAATTTCCGCTGAGGTCATCCGTTGCTAGACTTGGAGCTTGTTAGTATTGAATGAGAACGCAGATGGGCCCATATAGAAGCTTACAGGATATACTCTGCGGGACTCAGGGAGACTGAAGAGACCTATGATGAAGTTTTGTGAGTTTCTAGTCGTGTTTCAAATATCGAGGTTGCGTACAGTAGAATTCAAGGCAAGATATAGGTGGGCTTGCTCGTGGGTCCGCTCTCCAAGCGCCGTATCTGCGTACGTTGCGCTATTCTCTTGTCAGTAATTGTGAATCGAGAACGGAGCGGATGAGAAACTTACAATAATACAGCATGCGGACCGTCTTGTCCGACTATTCGATAAGTTAACATCCATAAGTCGACCCTGTCAATATGTTTGCATTGAAGGAGGACGAACCGGCGAAGATATCCCCAGTCCGAGGATGCTGGAAAAGAGACTTAATGGACAGGTCATGTTGCCAACCCTTCAGCTTGCAAATATTCTTTCGATGAAGTTGACTCGCAAAAGTTCGGGCCTGCTGATCCTGTCTGGCTGCAGTTGAAAGATGCTGGGATCCAATCTCTCTCCCTCCATTGATAAATGGATGATAATAAATACCTCCTTTGCGTACTTTCTCTTTCTGTATGCGTTGGGTGATCTGTTCTTGCTCAAGTTCTTTCTAAAGCAGCTGTTAATAACTATTGTTCTTTCCTATGGGAAGGAGGCATACAAACCTTTGCTTCAGTGCGTCTTCTTTTGACCCCATCATTGGAATATGATGCTCCTGGAGGTGCAACATGATTCGCTTGGATCTGAAAATACTTCTTTTTCTCGGGGTCTGTAAATTTAATCAGTGTCTGTCGATCTCAGCTCACGAAAAATCTGGGTTTGCGTACCGTAGTAAAACCCCGGGATCTCTCGCGGCGCCATGTCGTTATGAAGATGACAAGAGTTTTCAAAATGAGTTGCAACTCGTAAGATGGGAGGATAAAGAGCAAAATCACTGCAAACAAGCAAGTACGGCGTGCGAAATCTCAAGTGGGGATCCCCAAGAGGAGAACTTGGGTGGTGGTGTGGGAACAACACAAAAGATTCTGGCTGTGATCGCAAGATGCAGCAAAGATTTTTGTCACATAAGAAGTGTTCCTGGTACGCAAAAGTGTAGGTTACTAGGGGGAAGATAACGATAGGGCAAAGAAGAAGAAAAAAGTGTAAATGTTAAGCTTGGGTTGTGGTGGGGGAACAACGTAAAACACGCAGTCGATTCCTAGTCGTAAATGAGACAGATAATCTCTGTCACATAAGGAATAGACCTGATATGAAGATATGGAAGATGCAGCGAGGAAAATAAACGAGAGTGCAGGGTAAAATGCTGCGTGAGTATTCTCAGGCGTTGATTTTGGGTGGTGTGGGAACAACTTAGAAGACGTTGACGCTTTCTGATCGCAAATGTGCCCCGGCAATTTCTCTCCACATAAGATACAGCTCTGATGTAACAAGTTCAGGCTCCGACTAGAGCAACTCAGGTCACAATCATTGGGGTTCAAGTGTATCTGCAAATTCGACTGATGGCGACGGTGACGTTCTTGTGATTAGGTAATACTGATGCCTGAGGCCTCTGACATAGTTCGTTTCGTTGCCCTAAGACATCACCATCTCCATCAAGCCTGGATCCGTTTTCGAGGTCAAAGAACTCGTATTCCTGTATAATTGTGCCGATATCAATAAGATATGGCTAGAGAAATAGGCGGCATCTTGATGCTGATGGGACAAAGCCTTGTGAGGTGTTTCCAAAAATCATTGCTCTTGCTCTTCCTCTTGCCTCCGGTCCATCCTCGAAACTTCTTTTTTATGACGTGCCGGTCAAATCTTAAAGAAGCCAGAAGTAGGTAAGCCTTGACTGGCGATGCGTTCGCCTCCTCTGGATAAAGCCGCGCCTTCTTCTTTTGCTCCAAACGACAGGAAATAGCCCTTTCCATAATTGTCGGGTGTCGCCATGATGCTTGTCTTTTCCCGAGAACCTTCCTCATTTTTTATCACAACTCCTGCACAAAGATATTCTTCATCTTGCGATTATTACCTTGTGAGGTACATAGAGCGGCATTTCCTTGATAGGCTTTTCGATACTATTTCATCAGCGGATTACCTTTATCACCATGACCCAAGACGCAGACGACTCCGAGGCACTCAGTCTCAGCAACCACCCCAGTGGTGACGATTGCGGGGTAGAGACCAAGGACCTCCATTTAATAACCAGATTTCACACAGAAGACGACCTGGACATCTTGATCAAGGAGCTTGAAGAGGAAGACGGCAAAGATCCTGGCCCAGAAGTCCTCCCGATCGGCCCTGGTACCGACATCCACATTCTCACAAAGATTCCTACAACAGACCTCAAAACAGGCCTCAATGAGGTGGAAGTGGATGCTGGACGACGAAAGCATGGGTGGAACACTTTGAAAGAGGAACGCCAGAGCAAGGTGATCAAGTTCCTCAAGCTCTTTGTCGGGCCGGTGCAGCTTGTTATGGAGGTAGGTGGATAACCCACAAAATGCATGCACCTACCCTTGTGGAATAGAAGCTCACAGACCTGGAACTCAGGTTGCGGTTTGTCTCTCTGCCTATTTGCGCGACTGGATTGACTTTGGCGTGATCTCGGGACTTCTGTTGCTCAATGCTGTTGTGGGCTTTATTCAAGAATACCAGGCCGAAAACATCGTTGATGCCCTAAAGAAAACACTTGCACTCAAAGCGACCGTTATAAGAAATGCAACAACGGTCGAAATACCCGTCAAGGATTTAGTTCCTGGCGATGTTGTCTTTCTTGAAGAGGTAAGGTCCGACTGAGGCGATGCACTCAGAATAATGTACTGACTGTGCTGTAGGGAGTTATTGTTCCTGCTGATGGATTCCTCGTGTCTAAGAATGCACATCTCCAGGTTGATCAGTCTGCAATCAGCGGGGAGTCCCTTGCCGTGGACAAGCGTTCGAACGATCCATGCTTTGCATCCTCCACCATCAAACGTGGCGAGGCATTCATGGTAATCACTGACATCGGTGACATGACGTTTGTTGGTAAGGCTGCAGCCCTTGTGAACAAAGCAAGCAATCGAAAAGGCCACTTCACGGTTGTCCTGGACGGGATATCAAGAATTTTGATGACGCTTGTGAGCTTTTCACTACTCCTGGTATGGATCAGCGCATACTACCGGTCCAACGAGATTCGACTGATTCTGGAATTCACATTGGCAATCACTGTTATTGGTGTCCCAGTTGGCCTTCCTGCAGTTGTAACCACCACCATGGCCGTCGGTGCCTCTGAACTTGCCCGAAAGTCCTGTATTGTCCAGAGGCTTTCCGCCATTGAATCCCTGGCCGGTGCTGAGATCCTATGTTCTGACAAAACCGGTACACTGACCCGCAATAAGTTGGCTCTGGGTGACCCCTTCACTCTTCCAGGGGTTAAAATCGATGATTTGATCGTCACTGCTTGCTTGGCAGCAAGTCGGAAGAAGAAGGGTCTTGACGCTATTGATCGTGTTTTCATTAAAAGTCTGAGGAGGTATCCAAATGCCAAGGCTCAGATGGCCATGCACAGGACCATTCGTTTCTATCCCTTTGATCCAGTTTCGAAGAAAATTACTGCTGTTGTGCAGAGTCTTGGTGGGCAGCAGATGATCTGTGTGAAAGGGGCCCCAATGTCAGTCTTGCGTACTGTCCAGAATGATCATCCTGTGCCTGAGCAGGTTGAGAATGCATACAGAGAGAAGGTGGCTGAGTTTGCCAGTCGTGGATTTCGGGCCCTCGGGGTTGCTCGCAAGACTGGCGAGCAGTGGAAAATTCTCGGGATTGTACCTTGCTTGGATCCTCCTCGCTATGATACCAAGCAAACCATCAACGAAGCGCAGAAGTTGGGACTTCGCATCAAAATGCTCACCGGGGATGCCGTGGGAATCGCAAGAGAGACTGCTCGTTCACTTGGGCTGGGAACTAACATATACAATGCGGAACGCCTTGGCGTGACTGGGGCCGGTGATCTACCTGGATCCGAGGTCAATGACTTTGTAGAAGCTGCAGATGGCTTTGCTGAGGTGTTCCCGGAGCATAAATATAAGGTTGTGGAAATTTTGCAGCAGCGTGGGCACTTGGTTGCCATGACGGGGGACGGAGTCAACGATGCACCATCTCTCAAAAAGGCTGACACTGGCATTGCTGTTGAAGGGTCCTCGGACGCTGCCCGGTCCGCTTCTGACATTGTCTTCCTCCAACCTGGACTCTCTGCCATCATCGACGCTATCAAGTGTTCTCGTCAAATTTTCCACAGAATGTACGCCTACGTGATCTACCGTATTGCACTGTCGCTCCATCTTGAGTGCTTCATGGGGCTATGGATCATCATCTTGGATCAGACTCTTGATGTCCGCCTGGTGGTTCTGATTGCCATCTTTGCCGATATTGCTACCCTGTCCATCGCATACGACAATGCGCCATATGCCGAATACCCTGTCCAATGGAACCTGCACCAGCTTTGGGGTATTGCTGTAATCCTCGGCGTTATCCTCGCTATAGGTTCTTGGGTTGCATTCGGCACTATGCTTTTGCAAGGGGAGAAAGGAGGTATCGTGCAGCAATTCGGCGCCCGTGACGCTGTCCTGTTTCTCGAGATCGCATTGACCGAGAACTGGCTGATCTTCATCACACGTCTGAACACCAGTGAACATGGCACACTCTTGAAAAATCACCCATCCTCGGCACTAATTGTGGCAGTCTTGGCTGTGGATTTTGCAGCAACCCTCATCTGTCACTATGGTATCTTTCTCCACACTCCAACTTCCTGGTTGTCCATTGCTCGGGTCTATATATTCTCCATGGGCATCTCTACTGTTTGCGGCACCTTTTACGTGGTATTAAAGCGCTCCACAGTGTTTGATGATCTGATGCATGGCCGATTCTTCCGCCGCCCCTACCATCAGCGAGAGAATGAGGATTTTGGTATGTTTTCCTATTGTGAAATTTTGAACTCTGCTAACTGAAGTTGAAGGACTGACCCTGAACCGAATGGCAGCAGAACATGAGCATACTGTCTAGGATGATGAAATGGCTCGGTATCCCCTGATCTTCAGAGATGATCAAGGCAGTCGATTGGGAGATAAATGAATATGGAATAGCATGCAGCTTTTATCCGTGGATTTAGTATCCTCGATGGAATGATGGCTATCAAGAAAAGGAGAAGCTTGTATTATTAAAACTGTAGTCTTTAAACGTGTGTTCAGTCTCGATATGTTTCTTTGCCGACCGTAGAGCTCTCGTTTCTTCCGAGCTTGAAACCTCTGGGACATGACGCCGTATCGGTGTCCCCTTCTAGCCTATACGCGGAGTCGATTTTATCAGATCGCGTTATCGTGCAAATGTGACCAATTAGATCTCAATGTCCTCACAATCCTGCGTTCTTGTCATACATTTGACTGAAATCTCCATGTCTTACCTGTATCCCTCCGTAGTGACCCTAACTTGATTTCCAAATTTGTTTTGATAGTAGCGTCGGAATTGATGACCATTCCCATAATTGATTTTTATGTAGTCGGGAATGATCACGCAGTTTTTCGTTTAACGAAGCTGCCCTTGAAGATTTGAAGTATCTCATTAGGGTACAGGGAGAGTTGAACACTGGATCCTTAAAAGCATGATTAAGGTAAAATAATCACTTGAACATAAGACCACACCAATATACAATCATTCTCCAAATTGCCTTGATCAATGCACTCTATGAAGGTTTTCCTGCGTCGCTGCCAAGGAGCGTGGACTTTTTAGTAGGCGGAACCTCCATAGACTGCTGCTTATGAAGTATAGTGACCTTTAAGGTCTGTCGCTTGTCAGTCTCGAAATGCTTTAGTTAGACCGTAATCTGATGACAAACGATAAATTAAACTTGGAACTCACCCAAGTCTTCAATTCTTTTGTTCTTTATCTCCCATGCTCCTTTGTAGAGGGCCTGCATTCGTATATTCCTTCCACGAGACCAAGTTCGCTTCGACATCTTCGGTAATCCGCCATGAACCACAGTAAGGTCAATTTGTTGCAGTATTCCTGTTTTCACATGCCATTTAGGGTTAGCACATTTCATATCACTGCGACTTTTAGTTTAGTGCGGCGTATGTCACTTTGGCTCAATCGTCGACGTCATCAGATGCATAAAAGCCAATGTCATGACGAACATACTACTTGAAAGACAACAACTCAACTAATTTGAAACATTAAATACCTTTGCTTTGAGCTCGAATGACCTGTATGACCGTGCCTCCTCATACCTGTCAGACCTTCCTCATAAACAATGGCCTATTTTGAAGCTCAAGCACGATTGACGACCTGGACCGACGAGCTCGAGTATCTGGGTTATATTCTTTGTGAATTGATCGATGCGAATAGCTTGGATTCGACAGGGTATCGATGCCACCAAGCAGCTGACCTGCCCACTTTGGTTGATATCATTCGTCTCCAATTGAAAGATCCAGATGGGAGTCTTGTCAACCTAATGAGCGAAGACGAACTGAGGATTTTCCGCCGGTTGATGAGCAAAGCGAAGGAAATTCGAAATAGTATGGCGCACCATATGACTCAGAATGAGCACAAATTGAACGATCTCGGAAACACCAAACTGGCATTGAGCGATATGCTTGAGTACGCTATCAGAAGTGTCGCCTCGGATCGGGGCATAGATCAGGTTTGCTTCGATAGCTAATCTCAAAATATGTGGAATATGCTAATACTTTGTTTCACAGGTCGCTTGGTGTCCGTATCACCATATTTGCAAAGCTTATATAAAAGCGAATAAGCCGCCGACGGTCATGGTTCCGCTAAATGGAGACTCTCTACTCTCCATTCGTGAAACAATACTTCGTGATCATGACAGCGAACAGATGCGATTGCTCTACAAACGTCCAAAGCGCAAGGCAACTGAAGAAGGCCGGCAAAAGCAGAAAGATGATTATGAAGCCGCCCTCATAAGAAAACAGCAAAGGAAGGAGCGAGACATCGCCCTGCGGTCCAGTCATCTTGCTGAGAAACGTCGCAGGTTAGAGCAAAGATTCAAAGAGTCACAAGAGCTGGGTCGCGCTCAAAAGAAAGATATTGACATGAGAATGATTGAAGAACAAAAGACATTCAATCGGCAGCGAGCCGAGATTCTCAAAGACGGCATGCTGCATTCATCTCCGGATCCGAAACCGTTGATAATTGCAATCTTTGTCACAATCAGCTCACCATTCTGGATTGTGGGTCTGGTGATGTACAATTTGTATACCAGAGGTGCTTATCGCTCTAGCGACGCATAGTGGAGTCCAGAAACAAGCAAATTGAAGTAGCAGACCTTATTTGATCATGAAGGAATAACATCTCATTAAGAATACAGTAGAGAAGAAAAGGGAGGGAAAGTGTGTCGGGTGTCCCATACAAGAGGGCAGTCATAGAGTGGGTGGCCGTTGTATTCATAGCTGATCGTATCATACATAGTAAGCATTGGTATACTTAAAATTCCATCTATTTATGAATGATCGTAAAAGAAGGCCGCTGGTGCCTTAGCAGTGGGATACTCAACAGAACTTTTACTGTTTGGGACGGAAGCGACTCTCGCCAATGACTATATGGTTTTGAACTTTCTTCATCTTATACAAACCATGGTGCCCTGGAGCACGTACTAAGATGTATTAAAAGCAGGCCAAGTGCATGAGCGGGTCCACATTTGACCAATCAGAGCCACCAATGACAGCCTCGGTTGGATTCGATGCGGAGCAACCAATGCGGGGAACTCACCATTTCATGCATTGCAGATGCGTTGGTGGTACAGAACAAAGATTTTCAAGCATAATCACATCGCAAATGTTGGAAAAGAAAGCACCTGACCGGGCGAGGATAGTGTGCTTAAACTGTCATGCTCGAAAAGTACGGCAAAGTTCGTTTCCAGCACCAAACTGAAACTGACCGCGTTACAGGTACGATGCGATCTCGACCAGACAGGAGATATCTGCGGAAATTGCAGAAGGCGTCGGCAGACCTGTCGGTTAGTTCTCAATTCAATTGGCTAGAGAAGTTTTGTACACGTTCTCATACATCTACAGACGTCGCGGCCGTAGTAAATATCCTGCCAGGAGTGCCAATTCCGCGGGGCCCTCCTTAAGATCGTCGGCCGCGCAGCCCTTTGATGGGGGTGAAAATAGTCTGGATCTGATACAACCTGATCCATCACCAAATCAAGGGGCGTCTTCGGCTACCTCAACGCCATTCGACCCGCCAGGCTATGTGGGCGAGCTATCTTTCATGTCTCCATTGGAAACCGAGCCCGGACAACCATTACCTCAGCCTATGGGGGCATTTCATGCTCGTTTCTCCAGTGAGCTTCTGAAATCAATGGATGCAACATCCTTGCCACCGAAAGCCAAAGTCGAAGCATTCACAGATGCCTATTTTGAGCATATCTACCACCGAGCTCCTATTGTTGACTGGGCGGATCTACACTTGGAGGAACCATCGATGCTCATATCTCAAGCCATCTGTATGATTGGCAGTCTATTACGCCACCCAAGCCTTCGATCACCTCTCGAAGAGAGCGAAGAATATTACTGCAAAGCTAAAGCATTGGTGTATTCCAACTACGAAATGGATCATCGTAATACACTCAAGGCCCTTTGTCTTCTAATTTTCAGAAACGTTACTCCACCGAATGTTCTCACCTTGGACTGCTCATGGCAATGGACGGGAATGGCAACACGATTAGCTTATCAGATGGGCCTACATCGCGAGTCTACCTACTCGAAGCTCACAAATCCTGGAAGTGCGCGTCGAATGATGTGGTTTCTCTTTGTACGTTCCTGGTAGTGGTTTCTTTTTCGTTCATCTGCTAAAATTGACTAGGTGGAGGACAAGGTCCAAAGTGCCTGTTTTGGACGTCCATCCGTTATTAGGACAGCCGAAATGGACCTGCGGCCGTTGCAGCTTGACGATTTCGAAAGTCAAAATCTTAAGGCCGAGATATTCATCGAATATGTGAAGCTTAATATGATCATGGGTCAGATCGTGGACCGCCATGGTCGGCAGAGTGAATCCCATCAAGAACAGGTATACTCCACTGCCCCGAGAAACATTCCATAGATCCATTATCGACTGGCATTCGACCTCCAATTCTATAATTTGACTCAGTAATCATACTTACATATCTACAGGTGATGATGATGCTTCATTCTTTACAGCAATGGATCAACAACCTGCCTCCTCAGCTTAGCCTCTATGATGGCCATAATCGTCGTCCCTTCAGACGAGATATATGCGAGCTACATATCAACTATTTTGTCTGTGTGGTTGTTCTTTGCCGTCTATTCGGAGCTTCACTTCCGCCAACAACAGCATCAGCTGTGTCCTTAGTGGCATCATCTTGTATCAGCCATCTATTCGAAGAAATATATTTCCGGGATGAGATTAACTACCTGATGCCCCTGAACAACTGGTTTCTCATGGTAGCCTGCGCTCCACAAATCCAGCAAAATGCCGCCTGTCAAGGCAAGGATAAACTTTGTACAGAGGAGCTGAACAAGTTATTGACTGCGTTACGGCACATGCATTTGAAATGGCCCCCAGTAAGAATTTTATTGGGTATCATCGAGCGATTGATCATCAAGAGCCATCAGGAAATCAATTCATTTGGTCATGTCTCGGATTGTTCGCCAGATGTGGACTATATAGGCGAGACTTGGTTCCGACTTCTTCCTCATCCGGATCTCAGAAGCTTGTTTCCGTTCTCTAATTCCCTGAGCCCGCGTATCCAGCATTTAGAGGCTGGGTGCGAGGAAAATGTTGATTCGATTGCTCTTGGGAGGATGGTTGACCTGGGTAATGATGACTTGGACTGGATCTTTCATGAATACCAACTTGGCTACATGGAAGCTTCAATCTTTTGAAACCGATTGGTCTACTAATTCCGCAAAGGCTGTCAATTACTAAGTTACTGCCATGATTCACGGAATTTATTTATCAGATTCAAAACGATAAGACATCATATTCAAATCTATCCCATCTTAATCTAAACGCGAACATCCAAAACCGTGAGCGAATGATGGCCAGCCAATACATTTGCTCTTCTATAACTTCCCGCGCCGAACCAAGCAAGGCACCAAATCATAATCCATCGATGTCGAGAAAATATCGTTGAGCCGAGATATTCTCGCATCTAGTCATCGCAGGGCCAGTCGCCCTCGGTGCAGTGCGAACCCTCGCGGAGAAGGGCGGTGACTTATTAAGATAGTTTGTTAGCATATATTCAGAGCTTCCTCAAGGTTCAAATGCTTGATTGACTCACAGAGGCCAGGGTCCGCCTCGGCGTCGGCGTTGGGTGCCGCGAGTGGAGCTGCCTCAGGAGCGGGCATAGCAGCAGCGTAGGCCATGGCAGCGAAGCCAGCGATAGCAAGGAGTTGGGTGAACTGCATCTTGTAGTTTGTGATTGAGCTTTAAAGCTTTAGATGATTGAATCGGAGATTGGAGGATTGAGCTTGTGGGCTGTTGTATTGGAATGTATTGATGGAGAATCGATATCTACGGACAATGAGCTCCTTATTTATGTGTTTCCTTGTAGTACTACGTCAGCCCATTCCTAGTTTCTCGCTTAATATGGACCCAATTACTGGTTTAGGTAGGAAACCATCAACGTACGGAGTAAATAGTTGAAGGATGTTGATATCGATATCCAAGGTTAGAGAAGATCGCTGGTATTACATGGATGTTGTTGGCGGGCCCCGAATTTTGCGGATTTTTTGAATTTCTCCATCAGGTACCTCAATAGACGATCTGCAGGGTATCTATTCCCTCGGTGATAATTATAGGACTATTGCGGGGATGATGGCCCCGGGGGTCGTCCGGGGGCCGGCATGGCGTATACACATCGCCATGGACCATATGTCTACGGTATAGATCAACCATATAGGAACACCAAAATTGGGTACCCAAGCTTCAAATCAATTCAGCCCCAGTATACCTAGACATCCTAGGATCTAATCTATTAACACAAGAACAGGGAGTCGACTGTCCAGTTTTTAGAGATGACTTTCCGAAGGAGACTTGCTTCCCCACGGGAAAAATTGCAGAAGATCTCGGAGCAGCTTCGGATGTCCCTTGTGCATCTTAGTCTCCGGTGCAATCTGACACATGAGAAGGCTCCTCAACTCCTCCTTGGTCACTGTCATGTGTAGTCCTGATTTCTCTGAGAGAAATGTATTTGCCGATACCTTGCGGTAACTCAAGGCGCCATTGCTCAGAATAAGTCGCCAGGTCTGACCTTGGTCCGACAGCGTGATATCAATAACGATGGATTTACTAGCTGCACGCATTCCATCAATTTGGACGGAAATGGCACACAACCACTGCTCCACGCTTAGCAAGGGATTCAGATCTTCAATCTTGCCGGTTTGTGGCGTTTTCGCTGTTTCTTTGGACGCCAAATCCTCTGCAGCGGTCAAATAAAAGTTTCGCCATGTTGCATTTACTGCCCCGAATCCAAGCTTCTCAAAGACTAAGGCGAGTGCGCTACGCGCCCGAGCGTTCCGGGGCTCCGCGGCAGTAACATGACCCAAAAGGGTGGCTGCGAAGCGTAGATCATCTTTGGCGGCGAACTCCTCAGCTAGGGTGATGGTTTTGTCGATACCGCCCATGCACTCGATGTATCGCCTCCCTTCCTCGGCAGGGGGATGATTCCACAGGTTGACGGGATTCCCATCGAACCATGTCATATACCGCGAATAGATAGCTTTGATGTTGTGACTTAGCGATCCGTAATAGCCTTGGAGATGCCACGCGCTGTCAAGTGTCGGGGGCAGGTTGAGCGTCTCGGCAATCTCCACGCCGGTCATTCCTTGATTCATGAGGCGAACGGTCTGGTCATGCATGAATGCGTACATGTCGCGTTGCTCAACCAATATGCGGGTGATCTCCGTTTGTCCCCAGGTCGGCCAATGGTGCCCGGCTAATAAGACAGTGGCCTGATCGCCAAATAACACCAGGCTTTCGTCGAGATAGCGTGACCAAGCTTTAGCATCGCGGACAAGAGCACCTCGAAGAGTAGAGATGTTATGCATACAGTGCGTTGCACATTCGGCGATGTAGAGCGCTTTGCTGTCTGGGAAGTAGAAGTTAAATTCTGACGGTGCCTCGGTGCCTGATACCATCTGGAATACGATCCGGACGCCGTCCACTACCCTTTCATCGTTTGTTTCAGAAATGAGCATATTGGGTGGGATCAGGGATGTGGTTCCTCTCGATGTAGCCATGCCTAAACCGCATCCAACCTGGCCTTCGACGCCACGAGGCAGTGTTGATCCGTACATATACCTTGCTCTTCGCCTCATTGCGGGTCCTGCGTAGATATTTTCGCTGGTCGCTTCCTCCATAAATCCCTCCGGAGCAATGATGGGGATCTTATCTTCCATTCCTTGCGAGAGAACTCCCCGTGCACCACCGAAATGATCCACGTGCGAGTGCGAGTAGATTAAGCCGGTCAGAGGCCGATCTCCACGATGCTTCTTGTACAGCGAGAATGCGGCGGCAGCACACTCATTTGATACAAGAGGATCGATGATTATCACACCCTTCTTTCCTTCCACCAAGGTCATGTTGGACAGGTCAAAACCACGAACTTGGTAGACCCCCTCTGTGACTTGGAAGAGGCCGTGTTTGACGGTAAGCTGGCCCTGTCGCCATAACTTTGGGTGCACTGTCGGTGGACATTCTTGTCCGTTTGCCAGGAAGTCATATGCGTCGTTATCCCAGGCTGTTTCGCCGGACAGTGTTTTGATGATGCCTGATTCAAGCGTGCCGAGGAATCCACGGGAAGTGTCTTGGAAGTCGGACATGGTGATAAGGAAGAATCAGAGGAGAATTTGAAAGCAATGATGGTTTTAAGAATCACATGGGAGATAGCCTCATTTAAATGTCCAGTATTACCGAGTTCTTTCAGGTTCTTTGGTACAGCTCGGTGGTGGCTACCGAATATACCGAAGTTGGTTCGGCACCCCGCATTTACCCCGGGTTTTAATCTCCAATATACCGAAGTGAGAGAGCCGAGATGGCAATATAACATTGGGACCCTGCAGATCTGGGTTGTCCTTTTTTTGTATTATCCATTGGACATGAAAATGGATCATAAAGAAGACATCGAATATGTGGAATCGCAGTCACCAGCGGTCGACGATGATCTAGGTTTCACTCCTCGGGAGCAGCGCCATATTATCCATAAAATCGATAGAAGGCTTATTCTGGGACTGGGTCTGCTTTTTGCAGCCAGTTTGATCGACCGAACAAACCTGGGAAATGCAGCAATTGCAGGGTAGGCACTGGACTGTCTCCAAGCAAAGACCACCATTGACAACCCCTAGGATGACGAAGGATCTCAAGCTTGAAGTGCAATCGCGATATGTTAGTTTCTTCAGAGAGATGTCGGGATTTAACGAAACTGATCAAATAGTCCATTATTCTTTTGGTTTTCTTCATCCCCTACGTCCTTGTTCAGTTTCCAAGCTCGATTCTCGTCCGCAAGATCGGCCCGCGCAATTTCCTTTCGGGAATTACCTTTGTGTGGGGTGTGGTGATGATGGTATGTAATGAAAGTACTCAAAAGGTACCAAACTGACTTTGTCAGTGCTTTGGGTTTGTTCATGACTGGAAGGTGATGATTGCGCTGCGCATTATTCTTGGGATATTTGAAGCAAGTCTCTTCCCCGGAGCAGTGTATCTTCTTGCGCTTTGGTACTCAAGATGTAAGACACCCCGGCGTTCTTGTCCAGGGAAAAAGGCCTTCCCGATTGACGTGACTAGATGACGTACACAAACGCTATTCTTCCTTCTACCTCTTGAGTACAATCGGTGCTTCTCTTTCTGGTGTCCTTGCCTATGGGTTCATGCAAATGGCTGGCCTTGGGGGCTTGAGCGCCTGGCAATGGATCTTTGTGATGGAAGGTCTTCTCACTTGTGTCATAGCAGTGATAGGCTATTGGCTCCTGATCAGCTTTCCACAGGATGCTCACAAAGCACGGAATTTTTTGTCACCGAGAGAGATTGAGTTCATTCTCCGTCGAATTGACAGAGATCGGAGCGATGCAGATGACGAGGTCTTTTCGCTTTCGTCATTTTTGGCTCCTGCTTTGGACCTGAAGATTTGGGGCTTTGGACTAATATTCTTGTGAGTACTTATTTTCTGTCCCTTTAATTCGCCTTTGATTTCTGGCTAATTCTAGCCATTAAAGATGCAGCACTGTCGTTGCTTATGCAATGGCTTTCTTCCAACCCATCATTCTATCCCAAAAGCTCGGCTTCGGAATTGGCGCTTCACAAGCCCTGACTACGCCGCCATATTTCTTTGCCGGCCTTCTGATGTACACACAAGGATGGGCAGGAGACAAGTGGCACTTTCGGAGCCCAATTATCATTTATAATGCGTTGCAAACCATCGTCGGGTTGTGTATATTGGAATGGGTTTCTGCACCTGGTGTGCAGTATTTTGGTATCTTCCTCGTCGCAGCTGGGGCCAACTCTACCATCCCCGCCGTGCTCGCTTGGCAGGCCAATAACATCCGTGGCCAGTGGAAGCGGGCCTTTTGCAGCGCCAGTATTATTACTTTTGGGGGTATCGGGGGTATCATCGGAGCCGTGGTTTATCGGTCTCAGGATGCGCCGAACTTCTTCCCAGGAGTAATGGCCTCGATTGTGTGAGTTTCAGATACAGATTTTCTGTCCTCCATTTGATACTAACCCATACTGTAACAGTTGCAATATAATTATTCTTCTGGTGGCAGGAATGCTTACTGTGCATTTCCACCTATCAAATCGGAAAGCCAGAAGGGGTACCTTGGTCATTGAAGGACTGCCAGGATTTTGCTATACTCTATGATTAATCAGCGATACTAGGCAAAATTGGCACCCAGTATCATTTCAAGTAGCATTTCAAGTCTGAAATATTTGTATTGATTCTGAGCCACATTTATTCTGTACAGAAATTCAAACTTTACATGATACCGAGTCCAGTAAACACGCTTTCATAACCGCATGGACACAAAAGCCTTGGCTGGCTTGGAAGTCTCATAGAAATCCATTGAGATCTCCTGCATGCTCTCTCCCTCCTCTTCCTCCCGAAGAAACCTCTGCTGTCTCTTGTACATGCGCCAGAAAACCATGCTACCATGTATCTGCGCAATCGAAAACGCAACATGCAGCATAGGTGTGACGACCTTGAAGGCAATCTGCCACCGTTCCCAAAGGCTGCCAAATAGCCACATTGTTACAATCGTCTCGCCTGCTGTGCCGATTGCCGTCGTGATACATGACACTAGAAACACGCGGCTGAGAAAGTGGTGGCGGTCGGGGTAAACGCGGTAAAGGATGATTGCGACGTGGGGGAAGAACTCGGCAATCATATCGAAGGCACCTAGTAGAGGCGCCAATGTTAGATGAGGTCGTAGAAGCATAGAAGCCTAAGAACTGAAGATAATTTACCCCAAACAGTACACAAAATAAACTCGATATCTGCGTCCGGCTCACGCAGAAGCCTTAAGCTAATCGCGATAGCCGACTGTCCAATGAGGATTGTACCAGTATGATGAGCCACGGCGACAGGAGATAGTTTGACGCGGTAGATAAGCTCGAATATGTACATGCCAATCAACATCTGCGCTGCCACGATGAGAATATCGCCCATCGTGACGATGGAGCCATGAGCGAAAGGTGTGTGAAACGATGAAGTTCCAAAGCCAACGCAGACAAACGGGTATGCTGCGAGAATCAAAATGACAATCTTCGTTGCTGCCGAGATGTGGTGATTGATGAAGCCACGTCGGTTAACCTCATTGAGGTCTGTGTAGATATTTCCGTAGAACCATTTTATGAGAAAGCCCTCGAGAATGTAGAAGCGGACCACGAATAATACTATCAGGGTTATGGAGAGGATAAGAGCAGAGAATGGAGCAAGGATGGATATTGACTCCAGTGGTTTCTCTAGCAGGAAGCCAGTGTGGCGTGGGATAAGTGGCATTACTGTTGCTGTAGTGAGCCAGGAGCAGCGAATTGAAGACAAGGAGGCAAGGAGATAAAGAAAGGATTGATTTGATTAAAAAAGGGTCGCCCACACAGCCTTGACAATGATAATGGGAAGTCTGGTGGTGGTTGGTGTTGGAACGAGAGAATTTGGGAAGAGAAACGGGGGTCTCCATTGAGACTGTACTTATACTTCTTGTGGCCTTGTCAGCCTTATAATAACAGACAAGTATCCACTCCTGAGGTTTCTCAGGAGGTAAATACGGTCGTCTGGCCTTCGTAAGCTTTTCATTAGTAGATCCACTTCTCTTTACGAGTTGAATATTGATGAGAGATGGTTCCCAAGCTACTGTACAGCGCAATTGGTATGATGAATTCCTTGGCACAAGCGTAGCGAGATAATTGATGATCTTGCAAGCTTTTCAAGGTATCGAGTGTTGAATACTAAGCCTTGTAAATTTCCCGTCCGTGGACTCTAGGGTCAAGATTTCTTTAGGCGGCAGCCCCGAGAGCTTAAGTGGTTGAGTGGGGTCTGGTTGGTCAATTGTAACCCTGCAACTGTCGATCCAGGGACATCTAAGACAATATTGGTCGACCCTGGAGGCAACAGAGTATTGATAGAAGCTTATTACTACTGGTAAGGCTTGATTTAGTTACACAGTTTCAGAAGAGAGGCTGATAATGACTAAGTCTTGTGCGTTGCAGGCTCTACAGAAGACACAAATATCATCGAACCAGCCCCTCAATTATCATTCAGTGCAAGACTCAATATCAGAAATGGACTGGAAATATCTATCCAATGTAGAGCCTTATGCATCTTTGGACCTCGGGATTTCGTGGTGGTAATATGGCTGCCTACGGTAAGCCACACAGTCGCTTAAACCACGCGGAAAATCTCTGTTTGCCTCTAATAAGCGGATTATCTCTATTCGTTCATGTAAATTTCTCTGTCAAATTGCTTTGTACAGCCTAGATATCCAAGCCCTTGGAATGCTACCAACTACCGTCCCCCGAAACAAAGCCTGGTCGCCAAACTAAACATAGCTCCTACCAAGCTGCACACGCCAACAAAGATATCGCGGGATCATAACTTCCATAATGGCCAATCATAACATCTTTTTTAATTGCCTGTGAGATCAGAAAATGCATAATCCAGAGCCTTTGCCCACATGATATCTGATGTAATTCGGTTGTGAAGCAGTCAAAGCCCATTACTAGGAACCAGTTTCATAAGTGTCCAGGCACTCTATGAGTAATTTTCGAATATATTGAGTGTCTAGAGTCCATAATTCTTTAAACCTCAACTTCAAACACGAACGCGACCAGAGCACCCCCAGCCAGGACGGTTCCTGCCACGACAGGCAACCCAACCTGACTCGCCAAGCTAAATGGAACAAGGGCCTGGTTTTCGGGTCGCAGCATTTGCGGATAGAAATACCAAGTCGATGTGATACCCAGCCATGCCATTGCCCAGCAGAATCCAATAATATTTTGCCACATTGGCACAGGAACCCCCCTTTCACCATTTTTGACAGTGAGACTGGCTCCCGTACAGCTTCTCCAGAGCGCCTTGATGCCGTCCTCGATGATAAGACCGAGTGGAGCTGTCAGGAATAGTAACATGGCGCCAGATTCCTGTCCTGGGATGCCCTGAATAACATCAAGGATGACGTGCAGTCCACCTGAAAAGATGAAGACAAGGAGAATATTTGAATAACGCTCCAACGGTGACTTGGATAGACCCAATATATCACGGGTAATAAATGTGCTGACAGAGACAAATGGTTCACGCACCAATTGATGCCAGAATTTGCTGTTCGAGTTGTTAGCATATCTGATGGCTATCACATTCTAGGTTAGTATAGTATGACATACCCCCAAAATCCTCTCAATGACCCTGCATCCGCTGCCCGGCCGAACAAAGGAGGGCAATTCGACGGAGAGTCAAGTCCAAGCCCAACAAGCAAAATTGAAAACACGCGATGGTGCAGGTCAATAAGCATCCTGCTCACCACGAACCCGGCAACCAAGTTCGAAATAATTCGCTCAATCCACTGCTCAACAGATAAATCCCACTGAACAGTGGGTGGCAAGAGTTCATGTTTCTTCTGGTCTTGCGCCTGCTGCAACGCAAGAGTAGCGAAGACATCCAACGCCAAATACTGAATAGTTGCAATAGCAGTATTACGAAGCAAAAATCGACCTCGAGGCGGCTCTTTCATACCCCTTTTCGTATAATAGGCTGGCTGTGCGGGTGCGTTTTTGATTTGCCAAGGCGTGTTGATTCCACGCGGTTGAGTAAACAGTCGCGTCGCATAATAAAGACGCGCAACAACACCGTGAGTTTCCTTAGATGGAAGGTCGGTGCTGTCTTTTGGGTTTATGAGTAACAGGTTTAGGGATTGGAAGACTACTGTCACGATGAGACGGGCTAGTTCACACCAGATGAAGCCTGGCCCTAGGCTTGTGGCCACGCGTATAGATCTATGCGCGATGACCACTAGGCATGGGATCGAGAGGTACCGCCATGCTGAGCGTTTCGATGTGGTTATCAGGAGTATACCTGGGATTAGACAATGGGCGGCATAGAGGGTTGATATTCCCAAGATCTGTGAGGAAATTGTCGTTTCTGTTCCGCCCATGATGGGTTCTGGAGTTATGTTTTTGGGGAGATCAGTGTGCCACGCCTGCCATGGAGAATATTGTTTTTTTTTTGTTTGCCTTTTCCCCTGATTGCTGATGTGTGAAACTATTGTTATGTGGCCCAACAAAACCCCTCTTCTGGTTTAGCGTGGTGAAAAGGGCAATGATCGACTTCAGCTATCAATGTCTTACCATCAGCTTACATTAGCATTTTAAACTTCAGTCCACTTCAGTAGGATTCAAGTTAGAATAATAAATAACATTTTGGTGTGAACAACGACAGATCCAGAGCAATGTCCAAAACAATCTAACAATTATCACTTGCAACCCATAAGTATACATTCCATGTATAGATCCTCACACATAAACATAACAAAACGGCCCAGCAGTAGTACTCATCAAATCCTTTATAGCAACAGGCCCCCGATTCCCATTCGCATACCCAACATCTATCAAATAGTCCAACGTAACATTGGCCGACTTCGGCCTATCCATAAACGTACTCGTCCCCGAAATAGCATATTCCCGATTCTTTAAATCCATATTCTGCCAAATCCACCAAACCCGATCCACCATCCCATGATGATGATAAAAGGCCGGATCCCCAGCACTAGCATCCGCATCTCGACCCGGGTCACCACCCATAGCGAAATGGCCTCCACCATGTAATCCGGGTGAATCACCATGCAGACCAGGCGAATTTGCCTGTCCTTGCATTTTATCTTGTAGATCCCAGATGATTTTGCTCTGGGTGATTAGATCCACGATCGACGTGTAATTTACGTACATTTGTAAGAGGGCCGTTGTTAGGTCTCGCTTTAGACAGCGCGGATTGTAATCTAATGGGTTGGACATCCGGGTTATGTTGTCGCCTGGCACGGCGAGATAGGATGGGCCGAGATTCACAGTCATGTTCTTGAAGGGACCGCTTGTGACGCAGCCGCCTCCTGTTCCAGGTGGGAGCCAGAGTGGTGGGTATGGGCCTGGAATCCGGGCTGCTATCGGGAGTTCATTGGGGATGTGGGCGCCGTTTCCTGAGAGAGAAGTTTCGCTGCCGTCGAATAATTGGGACTTTTCGAGATTGTCGGCGTCTGCAGCCCAATCCCAGTATCTTGTTTTGTTGGTTAGTTCTTATTTAGTTTTCGTGGTGGTATGGTATACTTACGGATAGTCTCCCGTGTAGTTGCATTCGTTCCGTAGAGCTTGTTCATATTCGTAGATGAAATATCGATGCCATGCAAAGAAGAGGCTCTGTAAATAGTGAGTAATTTGAATACTCATGCAGTGTTAAGACTTACGTCGCGGTGAACGTGATATGACTGGTTGATGTGAACAGCAACAAAGTCATCGAATCGAGATCTTACGCCACGTGCTAAGTGAGGCGGAGTGATAGATTGAGACTTTGTCAAACACAAGACAGACTTGATATAAGACTTCTTTTCGGCGGGAGTAAAAGCCCTCTAATTCCGACGAACTCGCAAGTTCTCCAACGTGCAAGTGTTGTTCTCCTTAGAAGAGTTCTCAATTATCGTATTGATCGAAGTCTTCAAGGCATTTTGCGCCATTCCATCAAATCGAGCAGCTGCTTCAATCATGACAGGATCCTGATTAAACCTAAGTACCCCCAAAACGGGACAGGCCACGATTAGCCATATTGAGCACAGAAAGGCAACCATTTTTACCATATTCTTGGCTGTAGCTCAGGACTAGCTAGAATGATTCTGACGACGACAATTGCTTATGCACAACTTCAGGCCATTATATGTCCCTGCCTCGGTGCTAAACTAAAAGACCACGCGAAAGATCGTATGCTGTGCAACCCCAGCCCGTAGCCTCGGGGAGTTTCCTATGCAAGGTCTCCGAACGCCTGAAATTTCCATGCGTCTGACGTGGAACCGTGGAACAATGGAAAAGGAAAGCTTATCGTCAGGAGTTGTTTTAGGGGTTCTGTTGTGCAGGTACAGCTGAAAATTCTAGAAGGTTTCGCTTATCTGGCATCCTGATCCTAGCTATATTTGAACGTGTGCCTCCTTAGGCCAGCTTGAAATACGGGGCGATGGTACAAGGTACTGATCGACGAGTTTACGATCTCTGAGTCATACTGAGTGTCTCAAGGGCCGATGGCCAAATCGCATTATTGTTCCAGTCTCTTTAATTTGATTTCAAGCGTAAGCGGGGATGTAAGGTATCAGGCTATGAAATTGTGAAACTTCTATAGACATCCTGACCTGCCGAGCAAGGTATGCGGCTAGCTCTTCGACTATGAAAGGATCTTCGTATGTACTTTGTGCCCCTTTTAGTCGAGTATCTGAGTACCCTGTCGATGGACATCACCTTTGACACCACGAATGGTAGTCAATAGGCCAATAGGCTGCATTCAGCAAGGATCTATTATGCAAATGTATTGTGCAAATAGATCTTCAATATTATTCATTGATTTTGAGAAACTTGTTTCCGTATAACATGTAAACAGTGAACAGGCTTTCGACCAGGGCAGAGTGAAGCCAGGATGATTGATGTCTTCCTATAAGGGATCATAGGTAAGCCCGGAGACAGGCTTCTACAACTATGGAATAAATGCAATAGATTAGTTGCCAAAGCAGGTCAAAAGAATGTTGCTCTTGATCCCTGAAAAGACAATCTGGTCTCATCTTCGTCTGATCAAGACCCCCCGAGCTCTCAGGCCATGGCTGGTCGTGGTGAAATGGAAAAATCGAAAGCGGGTAGTGCAGCCACAAAGCACCAGTCTTCACCCTCGAGTCGGAGTATTTTCTCAGCACCTCAGCTGGAAAGTGACTCTTCCGAGACTCAAGATACGAAGATGACAGCGAGACATAATAGACCGCCCCACCACGGGCATCATGGATCTGCACACCCTTTCATTCCGGGGTGGATGAGGAGGAATTCAAGGGTCGTGGAACATGAGACTCCTGGGGCAAGATGCCCAATTGTCAGATTTGTGTGGCATTGCATAGTGGCTGGGCGCCTGGTCCTGGGTATCTCGGGCTTTCGCCTCGTGGATCGTATTTCGCAATCGCGGGTTTATCGGGATTGGTAGATAAGCAACCATTGCCCCTGAGAGTAGATGAATTGCTTTGTGGAACGCATCTGCTTGCTGCTGGTAGTGTGAGGATTTCTTGTCGCTTAAAATTACTGCACTGGATACTACGGCTGTTGCTGACGAGGCTGCGAATCATCACAATTGGTTCGATTCAGTCGACACCAGTCACATTCTATGGCGACTTATTTACGTCTTGGACGTCATAAAGGCTTTTTGTCTGGGTCAGCTGCTAATGTAGAAAGCAATATTGATAATTCTGCGAGGAACAGAGGTGATAACGTTTAGAATGTGATGGTTCTCAGTGGCACTAAGCGGTCAGATTGGTTTCGGGGTTAAGCTAATCTACCTGAGCATCTATTTCAGGCCATCACTTAGCAATCTCCGGCTCCACGGCCAACAAGCTATGCACAGAATCCACCACACTCTCCTTGAGAGTCCTGAATTTTAAGCCTAAGATCTCTCGACTCCTTGAGTTATCAAAACCATATACTCCGTCTGCCGGGTAATCACCCGGAGCGAGAGCCTCACCGGTAGGCAATCGGTCCCGGAATTCGGGGAATTCCTGGCCAATAATCTCTGCAATCTCTCTGTTCGAAAAGTGACTCGAAACAGTAAAGAATCGCTTTCCACCTGCTTCGGGCTTCTCGATCGCTAGTACATGTGCAAGGGCGAGATCGCGCACGTCGACGTAACCGTAATTACCAGTTGGTGGACAGCGGGATTTAGAAGCGCCGGTAATAAAATCTCGAATTCGTTCGTTGGAGGTGTTCAAGGCACTAAGAGAGGCAAGTCTGTGGGCGATAGGACCCAGAACGAGCGGTGGGTTGATGACAGTCAAATCAAACGAAGGTTTTTCTTTTTCCATGAAATTCCATGCAGCACGCTCCTGTCAATTTGTTACTTTGGTTTTTAAGATCAGTCCTGAGGTCACGGTCTTACAGCAAATGTCTTGCTTGCTCGGTAGGCGTTGGCGGGGCTGTCGTTGGCTTGTTCTTCTGTTATGGGACACCAGTCGGCCTTCAAATTTGCCTTTATCAGCTATCGCTCAACAAGTCGTCATATTAGTCTCAATCTCACCTCGGAATACACCTTGTTCTTGCTCTGGGCGTAGATATTGTTGATAGCAGCGAACGAAGAAGTCACCACAACCCGTCTAACGGATGGGGCATATTTCTGCACCGAAGTAAGAATTCCCGTAGTTCCAATAATGGCTGGGTCAAGAAGCTCTTTTGCGTCCTTTGCATTGAAATGATACGGGCTTGCAGTGTGGACGACCGCGTCGAATGGAGGCTCGGAGACAACAGCCTTGTCGAATGCTGTGCATTAAGGATTAGATCGCGGATTTTAAATTTCACGACGTGGGCTCTCTCATACCATTGGCCTGGCCTATATCTTTTACAATAATGCAGTCTAGACGGTCTTTTTGCAGCTCGGGATGGGATTGCAGGATTGCTTGGGCCTTCTGCTCGGAGCGGACGGTTGTGACAACGGAATGACCACGGGCGAGGAGAATCTCGAGAACATGCGTGGCGATGAAACCACTACCTCCTGTCAAAAGGACGCGAGGCATGTTGCTATAAAGATTGTTATTCTTTTCGGAAGATGTGGTTGTTTAGAGTAGACTGGGTTCAGCGGATGAGTAGCACTTAAGAGGGCAAAGTGCATGTTTAAGTATTCTCCTTATTATGGGCAAAGGACTGATTCATAATCTCCTTTCTACCAACTAGGCAATATTAGCAGACACTCCGGTTGTCGATTTGGTTTTATTGCTTGAAGCCGTTTCGAGACTCCGAGACTCCGATTGCTCCTTTTGGAAACAAGGCTCCACTCCGGAACATGTATACAGGCACAAGCCAATTCTACAGCTTTCCAATCCTCTACGGCTAAAACCACGAATACATTAATACTTAATAGTACACAGCTCATGATTAAGTGCATTAGGATCATCGTAAGCTACACTACACTGCGGGAAAGGTACATGGAACAGAATGTCAATCAGTCCGCCGTTCTTTCCGTTCATGGGCACTGTCAATGAAGGAGTTGGACCCAATGCGATCATTGATGGTGCAGGACTACAGGAACGGAAAGAGTGATATACAAGACGCTGGAACAGACAGGGAATTATGGGTAGTCGGGGATGCAAGACGCCGCCCAATCCCCAGTCACATCGCAAGAGATGGGAGAGGAAATAACAAAAGGAAGATGGGTCGTTGCGAAAGAAAGGCATCATGGCAAAAAGAGAGATATGTGTGCGGAATGATATGTGCAAGTGTGGGAACGAAATCAAGATCTACTTGGACGTCAAGTAGTCGGCGGCCTAGACTCAGTTAGTTCAAGTCTGTTGGGCTAAGTTATTTCGTTCAAGCTTACCTTGTCAAGATTGTAGTCGAATTTCTCCAACGCAGTGAGGGAATCCTCCCGAGGGAAACCCATACCAGTCAATCGCTGCAGAATCAGATCATCTTCACCGGTATCGGTGTTGAGGGCCCAGCCAGGCTTCTTAGGGTCAAAGGTGCTGGCGGTGCTGGCACCTTCCTCGGCGGCAGGCTTCGCGTTATCGAGGGGGGCAAAGAGGGCATCCCAGTCATGATTGGAAGCACCGCCTCCATTAGCGGATCCTGTAGGTTGCGCAGTCGCATGGGCATTGTCGTCAAAGGAGAAGAATTCGGATGAGCCAGCGTTGCCAGCGTCGGTGCTGGATGTGGCTTCATGCTTGGGCTGAGACGGAGAGTCGAAGGAGAAGTCGAAATCTGCGTTCTTGTTTTGACCTTCGGGCTCATCTTCATCATCATCCTCTGCTTCCTGAGCAGGGGCAAGGTTGAGGCCGGCGAAAGCAGCATCAAAATCGGGAGCGTTTGTCTTCACAGCGCCAGCAGCGCTGGCGTCGGGGGCTGATGCAGCTGGCGCAGCCTCAGCCTCTTCCCGCTGAGGGTGATTGTCAATGATCGGTGCGCCAGTACCAGATTCGAAAGAGTGAGGAGCATCAGGTGCCGCAGTAGGATCGGATCGGGTGGGCAGCAAGCCATTGAATGCAGGGGCCTCGTTAGAGGTGTTGTTCTCGTACTGCGGAGGGCTGGCCTGAGCATCAACAGCTGGGGGCTGTCCCGAAACTCCAGCGGTTCCCGGGGAAGGGAAAGCAGCAAGTTGAGCAGCGTCAATTGAATCGGCTGGCTGTTCTTTCTTAGCACCTGTGGGCGCGACAGGAGTGAAATTGTCATCAAATCCCAAAGGGCCCTCGTCGTCCGAGCTTTCCTCATCTTCTTCATCATCGTGATGGAGTTCCTGAATGGGAGGGAATTCCGAGCTACCAGCAGCAGCAGTTGCTGGTCCACCTGCTGGGCCACCAGCGGGCTTCATAGATGCGAAGGCCTCCTCGAAGTCATTCTCCTTCTGGGATTCAGACCGCTTGTGCGCCTTACTGCCGAACAGCTCGTCGAAGGACAGGTCCTTGGGTAGCTCCTGGCTCTCTGCACTGAGTGGAGAAGTGGTAGATGGTTCAACAGCGGTAGCAGGGGCCTCAGTAGCTGGCGGCAGCTCCTCAAATGGGGAACGTGCCGGGGTGGCTTCGGCAGTTGAATCAGCTGGATGGCTGTAGTCGCTCGACGCTGTCACTGACGGAGCGCCAACTTCACTGGTTGGCGCCTGGGAAGGCGTCCCGAATCCGGAGTCGCCTTGGCCAAATCTGCTAGCAGGTGGAGACACCATGGTGGACGACGTAACAGACTGATTTTCATTGAATGGCAGAAAGTTTGGGGTGAGTTGTCGGGACAGGCTTGGGGCCGGGGGCTCGGGGAAAGCTCCCGGCACAGATCCAGGCATAGATCCAGGAGCGGGAGAAGCAGATGGAGTTGGGACATTGGAGGTAACGGGTGACTTAGCAGTTGCCAACGGGGACTCGGCACGGAAAGAGGTCGGCGGTGGGCCGGCATTGGTGGGACTGGCAAAAGTCTGACCAAACAGACTGTCAAACGCTTTCTGTTGATCACTGGCAGAGTCAGGCGAGCGAGCACGATCGCTTGAGGCACCTGTCGCAGTCCGACGGAAGAAGGGATTGGTATTCTGGCTGGTGGTAGAAGCAGCAGGACTAACAACCTCAGCAGCACTGCTGGCGGGGGTGACATCTTCAGTATACTGTGGTGTTTCTCTGGCCAGATCGTCAATTTCAGCCTGGGCCTTGTCGCGTTCACCTTCCACGGTAGCTAGCTGCTTCTTGTTAATTGCAACCAATCCTTTCTGCTGACGCGCATCGGAGCGTGCCTTTTCGAGGGCCGGCTTGAGCTGCGCCACCTCAGCATTCGCATAGCGAATCTTCTCCTTAAGGCTGGCATTCTCCTGTTGGTCAGAAGCCAGTGCGGTCGAGATCTGGTTGTACTGGTTCGCCAAATCCTGGCGACTCCCCTCAATCAGGGCGTATTCTTGAGACAACTTAGTAGTCTCGGCCTTGGATGCCTTCAAACGCTCCTCTAGAGCCTTAAAGCTTGCCAGCTCCTGTTCGTACATAGTGCGTGCTTGTGCAAGCCGGGTCTCAAAGTCCCGCTTTTGCTGTGAGCTCTGTGTCATGTTGTGCTCGGCAGTTGTGCGCTTCTGTTGAACGTTGTGCATCTCCTTGGACAAAGTTCCAATTTGGTTTGACAAGTTCGCAAGCTCGGTAGTCTCCTGCGTCAACTTCTGGGATTCCTCTGGGTCGTTATCACCCAGCAAATCATCGGATGGAGGTGGAGGGGAGCGAATTGAACCCGGGTGTCCAGAAGACGCCCCAGTGGACTGCGGTTGCAAACTTTGGCCGAAGGATGATGTCGGCACAAATGGCTTGAAGGTGGTCGATGTCGATGGCGGGGATGCCCTAGAAGCCGGAGAAGCAGGCGTATGCCATGCGCCAGAGCCACCGGTAGACTGAGGCATCTGAAGTTGGGCAGGAGCAGGCGCTGGTGGTGAGTCCAAACCGAACAAGTCATCCGCAGCCGATCGTGGCAAGGGTGCAGGGGCAGGGGCAGGAGCAGGCGGTGCAGGAGCAGCCATTGGAGCTAGTACAGGGGCTTGGCGTCGCATATTTGGCGGAATCAAAGCAGGAGGGAGCACTTGCGGTAGAGGTTCCTTTCCGCCCCGCTGCAATCGCACCAGATACATAGCCACAGCGAACTCCTCGCGGGTCAACTGACCATCGGCGTCGATATCAGCAAGGTCCCAAATTTGGGCCAAAACTTCTTCTGGTAGTTGCGCCTTCATGAAGAAACCAACTGCTTGATCACCAGTGATCTTTCCGCGCTTTGCGGTGTCAACGGTCTCAAATATGCCATCAAAGTGCACCTTCTCTTGAGGAGAAATGAGCCAATCTCCACCAGTTGTCTGTGCGGCAATTGGGCCTCCAAATTGTGGAACAGGAGCATTGTTCATGGGGCTGGCAGTTCGCTGAGAGCCAGTAAATTGCCTGGGGATTGAAGGCACGGGTGGAACTTCGGGCCGAGCACCAAAGGATGACCTTGCAGGAGGGCCCCTGCGGGATGCGGCCTCGTATAAACCAGGCGGTAGAGTCTGGGGAATACCACGCAGTACACCAGACTTGAAAGATGTCAGAAGATGCATGGCAATGACAAATTCCGTGCAATCGAGAGCACCGCGCTGCTGTGTGTCGGAAAGATTCCATATACGACCCAGAACCTCATTCGGCAGTCTTGCGCGTTCGAATATTTGCTTCGCAATGTCGCCTACGTTACAGTGAGCGGACCGTTCCGGACGAAGTGCTTCTTGTATCAGGTGATGGGAGTATACATACCTGACATGACTCCATTCACGACTTCGGACTTGTCAAAGAGCGAAGCAAATTTAGTAACATCATCGGGCTGCAGCGGAGGGACGCGAATGGGACCAGATGCGCCAGGTGGAGGGCTCGCGGGGCTCGGCTCCGGTACAGGGGCTGTGGTGTCGACTGAGATTCCATCGAATCGAGGTAACGGGCCGGCTATTGTTGGATAGTGGTCAGTAAAGGAGTTTTCAGATTACCATCAAGCACCAAGTAAGTTCCAAGGACACTCACGCTGCAAAGCTAGCTCAGCGGATAGTGTGCGTCCAGCTTGAGCATGTCCAATTAATCGAAGAACAACTCCAAATCCAGCCGGGGTCAGGAGACCCCTGTTTTCTCTATCCGCAATCTGCCAGATCTATATACACGGGTTATTAGCCCGTCAATCCTTTGCCGATAACACTGGTGCTATATTTCATACCTCTCCGAGAACACCGCCAGGAAGATGCGTCTTTTCGAAGAACGGAACCGCGATCTCGCCAGTAATAACGCCGAGGTTGGTTGTGTCAGCGGCCTGGAACAGCTGGTAAAAGACGCGCTTTTCCTCGGCTGTGAGGTTCAGGTTCGGATGTCGCTGTGCTATATTGACAAAGAATCGTATCCGTCAGTTCCGCCGAATTGCGCATCAATATGTTCGGGTATACAGGGGAGGGGGTCGTTGCGGGAGCGGAGCTCCGTGAGCCTCCTGGCTTGCGCCGATGCCCGCCGTTGCATTTGCCGCATTGAAGTTGGTATCAAGATAAAAGGAACTCACCGGTTTCAGCCATGGCTTTGGATGTGGAGGAGCGGACCCCCTCTCCTTGTCGATGGGATCCGAATAGTTGGGGTGCCTGGGAGGACAAGTTGGGGAAACGGGTGCCGTCTGCTTAGTCGGAAGATGCCACGAGCATAGGTCGGGGCGGAATTCTGTAGTTCAAGGCAATGGTGCCAAGTGAGGCAGATCGATGCTAAAGCTCTCAACCAAGAGGACAGGTTATTCTGATGGTGGAATGGGGGTTTACAGAGAGGCTGGAGTCGATGTCGTAAGAAGGTACCCCCCAAGGCGGTCAGTTGGCTTAGCGCCCATTCCATCCGCCTAGGGTCTCATTCACGCAGGTACCTGCCATTACATATCCAATAGGCATGGTGTGATATCGTTTGAAAGAGATGCTTTAACAGGACCATATAGTCTAGATTAAATATCCCCGGGCTCTATGGATAATTTGTCGCTAGGCAACAATTTCGAGGTCCTATTCTAACCTAGGTTGTTATTCCTTTCATCTACAATATCCTGCCCTCACGAGAGCCTATACAGTCCGGCAATAAACACACCCGGGCCATGAAGAACTAAGAAGGACGTGGAGTTGATAAAAGGGGCAGGTTTTTTTTTTAGTGCTTTTTGTAATTACAATTTGTGTAGAATCCCAGAATAGGGTTAAAACGAGCGAAAAACACGCTGCTTCGGGGATATTAAAGGTATATCAAACAACAAAGCCAGAAAACACATTCATCGGACTGTGAAACCTATGTTCCCTGTGTATTTGCAAAGAAAGCCCGGTAGATTCAGGAAAGCCGATCTGCCAAGGTAAGATCTGATATGCCAAAACGATCTGCATGGCACCAGTCCAATGCCTCTGATACGGTCACATAGCATCCCTAATCTAGTACTCGGGCTCAAGCTCCTCCTCACCCTCGATAGAGTCGCTGGCAACCTCCTCGTAATCACGCTCGAGAGCAGCCAAGTCCTCACGAGCCTCGGAGAACTCACCCTCCTCCATACCCTCACCAACGTACCAGTGAACGAAGGCACGCTTGGAGTACATAAGGTCGAACTTGTGATCGAGAGCGGACCAGGCCTCGGCGATGGCGGTGGTGTTGGACAGCATGCAGCTAAATGAGATAGATTAGCAAATGTCCTTTGCGGTTTGATATGATTGGGACTTACACAGCGCGGCTGAGGTTGGCAAGGTCGCCGTTGGGGACCTGCTGGGGGGCTGGTAGCAGATACCGAGCTTGAAACCAGTGGGGCACCAGTCGACGAACTGGATGGTGCGCTTGGTCTTGAGGTTGGCAACAGCAGCGTGGGCATCCTTGGGAACAACATCACCACGGTACAGCAAGCAAGTAGCCATGTACTTTCCGTTACGGGGGTCACACTTGACCATCTGGTTGTTGGGCTCGAAGCAGTTGCTGGTGATATCAGTAACGTTGTTGGCCTCGTGGCCAGCCTTGGCGGCAGAGATAACGGGCGAGTAGGCGACCAGAGGGAAGTGAATACGAGGGTAGGGGACCAGGTTGGTCTGGAACTCGTTCAGGTCGACGTTGAGGGATCCGTCGAATCGGAGCGAAGCAGTGATGGAGGAGACAACCTGGGCGATCAGGCGGTTCAGGTTCTCGTAGCTGGGACGCTCAATGCCGAGGTTGCGGCGGCAGATGTCGTAGATGGCCTCGTTATCAACCATGAAGGAGCAGTCGGAGTGCTCCAGGGTGGTGTGAGTGGTGAGGATGGAGTTGTAGGGCTCAACAACGGAGGTGGCGTTCTGGGGAGCAGGGTAGACACAGAACTCGAGCTTGGACTTCTTGCCGTAGTCGACGGACAGACGCTCCATCAGGAGAGCACCGAAACCGGAACCGGTACCACCACCGAAGGAGTGGAAGACCAGGAAACCTTGGAGACCAGCGCAGGAGTCGGCCACACGGCGGACCTTGTCCAGAACCTGATCAATCATTTCCTTACCAACGGTGTAGTGACCACGAGCGTAGTTGTTGGAGGCATCCTCCTTTCCGGTAATCATCTGCTCGGGGTGGAAGAGCGAACGGTAGGTACCGGTGCGGACCTCATCGACGACATTGGGCTCAAGATCGGCGTAGATAGTACGGGGAACGTACTTGCCCTGGCCTGTTAGGTGAAAAGTAAGATGTTAGATTAACATGGCCAAGGCGTTTAAAGCGGGGACTTGGGCGCCATGGCTGGCCGCTCTTGAAGGTAGAAAAATTGGTAAACACACCAGTCTCGGAGAAGAAAGTGCTGAAGCCGTGATCGGGGTCGGCCTTCTTGCGCTCCTCAGTGAGGTATCCATCGGGCTATCAGCAATGTTAGTCGTGGATACTCGCTTTCCGCCCAAGAAAAGGGGCGTGTCGCTCAATTCAAGATTGGGCGTCACCATCAGAATGGAATTCCAACGTACCTGGATGCCGTGCTCCAGACAGTACAGCTGCACAGTTTTAGAGTCAGTTCACCGCAAATTCGAGCCCCAATGGACGTGATATCTTTACCTCCCAGCAGGAGTTGGCGATCTGGCAACCGGCCTGACCGACTATAGGACATCAATAAGTCAGCGCGTCATTTTCATCAGAAAATTTGATTTCATCTAGAAATAGCCTATCAATTCCACCACTTACTGTTCAAACTGATAATCTCTCTCATTGTGTTGGTGGTGTTTTCACGGCGTCAAAAAATTAAGGAGGGGGAGACTAGACCCAATAACAAACACGGGTCTGGCGACTCAGGGGTTAGCTCAAATGTATAAATTTGGCGAATTAACCGAGGAAGGGGGAGGGGGAGGGGTGAACGTGTTCACGGGAGGTCAGACTCACCAGGAATGGGAGGAATGGAGATCGAGTCAAGAAGAAGGAAGAACAGAAATGTTGTGGAGTGAGGGCGTCTGTGCTGTTAACAGGGGGGAGTTCGTTGTTGATCCGGTCGTTGGGTCGCGTCAAGCCTGCTGATTGGCCACAGCAGGTCCTCGACCTGTGAGGTTCACCGCCTGTTCTGGATCACGTGGTCTGTCCCTGACCGTCCTTGAGATTAGGTCATCAATCCTTGGATCGGGGCTATAATGTCCAGTGTCGCTGTGGGCACCCAATTTCTCGAAAGGGGATATCGATATGCGATAAGTAGTTTTAGTATAGAACACTGCCTGGGGAACATAATTGCTCGCATATTACAACAGCCAAAGTACAATCGTTCCTACCGCCTTCTATTCTAGGCATGCGACCCCCTTTTCCTCGGCTTTTGATTTGGAGGAGATATGAACCGCCGGCAGAATAATGCTCGGCGGTGTACTGTAGTTTATCTATCGCGTCGGGTCAGCAACACCTCCTTTTGATGCTCTATGCACTCGACAACATGGAAACCTCACTCCAAGATCTACTTCCGCCATATTCCAGGACGCAGGCAATTCATACCTCTCGGCTAATTCTTCGACCTTTTCAATGGACCGACCTAGAATCCCTATACAGGCTCCGCACAACCCCAGAGGTCATGCAATGGACTAGCCAAGTCCAGATAGACAGCTCTATACAACAAACGCGTGAGTGGATGCAAAGATACATGGACGATACTGAAACTCCACGACGTAATTTCAACTTCATCGTCACTCTTCGGGCTGATAAGGACAATCACCCGGATGAACTTCAGCCCAATTCATTTTCAGATGATAATAGCGCTATCATCGGTGTATGTGGCCTGACTAGCTTAGACTCCCTGCCAGTCTCTCCATTACCCAGCTTTGGATATATGTTCTTGCCGGAAACGTGGGGGAAAGGTTATGCTACGGAAGCGGTTCTTGGATTTCAGAAAGAATGGAAGCGGCTAATTGACTTGGGTCACCAAACTCACTCTATTCCTCTTGGATCAAGACATGATCTTTACGACATACGGGCAGTTACTCTCGAGGCTAATTTACCGAGTGCAAGTGTTCTCCGAAAGTGTGGTTGGAGTGTTTATGAGGCTGTCGAGATAAACGGCGAAAAGCTTCTGAGATGGGTTTGGGACAGATCGGTCAGCTCTGACCTTAGTACTAGCTAGCTTGGGACGCGCATGTCTGTGGACTATAAATATTTCATGATCGATTGTCAGTAGTCTAAATGTATCCTTACCCTGTAGAATCATTTGCCTACCTTAAAAGGGATCCGTCTTGATTCTTGACCAATGGTTCGTCACGAGCTCTCACCGCCTACGCCACTCGACCCAATAAACACGAACCAACTACATCCCGTCCAGAATATATATCTCCAGCTGCACGACACAACCTCATGTGCCCCAATGCACAAGATGACGCGTTAGTAAACTCAAATTCGAAAACACAAATCTTGCGCCATACTTGAACATCAAGTCAACACTCTCAAATCACTCGTATCATCCCTCTTATTCCTCTCATTTGTGATCGCCATGTACCACATCACTACCATCCTAGGAATTATATTCCTCTCCCTCACAAACATCGTCCACGCAAATGTGGAGAAGACTATCTTTCTCGCACCACCAGCAGCAACACTACCTTCAGAAGAGCCAGGTCTAGATGACCTCGGTCTAGAACGGCTTTCGCCAGAGAACCATGTCGTGCGAACACGGCTCAATGCTTCATTCCCCAGTACTGAGACTCCAGAGGGCGTGGACTCGTGGTTCTTCCTTGAGAACTTGAAGCCTGGGCAGCGGTATGAAGTGCGGGTTTGTTGGTTAGCTACGGTAAGAATCACCCTGATCATGCCACATGTAAAGTTCGGTGTATCGATTTGATTCTTTTTATATGAACCATGGAAACGATATTCAATGGATTGAATACCTCAACGAAATGATGAATTTATACTAATCTCATACAGCAACCAACATCATTCACACTCACAACACACTCACTCACAACAACAATCGAGGACAAATCCCTCTTCTCATCACTAAGCATCTTCTCTACAAGCCGCCTCACAGCTCTAGACGCGGATCTCCAAGCGAACGCCATTCCGCGTCGCGCATCAGGCTATACGAGTGGAGGTCTGTCGCCTGATGCAGCTTTATCAACAGACTCGGTGCTGTTTCTGCGGGTCCAAGCTGCGGCGGACTATTTCAGTCATAATGAGTCGTTGATGAAGAATGTGCCACCTGTTTCTGTGGATCTAATTCTGGATCAGTTTTTGTGGAATGTTTTCCCTAGATCGCTTGTTCCGACTGCGATTTGGATTGTGATTGTTGCTGTTGTGGCTGGGTTTGTGGCAAAGTGGGTTGGTGGGGAGATTGGGAGGATTATTGAGGGGGCAAGGGCTGAGAGGGAAAAGGGTGAGGAAGTGGAGGATAAAAAAGTCCAGTAAAGACTAGTGTTTGACTAGCTATTATGTTAGTTGGAGGGACATGGCTCGATGTTTTCTATGCCATTGTTGTGATGTATATACGCAGGAACTGTTTGAATCTGATTTAACCCCGACTCTATCATGAAATATACCAAGTTGATAGTAGGGATGTGTATTGCATTTCAATTAACACCATATAAGTAATTGGGGAATACATGCGGTGGGAAAGTACAGGATGGGATATACTCGAGCAGGGCATTGTGCAAAAACCAAAGAGACGCCAAAAAACAGAAAGCAGAATAGACAGTAAGACATCAGAAAGCCAATCAAAAGCCCCAATATCGCGCTTTAATCTATGCTATCTTCAAAACTTGATTGAGATTTCAATAAATGGAGATTGTCCATGTATCCAAAACCTAGCCAAACTTATTTCCGTTCATATATAAAAACCATTCGATCGTAATTCTCGTAGATGACATCCAAGTGACAGGTCATTAGGCGGCTTAGTCTTCGAAGAAATTCAAGATAGCACGGATACCCTTGGAGCCAAGGCCGTGTGATGGGTAAGAGATGTAGAGAGGATCCTCAACTGCGCCGAGCTTAGCACGGAACTCACTCTTCCGCACGAGGTGGAATTGCTTAGCAAGAGCTTCGTAAGTGTGCTCTAGCATCTTGATCTTGGCACCATGCAGATTGTGGCCTGGAGTAAGGCGGGAGGTAGCGCCAGCACCGAAGGTAAGACCCTTGACGCCGGTCTTGGCGGCGGTCTGGATGGCGTGGGTGACAATGTACTCGATAACACCATTAGGTGCGCCAGGGAAGTCCAAACTGTACTTGACCTGCATGCCGTGGGAGGGAGAGATCATGACCAGCGCAACGAAAGCACAGATGGTGCCATCTTTGTCCAAGGCGTAGAAGTACCAGCGGTGCTCGGAGTCACACCATGGTCGGATCTCTGATAAGTGTACCTGAGTGCCCTTGCGGTTTGCAAGCCATTCGGAAATACGACCGTCAATCTTATTGCGCACGTCTTCATCGGGTAGCTCGCCCTGGTTTAATCCGACTACCTTGATGCCCTCGTTTTCGGCCTTACGCAGCTTGCGGGCAATCTCTCCGTCGGACGCGGCCTGGTTGCGCTGGGGGTCAACGCGCTCCTCAGCAATACAGGACAGACTGCGCCATCCCAATCGCTCGCCGAGGATGGTCTCAACCTCGGGAGAGCAAAGAATCCAGACAGGCTTGTACTTGGTGTCGCGGCGTAGCCACTGGAGGAACTGTGTGATGGTACGAGTGTATTGACTGGGATCACATGCTGGGTTACCAGGGACGATCACGAAGTTGCTGGTGCTGGGCACATAGGCAACGGCAGCACCGGTGCTCATATCACGCCAAATCTTGTATCGGTCATCAAACCAGGATGTAGAGGTAGCGTCGCCGTAGTTGGCAACAATCTTTTCTAAGGGCGGCAACTCATCTGCACTCGTAGCAATCCGTCGGTGGTGCTCCTTCAGCCATACCGGTTCAGTGGTCGATGCTTCGGGGTGGCGTAGCGACTGAGCTGGAGACTTGGCAGGGAGACTCTTCGGGTCGCGGTGGAACATCGAGGTGAGTCGAATGTTGCCCACCTGAAGGATGAGCATCAGCAAACGCTCCAGGCCAACACCCGCACCAGCGTGAGGCGGAGCACCCCAGCGGAATGCTTCGAGGTACTCCTCCATGTCATCCGGGTTGATTCCCACACTGCGCATGTTCTCCTCAAGCATGTGGGGATCGTGGATACGCTGACCACCAGACACAATCTCTTGTCCACGAACGAACATGTCAAAGGAGTTCGTGTACTTGTCGTCTTCTGGATCAGGCATGGTGTAGAAGGGACGAGCACCACGAGGGAACTTGTCAAGGATGTAATAATCAGTGTCATACTTTTCTTTGACTAACTGACCCAGGTGGATCTCGTCACGAGTCGCCAGGTCCTCGTCCAAGGGCAACTCGTTGCCATGTTCGTCACGCCATCCTGAGTCGTTGAGCATCTTGATGCCATCAGCGAAGCGAATCACGGGAGTCGTCTCCAACCACTTGACATCCTCACTGGGGAACTGATGCTTGACCGTGTCAATCTCTCGGCGGTATTTGGTGTAAATACCCTTCAAGATATTCTTAATAGTTGCATCAATGGTCTCGAGCATCTCGTGATAGTGTTCTTCAATCGCCATTTCAATATCAAGACCGGTATATTCAGTCAAGTGGCGGTGGGTGTTAGAGTTCTCCGCACGGAAGACGGCACCAATCTCATAGACACGACCAAAGTCAGCCGCAATGGCCATCTGCTTCGCCAGCTGGGGAGACTGGGCCAGGAATGCAGGGCGGTTAAAGTAATTGACCTGGAACACACTGGCGCCAGACTCGGTGGCAGCGCCTTGAAGCTTGGGGGTGTGGATCTCAATGAATCCTTGTTCATCCAGGGCACTGCGGAAGAGGTTGCAAGTGGCCGACTGGAGGCGGAAGATACCCTGCGAGGTTGCTGTGCGCAGATCAAGCAGACGGTTGCTCAGACGAGTCCGGTCGGGGATATGACTGCGACGACCCTCGATCTTGTCCTCCTCATTGGTGCGAATCTCCGCCTCATAAACACTGAAAGGCACCGGCTCCTCGCGCTTGACGAGCAGATGTATCGAATCAATGGCTAGCTCAACATCATGAATGCTGCAGCCGAGAACGGGAACCTCGGGCTTTTGGAGCTTGCCGCGAATCCGGAGGAACGAACCCACACGCAGGTGCTCCGCCCACTGGACCATAGCCAGCGAGGAGATCCCCGCGCGCTCATGCAAGACACCCTGGAAGGTGCTCAGCTGCTGGCGGAAGACCAAGAAGACGAGCTTGGCGCTCATGCGGCGCACTACGTGCAGTCGAGCCGTGAAGTAGATATCCTGGCCGACCATTTCCGCGCTAATATCATCCAATGGGGTGCGCACCTCCCGCAATCGATCCCGCGACTGCATCAAGGGCAACTCGCCATATCGAGCCTTCATCTCTGGTGTCTCGTCCGCAGCAGATTTAGCAATTTCCTCTTCCTTGCGGCGGTGATCCGACTCCGAGAAGGCCTCCTCGCTGAGACGACTGCGCTCTGTACGTCGCTGCTCGCGCACCAATCGTTTTTGTTGATTCTTACTCAACGCTCCAGAGGAGGAATCATCGGAAAAGTCCTCAGAGGATGAGACATAGTCGCGGTCGCGGAAGAAGTTGCCCAAAATGCTCCGGCGAGGAGAGGCAGTGGGTGAGCCCTCATCTCGGGAGAGGGAGATTCTGGGCTTGTGGGGGAGAGTGGAAGAACGAGACTGGGAGCCGGGAGTTTCTTCGTCATGCTCTCCAATGCGCCCTCGAATGGCCTTGGAAAGAGCCCGTTTGATCGACATGGTAGGCAATGTGAGCAAAGGGGTAAATGATTGAGAGTGAAAGATAGGGATTTCGCGGGAAGTTCGAAGTATATTAATGGACCGGGTTCCAGATGTGGGGGGTAGGTAAGACCGGGAGAAGGAGGGGGACTGAAATGCAGGGCGATCCTTGTGTGCACAAATAACCCCGAATCAAACCGATCAATTGAACCTTATCAACAAAACAGTGCCGCGTGGATCCGGTATAATGAAAAGAAATAGAACGGCACAAGGGTCTTCAGGGGATGGTTAAGAGAAAGAAAACAGTAGGAACGCCTTCGCTCAATGAGGGTCCAAAAATGACATCATCACAGGCCGGATTCCGGATTCGACTCAAAAAGATGGTCAATCAGGAAAATATTCATGTGCTGGTATGCTATGATGCTTGTCTAACTATTCTTATTGTTTTTACATGCTCTACTTTTTTTTTCTTTGGATGGCATAGAATCCGAAGACTTCTATGCCAAGTCCTCTCTGTACCTATTCGTTATCACCGGTTATCTACCACTTTCGCCACAACCGCGGATTGGGTCTCGGCTTTTCTTCCTTTCTTTCTCCTCACCCTTTCCAGTCATTCCTGACGCCGCGCTTACTGGAACCGGGCCATGTGCGACTGAGATCGTTGACCCCATATTGACCCCCTATCGTATGATCATCGGGCCCTGAGGTATTGCCCAATAGCGCCAACTGCTCATTCCTCTTTTCATTCCTCCACCATCATGGCTTCATCCCGTGGGTGGCTTTATATTCAGGCCGTCTTTTGGCGGGTCCTGATGCGCATTGGAATGCTCCTGCACGATGTCGCTCCGCCGCGCGTTCCGAAACCTCGTTTTACCCGCACTGTCGAATCCGACTCTCACAACCATTCCGTTGTCATTCATTTCTATTGCCCACCAGACTACGAAGAAAAACGCCGACATGGCCACCGATTTCCAGTTGCGGTCAATTTCCATGGCGGAGGATTTACTCTTGGATGCGCTACCGATGATTCCCGGTGGGCTGCGGCCATCGTACAAGAAGTCGGGGCGGTCGTGGCCAGTGTGAGTTATCGACGGGCCCCAGAACACCCATTCCCGGCGGCAGTCGACGACGGAGTCGACGCATTGCTATACCTAGCCACCCATGCCCCCGATCTGGGCTTAGATGTGAGCCGCGTGGCCCTAAGCGGCTTCTCGGCAGGCGGCAATCTTGCCGTTACAGTGCCGCTGCGACTCCGCGAGCGACTCACAACGGAGATTAAGGAATCCTTTGGTCGGGCGGAATCGACCCAACGATTGGTAGATCAAACGAATGAGCTCAATATCGTGGCCCTATTCAGCTGGTACCCTATTCTGGATTTCATGGAGTCCCGTGACCATCGCCGAATGATGAGTCTCATGCCGGACAAGACTCTCCCGTCCTTTTTCACCAATCTGTTTGATGCATCGTATATCCCCAATCTAGAAGATCTGGCCTCCCCATTTGCATCGCCCGTACGCGCCTCCGACCAAATGCTGGACGAAGCTTTGCCGCACGACGTTTTTCTGTATATTTGTGAATGGGACATGCTCATGAAAGAGGGTCAGGTCTTCGTCCGTCGCTTAGAGGGTCTTGGGAAGCGTGTTCGTGCGATGATGATTGAGAAGGCCCGACACGCTTGGGATAAATCGGCCAACCCATTCCGCGATCAGGTCAGCGTAGACGTTTTGTATCATGACGCATGCGCTGACATGAAAGCCATTTTTGATCGGTGATCCGCTTGAGGTCTTATTTTTGCTTCTGCCTTGTCTAAATAGATTGCATGTTTTGTGTTGACAGCTTTGGTTAGCGTTCCATGAGCATCCGCGGTGTCTGTGCCTGGCGCACAATTTTTATGCATATTGCACTCAATTGGCTTAGTCGATTCTTATCGTAAATCAAGACGAATTTTGAATTCTCTAAATAGTACGCTTTGACCGTCGAGCTGATAAATGAGATTTACACTAGATGACTGCATCTCGTATATGTGGACTTCGTATAAATGTATCATGTCCAAGCATTATCCTCATTCGAGAGTACCTAAAATATCTCAAGTATCATTGGCTGGCCCGACGTCCCAGGACAACGTGCAAGCTCATCTTGGCCGACCGGCAGATCCGCACCCGACAATGCTCCACATGCTTTTACGTCGCCACGAAAGGTTGTATCCGCATCCACCAGCGTGATGTCATTGGGTACCTTGACGAAAATGCAGGTTTGGAGGACTCTGTAGGGCTGCTGGATTGGCATCCTTGATATTGGGAAAGATTGGTTCTGCCAAGAAATCAAATCAAGGCACAGTTTGAACTCCACAATGGGAAACTCGTCAACATTGCGTTGAAAACCTTAATTTCAACAATTTGGGCTGGTCGCTTTAGAGCTTCTGTACCGAGGTCTCTGCTCGTGTCTCACATCCACCTCTGTTATGTAATTGCATCATTCTAAATTTTGGCATTTGCTCTCTTTTAGCAGGTTGGGGTAGGTTGGGCATGAAAGAAAGCACCTTTGGCACAATTTCATCAATATCAGGTTGTCTGATAACCTTCCTACTTACCAATCAGAGTTTTAGATATCCTACTTGCATCTTCTACGATCATGGAAGTGTAGTACGTATAGAAAGGAATTGTATGTCGATATGTGGCCCCTTGTAAGAATGCTTAGCCCTGAGTCCCATGAGAGATGGGTGTACTACGTCATTCCAACACATCTCTATGTGTATCTCTATGCGCTTTTAAAAGTATACCATGATCCTTACTTAAGGACAAAGGGGATTGTGTCAGAGGTTACTATGGCCATGACTGAGTGTGCTTGACACTTTCCATGCCCTGTCCCTATTCAAATCAAAGATCTACCCAAGACAAATACGGAACACAGAGGAAGCAACCACATTTGATCATCAGTTGGTGACAAGTTCTACCATCACCCCTTTAGAATACAAATTAGAGTACATAACTAATAAATCTGTAGATGTGTTAACCAATATTTATCCTTGGAAGTGCGAGTAGATAAGTATCCCCAAGCGAAGAACAAGGATCGATATCAAGTAGGATAAAAGAATAAACTCCTACAAATCAAGAACCAACAGGGAGAAAAGATATAGCAAAGCAACGACAAGTGACGCGGATCTGTGCCACGAAGAGCCTGCTCACCCTTAAATCAGGCTTGAGGTGTCGTCGGCCTCTGCTGCCTGTTTTTGAGCGCCTGATGAACTTGAGGCTCTCGAGCAGTGGGTTTCAACGAGGAATTTGGCCAGATATAGTTGGCTAAAGTAAGGATGGCTCAGGGGCTGCACATAAGACTGATCTGAGCGGATCCTGGCTTGGGTCAACCCACTTCGGCTTTCTACTCAACCACCTTTCTTGGACTTTCTTTCCCTTGACTGAACTAAACCCGTATTTAAGTAGATACGAGAGAACTTACTCTCATTACTCTCATTAAGTCCTATTGAACGAGATCAATCAGAAGTAATCTATCTAGGAAGGTATCAGCAAAGACTGACATGAGTAAAAGGAAAACACTGCTACCTGGTAATATTCCGAGGCTTTGATGAAGTAAAGCCCTGAAGCATCTTGACATTCGGGTTGGAAACAGTTGAAGTTTTAGGTAGTGACAGCAGCTTCGAGACGCATTGTGACATTCATAGCCTTGAGAAAGATGCAAGCACAAAGAAAACTGTCTCCATATGTAATACATTAACTTAAAGAATATGACTGCAGACTCTCACCATCGGAAACGCCCTCGCTCCATGGTGTAAAAGACCAGGACTCAGCCTCTGATATGCGTCGAAAGCAATCGAAAACGCGACACAATCAGTCTGGATCAAGATTCCTACCACAGAGTCAGGACACAGCTCAAAGTATCATTACCAACCAAAGCCCAAAGGTACGTACGAAAGCACTATCGAGCGTACTTGCCGCATTTCGGGCAAATGTGTTTGATTGCCTCAATTGATTCACCACAAGCCTTGCAGATCATGGTGGGTACCGAAGACGTGTTAACAGGCCTATACAATCATCAGTCCTCACTCTCATGTAGCAATGTCAGAATATTAGTGCCGGTAAAACTAACTTAACAACAACCTGACCCTTCTCATTAGACATCTTGTCGTGTTATCTTGGTTACACTGCTGTTGATTGCTCTCGTCGTAGAAGTGTAGGTAGGTAGTAGTCCAACAATTCCTCATGGAATCAAGACTGCCTTTATACTCAAGACCAGGCGACACCGGCCATTCACTCCCCTCAAATTCTATTCACGATCTATCTTCACGATCTATCCTTCCCTTGGCCTCACTGACATATTCGTACATCGGCGAAATGGATAGAAAGGACTTACTCATCACCCAAATAACACCTGTATACAGCTCTAACGGGATGACGCAGCATCTGGCCCGGAATCGATCGGAAATATGCAGACTCTAAAGTCTGTTTCTAGTATCCGGTGTCTATTCCGTTGCTACTGGTCCAGTGCATGTGGCTTTTAGGAGTAAGTTGCCTTGTTCTTTTGAGTCTTCGAGCTATATTGTATCGGTGTAGTACCTAGTCTAGATCTGTTCAATAATATAGATCTCTCTGCCCAGGTCATGAGCCCATGACGCGAAAACACATGGTAGTGGGCTATTGTACCCGATTACCCGGAGTATATCGTGTTTTTGTCTAATCTTAGGTGTTGGCTTGACGAATCGTGTTGCTCTGGAAGGATTCAGCCCTTCTTTGTTTGATATGCAGGGAAGAGTGCATAGCTGCCCGATGGATAATCTTGCATTATTTCTGCATGTGGCAGTTATCTATGTGAGCATGTCTGCTGACGATCTTCACGGATATCAACGACCTACAACTCGGAGACGGCGAGCGTTTGCCACCCGAGGCAGACTATAGTCGCAGATTGAGATTGAGTATCGTTCTCAAATGCATTCAAGTCACCGTGATTTATAGAGGCCTCCGGGCCATTGTCTTAGCTTCTTGGCTAAACACAGCAGCAACGTCTCACCAAGAGAACATGGAAACCTCAAACATGAAGCGTGGAAGATCTCAGCTGTTCTATACAGGCAATCGGCCCTACTCATCGCAGTTTTCATCTCGCTTAGACTACCCCTGCACCGTCCGCCTGGCATAAGAAGACCGTATAATCCCGCGTGTATACAATCTCATGAATCGTAAGGTCCAGGTTTACCGTGCCATTCGCGTTGCTTACTGGCGTCGTGATGGGGTCCAGATAATGATATGTCGCCTCATATCTGCATCCGGGGTGCGACTGCGATACACAGCCTTGGATGCAAAGATCACACGCCCTTGACGGTTATATTTTTGTCGTTGCCGACAAACCATCGTGAGACTGGCGCGTGATCTCGTCCCTTTGGGATATACTGACCTCGGCCTCTGGGGTTTGGACAAGGGTGCGGTCATTGCTGTAGTACTTGTGTCACTGACGCATGGCGATGTTGGCTCCATTGTCATGTATGACGGGTCGAGTGGTGGCTGCTAGACAGTGCGTAATAATGGAGTAGTCTTTTGACTGGTCGAGAGTGGTCATAGATTGAACTATGGTTCGTGTCTTTTGCCTCAATTGGCTAATAGCACATTCCCTGGAAGAGCCTCGGTTTTAGGTTTTCGTTGTGAAACCAGATTGTGTGAGACAAGAGATATTAAGTCTTACATGCAAAGTACTTTTGAGTTTGGCGACCAGCGCTGCAAAGTCCTTGTGCATGTGGGTAGCATTTCATGGCTCATTGATTCATTGATCATTATACAGTGATCTTAGCGTAGTTTCAAAAAAGTCTAAATACCATTGTTCTGGAATGTAGAATTTGAAACTATAAGAAACCCTGAAAGTCAAGTATGATAGAGAATTTCCATTTTTCGCTAGAGCTATGGTAGCACGTGTTGTGCAAGTAAGTCGTATCATATGCTCCATTAGGTTTCATGCACGCTCGAAGAGATGACACGAGGCAATGAGATGGTATCGCGAACTTTTGTACCGTAAATTTTTAGAAATCCCAAACGCCACGCTGAAAGAACGAAATATAAGGCCAAGTAGATCTAGATCTAGCGGCAGATTTTGTGCAAATGAAATGAAATGCACCTCATATTGATAGCAAGGGATGGTTTCACTCCTCGTCAGTTGCTGTGACATCGTCGTCATCGTCCTCATCCTCATCAGCTTCGCTGTCTGAGTCCTCATCGTCATCCAGACCTGGGACACCACGCCACTCGACATAGTCACCCTCCAGCCAGCGCCGGCTGCGGGGTAGGTGGTATGGGTCAAAGGGGAAGTAAGCGTCGAGTTGGTGGCCAAGGTGGTCGCTAGCGCGAATTTCACGCCCAACTTGGCCGAGATTGCCAAGGCTGCGGAAAGAAGTAACGCGAAGACGCTTGTTGGTCTCCAGGAGGGGGTAGACGTAAAGCAGCTGGAAGTGGTTGGCAATGCGTGCAAACTGGGTCACAATGCCAGGCGAGCAAATTTTGAGCGGGTTCAGTCGCGAGTAGATCGACTTGTGAAGGTACTCCTTGACGTTTGGTGGGAAGATAATTTGGCTGGGCTCGAGCTCATCGATCTGATCTATAGTGTCACCTTCGATAGCTGCAGTGGTCAAATCACGCCAGCGGAAACAGAAGATGTAGAGCACGGCCTGAGCGGTGGAGTAGTATGGAGCGTAGCGACGAAGATCTGGACCGCGGCAGCCAGGTTCATAGTCCGCTTGCAGATTGTCCACATGTGTAAGCAGGAGGTCAAAGACATCACGCACAACGTCCCCAGAGATGTGGGCACCACGAGCGACATAGCTGGCCAGATAGGCGGCAGCCGATTGGCGCATAAGACCAGGCTGGGACTTGCTGCTGATGATATCCATACACTCGGTGGCAAACAGCTCAACAAGCTCAGGGGACAATTGAGAGAAATGGAAAAGGAGGAATTGAGAGTGTCGGGACTTGTAGGTTGGGAGAATGATGGATCGGAAATGGCTGATCAGAAGTGACAGAGTATTTTCTTTGTCGGCCGCAGTCCCTGAGGAGAAGGGGTCCGAGTAGAATTCGAAGAGGATATCAAGCATCCCGTCTACTTTTTGAATGTTCGACTTGATCTCCTGGCCACGTTCGTTGGCCTCATCGTCATCACTCAAGTCTTCATCTTCATCGTCCAGCTCTTCATCTGGGTTAGGAGCTTCCAGGAGGAATTCCTCTCCGAACTCGTCCTCGACATCTTCCAAATCCACTTGTATCTGCACATCAATCTTCACCAGTTTCTCGGTGATGAGGGCAAGAACGTCGGACTGAAGCTCGGGGGCGTATTGGATAATTTTGATGAGGTTGCGGGTGTAGGCGAGGAAGCACTTGGCAGGGTCGGGATGGGGGGAAACTGGTGAGATAAGATGGGCGACAGGGCTCCACTGCCAGCGGGGATGAGCCGCATCACATGGCGCAGGGCCATATGGATACGAGCGTAGATCTCAGAGGGTTGAACAACGGGGTAGCCAGGAAGTCGGCCCGTTCCATATGAGACGCCGGTCAGTTTCGAAGTCAGCATGCGGAAGACCTGACCAAGATATGTTCCCTGTGCCGCGGCGAGATTGCCCAGGAACCGGATGAAGAGTTTCACATACGCCTCGTCGCGACCTAGCCACTCACTGTCGAGAACGGCATTTACCAGCCCGCTGCAGTTGCGATCCAAGGAGGCGATGTGAGAGAGGAGACCCATTAGGTGATTCTTGAGGGATGCGTGTGTCGGGAGGTTCCATGCCTGCATGCCAGTATCCGCCTTTTTAGGGTCGGCAACGAATATCTCCTTGATTTGGTCGTAGGCCTCACTATCCCCAGCTGTGACATGGCGATGAATGGCCCGACGCACTTCTTCACGAATCACTGCAACGCTCTTTCCTTGTGTGTCTGTGAACGGGTCGTCGGAGGGGACCGAGAATGTGCGGACGGTATTTTTGTCATCGAAGGTGACGCGCGGGCGCTTATCGAGATGCTTTGGGAGGTCATCCGGGATCGACGGAGAGAAGTCCATGTCGGTGTCGTCCATCTTGCGTTTGATCCCGACGGGTTTGGAAGACTTGAGGATCGATACAGGAGACGACATCGCAATCATCTTTGATTGATGGATGGAAGGTGTGGCTGTGAGGGCCGGTGAGAGAGGAGCAGTGGCAACGGAGACCATGGCCAATATTTAAAGGAATGCGTTATTGAGAAAGCAGAAATGAAGACTGCTGTGTTATGGACATCTGTCGGACTGAACCTCCGGGTATTGCAGAGGGACAGCTCTTGATGGAGTGAAGACAGGGACAGAAGTCAAGCACACGACCGCTTGATGAAGCGAATTTTCAATTTGTGTTACAGGTATAAGGCATCAGACTCTTAAGGTCAGTCTGTGTCCCCCAAAAACATTCCAGTCTCTCAAGTGAATTGATGGATACTCAAAGCCGAGGTGATGTGCATCGGATTCAAGTACTGGAGTTAAGAAAAAAAATGCACTTGGATTTGTTGTGGGGCTGCGGAGAACCCGTGACTGGTGAGTTTTGACGCTAGTCCATATTGGGTATAATTGAAAGATTATGTCATTTTAATGCCTTTAAGATGCCTGAGGCGAAGAAATTTCTGCTGAACTATTTACTGTTCCTTCACTGGTAAGACGCCAAAACTCACTACAAGGACGATCGAGGCTAAAAGAACTAGGCATCTAGCCCTGGACGTAGGCTGGAGGATTTACTAAGGTATTTGTCTTCAAAACTGAATATATTGAAATATGTGCAAAGTCTACTTATGTCAGAGGTAATGCATACACCAATGCCGAGATAGTTGTTAGCCCATCGTAGATCCTGACAACACCCAATGAACAAATTGTGAGACAAATGGCAGAAGAGAGACAAAAATCGAAATCGGGAATTAGAGCGGCTCCTCCCATGGTATAGTGCGAATCGGGGAATAAAGGTCAAAGAGTCGTGAAGAGAGTGAATAAGAGTTGGTCGTAGCGGGCGTTGTTAAGGAAGATCCAGTCCTGTCAGAAACGCCACTCAGTGGGTCATGGATTATAGTCCCGGCTCAGCCGGGGTGTCCAAATGAATTGTCGATGATTCACAGCCACGGACCCGCACTAATGGGTCCAAGCTTGTTGTCAAAGACACTTCCATATACCTCCTCGATTTCGGCAAGGTAATCGTCGACTGTGAACTTGTGTAGTCCCTTGCGAGTAAGGTAAAGCTCCTCCTCGTCCAGAACATGTGGGCCGCCAAACTCCTCCGCCACCTCGTTAACCTGCGCTAGCTCTTTGCTGAAAGGATGCGAGTCGGGTGCAGGCTTGAAAGTATCTAAAGATGCCCCAAGCGTAGGGTTGCTGCGTGGTGCATTCAGAGTCGGAGGCGAGTTTCTGGACTGGGAGCGCTTGCGTGCAAGGTCCTGGTGAGATCGTTTGGTATGAGAGAGAGCTCGAGTGGGGACCAATGGAGCATCCGTTGATGAGGCCGATGTAGTGGAGGAGCGTGGGCCGCTAGTCAGAGTTGCCGACCGCTTGGGGAAGTAAGAACCTGGGCTGCCATCGATGGGAGAGGTGTCCTGAGAAAGGTCGGGGGTGGTGATGGACGAGGAGTAGCTGTGGGGCGAAACGGCAATATCCGAATCGTCCCGCGATCGCATCGATGAAGAAGAAGAATGCGGGGACTGCGCCATCGAGCTCAGATCGGGAGCGTTGTAAGCCAGCATGTTGGTGGTGGATATGAGCTGAACAGGGCCAGAAATATTGCTACGCTTGATGGAGCCAGAGTTGAATCGTGCATGACCCTTGGGCTTTTCCTCGCGATACGGCATGGGCGCCGACACTTCGGGCCGCTTGTGGCGCTTGGTGAATGCGCGCGTGAGAGTCGACATGATGATCTAGAGACGTGGTTCGTGACGACTGAAGGCGAATTTAAGAATCACAAGATGTGGGTTTGGTTTGATTTGGTGTAGTTTAGGACAGATAAATCAATCCAAGATGCTTTTGAATATTCGTTTTTAATTTCGAATACCTGTCAAAAAGCCACCCGATCTCGCGTGGTAGATGATCGAAGATTGCGGAGGCGGCGAATGAAGATCAATTTCCGGAATGTCAGATGTCTGTGTCTTGCACAGAGATTTAATGAGTGTCAAGGCCGAAATGCGCTAACTTTGCACAGCAAAATAGCAGACGTTCGGTCTCTTTTGTTTCCCTGAGTCTAGGGGAATGAATGAGGGGCGTACAGCCAGGACGCGCCAGGGGTACAAAAATGGTAAAGTGGTCAAAAAACCTAGGGAATGAGGTCAAAAAAGGAGTCCAGGATCACAGATCACAGATCATAGATCAATATTATCAGGACTGTCAGAAATGAAGGGAAGGGAAAGAATGAAGGAAATCCCTGAAGTAAGAGAAGGGGAAGAAGAGAAGAGGCAAGGGTCTGGACTTGTAAACTGTGTTTTCCCGTGGGCGCTTACCGTTTGGACTCCAATCATTCAACTCCAACACCACTTAAACGTTCCCACTTACTTCGCGTACCAAGGTTCGTCTGTGTTCTGGAGTCCACTCCACCACTATTATTCGGTCCTTGAAGGGTCGTGGCGAACACGTTCTTTCCAATTTTTCTGTTTCTCCATTCTTCTTTTTACAGTTTTACTGGTGGTCCACTTGTCCCAGTTCTTTTCGCCATCGCCTTTGTCCGAAAAGGTGGCCACGGCCCCATTGTCCGTGCCTAGAAGGGGCGCTTTAACGGAGGTTGTCATGGGGGGAGGGGGCAAGTCATGCTTCGCTTGGGCAGGAAAAAAGCGCTTGACGTGTTATGCTAATGCAGACCCTAGGGTCACCCTGAGTTTTTCGGGTTTCTACGTAGAAAAAGGCCGACCCAATCATCCGAAAAAAGAACCGATCAAAGGGAACAGGCAATGAGATTTGTGATGCAACAATGTTTTGCGCTTTATTGCTCTGAAGGAATGAAACAGCCCCGAACTCGAATCTCCCGGGTCCGTTTCACCACTACCAGCCGTTCCTAAACTAAAAGCAGTCTGTGCTCCGCAAGACCGACGGATCGCCAGGTCCCAGGCACGGCCGGGCATGCTGCATGAAGGCCAATCAAATCGTGCCCCGACCCATCCCGATGCCGCCGGCGTGATCCTGGTGCGACCGGCGCTTCGAGATGCAGGGCTGCTGCACCTGATTGAGCCTGATGGTTGCGAGCGGTGCTTTTGGATGGACCTGTGAGGGGTTCGCTCGTGGGTCACTCGAGTTTGGTGGGCTGAGGTGGGCCCCGCTCGTTAATCTTAAAAATCTCGTGGATATACGCTGGGCCTCCACCTGTTACCGAGTCAAGTGGGTCGGGTTACAAGGTCCTACTCTGATCACGACAACGCACAGTCAAAAGGAACTGGAAAGCTATGTGATTACCTACCATTTCGGGCCTCACCGTCATAACTGATTATCCGTTCGGTCTTCATTCTCATCCTTACTCTGGTTCTGAGGAATGATGAAACATGCGACCGGAGGTTAATTTAGTCCGTCGCAGGTTAAGTGCGACCCCATCACAATGCGATCCTCAAATTTGAGGATGGGACATATTCGTTGCAGAAGTTTTGCGTTCAAAAGTATATACTGGATTTGCTTTTCGACAGCTCGTCTGCCCTGGACTGCTCTGTTCTTGTTTGATCATCATGAATAGCCCCCATGCCACTGATGCCAGCAGACTCTGCACTTGCGCCTGTCGCCACATCGCCGGACCCCACGGTCACAGCATCCTGCGAATTTCCTGATAAGTTCATTCTCAGAGGGCGGATATGGATGTCATGGGAAAGCCGAGTATGATCGTCGCCCGGGAGTTGCCCTGTGTAAGCCAATGATCCAAAAATTTCCCCATCTGCAGGGCTCCGAGCTTTGCTGCTATTCTGAGAGGTCATAATATGATCCATTTGCCCCCCGGATTCTCCAAATGGCTCAATCGGGTATTCTTCGACCGTGTATTGGTTAGATACTGCGGTCATCCAGTGCGCTATGCCGGTCCAATCTTGTAAAGGATATTGGGCCCACTCTTCCATGCGCCCTGACTTTTGCCTTTGCCCATCTGCCTTTGCAGAAGCTTGGACCACTGCCGATGGCCTCATGGCGCGAAGTGTGACTAAAGCGCCATACAAAGCCGCCTCAGTTTCGGCTAGTCTTTGCTCAAGCTGGTTGAGATATCCGAGAGGTAAGCCCCTGTAAATCTTTAGCTTTCGTCTCGGGTGTCACCTAGAAGAGATATACCTTTTGCCACTTTCGGGGTACACACATCTTGATGGTTCATGCGAGCACTGTGAACAGCAAGGACTATCAAGGATACCGGCAAAGGTTTAAGTTAGATACTCATATCAGTTTCTCAAAATCAACCAAGGTTCCGTTGGGCGTACAGTTTGCGGTCACACTATAACCTAGTCAGTAGGGCTCCAGATCTAGATCTCCACGAAACCAACTTTGCATTTCCGTTGTCTGCATGTCTCACATGAGATTGAACTTATTTTGTCATTTGCTACATGCCAGGTGACCAATGTCAGCCATTCATTCTCATTTATATGGTGTCACTTGGGTACGTACCTAGCATCTTATCTGATGCTAGAATTCGTTTGAGGCGCAATAGCCCATCTAGGCATTAGCAATACCGAGTTCTGATATTTGAGTAAATTTTCAAATAATGTATCAGTCAGTACTTTGCGCGCCAACTTGGCCCTTGCCGATTTGGCCTATACGGTGTGAAGAGAGAAAATGGCAGATTCCGTCCGGACAAAGAAACCTCCGAAGGCTTCCGGCACGTGCCTCAACATCAGTCTATCTCCATGTCGGACTTCGACAGGCGCATGTTGCCAAAACAAATGTCAATCACAGTGCTCACGTCCATGCACTCCGGTAAGACAAGACTGCTGCCAATACAATTCAAACCAGACTACAACATCAAGCCATCTTCGAGTCTGGAAAATATCCGCTTATATAATCAACAGTGGGCCTCTCCAAGCAAATCAACTTGCTTCACGCAACATTGCATATTCGCCTTGGCGTCATTTGGAAAATGTGAAGCGAAGGCAATAGGATGGCCTCTCCGTCTTCACTCAGCACCCGCTTAGAAGACGAGTCAGATTGGCAGTATGGCCCTCGTCCCACCAAGCGATGCAAGCGAGCCTCAACGTCAGGTGCCTCGAAACCGTCCCCTCGCGAGATCGGTTATATGAGGGAGCCCCAGAACAATGGCTCTGCTAGCTTTATTGGGAGCTCCAGCGGGATCCACTTTGTTCGGCATGTATATAGCGCCTTTGCCCGCCGTTCAGCGGATCTAAAGCAGACTAGAGCTCGGGATAGGAGCTCAGTGCCAGGAGAAGATGATCGCTTGCTGCGCGGCCCTGGTTATCAGGACACCAATGAGCTATGGACCAAGGAGGAATTGAATCTTTCGCCTTCTGCTACCTTCTCCTTTGAGGATCTTGTTCATTGGACCCGTCGTTACTTTGAAAACTGGCATCCGATTTTCCCTTGTCTCCATGCCCCGACGGTTTTAAAGACCATGGAGACGTTTGGTCGTCATGGCTTGGGCTCGCTTAATAGACTGGACCTAATTGTCATCCGCTGTCTTGTTTCGATATCATTGGCAGATAGTCGACAAGTCCAAAATCCTGAATCGAAACTAGGGCCAATCCCTGCCCCTTTGGTTTTCCAAAGTGTGCAGCACATAATGCAAGAGATACAGAGCTTGCTAGCAGAGCCAACCACACTCCCACTATTGCAAGCTGCATTTACTGCTCAGCTCACCATGACATCCCTACTACGTCTCAATGCTGCCTCTCGCGTGGGTGGTATCATTACCCGAACTGCTTTTCATTTGGGTCTGCATCGATGCCCCGGCCGCTTTGCCTGCTTCAGCAGTGAAGAGGCTGACATTCGCCGGCGTCTGTTTTGGTCTATATACTCCCTTGAACGATATTTATCCCAAGCTCTTGGAGTACCTCTCAGCATTCGAGACGATGATATCGACGTTTGCTATCCAGGAGCTGAAAGGCATGCTGATTCACCCGGTCAGCATGATCTCGGCCGCCTCCAACTAATGTGTCATCTTGCCAAATTTGCCCGCATCAGAGGGCTCATCCTGGAGCTGCGTAACAAGTCTATATTGCATAGCCATGCCGGCACGGTCGAGGCATCACAAGTCAATGGCGAACTGTCTCAATGGTGGAATGAAGTTTATGATGACGTCAACCCAATCGAGGACAACTCAGAGACCGATATTGAACAAACTCCGGTCCTCGCGCCGTATCACCAACTTTTGCTTATGGTTTTAAGACACGAAGCAATCATCTCTATGAACAGGCCTCTTCTCGCCGCTGAGAAACCCAACCCCGACTATAAGAATGCCCTACAGACATGCATTGGCTCTTCACGGTCTTTGCTAGCTGCCTTGAAAAAGTATATGTCTTCATCATCCGATGCTCCCCTGACATGGCCATCTTTTACCTGGATAACATGGATGGCATGCCTCATTTTGATGTATGCATCATGGGAAGGCGAGCTCCCTGTACCCACAGCTCTAAAGTATGCGAGAATGGGTACTTCTGTGCTAGAGAATCTTGCCCTTCGAGGGAGTAGCTGGCCAGAGACATGTATTGAGGCGATCAGATGTATGGAGTCGGCTTTGCTTTCGAACATTGGCCCTCAAGAAGCATCACCTGTCCCGCTTGTCAACGACAGAGGTCTTACAAGAAACCAAAGCGGATCCCCGATTGCTGTCACACCGCGTCGGTCAGTGGGAGGGAATGCGTCACTCGCCCCTTCCGATAACCAAGGGCCACATGCATCTCAGGCTGCTCCATCTTCAATTAGGACACAAAGAATTGGAACGCCGACAAACCGTGCTACGCCTAACCCTGGAGAGTCATTTGGCTCCGCTTTCATCCCACATGATAATCAAGGCCCCGCAATCGACTTGCCCTCGTTCGATGCGTATTCAGCGAATGGTCAGACTTCAGCTGGTCTTGTATTTGGCAACATGGCAAACCCAAATGCCAATTTCAATCCAGGGAATATAAGTCAAGAGTCTCAGCCCTTCTCCGATGCATCTTTCTTCATGAATGATCTCTGGAGTGTGGCAGACGGCCCATGGATCATTGATGGCAATTTACTATAACACTTCTTAGATACAGGTGGATGAACTTTTGTACAGCAGCAGCCTAGGAAAATACGGCTCGATTCTAGTAGCACGTCATGCGATAGTCTTTATCGCGATTATTTTCCTTCTTTGATCCAAAACTACACGCAACTGCCCCTTTCCTTCTATACCAGCAAACAATCCCTTTCGCAACTGATTCAGATATAGCTCATATGCAGGCATATACCCTTTCACGAATTTTATAACCTCCTCATCCGTCATACCTGTACCTTTGTACTGCCTCAGAGCACGTTCCTGCTCCATGCGCCATACATACACATTGGCTAAGTTGTCCGTATCCAAATGAAGCAGGTAGTTGATATTTTTCCGGGCCCATGAACAATTCGCAGTATTGTCGAAGGCTTCTATTCACACCCAGAAGATGCTCAACAGCATGTTCCTTCAGTGTATCTGTCGGATACGCTGGTCCACATGTAGCTTCCCCCACTTCTTCCCATCGCAACTGGACCTTTTCTTCGGCAAGAGGCTGGAATCCAACACACCAACCTTTTAAAAGAATGATATCAATGTCGCATGTGGCTATTCTCTCCCATTGATGTGATGGGACTCTTCCACCTTCTCCATTAAATAAACTCTTATCGAAAGATGGAATCGATATCTCTTCTGAGTCGATCAGACTTCTGAAGAATGATACCGACAAAGTTGTATCATGTGTTCCGGGTTGTCCACGCGCTTGAAAGAGCTTATTAGATGAATTTGTTTCTCGGAGCTTGACGAGATCATCATGGTCGAGATATAGATCATCCAAGGAGAGGTTGATTGTTTTGTAGTTGTGTTTGTTGCGGAGAGTGCTAGCAAGCGCATCGGTCCATGTGGATTTGCCGCTGCCCTGTAGACCCGTTAGGGCGAGGACGAAGGGAGATTTGGTTGGACATGTTGATTGTTTGGTGATATGTAGTTTAATATGTGGTATAATGTGATTCAAGATAGTGTCAATATCTTCTGCGGGTATCTTGGAAGCGCCCATTGTGACGGTGATGCCAAGGGTGAATGCGACAACTTGGAAGTAGTAACACGCGCTATTCTGTTAATGAAAATTTATTTGTATTTATAAATTTCTTAGCCACATATATTTACCTAGACTTATACTGGATAAAAGATTCGCCTCATGTTCAACCTGCACGCATCGGACATGTCTTTCTCCTGGTGGGTCCCCGGAGATGAGAACCCCCGCCCTTAACACTACAGAATGACAGAATCCAGCGGACTTGGAAACCTCCGAGAGAACCTCCCGTGAGATCTCATTGGCCAAATGTATTGGGGATGAGGGGGTCACTGAATTTGGTCTCCATCAAGACCCAGAACTGATTGACAGAGCTAGAAACAAAAAGCCTTAAATCCCCCGCATGCACTAAGTATTTCCCCTCTACTGCACAATATTTAATCCATATTTACATACAAACTCTAATCAAAATGTCACCCTCTGTCGTGGGAAAGACCTACAACATCGCCTCTATCCCGGCTGATGGTATTGGCCCCGAGGTCATCGAAGCTGGTATTACCGCTTTGAATGCCTTGACGGATACTCTTCAGACATTCAAGTTGAACTTCAAGAACTATGACTGGAGTTCAGAGACATACAAGAAGACCGGAAAGTATATCCCCGATGGCGGACTCGAGGAGCTGAAGAAGCACGATGCTATTTTCTTCGGCGCCGTTGGTGCACCCGGTAGATGCTCCAATCGAAAATGCAGATAATTGGTATTACAGCAAAGCTTACAGTCCATAGACGTCCCCGATCACATCTCGTTGTGGGGTCTCCGTCTGGCTATTTGCCAACCTTTCCAGCAATACGCCAATGTTCGCCCAACAAGAGTGTTCCGCGGCACCGAGTCGCCTCTGCGCAACTGCAAGGACGGTGACCTTGACTGGGTTATTATCCGTGAGAACAGCGAGGGCGAATACGCCGGTCAAGGTGGTCGCTCTCACGCAGGCAAGCCTTGGGAAGTTGCTACCGAGGTCTCCATCTTCTCCCGACACGGTGTTGAGAGAATTATGCGCTTCGCTTTTGAGACCGCCCAGAAGCGTCCTCGTAAGCTCTTGACTGTTGTCACTAAGAGCAATGCTCAGCGCAACGGTATGGTTCTCTGGGATGAGGTTGCCAAGGCTGTTGCTGTGGATTTCCCGGATGTCACTGTTGACAAAATGCTTGTTGATGCTATGACCACTCGTATGGTGTTGAAGCCTGAGAGCTTGGACACCATCGTTGCTACCAATTTGGTGAGTACAAGCCCAAAGTTTGATGATTATTTGCTTACCATATTTAGCACGCCGATATCCTTTCCGATCTTGCTGCTTCGCTGGCTGGTTCTATTGGTATCGCTCCTACCTCTAACCTTGATCCCACTCGCGAGTACCCTAGTATGTTCGAGCCTATTCACGGCTCTGCTTTTGACATCACTGGCATGGGTATTTCTAACCCTGTGGCTACTTTCTGGACTGCTGCTGAGATGCTCGCATGGTTGGGCGAGGAGGAGGCATCGAAGAAGCTCCTGGAATGTGTTGAGAATGTCTGTGAGCAGGGAGTTTTGACCCGCGATTTGGGCGGAAAGGCTACTACTAAGGAGGTTACGGAGGCTGTTGTGACTGAGATCAAGAAACTGGGTTCCAAATAGATAAAAGTAGGATCGGTGGATTAGAGTTTACACGTATATGAAAATGATGAATTCATGTCATACTATAAGCAGAGAGAGTTTCGAGGATCTACAATGTATTTATTTTGATTGATTCTCCGCTTAGACTGGGTGAAGCCAGCACTGTAGTAGTACCTTTGGACCACTTGAAATTTAGATCGAGAATTGTTGGACAGGCAGATCTCTCTGTCGCCAATTAAAATCATTTCGTTTCTTCGAAGCAACTCCAAACGAGCTAGCTTCCTATCGAATTGCGCAAAGCTACTGGACATTGTACTCGTTACTATATCATCGGAGCCAGATTCGGGGTAGGCATTCATTTTGCAATGAATACCACCTTTCCATACTTATCGCTATATGAACTTTTGTGATTCAGTAACATAAAGGTTGTGGCCCTTTCCGGTGTCCAGGTTTCAGCTCTTAGCCGCCCAAGGGCGCCACCAAAAGCAGTACGATTACAACTATGCAAAGGAACATGCGCCACACTTGCGCCTCCATCTGATGCAAGCATGCATATGCCCGCCCTAAGCGATTTTACTTGAGCTTCTTCCGTTCTGTGTCTGCCTCACCTTTCACCTGGGACTCATTTTCGATAACTCAACAGCATGTCAGTGCAGCCGGGCTCACCGGGCTCTTCCACATTTATTGAGATCCTGTATGAGGTCGAACCGCCGAATAACATACGCCAGTACGAGTCGAATAACGAAACAATTAACATTACATTCAACATAGCCTTACAGCTTCAGTAAACATGCAGACAAAATTTGAAGTTTGCGAGATATTAGTCTGACACCTTTTAGCATCACGCATAGGGCAAGCGACCCTTCACCTCAAGGACAGCCCAATGGATCCCTGTCAACTGCTGGGCACAAGATCCAACAGGCACTGGGAGGCCCAGCAGCCGATTATCAAACAGTATGGGGGACTAATGCGGGTGGTGTCGCCTTTTTGCACGAGCCTTCAAGTATACTCTCTCTTGGATGCTTTTCTGTGTTTCAATTGCTAACTCATCTGAGAAAGGATTTCTTCTGCAAACTCCCCATGATAACGATGATATATGGTCGTTTGGAGCCAAGGCTCCGACCACAAGTAGTGGTGAACGATATTTCGAAGGCACCTTGATCCATGCCGGCCCCGACTGCATCGATCACTCGCTGTATGCATGGCAAATCGCTCAAGACTGGGCATCAACAGATCTACCTCTGACTGTCATTCCCTTGACTCTCCTCCAAATTCACGTCGACCGAACTTCTGTAAAGCTCACCGAGCTTATCCGGCGGGTAGAAGGCGTGGAACGAAATGTATTAGAGTCGTCCGGCACGACGGACTTTGATCCTCTCATTCGCGCTCTTCACGCTTGCGATGCTGACTTGATAAAGCTTGAGCGGCGATGGCATTTTGAGAAAGAGCTAACTGCCGCAGTCTTAGATGTTATCGGTCGGTACAAACAGCCTGAAACCAACTACCAGGAGGTTCATTTTAATTCCTGCGATATTAGCCCTACAGATAATGGATGGGTTAATATCAACCTCGCCAATTCGTCCGACCGCATTCAGGGGTCAGAGTTCCGAAATACGAAGCCTTTCAAGGTACTGGACAGCGTTGCTATTCTGCAAGAGCAGCGGAGCCGCGCATTCGGGTACGACCTTGGCGTACTACCACGAAGGATACAAGACCAATTTACTGCGGTAGGCGTGATCACCAAACATTAAGAATGTCTTTGAATACCGGACTCACATTAACTCAGGTATACAATCTCGTAGCTCAGCGTGATGCGAGAGCCACCCATGACCTCGCCAAGGAGTCTGCTAAGATTGCCGAAGCCACGCTGCGCGATAGCTCTTCGATGAAGACCATTGCCGTTATGACTTTAGTCTTCCTCCCGGCGACTTTTGCTTGTGTAAGAGCTCCCCGGTTTTGGATCTCTTGTCTTTATACCTGATACACCTTATGCGCTTGATTCGATGCAGTCTTTCTTCAGCATGTCTTTCTTTGACTGGGTGGGAAAGTCAGACGGAACAGTTGCGATAAGCCTATGGATCTACTACGCTGCGGCAGTCCCACTGACAGCCATAGTGATGGCCTCATGGGTCTTATGCACTCGAAGGAACAGGAAGAAATCTAGCTGGATGCTAATACGGAGAGTGACTGGTCTTCTGGCGGTATAGAGTGGGCGAACTCCTTATAGGATTATAGGTGTAAGGTGCGAGGCTGGAAATATTTTTATTTCGAATTATTTCATCTCTTAGTCTTAGAACGATGTCGTGTTTCGGGAGATGGGGGTTTGGCGAATTGCGGATGGAGATTAGGAGAATCGAGGTCTTGATACAGACTCTCTTGGGGCAAGCAATCTCTTCATCTCGTCAATAAGAGAAAGACTCTGAGAGACATTGGGTGGGACTTGATATCGATCCATTCTGCAAGAGTCAGTCATCCGTATAGAGCCCTGAGATTCAGGCCGCGGGCTGTTGATGAATGTGACAAGGGCAGACATTGAAGTTGATACCCAACAACTTGTTTCACAACATCTACAACCTACTCGACTTGCCGTGTTCAGAGACAAAATAGCCATAGATAGTACCCTTCGGCAATCAGATCGGCGAGACCGGAATTTTGGCAGGCTGCGGCATCACAAAACGACGCATCGGAATGCCGATACGGAGGAAGACAAGGTCGGGAATAGTTTTCTTCCGCAAATCACAACGCATTAATATGTCATTAGGACCCACGAACCTGATCCTAGACATGAAAAGTGGTCCCTGGCGCAGTCTGGCGCCGAGCACTAAACAAGAACCAATGGATCGCTCACATCTAGGGCAGATTCCTCCGAAAATCGCTACTTTTACCCCGGAGTTGACCCAGCCCCATCAGACCCAGTGGCACAGCCGAGCAGACAAGGCTTGTTAGTCGCGTTTATAGGCGGAGGTGGCCATGACCGCGTTGCTCGGGAAGTGGAAGCGGGAATTTCGGGGCGATAAGACGCCGCTATTGGTTGCCGATGGATCCATAACAACCGGATATCCGATGCGGTACCGCCGAACGGGTCTCGGTTGACGTTGAATCTAAGGCAGCGACGGCATCATTCCTTATTGTTATCTCGTTTGGCTGGGCGACGTTTTCGAAGCCGAATCAGGATCCGTGTCTAGGCGGAATAATTCGGGTTAGAGGGGTTTCTATGACATGGCGATGGGTCTAAGTGTGGTCTGGACTATACTTATAGCTCGCGTATTCTCGTGAAAATTTCTTAGATAGTAGAATAAATCTTAAGCTAAATCTCTCAAAAGATACATTTGATGAAAGAATCTTTTTGAATACCCCTCTTCTTTCCTAATCACATTGTCATGGCTCCTTCAATCAACGACGTGCCTGTTGGCCAAACAACCCTACCGTCCGCTTGTAATGTCGGCATCAACGGCTTTGGTCGTATTGGTACGGAGACCTATACAACCTATTCAATCTATACACAAGCTAATAGATAGCTTCGCATAGGTCGCAATGTACTCCGTGCTGCTCTCGTCCGATCTGATATCCAGGTCGTTGCAATCAACCACACTTGCGTCACCGTCGAAGACCTCGTCTATCTTATCCGCTATGACTCCTCAATGGGCAACCTGGATGACCGGGTCGATATTCAAATTGTGTCAGATGCTTTGATTACCATTGATGGAAAGCGGATTGCTCTTACATCTGAGCGGGACTTGAAGAAGCTCGACTGGGCCTCCGTGGGAGCTGATTACGTCCTCGAATGCACCGGAAAGTTCACAAAGCGAGACCTTGCCATGGAACACATCACCTATGGTAACGCCAAGCGTGTGCTCATCTCCGCACCTAGCTCAGACGCACCTACTTTTGTCTATGGTGTGAACTCCAATGATTATAAATCCAGTGAAGAATGCCGTGTTGTTTCTAACGCGAGCTGCACAACCAACTGTGTTACTCCTGTCTTGAAGGTCCTCCAAGAGTCCTTCGGCATCACACAGGGCTTCTTGACCACAATTCATGCCGCTACCCGATCTCAGCAGGTCCTGGATGGGTACAGCAAGAAGAACGCTCGTCTTGGTAAGAAATATCCTTCCACAATAAAGCTTGCAGTGTCTAATTCTTCATAGGACGTGGCGTTTTCAACAACATTATTCCCACTACCACCGGTGCTGCCAAGGCCGTCGCATCCGTATTGCCCGAGTTGAAAGGAAAGGTCACTGGTGTTTCCATTCGTGTTCCTACGTGAGTCGATTATTCTATCACAACTAATTCCAAAGCGCAAGCTAACATACCCAGACCCAACGTCTCCATGATCGATCTCACAGTCAGCACCGAAAAGCCCACTTCTCTCGCCGAAATTATCTCCACATTCCGTCTGGCTGCGAAGTCAGATATGGCTGGCGTGCTTCGAGTCACGGACGAGCAATTAGTCAGCAGTGATTACAACGGCAGCCCTTATAGTGCTATCATTGATGCTCCCGCATGCGCAGAGCTCAACCCTCAGGTATGCTCTAGTCATCATTTAAAAAAGGCAATGTGCTAACTTGTCTACAGTTCTTTAAGATCATGGCATGGTATGACAATGAGTGGGGATACTCGAACCGACTTCTTGATTTGACGACTTTGGTGCATGCCCGTGAGGCTAATTAGATGGGCTGGGACGGTGTTTGGTGTTCGACAAAAGATATAATACCAATTACATATTTGTTATTTAATGCATTGCGATACAGAACCATTAGAACAATAAAAAAAATTTCCACTGCAAGATTTACTAGTAGCTCATGGTCACGTTGAAACGGGGCGACCTCACGCACTGAACCTATCTTGCTCATAAGCGCACCACTTCAGGGCTGATCTGACCTTGAGGAGGCCATCTTTAGGTTTCAGCACTAGGCGGAAATACTCGAGGTTTGTTGACGGAGAAGAAATAATAATAAGATAACCAGAAGCATTGTATCAGTAAGACATGACAGTAGAACTTCAAGAAGCACCCAGTGTATTCTCACTCATACAATTCTTTTTCTTGGCGTTGTAATTCCAGGCTCAGCCTGAAGGATGATTCTATTTATTCACGAAAAGATATAGAAAACATAGAGGTCGAAATACCTCCAATTCTCCCATGGTAGCCGTGAACCAAATGCAAAGGCAAAGCACGTCTAAGTGCAGCTGTCACTGCCAGCAATGAAGGTTCCATCGGAGTCCTCACAGCCACACTCTCCAGTCTGGGGATCCTTGATGCAGCCAGTGCCGACACCGCTGTCCTCTCCCTCGTCGCTCCAGTAGAAGATCCAGTAGTCCGAGCTTTCCTCCAGCTCGTCACTGGTTGGGGCGGTGCAGGTGTAAGCGCTGCAGGTACCGTAAGGAGCGCCGGTATCATCGTCGTACTGGTGATCAGTCTCGAAAACGGCAAAGGTCTGGGTTCCGGAGACGCGAGTGTTGTGGGAGCACTCGGCAGCCTGGATGGCAGTCGAGACCTTAGAGGCTATTGGTTGCGAGGAAAGGTTAGTTCATAGCAGCATTAAGTGGGAATGGCGCATAATGGATGCACTTACCTGAGCAGTTCAAGCTTTCGGGCTTGTATCCCTTAGTGTTGGATGTGCATGGATCAACAGTGGCCATGACCATGACTGGGGCTGCCACAAGGGCGAAGAAGGTGGTGAACTTCATTCTGGGTCAGGTGTCGCTTTTTTGAGATTGTGTAGTGAATGTTGATGCGGATTTTTCGAGACAGCACAGTGCCCTCTTATAGATTTTAGCTACGGCTCATCTCCGGGATTTGATCTAATCAGAAAGCCAGTCAATTATATCTGACACAAAGCAATTTCTCTTTATGATCAATACGGAGAATGAAGCTGTCGTGGTAACTTATTTTCGGGGATATTTGTACTCAGGGGGACCCATAGAAAGTGTTTCAAGTTGCGCTTCGAAACAGCCATGGGGCTTAGCTCGGCGATCCTCCGCTTTTAGTGCCCAAACTTTAAGACGAGTAGCTAGAATTATTTTGTTATTAGAGACTACCGCCTATGTTGCTAGAATTTGTGAATATCGCCATCCAACTCCTCGACGGGTTGTTTCTGGATGGCTGATAGAGATGTGTTGCCTAGCTGGCTCATGGCTTGAACAACATCTAATAATGTCGGCCTTGAATATGTTTCAAGCAGAATGGATTTTAAGACACCGGCCATGGTCTAGAGCTCGTACGATCGCGGCAACGAGTAAGAGCAATCAAGATCGCCCCCGGGGTAGGTCCAATACAGGTAAGGCTGCCATGATCTTCAATTAAAGTTGTTGCACTTTAAGAGTTTAGAGTTGAATTGTCACACCGCCAAGTCCAATCGGCCTTTCCATTTTCAGTCACTCTTTTTCTTTATAGAGATCTGCGAAAAAGCTGACGTGGCCCAATTTACAGATAGCAATAAAGATGGCCTCAATTTCATGTAACAAGTGGATTAACCGAACTTCGACCTTATCCGCATAGATAGAAGACAACTGTAAGAGTCCTTCACCATCTCTAATATGACGAGTCGAAGTACAGGCCTTTGACCTGATACTCATCCCTAATGACGTTCCATCCCCACATTCAAGTTGCAGGCATCCCCGCTCCTCCATTCTCCCTCCATTCACTTCTCCACTTTTATTCTGCCAGCTATGGTACTTAATTACAGTAGTACAATACAGTATGTATAGATAGTACCCCTTACATGTAGAGCTTCTTCGAAAGCCTCCTCAACACGCTTAGGCATGCATTCGATTAGAAAACAATATTTCGATACAGTCCATGAGCTCACAACACATTCTCACGGACCTTTCAATGGCATATTTTGAGTACCGATACCCAGTCTTTCATTCGATTCGATTCATTCTTTGGATAATAAGCTTCATTGGTTAACAATACAATTACAAAAACCTTCAGTCGTACAGTCCCTTAATCTAGCACCCGTCGACTAAATAGATCATTCTTCCCACTGAACTGAAATGGAGGTGTAGCTGGTGCTACAACAGCTGGATGAGCTTCCATTCCCCGACTCTTAAGAGCCTTTCGAAGGGTCTCACCGCAGACAGGCAGATGAAGCTCAGCAGCTATCTGATTGCATGATTTGGCCCGATTATCAAAGCTTGATCGTATCCACTCAATGGTAGAATCTAGCTGCTCTTTGGATAGCTTTGGCTTTCGGCCTGAGCTCTTCTTCGGTGTAGGTTTTTGGGAAACAGTTGTATAGCGAACTTGGTTTTTTGTACAACCAAGCCGGGAAGCGATCTGATTCCATGTATAGCCTCCTTCTCTGGAAAGTCTAAGGATGTGGAGGCGTTGGTCGCGCGTAAGGTGCTTTGAAGGACGAGGTGTAGAAGGTGGTTCCATAGTGGGATTGATTGCAAAATAGGTGGAGTAGGTGGTACAGGTACCATGGTAGAGTAAGTAGGATAGGGCTGTTGAGGATTGGTTAGAGTGAGATTTTACTGTAAGTCTAAGGGGTTTGATAGTTGTATGTTTACTATGACATTAATATGATATCAATAGAAATCTATAGATATGAGTGTACTCATTTAGACCAAGACGTATTATAAAAATAGGTAGGCGATGTAGCATTCGCTCACCGCCTATCATGAAATTGAATCGGCTACGTCGGCCCCCGGACAACCGGATTTACTGGTCTGGCTCCACTCTTACGGTGATATCACCGTCTTATCAAGGTTAAGGAAAATGTCTATTCCATGCGATACGTATTGCTCTACGATCTCCTTTTGTCCTCGGGAATCATACTTGAAAGCTCCGAAAGTCGGCTGAGAAGTTCTCCGATAAGCGCCATGAAGCTTGTTGAAGATGAATATAATGATCAAGATAGCGAACCAAACATCCCTGGTGAGTTGGGTGGCCGATGGGTATGCATCACTAGTTCTTGATCTAAACGACAGTATACGTACTGTCCAACATCAGGCCACTTTACGTCATAGCCCTCAGCTATTTGTACCTACTTCTCCAAATGTGAACATATATATCTTCCCGTTGACCCCCACTCATAAAGAACAACGTTGAGACGCCCTTGAATCAAATTCAAATAAAACATACATAACGCGAACATTCATATCATCCTACATAATCACAATGTCTGGAATTTTGCACAAAGCCGAGGATGCCCTGCATATCCACCACCAAGATAAGAACAAGCCTACCGAGCACGGAGAACATGCCAAGCAGCCCGAGACTCACGCCGGTAATGATCATTTTAATCCTGTCAGAGCCAGAAGAGTATCTTTACTAACAGATAACAGATAAGCACGCCCATGGCCACCACCATCATGAGAAACCCCATATGAGCCAGGAAGAGAGGGATCGGGCCGATTTCGAAGCTGCGAGACACTATGACCATGCTTTGAAGAACAGTCACGGTCCTGGTGTTGGATTCGAGGAATAAATCCAAACTTATGAATCATGAGTCATGTGCGAGAAGGCTGGATGTTTTTTATTATTATTATTGAGACAGAATAAATGCATGCGATAGGGTTATAGAACGATTGATAATTTGATTGGTCTATGATATACCGGATGTTCTGAGTAGCTTGGCGGCGATGATCGATCGTCCTAACGCTGAGATAATCTATGGTGTCGTGACTGCTGTCTAGTAAGATAGGTCCCACAGTGCCCGTGGGATATGGTATCGACGAGACTAGGGTGTGGGTTACGTATCGTGATAAAAGGCGACTCCGATTGCCACAGGTATACAAGATTGTGAGCTCTGCCTAGCAGAATTAGTATTGCACATGATTAGAGCGCATGTTGATTTTTAGAGTTTCTGAGATTTAGCCTTAATGACAGGGCTAGAGCAATCTTTGCAAGTGTATTTGGTCAATATCGAACGAGCTTTTTAATTGAACATCACAAGATTAGTCAAACACCCTCACTAACCGCATTTCAAGGAACGCAGTATTCTAGGTTCAGAGAGGAATATTGTTGAGTACATACCCAAGTACCTACTTGCCCACGTTACTCTGTAGACTACGCTAGAATCTGAAGGTGACTAAAGAATGATATTACTGGTTTTTTTTTCTTTTTACATCATGGCTCTAATAAAGCGTTACCTCTTGTATTGACGCGGATTGAGCGAGATGATGCGATGTCCTTTGATAATTGAGATAGCCTCTCAATTACTGCGTTATTTCAAATGCGGTTAGTGAGGGTGTTTAACTAATTCTATGATGTTCAATTGTCGCGCTCCATATTGAATAGGAGAGGCGAGAAAACGTCTCAGTCGAGACGTTGCGAGACGACCCCTTTTCAGTTGAATGTCTCGTGCAGTACGGATCATTTGGAATCAAGTTCACATGGGAGTCCCCACCCGGAGCCCCGTCATGCTTAACAGACCTCAGCTCCAAAGCTTAGCCACCTCGCTATCTTATGCCCGAAATTGTTGCTTTGCGGCGATGACCGGACCCACTTATTCAGAATATTGATCTCGTTCTTTACCTCCTATTCAAGCTATGGCAATGAAGGCGGTTGTGAGAATAGATATCTTGATAAAATTGGATCAGATATGGAGGATTGAAAAGATCGAAAATATGAGAAGAGTGGAAATATCTCAATGGTCGTGGTTAGTTTATGGAACACCTTCTGCTCGGCCAAAATAGCCATCTTTGCTGGAATCCACTACACTCGACGAATCGTAGCGCCTAGGTCGATCTGGTGAAATGAAGTATGTAGACTATTGATTTTCTAAAAGTGGATGCCATGGCTTGGATAAATCCTTTCATCTTCCCCTTCCCTTTCCTTTTGTCTTGTCCATCTTCACACATTCAATTGGCCTTTTTGCCATTCGTTATCGCATTTGGTAATGGGTAAATCAGGCGCATGGGCCTGGTCTTTGGCCTTGGTATCATTGGCACAGACTGCATCCGCGATTGCACCTAGTGTCGTTAGCTCTACGTCGCTCACCACTGTTACCTCGACCTACTCCGAGATCGTCACCAATACTGTCACTAGTATTCTCCCAGTAACAACTACTGAAGTCACGTGTACTGCAGGCACTTCTATCAATGCCGCGGGGTGTACCAATTCTGTATATTCCAGAAATGGAGTTTACTGGAGTGAGTGGTGTACCACATCTGCCCTTGTGGGAGTTCCATATATGACAATAGTTGGTGCTGTGGATGTTTATCTCTGCCTGGAGTTCTGTTCCATATACAGCACTTATTGCACAGCTGCCAATTTCCTGTCGAATCAAGATCGGTGCACTTTATTCGGGACCGTCACAGGAACAACATCAACCAGTAGCTCAGGATTTGCTGCCGTCGAAAGGTATACTACGGATCCTTGCACCGCTACCGTGACAAGCTCTTCTACCCAGCTTTCCACTGAAACGACTGTGGTGGAATATACAACAACATTTGTATCAACCATTACGATCGCCACAAGCACTTCAAGTAGTAGTTCGTCGTCGGTTATTGCTAAAGAGACAGCCTCCTCTTCGCCTGCTGCGTTTACCGCTGCAGCAAGCTCCAGCGCCGCTCATTTTACCTCTGTGGCAAGCTTCTCTTCTTCTGTCGCGTCTATCGCTGCACCGAGCTCCAGTGCCGCTCATCTTTCCTCGCTGCCAGTTTCCTCTACGCCTATTGCGTCGACACAAGCTATTCAATCTGCCAACCCTGTGCCTTCTTCGGCACGGGCGTCATCATCTTCAATCCCCCATCACAATTATCGTCGGTCATACAGTCACGAATTTTATCTGTTCCAGTCTCGAGCAGTGCAATCCCGTCTCAACAATCTTCATCGTCTGTCATTTCATATTCGACAGTAGCTGTCTCTGTCCTTGTGCCCAGCTCTTCTGCGCCTTTTGCCTCTCATTCCACTTCGGCTTCTCATTCCACTTCGGCTTCTCATTCCACTTCGGCTTCTCATTCCACTTCGGCTTCTCATCCTGTATCGGCATCCCACCTTGTATCAATATCTCGCCATCTGTCGGCTTCCCGCCCCTTATCGCTCTCGCATCCATTGTCGGTATCTCTGCCATCATCACTCTCTACGCCACTCGGTCTCCTGCCTTCATCGTCTGTCAATCCCACTTCTATCCTCATTTCCCCCAAGCCATCAACCAGTTCCCTTTCGACCTCAACAGCAGCGGGCTCTTCAACAAGTCCTGAGCGTAGCTCAGTTACTTCGCCTTCGCTCTCAAACACCGATGGTATTACTGTGGAGACTTCCAGTCATGCACCACAGCCAAATACTTTACCTGGCGGGGCTTCATTTACCACTTCGACTGTCTTTACTACCGAAATCCATACAGTCACTGCTTGTCCGTCATCAGTTCGCAACTGTCCAGCATCTGAGAGAACAATCTACTACACAACCGAGACGGTGGCTGCGTACACAACAATCTGCCCTGTCACAGCAGGAGGAAAGAGTGCGACAACCACGACGGCCGCGGCTATTGGCACCGATCTACCCTCTGGAATGGGCGAGAGGCTGACCACATCTACGGTTTATGCTACCAATGTCCGTCCTACTGCAGTTTGCCCATCTTCAATAAATAGCTGCGTCGACTCCCAGAAAGTCACTATCATGACTACAGAGACCGTGATCGCGTATGTCACTGTCTGTCCTGTTGAGGAAGCAGAGTCAAGGGCTACAGCGACCGTCACAAACCCAGCTTCCTATGCTCAAAACACAGACAGTCTCACTACAATTGTTGTTTACGACACGCAGATCGTCACTCTGACTACAGACTACACCGCTATTCGGGATGGATCTACTAATGTAGGTACCGTAACCCTCTTCAGCCCTACGACTATTCCAGTCACCACGACCGTTGTCACGCCCACCGTTTCGGCAAGCGCTTTCTCAGCCGAGGTTTCTTCCTCTCAAGCTGATGGGTCTGGAGACAATGTTGTCTCCGTGGAGACTTCTTCTACCCAATCCAGTGGATCCAGCCTTGGAGCTTCCTCCGCCGAAGTTTCTGTCTCGCAGGCTGGTGGGTCTGAAGACGATTCTATCTCTGTCGAGACTACTTCCACCCAATCCGGTGGCTCTAGTCTGGGTGCTCCCTCCGCGGAGATTACTATGTCTCAGGCCAGTGGATCTACTAACACTACTTCCTCCGATGAGAATTCGTCCTCTCAATCTAGTGGATCCGGTGTTAGCGCTTCCAGTGGATTGCAAGGAGCGAGCACAGGCAATGGAAACAGCTTCAACAAGCATATGAGCCAAGAGGTTGGATGGAATTCTTCGATAACACTCCACCATACAGCCAAGCCTTCATCTTCGATGATTGCTTCTTCAGCCGCTTGGGCTGCCCAAGTCAGCGCATCCGTTCCAGCCAGTACCTCATCTGATACATCGGCTGCCCCCGCTGCTGCCTTCACCGGTACTGCATCTCAAAGAGCTATCTGGGGCTCCTTTTTGGCCTTTGTAGTGACTGCTACAGGCTACCTTGTAATTTAATGTGATTTTATCTTCTTTTTGTTCTGTTCTGAGGGGGCGCGTTCCCCTTCTCCCAAGCTCCGTGAAGACGACCATGAGCTTCTGTTCCTTGTGACTTATATTTCATCTTGACATATTCCATTACTTCCTAAAATAACAATCTATTTCAACTCAGGCTATTATAAATCTTTCCATAACTAATTTCCACATAGATCCAATCAGCAAAAGGAAGATATAGACCGGCGACGTGGATCATCACCGTCTTCTGACCATGGGTGCGTTCTAGAGTGTAGTCGCTAGGCATCATGATAAAGAGAGTGCAATCTTAGCTCATTTCCGGGTGATGTTAGCAGGGAATATTAAGCAATGTTAAACTAGTAGGTGCCGGATGCCTAATAAAGCTTCAAGATAAGAAGCGGGGGCGAGTCGGGTGGTACTAAGCCTGGAAGAGAGGCGCTCACGACCCTGTCCAGGGCCCTTTAGCGCCCTTTTTTGGAGCTCACTAGTTGAACACCGCAGAATTGGTTGACACCACAACATTTCCATATCTGATGTGGCGCAGTAATTGTAATTCAGATAAGATTGATGTCTCAGCCTCTCCGTGTGGCCGCTCTATACTTTGCTCAGAGAACGCCACATGCTCGAAGCTAGAAGTTAGCGAAGGCTTAGATACAACATGCCCAGGTGGGGGCAGTTACAATGTTGTTGGGTATTAGGCCATATAAGGCCATGGGATCCGATAGGCTACAAGGGAACAGGTCTATCCGCATATTTGCACATCTCCTTATAGTAGCGGAGATATGGTACGTAAGGTAGTCATGTAAGGATGAATATATTCATTTTGGCGGCTAGAGCCAACAGTCATCAATAACATGCGTGATCGGAAACATAAAAGATCTATTTTTGTGTACATCAAAGCAGGACTCCACGGGTATCTGTGTTCCTCGACGAAATCATTTAATCCTCATCCATAGACTCCCATCCATCAGGACCAGGAGCCTCAGCCTCAACACCAGCATCACCCTCATCATCAGACTCATCATCACCATCAGCATTGACACCAACCATACGTTCTTGCACCTCACCCTCGAGATCAGGCAAGCGAGAAACAAACGCACGACGGACAGCACCGTTGGTAGACGCATCCCAGATCTGGACGTTACCCTTGCTACCGGCCACAGCGAGACGGAAGCTGACCATAGCGTCAGGAGCGAAGGAGGTGGAGAAGACCTTGCCGACGTCCAGCTTACGGGAGACGACCATGCTGGGCTTGTCGTTCTCGACGTTCCAGAGCTTAACCTCCTTGTCTGTGGAGCCGGTGACGAGGAAACCGGGGATAGTGCGGTTGATGTCGAATGAGGAGACGGAGGAGTCGTGAGCCTGCAGGGTCCAGACGGGCTTGGACTCGGCGGGGGTGGCGGGGACATTGCGGACATCGTAGCGGTATACCTGTCCGCCGTCGGTGGTGACGTAGAAGAAGTTGGGGTCGTGAGGGTCCCAGCGGACGTTCTCGACGTCGGAGTCGACGCCCCAGCGGGCCTTGGCATCCGGAGCACGCATATCGGCAGCGACCACGGTGCGGTCGTAGCTACCACTCAGCAGAATGGTGGACTCCGTAGGGTGCCAGTCCAGGGAGCAGACCTTGTCAGTGTGGTGGGAGTAGGACTTGACGCAGCTGGTGGTGTTGAGATCCCAAAGCTTGACGGTACGATCGGCGGAGGCGGAGGCAAGCAAGTTGCGGTGCTGACGGTTGGCTGCCAGAGCCAGGATCGAGTCGATGTGGTACTCGTCGTTTGCCTTTGCCTTCTTCTTCTTGGACTTCTTGCGCTCGCTGTCCTGGCCGCCTTGGCCGAGGATGGCATTGGGGTACATGGAGTCCACGACGTCCAGATCCCAGATCTCAATATCAGGCTCCATAGTTCCAACGGCGACAAAGTTACCTGTTGTGCGTCCCTCGGTGTTCTTGCCAACGGGCATATCGAGCCACTCCAGGCACAAAGGAATACCGGGCAGCATGATGTCGTGGTGCACATAGAGATTGTCGGCGGCGTCCTCGTAAACGTAAACCTCGAGGTGGGCAACCTCGTCCTCGACCTTTCCAGCCAGGAGTAGGTTGTCCGTGGGCATGATCTGAAGCTCCTCACGGTCCTCATCGTCCTCATCCTCGGGCATCACAAGGTACGGGTCCTCCTCGTTGGGCTGGTGGTAAGCCAGTGACTGGACGTTGCCGAACATGGTAACTTTCTCTCCATCCTCATCAACCTCCTCGCTATCGTAGTGGTCGAGATCGAACTCTTTAAGGACATCATCATCACTAAAACGTTGGTTAGCTGAGAAACGCATCGTTCATCAGAGCTGATCGTACTCAGTAGACTTTGCCTCAGTGCCCTCCTTGGAGGTCTCCTTCTCCTCGGTAGCTTCCATGGCATCCTCCTCCTTCTTATCCTCATCCATAGCAGTATCGTCGCCCTGCGCAGCGTTCATATCCTCCTTGGCATCCTCAAGCTGCATGCGAGCAAGCTTAGATATCCGGTTCATTTCCTCCTCGTCAATCTCATACTTAGTAGGAAACTGGGCAGCGACACCGCGCCGCACCCAGGCTGTGGTAGTGATCATAGAAGACATTGTGAAAAAAAGTTATCACAGTAATCTCCAACAATCAGTCAGTTTTTTTTTATCGGCGATATTTTTTTTTATCGGTGTGCTGAGGGGTCTTCCGCCCGGCAGAAAGTGGCCGATCTTCTCACCGCCTGGGGTTTGCGATTTGCTCCATGAACAAGTTATTGGAGACTCGAATTTACGATTCATAAGACACGTTTTTTCAATAACGCTGTTTGTTTGCGCTGGATTATAACCGCCATCATGCATTCTCACCTCCATACCTCATACAACGTCAGTACGTAATACTATACTCATCATTCAATCCTGAACCAATCAGATCAGCAAACTAACTAGAGCCCTTACTAGACTGCGAGGAAATTATGACGGCTCTTGACGAGTGCCACGCCCGTGGCTTCATGTGGAAGGTCTTCGGCAACTGCAATGATGTCAAGCGTGAGGTGAACCGTTGCCTTGCTGCCGAGCGCTACGACCGCGCTAAGAACAACCGGGATATCGCGCGCAGTAACCGACGGAAGATCGAGGATATCTGGGCAAAGGAGCGGGCGCTGGATGCTAGTGCTGTTCAGACTCCTGTTGCTCCTGCTTCTACCGATGCTCCTACGGATGGTGCTAAGCAATAAGCAGCGTTGGTTGTTTTACGATGTGCCTTGATCATTTTGGGTGTTTGGAGTTCGGTCAATTGCTTCTTTCTATGCTTCGAAACTCTCTTCTCGATAAAAGAATGAGGCCAACTGGTTGTTTGTACGATATTGGAGGGATTGTGTGTATATAGTGGGCCATAAAAGGTCAATGGAGACGGGACTGGTCCCAAAGCTAGAGGTTATCGTATGATGCCCTTGAGCAATTGAAGGAACGATGAACTCTCTCGAGCTTGTGAATTTCCATGTACATTTGGACTATTGAACTTTTTTAAACTGAATATCCCAATCCGAACGCCATGCCGTGGACAATAATTATCATGCAATGTCAACCGTGAGCAGTCGCAATTTATGCGTCAGCTTCAGCCTCGGCCACTGGGGCAGCATCAGCGTCACCACTCTTATTGTGGCGGCGTCTCCGCTTGGTCTTAGCAGCACCAGACTGCTCACCTTCGGCCTCGGCCTCGGCAACTTCACTCTCGACCCGCTGCTTCTTTGCACCACCGGCATTGGCCTCGACTCTCTTCTTCGGCTTCTTCATGCTCATCGGATTAGGTCCTTTGGCCTTCTTCAAGCCAGGAATCTTTTTCCTCTCGCCACCATCTTCACCTTCGCCATCGTGCTTCCTCTTGTCCCCAATCTCGGGGTCATCCAGTCCAGCCCGGAACTTGCTCATCTCATGACCATCACGCACAGCCTCGGTTTGTGTGCTCAAGGGCTCGAGAACCATCACCGAGCGCTTCACGTAGATAATAGGCACACCGGGAATGGCGCGCGCACCGAAACGCAGAGCTTTAGAACGGCGCATTGCGCGCTCCTCTTCGCGCTCCTCTTCGGTCTTGCGCTTGCGCTGTGCCGGGTTGTCTGCCCTGTCACTCTTCTTAGCTGCAGGTGGCTCGGCAGTAGCAAGGATGTAGTGCTCCTTGTTCTTCTTGACTTCGGCATTAGGCGACAGGAGCGAGAGCAGACACTCCACCTCATCGATGGGGGTGTGTTCTGCGTTGTGAGAGCAGTGGCGGAGGGGAAGAATTGTTGGTGGGGGGAGATGCATGGGACGGTAGGGTGTGTTGGTTCTGGGATTGATAGGTTGTTTGGCCATAATGGCTGCGAGAGAACATTTTGTGAGGACTACTCGCTGTTAGTTTATCTGTGCCAACAATTCTCATCTTGGCGGGGCGGTATGCATCGCTGGATCGATTGGTTGGAGTTGGGTACTGACGTGGCTTAGGTGTGCCCTGGAGAGTACGCTCAAGAGCAGGGAGCAGATCCATCTTAAATTGGTCGACAGCATGCAGGAAGTTCGAGTCGACTGTTAAGGTGGGTTAGCATTCGAGTCTGGATGGCAGCTTTGTAGTCGACATACCGAGCACTTGGTAAGGCTCACGGAAGCCAAATGTCATCTCATACTGGTGCATGAGCTTGCGGTACTTCTTGGAACGTTTGGCCCTCATTGTGAATGGTTGAGATTAAGGATTGTTGGAGTTACGGAGATTTCGTTGCGGTGATGCGCGAATGAAACTTTTTTCTGATTTTGCCGGGCGGCGGCCGAGGCGGTGATGGTCCGTGCGAAGTACAGGTGGATCTACAGAGAACTATAGTCTCTGACCATGAAGTCTACGTGCTTGGGTTACAAATATAGTTTTATCAAATATTTTTGTTGTGTGAGGTTCGTTATCTGATTATTATTATTGTTCATGTAATTGACCTTCTAGACAAAAGCTAGAATAACCCGAAATCCCAAGTACTCCAGTACGCTGGTGCGCATGCAAAGCAGTCTAGCTGACCTGCTCCTTGTATCTGCTAGAATCTAACTTCAACTGAAATTGGGCGTTGAAGCCCGGGAATAGTTAAGGACCTGGAACTAAAGACTTCAGGCCTGGGAATAAGAAGTTCGTGGACACATAAGAGACCTGGCGTCGCGGTGGGTGTTCTCTCCCAACGGCGTGGCGTGAGTTGTGGGAAGTATGAAAACGCAGGTTATGTCGAAGGCGACAGTGGAGGAAGACCCGAGTTTTGTGTAAATAGACAATGACAACCACAATTGTTCATGTCCTATTCACGTTGGGCGGTGCGTCTTGTAGAATTTCAAGGCGAGTTGTATCGCATAATAGGGAGTTGTCTTGTGCTGGATGGGTTTGGTACTCATCACCCAGCTCGTTTGTGACAAGAAGCGACCACGACTGAGATGTCGTCCAGTTTGCCTGAGAAAAGTCAGTCATGTATTTTTGAAAGAGAGGACAGCAGCCAAACGTACCTCCTTCAATAGCGAGACCTTCATCAATCGCCTTCTCCATATACGGGCTCTCCGCATATGGATCATGAGCAACTGACAGAGCAGCATTCATCACTTCCCTTGCCACATAGACCAGGCGGTCATTTGACAAATCCGACGAGGCCAGCTCAGCCGTATCTGGATTTCCCTGGTCCCATTTCTTGAGACTATCTAGAATAATAGTCATAACCTCGTGTTCCCATAGGTTATCCATGACGCCATCCGACACGGCCAGCACGATGTCGCCTTCCTGTATAGCGACCTTGGTCATCACCGCATCCTTACGGGGTGTATCAACGCTGTTGGTGCCCAGTTGCAGGGGACAGTCGAACCAGTGCCATTGCTCTGTTGTGCTGAAGAGGATTTTCTCTTCGCTTGGTCGAATGACGAGGATTTTGCAATCGCCCAAATTCGTAACGTAGAGTAGGGGATTTTGTTTGCCATCATTTCCAGTAGTCCAATGAAGGAGTGCGGTGGCGGATGTGGTTGTTCCTAGCCATTCATTTGGGGTGCTCGTTGCGCGGATAGTTTCCTCGAAGGCTGATTGAAGGTATTCAACCGGGTCGGGGGTAGCCGATGCGGACAGGCTGCGTTCAACTTCTAGAGCCCAGAAATGCAGGAGAAGTCTGGACCAAAGACTATTCGACCAGGATGATCATTAGCATTTGAGAAGAAATAGAAATAGAAAAAGAAAAAGAAAAAAAGGCTTCATGCGTGGTAACACAAGGTCACCACCAGGGCCGAAGGGAAGAACTCACGCAGCATGACCACAAGGTCTTGTCGCCCAAGCGCCTACGCCGTCATCCACACCAACAAAGTTTTCGGCAACGATAACCGCATCGTCTCCATTGTTTAAGCCACGGATCAGCTCGCCCTTCACGGATAATCTCTTATCCTGGCTCAAGGAGTGGGTGGTCAAGGGATCGGAAAAGGACGACGATGGCGGAGATAGAAACGGTGGGGGGAACGGGCGGGAAGGGCGTTTCGCACATAAAGCGTAGCCAGTCTCGAATCTGAAAGGGGAATGGGCGAGCGTTTGGTGGTGATTTGGGACGGGGGTGGTTGTGCCATATGAGGGCCACACTGCCGCGGTGTATCGCCGCGTCTGCACCCGCGTCTCTAGCTTGAGTCGGCCCGCGGGGCTGACCTGGACCGAAATGGTCTTAGTAGACGCGATCCACCGAGGCGACCATGATATTGATGAAAGTAATGGTGGAACCCTTGCCGTGGTCACCATGCCTTCTCGGTCTTCACACAGGGCCAGTAGGAAGGGGTGTGATTTGATTTTAGGATGAAGTCATGAGGGTGTGGATTGGAAGAAGAAAATAAGCTGACAAAAACAAATTCTCTGAATGAACGAGAGCAGAGATTTTTGTTCTGAGGGCCGATACTCACCGGTGAAGAAAGTTGCATTGCAATCTCGAACGTTGAGTGGACTGTTGCGCCGACCGGGAAACTGTGCTCTGCTCTACGTGGTAGGGCGTGTCATATGAATGCCACGGCCCCCTACTGCTCTATTTTGGGGTTTTGTTGAATGAATCTGGGGTATCTAGTATTTATTTCTAAACTATCAGCTCCATTTTCAATAAAAATCTCATCTAGACCCAATGATCGTCGATCCCACCAAAAATTGGCCGCCAGTAATAGATCCTACGACGTTCGTTGCTGCACCTGCGGAGTATACTCGGCGGCCAAATTCAATTCTCTTACTCCACTGAACCTCCGGTTTTTACCGTTGGAGAACATTACAGTTTCCCGGGATAGTTTCGTGTTGAAGATCCACGCTTATCTTGACTCATACTTGCATTATCTTCGTTCATCAGCGATGAGATAGCGCCCGTGCAGATCAAGCGGATGAGCCTCCACGGAGCCAGTATTACATAAAGACAGGAACACTACAAATCCAACTTTCTCCATGAAGAAGTCCAAGGATATGAAAGTCGCAATGCAGTTAGTGACGATGAGGCTTTGATGTCGATCATGAGTGGCTCGGACCCACTAGCTTTCAACGGGGGCAGGAGTACTCCGTACGGAGTACACCGACTTCACCGACTCGACACGGGAGGAGGACCGTGTCTTTCTCAAGGTTGTTGATGAAGCTTGTGGGTATCATGCCAGAGGGTGTGAAATCGTTCTCAACGATAGTATACTTGCCATTGTCTTTACAGATTGGTTGAAGGCTCCCTCCCCACAAGAGAGCTGAGAAGATTATTGCTCGGGCTGTTAAGGGGGAACATGAAGGAGGGAAGTTGGAAGGAGAAACCAAATTATTTTCGGAGAGCATTGAGTTTTGCATACAAGAGCTTATATGCTTATCTTTGATAGACTAATACATTCCCTGTAAACTAATAAAATGTTAAGATCAATACCACACTCTCCTACCGTCATCCCGACAGAAGTCTGAGATGAATGCTGTCATTCAATGATGTTCCATTCACACCCAGTTGACCACATCACCGATGAGCCTCTCTTTGTGGATCTCCATCGAGATTATCTCAAAGATGTCGATGATTTCTTCGGCAATGGCGTCCTCACGGGCATCTCCCTTCATGGCAGCCAGTCCTTGGAAACCGGCTAGGGTAACCGTGTTGACTCGATCTGAGAACTCAAAACAACCAACACCCTTGCGGTTAATAGCGAGCTGCATGCGCAGCTGTCGTTCGGCACAGGGGCAGCGGCGCTCCACGTCGTAAGTACACTTGCGAGCACAGACACATGCTGATTTGCAGATACACTTGGAATGCTTTACCTCGTGCAACAGACGAATCTTGCCGTCATCACGTCGACAGTCTCCGATGGATCTCCCTTCTAATTTGGCCAGCGTGCCGACTCTGTGGTCGAGAATGATTTGCTTCTCCCGAAGGACCGGATCGATCAGTTCCAGGTTGGTAAACGGAAGTTCATTCACGGGGATATCGCAGTCGGGTACCTGCTTTGGGGTCATAGTGAAGTATCGCTCAGAAAGCACAGTTATGGTCTCGGGCGGGAAATCAGGGAAGATGGAGATGAGACTGTCCCATTTCTTACAGTAGGTAGAATGGCGGTTGTTAACAATGCTGTAGGCGTATCGGCGGTATCCCAGGATGTCATCGATGCAAAACGGTCCCAGTCGGGCATCTTTGCAGATGAGCATTCGCACATAATTTTCCATGAACCGAGAGATGAGGTCGTTGTCGCGCTCTTCGCAGATGCCCGGGGAGTCGAGGATATCCTTGAATAGAAGGAAGATGCGATACAGATGGTTGGGTTCGGGCATGTAGACCTGGCGATCTTTTGTCATGGCCGGACGAGTTTCCATTTTGTACAAGGCACAAAGCTCAATTCCCGCCATCTCGAGTTTGATTCGGGCATAAACCACGTAAAAGAGATGTTCCACAATGGTGATAAGTTCACCAAGGTTATCAGTTGCGATGTTGGTCTCGGCTCGATCAATCCAGTACCTGAGGCCCGTCTCCGAATTGTCAAGCTAGAAGAGTCATCAGTCTGTATGTTGGGGGGATTCCAATTCGCATACCTCAATGCCATAGCCCATAAATGCAATCTGTGCAAGCTTCGCAATGGCATAAATCTGAGAAAAAATCTTGAGGACCACCACAAAGTGCGTTGCTATTTCATCATTGGTCAAGTCGTCCAGGGACAGTACCTGGGATGTCACCCGGGATGCCCCATAGATGGGGGATGGGGAGGGCGAGTTTGAAGTCACAGCTGTCACCCACTCGCCGCTACTAACTCTGTAAGGGCGTGAATGTCGTTTCAACGATGAAGTCTGCTCAAGCGCATGGAATTGTCAGTCATTCTCAATGTTTCTTGTAGTAGACAGGGTGTGGGGGACGGGGTGATGAGACCTACCAGGAAGAACTCTGAGTTCTCGTCAAGATTGCCATTCTGCCTCATGATCTCGGCTAAAGGCCCTTCAAGGCTTTCCTCGTGAAGCTCCGAGTATCTGTAGAATCCGTCTCTCTGGTCTTCAATTGCGTCGACCCAGACGTCTGAGCTTACAGACTTGTGGTCATTGCTGGGGGGTTCGGGGGGTTCTGGGATGGTAAGAATCAGTTCTGTGGCGGAGTCTGAGGAGAGAGAAGTTCCAGATGTGACTCTTCGTCCTGCGAAGGTGATTCATATTGGAACTGCGTATAGGAGCCTTTTGATGAAAATCAAGTAATATAAATGGGGTGGTACTTTGCGTGTTTGGGAATCAAGATCAAACCTTTTATCTGTTCTTCTACAATCGAGCTCATGTCGAGCAGATACCATGGCAGCGACGACTAAGCCGACGACTAAGCTATACTTGCCTAGTTAGGATAATCGGTTCCGCGGCTAGAATCACGGGGATTCACCAAAGTAGCCAAATAGCTGATACGGGACTGGATTAAGCTCGGAGCTCTACTGGGAATGAGATAAGTATAAATAAAAAAAGCTTTGCTGGTTCGTAAAACGCTCGCCTCCAAGTGGATATCAACATGAAGCCACAATTTAACTTTGCACACGGAATGTCCGACCACTGGCCGTCTTGCGCTCACGCTCTTCATTCTCCGGTCTGGCTCGGTTGAGAACTATTTCCTGTTAGTAAGGAACTTAACAGTTCAGCTTGGAAAATGCACATACCTTGCAGGAAGTCCGCTGTGCGCTTACGCATACGGGTGTGAATGTATGCCTACCGTAGGTCAGTCAATCAATCCCAAGTAATATTATAAGAATATTCATACCTTCGAGGCCTTAATGTGGTAGTGGAAGTAGTCACGGAAGGTCTGGATGTGGGAGATGTTGTCGTAACGGCGCTGGGCGGTCAAGTGTCGGGGGAACAAAACTAGATGCATGTCAGTGACTTCCGATAAGTACCACTATCTATATGGATTAACCATACCAAAAGTGACGTAGCTAATTTCACCCTCGCCCGCAGTGAGCAGACCAGGAACACCTTGCAACTCCAATGGGGCATCGTTGCGGAACAGTACTTGAGGGGCATTCTGCAGGGTCACAACACGACGTCTGGCGTCCACGAATTCCTAAGAACCATTAACATTAGACAAAAAGCAATCTTCCCTTATTCAAAATCAAACGAACCTGTAAGAAGACCTTGCCAAAGATGCGATCTGTCTCCTCCCGGAACACGGTGCTAAAGATGACCGTCACCCGATCAAAGCTAGCCTTAATGTAGATGGCCTCCTCCTCACGATAATGGATAGCCATAACCTCACCACCCTCCTTCATACCCTGGGGTGCTGACTCCGAAGTGTACCGTGAAGCCTCCTCCGCAAGCTTGTTGAACTCGTCGAATGCTCTCTCGAATGGAGCCGCCATGGCATTGCGCTTCAGCAGAGCGAGCTTCATGATCAATTCGTCGCGGGCTTCCTGCTCAGCAGGCAAGTTTTCAAGATCAACTTGTACGGAGAAATCATAACCGGGCTCGGGGGACACAATGTAGGGGCCGTATTCCCGCTCAAGCACCTCCTGGGCGCCATACTGAACGAGCTCCTTAAAGCATTTCACGTTGATAGAGAGCAGGATCTTGGTTTTGGACTCGGGGGTAGAAACGTGGAAGGTTACACCGTCAAAGTCAGAGGCCACTTGGTCAATGGAAGCTGGGGGGCACTGCGGGCAACCGGGTTAGCTGGGGCCTGACCGGAGTGTATACAACGGAGCCGGGAGGGGGGTGAGCGGGGAGGGAGGGGTATAATACCCAGAGAACCGCTCCGTGAGGAGCGATTGAATCAAAACATTCTGATAATCCAAGAGCAGCATGACGGGCAGAGATAATGTGTGTCAACAAGATGGCAGGTTGAGAGGATGGCAACCCGCGATCGTCATTACCGGGCGGTGGGGGAGCCGGATAGGTCGCTCTCGCCGCCCGTACTAATTTTTGTGCTATCGATAGCAAGAGTCTACGATTCTCCAAAAATTTTCCCATCCACCCCACGATGGTGAAATCTTACTTGTAGGTGCCAATTATGATTGCAAATGGGTACCTAATGTTCTGACTTGAAAATTTACAGCAAATTCGAGCATTCGAGCACGTTCGGGCTCATCGCCTCGGCGTCGTCCAATGCGATTTGGGCCAAGGACGAGCAGGTCCCAGGCGCAGCTCGCCAGACAGGTTCCGGTCGAGCGATCGTCGGTGCTAGCGAGGAGGTTCTTTGCTGGGATGTGAAGAAGGGAGAACTGCTGGGCCGGTGGCGCGATTCGGCGTGCAAGGCGCCTGTGACCGTCGTCACCCAGAGCAAGACCGATGAAGATATCTTTGCAGTCGGGTAAGGATCTTCCTCCTACTATGAATGCATGTTAGTCGCTAACATTCGCTTTTCTGTTCTATAGCTACGAGGATGGTAGCATCCGCATCTGGGATTCGCGTACTCGCACTGTCATTATTTCTTTCAATGGTCACAAGTCCGCCGTGACCCAGATGGCCTTCGACAACGCCGGTGTGCGCCTCGCCAGTGGTTCCAAAGATACCGATATTATCGTCTGGGACCTGATTAGCGAAACAGGTCTTTTCAGACTCCGCGGACACACCGACCAGATCACCTCCCTCCACTTCCTTTTCCCTTCTACAGAGCTACTCAATGCCTCCGGACTCAGCGAACATCCCGGATTCTTGTTGACAACTGGCAAGGACGCACTGGTCAAGATTTGGGATCTGGGATCGCAGCACTGTATCGAAACACATGTTGCGCAGACAAATGGCGAGTGCTGGAGCTTGGGTCTTTCACCAGACCAGGGTGGCTGCATTACTGCAGGAAATGATGGAGAGCTGAAGGTTTGGTCGATTGATGAAAATGCGATGGTTGAGATCTCAAAAGAGAAGGTCAGCGCAGAGGGCCGCAGAATCATGACGGACCGAGGAACCTTCTACCGAAACGGTAAAGATCGCACAATTGGCATTCGATTCCATCCTCGTTTGGATTATGTCGGTTTGCACGGCTCGGACAAGTCAGTCGAAATTTGGCGCATTCGGTCAGCAACAGAAGTGCAGAAGAGCATGGCCCGCAAGCGCAAGCGGAGAAAGGAGAAGGAGGCCCAGCGTGAGGGTGAAGAGAAGACCGAAGCTGAAGAGGACAAGCCTGAAGATGTTTCTTCTGCTCCCATCACTGAAGTCTTTGTCCCCCATGTCATCGTTCGCACGGGTGGAAAGATCCGTTCATTCGACTGGATGACCATCAAATCCAACAGCCTCAACATCCTTGCAGCAACTTCGAATAACCAGCTGGAAGCTTATAACATTGTCACAGCAAACAAGAAGAACAAAGACGAGGAAGAATCTGACTACACCCGCAGCTTGGCTGTCGACATTCCCGGCCACCGCACCGATATCCGATCCATTGCCCTGAGTTCTGAGGACCGCATGTTGGCTTCTGCTTCCAATGGCAGCCTCAAGGTCTGGAACGTACGCACAGGAACCTGTCTGCGTACGCTTGAGTGTGGCTATGCGCTCTGCTCCGCGTTCCTTCCCGGTGACAAGATCGTGGTGGTTGGAAACAAGAATGGAGAGTTGGAGGTCTTTGATATTGCTTCCTCAACATTGTTGGACACCATCAAGGCCCACGATGGTCCTGTCTGGTCAATGCACGTGCACCCTGATGGAAAGTCCGTGGTCACTGGAAGTGCTGATAAGCAAGCGAAGTTTTGGGAATTCAAGGTTGTGCAGGAGGAGATCCCGGGCACCAAGCGCACTACTCCCCGCCTCAGACTGGTCCACACCAGAACCTTAAAGGTCAACGAGGACATTCTCAGCCTTCGATTCTCTCCAGATGCACGACTTCTGGCTGTTTCTATGCTCGACAACACTGTAAAGGTCTTTTTCGTTGACACTTTGAAACTGTTCCTGAACTTGTACGGCCACAAGCTTCCTGTCCTGTCCATGGACATTTCTTACGACAGCAAATTGATCGTCACTTGCTCGGCCGATAAGACTGTCCGTCTGTGGGGTCTGGACTTTGGTGATTGCCACAAGTCCTTGCACGCTCACGAGGACAGTGTCATGGCAGTTGCATTCGTTCCCACCAATAAGGAACAAAATGGTCACAACTTCTTCAGTGCTAGCAAGGACAAGGTTATCAAGTACTGGGACGGTGACAAGTTCGAGCAGATCCAGCGACTGACTGGACACCACGGAGAGATCTGGGCGTTGGCCATCAGCCGTACCGGTGATACCATTGTCACTGCCAGTCACGATAAGAGTATTCGCATCTGGAAGGAGACAGATGAGCCTCTGTTCCTTGAGGAAGAGCGCGAAAGAGAAATGGAAGAAGCTTACGACAATACTCTTACTGCCTCTCTCGAGCAAGACGAGGACGGCGAGGACGGCGAGAAGGCCGAGGCGGTTGACGCGGGAAAGCAAACTACTGGTACCCTCATGGCCGGTGAAAAGATCATGGAAGCTCTAGACCTGGGCATGGAAGACCTCGAACTTGTCCGGGAATGGCGCGAGACCAACCCCAACAGCTCACCTCCCAACCGCAACCCGATCTACCTCGCTTTCGGCAACATTTCAGCAGAGGAGCACGTCTTGAAGACCGTGTCCAAGGTCCCCGCCGCAGCCCTGCAAGATGCCCTTCTCGTCTTGCCATTCAACAAGCTCCCGGCACTCTTCACCTTCCTCAACATCTGGGCCGAGCGCGAGTGGAACGTGCCCCTTACCTGCCGTGTCCTCTTCTTCATGCTCAAGACTCACCACCGCCAGGTCGTGGCAAGCAAGATGATGCGTCCCATGCTGGACAGCATCCGTTCCGCCCTGCGTCGGGTTCTTACCCGTCAAAAGGACGAGATGGGCTTCAACTTGTCTGCTTTGCAGTTTATCGGTAACCAGATCCGTGAACTGAGCACCAAAGATTACATTGACGAGGAGACCTGGAAGCAGCCTGAGACACAAAAGGGAACGGGCAAGAAGCGGCAATTTGTTAGCATGGCTTGATTTGGGCCAGTTCTAGACGAGCATGTTCAATAGGCGTTGACCTTGATTTGTTTTGGTTATGTTAATGTTTGTTCTACAAAAGTTGGATATCCTTGGGAGTTCAGAGCCAAGATCGAGGGATGTATTATACTAGATCTACTTTAAATGATCATTTGCATCGTATATACGTCGAGTTCATCAGGTTGTTTCAGAAAATTCATTATAATTGTAGGATAAACTAAATATTATGTGGCTTCGACCAATCTTCAATCGAAAAGTCGTCCACAAATTACAACCCCCGTTTAGCCACCAAGTATCAATCATGTAGCGCAAGACCATAGATAAATCGAAGATCCTAAACGGGTGTACAGTTAGCCATATATCCCACAAAAACTGAACATCCCATCAAGCCAGCAAGAAAAAGCAAAGCTTGAAACATTTCTTTCAGCAGAACCATTATAAGCATCGACGACAACCGTATCCTCTTTTGGGTATACTAATTGCCATACCTCTTCCGGCTCTTCCTAATAATTTCGGTTCAATGCAGAGTCTCATCATTTAAGAGATGTTTCAAGCTTTGCGTTTTTCTTTCTTCCCTGCTGCTCATGGTTGAGGGTGCGGTTATAAAGCTTACCATTGGTTGTTCGACCAGCATCGACAAGGTATCCACTCATTCTTGGTCCTTGTCCATGCTGGCATGGATGTCGGGTGAGGTGTGGAGGGAAGAAGAGAAGGTTGCAGCTCGCGAAAATAAAATCGTTGGGTTAGCGGGTGGAGCTACGCTTAGTCATAGTCACGTGCTTCTATCATATAGATCCGCCAGTTGACGATTTAAAAGGAAATACATATGAAATTAATGGATATAATCAATTGAGATTGGCTTTTTCTTTACATTCGTCATTTTCATACTCATATACTTCGTGACCTCTATATCCAGCTAATAAGTCCTCAGCAAGTCAAGAAGATGGCTTCATTGATCCACATAAGGAACAGGTCCACCATTGAGTCTCCATAAATGTGCCGCATGAGCAAACCCATCCTAGTGGTCGTTTGTTGGCGTCTCGGTCTAGAGACGAAAGGGTATCCAACGCACGAGTCCGATTTTTGAATGCGAACGTATCACGGGCAGGATCGACTTTTGGTCCGGTATCATCTGGCAGGGCGCGCTTCTTCTGTTTTTCTGGTTCTGTGCGAACACTCTGGGCAGGACTTTGCCTAGTTGGCCCCTTAGCCAAATTGGTATTTGAGGGAGTCGGCCTTTCTGCTGCACAGACATCACAGCACAGAAAATTAGACGGATTTTCCAATGTACACATCGGACACGTCCACGGCGCGTCATAGGAACTGTTGTTGGCACTCGTCGAGCTGGACGCAACAGCTGATGTTTTCTGGGACAGTAGAGATTCTGCTTTATCCCTAGCAGATGGTTTGGATGAAGATGGCTCTGTTCGAGGTCCCGCCGGGTTCTCCTGGCTCGGAGGCACATATGAAGACCCATATTTCTCACGTTCCTCTTCTTGAATCAATTCAATGAAGGCTTGAAGGATAGCTTCCTCATTCGCATCATCTTCTTCTGCCTTTGTTCTAAACCCGTTCCTGGATTCTTCCTCTACAAGTTCAGCCTCCCGGTCTGTTCCAGACGCACATCCATTCATGACCTCAAGGCGACGCTGGGCAGCATCCGCTCTAACCTTGCGCATGTCTGTTCCGCGAAGTACAGGAGCACCACCAAGCCTCTTTCCTGAGTTCTTCGAGAGGAGTCGTCGTTTCTCTGCAGTAGCACGGGCTTGCCGGCGAGCTTCATCCAGCGGTATTCTGGCTCCGCCAAGGCGTTTGCCTTGGGAAAGGAAGCCCTCTCCTGTGTATCCCTTGATCACAAGTTCCTCGTGTTCATCACGGAGCTGATTCCACAGCGCATGAAAGTCCCGGTTATGTGGTCCATGGACAATATGGCTCAGTCTGTGTTATTAATCAGCTCAAGCTTGGGAAAGCGAATCTTGCGAAGGGGTAACTTACTCGTGCAGCATGGTATCCGTTATTTGTTCTATAGGAAGGAATTGCTTCTGATCAGAAGCATACCGTAGTCTCAGACAGATCTTCTGGCCATGGTTGACATTCAGACCTAGGAGATTTCTTTGGCTTGGATAAAACTCGCAAAGGGCACCCACTCTCCAGGCGCGCTGGCGCATGATCGGTTTGACCATGGAGGCCACTTTGCGCAGAATAAAGAGTGCCTCTGCTTCACGTGGGCGTTTCTTCTCATGTCTGTATTCTGAAATGAGAGGATCTAGTTCGCGCATCTTGGCTGTGGCTTATGCGAACTGGTTTGATGCAAAGAAGGGAATAAATGATGTGAGCGCATGCACCAAGATGCTATGGCTTCCCCAGAATATCATTCTCCAGATTTATCAGCAGCCCCATCGAAAGGTCAAATATCTAAAAAGAAGAACACGAGGGCGTTGTCAAAGGCAAGAACATGGTTGGGAGTTGCTGGTTGATAATCACATTTTGTCCTGACAAACAAGGCATCAAGGCAGTATAGCATCACGTGCATGATGGTGAGAGCCCTCCATTGTTACAAATTGCTTCGATGTTTTCGAAATAAACCCTACGATAGGCTATATATCGCTGATATAGCTTTCAGTGTGTTCGGTTATGTCACCCGATATCTGTGTGTTGTTTTCATGCATTGGGCTAGGTCATAAGAGCCTGGAGGCGACTTCCATTGGCCATGATATATCTCGTAGTCTCTCAAAAGCTATGCGCAAGGTCATACTTTTGAAATCCTGAGAACAATCCTCAGATATTCCTAATCTTAGACAATCTGACCGCCAGAGGAATCTCCTTACATTATTTCCAAATAAATAAATCAAAAAATAGCAATTTAATACCTTCCAAAGTTCCTCAGACTGCTCAAGTGTTTCCCGCATCTTCCATGGAAACGCTCATGTGACCGATAAGGCCTGTTTTATCAATGATACAATCTTATCGCCCGCGCTTTTCTTTGTTCAAGTTTTACCAACTCAGACAAGATGACAAGTGACGATCAGTTCTTCTTCGACTATGTGAGCCTTTTCCAACTCAGATTCACAGATATGATACCGGTGCTAACACCTGGCTTTTGCGCAGCTTGCTTCCATACCCCATGACGTAAGGCGGTACTCTGAGCAAGTCGCCGACTCGATCGACCGATCGGTCGACCATGCAGCGAACGCTATCCGAAATACTTTGTCTGAGCAGACATGGCTGCCGTCCTCTGTGCGGCCGCCGATGCGCGCCTCTCAGATGCGGTCATCTCCCCGCGGCCTGACCGACCGAGTCCAGGACTGGATGATTCGGAATCGCGCCTGGACCGCGGCTATCCTTGCGTTTGTCGGGACCGGCTGTGTCCTGCTATATGGAAACAAGAAACTGAACGCGAAACGGAGGAAAGCTAGAAAGGCGGGTAATGGGGCCCGGAAAGAGATTGTTGGTAAGTTGGTAGACTCTTGAACACGATATGGATATGCGCTAATGTATTGCAGTTGTTGCTGGATCACCCCATGAGCCCATGACTAGGGCAATCGCGACGGATCTAGAGCGCCGGGGATACATCGTATACGTGACAGTTTCATCTGCGGATGAGGAACACATCGTCCAGTCGGAGAACCGGGCCGATTTCAAAGCGCTTTGGCTAGATATGACCACCGTAAGTATCTCCAGATCTTCAGAAATGAGTATAAACTAAAAAGTTGCAGACACCCTCGAACCCCTCAGACCTTCACCCTTCTCTACACGAATTGCGCACCTTGATCACCCAGCCGCAGTGCCCTTCCCCGGGAATGCCCTCGCATACCTGTCAACTAAGCGGTGTCATCATTGTACCATCGACAAATTACACTGCAGGCCCCGTCGCAACCATCCCGCCTTCCTCTTGGGCAGATACCGTCAACACCCGCCTCCTTTCTCCAATCCTCACTGCGCAGGCCTTCCTTCCCCTCTTGACCCTCCGTAACAACAGCAGCACCGTCGTATTCGCCTACCCAGCCATCTCCTCATCCTTATCCGCCCCCTTTGCTGGTCCAGAGGTCACCGCCACCAGCGGCATTTCCGCCTTTGCAGCCTCTCTGCGACAAGAGCTCCGGCTTCTTGAGCGTGGCAATGTTGATGTCGTGGAGCTCCGCATGGGCAACATTGACCTGGGACCTGCTTACCGTAATTCGCAGAGCCAGATCGCTGGAACAGAGGTATTGGCTTGGAGCATCCAGCAGCGCGCCCTTTACGCTCCCCAGTACATGTCTAGCATTGAACAGCGACCTGTCGCATCTGCGGGCCCTGGTGCCATGCGGGGTTCTTCGGCACGGTACCTCCATCACGCCGTGATGGATGCGCTGGAGCCCACGACTGTGAATTTCCTTGGGCGAAAGAAGTCCAAGAAGTCGGTCATGTACGTCGGCCGGGGCGCCCGATCCTACAGCGTGATTGGCGCATGGGTTCCGAGTGGACTAGTTGCCCTAATGATGGGCTACCACACTGGTCATTCAGGCAACGAAAGCCCCAGCAGTGGTAGCGAAACCAGCTGAGAGCAGGATCAGCTTCGCTGAAACTTCGATGGGGCGGACTATTGAGAATCAAAACACCGTCCCCACTTTTTTTATATTGTAAAGCTTAATTATTGGAACTACTCTGTATATAGTTTCTTGATCCTCTTCGCTCTTAATAGCATCGTGCATTGTTCTTGATTAGCATTATCCGTAGATACATTAAGCGTTAACTTATGTCCAGTAGGTTATGTGTCCCGTATGTATACTCGTACATCCCATCAGGCTGCGTCGCAGAGTGAATTAAACGATAGCTCCCTTCATCTCACTCGACTGCGCCTGCATATCCATGTTTTGTGCCGCAAAATCATGTCGGAGAATATCCTGTGGCGACCTCTTCCTTTTATCACCGGTCAGCCGTCTCCGCACCCAGATCAACCCCATAGATAGACAGAAGATGACCAGGATAGCGGCTAGAATGCCAAAACAGTAGGCCGCGACGATCCCACTCTTCTTGCCATGCTCAGTATTCAGGAAGCTGTATGTCCACCAGCCCTGATCGTAGTAGGTGATATAGGCGACACAGAGGTAGAACAGCAAGACGAGAATCAGGACAGGAACAGCGATCCACGGGTGCGGGGCCGTAGCCGGAAGGAAGATTTCCAGAAGGGCATAAAAGGAGTTCAGACCATGCTGCGAGATCTACAGAAAACCCTCGTTAGCACCGTTTACGTAAGTGGGAATGCAGGGATACGATGCGGGGGCGGAAGGATTCGAAGCCAGTGAGACAAAGAGGGGTTGAAAGGGCAAAACCTACGTTTGACCAGCCCAGAAACGTAACCTTGTAAAATGGCGGTTTGAACAGGAGACCCCAAAAGACAATTGTTACGAGGAACGGGTAAATTGTGATGCTCGCATACAGGAGTCCATGGAGCACGCGACATGCGCGCGGCCAACGATCGAAGAGCACCGAGCGGCCCGTCCGTGCGTAGAGGGCTGTATGAATGGTGGAGACTAGGAAGTAGAATCCCAGACCCCAGTACGTGAGCCAGGTGAAGTAGCTGAAGGATTCGCCAATTGCGACACGGTCATCGTGCGTGCCGTACCAGATCCAAATGACAATTATGGTGGTGAAGATGTACAGGGCGATGAGACCGCGCAGACATGCTAGCACGAGTGGTGATAGAAGCCATGAAGTTTCGAATTGGTGAAGGTGATCGTCTTTAGGATCGGCTCCGATGAGCGTCGCTCTTGAAGGGCGGCGCATAGTGGATTCAGAAAAAGAATTTCACGTAGTATTGAGCTATAGCTTGTACCGATATAGCTCAGGTTAGCCCCCCTCGTATTCGATGGTTGGTGGCCAACACAAGTGCGCTGGGATTGGAGTGAGAATCAGAGTCAAATCTGACAAGTCTGCTTCTACGAATGATTTTTCCGGCGAAAAACCGTCTACCATTTACCATCTTGGCTTGGGTTCCTCGTGCGTCGTAGGCTCAGGAACTATACCCACTTTGGTTTCTGGGCATTGCGAGGCAAGGACCTATGACCCAAAAGGAACTGCATTCTACAGAGCTTAACAGTAAGTAGCTTAAGGCGGACGAAAGATCTGGCACCGGATTGGCTTGTTACCATGGCACCAGTCTCAATCCGGGCTACCTCCGAGGTGTACATGCAACTGCGGGGCGGAGTAGAAACAAAATCCGGCGCAGGTCATGCAGGTTGGGACGGTACATTAAGTATCTGTCACATGGATTAGTTATTGGTGGGATAAAAAAAGCAACATTGAACGACTAGCAGACTTACTATTTCTACTTTGTTGACACCCCTGAAGAGTTTTATGTGACATCTCCACCACGACACGTATAATTGGCAGACCAAACCCAAACCAGTCTAGGTCAACCATGAAACAAAACCAAAATAGCCCGTGTGGGGAGAGCAGATGCGTATTCTAGAAGATCTTCCGATATTCATAGAATTGGATGGCGTCAATACGCCTTGGCAACCCCTGAATAAAAGCAAACCAAGAGCATTATGCAAGATGGGGGCTATACGGAGTAGAGAAATCAATTAATGTGATTGCTATTACATTGTATCCCTATATCCCATTACTTATTGTATGACTGCCCCTTTCCAACCTTGGTAAGGTGGATCGTGCACGGGGCTTCTGTTGTCATCGTGTTCATTGTGATCGTCAGGGCCTCGCCCGTTTTTTCTCCTTTCTCTCTGTAGAACCTCTCTGGGCTGTCATTCCTTTGGCCTCATCGCCCATCCGCCCACTTGAGATACTCCATGCGCCTCTCGTAACCACCATCTGAAACGGATCTCGGGGCCACGCCATCCTGAAACTTTAACCCCCTCTCTACACCTCAGTTGGACGTCCCCCCCGTGAACACAAACTCGACTCGACTAGCATTCAAATGATGAACCAGCGAACAAAACTGAGCGAATGTCGCTCCAACTCTCACGACACTCTGCGAGGAGGGATGCCCTCCCCGCGGATTGCACATTTCGACGGCGAAGTCCCTCCGGCACTGTCTCCGCTCGATGCCTTTGCGGCCCAGGGTCGATTCCTGGCGCGACAGCTGGATGAGTCCCGACTAGGCGAACGGCGAATGAGTCGCCTACCTCCTTCCAGTGTTGCCCGGTCGCTGTCTCGCCCCCGACCAGGCTATTTCCGCTCCGCAAATAGCGAATCCAATACCGATACTCTCACGCGCCGACCGACCCAGAAAGGCCTTCCAGAGTTAGAGGAACCAAAATATCGCCCAATCTCGGAACACCCTCGATTTAGTTCGATCTCACACACCAGCAGCAATGCGGCAAGCTTTTACGAAGACGACGAGACCACCCCCGGACAACCATAATCCAAGACGACCCCAGCGAGTGGGGGATACCTCGTTCGCAATCACCCGATGCAGACTCGGTGTACGCAGATGAAGCGGACGGTTCAGTGGGAGTGGTTGTGGAAGACCCATCGCGTCAGTCGTCGATGGACTCCATTTCCAGCAGACTTCATATTCCACGAACTCTGGCTCCGCCAGTTCCGCCGCATTCTCGACCATCGAGCAGCGCCCGGGTGAATCAGTTGGAGAGCTCTGACGATGATTACAGTAGTTCCAATGCAGGTTCGACATTCTCCAAGCCACGGAAATTGTCATCGGGGAGTGCTGTATCGCTTCCATACTCACCTATGTCGACCTTTCCAGTTAGGCCACATCCTCGTTCGCCTTCAATAAGCTCGGAAACTTCGACGGGCACCAGCTACCTAGCGCGACCCTCCTTCAACTTCTCTCGGCCTCTCAGTCGGTCCAGCACCAGTCTCTCGGCACCGGGGGCCCCAGAGCCAGCTACAGCCCCAGCTCCGGCGCCCCAGCGGCATCAATCCAACCATATGCATCGCCCGAGCAAGCCTACCCCGATTCTGGTTCCCTTGGCCACTGACCAGGCAGCAGCTACTCGACCAGCCGACGGGGAGCCATCCTCGGCGGTTTCTTCATTTGTGTACGCCAAGTATGCACTGCCGCGTGGGCGTGAGCCCTCCAGAGACTCAGTGATCTTTGCAGGCCTACAGACTCCGCACTTTGAATGGAATGAGCCTCTATTTGAAAATTCTCCTCCGCGCGAATCGGTTGAAGTACCTCGCTCAGCCCGCACTCCACCACCGACCAACCGCCAGCCAATGGATCATTCACCTAAGCCACATTCGATGTACGAAGTTCCGACTCCTGCAACGCCTGCTCCACCCTCACCCAAACTACCGGCCTCTTCGCCACGGCCGTCAACTTCTTCATCCAAGCCGCCGACTTCACCTATGCCCTCTGCACCGACACTGGCTACACCTGAGAAACCTAGACCGTCCACAGAATCCACTCGGTCCAACCGCAAGGCAAATGATAAGATCGAAACGGCCTCCTCGGCTGGTTCTGCAAGCACCTTGCGTCCCCAGACCGCCGCGACCCAAGCAACATCGAATACTTTGTCCGCCGACGATCATGTTACGAAGGGCATTGAACTGCACGAGAGTGGGTCTTTGAATGAATCGACCTATCACCTGCGTATTGCTGCGAAGCAGAATCACCCCACTGGAATGTTGCTATACGCACTTGCCTGCCGTCATGGTTGGGGTATGCGTTCCAATCAAAAAGAAGGCGTGCGATGGCTACGCAAGGCTGTGGATTCAGTAGGGTTGGAAATGCTGGAGAACCCTGATGCTCCTGGTGCGTCCAAGGCAAAGGAGCTGCAGAAGGCTTACCGTGCCCAATTCGCTCTCAGCATCTATGAGCTAGGTGTTAGCCACTTGAATGGCTGGGGTATTGAACAGGATAGGTCTCTCGCTCTACGTTGTTTCGAAATCGCTGGTCAGTGGGGTGATGTTGATGCCATGGCCGAAGCTGGTTTCTGCTATGCGGAAGGCGTTGGTTGTAAGAAGGACATGAAGAAGGCTGCGCGGTTCTACCGCCAGGCGGAGTCCAATGGCATGAGCATGGTCGGCAACAGCTGGTGAGTGCCATATCTTGACTTCGCAAAGCTTCCACTAACGAATGAATAGGATCTACAAAGAAAAATATATGGGAGACGAGGCCAAAGAATCTCGCTCGCGCGGGCGAACTGTCAGCAGTGATAAGAAGAACCCGCGCAGTAAATCGCGCACCCGCAGTATCTTCCAACGGAAGAAGTCTGTACCCGAGTCATAGACTATGCATAAACTACCTTCAGAAACCCCTAGGGGCAAAACCTTGCATTACCAGCAAAGCGTTTTTGGAGCGTTCTGAGCCGACCTTTGGTTTGATCATTCTTTTCATTTCTTATTCCCTATTTCTTTTCAGCATATCCCACCTTTTCTAAGCCGCCCGTGCAGCTGTTCTCGAGCATCTGGAACTGGACCAACTGCCTCGCGGGCATAATACTTCAGTTCTTCGTGGATACCCTTTTTTCTCTGATATCTTATATTTTCACTCGCTGTGACTTTTTGTCTCTTTTATCTTTTCTTGGCCATAGTCCCCCTCTGGGGCTGATTCCCCCTTTCGCTTCTTTGAACATTTCTTCCATTCTCATATCTACTTTTCTTTATCGGCAGACGCTTGCAAGCGTATTCTGCATCGGTTCACAATGAATCATGACCGGATCGAGGCCGTTGGACATTCCTGGTTACCATTTGCATATTACTATCTATCTGTTTAGCACAGATTGATCTAATCGATATTGGATCATTGACTCCCACTCCATATATTACTCCCTGTCCCATTCAGAATTGCTGAAGAGTCCACTATACAACAACAGCAAACGGGTTCGCGCCACCGAGAATGGTATCAATCACCGCTTGCGTACAAGGTGTATCGACTTCCTTTGCAGGAATCATCGTAGACGCCTTGCGAGTCTTCATCTCGGCAAGAATATTCACGCCATCGCCATCCGCAGAAGTCTTCCATCCCAGCGCCTCCACACCTTTGGCTCCATCCCTCGCAAAAGCCAACCAGAAGTCCTGCATCGTATAACTAACCTCATCCTCGAAGGCAGTCGGCGGCCCTCGGTAATCCCCATAGGTCCCAAACAGCAACGGCAACTCCGAGCCATGGAACGCGCCGAACCAGAAATACGGCGAGATATTGCTAAAATTCCCCCGATACTGATACCGAAAGGTCGGCAAGTTCAGATTCTCCCGATACCCCGTCGTCAGCATCGCCGGACACAAGAACGCATAGTCCGTATACCCATTTGCCACAGTAGCATTGGCCGCCGTCGTCTCAGGATCACTTGGCCAAGGCGCAGCCTCATAGCCTTCTCTGAGATTCGTTCCAAAAATAGCAGGCCGATCAGACAACGCACCCAACTCATACCGAAGCGTATAATTCCCAAAAATAGAAATGTCATCAACAAATGGCACAAACTTCAACGGATTATTCCCCGCCTCCTCATAATCCAAAATCACAGCCTCAATAGTCTCATAATCCACACTCTGCATACACTCCAACTCAACCGTATAGTTCGCACTCGAACAATTCACCTGCTCAGCCACATAACTGAAATTCGAAAACGTAGTATCGGATTTCTGATTATTCAGAAACACAGAACCTGAATCCGAAATAAACCCACTAGCAATGGGATCATTTGGATAAGCAAAGTTCAGTAGATCAACACTCCCAGCCCCAGAGCTCTGTCCCCAAAGGACAATCCGATCCGGATCTCCACCAAACGCAGCAATATTCTCCTGCGCCCATTCAAGCGCCATCCTCTGATCCAGCAATCCTGGATTCTGGAACTCAAGTGCCCCAGACCCGGGATACCCAAATATATTGACCCGAGTATTAAGTGAGATAACAATATGAGCCTGTGTGCGCTCCACCCACTGGGCGGGAATTTGATACAATACATCGATCCCACCGGTTGTATAGCCACCGCCGAAAAGGTATATGAATACCGGGAGGAGTTCTGTCTTTTTGTTTGGGGTGTGTAATGGTGCCCAGATGGCGAGGTTGAGACAATCTTCAGCTGTGGGTCCGTTGAAGTTGAGTTGTGTCACAACTGTATTGTCAATGGATGCGCTTGTCCCGTGGATCTGGGGACAGGCTGGGCCTAGGGTTGTGGAGACGACGGTCTCCCGGGGTTGGGATAAGGCTTGAGGGGGACGAAAACGGAGGTTGTTTAGGGGTGGTTGGGCGTATGGAATGTTGAGGAATTGGCGGACGTTGGGGGTTGTTCCGTTAATGAGGCCGATTACTGGGCTTTAAGTTAGTTCGGGTTTCAGATTTAAAGGTTGTGATTCTTACTTTTTCCGCTGGAGGTTTGGACTTCCAGATCAATCTCTTGTGGGTTGCTTCTGGTATGACGAGATGGCGCTGCTAAAGCTGTACTGCAAAAAGCCACTGCAAGCGCAGCTATCGACGTGAATACCCGCATTGAGCTGTTTTGCTACTCCTCGGGAGTATGGATACTGCAGGCGAGGATTGTCTTTATCCAGCGCTATTCCGAGGGTACTAACTAAGGAAAAGCTGACTACTATATATGCTCGGGATAGCCCACGGCCGCCATAGAAACCTGATATATCCTCTCAGGGACCAAGGTATTCCAAGATTACCCCCACGACCCCGCAATCCGAAGAGGAAATCCCGGAAACAAGGTGGTGGCATGTTGTAGGCTCATATCTGCAGCATCGGGTGGAATAATCGGGGGTTGTGTCGATCTTGGGACTAGTGCATGTGGGGATACGCTAATTTCTGATATCTGATATGTACTCCGGACTTTAGAATGCGGGGTGCAGGGTCTCGGAGAGAGACTCGGACTTACCGTGTGAAAGTCAACCTTGGAAGTAAGGGGCATTAGCTAACGGAAATATAAAAATATATAATAGGTTGGAAGACATATCCTTGAATTGTACTAGCAGTTTACATATATGTAACTTCCAAAATTGGAAGATATTTACACATGAGCTATGATAGCAGCTTAAAATTGATTAACATTTTTGTGACCTGATGTATATATCCAAAGTGTTGCAGTTCGAAGTATCTCGTAATACTACTCTTTGAGTAATTGTCTGTCCATTATAATCAGCAGAATTAGGATTTGCGCCACTCGAAGTATATCAAAGAATTTGCAATATTGCCAATGAACCAGTGTAAATTATGGGGACCAAGAGTATTCTTAATGCTCTGAAAATCTATTCCTGTAGATTGCATGAGGCTGAAAAGGCTGGAAGTGAATTCGGAACATCCCGAGCAGTCCCTGGTTGAGCTAGTGTACCATAATCCGTGCCTGGACATGATCCTGTAAGCTGGTGCCGAAGCTAACATGGAAAACCGAGTTATCTGACAATATAGCCACATGTGACTGGAGGCTGCCAAATAGACATAGCAATAAGACTTCTTCCAACGGGAACTCAAGCACGTATGCGTGCAGGGGAAATACTGTTGCAAACGAGAACACGACGAGTGACTCTCATAAATCTCTTGTTTACTTTCTCTCCCTTTCTCTGCTCTACAACTTCCAACTTCCTATCTTCTTCCTTTTTGAACCCATTCAACGTTACCTTGATCCATCATTAATCAACAGATTTGCGTGCACACTCCTTCAACCCCCAAAGAAAGGACCACCATGACAACCCCCAAGTTCGTATGTACGAACTGGAGCCCGGAGCATCCAACTTGCAAGAAAGAAGGCACTTTTACGTGTAAGAACTGTTTACTTGTCATTGTGAGTTCCTTAAGTGGTTATAATGTCCATGAATTTGCTTAACATATATGTGTGCAGTATTGCGGTGCAGAATGCCAAAAGTCCCACTGGCCTGAGCATAAGGTCGAATGCAAGTCCAACTTGGCTAGAGAAGACTGGCAGCCGTCATGGATGCTTGAAGAGAGAGCCCCAGAATTTGTTGATAACAGCGGTGGAGAATTGTTTGGAGGGCAGAAGTACCTCTGGGGTAACGTCCCTGCTTACGACGTCCTGAAGCTGGGGTCAAACGAAGGCGAGGGATATGCCAAAAACCTGAATGTTTTATTTGCAGGTAAGTATTGAGTACCGACTTGATGTTTATTTGAAACTAGCTTACCTTTTATAATAGCTGCTGGAGACCTCCGGAACGTTGTGAAGACGATTGTCGACCTTCCGACTAGCTACAACCACGGCCTCACAATAAGGATAAACGACTTTGACATTGACTTAGTCGCACGAAATGTGATTATCCTTCTTATTGCATTGGTTGTCGATGACAAGGACGAGGCTGTTGATTGCATCATTCACGTCTGGTACTCGACTCTCATGCGCGCATCGGATATGGTCATCCTTGAGACTCGCATTCGACCTCTGATCAGAGATGTTTGCGATAAAGTCAGAAACAAGCCACCTGAAAAGCACTTTAGCAGGAATTGGGAATTTGGAGATCGCTCGCTGAGAGTCATTCTCACACCACCGCAGTGGAACCACGTTTTACGATTCTTGGAGAAGCCAGTCGGCTTGAATGCTGAGAGAGTACGCCAGATCCACACAGCTACTACCTTAGCTCACTCAAGGAGGGATTATCGCGACCGATACATGACCTTCCTGTCACCTTCTCAGCGGCTTTGTTTCTACAAATTTCGCGAGGATGGACTCTTGCTTCCATTTGGATATCCACGTCATGAATTTACGGAGCCAAACCCGTACGTTGAAGAGAATAGAATATTGATACAAGGCTGACAATTACCAGGACATTTTTCCAGGATACTGATACCTGGCCGATGAAAGACAACGCCGATCCTCTTACTAGCTGGTCTTTGGAAGAGGTCTTACGTACGTCGAGCGGACCCGCAACTGCTGATGTGTACGGCAAGCTGTTATTCTACCTTCGCGGACAGTTCCATTCATTCTTGAATCGAATTCAAAATTTAAGAATACAGTTAATGATTCTCAACTTCAATCCAAAAGATCTTCCAGATCGTGTTGAAAAGGACTTTTATAGCCGAATTGAGGTAAGTGATCATCCCACAATTACCAAGGCCCGCTATAGAATAAAACCGCCCTATCTCAGAATTTTCCGAATCTTTACCAGGTCAAATCACTAACAGTACTAGGTGTCAGGCATTGCAGATGCAGGTGCGCTTGGAATCCACCGCACGCTAAATCTGATGGTTCCTCTACTCCAATCACCACTACAGAACCCACACGCTACCCTCATAACCCTCTTCTTGAACACTGTCAACGATACCTTGACAGCCCAGGACAAACTTCAGAGCGTGAGTATGACAGGCCGAGAAATGAAGAGTCTCTTCGAGTATCTCCCTCCAAACGGATGTCCCATTGATGGATTCGAAACCGGGGTTGTCAAGTTCACATTTGCCCGGGAGATTGTCGGCAAATACGATCACGTTTTTGACAGGTATAATGCGAAAAGAAATATCCGGTTGATATCGGCACCATGCTAATACTGGTAAAGGTTCATGAAGAAGACTGGGTTCAAAGAAGCGGGCGAAAAGTTTGGCGTGAAAATGAAGGAAAAACACACTGTTATTGAGGAATGGCCTTTCAGGTTGAAACTACGACCTGGACAACCTGGGGCTCAAGAGGAGTTTGACCGGAGTATGAGAGAAGGCATCTCCGGAAAAGAGCGATATGTCGAGTGGAAGAAGATTCATTAGGGTACGGTTTGAATGTGTCAGATATTCAAGTACTAGATTCCAGAATTGAGAAATGAAAACCAAAATCCCCCTCTTATAACTTATAGTAGGCCCGTGGAATATTATCATAGTACGGCACGACAACTAAATTCGGGGAATCAGTAAGCCCGACCATCATAGTCGTGACAGGATGAGTCGGCTTCCGATCCACAATAAGATTAATGCAACTTGGGCCCGATTGTCCCTGAAATTTGACAACAGTGCTTGCAATTTCGGAAATCCGAGTCACCTTCGCAGCAGCATTCTGCAAGCCCTTCGCCACAACGTCATACTCAGTTTCAGGATTCAGAGAACTAATCGGTCGTGCCGAGTTACTGCCTCCATATACCAAATCCTGTCCGTTGATACTCATACCCCAAACGGAGTTGTTGACCACAACAGTCATGACATTCAAATTGAATCGTTTGTATGTATCAAGCTCCATCATGTGGAAGCCTGCAGATCCATCGCCTTGGATATTGACGACCTTGCGATCGGGTGCTGCAATTGCACTGCCGAGTGTATATCCGAAGCCGTTACCGAGGAATCCTAGGTACCCTGTCGAAGTAATGACCGTACTAGGTTGGCAACGCGGGGCCAGATCGCCTGCCCAGACACCTGCTTCCCCTCCATCTAGTACAATAATACTTCCCGGCTCGATAGCGGAGAAGAGGGATTTCAGCGCATGGTAAGGGTGAAGAAGGCCCGCTGTTTCTGCAGAATCCTTTTCGAAGGGCGATTCGGCAGAGGACAGGTTCAGAACTGATTGGACCCATGATTCATCGACTGAGCCTTGGTACGCAGTTCCGAGCTTGGTGTACATCGTTGACGAAAAAGCCTCAATATCAGAAACAATCCCTAGTTTGACGGGTAATGTGCGACCGATTTCACTGCCGTCACAGTCGACTTGGATGAGTGTGCAGCCATTGGGAATTATTGCGCTGCTCTTGCCACCGAGGAACATTCCTGTTCGGGCACCGAGGAGTATCACTAGGTCTGGTCTGGCGAGCTGTACAAATGGCAGTTTTGCCAGTGTCCCTGCTGTGCCGCTTGAAAGCATGATAGATTGTGGATGAAACATAGCATATTTTGAACTGTTGAAGACTGGGATATTGCATGTTTCTGCTAGCTCAAAGAGACTCTCTCGTGCCTGATCTGGTTAGCTTTGTCAGTAATCTTTCGAGAACGTTTTACCTGGAGTCTTCCTGCGCCGGTCCCAGTGATAATAACAGGACGTTTTGCGGCGCGGATTAGTTGAGCTGCTTCGTCGATGGCAGCAGGATGTGGACCTGGTGGGTATGTCGGTGGAGATGTAATAGAGCCCCACGAGATGAGCTTGGGATGGATGGGGGTAAAGAGTACATCGATAGGGAAGTCGAGAAGGACGGGACCTGAGTAGTATTAGAGAGAGGCATGAAGCTCATTGCTCGGAAGAAGTACCTGGTGGGCTAGATTGGGCGACCCGTATTGCATGGGAGACAATCCTTGGGCATTCTTCTGGTGCTATGACTCGATGAGCGAACTTTGTCAACGGACGCGCAGTAACAACTTGATCGATTGATCCTTGAAGGGAGTTGTTTTCTGTATCTCGAATCGGAGGAGAAGATGTTATACACAGAATCGGGCTTCGATCGGCAGACGCCGTAGCTAGACCGGCGAGTCCATTTGAAAAGCTATATAGAAGTTTAGATGCGAACTACAACGAGATCAATTAAGATACTGAGCTCACCCGCTGTTGGCGGTGACAAAACACACGCCGGGCTTTGTACTGATCCGACAATATCCCTCTGCAGCTTGGACAGCCACAGTCTCGTGTCGAGTATCGATAAGGCGAATACCGATGCTCTCGCATCCCATCAGAAAGGCATCTAGATGGCCTCCATGGAGTCCAAAGGCAACTTCCACGCCGAGCTGCTTCAGTGACTGGGCTAGTAGGTCTCCACCTGTCAGCTCACGGCCTGGTGGATACTGAAGTGGAAAGCTGGACATGTTGACTTGAATTATGGTAAGCTTTCTGTATACGGGAACCTCGCGCAGGTGACTGCAGCCTTGAAAGGCTAAATGCTCAGAGAATGCCTGGAAGAGATCGTTGATACCTCGGTTTCCCTATGTTGATATTGCGGGGTCGGCTAATGTGATGTATCCAGAATGTGGAGAAGGAGGGGAATATTCATGCACAATGACTTCAGTATAAATATGCCTGCATGTATAAGCCTTGGCATCGAGAGAGACGAATTATTGTCCTATTGCTTTCAATACATTATGAATAGGAAGAAGATGAGACACGGAAGTAAAGAGTATACATTCGAAAGTATAGCTGAACCGAGATAGATCAAGCCTTTGTAGCCTTCGTAAAAGCAGCCCGAATCTTAAGAATCGCACTCTGTTCACTAGCCGCATTATCCAGCAATTGACCGGCACTCTCCAAAAGCCCACCTTCCGAGTTATTGATCTCCCGGTAATTCCCATCCCAACTATAAAGAACATCTCCATGTCTCTTCTCATCCGCGAAGAGCAAGGCCACACTCCTCGCAACAACATCCGGAGTCTGAGAGCTGACATTGATCTTCTGGAGCAAAGCACCAGGCATAATTCCAGTATCTGTCCACGAAGGTGCAATAGCATTGATCCGTACTTTGCCTTCGAATGGCTCAACAAAGGCCCGAACCATACCCAGGACACCGTGCTTGGCGATCGTGTAATCTCCAGTACTGAAAGTCTGGAACGATGAAGCAGATGCCGCAAGCACAATACTGCCGACTCCAGCGTTCTCGGGAGCAAGTTTTGTCATGTATGCATGTGCGAGGTGGATAGTATTGATCACGGCAAGGAAATTCACATTGATAACTCGGAGATTCGGGGGCTCAACTTGGCCGTCTTCGCTGAGCTTCACCTCTAAAAAGTTGGGCGTTGGGGCGATTCCTGCATTGGCGAAGACGTGGTCGATGCGGCCGAACCATTCCATTGCTTGGGTGAACATGTTGCGTAGACTTTCCCATTCTGTGACGTTGACGTTGAGGAACTTGAGGTTTTCGTTGTTCGTGAATTCGGGCTTAGGGGGGTTCATGTCTCCAACTACCACTTTTGCGCCTAGGTCTAGACATAGTTGGGCCGTTGCTCTGCCGATTCCGGAGGATCCACCTATACTTGTCAGATGAATCATGGCATGTTTCCGGGGGTAATGGTTGATTACCTGTGATTAGGATGACTTTATCTTTGATGCCTGTAAGGTCATCGTCGGTGATGTGAACTCTGGCCATGATTGGAGATGTTTCTAATTTGGAATAAATTGAAAAGATCTATGTCTTCCTTAAGTTTCTCTTTATAAGTCGGTGCGGGGCCATATGCCAAAGTTTACTTCCTTCTTTGCCGATTGGATGTGCCTAGGCTTAGAGCAGTGGGGCTTGACGGGTCTCCATGATTCAATAAGTTCAGCTGATATAGCATAAGGCAATCTATGCCGACCTGCGCAGAATTTGCGAAAGTGTAAGCACGGAGAGACCGAAAATAATAGAGACCATAAAGTTTAGTATCCATTCTAAGGTTATGTCAAATAACTAATCATTTTCTCCCGAGCTTGCTCCACTTGATCCTGTACATCTAAGTCCCAGAGCCACTTCATCCGTTCTTGGAATGTACTTCTTAACTTCTCAGCATCATCTCCCACCCCATCCAGACACAAGCAAAGAAGGTCAGCATTCTCTTTGCTGCTTGTGACAACCCGTTGACTACGAGGCCGTCTGATCTCATCATACGCCCGAAACGCCGCCACTACATCGTCCGCCGATCCAACTCGTGCATCACCAAGCAACTCCGCCAGAACATGGGCATCTTCAATGGCCTGTCCAGCTCCAGCTCCCTGATGCGGCGTTGAAGCATGAGCCGCGTCACCCAGAATCGCAACACGCGACTGACAAAACGTCTCTAGATGCGGATGTTCGAAAATTGCCCATTGGGAGGGATCGGGCATATGCTTCAGGTCGTTAGAACAGTTCAAATCAAGATTGTAAGATTAAAACCAGAAAACATACCTCAACAAGTTCCTTCCAATACCTCCCCATCCCCTTGGCATCACGACGCATATCCTCCCTCTCCGCACCCCGCACCCAAGTCTCACAATCCCACTTCTCACTGAGAACATAAAGTCCCACATTCACCTTCTTCGCCCGCATGATCGGGTATGAGATTCCATAAACTCCTTCCCCAAGGTATAGAGTCGATACCCTCGCGCGCTGATCCCCAACTGCTTGAACCATATCGTCCATATCAAGCACAGCGCGATACCCATACATCCCACTATACCGCGGCTGACCCGAGCCCGGGAAAACAGACTCCTTGACCTTAGATTTAATCCCATCGCAACCAATGACCACATCGGCGCGTACTTGACTCCCATCTTCGAAGTTCAATTGTACTCCAGTACCATCTTGAACAAGATTCTCAAGCCGCTTTCCGAAATGCACAATCTCGGCCGGGATCAGGCTGACGAGCGCATCTAGAAAGTCGGATCTGCGTACTGTCGTCTGTCCGGATGGGTTTGCTTTCAGATCTATTAGTAGGTCTCCTTCATGGATGCCACAGGCCCACAATATCTCGAACCATGTTTCGCGGTATGATTCGTAGCCTGGACTATCTGCGTGCGTGGTGACGAGTGAGTCGTAGATTGCGCGGATGTCTGGGTCTAGGAGGGGGAGGGCGCGGTGGGCGGCTGGTCCTATTGAGAGCCCGAGGCCGATTTCTTGGAAACAGGAGGCTGCTTCATAAATTTGGACTGGGACGCGGCGGCGGAGGAGGGCTATTGCTAGCGTCAAGCCGCCTATTCCGCCGCCTACTATGGTGATTGTGAAGTTTTTGGGAGTTTCCATTAATGTGGTGTTGGGCAATTGTTTGAGGGGTATACAAGGTTTAAGTTTGTGTTACTGATGCGGGGTTTGGCTTATCTGGTCCAGGGGTCCGGGATCTATGAGCCGTGGATGGTTGGCGGGAAGAGCCGCTTGTTATAATTTGGAGATGTATTTGTTGTATCTGAATTGAGATTTGCAAACTGGGTATTCAATGGTATTCATCAACGCGATCCTGTCGCGGGCGAAAGGGAGTTCTGACACCAGAAGAAAAGGAGCTGGTACAAGCTCGACAAGGGGGATCAAGCCCTGGAAGAAGTAAATTCTATATTTGCAGTGAGCGGCATGACTATCTATATATTAGCATTGGAAAGACATCAACCATAGCACGAGGACGAACCTTGACTGGCAGACTGGATCATCGAGATCCATCCAGGCCTTTCAAACTGCAGCCTGTAGAAAGCGGGATGCGGCAATAGATTGAGGAGACCGTCCTCGAGATAAGAAGTTGCCAGGCACAGAATCAGATCATAGGCGCCGTCACAGACCGCTGTCCATTATCCCATTTATGCGGTCCAATCGGATCATCACGCCCATATTCCGACGCATCCTCAAAATCAACATTCGCCCGCTCCCTTTCTCTAGAATTAGGCGAAGTCGAATCCGTGTCATCAAGCGCACGCCGAAATCGCAGAAATTCCTGTGAGTCCACATTATGAATCGGGTACATGGTGCCCATTTCCATGGATTGAAGCGCCGCCCGTTGGATCTGACGGAGATCGTCGCGGAGGCCGGAGACCTGGCTTTCGAGATTGCGGCGGGCGGTTTGTTCGCGGCGGAGGAGCGTTACTAGCGTACTGTACTGCTCGATTGAGACGCCGCTGAATTCTGAGAGGGAGGTTGCGGATGGTGCGGGGCGGATGCTTCGGCTCATTGTTTCTTGTCGGATTGTGCTTGTGCTTGATGGGCGCACCGTGGAGAAAGTGGCTAGGGGGCTAGGGGATTCGTCCCGGTCGCGGTCGCGGTCACGGTCTCTGTCGGATGAGCCTAGGTATCCGGATGATGGTTTGTTGCGTGCGTGGGGGGCTGTATTGGTCGGCGGAGGGGGTGCGTTTCTGTCTGGATGACGATCGTTCCGTTGACCCGTTGGTGGGACTGGATTGCATGCGGGCAATTGCGAATTCCAGGTCTATCATCTTTACTTCGAGGGTATTTAATCGTTGCTCCACAGTTAGACCGTCGTCTTGTTGCATGGTGTAAACAAAATTGCCCACATTAGGGGGTAGGCTCATTTGTTCTGGCCGTTCGTCGACTTCGTTGAATGATGGTGCCACAGATGTTTGAGTAGCACTGGTCACTGTAGTTCCTGAAGACGGTCTGGCGGAATGGGCGCTGACAGAGCTTCCAAGGACAGGTGATTTGTCGTCGGGGCCCGAAGTCGGAATGGAGGTGGTGCGGGGTGGCCACTCCTCATGTGATTGTTCATTTGCAAGGTTCTGCAGCGCTTCTGCACTTCTCGACCGTCGATTAAGTAGCATACTGTACCGGCGTCCTTCTTGAATATGACGGTCTTCTTGTGGATCGGAGATTGCAGACGCAACTGCAAATCGTGATTCGTCGTCGGAGAAGATTACACTGGGAAGTGTTGCTCGTCGGCGGCGTGTTGGTAAGCCAGGCGATGGCAAGGAACCCCCCGTCACGCTTGTTGGTGACAGATGTGTCTCCGCAAACTGCAACTGTAGGTTCTCCTCCGAAAGTGGACTACTCCGTTTCGATTCTGTAGGTGTGGGGACTGCTAGGAATGATTTGCTTTCCGGTCCTGATCTTCTCACTGGGGTTATATAGAGTGCCTCGTTTGGGCTTTCTTCCATCCCATCCGCCGCGCTCTGTCTTTTTCGGTTGAAGATCTTGCGCATAACAGTTTTCAATGTACTTCCGGTTCGTCGGTGCGCAAGGGTCGGAGTCTGAAAGCTGATGGGCGGTAGAGCGGTATCGTACTGGTCCAGGCAGAAGCCCGCCGGGTTCGAAGCTGAGCGCTCGGCGCGCCCGGACGATAATCGATGCTGTTCACTTCCGACTGACTCGCTTCCGGCGCTTGTGATAGATCGAGGGTAATGTCCTGACATCGCTGGGATGTCCGTTCAAGTCACCCGTTGAAATTCCACCTCATTAAAGGATTATTCGTCGCGGCACATAGGGGTATATCGCAAAAAAAAAAAAAAGAGGCAGAAAGAATAAAAGAAAAAAAGGGGTCGATAGCGAATGTCGAGAAAGGGTATAAAACGCGAATTATGAACCGCTCAGCGGAGACTGAATCGAGAACTAAGAAGGGCTGACAAATTAGTTGCAGTTAACTAGTCACTCGATCCCTACATACATCAGGATCATAATTGCACTGTTCCCGACGGGTTGGTCGTTTGTGGTTTCACGGCGTAGAGGGAACTTCAAGCGAGAAAGAAAAAGGAACAAGGAGCGCAAACGAGTGGAAGGGAGAAGTTGAAGAGAATAGGAGACAAGCTTTGGAAAAGCTGATAGGAAGAGCTTCTGCCCCCACAAGCCACAGCCGAGAGAGTCACTGACTCGTTAGGACCGAGCGCGTCCAGAGTCTATGGTTCTAAACAACGCTAATCAATTAGCTTGCCTTAGCTTCCAAACTTGGAATGCGACCGAACTTTCATGCTCCTCAAGAGTGGATCATCGCCGTTTTGAACTTCCAGGCGCATCCAGAATGTCTTCGGAAACGATCCAGTCTGAAACACCACATGGGCGATCGTAAGAATTCTCTAACGCCGCACAGACCGTTTGTTTGGCCAGCGAATCAACCTTGATTTGCCTACGTACAGGGGGGATGACAACAGTAGCCCCTCACGCTTGTCCTACTTCTGGTATTCTATGTCCGAATAGGATCGCGATCAACTCCAGTGGGAAGTGTATCTTGAAACACGGCTTTTGCCTGTGGCAGTTGCTTCGCTGGAATGCTTCCTGCGTGTCTCGGCAGGCCCACGGCTTGGCGCTTTCACACGAGCATTGCTGCCCTGCTGTACTACTGTAACGATGCTTACCGTGAGGGGTTCCAAGGCTGGGCCCTGAGCCTTGCATTTCTGTATCTCCGCCGAAGATCGCCATTTCTTCACTGCGGACCTCGTATCGTGCCTTCCCGTGTCCGCCCCACATTGCATTAGAGTAAATCCCCGGCATCGGGGTATCGTAGGTCGGCATTTTCCTCTAAATAATCCATCCAGTGTTTCAAAAAGGAGCTTCCCCTGTACAAAGTTAATATCGAGTTTTCGGCTTTGGGACACGCGATTCCTTACCGACTGATAGTGTCCGAGTCCCCGCAGATACAAAGATGTCGCTTGGGCCGGGTCATAGCAACTGGAAAAGTTAGATTGTGCATAAAGTTAAAGTGTGCATAAATGGAGATAGACTCACCATTGAGACGCCTCTTCTCAGCGAGGAATCCAACCTCATGTTCCTCATTACTGCGCACAAGGCTAACAACAACAGCCTCCTTTTCGCGGCCTTGGAATCCATCCACACTGCCCAGTTCCAGCCCGGGGTATTTTTCCCGCAGCATCTGAGACAGGAGGGCCCGCTGACCATTATAGGGCGTAATCACGGCAATATCCTCAGGTCTCACTCCTGCATCCACCAGGTTATCAACGTGTCGGGCAACCACTAAGGCCTCCATCTCGTTGCTTTTGCTCTCCCCCAGAAGTGTTTCCTTCTTGCTGATCTCGGCATCTTCGGTCTTTTCAGGGAAATCACCCCCCTGCGTATCCCAGAAGACAAGGGGCTCCTGCGTATCGTCTGTGCCGCGTACCTCGTATGGCAAGTCAACTAGCAGGCGGGCTTTCACTGAATCAGCTGCCATCAACTTGGATTCGTATAATTCGTCCGATGGGAATCGCATTATTCTATCATGCATGCGGTATTGTGTCGTCAGCATGCGTTTGATACCGGTTCCGTGTAATGCTAACAAGCGGTCAAATAATGTGCGTTCAAGCGAGAACCCTTTCAATATCTCCTTGTCTTCTGGAGCATCCTTCTTGGGCGCGTCCTTGGGTTTTTGATTGGTTGACTTGACCGTAGGCGGGAGTTGTAAATGATCACCCGCGAGAACCACTTTCTCAGCCGACATCAGTGAGATCCAACATTGTGCTTCGAGTGCTTGACTGGCCTCATCGATAATCACCACATCAAATTTCTGGTTCTTGAGCTGGTGTCCGCCAGCGCCATGAAGAGTTGCTAGAACAACACTACTCTCCCGCACTAGATTATCAACACACTTGGATTCGCGTTCCCTGAACTCTTTTCGGAGGTGTTTCAGGTCGTCATAGATTACCCTTCTTTCTCGGCCACTCTTGGTCTTGCGAATACTTGCTTGTTTCTCGTCCATCTCCTTGCGTACATCCTTCACAATACTAGCCGCATCAGATGTTTGCGTCAAAACCTCAAGTGAATGTTCCAGGACCGAGGGAAGAAGACGCGCAGGATGCCCAATGCGAACCACCGGGACCTTTTTAAGAGCCAATCGCTCCACAATGTTATCGACAGATACATTCGATGGGCCGCACACGAGAATGCGTTTATTGCGTTGCACGAATTGCATAATGAGCTCGATCAAGGTATGTGTCTTTCCTGTACCGGGCGGTCCGTGAATTAGGGCGATATCCTTAGATCCCAGCGCAAATCGAATAGCGTCTTTTTGCGAGTCATTGAGAGTCGGGTCGAGAAACTCGATGGGCTCGGTAATCTCATCCGGTTGTAGCGGGGTGGTATGCCCAAAAGCCACGCGCATAAATTGTGAATGATCTCCCTCGGTCATCTTGCCCATCTTCTCCATCGTCTGCCTCATTCTGCATAAAATTAGCAAAGACCTTCACCGCAGACGCAATTGTCTTACCGTCTATACGTAACATCATTGGCAAGCTTGATCCTGCCAGTCATTAGCGACATTCCCACCGAGCAAATTCGAAACATACACCCATAATTTCTTGCTCCACAATTCCTCAATCACTTCATCATCCTCTTTGGACCGCGCACCACCCCCTCTTTGGCCAAACGCGATCCAGATAGCCTTATCACTAACGCGGGTGACAACACCCTCCGGACCCTTCACATCAGCCCCATCTTTCGGCTTATCTTTGCCCACTTTCTTTGCCCCCGCAGAAATATCGTTCACGCGAACAACGTCCCCAACTCGTATCCCATGGGTGCCAAGACGAGGTTGCCCATCTGAAGATTCAGAAGATGCAATGGCTGGATCCGGAGCGAATTCACCCACCACGCGACCACCGAGACCGGTGCGGCATTGTGATAGTATGAGACCCGTTAGGGCGTTACCGGTCGCTTGAAGTGTTCGCCGTGTTGCTGGTGAGACTGAAGCGGCTGTGGTTGCGAGGGAGGAGGAGGATACTTCGGCTTCGTGCTCATGGAGCAGGAGTTGGAGTTGGGTTTCGGCGAAAGAGGGGATCGATATTGGGGTTGGTGCCATGGCGGCGGGGATTTAAAATTGACTTGAAAAGTTTTCTTATTTAGAAAGGTGTTCCATTGTTGGCGTAATGGCTGGTTGTAAAAAGTGGTGGGCTGGTCAATTTCGATGTTGTGGTGACGTGGGGTTGGAGCTCAAACGATGATCTCCCCGCGGGTTTAGTCATCTTATACAACGAAACCCTGGGTCGGTCCGAGAGGAATAACCTTGGATTTAAACAATCAGTATATCATAGTTCATAATCAAATGACTATAAGCTTTGATCGGGTTCTCTCCTCAAACAAGATACTAGAGTCTGTTCTCTGTGTTAAATAATGGACTATTATTCTTGAGCCAGGTGGCCAGAAATTATTGAATTTTGTCTTCCATGAAGATCCTAGCATATATGTGCAGTATGTAATGAGAACTTGAAAATATGTGTGCACGCTGAGATGTCCCCAGTCTAATCCATTGCCGAAAACAAAAACAGACCAAACCAGATAACACCCAAATTAAGGTGAAGCCAGATAATTTGAACGCCGAGGGGATGATGATAAAGGAGGGACGTCTGTCGGAACTCGTAAGGATCGTAATATGACAATGTCAAATGCTATGCAGAGGGATTGATGCTGAGAAATAGAATGCAATGAACGCGACTCGTGGCGTTGGTCGAAACTGAAAAGTGGGGCGGCGTTTTACAGAGCCATGGCGACAAGGACTGCACCACCAACCATGGCAGCGACCTCGCGAGTGAGGCCGGTGGGCATGGCGGCGCCACCGGTCTGGAGACCAGGGTGGGCGGAAGTAGTGGTGGTCGCTGACGCACCAGTGGGGTGGACGTGCACAACTGTCACAGCGGTGACGGTGCTGAGACTGCCATCAGGCAGAGTAGTAGTACTCTCGTAGGTCGAGGTGCTGAGGCTAGCAGAGGTTGTGAGTGTGGTCTGCGTCTCAGTCGAGCTGGACGACGAGCTCGAGGTGGAGGAGCTGGTCGATGTGGTCGATGTGGAGGAGGTAGACGACGAAGTCGAGCTAGTTGAGGTAGAGGTGGAGGTGGAGGTGGTGCTTGAGGTGGAAGTGGAAGAAGTAGAGGAAGTGGTGGAGGTAGAAGAGGTAGAGGTAGAAGTAGAGCTCTCACTCGTCGAGGTTGGGGTACTCGATGTGGATGTGGATGTGGAGGTGGAGGTGGTAGTAGCCTCAGTCGAAGTGGGGGTCGAGGTCGAGCTAGAGCTAGAAGTGGAAGAAGTGGTGCTATCGGTCGACTCGGTGGAATCAGTGGTGGCAGCGTCGGTGCTCGAATCGGTAGAGGTGGCGGCAGTGTCACTGGTGGTGGGGTTGGCAGATGCACTGGCGGTCGCATTGCTCTCTCTTTTCATGATCTTGAAGATACTAGCGATGTTTTGATCTTCACCTTGAAGGGCCTCGGCGGCACTCATGTCAGTTGGGAAAACGCCGTCTTGGAATTTGTCGGACAACACGTGGAGAGCAAGATGAATGCGGTTCGCATCGGTGTCGGCGAATAGATCCTGGAGAGACTCACGGTGGACAATATTGTCCTCGTTGCGCTGGTCGGTAGCGATGACCACGGACAGGATCATCAGCGCTGCGATGAGCAGCTGGAGAACGTTGAAACGAGGCATGATAAGCGATAAGCCGAGGAATGTGGGATTGTACGTCGGTGATCTGAGGGTGATGGGTGATGAAGGAAGAAAAGAAACAATTGAAGGAAACAAGCAGATAAGCAAAAAAACGCAGTCGCTACCAGAAAAGTGAGAGGCAACGCAATGGGAAGGACGCTACTTCCCAGTTTTATCAACTAAAGCGCACTAGTGGCTGACGCGATTCCCGAAACAAACAGTTAAGAAGCTTGGATGTTTCCACCACTCATTTGCTCCTATTTTTAAACCCTTGTTTCTCTCCGATTTAAATAATGTCTCCGTTGCACTCTTACAATTCAAACGTAAGAATAACATGTGGAAAATGAATTAAAAAAATTTCTTTGGGTTTTAGGCAAGACACTGTGAGGTGCGACCCAAGGTTTACATCGTGCATGAACAAGGCAGCGTACAATGGCTTCCGCTGATTGGCTACGTGTCAGCGAAAATAGTACCGCGGCCGCATCAGGTAAGTCGTGTTGTCATACAGCACTATTAAATAAATAATTGGAAAATAAAATTATTGTACCTGATATTGAAAATGGAAATTGCCAAACAAATACTGGGATACTCCTCATACTATCGAGTAGACAAGTTCGAGAATTTGGGGTGATCGACATGCGTTCTACAGTATCTTCCCCTCAGGCTATCAAGGCCCCGTATACATATGCACCGTTGTGCAGCGTGCATTAGGGGCTGAGGCCGAATCGACTTGATGCAATACGACAGGTGGACGAATAGACTGAACCCACCGAAACACGAAAACGCGCAAAACCACGATAGAATAATAACATTAATAATAATAATACAGAGCAAACTTAATTTTTCTTATGTATATTTGTAACAGTACTCGTTGATCCTTGGACTCATGACCTCATGAATCGGGCGAGGCCGATCGAGTACTCCCCACTCCATCACAGTGTCCAACGTGACAAGTGAAGCCCACGGGGGATTTGTAATAACATTAGTCCCATTAAGCGCATTGCGCCGATTGTCGTCGGCATCCTGCCATTTCGCCCACACCCGGTCGATCATTGCATGATGCAGCATGAACGCCGGATCCTGTGGAGAAACGAATAGATCCTGTAATGTCGCGCCGAGACTAAAGTGTCCGGCTCCGTGCACTCCCAGGACGCCCTCCGGTCGGGCCGGCCAGTGGTCCATCACCATCTGGAATCCGTTAATATCGGGCGCGGCCATTAATTGAGACACGATGGTCGTATTGCTGTAGTGACTAGCGACCCAGTCGTTCAGACTTCGGTTCAGGCACCGAGGGTTGTAGTCGAATCCCGGTGCCGGGATCTCGGTCAGAGAGGCTAGGCTGCGGGAAAAGGGGCCTAGGTGGGTTTGCATGTCTTTGAAGGGACCACTTCGAGCACAGCCTCCGCCGCTTCCGCGTGGAATCGTGATTCCACTTCCAGAAATACTTTGTTCATCCGGGTTATATTCTCCATCTCCCGAGAGAGATGTCTCACTGCCATCGAAAAGGGGACTCTTGGCTAGGTCACCGGCCCAGAGGGGCCAGTTCCAGTATCTGGTTTTGTCAGTGGCTGCCTGAGGGACTGGAGGAAGCTGCCTGGGTTATCAGGTACTCACGGAAGATGGCCTGTGTATCCGCATTCTTCTCGCACTGCTTTTTCCCACAGCCATAGGAATTGGCGATGCCATGGCAAGAAAAGTCCACTGTAATGGACATGGAGGGTATAGTTGATATGAGTGCTAGCAGAGTGTTAGACTTTTACGAAAGCTGCGGTTGGACACTTACGCAACAAAGTCATCAAATCGGCTTCGGACACCCGGGTATTCGGCTGTTGGAAGATGTGGTGGAAGTCGCTGTAAACATAGAACGGCATCCGTGTAGCTGATCCGCTCAGCAGGAGCCATCTCACCCCTATATCTGATCAGCGATGGAGTCTCAATTTGAATACCTCAGATCCTACCATTCTTTCCGAATAGACATGTTGTGTGGGTTGCATTCTGGCTTTGGAGCTACACAAGCTGCCGACACCAGAGTTCCTAGACTGAGAAGCAGCCCCAAGGGCCTGAGCATGATCATGTTTTTGCTCCGAGTATCCTATGTTCGATATGTTGGTGCAAACACTACCCAATGTATCGGCATCGAGTATCTAGGTTGACTCAAGAATGCCCAGACTTATTTGCAGAATGACAATGATCAAATTGTTTCGTTTGGGGAACAGCCCATTAAATAGGAACAAGTTGAATTCCAAGGTCCCAAAGCTGATATACTTCGGAGGCCATTCCTTGGCTTGTGACATGTCTATGCAGATCCCGCCGCAGGCACCAGGGGCTTACATCTTTGGCCGGAAATTAACGATCAAATTTGCATAATTTATTCATTCAAGGTACAGATTTCAATTGATTGAGTGAAACGAGTGCTAAGAGGTAGGTATCTGCAATTCTTTTATTTTCTTCTTTTTCTTTTCTTTTGAGCTACATTTAACCTGAACCCGACAATAGCGGTAAGCGCCGATATGACAGCCTCGAATGCAGGGTCTAGAGGCTAAATATGACAGGTGAATCAAGGATAATTATAACCAATCGTATAAAGTAAGTTAAAGTTTGGTCCCCATATCACAGACTTTGCTCTTTGTTGTACCTCGGTCAAAACGATATCTATCCGCACAAAACCCGGAAGCCATACATTCCACCAAATATTCATGCAAGCAAGGGGTGCCTATTGGCATTGGGTCGTTCAAAACACGCTGCTACACAGCGCGGCATGAGATGAACTCATTGATATGACAGGAAGAGTTGTTAGCCAGATTAGCGATGCGCAAGTCACACCACACTGCTTTACTTTTTCTCTCTCCGACATGTAGAAACCGGTGCCTCTCCTAGACAGCACTGAATTGCACTTCGAACATTCTTTTTTGCCTGCCAAGGGAATTTGAGAAAGTTTTGTTATTTACAGTGATATTGTGCACACACCTCTAGATATAAGAGGAGCGCTATAAATACTACAAAAATAATTGAACATAATATTGACGATACAAGATAAGGCATAGTATTCGAAATTCAAATTAACATTATCCAGTGCATATCCAGATACCCACTCTTTGACATTACTCCGTAGACCACCCTGCCCTGGAATGAGAAACTGATAAAGGGGTGATTCCCACTGGGCCGCGTTTGCTTTCATCTTGGCTTTCATCAAGCGTTTTCTTGCATTTTGACTTGAATTAAGCGAGATGATGTGTAGGTCCTTTAATACTACCATCCTCCATCCTATTACCTAAGAATTGATCTCTTCAAGCCATAGTACTCACTAGGACTTGCTAGGAAATACCCGTCAATGAGTAAACTCCCATTATATGGGAAGGTATTACTGCGAAGCACAGATACGAAGAAACAAAATGTGGAGACGGAGAGAACACAGACCGTCGTAAGTAGCCCTCTTCATTTACAATATTCCAAAGTTATGGTCTTTACAGCGTGATACTAATACTTCTCGCCCATTTAGTCCAAACAAGGTGGTTCCAAGTCCACTGCCTCGAAGACCAGGGAAGAATTGATGAGGCCTTGAAAATGTGTGATAATATCACCCGCCTTGATCAAGACTTTGGTGGACAGGGACTAGGACGGAAACACATATTCTGGCAATATCTGAATAAAAAGAAGTTGGAATTGCAACATTGGAGGGAACAGACAGAGGTCGGCGGTAGCTATAGCCATCAGTGTCTTCTTTCAGGCTACAAGCGCATTGAACGTTCACCGGCAATACCGTCCAAGAGAATAGTAAACGGTTTCACTTCCTGATAGTCTCTAGAAGACTTTTGATTTTGGGTTGGCACTGTGAGATCGGCTGCACCCCGTATGTGAAGATACCTGACTCACCTTTCTATGTGCTTCATTGCATATCCCTGGCCCGTCTTATATAGAATAGCTACTTGGTTTGCGCAAACGTGGAATGGATCGGTATATTCAGCTGTTATCTATTACGTCTATATTATAAGAATGGTAGAACTGACTTATGAGACACAAGTGCTGTAGGAAGGGAGCACAGTATGCTTAACATGTAGAAGAGGAAGAAAATGTGGAAATAATGAATAGATCACTAGAAGAACCCAAGTGTATCCTACTCCATAGGCCACAGAGGACCGCGAGCCACCCCGTTCTTGCGCGGGACAATGAGAATAGCAGTACCCTTGCCGACAAATTCGACGAAGTCGCCCTCGTTGACATATACCTGCACCATGTAACCTTCCTGGAAAGTCCCAGTTACCGCACGAATTTCGTGCAATGATATGATGAACCCTCTTTCCTCGGCAAATGAAAAGGCAGGGGTATCGGGCCAGGAGACGACCTTGTAGATCATATCCTATTCATCAATTAGCTTAGGCCCAATAACTGACAAAGGAAATACATACGTCACCCACGCGTATTTTGACAGCCATATGGGCAAGCTTAGAATGGATGTCGTATCCTCCGTAAAACTTAGATCCATCTGGTTTCTCGGATGACATAAGTGCTTCACGGGTGTTGTTGATTTGGTCATCACGAGTGGTGGTTGTAGGGACCAAGGCCTTGATTTGTTGTCTGAGGGCCTCACATTCCGGAGATAGTTGAGTGAAACGCATTCTGGCGGTTTTGAGCAGCTACAGCTGCAGCTGCGGGAGGTAAAAGGTGTGATGCCTGATCTGACAGGCTGGAAAAAAGGCCTTCAGGCAATAAGAATAGTAAAGATATCTGGATAATACATGACATGAATAGAATGTACTAGGCACCAGACCCTTTAATGGGCTCCAACGGCTCGTGAATGATGAGAGGCTGAAAGTAGAAATTAACGTCAAATCATATCATTCACGTCTAACGTGAATATATCGACATCCTGAACTCAATCCTAATAGTGTTTGCACCACAGAACAAACATGTCTTATTCGCTTTCTAAGGGATTAGGGTTTGGGCTTCATTCACGTGGTATCAAGATCTAGCCGAGACCCACTAATGGCACCTGTCGATCGATTGCGGGGCGGGACATGGGGGAACCGAGGTTGTTATAAAGGTATGGTCCATTGGTTCCCCCTCGATTTGCTGTTGAATTATTTCGAAATCACTCATCAGAATTTTGACAGGCCATGGAGGTCATCCATCACCACACTGGCCAGTTCATGGCCCTATGGTCCGGAATCGTGAACTCCTACTCCCCGCAGAGGATAGAGTTTCTAGGGACGCTCCTAATCCAGATTCTGGCATTCTGGCTACCTTCAATATTTTATCTTTGCCTAGATGCCATCGCGCCATCCTTTTCTCAAAAACACAAAATCCAACCGGCTCCTAAGCAGCCCACGCGACGCGATATCTTGCGCTGCTTCCTTGTCGTGACACAAAACCAGATACTGTCTTCCATCTTGCATCTTGGTCTCCTCTTCGTATCGAGTCGAGCAGGCTCACGATCCTCGTATCGCGTGGAGGCATCCCTGCCCGGTGCAGCTGAGTTTGTGCGCGATTTTCTTATAAGCATTCTCATGCGCGAGACGATGTTCTACTATAGTCACCGTTTACTGCATGTGCCGTACTTTTATCGGAGAATCCACAAGAAGCATCATCGCTTCACAGCTCCGATTGCCCTTGCCGCTCAGTTTGCCCATCCTCTTGAGCAGATTTTCGCAAATGCTTTGCCTATCTCGTTGCCCCCGCAGCTTCTGAAAAGCCATGTGCTGACATTCTGGGCATTCCTTGCCTGGGAGCTCTTCAACACTGCGACGGTGCATAGTGGGTATGACTTCTTTCACAATAAAGCAAAGATGCATGATTTGCATCATGAGAAGTTCAATCTGAACTATGGGTCAGTAGGGTTGTTGGACTGGGTGCATGGGACGAATAAACTCGGCAAGCGACACTCTGAATGACAGCTCATGGTGTCAGTGATGATATTGGGGGAAGTATGCGGAGATCAGACACTTCCAACTCTCTACGCCTCCGAAAGCATGGGGTTACTTCGCCGTCTGATAGATGTATGATTCCTTGTAAATTCTTTTAGTATGTATATAGCAGTTACTAATGTAATTTGAAACTATACGACACCTTGTCTGAATCCTCTCTTTTGCCGAATTTCGCGAATTCGGCCGAAGGTGATTGAGAACAAGCTGCCACTAGTGACGCAACCACAACATGTTTATCTTACATGCATGTGCATATCATTGGCGTCTATCAGTAAGTACTCTTGCCCAGATGCTTGGCGTTACCCCAATCTAACAAATGACCAGACCCCTAGAGACGAAAGATAGGGTCATCTTTTAGGCTAAAATATGCCTTGTCCTCGACAAACCCTACCCCAAGCCATTTAAGACAGGAATGTTCTTATCGCATTACCCCAATAGATGCGTTGGGGTAATGGCATCTATTGGGGTACCTTACTGGGTAGCTTACCATGAAGGAAAATCGTAACCTTTTCTGACATTCTCTTATCATCTTATCAGCGGAGTAAGTACTGATATGACAGTTAGAGCCAATCCCCCAAGGGCTGCATACATATATTCTGCGGGAAGACATACGGCGCGAAATGATTCTTTTTATTATCAAGCCCACCTTGAGGACCAGCGACAATGGCGCAAGACCTCCAAGTCCTGCCACCCAGTGCAGGCTACGGCATTGTTATAGGCATCGGAGGCATTTTTGCCCTCTTCATGCTCGGCCTGACATGGCTACAAAACAGATACACCCGATTCTCAACACACCAAGCTGAAGAATTCAATACAGCGTCACGATCCGTCAAGCCAGGGCTGATCAGTGCTGGCATCGTTTCCTCATGGACATGGTCTGCAACTTTGTTGACAAGTTCCACGTTCGCATACGAGTATGGAGTCTGTGGACCGATGTGGTATGCCGCCACTGGTACATTGCAGATTCTCTTGTTTGGTTTAATCGCCATCAAGATTAAGCTTAATGCTCCCGGTGCGCACACAATGCCTGAGATTGTGCTCTCTCGCCACGGGACAATCGCGCATCTGACGTATCTTTACTATGGACTCGCGACCAACATGCTTGTCGGTGCTTGTTTGGTTCTTGGGGGTTCACAGGTTGTGAGCGCTCTGACTGGTATGAGTGTTTATGCGGCAATCTTCTTGATCCCCGCGGTCGTTGCGGCCTATGTTATCGCAGGTGGACTACGTTCCACGTTCATTGCGGATTATACCCATACTGTTATTCTTTTTGTGGCCATCTTGGTTTTTGGCTTTTTGCTCAATGCTACCAGTGACTTGGTTGGTAGTCCATCGAAACTGTATGATCTTCTGCAAGAAGCGTCGAAAACTATGCCGATCGCACGCAACACCGGTGGCTCTTATCTGTCTTTCCGGTCGGTCGGGGGCCTCATTTTTGCTTGTGATCTGTTTGTCGCTGGTTTTACCACTGTTTGGCTGGACCAAGCCTATTGGCAACGTGCCATTGCTTCGAAGCCGGAGACGTCAGTCAAAGCATATATCCTCGGTGGCATTGCCTGGTATGGTAAGTTGGTCTAGGCTCACCATTTTTTATCCAAATCTGACCAAGATAGGAATTCCATTCGGCTTTGCGACTGTCATGGGCCTGGGCTGTGCAGCTCTGACGGGTGATCCACGTTTTCCTACCTACCCCAACCCATTATCATCTGCACAAGTCGAAGCTGGGCTCTCGGCTCCTGCGACAGCGATCGCACTGCTCGGCAAGGGTGGTGCTGTCCTAATGCTCATCTTGCTCTTCATGGCAGTGACCAGCTCCACCTCTGCAGAATTGATCGCTGTATCGTCCTTGTTGACATTTGATGTGTACAAAACATACTATCGACCCAATACCAGTTCCGAAAACCTAGTCAAGGTTAGCCACTGGGCGATCGCACTCTATGCGATTGTACTCGCCTCGTTCTGCTGCATCCTGAATGCAGTTGGTATAAGTCTGACCTGGGTTCTGACCGTGCTGGGTGTCATCGTTGGTGGTGCTGCCCTTCCAGTTGGCATGATCCTGCTATGGGAGCCTATGTCCACAGTGGCAGCCATTGCTGCTCCATGGATTGCCTTTGTCTGTGGCCTCATATGCTGGTTTGTAACCGCATGGAAACGCAGTGGTGGCATTACTGTTGCAACAACTGGAGATACCACCAACGCAGTGGCTGGAAATCTGGCGTCTTTTGGGATGGGATTTATTATGGCTGTTGTTTTGACATACCTATTCCCGAAGAAGCATGTCCCTCCAACAGTGATTGTGGCCGCTGTTTCTGGTATTCCGGAGGCGTCTACTAGCCCTGATCAAGACTCATCTTCCCCCGAGAACGGCGGCATGAATGAGAAGGAAAAGGCTGACGCCCCTCCCAATACAACTGAAGTTGCGGCCCCAACAACGAACGAGTTGGTGGAGTACCTGAATTCCAACAATATTGAGCCTATGGATCCTATCCTCGCACGCAAAGGTGAGCGCATTGCCTGGATTGCTAACGCGATCTTCTTTTTTGGCGCTGTTGTCTTGGTTCCGTTTACGCTTTTCGGCACGGGTTATATCTACAGCAAATCCTTCTTCACTGGCTGGGTAGTCGTCTCCTTCATCTGGATTTGGGTCAGCGTTATTATTTGTGTTGTTTATCCTATCGTAAGTCTTTACTCTCAGTTACCTGACTCTATAATACCTACTAACCCGGGGCCTCTTATCAGGTCGAAAGTGCGGGAGCTTTGGGAAATATATTGCGAGGGGTATGGAAGGATTTCAAGGCCCTCTTTGGATATCGTAAGAAGATGACAATGGGCTCTGACCCTGCCTAATCGCCCCAATGTTATATTTGTATCCTGCTTCCAAATCAACTTTTGCCTCCCGTATGGTGCTCCAGTGTTTCAAGGTTAGCCACACGTGAAGGCGACATTGGTGACGCGATTATTTTAAGAATAGTAAAAATGGATACAGTTCCACGCAATACTCGCTGATTTCCTAGGGCTACGAACTGCAAATCGCAAGTTGACATTTACCCAAATTCCGACCTGCCTACTAAGTCACGTGTATACATCACGTGCCAAGGGCTCATGGTCTGCTGTACTTAGACCTCGCCAAGCGTGGGTTTGGGTTGGGTTTTCAATTTCTTTACCCGCCCACGGGTAACCCACCACGGGTTTTGGCCTTCATGAACCCGCCCGTGGGTTCTTGGCGGGCACCCGCGGGTTACCCAAAATACCCAAAACTATGGATAAATCGTGAATAAAACTGATTAGTCACTTTGTGTAATTTTGGTATTTTATCATTGTCACGCTTTTGAGTGTGTGTGACGCTCAAATACTGCCCCTTCATGATGCATCAGAAAATATATATATTCCGCATGTCTCGTTGTTTCTCATGACGGCCTTTCCGTATCTCAAGGAATCTAAAGCAATATCGATGAGCTTATGAAATTTCAATGGAATCCAAGCTTACTGCGTTGTATTCATTCGATCATATTCAATTTGACGCACTCAAATTAGCCATCAAGATGTTCTCATCGTCCTCAAGTCGCGCGGGCTTTTGGGTTGGGTTGGGTTTTGGGTACCCGCGGGCTTACGCGACTCAGGAATAGATAGATCCAAACGCACGACGCGACTCTAACGAAATCCACATTCAAGCACAAAAGATGAAAATTTTTGTCTTCAACCCTGATGGGACAAGCCATCAACATGGCGGCTTCTTCCTCCTCGTCATCGCAATCAATGTATCAGGCCTTCAGCCCTCTGCTCTCCATTGAGCCATCGTCTGACGTTTTGTTGGACTCGGATATTCAGTCTTCTGTATGAGAACCAATTCCTTCTTCGTGTGCTTGATTGACTCTTGTGAGGCTCCCCACTGGTATGCTAAGATAGCCTACAGCCTTTCACCGAATCCCGCGAGAGCTACGACTTAACCACACGAAGACCTCCGGCGACGTTAAGACGCGTGGGACCCCACCGCAGAAAAAATTGGTTTTTGTACGAGGTGTACCTGGAGAGAGAATTTTTAGGATGGTGGGAGAAAACCGAATATGGCCACAAGTTAAACGGGGACGGTCAGTCCCAAATCAAGTGGTCTACCGAGTCGCGTCACGCCGACGTTTGGAAACACTTTGACCAGGTAGCCGATATCGATTCTGGGCGCCCACGGGTCCTTTGCAAAGCCTGTCTTACTTTGCTTGATCATCCACAGTACAAAGGTAATGGGACAAGTGCTATGAGTAGACACCAAAAGTCAAATTCCTGCCGCAAGGGAAAGAAGAGAGGATCTCATCAAAGTCTGATCCCTGATTCGTTGCAAAACCATTCCATGAGGGAGCCGCCCAATGTGCACAAGGTGACAACATTTCAACTTGAGGAGCAGCTGTTAAAGACTATCACCTGTCTTCGGTTGCCATTCCAAACAGTGGAAAACCCTGTGTTCCAGAGGCTGCTTAACCTCGTAAACTCGGGAACTGGGGTACTAGAACTTCCGTCAGCGAAAACGCTGCGAAGACGACTCCGGAATGCAGTTACGATTCAACAGGAGTCGCAATTGCAAGATCTGCCTGAAGACGCTAAGGTGTCACTCGCGTTGGATTGTTGGACCAGTCCATTCCAGCAAGCATTTATGGCAATCACAGTCTATTTCATTGACAAAGATTGGAATTACCGAGAAATGCTCCTTGGCTTTGAACCATTGCATGGTCCCCACACGGGGAATAACCTCAGTGACGTTCTCCATCAGTTACTGAAGGAACGTGGGCTCTTAGATCGCATCTTTAGCGTCACTACAGATAATGCGTCCAACAATGAGACGTTGGTCCGCGCTTTGCAAGAAAAGCTGATCTCTACTGGCGTGATTGGCTCCAGGGAATCTATTGTCCGGGTCCCCTGTATGGCTCATGTGATCCAGCTTTGCCTAAAGCAGCTTTTGGGGCATATCAGAGCAGCGCCTAAGAATAAAGAAGTTAAGACCATTTGGTCTGACACTCAAGTCATCGGTTTAAGAGACTCAGCAAGTCACGGAGACGTGGCTCATGCCCTAGCAAAGGTGAGTCCGGAGCTTCCACGAATGACTGTAAACATGGACGGAGTACTGACCAAGGCAGATTCGGTCATTTGCGGTGTTTGTCAATGCAAGCCCACAACGGCGAGATACATTTTTATGTCTTCAATCAGGCGGTACCCGGCTGTTTCCCTTGCACGATGTTCAAACGCGCTGGAACTCCACGTTTTTGATGCTTCGCCGCGCGCGTCGACTAAGAAATATCATCGATAAGTATTGCAGCGATCATGAATACTCACAGTTCAAAATTACTGACATTGAGTGGCGGCAAGTTGACTATCTGGTCCACTTGACTAAACCGTTCTTCCAATTCACCATGGCTCTGATGAAGACCAAAGATGTGACAATTCATAGCGTATTCCTTGTGTATAGGAAACTTCTGGAGCATATCGAACGGTCGAATCAAAAGTTGAAGAAAAAGACAACGCCTTGGAAGAAGGACATGTATAGCGCGCTGCTTGTGGCGAAGCAGAAATTAAGAGAGTACTATGAGAAGACCTACCGTGACCACGGCTTTCTCTATGGCACGGCAGCTCTACTTGCTCCTCAACATAAACTATCTGCCTTTGATGATAGGGAATATTCTAATTGCCACGAGGATACTTCGAAAAGGTACTGTGAATACTTAAGAGCGTGTTTCACGCAGTACCAACAACAAAACCCCGAGTTGCTGTTTCGTACAGTGCATCGTTCATCGGCGCTGCAAAGTTCGGAACTTGATCGGTTACTTGAACCGGTTGATGACTCTATGCTCCACGAAGGGGCAGAGCATGACGAGGTGGATCAGTACCTCCGAGAAAGTACGGGCAACTGGCATGCTACAAATAGACCGCTAACTGATTTCTCTAGCAAATGTTCCCGTTCCACCACGGCTCTATTGGAGAGAACATGAACGTGAGTTCCCTGTGCTTTCTCGGCTCGCACGCGACTTGCTTTCGGTTCCGGCCACCGGCGCGGGGGTGGAACGGCTTTTCAACAGTGCGCGAGACATCTGTCATTATCGCCGAGGATCTCTTCATGAAGTGACCATTCAAGACTTGATGATGTACATGTGCTCAGAAAAATTTACACTGGAGGGCGAGCAGCTAGCTCGTCTGGAAATGCCGACAGAGATCGAGGGTCAAGAGGACATTGAAGAGGATGAAGCGTTGAAAGCAAATGAAGAGGATGCTGAGCCGATCAGCGACGAGGAGGAGGTCGAAGAAAGTGAAGACATCGAAGGCAATTCGGAAATTGAGGCGTTATACCAAGTTGAGAGTATACGGGTAGAGGCTGACCGGCCTTCAATGCACAATCAGACGAACCATGTGGATGGAGACGTAAAGGAGGTGGAAGAGGGGGAGGTAGTTGAAGCCGATGAAACAGATTCGCTTCCACCTCCACTAGTACAACTGGGCGACAGAAGCCAGAAGAGATCCTCTGGTAGGGTTACGATGCCCTCAAGTCGACTGCATGGGTACGAGCTATACTAGTTTTCATAGACTCCATGCGCCAATCTCATTCCCTTTGTCTCTATAATATTTGTTCCCCATCTCCTCGCTATAGATTAAAATACCCATACAATGGCTATACCATCACGTAATCAGAGATTACTGCACAATTTAATGCAAAATGATATGTCAACTATTTTTTGCTTTTTTGGGTTATACAGGGTACCCATTTGGGTCTTGGGTTGGGTTTCTCAGATGACAACCCGCCCAAGGGTATGCTGACTAAGACCCAACCCAACCCGTGGGTCGGGTTTTCGTGGGCGGGTTTGGGCGGTGGGCGGGTTTTGGCGAGGTCTAGCTGTACTTACTAAGTTACTACTGCACTTAGCACGAATGCATTTCATTTGCGCGCTGGTAACAAATAGCACCTCAGAGAAGTATGTGCCATTGGTGAAAAAGTGTCTGCCATCGATGACGCTCTTTGTGAAGTGGCTTTCAAAATCATTTCCACCTCCACATTCATGCATCTCGCTGCCGAGAGTGCATCATGCCAAGACAATACTATGCGTCCAGGGTCCAGCGGAATCCACCGCAAGAGTCAAGTATATGACCTATATAATTCCACCGAGGTAAGATCTATTTCTGGACATTGTGATTCTTGGTAGTACAGCATGTTGCCTCGGAACGAGTTTGTGTCCATCTAAAAACCCACTGTCGAGAACCAGGTACGAGCAAGTTGAAAGACACGTCTCACATTGGGAAAACCAAAAACCATAAAGCAAAGCTTGCAAACACCTGAAAAGCGTTTGAAGAAGTGCAGAACTCCAGGCTAGGGTCGCAAAGAGGTCCCTGATTCACGGAACCCCCTTGCATGATCGACGAGTCGGAGGAAATCTCCTTAATAAAACCGTGTTGTACAATGGAGCAGCCTGCCAATCATTATGAGCCATCATGCCCAGTGTTTAAGTATCCTTGCTGTGGCCAGTGGCTGTAACGCGTCAGGGTTGATCAAGTCCTAAGTTGAAGGGTGACAAGGTCCTTGGGGAAGGTATAAGGTACATAGCCCACCCTTTCCCATCCCTACGTTCTTGAGCCACAGTCCTTCGTTCTTTCCTTTCACGCGCGACATTGAATTCATTCCTTCATTTCTCAAAATTATTCATTCGTTTTATTCAACCATACCATACAGTCTACTTGTTACCTCGACTTTACTCATTTACCCCACACGCCAAAACAAGCTCGTCATAATGAAGGCTAGCATTGTTTCTCTCGCTGCAGCTCTCACGTTGGGTGCATCCCCTGTTTTTGGTGCCCCATCAACGACCGAGCAAAGCGACAGTATTACTCCCATCACCGTCAAGGGCAATGCCTTCTTCAAGGGCGATGAACGCTTTTACATTCGCGGTGTCGACTACCAGCCCGGTGGTTCTTCCAAGTTAACTGATCCCATTGCTGATGTCGATGGTTGCAAGCGCGACATCAAGAAGTTCACGGACCTTGGCCTTAACACTGTTCGTGTCTACTCTGTGGATAACTCGCAGGACCACGATGAGTGCATGCAGGCACTGGCCGATGCTGGCATCTACCTGGTGCTTGATGTCAACACACCCAAGTACGCAATCAACCGTGCCAGCCCTGAGAAATCATACAACGACGTGTACCTTCAGTACATCTTTGCAACGGTAGAGATGTTTGCCAAGTACGATAACACCCTGGCTTTCTTCTCTGGAAATGAGGTTGTCAATGATGGGGCCTCTTCTTCGGCTGCTCCGTATGTGAAGGCTGTCACTCGTGACATTCGCTCGTTCCTGCGTGCTCGCAAGCTCCGTCACGTCCCTGTCGGATATTCTGCTGTAAGAGCGCCTTTCGGTTGTGTTTATACTGCATGCTAACCTACTATTAGGCTGACATTGATACCAACCGTCTCGAGATGGCCGAGTACATGAATTGCGGTACCGATGATGAGCGTAGCGACTTCTTCGCCTTCAATGACTACTCTTGGTGCGATCCATCTTCTTTCACTGTTTCCGGGTGGGACCAGAAGGTCAAGAACTTCACCGGCTACGGGCTCCCCCTCTTCCTTTCCGAATACGGCTGCAACACAAACACCCGCAAGTTTGAAGAGGTCAGCTCTCTCTACTCGACTGACATGACCGGTGTCTACTCCGGTGGCTTGGTCTACGAGTACTCCGAAGGAGGCAACAAATACGGCTTGGTTAAAATCGACGGAGATAACGTGAAGGAGCTCCCGGACTACACTGCCCTCAAGACTGCCTTTTCCAAGACGGCAAACCCCAAGGGCGACGGAGACTACAACAGCACTGGCGGTGCCAATGGATGCCCCGCAAAGAACGCCCCCAACTGGAATGTTGACAGTGATGCCCTTCCCGCCATGCCTGCGCCTGCCAAGAAGTACTTGACTGAGGGTGCTGGCAAGGGTACGGGCTTTGAAGGCAGCGGTAGCATGGATGCTGGAACTGAGTCCACCACCACCGCCACTCCAGGATCTGGCTCGGTCAGTGCCAGCACCTCGAGTAGCACTAGTACCAGCTCCAAGGGTGCTGCTGCCGGTCTTCAGCCTCCCCACCTCGCCATGGCACCCGTTGCTGTTGGTTTGGTGACTGCCATCTCCGCCCTTTTCGGCGCCAGTATCGTTCTTCTGTGATCTCTTTCATTCCTTTCGCCACGTCTGACTTGCTCTTCTTTGGTCCGTATACGTTTTTACTTTTTACCTTATGACCTTTGCCCTTTAATGGGACTAGTTAGCCGTTATTGATTGTTATGTAACGTCCGTTCAGACTGTACAGCAGATAAAACCATACTGCAACTCAATGGAATAAGATGCTCTGGACTAGCCTCTTCCCGGATTATTTCAACAACAATGTAGCTTCCCATTTAAGTGTCAATATTATTCTAATTTACAGGCTTCAGAAGCAGAGTAACTCCATTTCGATCGGCTTTCGTCAAAAACTCCGCTCAGTTCCATCAATTCGTCAAAACCATTATCCATTATTCATTCCAGTAGACCGCCTCTTACGTCTTGCAAAGGACGACAAATATGTCGGGTTGGCTCACAGTGACCATGCTCGCCTATATCACCTCTTAATCTCAACGGCCTATCCAAAATGACCTCAGCTTCAAACCAGATGGAGGAAAATGAAATCCATCAGTCTCGGAGTGAAGAGCCCAGCGCAGGCCCATTGTAGAAGTCTTATTCTTGACATCCCCAATCTTATTAACAGGGGCCACCATGCCGATACGGCCCGAAGTCGGTTTATTAAGTTGTTTCAAAATCCATTCTCCAGTCTGCATCAACTTGGGCAGATCGACGCCTGTTTCGATTCCAGCGTCATGGAACATACTAACAAGGCTTTCGCTTGCGACATTTCCCTTTGCTCCAGGTGCAAATGGACATCCGCCAAGACCAGCGACGCTGCTGTCGAACACGCGGATTCCGGCTCGATACGCTTCGCAGACATTCGCTGCTGCTTGACCGTATGTGTCATGGAAATGGCCAGCAAGATTGGCAAGTGGGATGCCATTTTGCGTTAAATAGGTTAAAAGACTGCGGACGTTGGATGGTGAGCCTACGCCGAGTGTATCTCCGAGGCTCACTTCATAGCATCCGGCGTCGAGGAGTGATTTGACACAGCGGAGAACTGATTCTGGTGAAGTGGGACCGTCATATGGGTCCTTGAAAATGCAGGAGACGTAGCTGTAGCTGTTAGACATATTTTCCAAGCATTTTGATGCTGGTACTCACCCTCTCACAACAATATTAGATTTGAGCGCTAATGAAGTCACTTCCTTTGCTCTCTCGATCCCTTCTTCAACGCTGCAGTTGATGTTTGCTTTGCTGAATCCCTCCGTAGCGCTAATGAATACCGCGATCTCCCTCACGCCGTGTTGAATGGCGATGTTCAGTCCTTTAATATTAGGAACCAGAACAGGCAGTCGTAAATCGGTATTCTTAATAGACTTCTGTACTCTGTCATTCCCGAGTACATCGCGACAATCCGAAAGTTGAGGTACGGCTCTTGGTGAGACAATAGACGTCAGCTCAATAGTCCGAAGCCCACATTCCTCAAGTCGCTGAATCAGCTCCAGCTTCGTCGATGTGGGAATCTGATCTCGGATATTCTGTAAGCCGTCGCGCGGACCTACTTCGACGATCCGAACCGCCGCCGCTTGAATGGTCATGATGGCGGTGGGTAGGACAATGTGTCGAGGGTGATGAAATGCATATGTAAGAAGTGAGGCTTATCAGTAAGATTGAAAGGTGTTCGTCATTGATCGCGAATGTCACCTTGGCCCCCGATCCACTTTGGCCCGTAGCCGTACACCTCGGCTCGGATGATCGGGGCCGATTTATGTTTCCCCCGCAAAAAGAGTTTAAGGGCTCCACTCCGATGGGATCCGAGGAATACGGAGTCGGACTACAAGTTAATGCGCTCGCTCTTTCTTAAAGGCGAAAAAGTAAAAGTTGTCGCTAATTTTAGCCCGTATTTCTGAGGTGAGAAATGCAGTGAGCCTGAATGGGCCATGGCTGAGAACAAAGAGTTTGGCCCCCGAGCTGCTATTTTGAGGATATACTAAGTGTGGCTCGCCTTACCATGGTTCGTTGCCCGACAAACTTGAATGTTAAATAATCATATGAATGTAACGTTTCCTAGCCACTATCTTCGAGATACTGGTGCCGATTATACCTCACTCTTGATCGCTATCATCAATTTAAATCATAGATAAAGCAAATCAGGTTTTAGTTCTTTTCGGTAACCAGGGACTAGGCTTAGCAATGAGATGTGGAGCAAATAATACACCAGAGATCGTATCCGATTGTCGGTTGTATGGCCTAGATTTTACTTTCGCTCGAAATAGTTGCTATCTAGCTGTTATAATGCATCACCAGTGTGTAGGAAAGCAGCCCCTGAACTCTTTACTAGTTACAACTTCCTGTGGCGTAGTAGATATTTTTATGAATGAAGATTGTTATCCTTTCACATTGAAAAGGCCAATAGCCTGCCTTGGCTGGGTTGAGTGAACAGACAGAAACTTGCAATGACCAGACTTTGACGTAGACACCATTCGCTGCCTCGCGCAGGCGTGAAATCGAGAAGGTTAGGGGGAGAGCGTAGAAAGACTATTAAACCACCAGCGGAGAACAAAGCCTACAGCCCGAAGGATTCTGTGGTTATCTACTCAAGTTCACCTATTGCCTAGGACTACAGAGCAGGATATTACTTCGGGGACCGCTAATCTGATCCCTACCTTGTTTCATTTACCATTACATTTGGTTTTCCAAAATATCCGCCCAGGATGTTGCCCAAGAAAGGGGGAAGGCTCCTCGTTACACATGGATATAGTGTCACCAAGACCACGTTCCACGCTACAGAGGATCCAATCCTCCCGGCCCGCATTTTATGAAGGAAGTCTGTGGTGCTGTGGTGATTCGTGTAAAGGCTATGTAGAATTATTCAATCTTTCTACTTGCTACCTCTTCTAGCAGGGGCTTATGAACCGGACCTTTGGTTGAGCTCACGATGGGCACGCCTAAATTAAACTAGTGCTAGAGGTGACCATCTAAAACATTGAGTGATGGTCGTACGAAAGAAACGTATGAAGGGGTTTGTAGGATGTTGCACGAAAAATGTCCTTGTGGAACTACTTGCATCGCGCATGAGATATGTATCACCCACTGGCTGTGTAGTTCCGGATATTCAACATTTACACCATCGTAGGCAGATAGAAGTTTGTGGTTTGATGGTGACGAAGCGTAAGAAGCAATTCTTGGCCATTATTGGATGCATGCGACCCATCATTTTAGCTCACAGCGGAATTCTATATACAGTCTGTTAGCAGTTTATGAGATGGCAAAGAATTCCAGCATCTGGAAAAAAGAAAAAAAAAGAAAAGGAACTGGACAATTCGATCGTGTAACTTGGGTGAATCTGCATGCTGAAAGCGCCGACGATCCTGGTATACTTGTTAATGTATCATACACATTCTATCGAATGCCTCACGTTGATCGACAACAAGTCAAACGCTAACGAAAGTCAGAAAATGATACACGGCTTCAATCTACGTCCTGCATCATGATCATTACTGATAAAGTTGTCTGGTCACCCTACTAGATACCTTTCGATTTGATCGATTTTGATCGAGTCTAGTCATCGCGTGAAGAGACCTCGGGAGATAAAAAAAATATATATATATCTCAAGAGGGGAACACAAATCTCAGAGCAAGTCGTTCTCAGCCAAATGTCTTCATCAAAAGCACTTGGCCTTCTCTTGCCAGCCACGGTGGCCGAAACGATCCTCATAATAAGACTTGGCCTTGAATCCAGGAATTCAGCGATCGTCTTCGTCTATGCATATGCTGTTAATCTTGCAATGATGGCAATTTGGAAAATATTCATCTGGCCATTCTTTTTCAATCCCCTACGCCATCTGCCAACAGTCAAGGTGCGTTGTCTTTACCACACCCAGTTTTCACATCTCATATCTACCACAGGGCCGATTGGTAGATGTTTCATTATACATGTGTACTCCCCGCGGCAAGGTAACCTTGCCATGGCTTCGTTCTATTCAGAACGATGGCCTCATCCACTTCCGCTCTCTTCTGAACTTTAGTACCCTGCTTGTTACCAATCAACGGGCACTTATGGACGTTCTGAGCACCAAAAATTATGATTATGTGAAGCCACCCACAGGACAGACATTCCTGGTCCGGATATTGGGTGAAGGACAGCTGCTATCTGAAGGAAATATGCATAAGATGCAGCGAAAGGCCACTGCGCCTGCATTCACTATCAAGAAGGTCCGTGCCTTGTATCCAATCATCTGGACCAAGACGCAATTATTTTTGGACCAGATAGAGAAAGAGGCACAGGCTTGTACAGTTTCGGGACGGCAATCGGGTGGATTAGCGGGTTTCGTGGATATTGGGGGATTGGCAAAGTATGCGTCGTTTTCACACTCTCTGTGTCCGCCACGTATCACCACTGTCACGTAAAACTGACTGACAGAGAAACATAGTCGTTTGATTTTAGACATCATTGGCATCGCGACCATCAGTCGGGACTTCGAATCCTTGAAGAACGAGAATAACAGTATCTTTCAGAGCTTCAGGGCCATTTTCAATCCCGCCGTCGAGAATTGGCGACTTTTCACCGCGTCACTAGTGCTCCCCCAATGGCTGATCAAAATGATACCCTGCAAATTGAATAGCATCACTATCCTACGTTTCCGGAACGATCTACAGTCAATGTGCTACGAAGTCCTTTATGAGAGACGGGCATTAGGCATAACAGAGAAGAACGAGCCCAAGGATGCCGAGGAAGATATACTGGATACTGTCATGCGGGGCGGAGATTTCAGTGATGGCGAATTGGTGGATATCATAGTCAATTTGCTTGCCGCGGGTGTATGTGCTCTGTCTGCCTATCACCCGTCTTGTTTGATTTTCGAACATTGAGTCTAATAGAGGTGATTATAGCACGAAACCACAGCAGGAGCCATTACCTGGTGCTGTTACCATTTGGCTCTAGAGCCTCATATACAAATCACGCTTCGCCACGAGATCCGATCAACAATCCCCTCTTCTTCGGCCTCAGCCAGCTGGAAAGATCTCGAAAACATGCCTTACCTTAATGGAGTTTGCGAGGAGGCTTTGAGATTATACCCACTAGTCCCCATGTCCGCTCGTGAAGCTATCTGCGAAACCTCAATCGTTGGCGAAAGGGTCCCCGCTGGTACCGTCGTCATAATCTGCCCACAATCCCTTAACAGAAGCCCAGACTTCTGGGGCGACTCAGCCGAACTCTTTCTACCGGAAAGATGGATAGATACAGATAAGGAAACAGGGAGGGAGGTACCTAACAAACATGGTGGGGCGAGAACAAACTTGGGGTCGCTCACATTCTTGCACGGAACGAGGGCTTGTCCCGGGAAAGAACTTGCAAAGGCGATGCTTCGGTGTGCAGTTGCAGGAGTGTTCGGAAGATTCGAAGTTGGGCTCAAGGAAGTTGGGCAAAAGCCTACAGTTGGTGGGATGTTGACGAGCCAGCCGATCGAGGGGATGCATTTGAAGCTATCCAAAGTCCCGGGGTGGGAGTAATCGTCGGAGAAGTTTGCATAGTAGTGAGCGGAAGATACTTCATCAAGGCACGGTACTCATAAGGCCACAGATCATGCATGATTCATGGACAACCAAACTTCTTAGTCCCTCACAACCTAGTCTACCAATAATAGTGAGGTAGATCCTACTCGATTTGACATGATGTGTAGGGCTGCGTTGTACCCAATACAACACGTTCTTCACCGACAGGATCTGATCGGTGCTCATATGCACTACGGTAGATTCATGACCTGATGGAGGGGTAACTATTAGTGACATCACAATATTTTCTATGTTGTCTTTCTGAGCCCTGATTTCCTTAGATGTGCCTCAACCGACTGTTACTCCGACAAAGTACGTTGGTGGCATGGATTTTGAATAATACATACTACAACGACTGAAACTATATCCATCGCAATATTCGAGAATGAAGATCTCAGCTCTGTCATTTCGACTCATCTCTTTCCTTTTTCTGACACAGGCTATTTCAAGATTCAATATCGACTTGAAAGCTCTCGAATCAGTCGCCAGAACGATACCTTGCGTGAGCACGTTTTCTCTCCCTAGTTGAACGGATGAGAAGTTAATCTCGTGTCTTATCTTCCAATTCAGAGCAGCGGCATCCATTCTCTCAGCTACCTTCACAAATTATTGAATCGACTTCACCATCGCCGTTTATCGAATAGCGACCTTCTACAACTTCTATTGGCAGTCCAGCAAACGTGCCAAGAGGTCGAGGTCGATAGCTGGACCACCATTTGTGAGGTTCAATGCTATGCTAGACAGAAACGGAAGGAGTTTGGTTACTGCTCTCTGTCATCAAGTTCATGGAGTGAAGACTGCGCTGAGACGGGAAAATCTAGAAGTGGATAGATCGATAGGTGTTACTTCAAGCCAAACACATATGCACCAAGAGCGGTTTGCACTTCAGATATAGATATGCAAATTATGCAATCATGATGAGAATGATCTTGTCCCGAGTGCTGTGGTTCGCATTTGATCCTCGTGATACAGAAGTCTCCTTGCTTACAGAAATAGCAGCTACCAGGTCGAATTCCGATTGCACAATCGGATTAATTCATAGGTGCTCACAAGCAAGAGCAAGAGCTTCCGTCCGGCAGCCAAACAACGCTACTCGCTGCAAAACTTAGGCCCGCAAAAACTAAAGTCTACAGTTAAAAATGGCTAATCCAGATAACAAAGACAATTGTGTCAAACGGACAAACAGAGTACAGAATGCAGTCAATGTCCCAAAAACGCCTAGATGTTAGCAAATTGTAGTATACTTACTCGCACACATCAAATCTACCCCGGTCCCAGCTGTCTTTCCCTACTCAGAGTCGCTGAACTCAATGAGCCAGTCCTCCTGCGACTCGAAAAGGGTGAGGGCGATGGCGACCTGGCACATAGAGGTTGCCAGGGCTGCAATGACCTCCTCAGGAAGGCTGATTTCCGTAGGTGGAAAAGTGGCCCTACCCTCGGGATGCACTACTGATGATTAGTATATTTTAGGTATCAACAGATAGAGACAACGACTTACTAGGCGATGCCTCGAAAGGGCTACTGGTGGTCTCCTCGCCTCCACCAGCGCCAGCATCAGCCTGCCTGCGTCGCCGGCGACGACCGCCTCGGTGACGGGTACGCCTACGTGTTTGCTTTCCGGGATTTTCTGCAGTCCCTTCCTCGTCGTTATCGGCGCCTGTGGTACCTTGGGTTGTTGGGCTTGCTGGGTGTGCAAGAATGACCGCCTGGGCGACGTTGTCTATTGGTTATTAGTGTGGAAGTCCAAGGCTTTTATATATCCAGACCAAACCGCTCACCTGCCACAGGAGCGGGGTTCATCCCAGCAACATCTGGCCTTCGCGCCTTCTTTCCCCCTCCACGCCCTCCACGGCCTCGTCCATGGCGGCGACGGCGAGGCTTGGCAGCTGGCTCGTCAGCCTCTGCTTTTGCCATGGCCTCGTCACTCTGTGATGAGAGTTAGCATGGTTAGTCGGACAACTAAATTGCTTGACGAGAAAGGTTGGATGAAACTTTACAATTTTGATTAAGGCGAGACCGGCCTTGATCAGCTGGGCACCGAGAGCCTTGAGCTCCTCGGCCTGCAGGAATAACGTATAAGCTTTGTATACCTTGTTATCCATGATGCAAACAGTACTTAACTTTGCAAGGGCCGCGACCTTATCGAAGTCGGTAGTCTCGGGTCTTTTGGAGGGAGCTCTCGGGGGAACACCTCCTCGGCCTCCTGACTCACCAGTGGGTTTGCCAGACATGTCATCTACAGATATAGCAGTATAATAGATGGAGCTGGTTAGTACTGCGCACAAAGGGAAGAATATGGGTGAGGTGGAAGAAATGGGACTGCGCAGGTGCGAGTAGTAGTTATATGCGGCGGTTAACAACTAAGCCACAGCTCTGGAGTAAATTGCAAGCATTGACTGTTTCGTGTCTTCACTCTTCACTCGGATTAACTCTCTCGCTTGCTTCAATTCTCGCCTCCGCCTCACATTCTAGGTTGATAAAACCTGATTTAGCTTCAGTGAATAGTATGTAGCTTGGAATCATAGTGTTGTTTTCAAGTTTTATAACCTTCTTGGATTTCCAAGCTGTAATAGAAATATGACATTAGGACACACACGTATGCTCTAAGCGTTGGAGGGTGAACAATAGAGTACTACGAAGTGCAAAGATAGAGGTAACGGGTAATTAGAAGAAATACCAAGATAGAAAAGCTTTTAATCCAAAAATGCTAATATTATCACGTCTACACTGCTTGAGAGTGTCACCTGGCACTTCAGGAGTAGATGGATCCCTTCCTACTAGGTGTGATCCTTAAAGTAACTTTTTACCATGAAATAGGCTTTCTAGCTCTCACACGCGTTTTATAATAGAGTTATATGTAAGAGGATAGTGTTATTTATAAGTTTCATGGCCACTTTAAATCGAATTGAAATGTTGACAAGCCGCGGAAGCTAAAATGTGTATTTTTGTGCATGGTTTAATGAAGCTTGAGAACTTTTAATTTCAGGTCGAATAATGATATTTCAGCCTCAACCTTGGAAATAGCGTTCGATACAACACGGCTTCGTCCTAGAGTTGATGAATATATATGGAGCACGGCTGACAGACCTATTCTCCGTACCTCACAAGGTTCGTCTGAAATTTGAATTTGGCCACCATCAGGATACTTGAAGCTACCTTTTACCCGGCGCAGTTCGAAGCCTGCAGACGCCGGTAATCACTCAAGATTTTGGATACTACTACTGGTGCATTGGTCTTTACGTGGTACCTCACAGTTGAATGAAAGCATATAAATATGTTCATTGGACTTTCCGCAGGCTGGATACTTCAAGGCATATTTTGATTTGCTAACTCATAGCGCTTTTATCTTCAACCAATCCCCTAGAGCGACTCCCGATCTGCAGTATTGCTCAAGCTCTGAATTCATGGTGTGACACTGCGCGATATAATCGGGACGAAGGAGAGTGGCGGTCTATATGGACGAAATAATCGCGAAGCCGGTAACTCCGAGGCCTCCGACCCGAGACATCCTGATCGATAAGTATATAAATAGGGGCTTTGGACCTCAGAGTTTCTGCAGTTGTAGAAAAATTTTCACACAGCAAATTGAATAGAGTGAGCCCCTTTCAAGCAGATCGCTGATAAGGGGCTGAATGGGTTTGTGCTATGGCCACGTCCTCGTGGAAATGCTTGTCAGGTAATTGATATTACCACCATTTACTAACAGCCAAAGAGAAGGGAGGAGAATTTTCAACAGAAGAGGGCGTGAAGAAATGGGCACACATCCACTCTTGACCCCGTTGTCATCCTGGTGAGAATTTTTCCAGCATTTTGGTGGGAAACGCGAGAAGAAAAGGAAAATCCGACTATAATTTTCACTAAAAGGAGCGGTCATGGCATACACAGATCGCGATTCCCAGATTCGAATAGGATGACATGCGGAGGAACATCACTATCTTCCCCGGCCCTGGGTACAAAGGTGGAAGACTCTACGAGCAGCAAATCTGGTGTGGACAAGTGTTCAGCAGAGCAAACAGGATCGAGTCGTATTTTGGAAGATACGGTGTGTGTAAAAATCAAGCTCGCTTGGACGGAAGACCAAACAATTGGAAAAGAAAAATGCCTCAGGTATACAAAATGGCGCATACTGAAGATACGGATGTGGAGATCTTGCAAATTACATGGCTGGTTTTGCGGGCCCCAAATTGTGCAAATTTATCATTTTATGATTGGAGTAGGTTGGAGCTTATTTTTCCTTAATTTTGCCTAATTTTTATTTTCTTTTCCGTGCGTTTGGGATGCGTATCGATTTTGGGGCGTTCCGAGATCTGGGTTCCTGTGTTCACGTTCGAGTTCTCAGGTTCGGAAATCCCAGATTTAGGATTTCATGGTATGACATGATGCTCACTTGTGAAACGGGAAATTAACTTCAAACCTCGAGGCTACAGCGCCTGTCTAGAAAAGACGATGCAACGCCACTTAGACAAATGTGATGCACAGCCACCTCCAGTTAAAATCATACCTTCTTGTGGTCTGTGTAGCTAGAGTGGGGGGTGATATCATGGCCTGCACGACATCAGCCCCATTGTGAACCGAGCGGCCGTTTCGTCTGCCGAGCAAAAATGGAAGGGAACCATTCATTGAATGGCGATTGTCTAGTTCCTAGGTTCGAGCTTTTTTTTTTTTGTTGGTCCCCGCCGGGACATGAGCTTTCCCGAGCTAAGACGGGATATGTATGAGGCATTTGTAGATGAGATCTAGGACCGATCTGGCAGCCCGGAAGTGCATCAAAGGGGCCGGCCTAGTACGTAGACACAGTGGAAATGGGAAATGAATTTTCATTTCCGTTTCCCGTACGTTTAACATTTTTCCGGTCTGAAATTACCAGGCAACCGAGACAAGAAATCCCTCATTGTTACCATATGAAAATTTTGCTCCCCTAGACCATTAGCACCGAGCTGGCCATCCCCGTGTAGATCCTGGAAATAGTCCCAATTCAGACATATGCCATTCGGATCTTTGCGCTGGTCCAAGCTCGAATTAAATAAAAAAAGTAAAATACAGATCCAACGCATGGCTCCGAAAAGCACGCGCAGTCCCACCTGAAGTCGATCCTGGGGCTGTGAAATCGAATCAGTGTCGTTGGTCGATTTTCACGACACACAGAAATTACCCTATACCACTTTATGCTGGAGCTAAGAAAATCGGTAGCATGGTATGTCATAGCTTTCTATGTGGCCCCTCAGTCCTACCGTAAAAAGACATGGGCCCTTGATCCGATCAATAGACAATGAAAAGGTATATAAGCTTACCCGACCTGCAACTGGTCCATTCATTTCATTTTACCGAGGGATGCTTATCGACGGTCAAAAGTGGGCTTGTGAAGCTTGCATTCGGGGCCATCGTGTGTCCAGTTGCAAACATCATGGTACAGTTCCCTCCATTGAATTGCTCTTCTCTTTTGTTTTTAATTTTTTTTTTGTTTTTTTACATTGTCAATTTTTTTGCTCTTCAGCCTAACAACTGGCAATATGAATTCATATGCTAACTACTTCAGATCGACCGTTGATTCGCATCAAGCGAAAAGGTCGCCCCTTCGCTACATGCTCAGTTTGCCAGGCAACACCCTGCAAATCTCCCCTAGACCACGCTCGCCAGAAGCGCGAGACAGAACTCAAACATCCAAAAGTAACGCAAACACAACCGCAAATTCACATGCCGTTCCGTTTAACAACACCGGATTGGCACATCTTCGCTGAAGATATGCAGACGGCGTGTCGCTGATCGCTTTTTGGTTTTAGAAAGCTTCCCACGCTAGACTTTATCCGCGGCACCATAACCCGAACGGCTTCCAGCCCATTGCACCGAGACCGACGTCCGGTGCGAAGAGGGATTTGCATTCTAAGAAGGGGCAGGAGGGGAGGGGGAGAGATCTGGGTCGACTTCTACTTCGGCTGAGGATTCGAATCCGAATACCACGGCCGTTGGTGAAAGGGAGCGGCTCAACTCGTCTTCTTCTTCCCAGATGAATATCCCTTCTACTGCTACTACTTCCACTGCCGACTCCGTGTACGGAGAGGGGTATTGGTCTGGTTCTGAGGCTTCTGGGAATGAGTCTTGTAGTCGGACCCTGTCTGCTGCTACTGCTACTGGTAGTACTACCGGCGGAGCTGGTCCTAGCCAGACTCTTTCCCACTCTGCGCCGGGGACCTGTGTCATCGATCCTTCTATTATGGGGAATACCATCTTTGACCCCATGTATTCGCTTCTTCCCTCTTCGTCGGATGCGCTGATGCAGCCGGGTCCGCTGATTAGTCCGCTTGACAGTGCTAATCCATTTGAATTCCCCTTGGATCCTGAGCTGACTGTTAATGGTGCTCTTGGATGCCTGGAGGATATGGATTTGGACATCACGGAGGGGTTGGAAGAGGTCTTTCATGTGGAGGATTGGTCGCGGTATATGTGGTCGCCGGAGACTGGGTTTGAACATTTAGATATGGGCTATCCCCCTGTGACGCGATGACAATTAAGTGTCCCTGTAGGGAGTTAATGTCATGATGATTATGAATGATGAGTTCAAGGGCCCGGTTTGCTGAAGCTGGAGGACAATTTGGGAGGATGGCTTGGTCTAGGAATGAATATAAACATATTGAAATACAATAGACGATGCAGACACTGGTTGAATGTTGTGATATATGCTATAGACTAAATGCAACATAGAAAACCCGCCGTCAACGCTCCTTGCTGATGCAGATTGTGCTGAGGGTCACAGAACGCCATATGGCAAGACACAAAAGGGAAATGCAGAACGCAGCACGAAAATCCACCGTAAAATCCTCTCTCGCTATACTGAGGCTATTTACAATGTTTTCACGCCTCCTGGATGTAGTTCGCTGGAACGCTCTTTGTGACTCCTCCCCGCTCCACATCTGCCCAACCGTCTCCGCTGTCGCGATTGACCAAGACGAATCGATCACCCTCTGTCATGTTCCACTCCATATCACTGCGGGCCTCATAGTCATACAACGCCTCCACATATTGGAGCTTCTTGGCTCCTCTGCGTGGCGCCACTGCCGGACCCACTCGCTTCGGAGCTGCCAGTGAGGCGGAGGAGTTTGAGTAGGTAGACCCTGGTCGCTCGGGCAGGCCCGAGCTAGCTGATGGGACTGGAGATGGGGCTGGCGCCGCTTCGACATAAGACGCTGGTACAAGGCCATCTTGACCACCAATGCTAACACGCAGCCAACCGGATCCATCTATGAATAATTAGATAATGTTTCTCCAGATCTATTTCCCAAGCAGAACTTACCATCGGCTTCAACAATTGTCACATTATCTCCATCCTGTACAGTCACTTCGTCAGGACCAGTGGCTTCGTACGAGTACAGCATCTTGCCCTTGGGTTTGGACGTTGCGGCTGGCTCTGGGGGTGGCGCGGTAGTGTAAGCGATGGGAGGCGGTGCCATGATTCGGTTTTTCCGGCCAGTGTTTGGCTTAGTCTCAGCGACAGGGGGAGGGGCTTCATCTGTTGGGTCCTCGGGTGTAGGTTGGGTGGCCACATTGGATACCGAACGGGCTCCACTAGCTGCATATCCCGAGCTGAGAGAATTCATAGTATTCTGGCGAGTAAGGGATGGCGCAGTGGTTGAGGCTGCGGAGGATTCAAGATCAACAGTAGGCCCAGTACCTGCTTGCTCTTGTCTAGCAGCTTTAAGCTTTTTCTTTTCCTCCTTCGACTGTTCGCCTGGACACTCTGCTGGCACCTTCATCTGGCATTTGCTATGACATGTGTAGCCACAGTCCTGGCAGTCAAAGCCCTTGGCAGACAATCCCCAAATACGATCACCACAGTAGTCACAGTTGGTAGGTATTTTGAATGTTTGCGATCGGAAATTATGGTTCTGCGCCCCCCACAGACAAGTCTCCCACCACCGCGATAATGGTGGACGTTTCAACCTCGGCCGTCAGCCATTTGCGGTCCACTTCATGCAAGCTCTCCTGCCACTGGAAGATGTTCCGTACAATGTCAAGCTCATTGCGGTTGTCTTTGCCTTGTCGGATATTATCTCTGATCTTTTTACAACCCTCAACCTCACGCCTCCTTCGGTCTGACTCCACGCGCAGTTCGCGTACTTGCGCTTTGCTCTGGCCCAGCAGATTGCGCAGGAAGACTTTAGCAGCATCGTCAGTGATGATAGACGCATCATCAGACCAAACAGGACTTGGCTCAAAGCCCATATTGGCGGGCTCTTGAGTCTGAATGGCATTGTGCTGAAGGAACATCATTGAGTCCAGCCGGGGGTCATTGCGGGGGATCTCAGTGAGGAGACTAGCGGCATTGTTCACACTGTTAGTAAGACTTGTTTTTTCTAGTTGTGTAGCAAGAGTCCACAGAGCATTCAACTTGATCACTCGAGTCTGATTAAGGTCTTGCAGTCCCTAAATAATTATGAGCTTTTGCAATCAATGCATCCCATCTAGCAGTGCGACTTACATCAAGAACCTCCGGGACATATTCGTGGAAGAATTTCTCTTTCAACTTGTTCGTCACATTGATGCTGAGTAGATATAGGTTCTAATGGGTCAGTTCACACCTTGCACATGGTCTCTTTGAGACACACCTTGTAGTTATTCATCTCCAGTAATTGTTGCTGGAATGCGCTTTGCGCCTTTGTCTTGCCATGATCGAATGAAGAGTCCATCTTCTTGCGCCGCGACTCGACCTCTTGACAAGCACCATCATATTTGCCTTTCGCCTTCTTCAATTCACCATATGAGGCATCTCGCTCTTTTTCAAGCTTGCCATGGTAATCCGCATGGCATTTGCGAACCTCTTCATATTGCGTGGCCGCCTGCTTCAGCGGTTCAGCAATATGAGTGACCAACTCCGTCCCGAACTTGTCGCGCTCCGCCGCGTGAGCCTCGACCGTTGTCAATTGGGCGGACCATGTTGTGAGTGAGGCGCTTTCGAGGGAACCCGGGGTCATAGTCGGGGTGTCACCGACACTTAACGGGCTGATCTTCTTTGCTTTTCGATCCTGGTATTTCTTGCACAGCGCGGAGAGTTTGGCTGCATATTCTTTTTCTATGGCGCTGCGTTCGCGGTAGAATTGTTGGATTTCTTCGAGCCATGTTATGCCATTCGATACCTGTGCAACGTGGTTGCATTAGCTTCGCCCCCGAGACGTGGTAATATGACGCGCTGCGTTGCGGGGAACGAGACGACAGATCCGGGACATACCCAAGCATTCACCGGTTTGAAAGAATCCTATAGCAATTTCCATTAGCAACAAGAAAGACTGCTGTCAGTTCGGAGTCCATACCTTTAGTTCCGCTCCAAACTGGGGAGCCACGTCTGCTGCCGCCATGGCTGTCTAGAGACCGAAGGGAGATCGTGCATGAGCTGGCAAGAAAGACCCAGTTATACGGGTGAAAATTGACTGGGAGTCAACCCTGGTCACGGCTATGAGATATAAGAAAGGATCGAGGCGCAGAGAAAGTGGAAGCCAATGGGGCAGCAAGGACGATGATCTTAGAAGGCGGGGAGCAGCATCTCCGGTGCCTGTGACGATACGGTATCGTTATCGGGCATTTGGCGGCGGCAGTACGGTGGTAATACACTTCCTTTTTAGGCCTAGCTCCTGGAGTTCCGTCATTTCTTCGAAGCTCGTTGTTCTGTTTTTGCTCGCAACTCTTCCTTCAGCTACCCTTCCCCAATTCAGTGGTGTCAGGCTTATTAGCAAGCTTCATTAACTGCGGGTGATCCTCCTTTCCTTCTCTTGAGTGAAGTGTCTGTGGACCCCACCTCCATTCGATTCTTCCGTACCCCGCGACACCCCTCCAACCCTCAATTCCCCGAATATAGTGTCGCAACCCCAACTGCATCATGTCTGAGACTCCCGAGACTACTCCACAGACTGGAGGCTCTCTTGCCGACCGCATCTCCAAGCCCGAGGCTCCCCCTACCGGTACGAGGATGACAACACGCGAACACCCGCCTTCACCATATCATGAAAGCACGGCTACAATATCGAATGATTCAACTAATCAGCTATCTCTACCTTTCTAGATGCCCCTGAGGCTGGCCAGGATGGTGCGGGTGGTGGTGCTTCGGGCTCCGCCCTCCAGGAGCCTGACTACTCAGTCGAGGTCAAGCTGAGTGACCTGCAGGCGGATCCAAACAACCCCCTGTTCTCCGTCAAGACTTTCAATGACCTTGGCCTGTAAGTATTCCAGCACATTGCTTTGTGATAACAATGATGGTATTAACACTCCCAGGGATGAGCGCATCCTCAAGGGTCTTTCCTCCATGAACTTCCGCCAACCCTCCAAAGTTCAGGAGCGCGCCCTTCCTCTCCTCATGGTCAACCCGCCTAAGAACCTAGTTGGTCAATCTCAGTCCGGTACTGGCAAGACTGCTGCTTTCGTTCTCAACATTTTGAGCCGCATCGACCTCTCCACCGAGCAGTCGCAGATTACCCCCCAGGCTCTGATCTTGGCTCCGACCCGTGAATTAGCGCGTCAGATCGTTGGTGTGATCCAATGCATGGGTCAATTCCTCGACGGATTGATCATCGGTACCGCTGTGCCTACCGACGCTGCCGCTCGCCCTTCCCAGATGGATTGCTCCGTCGTGGTTGGTACCCCAGGTACCGTGCAAGACATGATCAAAAGGCGTCGATTGAACCCTACTCAACTCAGAGTTTTGGTGTTGGATGAGGCCGACAACATGCTGGACCTGCAGGGTATGGGTGATCAGTGCATTCGTGTCAAGGCGTAGGTTGCCCATTGCCTCGGTTCCATTTCATTTTGCTTACAAGACCCGTAGGATGCTTCCCAAGACCATTCAAGTTGTTCTCTTCTCTGCGACATTTCCCGCCCATGTTTACCGCTACGCGACCAAGTTTGCCCCGGAGGCCAACGAGATTACTTTGAAGCACGAGGAATTGACTGTTGACGGCATCAAGCAGCTCTACATGGACTGCAACAACGAGGAGGAGAAGTACACCAACCTTGTGCAGCTTTATGGTCTGCTGACCGTTGGCTCATCCATCATCTTCGTCCGCGTAAGTAGAAACAAATATTTCCATCGTCGCCTATGCTAACGATCAATTTAGACTCGCAAATCGGCCGAGGAGATTGAGAAGCGCATGGTTGCTGAGGGACACACTGTGGCATCCCTCACTGGTGGAATCGAGGGCTCTCAGCGTGACGCTGTTATTGACGCCTTCCGCAGTGGAGAAGCCAAGGTTCTCATCACTACCAACGTCCTTGCTCGTGGAATTGACGTCTCGACTGTTTCCCTGGTTGTTAACTATGATATTCCCGAGTCCTACCAGGCTGGCTCGCGTTCTACTGAGCCTGATTACCAGACCTACCTTCACCGTATCGGCCGAACCGGTCGGTTCGGCCGTATCGGTGTCGCTATCTCGTTTGTCGCAAACCGGGATGAGTGGGAGATGCTCCGTATGATTCAAGAGCACTTCGGCTGTACCATTGATCGCATCGACACCAGTGACTGGGACGAGGTTGAGGATATGATCAAAAAGACGATTAAGAACTCGCGTGCCCAGGCCAACTTTGCCACCGGACAATAGTCGACTTATGAAATGTAATGATCTGTGAGGATATGAAATCTTCCAACAGGGCTTGGCATGTTCAAGTAAAATAAGATACCAATTTACGAATGATAGCAACATTATCAAATTCTATTCCAAGATAAAAGCGGGCCCGACCAAGCTTGTACATGAAGATTTCATTCCAGATTTCCATATTTCAGCCTTGGAACATTGGGAGTCGTCGAGCAGGTATAGAATAGATTGGACGAAATCCATGAATCTGTTCCTCTAACTAGACCTCGTCCCTGAGAGACGTCGACCGTACTTGCTCAAATTGCGAAAAGAGGGGGTTCTTAGCCCTGAGGAGTATGATATCATTCATGGATGGATCCATAATTGTTGTAAATGTTCAGTAACTGTTCCCTGGATCTTATCTGGGCCGGCAATTGAATTGATCAATCTAAATCTATAGGTAATACTAGACCTGCTCTTGCATGTTGAAAAGTAACCGCAAAGTGAACATTCGTTGTGGTAGATGCCTATCTCGGGCTGAACGCCGAGACTCCCGAGACCAAGTGGGGGGATGGGTCGATCGGTGATCCCGGGCTTGAGTAGTATAGCAGTGGACCCAATACTCTTTCAGTCATTGATATTGCAGTCATGTAAAGATTCAAGAGAGATAATTCAAGAAATATCAATACGAACAAAGACATGTCCCCAAACAATGACGCATAGATAAGCCGATAACAGTGCGGGGGAAGTCACATGGTCCTGCGCTGCCCGATTGCAAACAACCCGGTTCGCTCGCTGCACAATATTCCTCACTTTCATATCTTCTTTCATTCAAAATGGGAGACTTGGAGTCTGCTCCCAGTATGCCAGAACCAACTCCTCAATCCCCGACTTCACCCAAGTCACGGATTAGTAAACATATCATCGTAGGGACATATCCGAAGGAGCTACTCTAAACATCTAGCGGTGAAGATGCTAACTACATCCCTAGCTGACAACTTACCCCGGCCAAAGCGGGATTGACCCTGTACCGTTGGAATGGGGGGCCTCAGACGCTAAAGCTCGTGGCCCGGTCGTGGTATCTCGCAGTGGAAATCTGGTGAAACGTCGCAACGCCATCGGTGCCCACGGAGGCAGCTACAGCATTTATAACGCACTCGCCATTGCAGCAGGTGATTTAGATGCTGACTTCAAGCCGGATTTGCGGAATAGTCAGCCTGTTTTCGATTTCCCGTGGCAGGCTGCTTGGGCGGATAAGACGAAGATTGTGTCGATGGATCCGTATGGTCATGACATTGTGAACCAGTATAAGGAGGAACTGCAGGCTGGATGGGATATCCGACCTACGATGGCTGTCACAAGGGCTAATATGAAATTGGCGGAGATTGCTGATGCGGTGCGCGATGGTCAGTTGGAGGTGGATGGCACTATTGTTGTTGACTCTTCAGGTGAGGTACGAGTCACTAAGGTAGCAGTTGAGCCTGTGTGGTATCTGCCTGGTGTGGCTGAGAGATTCGGTGTTGACGAGGGCACACTTCGTCGCCATCTGTTTGAGCATACCGGTGGCAGTTACCCAGAGCTCATCACACGCCCTGATCTCAAGGTATTCCTACCGCCGATTGGAGGTCAGACCGTCTATATATTTGGGCCACCGGAGCGAATCTCCGATGAAAATGTCAAACTGTCACTGCGTGTTCACGACGAGTGCAATGGAAGTGATGTTTTTCAGTCCGATATCTGCACTTGTCGACCATACCTAGCCTTCGGTATCCGTGAAGCAATCCGCGAAGCACAGAATGGTGGTAGTGGCGTGGTAATATATTTCCGCAAAGAGGGTCGAGCACTGGGTGAAGTCATCAAGTATCTGGTGTACAACGCGCGCAAACGTGGCGGGGACACTGCGGACAAGTATTTCACCCGAACTGAGAACATTGCCGGCGTGCGAGACGTAAGAGGATCCTCTCTTCTTGTTGATGCAAACTGACACTTTTGGCTTTAGATGAGATTTCAAGCCCTCATGCCAGATATTCTTCATTGGCTCGGAATTAAGAAGATCGACCGCATGCTATCCATGTCCAATATGAAGCATGATGCTATCGTGGACACCGGCATCAAGATTCTTGAACGAGTCCCCATACCTGAGGATATGATCCCCGATGATTCTCGGGTAGAGATTGATGCCAAGATCAATGCGGGTTATTTCACAACCGGCAAGCAGTTCACAATGGACGAGCTCGCACAGGTCAAAGGGCGTGGCTGGGAGAAGTGGGAAGATATCACGGTGAGTGAATTGACAAAAGTCCACTGGCCTCATTTCTCAGGCATCTGGAGCTGACTTTCGCAGCATTAAATAAGATATTCAATCATCAAATGGAGAAGAGAGGAGCATCAATTGATTGATTTTGAGAAATTGTTGAACAGAACAGGCTCAGGCATGACTAATGAAGTTCGTTTACAATGATCACTTAGGTGTTGCGAATAGGTAGAATAGGTAGAATAGGTATTTCCATGGTTCTCCGCAAGGTCCTCAATAATTTGGCAACCCCACATGTTTAAATTATCTTTTATGTACTCGACAGGTCAGTAAAATGGGTTTGACAATGCCCGCACGAGTTCGTGGACCATTCCCACCTGGCAAAGACCTTGCAATGGCGACACTGGTCAAATATATGCGATGTTTAATGCCCAAGGATAGCATTATTAGTGATCCAGACAACGGGGATAGTTTTCCAGCCAGTATCCATCAAGCGTACACCGATCCAGTGGCGGGCACTAGTATAGGTCAATGACGCAGGTTGCCAGAAACAAACTGAGTTTCACCAACAGTAGAGACTCCTCGAACGCTAGCCCGCTTGGGGGAGGGGTATTTTGGGCATTTGTTTCCCAAAAGTAAGACCCGCCGACACCGGACGTTTGACCCACTGGGCCTTCTGAGGGTCTGCTTGCATGTTCCTATTCGTGCTTGCCGCCGTCGCGCAAACTCCGCGGGTTGCCGGTGCGGTCAGAGTGGAGACGCTACACGATCAGATAAGATCAGACCGCGCATTCATTCTCTGCCGTGCGCCACTTGAGTGGGGTGCCAAGGCTGCTGATCCAGGGTATGAGCAGAATTCAGGATGAAAATTCTGTTCAGGTCAGTGTTCAGAAAACGCAAGATTGAAACGAAAATTCAAGGGGTTTGACGTCCTTAGAAGTGCTAGTATGTTAAGGAGTTAAAAAAAGAATCACATGGGGTGGCTGAGTCATCCGAGGGTGCGGGAGTCCAGGACCACCAATGATAATGATTATAGATTTCGCTTCTTTACGGTCACTTACGGCTAGGCTCCTGCCAAACCTACCAAACTTCCTGTACCAAACAACAATATTACCAATATCCGTGGTAGCCGGTGAGCCGGAAGTGCGGCCAGCCGCGATCATACGACTAAAAATGTCTAAATCCATGTCTCCTTTATGCCTGCAACAACAGATTGCTATTCGCGTTCTCATCCTAGCAACAACCATATTAATTCAACCCTTCACAAATTGTCCGATCTCGTGTACGCGTACGGAGTAGCGCGACCTGCATCTGCACCTTGGTCCACTGTCCACACCATTCGGCGATGATCTTCTTAGCAGGGGAAGACCAATTGACTTGAGAACCCACCCCCCCATCCTTAGCAGGGCCCGCAGACGCTACTGACCCGAGTGGGTATCTCTGCCTAGCTGCCCCCAAATGCGCTCATGACTCTGACATCTTCCCCCTCTCCCAGTTTTCTTGCATCTTTCTTTGCATGCAGCTCGACCTCGCCAGTCACTGATACGAATTGAGATCTACTCAAATCTCCAGGTCCAGTAAGTGCACATGGCGTCCCTGTCGTGATTTTAGTTTGGCCATCGATAGCCAAGGCTAGATTGGCCTAGGCACCTCATAGGGAGGTGATCGTGCCAATTCCTAAGCTGTCCACCATGTGTTCAAAGCTAAGACTGAACACAGTGCCAAACACCTGGTTGGGTGCACATACGACTTGAAGATCCATTAATAGGCCGAGGATCCTCGCCGCGGATGTCCAGGCAAAATGTCTTCCCACGGTATGGAAAATGACTTTCAGCTGTTCTCTTCTCGTCGACAGTCCGGCGGGGGAGATTCTCGATTCCAACAGCAACCCAGCGAGAATCACAACCAAGACTGGACGCAATGGATGCGGTGGGATGAACCGATGTTCACCGAGAGTGACCAGAAGCATGTCGACCGCCCCATGGATCTCCCATTCGTCTCCCCGAACACCAGTATGAGCTCATCTCCCAATCAGCTTCAACCTACAGATTTCTCTCCGCAACTTCCGCTGGGTTTGATGGAAATTCCGTCCGATAATACGCACCAGAGGGGTTCAATAGTGTCAAACTACCAAGGCCTAGTCTCTCCCATCTCTAGTGTGGGGGTTAGCCGAAAGCGAAAGACGGGTAGCGACGATGATGCCACCACTGTGACTGGTCCTGTTCAGCCGGGTAAAAAGATGCCGGCGAAGAAGCGGGCACACAACGTCATTGAAAAACGATACCGCGCCAATCTGAATGAGAAAATTGCCGAATTACGCGACAGTGTACCGAGTTTACGAACAACCAAGAACGCCAACGGTGAATCCAATGAGGATGACGAGGATGGGGACGGTGCTCAGTCTGCAAGCAAGCTGAACAAGGCCTCTATCTTGTCAAAGGCAACGGAATACATCAAGCACTTGGAGATTCGCAACAAGAGATTAGAAGACGAGAATACCGCTCTCAAGAACCGTCTTCGTCAGGTCGATAAAGCAGCCGACCAAGCTGTCACCTCGTCCGCCTCCGTGTCTTCACCTAGCAACTACACTGCTTCCAGCGATTCAAACGCGGGAACATCGCCAAGTGTGTTCTCCCAGCCCGAGGAGCTCGATGGTAGCTCCCCTAGCTCGTCCGCATCGCATCCTCCGGAGGGTCTTATTAAGGTTCCGGATGCATTCAAACGGATGCGCGAAGAGGGTCAAAAGGGAATATTTGCAGAGTCATATATGAAGTCTGCTCCACGGGCTACTGGCGGCTCTGACTATGGCCGCGAAGAAGGGTCCCGGAGACGGTCCAAGCTGCCCAACAAGTATATGCTGGGTGCTCTAGCTGGGCTAATGGTGCTCGAAGGCTTTGGCTCAGATGAAAACGAGACTGAGACGAAAGGCTTGTTTGCTCTTCCTTTGAATCTACTCCGTCGATTGCAGTCTCCTAGTCTAGCTCACTGGGAGTACTACCTCAGAAACTTCTGGCATTCTTGGCATGCACGCGCTATTTCACATTTCCTTCTTTTGGCGACTCTGGTTGTCGGAAGTGCGTTCATTGTTTTCGTTTACCTTTTCAACGCTCAACCAGCCACACAGCGTGCCTCGCCCAAGCAGGTCGCCGAGACCCAGAATGGTGCCCCCACCTCCAGCGACTTTAGGCGACAGGCTTGGCTTACCAGCATGCAACGAGTCGGTGTGCCACGTCACCGATTCTTTCGCGAATGGTACGTGGTGACGTCGCGCTGTTTTGAATATGTTCTTCGATGCTTGATGGGATGGAAAATTTACTCTTGGGTTACGGGTATTACCGAGGAAGATGAAAAAGGCCGAGTGAAGACATGGGATATTGCCATTGATGCCCAGCTCACTGGAGGTGACGCTGAGATTACCAAGAGTCGCCTGGTTCTCACAATCTTTGCGGCTGGTACGCTTCCTAGCAGCCCTATGCGGATGATGCTGAAGGCGCTGCATGTGCGCATTCTGATGTGGAGAGTTGGAGAGCCTGGTTCCTGGACCTTCCATGTCTCTAATGACATTGCTCGTGCACTTGCGAACTACCAGTGGGGTGTCGCGAGAGAAATCAACAGCGCACTCCCCGAGGGCCATCCAGATCAGGTCCCAAGCCACCTTGCCGAGCTTCTTAAGCTTGAGTGTGAGGATGTCATGATCGATGCTATCATTCAGCGCGCCGTGAACTTGACATGGAATCGACCAACACAGGAGGGTACTGGAGATGACGAAGTTCTTCTTGATGTTGTCGAGGAAGACCCTGCCATCCAATGCTCTGTGGATGCTCTTGCGGCTTGGTGGTCCAGTCACCTTCTCCAGACTGCCCTTCTCAAGTACATGGAAGCCAGTGAGGGAGGACCCGTGTCCAAAATAAGCCGTGATCACTTTAAGGAGAAGATCCGGATGGCTCTTGAGGTTGCTCCCCGGCTTTCGGCTGCATATACCCGGGCCCTTGTGATGAAGGCCGTCTTCTTCGAGCAAGACCGTATCAAGAATGTGGGTGCCGTTCTAGCTACCCTTCCCAAAGATAAACGCAAGGGCGAATGGAGCCGAGCTGCGAACTTTCTCGACTCTTCACTCCCTATATCTGTTCGGGACGAGATCTCAATTGCTGTTCGCTGCGCTATGATCGCTGCTATTATCACCGCGCGATCCGCTGGTGACACTTCTCTTCCCGAGTCGTTCACCATTCAAAAGGCAATCAACATGTTCAATCAGCTGCCAATCGACCCCGTCGAGCTGAGCTTGCTTGGCTTCTCCGCAGTGTACCACTTGCTGCACCTATTGGCATCTGATGTCGACTATATTGTCTCGTCTGACTCTTCTTCGCCTTCTTCGCCTGTATCCGAGGCCGGATCCTCTGCAGACGATGAAGCCGACGACAAGCCCAGAATTTCTCGCAAACTCGCTGTCTGCCCGCGTGACATCCCCAACGTCGGTCGGGTAGCCGCGGAGCTCATCTACTGGTCCCGCAACGCATACAACCCAGCTTTCTACGGCTTCTCCTCTAGTCTTGTGGACGTCATTGTCAAGTCCTGCACAACCGTTTGCGAAAATGCCGGCGTAAAGGTGGATGACTATCTACAGACTCCACCCGAGCCCATCCCGTCCCGAAAGCGAAAGTTCCGCCGTCGCCGAGGTGGCTCTGACCAATCCTTACAGAGTGATGCAGACCAAGACTTGGTTGAGCCCTGTATGGGAAAGCCGCTACGTCGGGAACGTTCAGCGAGCAATGACACCGGGTATGGAAGTCTCAGTCTTGAAGAGGATGTGCAATCTACTCCTAAAGTTCCTGAGAAAGTCCAAGAAGTCTCAGCTTGATACCAAGTACGACTATAAATTATCATGGGATACCAGGTAATAACGAAGGCGTTTGGGATTATGTTTATATCAATCATTAGGTAGTCACGATCGGCGGCCGGTCTTGGAGGGAAAACAATTAGAATGGGAATATGGACCTGGCGCATCGTGGCGTTTCGTTTATGTAGAAATAGGAATCAATCACTGCACTCTCGGTAATTTTCTCTTTTCACTTTGGTCTTAACACATACATTTCTTTACATTTGCACCTCATAAACAGCACCAACGCATTGACTTGTTGAACCCGTCAGCATCTAGACCAGCCCACCATTAGAGGGCTAGATGGACAGCCGCATTCGCTCAGAACTTTGGAACTGTGGATGGAAGGTAAGAGGGGAGAGAAGAAAGGTACAAGAAGCCACAGTCCTACGGTGCTGTACACCCTCAGGTGGTCATGTGACTGGAATAGTAGCGCCACATAATCCCCAGGCTTCTAGATTCGTAATACCAAAGTGGCCAGACCCTGGATCTAGAAGTGGCCAGGTCTTTAATTCGCCTAGAAGGTCAGCTATACCCCTGTCCTGGTTTCCACGTTGGACCTTTCCACGTTGCTGTCTCCTCTTTTGCGCCTTTCTCATGCAACATTTCAGCCCATTCAATGCGCAACCTTCGACGCGTGCGCCACATTTTAATCCCTAAGGGCCTGAAAGATAAGGATTCTATACTTGCCTGAGGCAGTGCTTGGACTTGTACTGTTATATACAGATCATGGCCGATTCTGGATAAGAGAAAGATCAATCAGGTTTGGGGGAACATGCTACTATTGATCGCATAGAGCTTGTCCAAGGCAATTACTGTGGATGCAATGACGACGGCCCCTGTGATCAATTGTGGTAAACCTGTGTTTGCCATGACGATCTTTGACAACAAGGACTCAGTACTGCGTCATTGCCCCTTCTCATTGAGCCTTGGTAGAGCTGTATACTCGTGGTCTGTTCGCACGAACCAATAAGAGAAACTACAACAGGGGACGGTCGACGAAGTCTAGAACACAAGGTTTACCAGGTTAACGCTTAAGTATCCCTGCTACTGTGATTCTCACTGACGAAATATTCAGAACTTCATCATCGCTAGCCAGGATCAGACCCCGACGTTGTATAGTTCAAAGGCGGGGGTTCTTTCCAATTTGGTAGGTATTCAGACGATTACGTAGCAAAGGACCAATGGGCGCTCGTAGATCCTCTACTACCTATCTCCACAATGATCGAACTGGCCCATTGTTATAGTATAGCGTTGCAGTTGCGTCCCAGATAACCAAACTGGGTCCCATGCCCTTGTCATTCCCGAGCTTATCCGATTTTCGGGTTGATATGACGTGCAAGTCGATGTGGCCCCTCTATGAAGAGCCAATAATATATCGTATTGAGCATTTGAATTCAAGATTGAGATTGAACCATTAAGTGTTGGGGTTTGATTCCAGGGCTACAATTCGAGTTGATCCAGTGCAGGGAACAAGGGTCGCAGACGGGAGAGCCGCGTCGACATCCACATTCCATTTCCGCTTTCAGGGCTTCACCTTTAACAATGCCGATCAGCGTCTAGACCGGCTCTTTTTGTTCCTCGTTAAATAAAGCAATTAAATTCGTCAATCCGCAAATGTCCATGTCATTTCATAAACGGCCGAAATTACGCAGGCCGTGCACCTCCCTGACAGGAGGGTTCAGCGGGAACTAAGATCTAGACTTTAAAACTTTACCGTAGATTGAACCACTAACCGGCAATAATCACCAATTAGACTTTGGGATTTTCACAATTTAATTTTCCTCCCCGATTAATTGACCCGATTCGTCTGGTTACACTCGTGCTTTTGCGTTAGGAAAATGACGATGTTTTCAATTTGCCAGGAGTTATACTCCCGCTTTCTAACCCCCAGGGGTCGATGACGGCATCCATAGTAGAGTTCCAATACCACACAATCATACTAGATTAACTTTCTTGCCCCGGTTTCCACGCGATCCGTGCTCTTTCTATCCTTCTTTATCCGCGGCTCTTCCCCTCCTCTCTGAACTCCCATTCGAAGGCCCGAGGTGTTGTTGGAGATCGCTGTTAGGCGGTTGACGAATTTATACCCATACTCGACACCGAATATCCGCGATATACACACTGTCAACATAAGGAACTTGGCTCTCCTTGTATGGCAACATGGGTGTTGAACTCGCAGGAAATGGCCCTGGAGAGCCGCCAATGAACCCGGAGATTGCGGTTCCTCTGTTCGTCGTGGGAGGGTTCGTTGCCATGATATTTTTATATCGGTCTATCATTCGGGTGAGAGATCGTCGACGAAAGAATATGGCCTTACAAGGTGACGATCAGACGCAGCTCTCCATGACAAATGGGTCCATTGCCAATTTGAAAAAGCACCTGCTGTATGCACCGCTTTGGGGCTCGCGACATAGTCGGGAATTTCGGTTCCTTCGACTTCATATGGGATCAATTCCACTGCGGCTGGAAGTGATCCTCTTGTCAATTTACCTTTCACTTAACATCATCTTTGTCTTTGTGACTGTGGATTGGTGGGAGACATACCCCAAGAAAATGTTCCAGTTGAAGTACGCCGCAGGTCACTTGGCTGTGATGAATACCCCTGGGTTGGTTCTCAGTGCTGGTCGGAATAATCCTCTGGTGATGATGCTGGGCCTTTCATTTGATACGTTCAACTTCATGCACCGATGGGTTGGAAGAGTTATTGCGGCGAATGCTGTCATTCATATGAGTGCTGTTCTTGCGAATCAAGCCTATATGCGTATGTAAAACTCACTCCTCCCAAGCACATCAAACTAATTGTGTTAGATGGCACGGATTACATTCTATACACAATTTGGCAAATGCCGTTCTATATTTACGGCCTTGTGGTATGATGGAATCGACGGACCAGACTTGTTGAATATTATCTAACCCTTTCGCTCATAGGCAATCCTAGGCTTCGTCTTCATCTTCATACAATCATTGTCGCCGCTCCGACACTCATTCTATGAACTATTCCTGCACCTACATATAGCCTTGGCTGTTATGTCTTTCGTTGCCCTTTGGTACCACCTCAAGAATCTGCTTCAGCAACGAGTGCTATTTGGAACCCTCGTTCTTTGGGGTCTCGACCGCGTCAGCCGAGTTCTCATTTTACTCTGGCGAAACTGCGCCAAGCGTCGCACAACTGCCACCGTCGAAGCTTTACCAGGCTCGGTCGCAAAAGTTGAAGTGGAAGTTGCACGCGCCTGGAAATTCCGACCAGGTCAGTACATGTATCTCTACATGCCATGTCTGGGGTTGTGGACATCACATCCATTCACCGTTGCATGGGCATCGACTGGCGATTCAAGTTTGAGTCACAATGAAAAGCGCAGCTCAAGTGATTCACTCGCCGCACTTCTCGGTGGCTCTGAGACTACTACCATGTCTGTCCTTATTAAGGGACAGGATGGATTTACGAAAAAACTTCTTCAGAAGGCGGAGGATTCTCCCGAGGGAAGAATCCAGGCTATGGCATTAGCAGAAGGGCCGTTCGGTATGTATCAATTGTCCATTATTCTTGACATGTTGCTAACTCAAACAGGTGGTCTTCACTCATTAAAATCATACGGGACGCTCCTGTTGATCGCTGGCGGTATTGGAATCACACATCCAATGTCCTACCTCCATGAGGTAGTCACAAACTTCACATCCCGGACTTCCGCAACACGGAAAGTCCACTTAGTCTGGATGATTCGAAGTCTAGGTAAAGTTGACCTCCTGTTATAAGCACTTAATTCCGCTAATCCAAAATTCTCAGACCATTTAGCCTGGATCCAAACATGGATGCTCGACGTTCTAAGCCACGACTCGCTAAACACGTCAATTAACCAGAAGGGCGAGACTTACTTCCAATTTCCAGGTCTAATGCTCTCCATTCGCATACATGTTACAGGCCACAAGGAAGACGTTGAAGAGTACATACCTGTACCTGAGACACCTTGGACAGATGCTGCTCCTGCTAATGTCCCAGTAAGTGTGGAATATGGCAAGCCGTGCTTCAACACACTACTGGAGAATGAGAAAGCAGAGCAGGTTGGTGCGTTGGCGGTTAGCGTTTGTGGCCCTGGTGGCCTCGGTGATAGTGTCCGTGAGGCTGTTCGCCGTGTACAAGGCGAGAAGACGGTTGATCTCTTTGAGGAGTCATTCTCTTGGTGATATAATATGTTCCTGTCGGGCGTTTAGTTGGTAAATAGTTTAGACGCTTTACGCTTCTGACTTGAGATAATTTATAAATATGAACCTTTACACTTCAAATTGGGCTTCGTGACTACTAGGAAACACCCGGAAGTTGTATTGTGGAGACAAAATTCCTCATTACACACGGCTCCCATGAATGCTACGTATACCTATCCACTACTAGAAACGCACAGACCCTTAGGGCAATTTGACCCCCACGATAATTGAGGTTTTTGGCTTCAATTAACCAAGTGTGTTTCCCCGCGGTGGATCCAGCAGCGGCACACCCCGCTAAGATAGATGGGCATGGGAACAAGCGATCTAATTTCATTTGCTCTGCAATTTCCGCGTGTCATAACTGTGGGACCTGGCATAATTTCCCCAATTCAATTTGATGATGAAGTGATGCAGGCGCTGATCCCCATTTCGATGATCACATTAACTAACACACGACCACCTACCGCATAAGACGTGAATTTGTGTAGATCTGTGTGCCCTAAGCAGTGGTATAAAAGGCGCATCGGACGTAGTTTTGAACTCAGTTCCAAAAGTCTTCCTCACACAAGAAACAGAATCATGACCACCAGCTTCTCCTCCGTGCCCGTCATCGACGTCGGGCACCTTGCGTCTGAGGCATCCGAACAGGAGCTAGCCACGCTCAGCAAGCGTCTTCACGATGTCTTCGCCACTACAGGATTTGCATATCTAACCAATGCGCCCCTGAGCTATAACCATGAACAAGTACTAGACATGTCGCGAGCGTTCTTTGCCCTCCCCGAGGAAGAGAAGATGAAACTCGCCAAACGATCCTTTAGAAGAGACCACAAGAACACATATCGAGGGTTCATACACATAAAACCCCTCAATTGCTGGAATCAAGCTAACAAGACAATGGATTGAAGGTATTTCCCCACGCAACCAGAGCTGGCAAACGACAATCTAAAAGAAGGCTTCGAAATCGGTCCATCGCAACCCATCCATACGCAGCCCACATCTTCTTCCAAATTCAACTTAGCTGAAACAAATGTCTGGCCCGATGCAACAAGCTTCCCCATGCGATCTGCCCTGGAGAATCTATATTCTGAGCTACAAGCCCTGGCGTCTAAGCTATTATCCCTCTTGGCGATATCACTCGATAAACCATCGGATTACTTTGCTCCATACTTGGATGAATCCCTGAGTACCCTACGACTTCTTCATTACCCTGCCAATGCATCCACTGCCTCGGGATCTGGATCTTCTGGACCAGAGGTAAAACTAAGCTGTACACCACACACCGACAGCGGCATCTTAACCCTTCTGCATCAAGATTCCTCTGGCGGGTTAGAGGTGCGCAATGCACAGGGTGAGTGGGTTTCGGCGCCTTACATACCTGGGTCTCTTGTAGTCAATATTGGCGATTTGATGGCCAAGGTTTCGGGCGGTCGGTTTGTTGCTACCATGCATCGTGTTCGGGCTCCCGGGCTAAGTGCCTCGGCTTCTGCTATTGGACAGTTGAATGGACAATTGAATGGACAGGCTGCATCGCTGGGCAGAGTCAGTGTGCCGTTCTTCTTTGAGCCAGGAGAGAACTGTTTGGTTAGATCCGTTGATGGGGATGAAGGATTTGTGGTTTATGGGGAGCATGTGAGGGCGAAGATGAAGACCTGGGTGGAGTTTCGAGATGAAGAGGATCGGTGAATCGTGGTTTCTGGTCATATCTCTTCAATGTCTGGATCAATTGACACAGTTACTTCAATAACCAGTATGCTAGACTGATGGTAAATCCCGGAGAGGAATGTGTGGTTTACTACATTATGCAGGCATAAGAATGCAATGGATTTATTCGCAAAGTAGACAACCTGCTGTGTATATCCGCTCTTTAATTCCTTCGCTCTATGTAACATCTCAAGCTTCAAAATATATGATGGGTCAAGAATATCTTCAAAACCCAAAGCAAAGGTTCGCTTCTAGCACGCCTCATCAACTGCATCCATAGCCCACTCAAAGAGCTCCACGAGCGCACTGGTAACAGTTGACTGTCGTGGAATTTCATGACCACCACCATGGTTGTAGCACCGACGCTTCGCCGGATCGCAAACTCCAGATAACTGCACTCCAGCCGCATACCTCGGATCTTTCGTGCCGTAAACATGAACAGTCGGAATGGAAATCTGAACCGGCCCCTTAATTTCATCCCTTATGGCCTGCTCACTTAAGCCTCCACCAGAATTATCCCCCTGCCACCGACTCGTCCCCATCCTCAAGATCGCCTCGGCACTAGCAGAGCTAGCAAGCGCATTCCGCGACGCGAGATCCCGAGCATGCATGGCAGGCGTAATATTAAACCCAAGCTCCTGCAAGACCTGAAAAGAAACACCCCCACAGTGAAATATAGCAATCTTAAACGGCGCGGGCAGATGTGGCGTCTCCTCTTCGTGGAAAAGTAGGTATGCTGAGGCAAGGATGGTTCCCTGCGAGAATCCCATTACCGCGTCGTAGGGTCCGTGCTTGCTAATGTATTCGCGGAGCCAGTCGCAGCTTGACCGGATGTCGTCCACGGAGCCCCGCTCCCAAAATCCATAGTAAGGGGGTGGGTAGAAAAGATCTACACCTGCAGCTGGCTCTGATTTGAAAGGGCCATCTATGAAGTCGAATTGGATGTTTTTTTGGGCAAGTTGGGCGCGGAATGAGGCTGTGGGGGGCGGGGTTAGCTTGCCGATCTTTTGTTTTTGCTTTTGCGGATATGATTTGAGAGGAGCGTTACATGTTTGAGATTTGAAAATGGCACCACTGGTGCCTTTTCCGTGAAGACAGAGAACCTTCATTTTGGTTCAGGTATGGACGCCAGTGGGAAGAGTCGGTGAGGAAGAAAGGTTTGAGATTCGTGGCGGAGGGTTGTTGGTAATGGGTAAGCACAGGATGCACAGGTTTGGGGGCGATAAGAAAGTGATTGTCGAATAGGGATCGGTGAACTGGATGAATTTCAGAGAATGAGAAGTGGCTATTTTAAGGAATATAAAATTTTCTCTAAGCAAGGGGAACCTATTAGACTGACATTCAAATCGAGGGGTAAAGTTGGCGGGAGGTCATCTATACATCTGAAAACCAGTTCCGACCCCATACTAGTGGAAGAGACCAATGACATGGAACGCATTATTCCCTAACTTGGGTATTCTCCTATTTTAGTTGGTACATTTAATTATATATGCAGCGATAATCTGATTTTATCGAGCTTAGGAGGCTTACCTCTTCAGATGTCGCGGTCTACGGGTGGAGTGTCCAAACGTCAGCTCCTTGCTTTCCACTTAGTATTAGGCCATTAATCACTTAAGCTTCGATTGGCAAGCTGAAAAACAGTCCAAGTCGTATGTTTTACAGAATCAAGTTCATCTCACTCCAACTTTTCCGTGTGTCCCCTGCTGGTCGAAGATAAAGCGATCGGCCACTCTTCCACAATAATCGCTTAATTCGAGTTAAAACCGATGGTATCAGATAAAAGTAATGTTCGGTTGAAAACGAAGAGGTGATGTCTGGGATTAACTTTGCTGCTGTTGTTTGGCCATGTCCGAAGGCAGAAGCGCTCCGGAAGCCGAATCATAACGTGCCGTAACGGCCCGGCAACGGCCCGTGATGCGTGTGGACCATATTGACGGCATTCCTCCCTGGCATCTCAAGATTCTTATCCCTAGGTTGCAATAGGATGGAATGTGAAAGTAGGATTTCTGGCACCCGTTACTTGTTTAGCCAGATGCTTGGTAATTCATTTCCTACCCCGCACGAGTCATAAGTTCCATTTGTCATCTGGTTCTAGTAGCTATAAACAAAAAAGCTCCCCCAAATTCGTACATTCCAAATCATAGTCATCTCTGCTTTTCCTACTGGGACGTATTACTGTCTTGAACCTTCGAACCTGAAGCATCATGTCTACGCAAAAGGCTATTGTCATCACCGGCCCCGCGAAGGCTGAGCTGGTCACTAATCGCTCCATCCCTACTCTACGGGATAATTGCCTTCTCGTGAAGACCATTGCCGTGGGTTTGAACCCTACAGACTGGAAAGCAATCGCCAGGCCTCCTCCTATTGGCGTCACAGTTGGATGTGACTTTGCCGGTATAGTGGAAGCCGTTGGTAAAGACGTGAAGAAACAATGGAAGCAAGGTGACCGCGTGTGCGGATTCTCCCATGGCTGCAACCCCGTGCAGCCTGAAGACGGTTCATTTGCGGAGTACATCGCCGTCAAGGGAGACATAGTGATGAGGCTACCGGATAATCTGAGCTTCCAAGAAGGTGCTACTCTCGGTGTTGGTATCGGCACTGTCGCCCAAGCTCTTTACCAGACCTTGAAGCTGGCTCTCCCTACTGAACCGATTAAGGAGGCTACTCCGATTCTGATCTATGGTGGTTCTACTGCTACCGGAACCCTGTCTATCCAGTTTGCCAAGCTATCTGGTTATACTGTACTCACCACTTGTTCCCCACGCAACTTCGATCTCGTCCGTTCTCTTGGTGCAGATGCAGTCTTCGATTATAGGGATCCCAAGGCTGCTACCGAGATTAAGAAATCCACCAATGATAACTTGAAGCTGGTCTTGGACTGTATTGCGCTGGAGGACAGTATCAAGTTCTGTGATGAGGCCATATCTTCCTCGGGAGGTGATTACGGCGCTTTGCTTACTGTGAAGATTGAGCGTGAGAATGTAAAATCTCACTTCACTGTGGCTTACACAATCAGTGGAGAGGATTTCAAGTACGGCGACAAGGTTATCCCTGGTAAGCCGGAGGACAAGGCTTATGCAGAGATGTTCTTTCCTATCGCGGAGACTTTGCTAGCACAAGGCAAGGTCAAGGTTCATCCTCCAACAGTTGGCAAGGAGGGCCTGAAGGGTGTTTTGGAGGGGTTGGACATGTTGAAGAGCGGAAAGGTTAGCGGTGAAAAGTTGGTCTACAATGTTGAGGACACCCCATAAGGGAGTCACTGGGTTTTATAGAGCTACATCTTGAAATATTTTTACGACAGTAAATTCAATAATCACCACATCAGAATGAACAGCTTTTCATCGTGAAGAAAATGCGAAGAATTTCCACGTTCAAGTGCTGTTCAAGCTCGCGTTGATCGGACACGGATATGCCTGTGGCAACTAGCAAAATGGCCACAAATCCCTTCCAATAGATTGACGAGTCAATCAAACATTATTAATGGACAAATTGGATCCCTTGAAAACTTTTGGAAAGTCCCCAAGTCCCTCAACGGACCCTGTCCATATCGAGTTTAACCTCCACATGTGGCGTTACCTTGAGAACTCGCAATGGCACAACCAATCGGCTCCCTGGCGAATAGCTCCACTTTGCTTGGATTCGGCTTAGTCTCCGCCTTTTTGAGGATTAAGTCATTGAGCATGGCACTGCTCATAAAACCTTGCTAAAGCCAGGAATCGGCAGTATAAAAAGCTTGTTGCCTGGCAATCTTTTGAAAGGCATCCCAATCCTTCCTTTCAACTTTGCAACCCAAAAAATCTTTCAAAATGCCATTCAGTTACAAGAAGGTCTTGGTCATCGGTGCCACCTCTGGCATCGGCAAGGCACTGGCCACCAAACTAGTCGAGAATGGAACTCATATTATCATCTCCGGTCGGAGAAAAGAGAACCTGGATACCTTCATTGAGCAGCATGGTGCTGATAAAGTCAAGTCCAAGGTTTTCGACATCATGAAACTTGACCAGGTAAGTAACCCCTACCTTGAATCCTTTCACCAACTAACAAATCATAAGATTCCTCAATTTGCATCGGACGTAATTGCTGAAAACCCTGACCTGGACTGTGTCTTTGTCAACTCGGGCATTCAGCGCCCATTTGACTTCTCTCAACCAGAGACAGTGGACCTAGACATCTTTGACCAGGAGTTGATCACCAATTATACATCCGCCGTACGCCTCTCCAAGGCCTTTATTCCTCATCTCCAGAAGCAGCAGACACAGACTGCTCTCGCATTCACCACTTCTCAAATGGCTCTCGTCCCTATGATGCGCTGCCCGAACTATGGCGCTTCCAAAGCCGCTCTCCACCATTTCATCCTTGCTCTTCGTACGCAGCTGCATGATGGGCCTGGTAACGTCAAGGTCTTGGAGATTTATCCCCCTGCTGTGCAGACAGAGCTGCACGATGCGAAGCACCAACCTGATTTGAAGGACGGACATTTGATTGGGATGCCGTTGCAGGAATTTGTGGATGAGGTATGGACTCGCTTGTCTCATGGGGAGGACCAGATCCCTGTCGGATCGGCGAAGGATATTTTTGAGGCTTTCGAGGTTAAGAGACAGGAGATGTACCAGCAAATGACAGAGATGCTGTCCGGACTGTTGAAGCAATTTTTGCGGTAAGGTCGTCATGCCATATCAAGGCATAAAATGAACGTGTTACTTTGTACTTAATTGAAACATCAAAGTCACAATTCACGATTGTTCGGATCAGCTCTCATAATACGGAACCGGTGGAGGGAACGGTATTGACGAAACTTCTCTTCCTTTGCAGGCAGCCAAAATCAAAGCGCCAAAGGGAGAAATGTTGCGGAAATGCCCACTTTCCAAAGCATCTGAATATCCATGCAAAGAAATCATAGAATCGGGAGACTCAGGCCCTTCAACCGCCCACGTAGCATCCGAGTCGTCGTCCCACAAGTTCGTCCGCAAATCAAAAGGCAAAGCATCGACAAAAGGCGTTCGGACAGAATAATTCCTCGTGTTAAGTGAATATGCACTCTTTAACATCAAGCTCACAATGATGGTGCGCCGAACACTCTCAGCCATGAGCCATGCATGTCTTCGACTGAGCGTTGGCGGAAGTTGAACGGGAGCCTGCTCCCATAATCGTATTGCAATTCCGTCAAGCATGACGCTTATATTTTCTGAGTACTTGTCTGGGTCGCCGCCTCCGTCTAGGGCGAGGATGCATTGCGCTAGAAGGAGAGCTTGCGAACAGCCCAAAAGCTCGTCGAATGACAATGATTGCTTGAAGCGACGATGCAATTCAGCAGTCCGCTTTTGAAGAAGTGGGAAAAGTTCGCCAGTGCGTCTTCGGTGATCGGCCTCAACATGTAATTTGCAAAGAAGCTGCATTTCCCGAATTGACGCCGGAAGGCCCGATGCGTAGAGATCTGGGTGCACGAACATCGTCTTGCAAGTTTCGGCAAACGTGTTCGTGAATCCGCGCAGTCCATTCACTAGAAATCGGATGGCTGCTCCGTCATACTCCTTGGCGATCTCCAGCCGCAAGGGGAGGCGTATCGGGGATGGGGTCCCTGTCGTGCGATTATTTGGGCTTTCACGCTTTCTTGGTGTTCTCTGGATGCCATTTGAAACTGCAAAAGGCTCATTCGCATATTCGCAGTTTACACCTCTTGTTTCACACCGAGTACACCGAGGCCATCGCTGATCGCATCGCCGCTTGCCCCTGGCGCAGGCTTGGCATGATCGCCGCAATGTGACAGGCTTCAATGTGCCAGATATCATTCTCAAGGACAGACAAAAAAGTACTGAAGTTAAATCGTTTAAAAGTTGGTGATTGGCTTTCCAGCTTGCTTATGAATCAATTGAGATCTCGCTGCCGTCAAACTTCACGTGACGTAGCCACACACAGTTACGCGTCTCAAAATTATGAGAAATATATTACCACCAGATGTGGGATAAAAAGGGTGCTTCTAGGCTAACAGAATGGTTTTTATACATTGATCTTCAATGCTCTCGATCTATGTGATCTCGGCAATTTGCTACAGGATTATGCATGCATCCGACCCCACCAGATGTACGAGTTGTGCATCATGCTAGCATTGATTAATGCTACAATGAGACAATGTGATTTCGAAGTTTGCGAAAGGTTCAATAACTGGCCAGGCTCTGTGACACAACGGGCACCTTATGAACAATCTTTGGTGTATGTGTAAACTTGGGGCAATTTAGATGGCAACATAAAAAGGAAGAATCCAAAGTAATCACAAGAACGCAAGCAAAGCTCCAGCAAGTTGATGTTGAATCAACTACTCAGTTTCAGGGCAACTCATTTCATCTCCACGCTCGCATTAGCGCTAGAAGACATGAGGGTTGGCGTTTTCAAGCCAGCCCTCATCTCAGCATCCTCCAAAGTAAGGATATTATGCTTCCCACTTCCAATACCAAAAGCCCTCTTGACACCTTTCCAGCTTTCAACACATCCCAGATAGGCAAGTGTGCATCCAAAAACAATACCCCACTCCCACGTGATAGCATGATGCTTGAACACAACCTGGTTAATAACAGGAAGGTATATCACCGGGAACGCAATGATGAATCCAGCTACAACCGCCCAAAAGAGGAATCGGTTTCTCCAAATGGTAGGGAAGATTGAAAGACGCTGTGGGTATCTTATCGGGTCCATGTTAAATAGGGATCTCGAAAAATCCTTAACTTCCCATGCGGTGACCAGTAACAGGAATGTTAATGTTGCATAAGTTGTAGCCCGAGCTCGGAAGACTGTCTGACAGGTTGAATTATATCCTTGGTTGCACCCGTCTCCTAGATCTGAAGACCCTGTCCCTCCAGCGTACACAACGCATACAAAAGCTACCAAGCATAAAGATCCCATGAAAGTGCCGTATATCATTTTGTCGACTATCAGTTCGCGGGTGAACACTCCGATGCGTAGATCGTGTGGCGGCCGGTACATAATGTCTGGCTGGGCTTCCTCAAGGCCTAGGCCGACAGCTAGAAATGAGGATGTAACAAGATTTGCCCACAAGATCTCGAGAGGAGATAGTGGGAATACAGAGTTACCTCCGGCATCTTTGAAAGCTAATGCAATGAGCAGAAGAATGACTTGGGCGATATTTGATATCAGAAGATGCATCAGAAACTACAACTGTCAGCAATGAGCCTGAAACACAGAAGTATAGGGTTCAACCTTTTGAATGTTATCAAACAGCCGTCTGCCTTCTTCGACTGCTTTGACAATAGACGCAAAATTATCGTCAGTGAGAACCATGTCAGCGGCCTCTTTCGCGACATCGCTCCCATTCTTTCCCATCGCTATACCAACATCGGCTCTTTTGAGCGCAGGGGAGTCGTTGACACCGTCTCCGGTCATAACACAAAACGCTTCACGACGGTGCATCGCCTCAACCATGCGAACCTTTGTTGCAGGGCTGCAGCGAGCGATCACGAGGGGAAGTTCCTCGATCTCGTCGATCTCGGCATCGGTCAATCTGTCAAATTCATCGGCAGCCATGATCAACTTCGTTTGTTTTGTGATGAGTGAAACACGATCTAAAATGCCTACTTGGGCCGCAATGGCGGTAGCGGTCTTGATGTGATCTCCTGTGAGCATGTGCACTGTGATACCCGCCATTTGGCACTTGCACACAGCTGCTGCGCTCTCGATACGGGGTGGATCGTATAGTCCTACCAACCCACCGAACTGAAGGTCCGACTCGGCAGCAGAGCGAGGGGACACTTTGTCGTCTTCATCGAATGGTGTCTTTTTGGTTGCTACGCACAGGACCCGAAGGCCCTCTCCTGCCATTCGATCTGCTGTTTCGCGAATGATCTGCTTTTCGTGTTTGGAAATCGATAATGAGGGAATAATGGCTTCTGGTGCACCCTTCGTGTACACCTCGTTGATATCCTCACTCGCATTTTTATAAACGACTGTCATTTTCTTGATGGCAGAGTCAAATGGATACTCAGTGCGAAGTTCGATCTGGCGTTTTGTGATTACTGCATTTTTTCCAAAGTCAAAACGCATAGCCAAAACATGGAGTGCAGCTTCAGTTGGTTCACCAACTGCGGACCAGACGTTATTTTCGTGATGCACAACTGAGAGGTTGCAGAGAGAGAGGGAGGAAAGAAAGGTATGCAATGCAGGATGATTCTCGATTGAGTGGCTTGAATTCCAGTCAATCTCATCTAGCTGCACAATTCCACTCGTGGGGTCATATGGATCGGTGATCTCGCGTACTGTCAATGTACCGGCACCCGGAATCCATGCCGCACGAGCAACCATCCTCCCTTGTGTGAGGGTACCGGTCTTGTCTGAACAGATATTGGTGACACCACCAACGGCCTCTAAGCATTGCAGCTTTCGGACGATGACATTCCCTTTTGCCATCGCCTTGGTGCCAACAGCCATCGTGATGGTGAGTACAGCTATTAGGGATTCGGGAATGACAGCAACTGCAACGCATATCCCATAGATAAGGACCTCACCCTGGACATCCCAGAGATTGACCGAGAATACAATAATGGCTAACAGAATAGCTAGCGCAAATAGTAGCAACGCGAATTTGCTCAGTTTGACCTGCAGGGGCGTTCCCACTAAGCCCAAGATCTTCTTAGCGGAAGACAGGACACTGTTTAAGACCCGAGAGTGAACTTTTTTGCCCTCGTTATCTTGGTCTTGTAACAGTTGAGCAATCTTCCCAACCTCTGTGTTCATCCCCGTCGCTATGACTATTCCCATGGCTCGACCTTGTGTGGTGCTACAGCCTGAGTATGCCATATTGCTCCTGTCACCGATTGGAATATCCGGGGATTCAAGGGTCTCATATGGAGTCTTGAGGACGGGAAGAGATTCGCCGGTGAGGAGTGCTTCGTCAATCGATGCATTCATCCCCTCAAACAACCGTAGGTCTGCAGGCACCATGTCGCCAACTGAGAGACGCACAATGTCTCCAACGACCAATGCTTGGGCCTTGATGGGCGTTACTCGATTATCCCGAATGACTTTACATTCTGGAGCTGAAAGACGTTGCAAGGATAGAATGGTTTTTTCCGCACGGTAGTCCTGAAAAAACCTTGACGTTGTTAATAATATCCTCGAGTTCCCTAGATTATTCACTTACCCGACAATAATGTTCAAGAGGATCACTGCGGTGATGACGCCTCCTTCGATATAATCGTCAATCCCAAAGGACAAGCCCATGGTCAGGAGTAGAACCTTTCCATTGTCAGTATGATGTATTTCCAGAAGTTGTACCATTAGTAACCTTACTATTGTCAGGCTGTTAGAAACCTGTCTTAGGAGTATCCCCCAGACGGAGATGCCCGTGACTTCTTGGACGGCATTCGGGCCATCTCTCTCGAGGCGGAGGAGCGCCTCGCTGGTAGAAAGTCCATTTCTAAACAGAGGTTAGTAAATAGGTCAAGTCTCACCCATTCTTTCTACGTACTGGAGGTCTGTATGGAGGAACGAAGCGATGTGGACTGGTTCCAAAAGATGGGCGTCTTTCAGTCGGTCATCGATGGTGCACTGGCCTTCAGGGTTGATCGACGGTTCAAGTTTCTCGTCGCACAGCTCAAAGCTTAAGCTGTTGGTTGCATGTGAATTTGTAGAGGACTCCGTATAACCACATATAGGAGGTTCCGTCGATTCCTCGACGTCGGGGAGAGTCTCTATGCCCATTCAAAAGGTGGAGTAGGGAATGAAAGAAGGGTAAAACGGAGTTATATCCACTATCTAGGTGATCTAGTCTAGATGTCCTTTATCACAGTGTGATAATCTCCGGATTGGAAACGTGTTCTCGGGGGAAAGTAGAAAGCAGCGCTGGATTGCATTTATATCTATGTGCAGTCTTCCGAAAAGAGGGGAATGAGGGGGGAAGTACTGGTCGCTTTTCTTGGATCTGCGTTATCATTGGGGCAAGTCGATGCATATGCTTGGCTGGTATCATCGGGTTGGTAGCTTGCGACGCTTGCTCATAGGCCTGTCTTGGACCCCGCGCTGATTGGGTGCCGCTATACGGGGTGAAGCCATCTGCGGGCGTTCTCATCCCTGCTTCCTGGGGCTTATCGCGGTATGAAAGAGCATGATAGTGAGTACATTCTATCCTAAGGATCCTATGAGAGCGAAAATAAGAAACCAGTTTTGTTTTTGTGTTTGTTGTCATGGGCGTGGAAACCCATGGTTCCGGGGAGTCCATGACTGCATCGCACCGCATTGCCTCTTGCCAATGCAATGCCAAAATTCCAAGACTCGGCATGGTCGGATAGGCTAGATTTTCTAAAGAGATGTCTCTTAGCCTTGGAGCACTGACGCGGATCCAGATCTGGCTCTATATGGCTGTAACTCACCCCGGCAATGATGATCCCAAGAGTTAAAGGTAAAGCTACACAGCCACTTACATAATATCTGACTCTTTCCAAGGGCCTGCTTTAGCTTCTCGAGTCAAATTCGACTTCTGTTTAAATAATCATGATTCAACAATGGTGGTGGACTTGGTTGCTCTACTACTTATTGGAAATCAAGAGTCTGAAATATGTATGTATCGGGCTAAATTAGCAGTTTTGGAAGCACTAGGGTGCTAGGTAGTATGACTCTTACCTCTTACCTATTGATAGAGGTCGAGAAAAACGTATAATTTATCAATACCTACTTGCTTTCATGTGAGAATTCTACAGCACAATCAATTTATTGTTGTATCGTTGATGGACAATTCCTATACAGACTGACCAATCAGCGACCGGCCCGCATCCGCTCAAAAAAATCGCTGAGCTCGTTCTTGCTCCTCGACAACGTTAGCTCCAATCCTTAGCTTTCTCACATCATACCCACAATGGTCGGTCCTACAGCTTCACTTTCGAATTTGCACCGGGCGGATGGTTCTGCATCCTACAAATGCCCCGCCACCGGCTTCGCTGTGCTCGGTGCTGTGAATGGACCCGTTGAGCTTCCAGCCCGTCGCGACGCTCTGAAACCCGAAGAAGCCACCGTTGAAGTATTCGTGAAGCCTGGAAATGCCGTCCCCGGAGTGGGTGAGAAATATGTGGAAGGGATCTTGCGCGATGTCCTGAGCACAGTCATCCTCCGACGTGAGAAGGGACTTCCCCGTCGCGGAGTGGTTATTACACTGGCAATTGTGGGGGGCGAGGCCACAGAACGCGGTGACTCGGTGGGTTTAATCTTCGTTCCCATTGAAGCAAGCCCAGGCTAACAGACTTAGTATCTTACCCTCCTCCCGGCTCTCCTCCATGCCGCCCAACTGGCCCTGATCTCCGCTGCCATTCCCTTGTCCATGACCCTCGCTACTACGTTGCTCGGCGTGACTCGATCCGGAGAGATTATTCGTGACCCATCGCCAGCAGTTTCTAAAGCTGCTACATCATTGCACGCTATTTCGTTCTCCTCGAAGGGGCATCTGTTGATGAATGAAAGTCTGGGACGGTTCGATTTTGACACCTGGGAATTAGTTCGACAGCAAGCCGCTACCATTTGCCGAGGCGCTGCCACTCCTGGCTCCGATGGCGATGCCGCTATGGGCGGAACTGATAATGCCCATGTGGATGGGTTTGTCCGTGAGACAGTGGAGGACCATCTGCACCGTGACTACAACTGGAAACTCGAGTCTATTTGAGCCCGTGCATCTTATGGCTGTTGTTCCGGGGACTACACGAACATGGCTACAACCGACCAAACATCATAGTCCCAAGCGACGGGCTGCCCTTCCATTGCCGTGACCCCTTATCTCGGCCGCGGGCCTCATTCGCTATCACCATACGAGGCAGCAGTGTGACAAGTTTGTGGCTGCGTAACACATCCGAGCCCATCACCTGACCGTCACTGCACGTGCAAGACAAATATCGCACTGGTACCTTGGAGATGGCGTTCCTTGGATCATGAAAGTCGCACTGGACAGGGCCCTCGAAAAGCGGGGGTATCACCGACTCAACAAAGAAGCCGACGGGGTTGGTTGCACCGGATCCGAGCAGGGGACATAAGGATTCAACCCCGACGATGCTCATACATATCGAATCCTAAAAAAAGAATTCCAAGGCTTATCAGTCATATTTTTCCAATTGGCCCGATATTGCGCTCGAGTCATGAACTGGAGCATCATCGCGCGTAGAGCGGACATGTATTTATAGATGTAGGAAACAACAGCAATAGAGTAGATACTAAGACTTTGTGGGATGGAATGTAAACGTCACAGTTCGACCTTTGAACTCCGCAGCTAAATTCAGGCAAACAAGAACGGTGTGGACTTTTTAAAATGACGAATTTTCCAGGAATTAAGCTTAAATGACCCAGGGATTTATCCTAGCATTCTTTCATTCTTTGATCGGCATGCAGTCTGAAGTGTGACTCCATATCATCCTTGGAAAATTGTCAACTCCTTCTTTCAGTCTCCGGGATATCAGGATAAGGCTTCCCAGGGACCAAGCCTCTCAGCAGTGGCCCCCACCGATCAGGCCCCAGTTGATCTAAGCGCAAACATCCCTGTCAGCAGATCCAAGTGAAAGACAAAATCTCCAAATCTGGAAATTAATCCATAGAAACCGAGGAATCAACGGAGAAAGGACCAAGGCAGGAGTACCCCACGCTGGGGAATTTCCGAATTTCCAGTAGCGCTAGCGCTCAAACCCCGTTACATCCGTTCGGACTTATATCTCGCTGGGGACTTTTTTTTTTCTGTCATCTTCTGGAATCCTGCCGAACATCCACTCATGGCGTCGCCCGGTAGTGAATCACCCCGATCTGATGTCCAGTCCTCACTGCCGTCATTGCGTGCCCCGTCTCACCTAAGTCCGTCCCCAACTACCGCCCCACCCCCGTCCGCATCGACCGTCGGTGCTGCTCTACTCCGTGACTATGCCCTCCATATAGAGCCCTCCCAGACACACATCTCCCAACCCGACCCTTCCCCTCAAGCTCCTGGCAGCGACGCGCTGCCTTTTCGCAAGATAGACTCGACTCAGGAGGAGGCCAGTAGGTCGCTGCCCTCCTCATCCTTGCGCCGATTTCGCCAGAAATCAATCTCCGGACATCGTCCGCAGAAGACCCAGAAGGCCCTCTCCACCGATTGCATCCCGCGCCAGACCATCATGAAGGCTCTCGCTTCACGAACCTCCTTCACCACCAACGGGCAAAATTCGACATTGGGAACCTCCTGGTCTGGTTTGATTGCCAACAATAACGCCAACCAGAACTCCCCGCCAGAGGATCGGGAGCGCCGAGCTAGCAATGCGTCATCCCAAGGGTTATCGGTCGCCTTGTCCAACTTGCAACTCAGTAGTTATGTGGACCGATCCCCCGCGACCGCCCGGTTGGTGCTACAGTCGCCTTGTTATTTCCACCAGCGGTTCGACGACGCCGTCAATATTAAGAAGGTCCTCGAGGAGATCGCCGACGATGAGTGGCTATCACATTCGCGATTAGTACAGACCGCAACGGGAGTTCGAGAAGTCTCCAAACAATTACAACGGCGGCCAATCAAGCGCGCGGTCCGCAATATCATGATCGTGACCAAGGCGCGTGATAATAGTCTCGTACTTTTGACGCGCGAACTCACTGAATGGCTACTATCCACCCCGCGCTATGGAAGCGACCTGGGCGTTAACGTCTATGTCGATGCCAAGTTACGGAATTCTAAGCGCTTTGATGCCCCGGGCCTCCTTCAGAAGGAACCACGGTTCGCTCAGATGCTGCAATTCTGGACCCCAGACCTGTGTTGGACGTCACCAGATAAATTTGATTTGGTCTTGACGCTTGGTGGCGATGGAACAGTCTTGTTTACCTCATGGTTGTTCCAACGGGTTGTGCCGCCGGTGCTTTGTTTCTCACTGGGGAGCCTGGGATTCCTTACCAACTTTGAATTCACGGAATATAAATCCCATCTCAATGCAGTCATGGGAGATGTGGGCATGCGCGTCAACTTGCGGATGCGTTTCACCTGTACAGTGTTCCGGAAAGATCGGAGCAAAAATGCGGAGGTTGGAGCAGTTGAGGAAGGCGAACAGTTCGAAGTACTCAATGAAGTGGTCATCGATCGAGGGCCATCTCCCTACGTATCGAACTTGGAATTATATGCCGATAACGAGTTATTGACGGTCGTCCAAGCGGACGGCTGCATATTCTCTACGCCCACTGGTACGTTTCATCTGTTCAATGTCATTGTCATCAATTCATCTAACCAAGTTTCTAGGCTCAACTGCTTATTCTTTGTCCGCTGGCGGCTCCCTTTATGCACCCCTCTATCCCTGGAATCCTCCTCACACCGATCTGCCCTCACACCCTCTCCTTCCGTCCAATGGTCCTATCAGACTCCCATCTTCTTCGCATCGCAGTCCCCAATACCTCCCGGTCAACCGCATACTGTTCCTTCGATGGCAAGGGGCGCGTCGAGCTTCGACAAGGCGACTATGTCACCGTCGAAGCAAGTCAATACCCCTTCCCCACCGTCGTCTCCGACAGCGGCGAATGGTTCACAAGTGTCCAGCGCGCCTTACGTTGGAATACCCGAGGCGCCGTACAAAAAAGCTGGGACGGAGATATCAACGACGAAGATGAACAATGGGATATCGACACCGACACAGGACTAGCCGGCACAGACAGCGGCATAGGTCCTAGCGAAGACGGGGATTCTCTCTCCCCAAATCCCATGCGTCGACAAATGTCCCTGCTAAACATGTGACCGCAACACATGATTTCTTCTGCCTGCACTCTACTTCTTTTTACCCTTCATGACCCGCATATACCTGACCTATCGTTCGGCGTTTCATATATTCTGCATCCGACTGCGTCCTACTATTTCACGGATAGATTCACGATTTTTCTTTGGGGTTACCTGTTTAGACAGTTTAGCGGTCGCTACATCATGTTGCTGTCGGAATGATTCGGTGTCTCTCATGTTCTTAGACAGTCTCTACCTCTAATTTCGGGAGGTTGAACAGTACTCGGTTAGGCGTGGCTTGACTGACATATATTTACCATGAATTTATACAGACCGAGTGTCTGATCAATGATATGTGACGACCTACTTATTCGTATACAAAGGTAGCTAGCCAAGAAATACCATTTGCTAAGGGTCCTGAGCCCCTGCATCATCGGTGCCGATCGCATGTTTCACACGTAGTGGAGGCTAACGGCTTCACCAATACGCACTTACACTCTCTTTCTCGGCCCCACCGCCAAGGCTTTAGCGCTGATCATTTATTGGGCAGGCCGCGTCAGACTGAGGGAAGCAGTAAAATGCGCCGTGTATGATACAGTGATAGGCTACGTAATATTACCTTACTGCGTATGAAATGAAACTCATGAACTTCCATGCTCATCGCCCGCCCGTAAGTCTATCCTGTAATTTTTAATTGATAATGTAGAAATTCCAAGTTTCTGAAACATGGACTTTGATTCATCAATCGCAAGTATGAACTCCCACTAAAGTTCTCAATTAGAAGTATCTGTATACACTGTACTATTCACATCAGCTTGCAGGTTAAAGCGGATGTATGGCAGGGACATATTTCATCGCGGGTACTGGAATGGGAATTCTTATTTCAATAACATTCTTGATCTTTCCACCGAAGGCATATATTACCTTAGGAGATACTACTGTACTACCTTACCATACTTGGTTAGCACCTAAATCGATCCCATAAGTACCCAATGAAAAGCTTGGCGTAAGTGTGCAAGCACAAGATAGACACTTCCACACAAAAAATGCCGTCATGCAACCTACCTATCAAGAGATGCCCTGTCGATTATAACTATTTTAAAGTAGAGGTAGATTGACAATTTTTGGAATACTAACATACCGGGGAAAGCAAAGGTAAGAAGCAACCGACTAATCAGGACCTTAAAGGATAAACACCCACTACGCCTTCACCTTAATCAAGCCACGAATAACACTCAATACACCACGAATTAATAAGCATTCTCGCCGCTTAAGGCTAAGGCTTGGCAGAAGCCTCAATAAGCCAATTTAGCGTGTCAGTCAGGCTTGGAGAAGACATTATATGACCCTGTTCTAGGTCTGGTCTAAGCTTCGGCTTGCCCATCGTGGCGCCCTTATAGGATCGACCCATATTCTTGATGCTATAGGCCGATCTCAGAGGATTTCTTTAAGCTCTTTGTTTTCTTAATTTCCTAAACAGAAAGTATCCGCTAGGATGAGCGGCATGAGGAATGCTAATCGAGGAGTGACTTGAAGGGAAGATAGAGTATATAGTGCAAAATGTTTTCGGGATTTGGTGAAGATTTCTTCCTCCACGTCTTTTATCACGTTCAGCTACTTTAGGTCTTCTATAAACTCTAGCCAGTTATAATGCCCTATCGCGTAAGGATTCTAGTCCTTTCGGCCCTATGGATGCAGGTCCTTCCTGTCGTGGCCCATCCTGCTGTTGCTAGAGTTCCTGTGTGGCCTAGAGGAAGCAATAGAGTTAGCAACGTTAGCAACGTCGCTAATGCGCCTGAGGATCATGACTATGGCCATGATCTGGCCTATGATCTGACCTATAAGTTTGCCCACGGCTCTCAGCACCGAATGACCATTACGGCGGAGGACACAGAGGGAATGGAGGCCACGGCGGCGATAGCAGCGGCGGTTATATTTCCACCGTGACTATCAGTGATTGGTAAATTCAAATCTCTGTTTAGCAATATGATTGACTTTTTGCTAACAGTGCTATGCATAGCGCGACCGCGGGTCCTACGATAATAGTAACCATCACTATTAATAATGACGGTAGCGGCACCGCGACTATCACGAAGACCGTGAGCTCCTGTATAGCGACAATAACAGTAGACAACGGCCTTAATGCTGATACTGTGACGGTAACCGATACTTTAATCTCGAGTGTCACCGAGTGTACCGCCACAACCACGGACATCACCACCGTAACCGTTAATAGACCTACCACGACCAATATTATCACCACAGCTAGCCCAACAGTGACCTCAACTATTACAACCAGAGCAGAGACTGTAACAGGACCTGGTTACACTAAAACTAAGACTATCACCGAGACATCTATCTCCGCCGAAACCACCACCATCACCCACATACAGGTTATAACCTCGACCAAGACCGCTACTTAGACAGAAACTCTCGAAACCACAACCACCGTGATAGCTGATGACTACTCCAACACCAGCGGAGGCGGCGGCAATACTATCGACTACGGCATATATTCAGACCCGTATATCCTATACAAGTACGGACTTGATGATCGCACTGAGTACGCTTATACCACTCGCAACCAGGATAACTTTCCCTTCGGCTCCTCGCTGACTATCGGTAGCCCGGAAGATCTAATTTGTAACCGCCTGCGCAGCCCTTACAATGCGCCCCAGGCGACCATTAATCTATGCTATAAGGCAGAGAATGCCACGGCTAACCTTTCTGGCCAGGAGGCTGCCGATATGTAGAATTCTATTATGACCTAAGTGCATTGACGTCGGGTACCTTCAATTCACGATATACGTGTAATTATACCGAGCCTAGTGCCTTGTCGGTGATGACCTAGAGACCAGGCTAGTATTTAAATGTGGCTATCTATAGATGTTAAGATTAATAATGTTTAATGTGTGAGCTTAATAGAATTAATCCCTAATTACTCTATTCTACCTAATATTAGCCTTGAAAGGTTTCTATCGTCGTCAGTCATAAAAGGCTAATTAACCACATCTAAATGTAAAAAATGGTTGCATGCTTAATAAAATGTCACTATCCATAAATCTACTCTTTTACCAAGATTTTGGCGGGCGAGCCTCAATAGCTGAAGTCAAGTAACATCAGCTTTATAGCTGCCATCTCAAGGGGCAGGGCGTATATCCATCTAACGGTGTAATCTTCGTGAGAGAGAGGGATCTTGGCTTCCATGATAGGCTATATTACAACCAGATATCTACCCTACGATAACAAGCCAATCGATTGGAAGGTACCGAAAGTGAAGGAGAGATATTATAAAGCGCTAAAATGAAATCGGATTGTTAGGAGAAAGCGGGGTCAATGTGAGGCTGCACACAGACTCCCAAGCTACCAGACGATGTTCACGCGACGTAGCTAGGTAGTGTAAGCCAGGCATTGGTGCATATTGTGAAATATCGCCCTACGGGTCAAGCGACATGCTTTGGTGAACGCCGTGGTCATAATGGCGGAGAGAATTTGGAGTCATTTTCCTGGGGCTACTATAACGACAGACTAAGGGTGAGTGATAATTAGTTGAGGCTTACACCATCAGGAGCCGTTGAGGGTGCTGTTCGCCTACAAACGACCTCCAACTAGTCAATATATTCGTTAGCTACTAGTATCACTTGTTGAGGTTCTCTAACCCAAGGAGACGCCCTAGCAAGTGATTACTAGCACACCTTACGGAGAAGGAAGAAGAGAAGAAGAGAAGAAGGAGAACGATGTCTCCTAGCAGCGCAAGGTGACCTTCTCCACATGACCTACAGCCATCCACAATTCCACGGATTTCCAAGAGTTTTCATTTCGTACACAGTAACGTAATATTACGTGGCGTATTACTGTATCATACACGGCGCATTTTACTGCTCCCTTCAATTTAATGCGGCCTGCTCAAAAAATGATCAGCGCTAAAGTCTTGGCGAGGGGGCCGAGAAAGAGTTATTTAAGTGTGTATTGGTGAAGCCGATTTCGAGAATGACTGTACCCAAGGATCTTTGAATGAAGGATCATTCTAGATCTTTCCTTATGTGCCTAGTATGCCTAGTATGCCTAGTGTGTCTCAGTGTATAACCTCGCATATCTTCAAATTAAATATCATCGCAATTATTTCCAGCATGCTAACAATGAACTAGTCTTATACTTCAGTCCGAACTTTTATGAGATGAGGTTCACTGGCTTCCTCCCATCCAAATCCATAATTATATCAATCGTATCCCGTCGTATTCCGTAACTCGTACCATGTTGGAGTAAACGTGATTACCAGTCACAGCTCGTAGCCAAGATCTCAGCAAGAGCCTCTAGGTATTTTTTATCCTCGTCATCAAAGCCAGAAGGCTCAGTGCAATCGATATCAATAATAGCAACGGTCTAGCATATCGTTAGTACTCCACTCTTCACGCAATTGTACCTTCAAAGCATGACTCACCTCTCCCCGAATAACAATCGGGACAACAATCTCACTCCGACTCTCTGCATCGCATGCAATATGTCCCGGGAATTTAAGCACGTCCGGCACAATAAGAGTCTTTTGGTTCGCTGCGGCTGTACCGCACACACCCTTTCCAAAGCTGATCTGTTGGCAGGCCGGCTTTCCGTGGAAGGGGCCTAGGAGGAGAACTTGGTTCTCTGGGGAGGCATATGTAGTTGAGATTGTTACGCCGGGGACGCCGTCCGTGCCGGAGAGGGGAGGCGAGGAGATGGGCGAGGCGAGGGCGGGGAACTTGTCATCGCGGATGTAGAAGCCGGCCCAGTTGACGGAGGAGGAGGGAGCTGGGAGGGCAGCGTAGGCGTGCCAGAGAAGAGAGGAGACGTTGGAGAGGTTGCTGGGGTGTCTTGGTTAATCATTTGTTGCGATTGCGTGCAATGACAGCTAGCTCACCTGACCTGTTTTTTTGAGTTAGTTATCTGGTTCAATTCTGGGTTGGTGCGATCGATGCGATCGAGGACTTACCCAATTGCGTTGACCTGAGAGAAGACCCTTTGTCTGGTCTAGCATCTGCTCGTAGATGTCGGCCTTGGACGAGCCTGGGAAAAAGTATGAAGCGTCGGCGTGAGGCTGCATGTGTCAGTCTGACTTCCGTTCCTGGCGCGCTTATTGAAACATGATATGCAGGGATAAGGATTGGGGATGGATCGACAGCGGGTAAGTTGCAAGTGCTAAGACATACCATTGTGAAGGAGAATTAATCAATGAATTGAGCGCAAAAAATGGAAGGAAAGATCAATGGCGAGTATAAAGGGCAGAAATCGAAATCTCAATCGGCTTTCAAAGTGGAGACTGGACGGGCTCCGCACCGTGCTTGGACCTTGCCCTTCTTTGACCCTCCAATGAGCCATTTCTTTCTTTTTTCTGGCTTTCCGCTTTGGACCAATCGGATCTTGCTTGGTTCATGTTATCTCGAATTCCACACAAAGAATCTTTGTTTTTTTTTCTCTTCGTTTGCTTCCATGCTGGCGCGTCCCTCACATTGAAAGCTTTGCCCTATGCGGGGTAAATGCGTTAACCGTGTGCCATGTCAAACCTTCCACATCTTCTCCGAGAATTTCTCGTTCAGAGCGGGGTCCATGACTCGACAATGCCGACTTGATTCGATCCTTGGTCGAGTACGGCGCTTAGCCATTGGCTTTAGAGCTTAGCAGCCCTAGCTTCATGCTGTTAGGGACATCTCCGAGGTTTGGTTCGGCATCACCGGGCCAATCGTTCGACCGACCCTGTGTTGGCCTTCTTCTAGATCGCTCTCTTCCGGATCACTTCGGGTCTCGTGTCCTCCTGGTAAAGGAATTAGGGGGAACGACGTGCCAAATACCCTATGTAGTTGGTGTCTTTGTATCAGACCGCGGATGATCTGGTGGACTTCCACCTGTAGGATTGATCGAGCTCTTGAGATTGATCGCTTCTTTATTTGGAAGCGTTGGCTGGGCTTGCTAGAGAGGGTTCGGCCAGAGTCTAATCTTTCTGTGCCTTTGATCCAGCCGTCGGCGTAGCTGGTGTGGTACAATTGCTCCTGGACATGAACTTCGTCTGGAGTAATGCGCACCACTGGTCCTGTTCTGTATCAGCAGGGGTTTGGTTGGGTGATAGATCTGGGATGCGTACCATATTTCTGGTGCATTCGATCAATCTCGTCCTCAAAGGACCCGACTCCCCATGCCGCGAAATAGATTTCATATAGACCAGTGACAGCTGCAAGCCAGGGTCCAGGGTATTTGCTTAATGGGTGGACATGTAGTCTGTAGAATGTCATGACCAGGCCATAGGCCAGGACACTGCCCAAGAAGAAACAAGCAATCATTTCGACCTTGTGAGTAGGTTGACTTAGTTGATTTGAATGAGAATACGACTTATTCATCCTGTGGCGTAGAAGGACTGACAGCAAAAGGAACAATTTGAACGCTTTACATACCTTCACTTTGTATATCTTGAAACCAACCAGTTGACCACGATAAGATCCCAACCAAATGCGTGCCGTAGAGTGAGTGTGGTGGTGCAGCATCAACTCAAGTACAAAATGTCAAAATGGTACGGGACTCGCAGCTAAAAGAGCACTTTGCATTCGCTTCTCAGGGCAATTTCTTCGCCCATCTTACACGGACCAAGTGCTCCCAAGGCTGTGTCACTGCGTGGCACACACCGCATCGTGCGATGATCAGCTCCACCCGACATGCTGATTGGTCACTCAGCTCGTCATACCGCCAATCCCACAAAACTTAGAATCTTGTGCATGGCTTCCTATCGTGAGATCTGTTTTGCTTGGTCTCCAGCCCCGTGGGTTTACTTGTCGTTGTGGATTGGTGGTGTACTTTATCTCGGAGCTGATGGGGTCCACTACCCGGATCGAGGGCCCCTCCTTGGGATCCATTCGGATCCAGGTCGATCTATTTCATTTACCTTGAGGTCGCAAGGTTAGACCGCTAGTTGACAGTCTTTCCTTACCGACTGTAATCTATCATCGGGCCCTTATGCACTAACCCATGGATTTAGACGTCATTCTGCATTGGGTATCGTGTGGTGGGGATAACTGCCGAACTCGGGAATTAATAGATTCCTCCGCTTCACTTTCGGAAGGAGTGGGTATGACTTCAGAATATGAGATCAGCGATCATCTTGAATGTCGCCCCCGGGTCCTCTATGGGTCTGTTATCCACCCTGTGGAAAGGACGAGAATCGCGATTTGTGGGGTGATTTGCCATCGTCTCCGCTAAGACGCACACGTGCAGGATTGGCGTACTGGGGTAACACGTCGCTGGAGAAGGAGTGCGATAATTGAACACCACTCATTTAATTCAAACACCCTCATCTACCCCATTTGAAGTAGTGCAGTAATTGTAATTCAGAAAAATGCTATCTCACGTATTAAAGGACATTGCATCACCTCACTAAATTCACGTCAATATACGAGACGACGCTTCAATAGAGTCTTGAGATAAGTAATAAAAGGTAGCTTAGTGGGTATGAGTCTTGAATCACCTTCACATTCCAGCGTAGTCAACAGAGTAAGGCGAACAATTAGGTACTTGGGCATGTATTCAATAATATTACTCTCTGAATCTTGAATACTGCGCTACTTTGAAAGCGGTTGCAGAGGGGGTGTTCAAGTAATCTTGTGGTGTTCAATTAAAAATCTCCCTGGAGAATTACACGAACTCTGAGGTTTAGGTTTCTCTGAGATCAGACTGAGGTCAATAAAGATCGATCGCTTAACATGCACATAGATGGAAATGGTTCAATCCTTTGCCGAGCCGGGATCATCATCAGAGATCGCACCAATTATGGCTGTTTCATAGATCGCGGAGATACCCGTCGAACCAGTCTAACGATGACGGAGTACTCTCAGACACAGAGATCACGTCACAGCCATCGTCATCGGGCAAAGTATCACATGTGATATTCACCTATGCTACGTCTATCCCTTGGATTATCGGTCTGACGATTCAGGCGTCAAGGGGTGGGAAACGTGAGCATTTCAAGAAGTAGATCATATTAAATGCTCCACTTCAATGCAAACAATGGGTCTTGCCTTATGCGCTAGGTGGATCTAAAGAACACCAGTGAAGCACCAATGAACTAGCCCTGGGCAAGGTGGGCCGGCGCTTTAGGAGGGATCAACACATAAATGAGAAGAAGCATGCACCAAAGTACTCTTGATGCATAAGTACTGAAACATATTCAATTTGATAGTGGTACAGATTTCAGCTTGAGCTACAAGCCATACTCAATCCATTAACTCTTCTTTTCTTCTACTTCCTGGGGCTGTGCTGCATCTGCACCAGTAGTATGCCCGCTCAAAAAGCTGACAGCTCCCGGGCCAGTGAAGTTCTTCTTGCCGGTTGTGATCCAGGTAATGAGACTAAGAAGAGCAATGACCCCAATGGCAGCGCTAGTATAGTTCATCGACTCATGGTTTACCGGGTAGGTGCTCGGGAAGTTGAAGGTGATGGAAGCGAATAGGAGGAATACGAGGCCGATCGCGTTGAGTGCAATGGAGACAGGGACTGAGAATGAGTATGGGCCGTCCAGCTTGATGACATGCCCTGAAAAGTATCCGAGTAGCCTGCTGCCCAGTGCCATGGCGTAGGATAGGTCTATGATACTGTTAGATATTTCTTTTTGGTATAGGGGTGGGGTTTGGAGCACTTACAGAATCCCTCAGTGGAGATCGAAATGACTGTTTCAAATCCAGTCGTTGTTCCAAATTCAATGGCATCCAGAGCCAGTTGTACCGCCAGGGTGAGCAAGACTGCATTCACAGGGACCTGGGTCTTGCTGTTGACCTTGCTGAAAACCTTCGAGAAGGGAAGTCCGTTGTCACGGGCAAAAGCATACACGGAACGAGATCCTTCGGCCAGGATGTTGTTTCCGGCAACTATAACAATCACAGTGATCAAAGTAGTCAATATAATTGTCCCGGCCTTGCTTCCGGTGGAATCGTAGATGATTTGAATAACAGGCACTCCAGTACTGCTGTTGGCCGTCGATGTGATATCACCAATGCAGAAGCAAAGGGTGACAAGGAAGACAAAACCGGTCACGGCGCCAAGAATGACTGCCAGCACAATCGCCTTCGGAGCTTCCTTAGACGCAGATTTCATTTCCTCCGTCATGTGTGAGGGCGCATCATAACAGCACATTCCAAAGCAGGCCTGCAAGATACCAATGATAGCGGCCATTCCTGTGCCCCAACCAGTTGTGTTCTCAAATTCCGTGAAAACAAATGAGGGTGATTGTTTGTGGTCGTTCGTTGCAAGAAGTGTAATTGTTACAATGATGAAGGAAGCAACGTTCCAGATCAGGATGAACTTCGAGATGCGGTGGAGCAGATGAGATCCCCAAAGATTGACGGCGGCCGAGAGAAGAGCAACAAGATAGGCGACGAGCACAGTCTGCCATCTTTCAATAACGTAATCAGGAAATATCAAGTTGGCCATTCCAAGCACAAATTGTGATGCAATCGAGTTGTTCGTCGCACCCATTGCTAGTAGACCTAGTCATCAAAAATATCAGTGTCTCTTCACGATATACTCCAATATTGAAACACATACCAACAAGCATGAACCAGCCAGTAATATAAGACAACCCTCGGGCGATCTTTGGAGGAGCGAGAGCAGCAACCCAGGAATATTGACCACCAGAAACGGGGAGCATGCTGCACATTTCCGCCATTGGAATGGCAACGGCGAGTGTCAGAAGACTAACACCAATGAAACTGAAAATCATCACCGGTGGTCCACCAGATGTAACTCCAACAATGAACACACCACTCAAAGCCGTCCATCTAAAGAGTCCGTAAGCTTGTGTCGTGAGATACCTGGAAATTCGATACTCACGATGTCACAACACTGAAACTAAATCCAATCATGCTGAGCAACCCAAAAGAACGCTTGAGCTCTAACAAAAGATGTCAGCATCCTATGAATCTCTCCTTTCCAAGGCTAAACTCACCCTGCTCATATCCCAAGTTCTCCAAGCGAACATCTTCGCTGGTGGTGCCTTTAAACACCTGGATCTCCTCTTCATTCGACATTCTTGCGACAAGCCGAAAGGTCTTTAGGTGTTGACACGGCAAACTACACTTTCCGCGCAGCAGGCAATGGACATCCTTAAGAATATCCGAGGCATACTACTACCGTTCCTACAACCCCCATGCTGGGCCCATGACCCCATGGAGAGGCACAGGGACATAAAGATAGATTTTCATAGTGTCCTTCCTGATCGAGAAGGTCTGCGCGACGCCGGTGGGGCCGGTCTGCCAGTCCCGAGCGGGCAGCGAACTTTGTCGGCCTTTTTGCGGGGGCGCTCCATGACCGTTGATAAGCATGGCTACACTTGCAAGGCATGTCATTTGTCCGAGAGGGCTGTGGCTCAGGGCTGATATCAATCCGTGGGGTATCTGTCGTGGGAATTGTGTAATAAGATGTCTGAGATTATACGGGGAGGCTTGGTGTCTCTTGGGATTGCCCTTGTTGTTTTAGCTTCGGGTGACTTGGAGGGTGCGTTGATAAGAGCATGATATTTTTTTTATCGTGACAGGGGAGATTGACTTGATTATTTACATTCTAGCTCTTGCTATAACAATGAAATTGTCTACTCTAAAAGCCCAATCGGATGGTCTTCAGTCCTGGTCCGATGGCACTAGGAAGCCTGTCCTGAATAGGTGCTAGGGCATAGGGCTTCGGAAGACGAAGGTTCCGGCCAAATATGAATACGAATCCAATACGCATTGTCTACGCAAAGGTCAATGTCTACCACGTCTTAGATTCGTGTTCTGTTCTGGTGATCGTTTCTCGCCGCTTTTAATCACTGCGTAAATTTGAGCACGTCTTTGAGCGCACTTGACCTTAATGCCAGGTCATGTGACCACTGGTCTATGTAGATGAGATGCCTCCCTTCTATGCTCCCATCTTCTTCCTCCACGGCGTTTTTTTCTGTTGTTTCAATCTCCTTCTCCTCCTTGCTCTTGGTCCATCAAACTGTATCTTATCTTATTTTGAACAATATACATGTTCAGATCCCCAACATATCCCTGGACACGGGAGATGGATGGGCGAGATATAAACATTTCAAATGTTGAAATAGATGAATCTCTCAATCATGTGAGCATTTGCTCCATTCTGCATTTTGAGGGTCTAATATCAAAGCGCATTAAGTGGTGAGATCAATAGCCAATCACAGTAAGCTGCTTATTAGAGACTGCGCGATTTTCATTGGCCAACCTTGAATACGAAAGTCGATGAATCATATTCGACACCACTTATAAATAAGTAGTTGAAGTTCAACCTTTCTAAGCTCGAAACTAATTTTAAAAATCAAGCTAAGACTCACAAGATGTACCGCGCCTGACGCTACCGAGGATCCCAGCCTTTTCTATGATGGCTGGATTCTCTTCAAATCCGGTCGACTCAGTACACTCAACGCCATGGTTGCGAACGACAAACCAGGTATTAGTGGGGGTCGGACTAGGATTGAGCACAGGTTGCCTCATAATGCGGATATATACAAAGAAGTTTATAATGAAGCGATTTTGGTGGGATGATGGTAAGAAACTCCTCTTTCATCAACTATCTCCGATGGATCGTTGACACTTATATCGACCAGTATTTCTTATTATTGCCTGGGTAAAGACCTCATTTCCAACCTCCTGTAATAAACCTACTGACTGGAAGAGAGATATGTATTGTTGGGGTCCAAATAGTCATCCTCTGTAAGTTGAAGGTTCCTTGTCGAAAGAATGCGGCTCATCGTCCTTCAGATGGATGGAGTCATGCTGGGGTTGGGATACATATTACAGAATTATCCCCATCGACATTGGAGAAGCTACAAAGAGTATATTATCTCTCACCTGGGTGCTTATCTGAGTACCTCAACAAAGACTCAATAGCTAATACTCAACTCACCCCTGCCATATAGCTCGTCCTAGCTGCCTCGATTATATACATACCATGTCTCGCATTCGCAAAGCTCGCCTTGCTTATGATGTACTACAGGCTCCTCGAGTCCATTCGAGCCTACGTATATACGCTCTATATTGTCGGCTTTGTGATTGTTGGATACAGCATCGCACTTACCCTAGCGCTTCTTTTCGCATGCACCCCCTGGAGAAAAACTGGACTCCCTCTATTACAGGAGGATCTTGCATTAATAGACCTGGAGCATATCTAGCAACGGCAGTAACGAACACGGCCAGCGATTTAGTACTACTCGTCATTCCCGTACGGGTTGTATGGAAGCTACGGTTGCGCTTTGCCGAGAAGTTGGGGGCAGTTCTCGTGTTCGGTATTGGTTGTTTGTGAGAGATCCTGATAAATATGCAAAGAACCGGAGCATTTTGTGCTAACAAAGTCTCCCAAAGGACCATCATCACGAGTATTGTACGACTGGCAACCCTGTGGCCACTAGTGACTTCGAATGACTTTCCGTACAAACTTGCTCTTGTCTGGACCTTTGCGTAAGCTCTCACCTGTCATTCCACTCTTGATCTCCATCCATGATTGATTCAATATATCTGACAGAAGTGGATAACAACGCAGTAATATTGAGGCTAACTTTATCATATTGTGTGGCTCTCTTCCCTATTTCCGCCAATTTCTTCGCTATTATGCGCCAAAGTGGTTTCCTGGGCGGTGGAGCAGCAGGGGTAGTGGTAGTGAACCTTAGGCAAAGGTTATACAGTCCAATAAATGGGATTTTCTGTATAGGACACCGTATTAAGGACAAAATTGAAGGGACCTAGTTATATTGAGACAAGAACTCCTCTGCGCTCGCCAACTCCCGCTTAATCACCTCGCCATGCTCTGGACTGCGCAACCTGATTCGTACATCGAACGGGAGTGGGCATACCAAGTTGGCGGAAGTGTAAGCGTTGGTATCCAAAGGTTTGACCTTGCCAGTTTCAGGGTCGATAGGCTCCTCAAACTCAAAGGCCCACAGTAATTTGGCTGTGATACGCCACATGCTACGCTCAGCTAGGTGAATACCGGGGCAAATTCGTCGTCCACCACCATAGCCGTAGTGATGTAAGAAATTGTTAGTGGACGCCCTGTGTATATGCTCAGAATGGTACTTATCTCGGTTCTCGTAGTCAGGTCCGACTGCGTAGTCATTTGCCAGCTTCGTGTGCTTCAGGAATCGGTCGGGGTTGAAGGTATCGTGGTCCGGATAGTATTTCTCATCGTGGTGCATGGCCCATACACCGACAAAAATGGTACTTCCCTTGGGGATGAGCATGCCATTGTACCAGTCATCTGATTAGGAAATTCAAAGTCAGCTGGGGATTTCGCACTTGTAATGCATGATTCAGGACTGACCTTTTGTAACAGTGTGGGGAAGACCAAGATCAGATCTACATGTATAAACACCGGTCAGCATGATATCTCGAAAAAATATGGCTGGAGACTAACGTTGGTCGCCATCGGAGGCCCTCCTTTACAATCGCGTTAATATAAGGCAACTTCTCAAAGTCAGAGAACAGCGGCGCTCGCTCAGTCCCACACACCGCATCGATCTCCTCACGAGCCTTGGCCTGAATCTGGGGGTTCTTAGCCAAAGCCAGGATCAAAGTGAGGATCTGATTCGCAGTAGTATCGGCGCCAGCCTCCATTAATTCACCAAAGAGGTTGTTGAAGCCATGCTGACTCATTGGCCAGCCACCCTTGTTATACTCATCCAGCTTCATGTCGATCATGCATTCACGCTTGTCGCCTCGGGCACGGCGCTCTTCGACCAACTCGCGTCCTTTGCCCCAGATAGCGTCCATCTTCGCACGCATGCGATAAGCACGCTTCTTCCACTTGCCTGGCAGATACCACAAAGCAGGAATCAGATCCACTGGCGGGTTGGCACCAGGTTCGATCGCCTCGAGCCACTGTGAAACTTAAATTAGTGATCGCAATTTCAAGAATAGCGACATTCGTCTAAATACCTCTTCGATCATTTCAGAGACATCTTTGAACCAGAAGGAGTCGAGGCTCTTGGCGCGGAATCCCCAAGCCAGTACAGCCGCAACCGAGGACGCATATAGTCTGGCGTAGGGGAAAAATTTCTTTGGTTCTGTCGCTAAGCGATTCATCAAGAGGACGGCTCTAGTCGATAATAATCAGTCACGTCATCTTCAGAAGGACCCAGTGTGACAACAAAGACTCACTCGGCTTCCTGAACACGGAAATGCTTCTCATCAAGTGACTTTGGATTGAGGTTTCTTGTTACAACCGTTCGCTTTTCACGCCACCCAGGACTCTGGCATTCCATTGTCATATGGTTGCCGCGAGTGATAAAGAGTGGCACGATGTTAGGCGGCCTGTCGGAGTAGATGCTGCCTTTCTTATCGATCAATTCGTGAACCGCCTTGCGATCGCATATAACGATGATTGTCCCTGATCCGACTTTGAGGGAATATATCTTGCCATATTGTTGTGACCATTCCATGAACCTGAAAAAACAATTAGCACTGCCATTAAAGAACAGATCTTGTGGCAACCTACTTTTTGCCTAGGCCTGTGGAGGGAATTTCAAGCATATTACCAAGAATGGGCACGGTCGGTGGTCCTGGTGGTAGTCGTGGGTCGCGTTTCCCGACCTGGAACAGTCGGTAAATGCCATAGAGAAGGAGCAGACCACCCGCGGTGAGAATGGTCTTTGATGATAGAATGCCTGACATAGCGTTTCATTGACCAGGGTGAGGGGTGAGGCGTAAGTGCTATCTATCGTCAATATAGGAGCGAAAGGCAGTATTATACGTGGTAGCTCAATGTCATTGGCGATCAGTCACGATCCCCGGATGCTCACGAGACCCCATTTTTCAAGGTTTGCGGGGATTCGGAAGTTGTGCAACGTGCATTTGTAGAGATGCACCGAAGATCGACCGAGAAGTTCGACCAGAGTTGTGCCGAGTAACCATGGGCAAGATCATTGACAAGGTTTAAGCCAGTACGTCATCATGAACCTAAAAGCAAAGTGTGTAGTGCAGTATGGGTGCTACGTGAGTCATTGGGATTCTGTTCTTTACGTGACGCTGCGAACGGTGACGCTGCGAACGCTCTGTGCCGTAACATTGGTAAACTGAGATAGGTTTGCCGTCAAGGAAGCGAACTGGTCGCTCATGGGCGTGGATTTGCTGGCTAAAAGCCATGACTCCAGAATCAGAGACCGCCAGGACACATCTAGGAATCGGCTTTTATGATTTACAAAAAGAATATATGTAAGAGAAAATAGTGATCAATGGGATATATGGCTAGCTGACTTGCTGCTTCATGTCGTATACTGTATAGCTATAGTAGATAAAACCAAAATAAACAATCTAGTATTCTCCCAGCACCAACTCCGATCATTCCCACTGCTGGAGGGTCTTCAAGCTTTGTTCGCAGTCCTTCATGATAATATCCACATGTTCTTGACTCCGGGGCTTGAAAACAACTTGATAGGGCAATGGGCCATGGGCAATACCTTCCTTATAAGCCTCCGGGTCGGGAATAATCTTGTTCCCGGCAGCATCAACGGGGAGTTCAATGGTGAAAGCCCACAGCAATTTAGCAATGGCCCGCCACTGGGTTCTTTCTGCGAGATGCATGCCTGGGCAGATACGTCGACCGGCTCCATACCCGTAGTGATGTTCAAACCCTACATTTGTTAGCTTGGCGTCGTTTTGGATAGATAAAAGGTGACTTATCTCGGTTATTGAAATCGGGGCTTCCAGCGTAATCACTAGCCAATCTAGGATGATTCAAGTATCGCTGGGGGTTAAATTCATCCGGTGTCTTGTAGTTGAACTTCTCGCTACGGTGGATGGCATAGGAGGGAATCACCACGGTCGCGTCCTTTGGAATGAGCATTCCCTGGTACCAATCATCTTTGGCGACGCGATGAGGCACACCCAAAGGTAGTCTGCGAAATTGGTGAGCTTGACGTCGATCTCTAAAGGGATTAAACATACACTGGATGCCAGCGAAGACCCTCTTTGACGATACAGTTGATGTATGGAAGATCGTTGAAATCGGTCCAGACAGGCATTCTATAGGAGATCGGTCGAAGTCAGCGCTTTGCACGAAGAAAGATCAAAGCAAATACGTACCGTGTTGTGCCACACACTGCGTCCAATTCCTTCTGGGCGATTACTTGGTGCTCGGGGTTTCTAGCAAGACAGGCAATCATGGTCAACACAGCGGAGGACGTGGTGTCGGCACCACCCTCCACAAGAACTCCAAGGAAATGGTTGATCTGTTTATCGGTCATTTTTCCAGCTTGCTTGGGATCATCTAACAGACGGTCGGCGATGCAAACTCGACGTTCCCCTTGATTGCGTCGCTTATCACAGTATACCCTGGCTGCAGCCCAGGTGTTATCCATGGCCGTGTATGATTTGACTGCTCGCTGTCGCCATGGGCTGATGAAACCTGGTAGATACTTCAGGAAAGGAAATTCATCCACGGGGGATTTGCTCCAGGTTCTAAAGACTCGCTGTACTATAAAGACAGAGAAACAAATGGCGGTATCAGTACATTGGACAGCGATCAACTGTAAGCGTATTGAAGAGGTCTTACCGAGTCCATGGCGTCGTACACACACTAGGGAAAGTAGGCATCAGTATTGAAAATAGGGCCTTGACAGGCCGGAATATTGACTTACACGACCGAAGAATGACTCGAATGTGGCTCCTCGGTGGCCCCATACCATGCTGCATGAGATGGAGCAAGTGGTGCGCATAACGTGATGATAGAATTCATCAGGGGTTTTCAAAAGGTCACGCATGAGAACCGAGATTCTGTTTCAAAACGATTAACATGAGGTAAAAAAGGTGCACTATATATATTCACTGACTCTGCGTCTTGTATCTCGCTTGCTCGCTCATCAAGAATTCGAGGCTAGAGACCATTAGAATATGCCCAGGTGAATCCACTTCCAGTAAACCCACGGAAAGATTGTGAGACGCAATTTTCCGCTGCTCACGGTAAAGCGCTGTGTTATCCATAAAAGCAAAGCTGTCACCATGGGTGACAATGTCGGCAACATGGTTTTTCGGGCGTTCCGAGTAGATGACACCCTTCTTGTCGACGAGATCATGAACGGCCTTTCGGTCAAACAGGACAATCATGGTCCCAGACCCCATTTTGAGAGAGAATATGCCACCATAAGTCTCACCCCATTGAAGAAACCTAGTCAATGTCAGAGGTGCTGCATATAACGGTCACACGAAGTCTATTATATTTACTTTGCATGGAGGCCAGTAAGAGGAATTTGGTGAAGGTTTCCGAGAATTGGTATCGTTGGAGGACCAGGAGGAAGACCTTTTTCTCTCCTTCCCATAGAAAGCAGTTTGTATGCGGCGAATGAAATAACTGCCAGCACAGCTATTGCCGTAGGGGAAAGGCGAAACGGCATTTCTGATGACATTGTGAATTTGACTGAAATTAAAACCGTGTAGAGGACGAGTCTATGCAACTCGGATCACTAAATAGGCTCGAAATATAGATACCTAGATCGAGTCGCATCCCCCGCACTGATATAGGGTTGCTCTTGACGCAAGGACGAATCTGTGCACTTCCAGTAGAAACCCCGGATCCCAGAAGCATAACCCCACCTGAGCCATACCCCGGATTCTGAAGTCTAAAAAGGCTCAAAAATGGGGCTAAAGGTGTCTTCCCCGCTCCGCACATACTTCGGGGGATTTTCGCGGGGCTTGTAGCGGACCAACTTCGCTCATCTCGGGCATGGCAAACCCCACAACAATAAAGCAAGAGATCAAATGGCCTTTGGACCTGTCGATCAAATTCTTGACTTCTGGTAAGGTATTCAGCCTATAGGCGCAGTTCAGATGACCAAGATGGAGATTTTGACTTTAATAGAGCTTAATATCGTGAGCTTATCTCGAACGCTGGGGCTGGGTCACAGCAAATCAACCGGCTTGACATCATTTGTAGGATACATGAGAAATCCGAAAAATACTATGAGAATACCCTATTAACAAATTGAAATCGTAAACCATGTGCATTCAAATCATCAAAATTCGCACTCGCTTATTCGTATCTTCAGTTCTCACAGACGACTTATGTCACTTGTGGACGAATGACTATGGCAGTGCCTCATATAAGGGTAGATAGAGCATATAAAAAAAGACATGGGAGAAGAGAAGTGCGTTTAGTACATAGACCACCCGGCCAATAAATCATGTATACCGCTAGCGAATTCAATATTGGGCCACTCCATGCTCCTATCCTGCTGTGTATCAAACATGTTCATCGGCTCGAAGAGAACAGGGTTTGTTGGCATTATGTAAGGTTCGGAGATCGGATGTGGATTGACTTCTGGCAAAGGCATGAAATCCAGCATGGCCATCTTTTGGGTGGGATCGGGATGTTCATCGGTGTACGCCTGGTTTGTCATCCTCTCAAGTTCATCATGGTCCAGCGTCAACATTTGCACGGGGGGTGTGGATGGTGTATCAGGAAGGAATTGCGTAGAGTAATTGTCTTGGATTTTTGCAGTGTTTGATAGATTGGGGCCGTTGTTTCTCTTGGAAGCATGAGAAGAATTATGCAGGTAGACTCGTTGTCTCTTGGCATCATGCTCAGCCTGGCCCCACTGCCGGTCACTGGAGGACTGGTTCGCAAATGATGCTTCTTCTGAAGACCGCTTGGACATCTTTTTGGTAGCCCGGGCCTCCCGTTTATTAGATTCAGCTTGCTGGGCCTCCAGCTGTACCTCCAGCGATTCGAGGTTTTGCTGGAGAGCAGTTTGTGTATCCCAGAACTGGATGCATCGCTTGTATGTCAGGTATAGTACATCAAAGCGCGACTTGATCAGGCTTCTATTGGACGGCGTTCGTGAAAGATGCTTCCGAACTAGCTGCACAGCGGAAGCCAGCCATATGGTGCTGGAAAGAAATGGATTAATATACCGGATGTGCTCCTCGCAGCTTTGATTAACGATTCTCAGAATGCTATCTGTTGCGTCGAAATAATGCCGTAAAGCGACACTCTCGGCATCAATAACACCAAATTCATTCCCATTGGCTGAATCACCAGGGTGGTGACGACTTTTGGCTTTCGAGTGACAGGTCTGTGGCCTGAAGGCATCATATCGGTGTATCATAAGCCGAGCCAGGTGGGTCATGACGAAGATGTTATAGATAGAGCAATGTTGTTGTCGTTCAGAGTCCAATTGATGCTGTCCTATTGCACTGAAAGCCAAGTGCTGGTCGCGATATTGGAGATGATGAGGCAAAGCAAGTCCAAAGCATCGCACTGCGTTTGCTAGTGTTTCTAACCCTTTCCGGGCCTCCTCGACTGATTCTGGTGTTGACGTACGATGTGACGGTTGATAGTTAACCGTGTTACCCATAGGAGCTACCCCTCGCGGGTTGGAGATGGCTTGGGCAGCCTTCATGAGAGAGTTGATCACCAGGAACCATGCTTTGGGCGATTGGTTCCCACTGTCCTGTAGTGCCTTCCAACGCTTATTTGGCTCGGCCTCCATGAAACAGCTTGAGGCAGGGCGAGATTGAAACCAGTTGGTATTGTCGACCGGGAGTAAGATCTCCATCTGCGTCCAGTCGATGGCAGTTGGGGTCCGGCGGATTGTACTGGCAAATACATCCATCTCCCAAATGGCCCAAAATGCCCGGCGCTTTTCTTCATCTGCTTTCCACTGAGCGGGTTCTTCTGTCTTCGCCGCTGTCCGCGAATCGAGAAGATGGAGGTTAGTCTCGTATGCCAATCGAACACAAAGTCCCAAGGATCTCCACGCTTTTCCATGAACCCCACGGGTCAATTGGCAGTGTGTTGCAATTATGAGAGCTTGGATCACGCAAAGAGGTGGTAACTCATCGTCACACTCTGCAAGTGCCTTGTTGATCTCATTAAAAGCAATATCAACAAAGTGTGCAGGGTTGTGATGACATTTTTCTGTCAGTGCTAGTCCGGCCCCAGTTAAAGGATCCGTTTCAAAAGGTAGGAAACGTGATGCATAAGCAGCCATTGCAGCGAGAAGGGCACTGATTTGGCAGAGAGAGGGAATTTCCATTAACTTTTCAGGGAATGAGGGTTCATGAAAGAGGTTAATGGCGACCATATTATCGAAATAAACTCGAATCCTAGGAATACGTTAGCGCCAAATTCGTTTCTCACTGCCTGGTGATGCTATTTCAGAGGCAGGTGTTTGCGTACATTTGATTCATGAGACTTAAAGACACTCCTAACTCATTGCATGCTTGGCGACAAAGACCAGGTTGGCCACCTTCTTTGGATCCCGGGCTCTGGTTTTGATCGTTTTCTGGGGTTGAAGGCTCATGGCATGGGTGTAGTATAAAGGAAAGATCATGCATATTCAAGTGTGAATCCTGCTTTCTCTCATCCTCCGGCATCTTAGCACCACCGGTCAAGTCGGTATTATCGGTGGCCAACGAAGGGATATCGTTCTCCGAAACCTCTTGAGAAGTCTCAAATTCCCGGTCATATGGACGTAGACTATGATCGATGGGGGAGCTGGAAGGTGAACCATCGTGTTGCGGTTGGTCTGTCCTTTTCGTTTTCCTTTGGCGTAAACGTTTCTGTCGTTGTAAAGTCCCTGCACCTTATGAGCCAATCTCCCAGTTCAAGATACGATCAAGTCTTATCAATTTTGGGGCCTGGTTTCATTGGACGAAGCGGATAGTTGCATGGTTGGCCTGTCTGTCCACAGACCAAGCACTGAGGAAACTCCCGGTCGCTAACAGCATGTAAGTTGGCAATTTCGTGAAACATTTGAAGTCAAGCTACCATACCACTTTACCTTTCGCCTACAAGCAAGAAAAAAAAATAAGCGACTGTTCATCCTGGATGGGTAGTATAGTCCCAATGAGACTTACTTGCGACACGAGTGACAGGCCAAGTCAGATTTAGGCATTCTCGCGGATGATTCAGTGCGTCGTGGCCACATCGGCTATTATCGTCTGTAGAGACATTGAAAGAGAGAAAGAAGGAGACCAAGAGCAAAATGAGCGTAGCATCGCCACTTCCGCATTAGAGAATTATGCATTTACCCCACGGGGTTTGTGCCCGGAATGCGGGGTTGCCCTGGTCTAGTGATACTTAGTCAGCTACTTCGAGTTTCGGTCGAATTTCGCTCGATCTTCAAGAAACCCCAATATTAATCTCAGCCCATCATGAGGCGCGTGGCGTAATCCTCTCGAATCAACTATGGCCTTGGCATCGGGGGCAACTTCCATATTCACGCCTGTAAATTGGATCCAGCCAATGATAGGCAATCCCACTTCTCGGTTAATATTGCACTAATCTCTATAGGTTGGATGCTTCCAATAATTGATGTCGATCAAACCTTGAAAGCTTAAAAGTTTGGGATACGAGTAATCCTCACGCTCACGTGCTGGTTATTCTGGGTGGCCAGCACCAAATCCGGTTATACTGCAAACTTGCACCAATTTAGCTTTTTGATTTTCTAAATCTAATTTCCAATCACATACTGTCATTGAGTAAATGCAATACGAGGATGGCGAAGAGTACCGCAACCCTGGACTTTTAGATCCCTGGCGGTGGCGCTTGTAATCTTACGTTATGCATTAGTTGTCACCAGAGACTGTATACATTGATATTTACCTCATTAACTAGCTATGTATGTAATTACCAACCATATCCCCTAAAGCTGCATAAAATCCACTAACATCAATTGCAATAAATGACAAGCTGGTCATAAGAGAGGGCGTAACGGTGACTGGGTAAAAAAGGGAAAGGGAGAAAGACACAGTAATATTTGGCCAATCAATTGAGACAGGTTGAGAAAGGCTTTGCTCGGGGTATCAAGTGATTTTCGAAACAGAGCGCTGCTTATCAGACAGAAGAGTCAGCTGCGGAGGTAGAGAATTTCTCAATGTGACTGCTTTCAATGATGTCTGCTTTGGTGTCTTCCTTGTGATAGACTTGACGGGACACGTGATCAGTAAGGTAGTGATCGAAATCTCGAAGTGAGGCCGCTGCCAAAATGCAGACCACACCTAGAGCGACCGCTGTATAGTAAACGTAGGCATATGCATGTCCGTACGCAGTTGCCACACTCGCGTTTGCCACCTTCAAGATGTCTGCCGTCATGCCAGGGATCTTCTCCAAAGCTGCCTGGCTGGCTGACGCTGCGACACTGAGAACTTGCGCAATTGAGGAGGCAGGGAGGCCAGCTTCAGTGAGAGCGGGAACAACGTAGGTATTCATCTCGCCGGGGATCTTGTTGGTGTAAATGGCGACAAAAATTGCGGTGAAAATCGATCCTAGGATAGTTCTCATAGATGAGACCACAGCTTCCAGACGTTAGTATATCTCTGAATGGCTTAGCAGCCGAGGACTATTTTGGCTTACCGAATGCGACACCGAGATCTCGGTCCGACACAATGTACTGAACCATGAGCATCGTGAAGATTTCTCCCCATCCCATGGGGAACACAGCCAGAAATGCAAAGGCAACGGCAGACGCTTGGTCCATATAATTGATTGTGGACATTGCTCCGAGGAAGGCAGTCATCCAAATTGACCCGACCAGCAGCTGTGATCGCAAATGCTTCACAATATGGTAAAGAGGGCCAATGAGAATGATACCACCCCACGATGCGAAATTCACAATAGAAGACATCCAGGCGGTTTCTTGCCAGCCAGAGGCTGTGCTTCCAAAGATGTACGTCACCTGCGAGGGCCAAACAATGAATGCAGCAGTCTGTAGGCATCCAGTGATTGCCGAGATGATCACCACACAGGAAAATCCACGCACATCCTTGAACAAGTGCATAGGAATGATCGGGGTAGAGACATTTCCGTATATTTCATACAACACGAAGGCGACTGAGGTGACTGCTCCAGAGATCAAAAGACCGAGCACAAGGCCAGAATTCCATGCATACGGCTGTCCGCCCCAGGAGATGCCAAGCAAGAATAGAACGAGCCCGGCCACAAGCAAGAACATACCGATGTAGTCAAGCTGGGCTAGTTGCTTTCTCCGAGTGTATTCCTTTCCGTGGAGTTGAGTGAATGATGGAGGGTGGTAGAAAAAGAACCAAAGTGTTGTACCACAGACTAGCAGAGGTTAGCTTTAGCCTTACAATCGACCAGTGTGGCACTTACCCATGAGGATGATGTAAATATAGAAAATCCATCTCCAACTAGCCAGGGTGGCCAGGCGAATACCCAGATATGGGCCGAATCCAGTGGCAACAATATTGGGAACGACAACGATTAGGGTGCCCAAATACTTCAATCTGTTTGCCAACAGCTCGCCAGTCAAGAGTGGGTAGGAGGCAGGGATTCCTGAGGCCAAGCCCAGAATCACATTCGCGCCGATGAGCTGATTGATGCTTGTGGCGGTACAGGCGACGATGCCGCCAATAATGCCCAAGCAGTTTGCTGCCAGTGCAAAATTGCGACGGCCAAAGATGTCCGAGTTGCGTCCGAAGAAAAGGATACCGATTGGCTGGCCAATGCTCCAGACGATTGAAAACAGGTAGTAATTGTCGCTAGGTCCGATATCTGCGTTGATCTGGACAATACATCCAGCGGCGGCCTCAAATGCAAAGTAGGTGGCCGCTAGACTGAATGCAATACCGGCAAACGTGCCGATGAATCGTGGACTAATGTAATATCCCTCTGGGAGGTCAGACCGATCAGCCGTGAGGGCCCTGGATCGAATTTCATGAAGCTCCTGCTCAGTCAGGTGCTCGGTACTTGAGGGATTGGCTGGGGAGATCTCGCCATCGTTGGGGTGGATATTAGCCATATTGAGTCGAGGACTAGAAGCCCTTTCACAGTGGGTATGTATTGAATGGAAAGTCTCAGGATGGTGTGACCAGCCCTGGTTCTATATCCAATTGTTTGCAATGCTCGATCAATATATACCTGGATCGCAGTTGATCCAGAGCGATGCTTACCCCATGGGGATCTGATGCAGTTCCTCTGGATCTGGTTAAGGTTCGCAAACCAAGTCTTTGCAATTTTGGGTCGACCCGAAGACAGGCCGCACGAAATTGATCCGTAAATCTGGGGAAAGCTAATCCCAGCGTCGTCACAATTCTACCTCCGATGTGCCGTGGTCGATCTGAGGGGTCCCACAAATGTCACTTCACGTCCCGCAAATCCTACATTTTGCTCCACATTCGTGCTCCAGGGATGCATGAATGCGGGAGCGAAACAACACACGTGAACTTAAATATCAAGTGAGCAGCAAAAGCAAACTGCGCGGATCAAACTATCCCCTCCTCTTGTTTACGAACCAACACCCGACACCCCGAAATTATCTTCTTGTCAACAATCAAGTGCGCTTTCCCTACGAACATCATGTCGACCATGAAGGCATACAAATTGGTTGAATGGGGTCAGCCCGGGCAATATGTCACAGTGCCGAAACCCACACCTGGACCCTTTGACGTGCTCCTGCGTGTCAGGGCCGTCGGTCTATGCCGTTCAGATCTCGACATGATGGATAGCCCACCGGGAACGGACCCATATGCATCTGTACTGGAGCCCGACTATATCCTTGGCCACGAGACTGCTGGAGTCGTCGAGGAGCTAGGGTCATCTGTGACCGATCTGAAGGTCGGAGAAGGCGTTGCAGTTCACCACATGCGTCATTGCGGCTTTTGCGAATTCTGTGAGGCTGGCATTGAACAACACTGCGAGTACTACAAACGCGGTGATATCGGTATGACAAGAGGCTGTGGCTTTGATGGTGGTCTTGCAGAGTTCCTCGTGGTCCCAAGAACCGAAGTCGTTTCGATCGGCGATGGAGATCCCGTCATCTATGCGCCCCTCACAGACGCTGGTGTGACTGCTTACGCTGGCATGAAAGGATTCGTCTCTCAACTTCGTCCTGGGAATTCTGTCGCAGTAATTGGCGTTGGTGGACTAGGTGCCTACGCTGTGCAATTCCTTAAATTACTCACATCCGCCCGAATCATTGCCGTCGACAATGCGGACTCTAGGCTCAAGATGGCGACTGAGCTTGGTGCGGATGCCGAAGTTCTGTCGGACTCTAATGCTGCAGATTCTATCCGGAGTGCCACGGGTGGCAAGGGAGTCGACGCTGTTTTAGATCTTGTTGGGAGTGACCAAACTCTTCAGCTTGCTGCCAATGTGATTCGCCCCCAGGGATATATATCCGTGGTAGGGATGCAAGGTGGCAGTGTGAAGCTTGGGTGGAATCTCATGGCAACAAGTTCGAAATTCGCTCTGTCTTTGGGAAGCACACGCAAAGACCTCCGTGAAGTTTGCCAACTTGCCACCGATGGCAAATTGAGAATCGATATTGATCGGTTTGACTTTGACCAGATTCCAAAGGCGTATGAGAAACTCAGGAAGGGTGAGCTCAAAGGACGTGCAGTGATTGTCATGCCCAGGTCATAAGCAAATATCATCACTTGGATAGTTGTATTTTGTCATGAATTTATTATTTTCACGACAAACGCTCCTTATCTCGTATAAAATGAATAGCTTGGATTACAGGAAATTATGCCCTTTTCGTGTATCTATTGATCTTTTGATGGAGGATAATCGACCTATCATCGATTTTCTCTTCACTTGTAAGGCTCTATGTCTCTTAGCCTCTTCCACCAAGTGGCGTGAGTGGTTCATCTACGGTCAATTGAAAACCCCTGCGAGGAGATTGCCCAAAGTGATTTACCAAAGTGATGTACTGACTCTGACATTCCTGCTTCATAGACCCTTCACATATGTACAGGAAGATTTATGACAAGCCTCGTAGGTAACAGCAATCGAAAGAGTAATTTTTCATATTTAAGCCCCAAACACACCCTCGGTGTCCTCATTCTGAGCCCAGACCTTTGATAGTTGCATGCGACTAATCCGCCAGCCCTCAGAAGTCCGCTTGAATTGGAATCGATAATGTCCACCAAATGCGTGGTATTCATGCGGCTTAGTGGTATCCATTGTAGCTGCAAACCACAAGTAACATCTTGCGCTCGCAGTATCTTCGTTGATGGTAAACTGCATGTTGGTCATGGAGTGTTGTAGACCCTGGAAGCGATTCTCAGCGCCACCAGCTGCAGCGGAGATATTATCGCGTCCCACGATCTCGCCCCAATTCTCGAAACCGAGGACACCGTCAGGAGTAAAAGTGGCGGCATATTCGTCCCATTTGTGGTCATCGGCAGTGTTACAGTAGTGGTTCAGGAGAGTGTTGAGTTCGTCTTTGTCCTCGAGAAGTTGAAGACGCTTATGTAGAGACTCGAGGGTGGGTTGGCCAGCCATATTGGTTGAGGGTTTTTCAAATTTGTTCAAGATTGTTTGAGGGATTATGATAGGAAATATCTGATTTGGATGTTAATGGATACATATGATGAAGTAGACATTTCTTTTATTTCCAATGGTAGGATTCTTGACGCGACAGCAATCCGCGAGTCGGATGTGCACATGGTTTGGGGTTGTCTTCGGCCCAACTTCGCTGCTAAATCTCAGCTACGACGCAGGGCGTTGTGGGTACGTTTCGTCACCCCGCGTGACCATGTTTATCCCATGGGTTCATTGGTGGATGTCCTTCTGATTGGCTAAGATATCCTATCTGTCTCCACATTCCCCGCACCGCTTCATGCGGAGAGACCCTGGATTATGTATCCAATATGTAGAAATCTCCGGGGCAACTGGTCTTTGCAAAAGTTGCGTTACGGTAATTTAGCTTCTGAGGACCTCACAAAAATAAGGTTTCAATAGCCCGTTCCCCGCAGTCGTCTAGCTGAGTACCGAAAGCCCATCCTCCATCAAAGGGCGAAGTATCGTAACTACCAACTACCTAGCGTGGCGTCTCTTGAGTTGTGATAGGAAGCGTGCAGATCGAGCTTGACTTGAAGATTCAAATACTTTGAAATGCTTAAATTACATAATGAATACCTTTATTATTCGCTATACATTGATGCATAGGCCACTCATTTCAATTGATATATAAGATAATACAACGAATATGTATGCATCGGTTGTCTCTTCTATTTCGCATCCGGCACAATACCAAATCCTTCAATATCAGGCACATCCAATCCAGAGGCATGCTTGACACCATAACGAACATGGTCCAAGGTATTTGTGGGAATATACGCGTCTTTAACGTCTCCGAATACCGCGGGCCAATTTTCCAGGAACCCTTGTGGAGTGGTTTCGTTTGTATGGCCGGGGAAGGTTGCTAGAGTAATTCGTGCAGCTCGGTCGGCACCTGTGGCAAAGCATTCCCCAGAGACAGGACATTCCTCCGAGCAGAGTGCCACCATCATCGGGGCAACCTTTTTGGCGGCAAAGTAAGTTTCGGTGATAAACTTAGAGCCATCTGACAGATCAGTCATTCGTGAATGGCCAGAAGGCAGAATGGCGTTGATTTTGATGCCAGAGGAAGGGGAAAACCGGCCGAGGTCACGGGTAAGAGCAAATGTAGCACCCTTGGATGCGGCGTAGGCGCAGTCCCCGCCAGCTCCGAAGCCAATAATCGCATCAGAGGAGATATTCACAATTCGGCCGTAATTCTGCTTTTCCATAATGTTCCACACTGCACTCGTCATGAGTTGGGAACCGAGGACACCAATTTCCAGGACTCGCATGAAAGCGGCTCCATCAAGGTCGGCATGCGAACTTGGCTTGCCGGATATGCCGGCATTATTGATGAGGATATCGATGCGACCAAACTCGGCCATGGTGCGTTCGACTATCTTCAACGTATCAGCCTTGACAGAGACATCGTGGCCATCTGCGATAGCTATGCCACCAGCTTGCTTGATTTCATCGGCAACAGCCTGCGCCCGAGTTGCACTGCCCGCCTGGCCTTCGAGTGTGCCACCGTAGTCGTTAATGACAACTTTGGCGCCCTGAGACGCAAGGAGAAGCGCGTATTCACGGCCAAGTCCTCCACCTGATCCGGTGATGATAGCGACACGATCTTTAACTGACATGGTTGCTTTCCTGGTTTTGGATTGATGATCTGAACTGAAAGAGGTTTTAAGATAATAGGACATGAGTTATAACGAATTGGTCATGAGTTTTTGTGATCGACATTTACCGAGAACTCTATCCATTGGAGACCACCCGATGATGGCCCGGTCCTGGACTATCTACGCGGGAGCGGGGGCGGGACGGGGGCGACTTCGGGGTAATACACTTTGTTCACGAGGTAGCTCACGTGCATTTTGTGTGATTATCCCTCTTAAGCCGCTGCAAAAATAAACCTTTGCTGCGACAGAACATCCACTTCTGATCCGTTCGCTTCCCAGTCTTGAGTCATGTCTATCGAAGGTCGCGTTTATACGATCACGGGTGCTGCGTCGGGGATTGGTCGAGCAGTTGCCATTCGCCTTGCGGAGCTGGGTGCTGCTGGGCTTGCACTTAGTGATTTGAATGTCAAAGGTCTCGAAGGCACAAAGAGCAAATGTAAGGGTGTAAATGTGCATTGTAGCGGATGATAGCTAACAGCGTTAGGTGCCACATATAACACAAAAGTCGTCATAACACGGGTCGACGCTAGTAAAAGTGACCAGATTGAAGACTGGATTGCAGCAACAATTCGCGATTTTGGCCGCTTGGATGGCGCCGCTAATGTGGCTGGCATCGCAGAGGGTGACGGCGAAACAACATGCGCGACGATTGTAAGTAACTTTGATGCATTATATCTAATTCCCAATTGTCGAGACTAATTCCCCTCATAGAAGACGGAAGATTGGGACAAAATGCTTGACGTGAATCTTAGGGGAGTCATGCTCTGCATGCGAGCTCAGCTCCCCCATTTGCCTCGTCCCGGCGGTGCCATTGTTAATGTTTCGAGCACTTCTGGCCTTCGCGGTCTTCCACACAATGCTGCATACGCGACAAGCAAGTTCGGTGTGATCGGGTTGACCGAGTCTGCTGCTGGAGAGTTTGGCCAGTATGGAATTCGCGTGAATGCATTGCTCCCGTAGGTCAAATATCTCATCCATCCGTTGTGCCGATGCTAATACTGCGAAGTGGTCCAATAGATACTCCTATATTCCGTGACGGTGAGGCCAAAGGTTTATTTAGTTCGGAGATGACTAGTCAGGCCACATGCCTCAAACGCATGGGCAAACCAGATGAAGTTGCCAAGGTGCTTTGTTTTCTTCTCACAGATGATGCTTCATATGTGACCGGATGTACGTTTTGAGCCCCCTGAACCTATTTCAAAGACTTTCCATTATCTGACAATATCTCAGGCCACTGGACCGTTGATGGAGGATACAGTGCATGCTGAATAGAAAGTACAAGTTTCCTACGACAACTTATACTTGGGGTACTTTGCACACATGATTTTACCGATATTTCCGTCGTTTATTACAGGCACAACCCAATCAAGGACCTAGCATTCGCTGAATGGTGTTTCAATATAAGTCAATCTATCCATCATGAAATTTGCCATATCCAGATTCCAAGAGCTCTATTGGCCTTCTATACTATATCATCATCGTATTCGTTATGAGTATTGTCATATTAATCCAATACACGCAGGGGGTAGCCAGTGTGTTCGAAATAGGGAAGGGTGTATAAAGTAAAGACATGCAGCTTTCAATGTAGGTAATAACATGATTTCATCCTAGAGCGATTCGAAAAAACGCTTAGAAGTTGATTGACAGTGTGTAATGCTACGATCAACATGGATAGTTCAATATCAAAGCACCTGAGATCTGATCATCTTACCCAACGAAACAAACTGGTGAGCATTTTGACGTTATGGTGGGATAATTATGCATTGTTCACCTCAGGCCTTACGTGCATAAATGGCCCAGTTCGCCGGCTTACTCGTGGCGTGATAGGCGGTGGGACCTTTTAGAAGTGGTTATTTGGCTAAGCGTACATAGCCGATTGGTCACAACCCCCAGCATTTACAAGTTCCGGCAACTAACGCCAAGCCAATACGAAAATTGTCGCGAAGATAATGCGAAATACCGGGCGAAATACCGAACACCAGGCCAATGCTGCATTTGCGGGGGCATGCTAGTACTAGTTCAGAAGCAATATTCAATTCTATTTAAATCGCACTGGAACATTTGCCGAAGTAACCCTGGTCTTCTACTGCAATCAACTTCATAAACGAGTATACAGTTCAATTCTCAAAAGGAAATACGAAAATGCCTCTTAATATCTCTCTTGCAGGCCAAGTCGGGTTGGTTACCGGCGCTGGCACACCGTACGGCATTGGACGCTCGTTGGTAATTCAGTTGGCTCAAGCTGGTGCCAAAGCGATCTACGCTTGTGACTTGAACACATCTCATTTTGATGCCCTCAAACAGGACGTGAAAGACACGGGTAGTGATTGCATTTTCGAGGGAGCTCTTCTTGATGTTTCATCCGAGGAGCAGACCGTGGCCTTGTTGAAGAAAATCGTGAAAACACATGGTCGATTCGATTTTTTCTTTGCAAACGCAGGGTTCGCGAATTACAGGTATTACTTGACTCTCCACGCTTAAAATGGTTGAAGGACAAGGAGTTAACCGAGCTTTTAGGAACCTAAATGATATCACATCACAGAACTGGGAGCGTGCTATGTCCGTTATGACCTCTTCGTGCTTCTATGCCATCAAGCACGGCAGTCGGGCGATGGTCGTGACGTCAGAGGAGAAGCCGCAACCAAGTGGTAACATTGTTTTGACCTCGTCATGCGCCGCATTCCTTGGAGCATATGCGGATATCGCATACAGTAAGCATATTGTAAACCCCCGATAAATTGTGCCCAATTTCTCACATTGTTATATAGCCGCGTCCAAGAATGCTGTCAATGGTTTGGTACAAAGTGGCTCTGTCCAGTTGTCTTCCAGCAACATTCGTGTCAACGGTGTTGCGCCGGGCTTCACCCGGACCAGTATCTTGACGAGTTCGAAGACCGCCGAAGATGGATCAGAGTATGGCCTGAAGCAGACAACGAAAGAGATTCAGGGTAACCACGAATGGTTCTTCGAACGCGCAGGGCTCCGGGAGAACCGCCAATACTACTACAACCGGCTCCAAGAAGCAGAGGAGATTGCAAATGTTGGCGTTTTCCTTGCAAGTGAGGCATCGGCTGTGATCAATGGGCAGACTATTCTGGCGGATAGTGGCTTCACAGCAGCGGCGACGAAGGAGGCTTGCACAGGTCCCGTTCCCGTGGTCACGCCGCTTGAGTTGGATTAATTTGTACCGTATAATTATTCAATTTTATAGTCTTGAAACTACGTTCTTTCGTCTATAAAATATTTGACCACCCCAGCTCTCGCCGCTCTTTGCTCTTGGTTTCATAAATTCTCATATAAAGAATCTCACAACATTATAGCTCCAAGCCTTTAGATGGTGACAATTTCCAATCTCACAAACCATTTCGGAAAGTATTTGTAAGATCAACATTGACTGAGAAATAAAGGGTTCTTCTCTGGCTGAAATCACTTAGTTAATAAAAGACATCTCATACAAGGTACTATCTGGCTGGGTTCAATTTTCAATTCTCAAGCTTAAATGAATATTTATTTTATTACGAGGAAGAAGATACTGATAGACAAGTTTATTTCGCGTATAATGTACACTTGCTAGCTATCTATATGGAAGCCTACTTGAGAGAATTAATGGATGCAATATCCACCATCAACCTGAAGAAATGATCAGTTTACGTCTGCAATTTCAATACCGCTCTTTCTCACCTTAAGCTCGGTGCCGGTAATGTAACTTGACCTTTCACTTGATAGGAAGACGACTCCATCACTGACCTCTTGGGGCGTGGCGAGTCTTCCCATAGGCGTCTTGGCGATTGAAGGAGCAAGCTATACCTTCTTAGTATATTCCTTCCTTGGGCAGTTCAATTGGAATACATACGCCTTTTCTTTTCTCCTCCGTCAGTAATGGTGTGTCGATAAACCTTGTCATTTGTTAGTACTTGTTTCGGGTTCAAAATTGACAGGGCTGCTATATCTACCCTGGACAAATGGAGTTGATCCGAATGCCTTTCGTTGCATAATCCAGTGCATCGGTTCTTGTAAGACCCAGGACAGCTTCACCAATGTGTTAACAGCGAGGACCTCAGACTGCTCTCTGCCGCATCACATACCATGCTTGGACATTGTATAAATTGCCAGATTAGGGATGGCAATCAGCCCCAAGACTGAGTCAACATTAACAATAGTACCCCTTGCTGGGGCACGACCCGGTCTTTCAGGTCGAAATATGTCAGTAAGTCTGAAATGTCCATAATAATCCACTTTCACTTACACACTGGTCGGTAATGGATCCTGCTTCATCATCTGCTCCAACTCATATTTCTCACAATGCCAAACCCCTTTCAGATTAACATTCATGACCTTTTCAAACTCATCCGGGGAGGTTTCCGCGGTTGGTAAAAGAGTCTGGCCAATACCAGCATTATTGACAGCATGATCAAGACGACCAAACTCCTTAACCGTGAGTTCTATGGCGCTTTGCACTTGAGATATCTGAGTCAAGTCGGCAATAATTGGTAGAAACTTGACGTTGGGAAACTCCAATTTTAAGAGTTTCTCACTTTCGGCGATCCCTTCGGGCATGATATCCAGTCCAGCAATCTTCGAGACGCCATCGCGAGCGAATTGAAGGATCGTGGCACGACCGACGGTGCCTCCTGCACCGGTCACAAATACGACACTACCATTTGAAGGAGTTGGCTCACTGAATTGAAAGCTGTCGATAGGGTGGAGGCTTACCTATCGGGATGGAAGTTCATGTTGCCTTTGCATTCGTGGCTTGAAAGGCAGTTTGAGAATCCGGGGTCAAAGTAAAAGTTTTCAATTGTGTGGGGTAAAACAGTAATAGTATAAAGGCAGCTCGCGATACAAGATTAGTAACATTCACTTTCAGATCTCGTGTATTTGGACAAAGCGGAATAATTTCGGACAGATTCAAACTCAATCCCCGCGTTTCACTGCTTCGTAATGTTAGCCAATAATATTAAGTTTGGCGTTTGTATTTCTCTTTTTTCATTCTGTTTAGATAACCCGAAGTTGCCGCGACGGTGGCACATAGTCTCATTACCCCGACGGCAGATTGGCCTTTCTATCCCCACGGGGAGCCTGATTCAACCAATGATAGAGAAGGCGTGTGATCTCACCAGAGAAATATTAGAGGTAATTTATGAAGGCCTTCAAAGCTGGGTCCTCACATGATATTGAAGCGAATTCATACTTTATCAGTTCTTCTCGCACATATTCTGCGAAATCCAGATGCTTGATAAGCACTGTGAAATCTGCAGCAATCAAAGCTTATTCCACGCCATATTGGAGTAACTCCAGTCAAAATCAACATGGAACAAGTGATTCCAGGACAGTTTTTGTCTGAGCCACCGTCGCATCAAAGCGGTCTGCCATATTTCAACCCGAAGGTATGTGGTATTCATGCAACCCAATTTATAACAATCACTAAACTATCTAACAGTTCGGCACTGAGGTCGACGTCTTGTCTTTTGCTTGCTTGGTCTTTGTGGCTGTCTCAACCTTGGCTATCTGGAATCGCAACTCCTGGAAGCAGAGCGCAGGAGAATTCTCCAAGAGCAGTAAACCATCCGGAAATGAAACAAGATGTGTGATCCAGAAGATGGAAAAGGAGAACAAAAATTGTGTTGTCTTTTTTGGCTCTCAGACGGGCAATGGAGAGGACTTCGCGGAAAGGCTCGTCAAAGAAGGTCATTCAAGGTTCAATCTAAACACCATGATTGCTGACCTGGATGACTATGACTATACGACTCTTAACAACTTCCCCAGTGACAAGGTCGCTATCTTCATTTTGTCTTCATATGGTGAAGGAGAGCCCACCGACAACGCAGCCACCTTTTTCGACTTCATCACATCTGACGAAGTCGTCTTTTCTGATGATCAGGATTTCCCACTTCAGTCTATGAGGTTTGCAGCATTTGGACTGGGAAATAGCACATACGAACATTTCAACGGGGTTGTTCGAAAGGTGGAGAGCTCTTTACAACGGCTCGGTGCAACAGCTTTCACTGACCGAGGAGAAGGCGATGATGGAAAAGGCACCCAGGAAGATGACTTTCTGGCGTGGAAGGAAGTCATGTGGGATTCTCTGAAGAATATCATGCACCTTCACGAACAAGAAGAGAAGTTTGAGCCAAATTTCTCCATTGTTGAGAAGACAGCTGCGTCGGAGTCAATATTTCTAGGAGAGAGGTGCCAAGGAGAGCTCATGGGGACCCCAACAGAACACGGTCCTCACAGTCCGTACGTTGCAAAGGTCTTGGAATCCAAGGAACTTTTCGAATCTCCGGATCGGAATTGCCTCCATATCGATATAGACCTCCGTGGCTCGGGACTGAGCTACGAAACAGGCGACCACGTCGCAGTTTGGCCTTCAAATTCCGACATTGAGGTCGATCGCTTTTTGCGTGTTTTTGGTTTGGCAGAGAAGCGGCTGACGGTGATTCACATCTCAGCACAAGGCTCTGTCAAAAGCCTACCTTGCCCATCACCGACAACATACGAAGCAGCTGTGCGATACTACATGGAGATCTGTGGTCCCATTTCGCGGCAATTTCTTACTGCGCTGGCTAATTTTGCACCGGACAATAACCAGAAAAACACATTGCTTGAACTGAGCAAAAATAAAGACACCTTCCGGGAGAAAGTTGGCAGCAAAATTTTCAACTTAGCTCAGCTCATCGAGTCAATTAGTCCAGAACATCCTGTCTGCCCGGTCCCCTTTGAGGTTCTTCTCGAAGGTGTTCGCGCCCTGCAGCCGCGATACTATTCCATCTCGTCTTCGTCTTTGGTGCAAAAAGACTCGATCTCCCTGACAACGGCTGTTGAGTCCGTCAAGATGGCTCAGCACGAATTCAGAGGAGTAGCTTCCAACTACTTGCTGGCTATCAAGCACATGCAGAATGGAGAGCAGCCAGCCGAAACAGAAAGCCCTTACACAATAACCGGGCCTCGACAAAAGTACAATATGAGCCTCCCAATTCACATCCGACATTCACACTTCAAAATGCCACGGGATGCCAGTCGTCCCATTGTGATGATTGGACCTGGAACAGGTGTCGCTCCCTTCCGGGCATTCGTGCAAGAGAGAATAAAGCAGGCAGAGTCCGGTACCGAAATCGGAAATATGATTCTTTTCTTCGGTTGCCGTAAAGAACAAGAAGATTTCCTCTACAGGAATGATTGGAAGGTACTGTATAAGCATATTACAGAGCTTGACTGACAATTAGACAGGAATATAAGAGCGTTCTTGGTGACAAGTTCCAACTATATACTGCATTTTCGCGGCAGTCGCCTAGTGAAAAAGTCTATGTTCAGCAGCGTTTAGTGGAGCATGAGAAGAGTCTCCGGTCATTAATACTAGATCAGCAAGGATATATTTATGTCTGTGGCTCTGGTCGAATGGCTCGTGAGGTGCAAAGTACTCTTGGTGAGCTCCTCAATCAGCCATTATGCAATGGAGAAGCAACAATACATCAACTGAAGACTGCGGCACGATATCAGGTGGGTGAAACCGTGCTAGGCAAAACATTAGTCGCTCTAATACTGACCATATGATAGGAGGACGTTTGGTGAGAGTTATGGTACTATTAAAGAAAAGCTAGCTTTCATCAAGGCAAAGGGCAAGGAGAGACAGAGCCAGAAGCTGGCGGGTTTCAGGTCGGGAGCTTCCACATACCAGTGACTTAGTCTCACCACTATTCTTATATAAGGCATGCAATGTATGATAATGTCACTACAGTTGAAGGATGCATGCACTCTTAAATACATGTTCGTGTTTTCAAATTGATCTAATCCCCCCATACATTTCAAAACTATTGTTATTATATAGTACAACTATGACGTATTCAAATTGATAGCTGTTTTGAGATTTCAGGCTCAAGTGTTACCTTTAGGTAAACTTAAATGCCTTATGCTCCTCAGGCAGGTAGATATCTGTTTGATATAGGTAAATGATAGTACAATTGCACGAACGCACTTTCTGCACTTAAGGCGGACTTAGAATCTGGCCAGTGTCTATACTATTTACAGAGTCAAATATGCACCAAATACCTAGTTATATTCTAAGACTAAGCCAGAGGTCAGGCTTGGTGTACATTTCAGCATTGAGAGTCAGTCAAATGTACAAATAATAGAGCCAAATTCTATGGATATGTTCAAACGATTATGAAGTACTTTCTTCAGGGTTTGGCTTGATGTCCAGGTGGCCATTGAATGCTTTCGATCTGTGAATCTCCTCTTTGCCTATCATCGGCTTGATTTTGGCAAGCAGTGACAGGAACGAACTCGATGAAAAAAGCCGTTCCATTCCATCAGCACTGGTGGTTCTAAAGAGAGAAAGAGAAAACATCACGTAAGCATTTAAATTATAATGATTCTGGTGATCGCATTTGTGTACATACCGTAGCCACATTGTCAGCATTTTATCGTCCCTACACTCCTCTAGGAGGCCACAACTCTGGAGCAGCCCATCGGGCAGCCCCTTTTGACCTGCCGCAAATCCGCGCAGTTCATTGAGCACCTCTCCACGCTGACTCGAGTCTTTGACCCAGAAATGATAAACAACTACATTGCTGGTGGTTGAATCACGGTCAGGGTCGTTATCACGCTTAAGCCAGCCTCCTGCCCAGTCGTAGTGGTGGAGATCATAATCAGGGCTCGCAAGACCTTGTTCATGTCTTAGCAATGCATCCGCGTCAACTTTGGCCATCTCGTCTTTGAAAATGTTAGTTGAGACATGGCCGAGGAAGAATCCGATTGGATGGGTGTAGCCCTCCAGGCCCCAGAGTGTGTCTGGCTCGCCATCCAGATCCTGGCCCCAGTAGTATGAGTCACCAAGAGGCTCTGTTGCAGATACGCCACAAAGGGCAACTAGACGGTCTTTCCACTGTTGATTTTTATGAGTTTCATTTCGGGTTTTTTTTTTTTTTTTTTTTTTTTTCATTCTTGGGGGAAGCGTACCAGTGGCAGGGCACCGTCTCGTCCAACAACGCGTGCAACAACGAAAAACTTAGGTGTGCTCATTTTTCCTGATAATTATCGATAAGGAGACTGATTGATGGAAAAGCAAACTATTATAACTGAGATGAGATGACGTGCGATCATCATGGGCTATTTTCGGTCTAATTTCGGTCCCCCTTTATCCGGGGTAAAACGCGGGGATTCCAAGTCGACGGAATAACCGGAGACTGCAGAGCGGAACTTTTACGGAGTAAAGTAATACACGACTGCGAGTTATTCACATGTTTCATAATATGTACTGTATAATTCATGACTTCAATGTAATTGAGCCACCTATTGTACCCGAGTCAACTCAGTGATATGCCAGGGAACGACAAACTCCTTGTAATAGTCAAACAAAGCATCAATGCACCCCTTGAAGCCAGGCTTCTTCTCGAATTCCTCATGGTGAGCCTAGAGTCAGAAGTCAGCTCTCGTTCCAGCTTTTGTACGAGCCTGGGAACTTACATCGACGGATTTCCAATTAATTAGCAACAACTGGTCCTCGGGATACTCCATCAGAGGCGAGATGAAGTAGCCATCGCATCCAGATTCTTCATCCAGAATACCAGTTACTACCTTGTTGAACTGGGAGTAATAGCCTGCAGTCCCACCTTCCACGACTTTGGTCAGGGCGACCTCAATTGCCGGTGAACTTAAGATAGATTCGAGATGTGAACGGTCGCTCAGCTTGGAATGATCGAGCAATGCATGATGGGCCCAGTCGACCTTGCGTCCGTTCAGTGCAGGCTGAATTGTCTTGTGAAACTGGGCATAGGCATCGCTAGTGAAGAAGGCGTGTGAAGCCTGGAGACTTTCCCACAGGCACAAAGCGACTTGGGTGTACCGGTCTTCAAATTTCTTTCCTCTCCATACTGCTTTGAGGCCGCTTGCTCTATGAAAGGTTAGAGGTGATTTGTTTGCTCTTCGGAAGGGATAGATACTTCTGAAGAATAGCAAAAGCGGGTGCTAGATCATTGGCAATTTCCTCGGCCTTGGCAGGTCGGTGAGGGATGACAATCAGTTGCAGAGCTTGCTGGGTAGACATAATGATGGTATTGAAGTGTTTGTATTCTTAAGATGGTTCTCGGATTTTAGTGCGTCTTTAAGAGGTAAAAAGAATAAATAGCGTATGCTCCAAATTATGATGGCACTTTCCCCGGATCCACAATTCTATGTTCTGTCCAATCATTTCCGACGCTTCAAGTGAAGCCGAAGTTGGTCCGTGAGATCATCGCTTCCCCGCCAATTCTGTCCAAACGGGGTCTAGATACACTATAATCTGGTTGCTCAGTTGCTCTCACATCACGAACTATCTCGGCTGCAAGGCGATATAGACTTGGATCGGAACAAAAGTCCCATTGCTGCTCATCTCTGTCGGAAAATTGAATTGCAAATCCTATTGGTTCGCCACTCGGATCATCGTTGGGGATTGAACCGCCGTGATCTTTGATCTCGGAGCCTGAACAGCTTTTTGGAGTTTCTGGGGAATGCGTCTCGTCGGACTCGGCGATCTGGTTGGCATGATGCTTTTGAATTGGTTTCACAGGTCGCTCATTTTCCCGATCATCAACGCCGTAAATGAAGTCGAATATATTATCACGACCATGATCTAGGTTGGCAAGAAATTCATCCCAATGATCGGCTTGCCGTGTGGATTTATTAATACGGCGTGGGTACATTCGAGGAACCTGGGCGACGCAATCCCAACCTCGCATTGTACAGCTTCCACAGGGGTTCTGACGATCACAACGAAGTTTGCGGGCTCTGCATCGACGGCAAGCACGGGGTCGTTTAGTTAGAGTGGCGTCTTGATTCATCGTGATTGATCTGACATTCGAAATATTCTGCGGTCTTTTCTTAAGATACATAAATCACATAAGTCTTCAAGTTGCCCCTCTAGATAGAGTTTATACCTGATAACCCTGAATAAATAAGGTTTAATATGAGCAAACAATACTAAGAAGATTGTCCGTTCACTCGGAACGAGTTCGGTTGAACTTCTATCATACAACTACATAGAAGTCTATTAAGCCGAGCGTATTGACTCTACCAGTGGGCCGAAAAGGGCCCGTAAGGCTCACGTAGTATGTAGACTCCGCATTACCCTGCTTGACCACCTTGGACCCATAGAGCCTCCAAGATTCCACATCCGTTGCGCCATTCCAGCTCAGGTACATGTGACACACGTGAGAGATTCCAATCTCCTATAAACAAACCAGTGATGCGTGCTTGATAGTTGAATGTCACATCCAAGACGAACGATATGTGCAGTACAACTTCATGTTGATATCGTACTCAAAGCGAGCTCGCATAAGAATAGTACTTTTCTTGTCATGTTACTTGATTACAGGCATGGTACCATGGTCGACTCATATCCAGCTATCAAATAACCGTGCCATTAAATGCAACTCAGAAGATACTACACATATATGCTTTTATTCACATCTGAAAAAGTAACATCTTAGTGTCATTGAAATTAAATGCATGAAAGAATGATAGAAGTGCATTTGAAAGACACGAGTCAAGATCTCAATTCACGTCCAACATTCTGGTAAGGCTCGACTCCCGCTAGTTTAAGGACAGTATCGGTCAATTCCGGCTTCTTAAGTGGCTCAAACCGTTCGCCTGAACAGATTGCCCCATTTCTCATCACTTTACCCTGCCCAAAAATGTTGCAATGAGGCCAGTTCGTGCTACCCTCACTGTTCGATACCTTCTCCCCATGGTCCCTTATTCTTCTTCGGAGCATTTGACCTTGTCAAACACAAGCTTGGTACTAGCCAGTTCGGCATTGCTTTTCTGCTTTATCGAAGAGTTTGTCTTACGCTAGGCGCACACTATTAACCAATAGCATGCGTTTTGAAGTATCATTTCATGGAAGTCACGGCCTATGGCCCATCAACTGATTCTTCTGCAGGCTGCTGGGGGCTTCAACAGCATCAGCATAGGGTGGATCGGGATGATCTGGGGTCGAGTATACTATCAGATTCCATGCAACCTGTCAATCTGGCTGTTGCGAGCCTTATTCTCCTCGTTTCATCAAATTTGAAATCACTTACTTGCTTCCGCACGAACAGTCTAAAGGCAGAGAGAAAGGGATTTCCTAAGTCCCGTTAATGAATGTGATTTATGAGCGTGAGTCATCGAACGCTTATTGATCGCAATCTATACTGTAGTGTCCATTTTAGGCTTGCCAGGGTTCTTGTCATGAAATCAGCCTCTCTTGTTTCGACACATTCATTCTTTCCCCCATTTAACTTACACTCTTCCCACTTCCACCCAACCAACCTCCACTCTGTCGACGTCCCCACTTCAACTTCCATCCTTCCAAGTTGCACTCACTGAAAACCTTCATGATGGCAAGCTCTACCCAACGTGACACTTTTGGCCTCACTGGAGGGGAGACGCGTCTTCTCCTTCTCTCTACGGTTTTCGTGAACGATGATGGCAAGGTTAGTAAAGGATTATTCCAGAATCTGTGCCCCTCTTTGGATATTTCATTGCCCCTCTCTTCACTAGATGTCTTACTTACGGTACACGTTTCTGGTCAATACACTGACTGATAATCTCACTAGGTTGACTTTGAAAGAATTGCCAAGAAAGCCCATGTCGAGCCAGCTAGCGCCAAAACCGTGTACGGAAAGACCAAAAAGAAGCTCCTGAAGAACCTCGGGGACGATGCCCTCCCTCCCACCAAACGCAAGCCTCAGCCCGAGGCTGACGCTGAGCCCAATTTCGAGGCCCTTGTCCCAGCGGACGATTCCGAGTAGGACCAAGTCCAAGAGCCGAATGTCCCCAAAGAGTTTCCCGACAAAGATGAAGAGGATTAGGGACAGGCATAGGGGACTAGGTACAGCTTCGGTGCTTTATGTGTATTTTACAATGGCACTATCCGAATAAGCGCAGGCATCTTTTGCTTTGGCTTCGTTGAACTAAGATACAAAACTTCTCTTCGAAATGAATTTCTTTCCCGTGAACTTAAAGTAGCCTCCAGTGTCTACGCATGATAGGAGTACTATGCAGCGGCTTCACTAAATGTTTATGAATCTATCTGAACAAACATTCCCTTTGGAGTGCCAGATACCGTTAAAGCTTTTCTTGAATGTGGAACCTTCGAAATTACAAGAAAGTCCTCCACCAGCGCCCAGCACCATCTCATACGACTCGAGCAAAGACCAAGTTCAACTCAAAAAGACCATTCCTTCTAAAATGGGATTCGCAGGCTATATCAAGCTACGGATATGGGTAGAAGCGCAGGGGGCAGACGACAAGGACATTTTTGCTTCTTTGGCAAAATACAATTCTGAAAGTGGGAAAGCCATGGAAAGTCTGCTAGTCGACGTAGGCAGGCTTTCCGAGAGTCCAGAGCCAGCGCAAAAGGAACTCCTTCATCGTCATGCTGCTGATCCCAAGGACTGCAATGGGTATTTTGATTCAGGTCCAATGGGTTGCCTTCGGGCGAGTCATCGAGAGTCGGATGAGGAGAAACGTTCTCTGTTCCATCCAGTTTATTCTCACCGAAAAAGGCTGTTGCTTCAGCCTGGCAAGATTGTCCCGCTTGATATTGCATTCTGGCCCTATGGAATGATTTGCAATTCCGGTGAAGAGCTACGGTTGACTATCTCGGGGCGGAATATGAAGGAGCATCTTCGTCCGAGTGATTGTCGTCCGGTACTATGTAATAATGGAAACCATGTTGTTCATACTGGAGGTGAATGGGATTCTTGTTTGTTTCTCCCGTTGGTATCTATTTGATGGACGGGCTTTATATTAAGGAGCATTGAATCAATTGCTAACGGCCGTGCTGACATCTACTGAGCACTTAAAGCGGCGGCTCAAATGGCCCCACACCAACGTATTATGTAAAGCTGGATACGCCAAATGACAGCGAATCACCAGTTTTGGAATACACACGACTTGCATTTATAGATCAGGGATCATGGGGAACAGCTCTTCATATCACCATTGTTGTGGAGTTCCCAGTTGCAAAATTGCACTCAATCATCTCGCAAAGCCCTTGATCCAATCCGACAACTAGCGAAATCCCCGTAGCGTCGGCATACAGCTTTCCCGCTCGGGAACCCCGTTCTCCAGGGGTGGTTCGACTTGTAGTCCCTCCCGGAGACTTAACAGCTGACCCGCAAAATGCGGACCTGACAGTGGATAATAGGGGAGCTCATATCTACGGAAAACGGATACGCAGTCTTCCGTCATCAACATGGACCAATTACTTAAATGCAGCCCGCGCCATGAATCTTCCCCTCTTTTCCAACAACCATTAATCTTTCACAATGACTGAACAAATCCTCGTCGGCAAAACATGCCTTGTTACAGGTGGTGCAGGTGGCCTGGGCAAAGCGATCGCAACAAAGTACCTCGAAGCTGGCGCCAATGTGGTGATTTGCGATATCAATGAAGAACGTCTCCAGCAGACTTCGACGGAACTCTCGCCTATGGGACCTTTCAAAGCCGTCAAAACCGACATTACCAACCAGAACGAAGTGGAGAGTCTTTTCAAGGAGATTATTCAGGAATTCGGCAAAATCGATGTTCTTGTCAACAATGCTGGCATCATGGATAAATTCGATCCCATCGGAGACCTTGATCCCGAGCTTTGGAATCGGGTTATTGCCATCAACCTTACGGCTCCGTTCATGTTGAGCAAATTGGCCGTTCGCAACATGCTAGAGCAGGAGAAACCTGAAGGACGAATTATCAATATCATCTCCGTCGCTGGTAAGGCGGGATGTGCTGCTGGTATGTTGGCTATCACTTTCCCTTTTGACTCTCGCGAGCCATGTCTAATGTTTATTCTATTCAGGTGCGGCCTATACTGCCAGCAAGCATGGCGTCGTTGGTCTGACCAAGAACACGGCGGCATTCTATGGCGAGAAGGGTATTCGCTGTAATGCTTTGATGATGGGTGGTATGCACACCAACATCTTTGAATCGATCCAATCGGGCGTGAATGTCGACGGTATGAACAGATGTACGGCCGTTATGAAGACGCTCCAAATCCCGTTATGTGAGCTGGAAGACGCTGCCGAGTTATCTCTGTATATGGCTGGCGGCAAGGGAGTGGGCCTCGTGAACGGAGGCTGTATTTCGGCTGACAACGGCTGGTCCGCTCATCTTGGCTGAATAATTTCATTGAAATGCTGTCGACGTTGAAAAAATCTGTGTACGCGAAGGTATTGAAGGGTAGATTTAATCTGGGATAATGAAATACGAATATTGACCCATGAACCATTTCATTTCAACCCCTTAATTGACTTCATCCATATAAATATTTGAAGCTCAGTGGAGGCATTAATGTTTCAAGGGATTCACAGTTGGCGGCGCTTCGTCCCACTTCGCTGCGCCCTCGGGAATCTCTACGACTGCGTGCTTGGTCCATATGTGGACAACATTCTTCATCATTTCCTTGTCCAAATCCTCAAGGCAGCCACCCTTCACATTTGCAGTAGAAGTAGGCTTTGGCTTTTCGCCTGGCACGGGTGCCGTGTCATGGATGAGATGTAACAGTCGCGCGCCACAATTCTTACAGAACAAACATTCCATGTATCTGCCCTTGAGCGTAATGCGAGTATATCTTCCAATCAGATCGGATGCTGAATCCGGTAGCTCGAAGTAGGGGAAGATGGCGGTGATGCCGAAGGCGGCGGAGCTTTGGTGACGACATTCAGTACAGTGACATGCGTAAAGTGCAAGTGGCTTGTCGGTCGGTGTGGTAAATTGCACCTTTGAGCACTGACAGCGTCCTTTCATGCCCATTTTGTCGGTGTTGACGTGGGTGTGGTCGGTGTGTGCGGGTTGTGATTGCGGGGTTGATCTATGGATGATGTCGGTGAACAAGGACTTTAGCCGTCCCATCTCTACCAAGTATGATAAGGCGCATTTCCAAGTTCCAGCTTCCAAGCACGTATCACAGGTAGCTTGTATTTCGTTAGTAAGAGTACACGATTTCTTCTAGGTAGCGGTCTAGACTTTTACTGATAGGGTAATTTTTGAATGCTTGACATTCGACAAGATAAATTTAGAAGGGCTAGTCAGATGCGCTGCGGGCGAGACTTACATCTCAAGGGTGATATTCAAGGCAGCTAAATAAATTCGAAAAATGGATTGATCTCGGAGCCTTTGAGCGTACTGCACCGACAGTCTCTATCTACTTGGTTTTTGCTCAGGCATCGGGATCCTCTCAAGCCGTACTTCCGAGTATCGCACTCACTTTTACCGATTACAAATGAGCCTTGATGCATATGCACCTTATTCGGCGGATCCACATATATAATGCACGCCCGAGCCACCCTGATCGAGGCTACCGAGTGCGTAGTGGAGCAGCAAACTGACTGTGTGGGTCGTGATGGATTTGCAGGTATAGTGGCACGGTTGTTGCATTCATATTTACCTGTTTGGATAATGGATTGGCAACTGCAGCACCAAGTCCTGCCAATTAAAGATTTTCTTATGATATATGCGAAGCGCGTGGCAGAAAACTGGCTTGCGACCCTGGTTGAAGAAGCCCTCACACTCATCTGCTCTGTCGCAAAAGGCCTATTGGCATGTAGCCATAGAGACCTGAAGTGGAGCCGTACATGCTTGGCTGGCAACTGAGGCTGTTTGGTCTCAAAACAGCATGGAAGTATCGAGTGAGAACCAAATTTGGAGTCGGTATAACCGCCTCATCGAGTTAGTCTACTGCAGCAGTGGAATGTGCATGGGTAGGGGACACAAAGAGTAATTGGACCGTAGTGGTATGACGGTAATGGGAGAGCCAGGAGGGGTAATTCTATATGCATTAAACCAGGGGGGGGCACTCATATGCAGGGGAATATCTCATGTCGCATCACCTTATTCTGCACAGACTACCTTGTTCCTTGATGAACTTCTGCAGAGTCTGAAAACGGGCAAGCCGGGACAATCCAGATCGACCCAACGGCCAGGATGTGGTTGCTGCAACCCAAAATCCTGCCATGGACATAGCAGCCAGGAGCTATCTTCTGACTCACACCTCCAAGGGGGTGCGAGCAAGCCCAGGTGTGGTGGGGTGAGAGATCAATAATAGTCACTCCTCCGAGACACCCACACACAACTCCAGCAATGTAAGTGTGCGGATAAAAGAGGCGCAATCAGTGGCATTCGTAATGGATCTGTACCAATCAAAAGTGGTGTATGCGTCCCTGCTGGGTCGTTGATTAGGTGTCGGCTGATCGGGAACGTTGAGGGCGGCCGCGACTCTGAGTGGTCAGATAGGATCTCCCTTGAGGGGTGCAGGAAACATTGATCCCGCCCTGAGCTCTGAGTGGTCACTGCGCTCTAAGTACGCGGGAGGAAGGACGTCATCCCATAATGGATCTGGACGCGTGCGAATCACAGGATGACCTGGTCGTCTCTCACGCATGACCGGCGGGCGATCAACCGCGCCTGGTCGGAGATCTTCAGCCCCCGTTGCCCTGTCGAGCTCCGCCATTCAGACTCGATCAAGCCTGTGGATGATCGCTATAGAGTAATATATCGCCTTTTTTTTTTAATTCCCGGGGTTTCTTGTCTCTGTGCCTTGGAAACGAACACCTTGGGTCACCAGGCGCAGCCGCGTGGGAAACAAGCCTGAGCTTCCGAAGCGGAGTCATCGAGGTTTCACAGGTGCCTGACCGGAGCTTTTTCTTTTTAAAAAGGACTGCATTCCTCTTTGTCTTTTCTTAGGGAATGTTTGTACCCGTTTCCTGTCTGGCCGTGCATATTTCTATCTGCCGATTTTAATTTTCCCTTGGACGTTACCTCTCCACTCGGATTACACGGCATATGCTGTACAGCAACGAATTAGTGGGGGAAGTGGGAGCCTGGTGGATCAAATCAGGCCGAGACTGAATTCGACGGTCTCAACAGTTCAATGGTAAGTTTGAAGTTCTAGACTTTTTTTTTCTTCTGGTCGTCAGGTACCGACGCCATCCGGGAACGGGAGCCATGGATGTCACATAAAGTGGATCTCGGAAATAGGCATCATGGGTAATAGCCTATGAGATTTTATGAAGCCACCACAAAAAGACGCCAAAGAAGAAAAATGACGCCATGTTCTGGCATTGAATGAGAATGGGCCCGAGTGGAGTCGGGAATCCCCGCAACCTTGGAAGACAGTGTAACAAAATATGAGAAAAATCCCACTAATATAAGGGCAGATGCGCAGAAAACAAATAAAATCTCCTTCGTCCTCGGAATCGTCTTATTACCCCTCTTCGCTTAGCAGTTCATTCTCAGGTGAGTGGAATGCTTCCATAGTTGGATTTCCCGTCTTCCTTGCTACACATTCCGTCAATCTTGGAAATCTGCATTCCATACTTCACTTGACACGTGTGCGCATTCCGTAATTACGTCCATTTCTGATCGCGTGCATAGGGCTTTCCTCTCCTTCACCTCGTTTGTCACCGAGGGACCATCTTGAAACTTTGATTCTGAGGCACGGTTACCCCACTCCGGTCTCCCTGTCCTCCTTGCGGGACTTGACCTCCACCTCGTCAACTTATAATCCCCCATCCCCACGCTACTACCGCTCCGATTCTCCTCCCACCGAAGCTTTTGAATCTCTTGCTCTCTCCTCCTCTACTCGTCCAATTCCCATCCCCAGACGGGCAATTCGGGTCTACGACGACGATCTGCCTGTCACACCGCTCACGGGCCGCTTCGATCACGACGATTATTTGGACGATTGGGAACGTGCCTCCTTGTCCGCCAAATCCCGGCACATTTTGCCTCCTCGACCATCCGGCCGCCGCGGCCGATACTCAAGCATGCGTTCTGATACTTCTCCCTTCTACTCACCGGTTGCTTCTCCCACTATGTCGCCTAGACGGCCCAGTTCACCCCAACCTTCACGCTCCTCGCGTGCCCAACCTTCAGCCAAGGCCATGCCGGGCTTCCATCTCGGAACCTTGCCCCGCTTCCACCCCGCGGTCTATCAGCCTGGTCCTACCTCTCACACTGTGACGGGCCAACCGCCCTCGCCTCGCCAATCCCGCCAATCCCATGGATACCGCACCACTTCGGGATCGAGAGAGATGAAACTTCAGTACCGTGATCTCTTGGACGGTTCAAGCCAGGGACCGTCCGCGCCGCGCCTGGACCCACTTCTCAGCCCCGGCCCGGTCACTCCCCTTGTCCTCGAAGCAGGCGATTACCTCGCCGCCGGATCTATCGGCAAGGATCTTGCGATGCGGGAAGCCGCTTCCCAGCATGTCGGACCCCCTCCAGACCTGGTGGAAAAGCTGATTGCCCGAGAAAAAGAAAAGGCTCGCCAGAAGAGCCGCAAATCTGCTCAGGGCCGATGACGCTGTGGCTTGAGCCAATATTCGTGCACGGATACCCTCGCAGCTACTGCTACTGCAGAGGGTCGTTATCGTTAAGCTTTTCATTTTCATCTTTTTATTACTTTTTTTGATCTTGTTCTCTTGCCTTCTTTCGTTTTGAAAGACTGACACCCTTTGACTGTCATTGTTTTATACATCCCTATGTTTCTTTGGTGTTTCGGGCATGAAACACGGTCTTGAGAACCACAGCATCTGACCGTGCACGGGGTTTTTTTTGTTTTCCTACTCTTTCTCATTTGTCTCAAGGGCAGCTATTACTTATGTTGCCCCTTTCATTACGACATCATGTATCTATACCCCCTTAGTCCATCATATGCATATCGGCTCCAGAATTTTCAAAGTGATTCAATATACATATTTAAGACCAGTCAATATGCCTTGGTTCGGCACGAACACACAAATATTCTCCATTGAGCAGCCCATATGAAATCAGATCAAAACTTACTATTCCCAATGAGTTGGAACGACCCCTATTTGGCAAGGCAGGAGCGCCCTAGGAGGAAATATGTATACACCTAAAGTTCATGGTCTAAGGACGAGGCAGCACTTCTCAGGCACTGACGGACATGAATCACCTCTCTTGGTTATATTTCTTCGTCATTATCTTTACATCCTTCTTCCTTCCTCCATCTCCTCCATCTCCTCCGTCTCCTCCATCTCCTCCATCTCCTCCATCTCCTCCATCTCCTCCATCTCCTCCATCTCCTCCATCTATTTTAGCCCTATCTTTCTTCTATCTCTTCGTCTACCTTACGAAGCTGATGAAGCCATTATTCTACTGAAGCATCCATGTGGAACCTTTATTTCAACTGACCCGACTGATTAGGAACTCGATCATTGTTCTCTGGAGCTAAATGAGATACATACATTAAGATATTTGCTAACATTGAAATACAGAGTCTGGATGACTTTAGAAATTCATGCTCACGAAAGGTCGAACTGCTCACGCGGCAAGAATGAGTGGTGCATATAAGGCGGCTCGGAGCTTCTCTTACGAGAATACTCAATGACTGCTCACGCAGAACGGAAAGAGTTTCTTTTCCAACCACGGCGCACAGAATCCCACTGCCCATGGAGGAATGGATAAAGTGCCTCTGGAAGAAGCCTGGCTCACGGAACCCTACTGCTCACGCGGAGTCCCACTGCCCACGGAGTAATGGATGATGTCGCCTGCAGAACTGCCTGAAGACTGTTCACGCGAGACGAGAAGGCTATTTTTGAGAAGGCCGATTTACAGAACCTAATTGCCCAAGCAGAACGGATTGGGCGCTGCTTGAAGAATCCTGGCTGACGGAAATCCACTGCTCACGCAGGAGGGTTAAACGGAATCCCAGACTAAATCGGCTATACTAGTTGTCGAAGATCCAATGTTCTGATATAGTCGACTTTACTGATTGTGGAAGGTCCAATGGCCCAATGGTATCACTGAAAGTCTGCCACTCATGCTATTGGAGAGTTGGTTCCTTGTGGCTCATTTCGCCCCGAGGATCGATTCCCAATGACGGGCAACCCGTACTTGACAAGCTCGCTCTATGGTCCCTGAGGATTGACTCCCAATGACGGATATGGCACGCGCAATCTAGCACCCCGAGGATTGATCGCCAATGACGGGTATTTGGTAGGTTCGATCAGTTAATCCGGCTGTTGAAGTTTATTGGTAAGCTCTCACTCTTTCTCCAAAGCATGATCTTCTAGTTCCAGTGAGCAATGAGCGAGAAAATGTCATTTTGTTGCGCTTGCATAGCATCAAGGTACTTGTTGGGCTGTTCAGAACCCCTGGTCGCTGATTGGCAGAAGCCTTCACACCTGAGGTGTCTGCGAGATCGGATCTGATCCCGGAGCCGCACCCTTCCTCCCCGAAAGAAACCAGCGGATGCGGGGCCATCATGGCCGATCATTGAAGAGTTTCAATTCTTCACTTCGCCCTTCTCAGTTCCTTGCTATTTACCCCATAAGTCTGGCTCAGGACCCCGCGCGACTTCCTGCCCCTCAAAAACAACCTCATCCACAGCCCTGCCAGCCGCAATCGAGCTGCGTTCTGCTCCTGCTTGTCGCGCGACCTCTCCGCTTCATCAAGACGCGCTGACGCTTCCACTCTTGATTCTCTGGGCTGATTACATCGGTGCAGGCGCCTTTGCCATCTTTACACCTTCGAAATGACGGAACACAGCTCTTCATCCCAAAGAGCGGGCAGTACGAATCTTGCGCCAGTACCCAAACCTGCATCAGCTCCCGCTACCTCCGCCAAGAAAGACTATAAAGGCTTTGTGGGTGGGATATTCTCTGGTATTGCAAAATTGAGTGGTAAGTCGATTGCAACAGTGCTCATCCCCCCAAACTCCCTGCTATACCCTGAATGATAGCTTACGGTCTTCATTTTTTAGTTGGCCATCCGTACGTTTCGCGAAATCCTCAGCATACTCCCCCTCGTCCTTATTGACCGCTTTGTTACTGGACAGTTTCGATACAATTAAAGTCCGCCTTCAGACCAGCAAAGATGGCCACTTTCGGGGACCGTTGGATTGCACCATGCAGACAATACGGAAAGAGGGTGTGCGAGGCTTGTACAAGGGTGCAAGTCCACCTCTGGTTGGATGGATGGTGATGGACTCTGTGTGGGTGTCTCCTACGATGCAATAGGCATTTCGACGCTAACATCATGAGTTGATTCAGTATGCTGGGATCACTGACACTATACCGACGACTGCTCTTGGAAAATGTCTTTTCTAACCCCGGCCTCCGCCCATACATCCCTTTCACACGCAGCCAACCTGACTTGAAAACACTTCCAACATTTGGCCATGGTATCGCTGGTGTCATGTCGGGAATGACAGTTAGCCTCGTTGCCGCCCCGGTTGAACATATCAAGGCTCGGCTTCAGGTGCAGTATGCTGCTGACAAGAGCAATCGCATGTACAGCGGTCCCATTGACTGCATTCGCAAGATTGTAAGCTTAAAGGACATCTTGGCACCATGAATCGATTTGCTGACAGGCTGCATTTAGCTTCGCACACATGGTATCAGTGGGGTGTACCGTGGTCTGTGTGCCACCATGCTTTTCCGCTCCTTTTTCTTCTGTTGGTGGGGTTCCTACGACTTGATTACTCGTTACATGCAGAAGAACACAAGCCTCTCAGCGCCCGCAATAAATTTCTGGGCTGGTGGCATCTCAGCTCAGGTCTTCTGGGTTGCCGCATACCCATCGGACGTTGTGAAACAGCGTCTGATGACAGATCCGATGGGCGGGTCTCTCAACGACGGACAAAGACGTTTCCACAGCTGGAAAGATGCGGTTGTGGCTGTTGGGCGTGAACGTGGGTGGAAAGGGTACTGGCGGGGCTTCGTGCCATGTTTTATCAGGGCCTTCCCGGCGAATGCTATGGCCCTGGTTGCATTCGAGGGAGCGATGCGGGCTTTGCCATGAACAAGGCCTTTATGAGTTCGAATTGTACATATTAAGACTTGGAAAATAGTCACACAATAGAATATAGACATATACCCGTATCGCGAAGATCCATGGATCTCCAATCCTTTCAATTCTCGAATCTCCGTACATCATTTGACGGAAACGTACGGGTCCAAGCTCAAGAATGTTCACGATCAAAACATATGGCCGCATTCGGTCAACAGGGATTCGGGCAACTGTTTCTGGACTCTCGGCATCCTCGGCGAGTCGATTCCGAGACCATGCTGGTGTTGGATCCATTGTAGGCCGAGGCTCCTGTGGTTGATAGTGTAGTATAGTGAAAGGTACCTGCCATATGTCTCTTTCCGGTTGGCCAAAAGTACATTTCAATTTTTATTCTTCTCTTTCTTTATCTTCCTTCCCTTGTCCTTGCTCATCCACCTTAAAACGATAGGGGGTTATTATTATCATACTCTCTCGTTAGCGAAGCAATTTAGGTTAGCCAAGGCTTGATCCTAGACCCTTGCTGCCTGAGGCGCTGGGTCGATCGCCGTTTCAGATTGAGCGTCCGGCCACTTCCAACACTTGTACATCTTCAAATTGGACATTTGGTCGGAACGGCCATGGCCGTCGCACGCTCAATGCGCCGTACAAGCCCCACCAGCCTTGTGCTGGCAGCTCTGTTGGCCTTTGGGTTCATCTGTTTCCTCTTATCGCCCTCCACACCCTCCGCAGCAGCCGCCGCAACATCGCAACAGCGACAAAACGACGCAGCTGAACACCCTCTCTCCCCACCGACGAAACCCTTCCTCACGTCACAGCCAATTCGAAGTGATGGCTACCGAGCGGCCCCACCGGTCGTTCAATACGATCTCAACAACCTCACCAGCACGAGCACTTCCGCAGCCAACGGCGAGCGCATCCTCATCCTCACCCCGCTAGCTCGCTTCTTCCCAGAATACTGGAATAACCTGGAGAAACTGACCTATCCTCATGAGCTTATATCTCTGGGATTCATCGCTCCCAAGACAAAAGATGGCAATGCTGCCGTCGCAGCTCTGGAGAAAGCAATCTCCCGCACGCAATCAGGCCCCATTGACGACCGATTCGCGAGCATTTCTATCCTGCGCCAGGACTTTGACCCGCCGATCCTATCCCAAGATGAGAAAGTGCGTCACCAAATGGCCGCGCAGAAGGAACGCCGCGAGTCTATGAGTCGCGCCCGGAACAGCCTCGTCTTTACAACCCTTGGCCCAAGCACATCATGGGTCCTCTGGCTCGATGCCGATATCATCGAGACCCCCCCAACGCTCATCCAAGATCTTACACGTCACGACCAACCTGTCATTGTACCCAACTGTTTCCAGCGCTACTACGACTCGAAAGAGCGCAAGTGGGATGTGCGTCCCTACGACTACAATTCGTGGGTGGATAGCGAAGAGGCGCAGGCATTGGCAGCGAATATGGGTCCCGATGAGATCCTCCTCGAGGGCTATGCGGAGCTTCCTACTTACCGTACCCTCATGGCGTATCTGCCAGACTTTGCTGCTCTCGATCCTCACCGCATGGTCGGCCTGGATGGCGTTGGCGGTACTGCTTTGATGGTGAAAGCGGATGTACATCGCGACGGCGCCATGTTCCCTGCCTTCCCCTTCTACCACCTTGTTGAGACGGAAGGTTTCGCTAAGATGGCGCGACGATTGGGATATGCTGTATTTGGGCTGCCGGATTATTTCGTATGTGGTCTCTATCTGGGTTCTCATGCTATCGATTCTTACTGACAGGCAATACAGGTCTACCACTATAACGAGTAACCGGTGCTCGTTTTCCATTCTCAAATCTCGGTTCAACTTATGCATGGGTTGAGCGCCGTGCGTCAATCATGTATTTTCATCTTGTCCTTGCTTATGAAGCAAATTGCACATCCTTCGGCGTCTATAATTCCTTTTCTGGGTCCTTGTTCGGTTTCTGGGGTGGTCTTCATTTCCTCATTTTCATTATTTTGTTTCCCTTCTTGCAGACAATCAAAATTGATTTCTCCTGTTGCTTACATGACGGAAATGATCAACAGGTCGTCTATGGTCAAGTCGCTAGACATGGCCCCGGGGGAGTTTGATGGCGTTAGAAATAACAATTTGAGAATTCGAGTGTATTTCATAGTCTAGGCATATAGACGTGCGGTCTTGTTTTATCTGATGCAACTCGTAAATTTAGAACCGATCAATTGATCAATTCCCACAAAATTCATATTTTTTGACTAAAGTGGTGATACATATTTCCACCGAGGTCGTCCCCGTGGACTACTTGATGCTCACAATGCTTCTTTTTTTCTATTGGTGGAGCAGCTCTTACCAAATATCACTAGTCCAAGCTTGGTAATGCCTAATGCCAAGAGATACTATAAAAAAGTCAGTGAATCAAGTCATTAAATTACGGTCCAGATGAAGGTACTCACGCAAGCATAATTCCCGCGCCGAGAGCAATGGCCAAAAACTGAGTAATGGTCTTGCGCACCTCGGCGCCCTTGTCCTTTCCAGTCTCCAACAATTCGGGGATGACAGCCACTGTTCCAACATATAAGAAAGTTCCCGCGGTAAAGGGGAGCAGCATGTCACCCCAAGTGAGGCTAGTGCCCCAAATACCAGAAGCAGGCGCATCTTCCAGCACAGTGCCGTTTCCGCCAAACTCCTGCACCGCAATTCCAATGCAGGTGCCCAAGAAGGCACCTATAGCGGTGACGAACTGAGCACCCATAGCCTTGCGCTTTGAGAAGCCAGATTGAATGAGCAAAGCGAAGTCACCGACCTCATGCGGGATTTCGTGGAAGAAGACGGCAACAGTGGTGGTTGCACCGAGGGTAGGCGAGGCATAGAATGACGAAGAAAGGGCCAGACCATCCGTGATATTGTGCGTGAAATCGGCAATCAAATTGAGGTATCCGCCCAGCTTGACACTAGGGTTGATTTCCTTCTCCTCGTTTTCGGGGGTGGAAACGGAGTCTGAGGACTTGGTGTTTGACTTGCGCTGCTTCAAATCACCGGTCCTGCCGGTCTCCGCACCACTTGTGGATGCGGTGGATACTTCTGTGTGTGAATGTCCGTGCGAGTGGTCGTGACCCCCTTCGCCGCCCGTTGCGATGCGCAGCGTCTTGTCCATTGCAACAAAGGTAAAGAAGCCAACCATAATTCCTAGACCGAGAAGCAGGTTCTTGTTCGGCTCGACCATAACGAAACTGACGTGGTCAGGGGAGTCTTCACCAAGGAAAATCTCCGGGAGGAGGTGGAACAGGGTGTCGCCCAGTAATCCGCCGACGGCGAAAGCGACCATGACGGACAGAGAAGAGGGGTCGATGTTGGGAGGACATAATGCCAGAAGGAAGTCTTGAGCTGTTAGCATAATACGATTGTGTCGATTTAGACTGTATGAACATACTAGGAGGACCGGAGATATAAAGCGTCGCGAGCAAGGCGTTCACAGCGGGGCTCCCTGGGAAGAGAACAGCGAAGATCTGGGAAGTCAAGCTAGCAGTTTCCGGGGCTGTGGATTGTTTGTGCTGATTGAGTGATTCAACCAGAGGGCAATTCTAGTAATGTAAGTCTAACTGCGTGGTGAGCTGGGGTATTCTTCCGTACCTGCAGCTGCTCCTCGATCTGGCTAACAGACATGTCCCCAGGACGAACATTAGCCGCAGCCAAAGCCGAAAATAAAAAGCATCCTGCGGCAATCGCAAGGCCTGTCCGACGAGAAAACATCCAGGGAGCCATTGTGAGTGTAGCAAAGAGAAGGTCTCCTGAGAGCAGAAGTGGAAACAAAACAAGCCGTGGGGGCGGTCTTATCGACCCGGCATCGCACCACTAAGCACTTATCGGACCCTGATAAACTCTGGCACTTCACCGCCTTCCGTGCGGAGGGCGAAAAAAAAGTTTCTGGGCCGCGCAATCTGCAAACCAATACCACCTTTTATACAACAAAATGGGTAAACTTTTGCAGAAGAAGAAGAACCGGTCCGGCTTGTCCAAGGCCAGGGCTAAGAACAGCCGTCTCAAGAGCGGTAACAAGAAGATCAATGTGCTGGGCAACGCCATCATCGCCGAGAACTGGTACGCAGCGATCTGAAGAAAAAATCAAAATAGACCATTACACTAATGCCGAATCTAGGGACAAGAACCTCACTTTGACACAAAACTACAAGAACCTGGGTCTTCTTCACAAACTGAACGCCCCCACCGGTGGTCGTGAACGCCTCCCCGGAACAGAAGATGATGCCGATGCTTCCCACTCTCTGCAGATCCGCGACAGCGGTAAGGCCGCTGCTCAGATCGAACTCGGTGAGATCCGCGTCGAGCGTGACCCCGAGACTGGAAACATTATCCGCGTCATTCGTGAGGATGAGCAAATCGAAGTTGCTGGTCGCCTGCGCCGACGCGCCAACCCGCTTAATGACCCTTTGAACGATATCGAGGACAAGGTTCTGGATTTCCAGACTAATGCTTCCAACACCGATGTTGTGAAGAAGCTGGAGCGCCAGGCCAACAAGGAGGGTGTTGCTGAGAAGACCAAGAAGCCCCGACACCTGAGCACTCGTGAAATCGAGTGGGTTTCACGGCTCGTTGAAAAGCACGGAGATGACCTTATGGCCATGGTCCGGGACCGCAAGCTCAACCCTATGCAGCAGAGCGTTGGAGATTTGCGGCGGAGAATCGACAAGTGGCAGCAGTGGAAGCAGTCCCAGGAGTAAATTACTGGGCTCTTGCACGTTCCTCTCTAGCATTCGGTTACGGCGATTCGGGCGTTCTCTGGGTTGTGTTTCAGAAAACAAAAAGTGGTCCAGTGTTTGTACGCATATCCATGACAGATAAATCTAAAGCAGTACATAGTGGCTCGGATCGAGCAAATATCATATTTTCATTTCGTGACTATACATTAATGGCCTAGGGTCGAGTATGTGATGGTCGTAGTGCCAGCTGGGGGTGCATTCATGCGCTGCACAATCCGCACCCATCGACGGCGTCGCCATTCTCCCACCCCGAACGAAGCGGGGTTTCCTTCTTCCCAGTCTCGGGTGGCAGCCTTGCCCCGGTTCTCTTTTGACGGCGTGCGATCTTGCTTTTTCTCTGGGGGCAAGTCTCCATAGGCCATTCCAGTCATTTCTTCTTCTTCACTGGCAGAAGGTTCAGCAGGAAGGTCCCAGACCCAGCCTCCTACCTCGTCGACGACGACAGCATTGCCTTCTGGTGCCACACCTGGAACCTCAAAGCCAACGCCAGTAATCATGCGCTCCACAACCCATTCGCGGCAGTCTAGGTCAAGTTCCCACTTCTTGCTCTTCCACTTCCACCCTGATGGCGTGCGGACATCGTCAAAAAATCGACACCCACGGGGCCGATCGCCTGCGATCCGAGATGGAGACAGTGGGTCATACGGTTGGGGGCTGAACAAGAAATTCTCCCAGCCTGATTCTGAAGCGCCTGGAGCTCGGTGTTGGATTTCAAAGATCTCGACCTCCCGCTCTTCTGGTTCGGTGTCTAGGGAGATGTCTGCCAACTGTTCCAGAGCAGAAGCGGCTGCGGATGGCGTCTTCGGGACCGGTTGTCCAAACAACTCATGCTCAGCTTCGTCACTGAGGAAGACGTCTTGATCTCCTACTCCGCTCACATCCTGCATCAAACCTTGGAAGAATTGTCGCACCTTGGGATTATTTGACAAGATACCTGCATTCCCGGCCGCCAGCATGATCAGCCGAATTGGTACAAGATGCGCGGTCAAGAATAACACCACTGTAGCCACTGTGCACCCTAAGAATAGAGCCGAAGACAGCTTTTCGTTAGAGAAGTTCGTGAGTGGCGCAACTACAGAGACAGTTGCATCATGGGCGTCGGAGAAATCGGCCATGCAGTTCTGTAGATCGCGCATGTTACGGAAAAAGTCCTTAGATGTCTCAGGGGCCGGTTTGATAGTCTTTGCAGGGGCTAATGCCGGGCCTTCATAGGAGTAATAGGGCGTCGTGCTGGAGGTAGATGTAGAAGGTGGTGGAGGGTGGCGAGTTAGGAAAGCCGGCACCATGATGAAGAGAAGGAAGATCACCAGTGGGAGTACCAATAATAAGTGTGGATCCAAACAGATAAAGGAATATACGAAGAGGAAAGACAAGGTGTGGGTTGGCGTTTTCCAGCTGAACAGACTCTCTGCCTGGGCCTGGAAGAGAAACACCACACCGATTCTATATGAGAATCAGTCTTCATGTCTAGTATTCCTCGAAGGTTTGAGTGGGTTGGCACTTACCTTGCATTAAATCGCCGAAAGTTATTTGTCATTGCTGGGAGACTAAATGGTGGTTTCTTAGGGGAATTTGCCATGGCCTTGTCCCCGGTGACGGTTTCCGCGTCATCGTCTGCGGGGATGACTTGTTGTAGAAGCCTGGATTTATATCAGAGACTGCACTTCAATCACATGCATCTCAATACATTAGGCAGACACTTACTTGTTAAATAGCCTGTCTTGAATGGAGTTTTTGGACATTGAAGACGATCGCGAGTGCGCGCTGTCAGGCGAACCTTGTCTCTGGTGCCGCGGCTTCAACATGGACAAGCCTGAGCTCGAGACGGCTCGGGCGTGGTTCGTCCGAGTTTCTGAAGCTGGATCATCCATCCTGAAAGACCAATAGCATGGTATACGAGACTGGAGGAATAGGTAGACAAGAACAAGAACTTGGAAGGAGGAAAGCTGCCGAGGGGAGATCTTTCTATGGTTCTGAGCACATGCTGTTGATCGAATTGCTGCCTGTTAAATAAGGCTAGAAATAATTTTCTCCAGGGCTTAACTATGTGTATTGCTAATACGATATTACCTTCAGCGATCGGCACGTTCTATGTGGGGTTCATTTCCAATGGCGGGTAATCTAGTAAGCCGTTGTACCATACAAACACAGTTTACAATCAGGGGAAGTTCCGACACTAAATGCGATTTGTCTTGTTTCTCCTGTTTTTTGGTCTTTTTTACTCTTTCCTTTGCTTTCTTCTCAGGACACATTGAGTGTTCTTTGAATTTCCCACTTCGTCTTGATCCCCTTTGTGGTGCCTTGTTGGTGGATCCTGATACCCTGCGACCGCCTAAGCACCTGCCCCAGCAACACGACCAAAGCTACACCAAAATTATTTTTGGGTAATTGGAAATCTCCCATCCTCAGTGATCTCCCCTTAAAGTCCCGAACGCACATTATCTCGGACATCGCATACGGCCGTTCCTCTGTTATGCCCCGATATGGACCGGTAACCGCCATTTGACGAGTCGCGCGACTGTGCTCAAGGCTCTTCCGAGTGGGGATTCCAAATCCGCTTTCTCCTGAATGCCATTGCTGTCAGTTCCTGGTACTTCTCGGTCTGGTCAGCGCAGCGAGCTGTCATATTAAGGATCGGTTCTGTTTCAATCGGACCGTGATTGGGAACAATGCCCGCCAACCCATCCCAAACTCCAGGGAGGGGTCAAGCTGGTTCTGTACAATCCCGCTCATCTAACCCGTCTAGGAACGATGACTCGGGCTCTGGAGGTAAGCTAGATGAGAGCTAAGTCTCGTACCGCAATGAAATGATTGCTAACATACTTTTGGATAGCGGAAAACCCCGCCCGCAGACGTCTTGTAAAGGCCGCTTCAACCACCTTCCATACGAATTCTACGACCAATTTTGATTCTCAGCCCTCGAGGGGGTAGCAGGTCCCCGTGTTGGGGGAACAACTCGCAGGCAATTGTCTGTTCGAGGCAATGCCCCTCAGGGGCCGCGACCGCAGGACGCTTCGCGTTGGAGGTGGGTGTTGACTGCCCCCTGATTTTCGCGGCGGGCAACCGATATCTCAGCAATAATAACTAACTATGGTCTTTTATAGCAAACCATCCGGTGGCTACTTCCACTCCGAAACCTCATCGGTCGACTCCACCAACGATTCCAAGGGTTATAATCTCCGATCTACGAGTGTGGGAAATTTGGCGAAGCAAGACACCACTCAAATTGCCCCGGACAACATGGATTTTTTGGCGCCAATAAATTTTGACGACTTCCACAACAGCATCATGGCGGAACCGAGCTTGAATCACTTCCCCATGCCTGGAAATGGAGGCGCGGGCTCTGAAAATAGGGACTCAGGCCTGTCAACCAACAGCTCCTGGACAAATAACAGCTATGAGAGCAATATCTCGGATCGCACAAGAAACGCGTCCGCCCGGCGGAAGAGTGAAGTTTCCCGCTTCCAGGGTCAGAATCTTCCAAATCCTGGGTTGCTCACTACCTCTGGCAACACGCGATCGCGACGTCAAAGTCTCGCTCAGCCGGCCGCAAATGGAGGTAATAATCCCACTGTCGGGACGCGGGCTTCTCGCAAGTCAATCAGCTCCGGCGCATTTGCGCCCACCAGTGCTTCAGCAAGACGCGCCAGCTTGAGTGCTCGCAAGGTCAGCACCGACCCATCGCGAGACCCGAACAATTTCCTTCGACCGCGGGGTACACAGCCAGACTCGGGACGAGATGAGCCTAAAGTGCCTTCCTCTGTCCGAAGCCTCAAGGCAAAGTCTTTCCAGCCCAGTGCACGAGAGCCACGCGGAGCTTATTTGACCGCGTCAGGGACCTCGGACCACAGTCGATCATCTTCGACTAATGCCGTTCGCACACCGGTCAAGAACACCACCGGAAACCCTACTGCTACAACGCCCACATCTTCTTGTTCATCTTCCAAGCGTATGTCTGTCATGCCGCATGCAACTGGTTTAGGCGCCCGTACCATCAGTCCCACGGATGCACGCCGCATGAAGCGGATGTCCATCGCACCTCCTGCACCTCCCATGCCACATACCCCACCCACCCAAACAGAGCCCCTTCCTGTTCGGCCTCTTTCCTCGAACCAATCCCCTTCCTTCCTCCCAAGAAAAAGCATCACCCCATCCTCTAACCGGACCACGCCAGATCCCAACCGCAAGTCCTACAGCTCTGGGTTATCGCTGTCATCGAACACCAGCTACAACTCAATTCGGAACTCCAGCAGCTCGCTTCAGCCACGTCTTTCCCAAAATTTCTCATCCTCGCGACTACCCACGCCCAAGCCGCGCACGGAGCAATCGTCGTCGAATGCGGAAGAAGAAGTGCCGCCGGTCCCCGCAATCCCCAAGGCTTATGAATCCCCCAAGGGTGAACTGGACGCGCCGGTCTTCCCGGCTCCAAGGAAGTCCAGCTTACCAGTGGATATCAGCCAATTGCATATTGCGCAGGATTCAGACATGGAAACCCAGGGCCGACACGGTGCTACCGCCGATGACAATAATAATGACTATACGACTGAGCGGGCGGCGAAAACGCCGGAGTCGCGAACACGAACCTCCACGGTTTTGGGTCGCAAGGGCCTGCAGCCATTGAAGCTGCCTCCCTTAAATCTTCTGCCGCTGGGAACTCCAATGACGACCAAGATTGAAGCTTTAAGAGACCGGGAAGCGGAAGAGCGGAAATCTTACACCCCTTCCAACCAGGTCATGTCGAAAACGCCCAGCACGCCAATGACTGCATCAAAGGCATCCAACTTCTGGTCTTTCCGCGACGATGAAGACAAAGCACCTGCTACTCAGGTACGTAGCAGTACGTCCCACTTCGCGATCAGCTCTAGCGCAACGGCGGCGTCATTACGGGCGGCCAGCAGTACCAGCGCGTTCGAGTCTCTCGATACACCCAGTGGCAACCGAAATATATCACCATATGCATCATATACACTACCCAAGAGCAGCAGCGACTTTAATGCTCTCCGTCACCAAGCTAGCGGCGACTATTCCAATAACCGAGCTTCTCACTCGTACAAGTTGACTGGTCCACGCCCGCAGACACAAAGTGCCACTTTTACACCCGCTACAGAAAGATTGAGTCAGATTTCGACCCCTTCTGAGCCGGAAAGCACTACTGCGGTGTCGGGTCCCTCGCTTCGGGATCGCTTGAATGTTGCACGAGTTCGCAGCAATTCCAAGATAAACCCCTCGGCTGACATGGATATCGATCCAGCCAAATACGACCATATGCCACCACCCAAGCTCCCGGCATCCGCAACTTGGAACAATTTGTCTTCTGTGCCTTCGACCAGTCCTAGTGTCAAGACATCTTACCTCAAGCCCCGCCGTCAATCATCTGTGTCTAGCATAACAAAACAACCGGCGTCTCCTCGCAAGCCCAGTGTTAGCAGTGAACAAGGCGTCAACTTGGAGCCAACTCGCTCTAATGATTCTTCTGGAAGTCTGGATCCCTCGCATGCCCGACCCAACAGCACTTATGTGTCTCCGGTACATAAAATTATCAACTCTGCTCGTTCCAGCGCCGCGGCTTCTTCTCGGTCGACCGATGCCAGCGTTGACGCTGACATCGTGGTGGCGGACGAGGAAATGCGAAGGCTTGGAGCCAAACGGAAAGACTTTGAAAGCGCCGCCAAGGCATTGGATGAATTGCGTCGCAAGGCAGGACCAAAAGATCGTGTCAGTCCCGCTGCGGCTCTGAAGATGGCTAACTTGAACATCTTTGAGCGCGGCGAAATTATCGATTATCGAGATATCTTCTTCTGCGGTACTCAAAATGCGAAGAAGCATGTCGGGGATCTCCACTCGGGTGCTGCAAACTTTGGATATGATGACGACAGGGGCGACTATAACATCGTGATGGGCGATCACCTTGCATACCGCTACGAGGTTGTGGATGTCCTTGGTAAAGGAAGTTTCGGACAAGTCGTAAGATGTGTCGACCATAAGACTGGTGCTTTGGTCGCAATCAAGATCATTCGCAACAAGAAACGTTTCCATCAGCAGGCTTTGATCGAAGTCAACCTTCTCCGCAAACTGAAGGACTGGGATCCGGATCGCCGCCACAGCGTGGTCAACTTTGTCGAGAATTTCTACTTCCGTGGCCATCTTTGCATATCAACGGAACTCCTGGGAATCAATCTCTACGAGTTTATCAAGGCTCACGATTTCCGAGGCTTCAACATCAAGCTCATTCGGCGATTCACCAAGCAAATGCTCAGCAGTCTTACCCTCTTGCACGCAAAGAAGGTCATTCATTGCGATCTGAAACCGGAGAACATTCTTCTCGTTCACCCGTTGAATTCTGAAATTCGTGTCATCGATTTCGGCTCTAGTTGTTTCGAAAACGAAAAGGTCTACACTTATATCCAGAGTCGTTTCTACCGGTCACCTGAGGTCATCTTGGGCATGTCATACGGTATGCCCATCGACATGTGGAGTGTTGGATGTATCCTGGCTGAGTTGTTCACCGGCTATCCTATTTTCCCGGGTGAGAACGAACAGGAGCAACTGGCCTGTATCATGGAAGTCTTCGGTCCTCCAGAAAAGCACCTGATTGAAAAGAGCACGCGCAAGAAGCTGTTCTTTGATTCTTTGGGCAAGCCACGTCTGACCGTTTCCTCCAAGGGCCGGCGCCGTCGTCCCAGCTCTAAAGAGCTTCGTCAAGTTCTTAAGTGCGACGATGAAGCCTTCCTGGATTTCATCACGCTTTGTCTGCGATGGGACCCGGCCCGCCGGATGACCCCCCACGAGGCGCTGAAGCACGAATTCCTCACAGGTATCAAGCCGACAGCTCGCCCCAGGATGTATGCCCAGACCACCGCAAGCTCACCCTCTAAGCGTGGTGCCTCCAGTGGGCGCCCGCTGCCTGAGCCTCCCAGCTCAACCTTGAAGACCGGCGGTTTTCTGCGCAGCCGTGATGCATCTGGTAATTCTCCGGTCAAGGGCTCCGGGAAGCGCCATTCAACAATCAACGGTCCACCGCCGTCCAGCCCCGCCAAGCGAGCGGTCAAGGATTCAACCACGCTGCCTCGTGCTTCCGCACGAAGCATCAGTGGGAAGCCCGACCTTGCTACCGCGGCGGCAGCGACCAGCTTGGTGAGTTAGCATGGAGCCAGTGGCTGGTTAGGAACCATAAAACAAAAGCTGACCAGCCAACAGAGGACCAAATAAACCCTCTTCTCCCCTACGCCCTGTAATAATATTTGTTTTTTACATTGTTTTCTTTTGTTCTTGTCTCATGTTCTCTCATGCATCAGGTGGTTTGTCATGTCATGCATTTGTTGATCTGGTTCGGGGAACCCACAGCCAAAAGGACGGCATCCATCCTATACCCTTTTATGTTTGTGGACAGCATTTGCATCTGGGCCCTGATATGATTCATGCGACGGGGTTTTATTATGTTCATGTCTTTCGTTTGTCTGCTGTCTTTCGCTTCTATACTGATGACCCATCATTACCCCCATCAGGCCCCTTTCGGTCCTGCTTTTGTACAGTTTGACGTTGTTTTTATTTCCTTGCATCTCTCCGAGAGAGCTTCACTACTGTGGGCTTTCTGTAGAGCATTCGGTTTGGCCTTGAATCAATGCATTACTACGATACATAACTATCAATATAGACCTGGAGTACGAATACTGAATACACGATTGCATATTCTATTATTTTTCAAAGGTAATCTCGAGCCCCAAAGCCCCGAGGGCTTCCATATTCAACGAAGCTTGAGGTTGCGATATTGCACTGTGCGGACCTCTGAATGCCCACCTGGGCACCTGGGAGAACAGTTTTGTATAGTTTGACGACTGTCCACGCGGAATATATACACAGCCAAGGTACACGCGTCAACGGAGATATAAATCCACGTTATCAACTCTACCCTCTGGATTTTCTAAACACAAAAAAAAGGCAGCATCGAGATAAGATAAAATCAGGATATATTCTTTCTACTCTCATTTTATCGTCAAGTAGACTCCGGAAATTCCTAGTGAGCGCTGCAAGACGCGGCTATCGTGTACCTGACAGAGTGGGTCGCGGCGAATCGGACTACTTGGCCTCATCGCCTTATCTGACCCGCACTCCACCTTTCCTTTTCTGTTCCTTCACTGCTGTCCTCCAATTCGCAATGAATGGCTTTGACTCTAAGGGCCTCGATGAGGATGCCTTTGGAGAGAAAAGCGCTCTATCGGGACTGAAGACCTTTGACGCTTTCCGTAAGTCTTCTTTGTTTGAACGCTGTACATATACAGACACGCGATCCGCGAACCAACCTCAAACCTTACCCCAATTTCACGACCACTACGAGACAAAGACATGGCAGGCTAATTTTCCTACTCTTAATAGCGAAAACAAAAGCTTCCTACACAACCCCAACCCACCGCGGTGGCCAATGGACCGTCCTTATTCTCCTCGTCTGCACTGTCTTCAGCTTCTCCGAACTAAAAACATGGTGGCGCGGCACAGAACAGCACCACTTCAGTGTGGAGAAGGGCGTCTCCCATGAACTTCAGCTCAACCTCGATATCGTCGTCAACATGCCCTGCGATACCCTTCGTGTTAACATCCAAGACGCAGCCGGCGACCGCATCTTAGCCAGCGACATGCTCAAGCGCGAGGAAACGAGCTGGAACCTGTGGATGCACAAGCGGAACAAGGACAAGCACGAGTACCAAACACTGAGTCACGAGGAGGAAGATCGATTGACAGCACAGGAGGCAGATGCGCATGCGCACCACGTTCTAGGCGAGGTGCGACGGAACCCGAGACGCAAGTTTGCTAAGGGTCCGTCGATGCGATGGGGCGATACCGCGGACTCTTGTCGAATTTATGGTAGCTTGGAGGGAAATAAAGTACAGGGAGATTTCCATATCACCGCGAGGGGTCATGGATATAGAGAGTTTGCGCCGCACTTGGATCACAGTGGTATGTTTTGATTCCAATTTCGCCCCAGCTTTGACCCATTTACTTATCCTTTGATCTAGCTTTCAACTTCTCGCACATGATCACCGAGCTTTCTTTCGGCCCTCACTACCCGTCTCTAATGAATCCTCTCGATAAAACCATGGCCGAGACCGACAAGCATTACTTTAAATACCAGTACTTCCTCTCCGTCGTGCCTACTCTCTACACCAAGGGCCGGAACGCCCTGGACGCATATACTCGTTCTCCGGCATCGGCCACCGCCCGCACTGGCCGTAACACGGTCTTCACGAACCAGTACGCGGCGACTAGCCAGTCTGAAGAGATGCCCGAGACCCCATACTTGGTTCCGGGTATCTTCTTCAAGTATAATATTGAGCCGATTTTGCTGCTTGTCAGTGAAGAGCGGGGCGGGTTCCTGGCACTTGTTATCCGCGTGATCAACACCATTAGTGGAGTTCTTGTCACCGGTGGTTGGATTTACCAGATCTCGGGTTGGGTCACTGAGATTGCTGGGAGGAGGAAGAAGGAGCAGCCTGAGGGATATTTGACAGGAAAGCATTATAAGGATTGATTTCGTCATATGTTTTGATTCTAGTTTCAATTTATGGTTGCATTTACATCTCTTTTTGGAATCTGATTCCGTACTTATCGAGTTAACGGCGCTTATGCTAATCATTAGAGGGTGTGCACTGTACCTTACGAGGGCGTCCAAAATCACTTTTGAATCCTTTCGCAATCTCTATGATGAAATATACTAGTTCACTCGGAGAGAGGGACAGTCGCTGCAAAACCTCATGACGCCAACATTTTCAACATTCATCACAATGAAATTGCTACCTGCCTAGCCCTAGGAGAGTGACTTAATAACATCATAGATTTCCCTAATGAACACCGCCAATTTGTCGTTGAATAGCTGCACTACATTCATTCTGCAGCCTTTTTTGTAAATGGCTGCTTGCGCAATGCTTTCGCCTGGCATTTCCAGACAGGCTGCGCAATCTTCTGAAATTGAGGACCAAAGTCGTCTATCATGCTTTGAACATGAGCGTCATCTGATCCTTGAAGACTTGAATCTGAATCGGGAAGCGGGACATCCTCAAACTCCTTGAAGGTCAAATATCCCCAAAGATTTCTCCAATGTGACACCGATTGCTTTGCAACGGGGTGTTCCAAATCGACGTTCTTCGCAACTAGATAGAAAGATGATTTGATAGCATGACACTTGGGATGTTTGTAAAGCTGGATATCAGAGAACTGATTGAAAGCATGAAGTATGCAAACAGTATCCCATGCCTCAACGCGATGCAGAAGTAGGACCATAGAACCACCAGTTGTGAGATGGTTCATCGCGAACACCATTTGCGAAACCGTCAACCGGGTTCCTTCACAGTTTTGGCGGTATTCCTCCCTACGATGATCTCGACCAACAGCTCCTCCACAAATGACGATATCATAAGTATTATCAAGTAGGGGCCGACTTGTGTCGAAACGGGTCGCATCCGGATGTCCATCGGGAATAGGTCCCTCGTATCCCATTTCCGTGGAATACATCGTGATATCAGCATAGATGATTCGCTGACAATATCTCTTTGCTAGCACTTCGTAGCCTCCGATCTGGGGTGGGAGCGTAATGCCGTCGATCAGTGGCTCCAAGAGGTTGTCTGCGGCTGCCGTTGTGAACCCACCTGGTGCCATACCGAGATCAAGGACCTTGAGCCCAGTAGATTTTGATTTGAATATGTCCGTCCCTTCCGCCAGTCCCGATCCGACATGGCAGGTCATTTGATAGAAACTTTCTCTTTTGCTTTGGGTGGGGTTCGATGCGGTTCTTCTTCGTTCTTCAAAGAATCGATCTCCGTCTTGGTTGTTCCAGCCCTATGTATGTTATTGAGGGTTTGGTTTCGTAGTACGTACCCTATGACTTACTCTTTCCTTGAGGTCTTTTAACTCTCGGTAGGTTTGATTCGATGATACAAAATCCATCCATAGTTGGGTTGATTCGACCATAGCTTTTGTTTGGGCGTTGAGAATCAGATCTCTAGGAGTTCACTGGTAGAGCTAGCTGATGAATCATGCACATGGTCACCAATATATATGAGAATAGGATAAGAGCAAGTACACTCACGTATCGTCAAATTGTGGGAAGGTGGAAGGTGGAAGGTGGAAGGAGGGGAGAGAGGGGAGAGACAAAAATAGAAATAACTATAGTCGTGCGGCTGACTGGGCAGTATATAGGCGAACAATGAGGCGAACTAAAACCTCCAGGGGTGTTTGCTGGATACCCAACACATGATTTGTGCCTAATGTATAATCAATTTGTAAGAGACAAGGGTATAGCGATATCTGCCCAGGTGGCGCTGTGAAAGCGACACTCCGAGTGGTCAGTGGGACGCCCTTATTTCAAGGCTACCAAGTTCGTATACCAGTAAGTACATCTAGATTTGTACCCATGTAAGACCACCCTAGATAGGCTTCGGAAAGCAGGTGTCGAAGGAAGTGATATTATGTTTGGGTAGTGGTGCGTGACTATCATAATTGTATCTTCCTCCAGATGTTCGAAGGAGACGCTACCCCGCGCTAGAATCATCAATGAAAAAGGGATGACACTATAAATAAACCGTGGATGTATTAGACCTTCAAGACCCTTCGAATATCTTTATCTCGACACTAAGAATCAGTACAATCAAGCATAATCTATGCTACTTTCAAGGACATTCGCACGACACATAGGACAAGTAAAGCTTCGCTCAAACCATGACTGAATACAGCACCATTCAAACCAATGTCCACAGGGAAGTATAATGACCTCTAGATGAGGACTGACAAGCTCGTAGCATATAGAACAGGTGCGGTCCTCATCCTTGGAGACTTCGACCACCTCATACAGAGGCTTGCGTGGTAAATGCTCAGATGGATTTGACCGCCAAGTTTGATAGGCCCGAAGATCAATCAGGATATCCGAGGGAGTGATTTTGCTCTCTGAGATAGGGCCTGTAGCGTTAGAGGGCAGGGGTCGCCGTGGAATTTTCAGAACAATAAACTCACCGTCGTGGGCTAGAATGACCCGACCATTCGGGAATGCTCCATTTTCATAGTCGCGGAGGACTTGAAGGACACAAGACTCTTCTGATTGCTGTGTCTGTTCTATGGCCCAGTCTCGATTCTCCACTGTGGCTCCAAACTCTACAAAAAGGTTGTCGATGGCCTCTTGAATTAATTGAGGTCGATTCCGTGCCTCATAGCTGATTGACATGGTGAAGTAATCAAATGAAAGTGCAGATGCGTTAATGGTTGTTGTTGACAAGGGACTTATTATACATCGTATATTATGAGAGAACAATGCATTTTTTTTTCATTGTGAGCCCGAGACCATGGCAGGTTCTTCATAGAAGTCTTTATTCGCATTGTTTAAGTTTCGGTTGTAAAGCCTTGGTTGAAGAACATGCTCTTTGAACCTTTGTTCTATTATTGACATTGTCGTAGTTCTTTCATAATCCATTGATTATCCCCGAAATAGAATTATATGATTGGATCATTTCTGTCGAGTCTTTGTGGTCGAGTCATTGATTCATGTATCATGGTTATATTTAAAGTCGAAATTCCTATTTTAGCTCAAAGAGCCCTTCTCTTCAGGAAAACAATGCAATTGAAACATGACTATACTGCCCAGTGATTATAAAAATCCGCTAACTCCCGAGCTTCTTGGACTCCATTATCAACATCATTAACAGTATTTCGATACTCCAGTCCACACTCTATTCCATTATCTAACATTGGATTTGTTTTTTCAATCCCAAGCAAGCATCTATAATATGCCACACCACAACACTCCAGTGCGCCACGCTGGCCTTGCTGAGATCAATGAACTAGTTGCACGACTATACATGACCACACCTGACGTTGCTGACGAAGTGCGTGAGCTGTTGCAAGCAGGCCTCCAGCAGCGAGATGGAGGTATCAGTCTACCACCAAGATTGCTGGATCGAGTTGTGTCAGGACCCGGGGAGCGGCGGGCAACTTTGCGCGATTGGATCATGCCCATAACTCAAAGGATCAGCGGATCAGGCCGAAGTCGGCATGCAACTCCTGCGCCTGAGCAAGGAGGCTCAGCTCATCGACAGGAAACCCCTCGACGCACAACCCGGCATAGAACTCCTGCTACTCACCATGAAGCTCCAGGTCATCACAACCATGTTCCTCGACGTACATCCCGACATGAGACCCCTACGCACCATGAAGCTCCAGTTGGTCACCATGGTCATCGACACGCATCTCGACATGCAACTCCAGGTCGCCACCATCACGGAGACCGACATGTAACCCCTGCACCTCAAAATGAAGCTCCAGTGGCTCACCATGCCCCTCGACAGACATCCCGACATGCAACTCCGGGTCATAATCACCGCCACGGAAGCCGACATGCAGCCCCTGCTCACCTTGAAGCTCCAGTGGCTCACCAAGCACCTCGACACACGTCCCGACACGGCACTCCGGGTCATCACCACGGAACCCGACATGCTCGACATGAAGCCCCAGTTTCTTATATCTACGAGCCTGTGGATTCAATGGGAGAACAGACTGCAGTACCTCGGGATGTCCTTAGCCAGCTGGCCCGACCAATTGTTACCCAGAGCATGATCGACTCCGAGGACGCGACTTGTGTTATCTGCCAGGATGACATTAAGGTTGGAGACGAGGTGATGCTTCTGCCTTGCTCACACTGGTCTTTCCATGCTGCCTGCATTGAGCCATGGCTTCGTCGATCCAATACCTGCCCTTCTTGCCGTCGAACAGTTGAGTAGGAGATTATAGGTCAAGGTAAGTTTGTTTACTTTTCCTTTTTCTTTTTAGATCGAGCTTGCTTTTTGTTTTTTACATAGATCACTGGGTCTCTTACATAGATCGCTGTCAATATATCGTTTTTCTTTTTGTTTCTTTCACATAGAATATCGAAAATAGTAGCAAAGACGTACCTCGTCTCGAACCCCCTGACACCCGTCTATATTATCTCTTCTGCATTTGACATGATTTTTAAAACCCCGATTGTAAGATGTAAGACAAAAATAAGGAGATAAAATGCTCAATCATGATGATTTTCAACTTAGAGCTCAAATCTCCCGCCTGAGTGTTCTCACTGACCAAGCAGTGCCTTTTTCACAATCTCAACCTCCTCGGCCGTTCCACAGATCAACCCCGCTCTCTCATCACAATTTTCCAATGGTCGACTCAAAATATCCTCTCCATTGGAAGGATCAATCGCCCTTCCTCCAGCACATTCCACTATCAGTGCGACAGGGAACAGCTCATACAAGCGGCGTAGCTTTGCCTCGCTCGCACCAGTTACAGGCGATAAGTACACTCCGTGGCCCTTCACGAGCGCGTGCACCACATCAGGCACCAACCCGCCACTATACCGAAGTGTATACTTCTTCTGCACATACTGTGTAATCAGACGCATATAAGCCGGGCTCTCGGCCGCAGCGCGAAGATTGGCCGGGGCAAAGTAGCGTGTCTTGAAAGGTGCGTCCGCGAGTTTGACATCGGATCGAATGATTTCGTGATCTTGTCCTGACTCCCCGATGCCGATCTCAAGACATTGGGGTTTGCCGCTAGGGACCTTTAGGGCAACGATGGCGGTAGTACGGGGTCCATAGACACCTAAGATGGAGGCGACTTGTTTCTCGGAGGGCTGTTGATGGATCGCCGAGCTTCCGTCCCAGATACCGATGATAGTTCCCACGGTCCAGTTGGGTGCAATGATGGAACTCCCGTCTAGCGGGTCAAAGGCGACAGTGTACTTTTCTGAGCCAGCGGAAACATTCTCCGCGGTTTCGCCGTCGCGGGCAGATCGCTCAATTGGCTCTTCTTCACTGCTCGCTGTCAGGACGGAGGGACACTTGGCAAGTGCAGCTCGGAGAAGGTTCTCTGCTGCGATGTCGACGTTCAACTGGCCATCACCGAATGTGTTTGTGGTTCCCGCCAGGGAGACGTGCTGAGACTGACGTAGTGACTTTGCGATGTCAGCAATGCAGTCTAGAAGTCCCGGTAACACGGAGTTGCATAGTTCCGTGCGGCCATGTGGCAATAAAAGGTCATTGAACTGAGCCATTGTGAGTTGTAGGTGGTCGGTTTGTTCGATGACGTTGACTTGATTTTGTTTGGTGGGGTTCTTTGGATAGCCCGCTGCCCCACCAGGCCATCAAAGAAAGCAAGTGTTCGCTCCAACACTCCTATCTTTGTCAATTGCGGACCAAAATTAAACTCTCAGCATCCTGTGGGACCTACTACTTGGTAAATGAATACCTAGTTGCGTAGATATGACTTTAGACCCCATCTACTTCTGACTTAGGTACACTAGTATCCGAAATCAGACGGCCCAGATGCAAAAGAGCATCATGCCAATTTACGAGAACTTTATCTCTATCGTTTGTCGAGTTCCAATCGTATCACCTAATTTATGCAAATGAATCTGGATATGATTAGAAGGCTGGTTTCAGGTGCATAGGCTGATCACCACTTGGCGTGGCCCCTTTGCAGGTTTCACAGGGCAGTTACTTGATCTGTTCGCTAAGCATTTATCCAGTGTTTCTGGCAGCTTAACCGAAAGTTTAGCCTTGGCAGGAGTATCAAGGAAGTAAGAGGGTGATGGAACTCCCATGAAGCTAGCGAAATTGAGAGTGGGGTTAGATTTGAAGGCCCCGTTTACGTAGGTTGGGCCTGAACGTATGAAAGTGTAGAGGTAAAGCTGAATTCGATTACCACTATACCTAGCAAGTAGACTTTCTCCACTTCACACCGAACGCAAATGTGGCGCCATTAGACGCATTACTGATCGATCTCCATGCGAGCGGTGTCACATGATATATTGCTATCATTAGACTAGATATGTTTGGCATATCTCATGTCATAAGTTCAGGGTCTATAGGCAGCGATAATGTCTTGAACATTAAGAAATCAATTGACCTTCTAATTTGGTCCGACTATCAATTAAATGCAGGCTCGGGTTATATCATCATGGCGAAAATTCAGAAATCACAAAGCATCCTGCTCAGTGACCACAGCAGTCTCCTGTTTCTTGGTTTGGATTCCAGACAGGCCATATACTGTGATGAAAGCCATCCCCAGGAAGGCAGACACACAGGAAAAGACCATCGCGACGATACCCTTTGCAGTGAATCCAGCAGGTAGCCACGGGAGCTGCTTGTTTTGACCAGTAAGGTCGAGCAGGTCCACAGTGTTGGCCGCGGCGTTTCCCTCGTAAGAGATGTCGACGGCCTTGCAGATGCTGATTTCGCTGTCGCTCAACGACATCTGCTTTTGAAGCTCTTTGGGGGCTTCGATGAATGACATTGCCAAGCCCTGCTGCAAGTGCCAGTCGATGTGACAGTGGAAGAACCAAACACCCGGGTTGTCAGCAACGAATCGGATGACAAAGTTGCCCTGTGGTGGTGCGACAAAGGTGTCTCGGCGAGCAGGGTAGGCCGGGAAGCTGCTGGAGGGGTTCTCAGTAGCGTTATAAGCGACTGGGTCACCGTCCACGAAGTCGTAGAAAGAAGCACCGTAGGAAGGAGTGCGGCTGACGACTTGAAAGTTGTGGCCGTGCAAATGGAAGGGGTGGGAACCGGTGTCCTGGTTATTGAGGATCACCTCAATGACCGCGTTATGCTCGAGAATGAACGGGTGTGTGTATTCGCCGTAAACCTCGGCATTTGTGGCAAAGTCCCCGGATGTAAGGACGGAATACAATGTTGGGACCTTAGGCTTCGTGTAGGTAATATTGTTGAAGAACGCATAACCGGCACCATTGTCGAGGTTGGCCATGATGACATCGACCTCAATGGTCATGTCTGGGTCTGGAAGCAGTGCCATCCGGTCGTGAGGAACAAGTTTGAAGTCGTCATATGGAACAAGGTCAGAGGCAGTGTCCACAGTCATCACAGCTTGTGGATGCGCCGCACTGCTGTTGTACTCAAGCCAGTTGGTCTGATTGAGCTTAAGGGTAGGCGTAATTGTATCTAACAATTCCGAGTCGGCAACGGTCACGATTGGATAGTTTTTATCCGTGGAGTTTTTCATGGTCACCAAAATAGAATAACGTTGTGCCACCGCAATGTAGAGAGTGTCGGCCTCTTGTTCATCAACGTACACGCCATCAATTTCGACAATACGGAAAGTGTGGTCCTCGATGTAGAAATACTGCGCCACAAAGGCACCAATATTGATCAATCGCAACAAATACGTCTTTCCCGCTTCGACGGGGATATTCGTAGCGCTCACAGTATCATTGAAGAGGAAGGAATCCGGGACCGGCTCGGCTCCAGTAGGATTTTCAACACGAATGAATGGAATATCCTCGACAAGCTCGTGGTACCAATCACTCACGGTCACGGTATATTCTTCATCATACATATCATTGAAGTATGATTGATTATCGTGCACGACCAAAGCTTGGCGATACCCGTCTGGGTAGCAGGCATCGGTGTGGCAATGGTACCAATAAGTGCCATTCTGGGGAATAGTAAAGTTATAGGTAATCGAGGAACCAGGAGCGACTGGGCACTGGGTAACCATCGAGGGACCGTCCATGTTGTTGGTACCATTCTGGAACATGCCATGCCAGTGGATGGAGGTGTCCTTGTCGCCAAGGCCGTTATACATATTGACAACCAAGCGATCACCCTTGTCTACCTCAATGACAGGCAGGGGCCACTGGCCGTTGACACCCACCACCTTGCGCTCATGGAGACCGTCGGGGTTCACATTAACCCATGTGACGTTAAAATCCAGATTCACCGTTTTCGCCTGACAGTACTGCACAAAGGGCAGTACTGCCATAAGCCATAATGATAGGCTGTGTAAGATAGCCATGTTGTGTTTGACGCGTTCGCCAAGGGGTGAAGGTGAAGAAGATCCCGGTTTCAAGGGAAAATAATGAACGAGAACCCTTCGGAACCATAGGAAAAGTAGAGATTGATTAGCAAAAAAAAAAACACGAACCCTTGGTCAATCCCGGTAATAGCCAGAAAGTCAAAGCCCCGCCCGCGTTCTGGACGATCGTTTTCCAATTAATCTTCCGTGCCCTAATCAGATGTTTGGGAAAGCGGCCAGTGCGGGCTCACGTGTGAGTCAATCAGAGCTCCATTGGGTCGGCTCATATAACCAGCTAGCTTTTATTCGTCTCGGATCGGGAAATCGAGCACGCCTGCTGTCGCTTCTGGCGACTCACTTCCATGCCTTAGTGGAGCTTGAGTAGGAGCCCGTGGTCGTCGGGTATTGAATCTCCACCACGGCGAATCACCATGCAAAACAATAATGAAAAAGCTTACGCCAAGCTCAGGGGTGGATCCGCGTAATTTTCAAAATTACCTCTAATTCATTTACCGGACTACATGAGACCTTAACAAGCCGAGTGCTGCTCGTGTTTCTGTTCTTCAATTCTTGAATCCCTTCTCTTCTTAGCCTTGGGCTGTCAAAAGCACACCAGGCATCATGGGCAACAACCAGGTTTTCGCGGTCACCGGTAGGATTCACGCCCCTTGTTTTTCAACGCAAGTCACTAAACTAATTTGGCGCAATCTAGTGTTTTTTATTTGTTTTCGAGAATGTCTCGAGACGACGGTGGTTGTGTCAGTTTTACTGGCCTTCTTGAAGCAGTCGCTCTACAACGATGATCGCCCGACATATAAAAGACTGGTAAAACAAGTATGTCGGACCTCTCTTTCCATTCGATGCGACTTTGGGCGCTAACAGCGACAGGTATGGCTGGGATGCGCGACAGGCCTATTGATTTGTCTGGCGGTTGGCGCGGGTATGATCGGTGCTTTCTACGGTCTTGGAACAGATGCTTTCTCAAGCACCGAGGACATTTGGGAAGGTGTTCTGGGGATTATCGCCTCGATCATCATCACCATTATGGGAGCTGCTCTCCTGCGCGTGTCTAAGCTTCAAGACAAATGGCGGGTCAAGCTTGCTAAGGCCCTTGAGCAGGAGAAGAACCCCCATGAATCAAAGAAGGGTAGGGTCAAGAGATGGTTGGAGAAATACGCCATGTTTATTCTCCCGTTCATCACCGTTCTCCGTGAGGGCCTTGAATGCGTTGTTTATGTCGGTGGCGTGGGATTAGGACTTCCGGCTACTTCTTTCCCATTGGCCGTCTTCTGTGGTCTTTTGGCTGGTGTTGCCGTGGGCTATCTTATTTACCGGTTCGTCAATCCCCTCCAGGGGACAAAAATTATATGCATAGAGCTAACCTTGAAATCTTTCCTACAGAGGTGGACGAGAGACCTCGATGCAGATTTTCCTGATTATCTCGACTTGCTTCCTCTACCTCGTGGCCGGTGGTCTGTTCTCTCGAGGTGTCTGGTACTTTGAGAACAACGCCTGGAACAAGATTATCGGAGGCGACGCGTCCGAGACTGGCTCTGGTCCTGGATCTTACGATATTCGAAAGAGCGTCTGGCACGTGAACTGCTGTAACCCGGAGCTGGGAGGTGGTGGCGGTTGGGGTATCTTCAACGCACTTCTCGGTTGGACCAATTCGGCCGACTATGGCTCCGTGATCTCTTACAACCTATACTGGATTTGTGTGATGGTTGGCTACTCGCTGATGTTCTACCGTGAGAGACGTGGAGCGATTCCCGTCATTGATCCGGCCATGAACCGCATCGCACGGAGCAAGGCCAAGGCTAGAGCCTTTATTCTGCGCCGTCCCTATGAAGATCCGGTGGCACCTGTTGAGACAACAGTTTCGGTGCCGGAGAAGCGTGCCGAGGCCTCTCTTATAGCTCTTTAGAATTAATTAGTCAGGACGCATCAGTCTTGATGTTTCATGAGATATAGAACGCGGGTCCAATCAAAATAATCATATTGTTGTGTTTCTTTTTCGAGAGCTGAGTTGACCGTATTCTTGGTCCTTCAGTTAGGCTGAAACGTATTTCACAAGCGCGGGAACCGCAAATTCCTCACAAAATCCCTCATTCCCAAGGTTTCAGTAAAGGTTTCCGAGCGTGGGCCCACCGTAAATCTTTTCCCGTGGACCCTATGTTGCCTGAGCGTGCAGTGGGGCGCCAGGTTTGCTTGGTAAAATTCAAGCATGTGCTGGGTCCACCCTTGTATCAAACTAGTATTTTAGATTGATAATGTCATCTTATCATACGAATTCAACAAAATCAGATATGCGGAAAAGTTTATTTGGTGGCTTCACCGAAGTTAAAGATTGGTACGCTCCGGTAAGATACGGAAACTTCAAATGCCGAGGATTCACGTAACAAACGGGTCTCGCTTGATGTGACTAAGATTGCTTTGGGCACATGATTTGTCTCACAGTTCTCCTTCCAGCTTAGCTTCCGAGCTGAGACCCTCTGGTCTAGGTCTCACTGCCATTGCCATCTTTTCGCGGGTGTTTCATGGAACTGAATTTTCCATGGAACCGGTATGACGCACAGGAAAGTTTACTCCTGGTTTATCTGATTTGATTCTGATTTTGATTAGATAAAAAAATATAACCTTTACCACACTTGCCCTAGTCTTCGGCACGCGACAACCATTTTTTTCCCCGCTGATTACACTATGCCCTTGAAACTCCCTGGTAGTTCCTCAAAAGTAAGAGATGCTGCTGGTCCATGTCTAGTATATATGGCGAGAATAGAAGCATCGAATGCCCAGCCTTTAGTGCCCCACAGCGATTTTGCAACGTCTCCCCTATCAGATCGTCGGGAGCGTAACTTCCACGATGATCTTCCGGCTATGTTTCCTACCTTGATCTAAGAACCACCTTGGCATCTTGGCATGTTATGCTACAGGCTCAGGCATGGCTCCATTTTACTCAGTATGGATATCTTGATTAGCGGAAGGACACCGAGCTTCCATCTTTGGAGCCAGTGGAGTCTGCCTTGATCCGAGTCTGATCTCTTGGCTCTCACAGCAAGTTTCTTCGATGGGTTGCTGATTGATAATTCTGCCCCTCCCAGTAGTCAGATTGGCCGATCGGACTCCATAGAGATTTTTCTTTCATGTTTTGGACATTGTGACATTGAGTCTTTCTGGAATTGTTACAATGAGTGAATCCAAAGCCGCAAAAGCCGCTGCAAAGGTGTTGCGCCAGTCTAATAATGAGTGGAGCAATAAGTACTTTGCCATTGCTATCGGCTCGATAATGTGTCTATTTGCTGTATACCACTGGTTAAGCGTGATTCACTTTCATTATGGCCCAAGGAAGAGTCATCCTGCGTTGTCTCGGAAGTATAGGTAACTTATATCCATTTGTTCCTACATGATCGGGATAGAACTCATTCTTCTTTAATGCAACAGACAAGCTCGACGCTTTCTTACCAGCTCAGTGATGGGATTGAGAACAGATCGGTCTATTCTGTATATTATCTATTGGGCTATCAATCTGATCCTGGCTGTGACCAATGTTGATCTTACCGAACTTTCATATGTGAGTTGATCTCGACCTTTTTTAGCTTCGAATACTCCTTGCTGACGGGTTACTAAATTCCTAGGTTGGTAAACGATTTGGCTGGTTCGTGCACTCTCTGGACACTTTCGACTTCTCCTGTTTCAGTATTGACAAGTATTAATTGATAGGATTTCCGTCGCAAATCTGGTGCTGTTGGTCTTTTTGGCCTTGAAGAACACCCCTCTCGCAATTTTGACCGCGAAATCCTACGAGAAGCTTCGTCCGCTTCATAAGGTTGCCGGTTACACCTGCATCTTCACAAGTGTCTTACATGCTATAGTGTACCTATCTGCATGGTCAGAGACTGGAAAGCTGGAGAAAATGCAACTGAGAAAGAATTATTCTGGTGCCATTGCAGGTTTTTCCATGGTCATCATTGGCTTTTCAACTATCACCTACTTCATGCGAGGACATTATGAACGTAAGCCATCTGCCAGAATAGTCTTGTGCCCTCCAATACTGATAACTCATAGTCTTCTACATGCTGCACCTCTCCATGTTCATCTTGATTATGATCACGGTGGGTATGCACCGTCCGGAATTCTCAAGTCACACTGTGATTATCATTATCTTCACTGCTTGTCTTTGGGTCATGGATCGCCTCATTCGAGGCGCAAAGATTGTGTGGAACTTCTTTGGGAATCATGCTACTGTGACAGCCTTACCTAACGAGGCTCTTCGAGTAAAGCTCAGTCGCCGCATGCACTCCAATCCCGGTTCCCATGCCTTCTTGTGGGTTCCTGCCATTCGTTGGGTCGAAAGCCATCCATTCACTCTACTTTCTTCGACCCCTTCGGAGTTTGTCGTTCGAGTATATGACGGCTTTACGCGGGATTTGTATAAAGCTGCCCAGCAGGCGCCGGGCATGTCTCTACGCTGCTCTGTGGATGGCCCCTATGGCCAAGTCCCCAACTTTAAGAACTTTAATAAGGTCGTTCTTATCGCCGGTGGCAGTGGCGCTAGCTTCACATTTGGGGTTGCGCTGGATCTGATCGAGTCAACTACTAGAGTGGTCAAGTCAATTGATTTCATTTGGGTAGTAAGAAACTTTGGTGAGTTGTAGTTTGCCGCTGAAACAACGGTTTCTCTAGCATTTTCTGACTTTTTCCATAGAGAGCCTCGAATGGTTTGCTCAAGAGCTGAAGCAACTTGAGTCGCACCCGGAGGTGAATGTGCTCATTCACATCACTCGCCCGACCGATATTACCGAACTATCATCCCCCGCCTCCACAGGCTCAGTCTCAGAAAAGGTTTCTGTGAATGGAGATGTAGCTCCAGTGGAGCCTTCCCTCACTGTTTCAGCTAATGATCTTGAGAAGAGCGCTTTGCAAACGTTTACAGCCAAGCCGCCTTCGGTCAATGAGATCCGAGCCGGGCGCCCTGATATTAACAATCTCATCGAAGCCGCTGCCACTTCAAGTGACAACTTAGACGATCGTGTTATCGTTGGTGCTTGTGGACCTAGCGACCTTATGAGTACGATACGAAATGCCGTTAACAATGACATTCGTGATGACGGGGTATCAATAACTCTTTACACTGAGGTAAGTTGAGGAACGCCAGACGAAAAACATGACTAATATATCAACCCAGGAATTCGAATGGTGAATCCCACCAATTGTGGATATAGAAGCGTTTTCTGTTTGAAAGAGCGGGTCTCTTGACCTGGCCCATAAATCAAGGATTATGACAAGTCTGGAAGCTACCAGAATTTGATGAAGACAAGCTTTTCGGTCCCCGGTCCTTTATCAAGTCGCTACGTGGAATCCCACATCATGAGAGTGACCTATCAGAGCTGAGACAGAGGAATTGGCGATTATGTTGCTCAAGAGAAACGGGACCAGTAAGTACTTGACTCCGTCAAGCATGGTAAGGTCAATCATTCATAGCCTTCTGCTGGAAATTGCCGCCATCAGTCGACAAGACATACGTCAGAAGTGCAGGGGCAAAGTAAAGGGCCACATATCTTATTGGCGCGAGAAAAAACAACTGCGCTCCCGATCTGACCACTAAAAGTTCAATTTTGGAGACATTTTATACTAAAACTCTTGAATTTAACGTGCCAGAGGTCCTTGTGTTTTTTTCATTAACTAAACAAATCAAACATTTAAATCAAACCTTGATTCTCCGACTCAGCTCCTCCGTTCCAGCCGACTTGTTCAGATCAACCTTCCGACCAAGGTTTACCCTCGGCCCTAAAGCCCTCCTAATAATCCACTCCTTACTACTAACCTCCTCTTCAACCTCGTTGCCCTCCAAAGGCGGAATCAGCTTCCCCTCCAGCCGCCGCAGTATAACCTTATCCTCAGGACGTGCAAAGTAAACTAGACTATATCTAGTGCACTCAGCTTGCGCACCAGGTGGTGCACTAACTCGATGAATATTTGAGCGTAGGAGCCCATTGCTGAATTTCACCATTGCGTCACCGAGATTGATTATCGCGTGTCCTGGTAGTGGACGTACGTAGACCCAGTCGTCTGTTCCGGGCATTTGGACTTGGAGCCCGCCGAGTCGGTTGAGTAGGACTGTTACTGAGCCGAAATCGGTGTGCTGGCCTAGTGCGACTCGTCTGTCGTTCATGGGTTGGGGTGGTGCTTTTACCCAGCGGACTTGGTCACCGCTTAGAGCGCCTTGGCGATGCATGTTTGGTAGTGTGCTTGGTGGAAGGCCTAGTTTGTCGTTGAGGATCGTGAGGATTAGCGTTACTATGGCATGAGAGTTGCGCATGAAGGATTCGATGGGCTTTCTGTTTTGATTGAGGAGGCTTGGTGCTGGAAGCTGCTCTGAGATGCCGAGAATATCGTCTTTTGAGACCTATTTACTGTCAGTTGTTTGCTAATGAAGAAGGAATTGACATGAGTATCTCCTAAAAGAAGAGGTTTGGCTCTGAGACGAAAAGGAGAGAAGAAAGGCTGTTTAGCTCACATTGTAGAACTCATTCCGATCCAGATTTCCCTCCTTATCCACGACCGCTACACCTTGCGCTTTATACCCAAAGTATGAGTTCTGCTTGCTGAAGTCATACTTGTTCTTCTCTTCTAAGCTGAGTTCGAACAGCTCTTTGCCTACCCCGAACAATTTGTCGACATCTTGGAGTAGGGAAGATCCGAGCTGAGAATCTTGGAAGTCTAAGTAGAAGAATCCAATTTCCACAGATGCTTCGAAAAGGCGGTCCAATTCTGATTTATCTCCTGCTAGTAGCTTGCCGAGGGACAGCCGAAGGAGAGGAGCGGTGGGTATGTTGGTGGGAAAGGGTGGGAGGTCGGGAAAGCTCGTACTGAAATCTCTCGGAATCTGGGACTGCATTCTGGGGCTTATTGGATGAAAATGATTGTATCAAGATATGGGCTTTGTCTTTAGACTTGATGATGCGGCTTTGGAAGTACATGTAACCTTATATGTTGTGAACTGCGGGGGAATATGGGGTAACCGAGGAAAGCATCCACATGGCGTGAACACGCGGTAGATACCCTTACCCTCTTCAATGTAAAACTTATCTGCCGGATTAGACCACTCCCAGCGACAGGAGAGATTAGCTAGATCATGTTGGCGTCTTTCGTTCAGATCAAGCTACATGCTGGTGTGGAGTCGTGGCGACCTACGCATAATGGACCCCGATCGAGCTAGAATCCGAGGACTCACAATCCCGGCCTGTCATTTTCTCTATGGCTGCGTACTGAATACTACGGTATATAGCCAGGCAATATTTCAAGAACGTAGTCATAGCTTATAATCCTTCATTGCAGATATCCCGTATGGTAGACAAGATCGTGGTATAATATAACATACAAAAAGCGCCGCTTCCACCACATGCCCAAGATCCTACACAAACAAAATGCTAAACCTCAAAGATCTCCCCCATTCCCACACCGGCACCCTCGGCACCAGCACGACTGTCAACCAGGTCCAAGCGCCAGGAGTTCCAGTCGCGAAGCTTACGCTTGATTTCACGAACCCATTCGACACGCTTACGCGCTTCTTCCTCGGCTTGGGCACGTCTGAACTCCGCTTCATCGAATTCATCTTCCAGGTTTTCCTCGGAAAGCAGTTCGAGACTGCCGCGCGTTGCGGGGCCATGCGGGTGAGGCGGGTTAGAGGAGCCGGCGCGAGCGCGGTTAGGGTTGTTACCACCTGTGAACGCCGCAAACCCGCTTGATAGCACAGTCGAGAAAGATGAGTGTTGTTGCTGGTACGCCATACTGCGGCGGCGAGCGTGGTCCGGACGACCACCGACAAGATCAACGTCGTCAAAGGCGTTGGCTGCAGCATCACCAGCGGAGTATTCAGGGTTCTCGTCAGAGAAGGGCTGGCCGGTGAGTTCATGGCGTCTCTCCTCCCAGACCCCGCGGCGGAGGTCGAAGACTTCGCCTTCCAGCTCGCGGATACGGCGCTCAAGACGCTGACGTTCTTCATCCTCAAGCTCGTCCAAGGCGTCGTCGTCGGTCCCTCCAGCATCGCGTTTCTTCATGCGATCAAGCTCTTCGCGGAGCCGAAGATTCTCGTTCTCAATGCTGGCTAGCTTTTTGCGAAGCACAGCGGTCTCCTTGTCGGATTTTTTCGGTCTCGCGGAGCCTGGCTTGATGACGGCTCTCCGATTCTTTATGCAGGTTACCCATGGCCTGAAGTTTCTTCTCCAGCGTTTCGATCTTCTTCTCGGCCTCGGTCTTACCGTCCTTGAGGCCTTCAATTTCTCGCTCTAAAGTCTTGATCAGGGTCTCGGTGGACGTCTTGTCCACGCCTTCTTTCATGGCTTTCTCCGAAGCCCGTGTCAACGCTTGCTTGGTGTCTGCTAGCTCACCTTGGGACTTCTCAAGGGCAATTTGGCCTTGGGAGACCTTCTCTTCCAAGGCCGCAAGCTGGTTCTCATGCGCACTATTGGAGGATGACTGGGAGTTTATTTGAGCTCGCAAGTTTGAAATCTCCAGCTCCATAGCCTCGATTGTAGTCGACTTAGACTCCAGCTGGCGAACAAGGTCAGCCGGGGGTGACTCTGATTGTCCAGGTACAGCGCTGGAATTGTTGCGGTGTGATCGGGACTGGAGTTGTGAGTTTTGTCGTTGTAGCGAAGCAATTTCTTCTTTCTGTAGCAAGCGGTTAGCATATCATCTTCTTCCGCTCGTCACCATATTCAGTAACCCATACCAACGACTCAACACCAGCGGCTTTCTCCTCTGCCTCCTTCAATTTCTCTCGCAGCTCCACCGCATCCACGCTGGCCTCCCGAAGATCCTCTAATTGATCCTCGGTCTTTCGCCAGCGCGCTGTCGCATCAGTCAGCTCATTCTCCATACGCTTGTTATCCCTTTCCAGATCTTCAATTCGCATTGACTGTTTCCGGAACACTTCGTGCACCGAGTCCCCATCACCAGTCAGGGGCGGTAGTGATGGCGGGGGCGATTTATGAGTTATTGGAGATGGCGAGTGGCTGCCTTGAGACACAGAAGTCTTGCGAAAGGATGACGAGCGCATCTTCGACTGGATTGACAAGGATGGCGCGCGGCCATGGCCCGCTCGGGGAGTATCCAGTCGAGCGGGTTGTGGCTCTGCGTCTGGGTCTGGGGAGCCGGGCGCCGGGGGCATGGGTTCGGTTGGGGACTCAGTAGACTCATCGCGCTTTTCTTGCGCTTCTGGCTCAGCTGTTACTGGCTCCTGATCGGTCGGCTGCTCGGTGCTGGTCTCTGTAGTGGCATCTTCCTGCGGCTTCTCCTCGGCGGGGCCATCTGCTGGTGGGCTGTCTGCTGCCACTGCAGTCTCTTCGGTCGAAGCAGTCTCGGCTGCCTTGGTTATATCTGCATCTTTGGAGGTTTCGGTGTCGGGCGAAGTCTTCTTATTGGCCTTTTTCTTCTGTTTCTGGAGCTGGGCCACCTGCAAAACATTGTTTGTTAGTGATGTACACCGGATAATGAGACGATACATACTCTTTTCTTTGCGGCAGCCAGCTTCTCAGCTTTAATGCGCTCCTCCTCGTCAGTCATGACTGTTATTGATCAAGTGGAAGCAATGGAGTAGGTGGTGGGGAAGACTGGAAGTGAACGGGGAGAATGGACAGCTTTCCCCATCTGGTGCACGGACCACCTACTATGTACTATGTATAGTATGGCATCATGGGCTATCTGGAAGATAGCAAGCTCTAGTGCTTGTTGACATCTTACGTCTGCGCTGACTATTCAAAATCAGATCTAGTCTCACCGATATAGCAGTTATTCGTCTACATTAACCGCTATATTATCCGTCTACACCAAACATCATTAGTGCTGATCACCACTGATCACCAGCTGGACTAGTTCAATTGTTGAATAGGATATTATTAAAGCGTATTAACACGAATTGAAATAATTGAAAAAAAGGAAACATCAGTGTGGAGGCGTCTTGCATGTCACTCTTGCCCAATGTCCTTCGTGGATAAGAGATATGCAGGTTGAATTGCGCCCCAGGTCCATCGAAAACCATCCGAACGCCAGAAAGAAAACCAAAAATGACAACTACCGATCAACGGAGTGAACATTGCAAACAAATCAGCTCAGACTTCCATAGTGTCCATCATCTCCTCACTCATTGCACGGACCATGCCCTTATGACCGGAGCGAGATTGAAGCTCCTCATCGCTGAGCATGTACTGATCATCCTCATCCAAGATCGGATGCGATGGCTGCGATGGGTGGCCCAAATCATCATCATCAGATTCGCTGTGACGAAGCGATGACTCAGCCCGGGTTCCAAGCCAGTAGCGGGTACGCTTGCTGGAGCTCAAATCGGGTGTGAGGTACCCATCGTCGAACGTACGCTTGCCAGTGGGTGTAGAAACGCCCTCCTCCGGGGGGTATGGCTGAGGATTGGGATCGCGCGCAAATGGATATAACAGACACGCTTGCGCAGCGGATTGAAGAAGAAGTAGTGCAGGCTCCAGATCGCTCCGTCATCGGAGTCGGATGCGTCTTCATCCGGTGAATATGAGTATACCGAGCACTCCTTTAAGGACATATGCTCATCGATGATTCTCCACATCCGCGGGCCCCAGGGATATCCCGAATTGTATGATCCGGAGAGGGTCGCCGGAGATGATGGCGAAAGATCGATTGACTCGCGCGGTCGCAGGTTGTAAAGGGTAGAGTTGACCGTGTTCATGACGCGCTTGAGGTGACGCTCCCGGCGGAAATCGGTCGGGCGTAGCACATTCGAAAAATCATAGTCCGGATGACTGGCGTTGAGAGTCGCGATTAGGTAGGCGAATGTTCGACGACTGGAGTGCTCGCTCAGGGGGCCGAAGGGGCTGGATCGTGACAAATTTAAGGCCTCGGCGGCATCGTGGGCATTGGGAGGAGATAAGGACGCAGACAAGCGAAGAATTGATTCGTATTGCGCTTCCAGAGACTGTTCGATGTGGTTGTACAGTTTCCGGTCGGATCGGGCAGCCTTAGTGGTGTACAGGTCGCATGCACCAACAATATGACAATCGGCTGTATCGAAGTTCAAAGAGCCTGTGACATCCTCGAATTCGGGTAGGGGAAGAAACTATTGATGCAAATGTTTGAGTATAAATGAACGAGTTGTGAGGGGTTGGCGAGTGATGACTCCGATCAGGTCACCGTGGCGACCGGGGACGTCAAGGGGGAAGTGCCAACGAACCTTCATTGTGAAACACTGGGGGATAAGGGTATGCAGTCGCTATTTCTAGATAAACTGACGACGGCTAGTATAACTATGACCTGCACAGGCGATTCAGAGTTGACTGGGATGATGGGGAGATAACGCGAATGGTCGCGCCGGAGGCGGAGGTGGTTGCCGATCGGAGGTAACCGCAAGCAGGAGTCGGAACAGCGGTGTAGGTAGCGCAGGTAGGCACCACCCAAGTATATATGCCGGGATTGCTGGTGAGGGTAGAATGAAAGATGGGATGCTCGCTGCCTTTCCCACCTGATGATGAGTTGTAAGAGGGGGATTTGCGACCGGGTGTCACGTGGATCTGGTCTAAGCCAGTGAGATCACGCACTGACCTCACGCTGTTGCACCTATTCCATGGTTCAGGCATCAGTCATCATCACAGACCAACTCGGTCCAAGTTGCGCGCCACGTCCTCAGAGTCCTGAATCGGCAGAGTTGGTATTCATCAGTAAAAAAAAAACACAACGCTATAATTAAACTTCCAATGTAAAATCAAATCCCAACAGTCTCTCCAAGGTCACTACATAATCTTTGTGACCACATCTTCCTCAACCTGGGGCAGAAGAGCATTAGCCCGATTGCGCCGGGGAGGAAAAGGGGTGAGATGGAAACAGAATAGTCGGTTCCATCCAGCAAGTTCATGCTGCATGAAAGAGACCACTCCAAAAGGGGGAGTCTTCAAGGTAATAAGGGAAAATGATAATTGTCAGGGGGATAAACTCACCTCCATATCTTCAAGGCTGTCTTGTTGACTGATACAGCGGAGCACATTCTTCTTGCTACTCTCTTGCATTTCTCCGGCCAGTAACAGCTCATCCAGGATGAAGTAGGCCTTTTGGAAATTGAAGATGATGTCCAGCTCACACACATTTCCGTAGTATTTATCCATTTGTTCGACGTAGCGGTGGACCACCTCGAGGCTGATCAATTCGTTGTCGGTCGAGGAACATCCGGCGATAAAGAAGAGGGAGGCATAGCGACGATAGACAACCTTGGAGTCTGTAGGCAATCCATGTTAATCCTTGATCAGTCCGAGCTCGGAGGTATAGAGGGGGTATAGAGGATGAAGCCACCTTTGTATTCGAGGAAATTGCACATGCGCGTGCGACGCGACAGAACCAGCTGGGTCACATCCTTGATGATCTTGGCCTTCTCCTTGGGAGAGAGAGTAGTAAACCACTTTGCCAGACGCTGAGGTACAAAAAAAAGTCAGTCGGCTTAAATGAGGGACGGGTATGAGGGTGGGCCACGAGGGAGACGCACCACTTTGCCCTGGCGGGACAGGAGAATTAGGTAGCTGAGAGAGTCAGTACGGATGAAAGTCACATCAACGGGTTCCAGAACTCACTTGATGGGCATGATGGTGGGGTGACTTGGGAAACGGAAAAGGGATGGAGAAGGGGTGTCGAAACCCGTGGCGGATCCGAGCTCTGGAGAAATTGTTCAGGAGTGGAGCAGAAGGGACAGACGTGCCCCGCTGAGCCCTAATCAACAAAAAACAACAAGGAAAAGGGATCAAAAGAGATGAGAAAGATGATTAGAAAGAGAGAAATAAGAGATTCTGGGAGGTTCAAGTGAATTGTGTTCTGCGCACGGTCCGGGAATGAGTCAACTTGCAGTGCTTCGTACAGAACTATATGTACGTCAGCCAGTTGACGGACATCAGTATTACAGTTCTATGTTTCAATTCAATAAAAAGCTCCATAGATTTTTCTCGTGTTTCCAATGTAAAGTACGAAGCTCAAATATTAAACCGGTAGGTATTATTAAACATGGTAACACATCGCAAAGTACGCCATTTCGAACACAAAAAAGAGACCCCAAATAAGTATCTGTTTCGTTTTCGAATCATCAGGGTGAAGAAATAAGCCGGCAATCGCCAATACCACATCTTCATCCTGAGTACCCATTATCAAAGTCATGTCCATTCGTACATGGTCATGTTCGTCATATCAGTCACAGTAAGGAAATCCAGGCCCGGTGGACAAGGCTGATTTGGTAGAAAGCCATCATCAGACACTTGCACTTACCCAGACCCAGAAGCTTCCTTTGGTCATCAACAGGTCCTCCTAGTCACAGCTTAAACCTGAGCCATGCTGGGCCGGGCGGGACGACGGGCACTGCCGCTGCGACCGCGCATGTTCACAGTAGCCGAGCGGGACATGAAGACCGAGATGATGGTCGAAGCCATGTATCCAGCCCAGCCAAACCACAGGAAGGCAGTACTGGCCTGAGCCTCACGGCAACGCTTCCCTGTGTTGTTGGAGCCGTTGGTGATTTCGTTGCTGGTAGTGTACGACTAAAAACAAACACATTAGTCTTTGGTTCCTGGATATCGTCTTCTTTTTGGATGTTATTAGAATCTAACATACCAAGTTGCCGCAGGAGTGGACATGCAGCCTCGCAGCCAGGGCGATGGCCGCGCAGAAGAAGAAAATGGTGTTGAGCACGTCGACAATGATCATAATGATTGGGTGGATAGCCCAGTCCGAGTTCCATGAAGCCGGGATCAAATAGAAAAGGGTGAACATGGAGAATGCCGACACGAACATGGTATAGTTGACCGAACTTGGGTTGCCTGCGATGGCCTCGTTGATCATGTTACCGACAAGGGACATGATAAGGAGAGTCCATACGAACTATAAAAGCTCATCATTAGCCAGTCTTTCTCATAAAAAAAAGTTTGCAAGAATACGCATCATACCTCCCACACGCGCAGACCCAGCTGAATACCCCGCATGATAGCTGATTTCGAAGAGATAGAATATGGTCGAGTATATGGAAGGGGGAGTATACTGAAAGTTTGATCGCACAGCTGTGGAAAATTTGAAGAAATAGGGTCAGTGGTCAAGGGATGTAGTTAATAAATGACGGATAGGCCGGAGGATGGTGATGACGATATTGAAAGGCCAAGCTCCAGACTCGCTACGTCATGCATTCATACAGTGATGCACTCGGGAACTGGCGGCACCACGAATGATTGGGCTTTGAAAGAGGGGCAGAATCAGGTGTAAATCTTGCAACGCAAATTTGGGTCGATGACCAAATGAGTTTGCACGTCCAAAGATCTTCATGCTCCAAGGTGACAGTGGTTGAAACCCCACACGGCCGAAATGCGGGTACCCTTTACTTTACGGGTACACGGCGATGGGAACTGGATCTTCAAGCAGGAAGTATGCATCCGCGCCTCGTTTCATTCAACATGCGAGAGCGTAAATTTGGTGCGATAAAGAAAACTATGAGCTCATGGTGATACTTGAAGTTACGTGTATTTTGCTAGGGTGTGTAGCCTCAATTCGATTTGATAGGCCTGATCCAAGTTTTGGCCGGATGGATCAAATGTAAAAAATAGAAATTGAAACAAGTCTGGTACGAGAAAAAGAAGCTTTGAGTTTTGCAAATCATAGGAAGGTTAAAAAATGAAATGCAAAAAGAAATGGTTCCAGAGGGGGTAACCCTCGACTTTGGCGTTATTAGCACCATACTCTAACCAAGTGAGTTATGAAACCAGTTATTGAAACTGGAAGCTTACTCTATAACTATGACCTTCTATTCCAGTTTCTTACCACAACTTCTCATGTCTCACTTATTGTACACCCTACCATCCAAGTAAAATCGTGTACAATAAGCGGGAGATACAATAGGTGAGAGGATGACATAATAATACCCTAAGCCCTATTTCCTATTTAGGTCTCATTCCGCATCTTTCAAGGTCACATAACGCTTCTGAGCTCTCTACACTAATATATATGTCTTGCCCATCAGTTTCCATAGTCTTGCCCATCAGTCCTTAGATATATTAAAGGGCTTTCCATATTGTTCAATCTTAGATCAAGGTTTTCTAAAGCAAAGTTACCTAAAAGACTATATAAGAGAGTTTTATCTTAGCTTAAGGGTGTACCCTTTCTAGTACGCTTTAGCGGTGGTGGTGGTGATGTTGTAGCTAGTGCTTAGATAGCCAATCTGACGCACTTTGGTAGGGGTAGTGGAGAACTTCTAGGCATTCTGATTGGTCAATACAGTCAACTAAGCAGACGACTCAGCAAAAATGGGACAAAAAGTTGTGTATAAAGGGTGAGTGTACTAAAGCGGGAGTCTAGTATTTAAAATCAAGGAAAAGTTAGTCCATCCAAGCGAACTGTGTACTATAAGCGGGAGTGTTCTAAGAGCGGGTGTACAATAGCTGAAAATTGAAACATATATCAGAGAATCAAGGCGGCACCAATGGATCAGTGTCTTCTTCACCGTAATTCATTTACAAGGAGGGACTAATGACATGAGAGCTTTGTTGTAAATATGTAAATACCAGGAAGAAACAAAATATGCAAATGGAAATAGATTTCCTATGAATGTAGATATCGATATTGCAAGCCTAAAGTAAGAGCAGCGATCGAAAATTAGGCGCTAAAGTTCAAACTCTATGGCGTGTTCGCCGAGTATGCTAATGAACAGTGCATAGCTATGTAAAGATATTCCGAGCAAGTCGCACTAGAATGTTAGAGTATTAACCAGCTCCTTTACTTCACCGTGAAAGCACTCTGCACGGAGCCATATCTTCGAAGAGAAGTTAGCGATCTTCTTGAACAATACTTGCTGCAGAAGGACAGAAAACGATGAAGACGTACCCTTGGGGGCAATTGTACCCCAGCCCAGCACTGCCACTTCGCATGTAGCAGATCTTGGCATTTTGACACGCCGTCGTGTCGCAGATGGGACTCTGGACACTCAGCTTTCCTTGCAGAGCATTTTGAGTAGTAACCAGATCCATATCAGTCTCCATGGCTTCGGTGACACGATGCCAAAATGTGGCGTTAAGAGGTGCTCGCTTGTCCCACCCAGCAGCTGGACCATATGTATCACGAGTGGAGTACTCAGGCCGGAAGATTGGGCCCGTCTCACTGAGAGAAGAGTATTCCGACACATTACTGAAGAATGTGTAAGCTTCGTAGATGTTGAAGTCACCGGTGTCTACCTCGTACAGCCGGAACCCGCTGTTTAGGTTGGTCAGAGGTGTGACGCTGGGCGCAACCCAACCGGTTGAGAGCGCGGTGTCGGCGTTCTGAATGCTTCCATTGTTTGCATAATAAACCATGAATTGGTCTTCGTGGTTATGACCCCAGAATGTATTTGCAATGACATGTGGCGAGTAACGGTCCACAATTTGATAGAAAAGGTTGGTTGGGTCGGGCAATGGATTGTAGCCATCCCATCCACTGAGGACATGGCCGATGATCCAGACCCGCTCAACTGCATCCTCTGCCTTTTGCAGCTCATTGGTCATCCAGGCCAGCATACCCGAGTTGTCGGGGTTGGTTGTGTTGATAAAATTGAGGATGTTCGATCTGTACCAGAAATCTGTGCGAGCTTGTCAGCCTATCGAGAAACATGCGAATTTAAACATGAGGACACGAAGGAAGTAATACCAGTGTTGATGGAAATAATGCGTAGCCCGTAGTGGGTTTTGATAGAATAACCGCCGTAGTGCGTTGCAGCTTCATCTGCAGTCTGATTGCTGATCCAGCCCTCATGCTGCCACAGACGAGCTACATGTTCATAGTTCCAGCTCGACTGTTCACCCAGGCGCCCTGGGAGATTGTGGGGAGAATCAATGTTGGACGGGGCCGAATCATGGTTTCCTAGCGTAACAAACACAGGCCCAGTGAGATATTCCTTGAACATTTGAAAGATGCTAGTCTCGGTATATTCAAGATATTCATGAGAGATCTGTAGTTCCGGGTCATGCGATTGCAGATCTCCCGTGTAAATGGTCCATGCCAGGTTCTCATCACAGTGATCTTTTCCCGTACCCGTCAGCGGGCCCACAGCTTGCAGAGCAGCGAGGCCGAGATCGTATGGAGTATCGCATCTGAAGTTCCCATAAGGGGTTGCAGGAACAAGTACCTTGTCCTCCGAGTGCTCATTGTAGTTGTCACTGCGACAGCACAGATATGATGAGCAGTTTGCCTCGGAGCTGACGGCATATCGTGCATCCAGGTGGAAATCCGACATATGGAGCACCTTCACCCGTTCTCCACTGGCCTTCGGGACATGAGGATTGGCAGGCTTGGGTTTGGAAAACCAGTCAGATGTATCAAGTGGACGAGTATTGGGCTGAGGACAGAAGCTCTTCTTGAGTGCATGGCATATGTACTGACCATCAAGACCTTCGACGTCTGCGTACGCCAAAACCTGGGTCCAAATGGTGCCCATTGCATGAGCAGAGTACTGCTCTTCACACGTCTTATCAGAGGCAAATTTTAAAGCCTGGCACAAGCTGACCATGGCCTTAGGAGCCATTGTTGGAGTAAACAGAGCAGCAGGTTTGGCTGCCGCAAGTGCCCTCTTGCATCTGTTGCATTGGCTCTCAGTAGTGTTATTCTTAATGACTTTGGTCACATTGGTAACCACGGCTTGGATGAAAACATGCTCCTCAATGGGTGACAAATCTGCCAGAGGTGGGGGAAAGAGCAGCTCATCATTACCCACAGGAATGGCATCAGGGTTAGTCAACTCAAAAGGGAAGGTGTAGTCCAAAATTGGGTCGTAGATAATGGGCTGAGGCTCTTTAGTTGGCAGGGCTGGCGAGTCATAGTAGGATCTGTCAGCGCATTAGTATGGCATCGATAAGAACTTCAGTGGTATCATACGCGAAAGCAGAAGTCGGGAACCCTGGTGCTGCGACGTACGACGCCTCCCCAGGGAAGGACGCCGTGTTGTTTAACAGGGCAACCATCCCAATGAAAGCTTGCAGCATGGTGAAAAGGCTGCAAGATCGCACAAGGTTGGGTGAATGAGAGGTTGTGAAGAGGTTTAGGTAAAAAGGTGAAAAGTAAACATGAGTTCTTCAGAACCACGTGGGGAGGGGAGTGGCCGACACCAACCCTGCAATTGCCTATTTCAACTGCGCCGATGAATTTGATGACAACGACTCTTATATTGATTTGATCTATTTCTGTGATGTTTATGTTTCTGCTCAAACTCTCTTGCCATTCCAATCTTACCCAGCCACCTTCCCAGCCACTTTCATGTTAACCTCATAGCAGATTTTTTTGATCCTTACTGCTCCAAAATCACTAGTTCAAGACCCGCTTTGAAATCTTCACTTGCTAGAAGTGGCTTAGCTATCTTGGCCTTCCTCAACAGGCTATCAATGCCTGTCATAAAAAATCGATTGCAAATCCTAAACTTGTTTTATCTGTGATACTTGGGTTTCCTGACACGTCCTCATGAATGAACTCACAATTGTCTTAAGTCTAAGGCAGAATAGATCCAAACACTAGATACAACTTAGCCCGAGTCCCATCCTCTTACTTCAGAAGCATGGGTATACAATTTCCCCTTAAGGTACGGAGTACGGAGTAGATGGATCAATTCGAGAGATTTTTTTTTTCGATTTCAAATTCTTTTGAATAATACATACGAGATCTCATTTTATTTTGAGATCCCAATGCCGATGATAAACCGGATCCAAAGTGCCAACATAGATAGCGCGCTTCCAGATCTACCTCAATACATACCATTATAGCATACTATGATCGGGATTTTCAAATCTTCCTATCTTTTTTTGGTTAGCGATGTGTACCTTGGTTCCATTGTGTATCCATGCCTAGCAGCGCGGGAATGAGATGTTGTCTAAGCCAGATGTGTGTACAGGTGTCAAGGCGGCCCACGGTCTAGGCAACAATGACCACACGCGCATCTCAATCCGACAGAAGGTTCAGGACAACGTAAATGCGGTAGAAAAGCGGTCAAACCCTCCCATAAAGGTGGTACAGAATCGGGACAAATTGACCAATTGGATCCAAATCTGCAAATCAAGCTCTTGATCGCCGAGGATTGCCATGGGCAGATAAGGTCAAAGAACGGAGGCGGATTAAGGACCCATCCTCTTAATGATTTAGTCAGGTAGTAGATCAAAGGGGAGGACATGTGGGCACTGGACTAAGCAAAATTTCATGGCGCGAACTGCTAGGAGCATCCTAGACAGCGTCCAGATCAGCCCATACGGACGCTAGTGCGAGATGCTCTATATGTGCACCCTCGATCATTGGCTCCTGGGGCGGGCCGTGGCGCGCTAATATTTTGGCCCCCATAGATATTCCCGCTATCAATTCAGTTCTCACAACTGAGAAACCGAGAGACAAGGCCTGTATAGCCCACGTGGGCGATACGCTTCAAATATAAATACACACTCAATTGCCAAGTTTTTGAGAATCCAGACTTCCAAAATCCTCTGATTAGCCTCTTGCTTGCACACGGCGGACATTCCTCTCCAATCACATATACGGTGCCGTTCTTCACAATTCAACCTCAAACTACCAAGTTGGTACCAACCAAATCAGTCCTTAGCCACTCCATCGAGCTAACAATCATCATAGGATGTTCTCTCAATCAGCTGGAACGTCTGTGCTTGTCTGCCTCGCCGCAAGTCTTGTGGTACCAAGCCTCGTTGCCGCCGAGCAGTGCAACATAAAGTTTCACTCAGGAGCAAAATGCGCAGGCACCGCAATCGCCTCCTGTATTCCCGATGACACAGCAAGCGGCCGTTGCATTTGGAACACCTATGTTGGGTCGGCCTACTGGACATGCGGTGACATTCTTAGCCTGGCCTTCTGGTCTTGCTCCGGATCACCAGCTACCACGTGCCCAGATGTTAAGAGCATTAGTGTCGGGGATGGTTCAAGCGGATGCGTCGAAATTGGAACAAAGTACGGATATGCCATTGACTATGAAAACTGGAGCCCTGGAGTTGGAAATATTTAGGGCCACTTCTGGGAAGTTGATTGTGAAGAGGGAAGAGGGGGAGAGAAGCATCTGGAGGGGCTTTGGCACACTGTGTACATAGACATACATGATATTGCGCTCCGCGAAGAGGGAAGATAAGGGAAAGGGCGCTTGTGCTCGTTGTATACCTAAAATAGGGAATCAGGTAGAGATAGGGAAACCAAGACAGGGTAGGGCGTGCTATAGCGATCATTAGCTCAATTCGCAACTCTGTCCCGGTTGGTTCATTTGACCATCTTCAATACTGCTATTACGTGGTCCTGAAATGCCAGGCTATAATTATGCGACAATTCAATTGGTCTGTAGTATAATACAACAATGAAGAAATTGAGGTGAGAAACGTTAGTTCCTACAGTGAGCTTAGAAATATTGGAACCCTAATGGAAAATTGCGAAAATTGCGAAAATTGCGAAATTCTTCACAGGAGTATTTTTTTGTAATTTGAGCTAGCTTTTTAATGTAGAAAGCAAAGTTACCAAGAGTATTTTATGCTTGATACTGTGAGAGGGAGATGGATGACGGAATCGAGGAAGATTGTGGAATGAGCTAACTGGGGGGGAAGAGAGAAATATATCAACAGGAGGAAACACCTAACCTTGGGCGCAGATCTCTAGGCAGGCACGGAAACTTCCGAAAGATACGTATAAGTAGTCCACGGGTTAGAGGCCCACTTTGGAGAAATATCCGTGGATATACATGTCCGTCCAAAAGTCAAATGGTTTACATACTAGGTATCGATATTATCCATATCAAAGCCTACTGTAGTTTTGTTACTTATAGTCCGAGTGAGTCCATTCACGTGAAAGCATGGTATAACCTACGCATCCCTTCCTTGATGACGGTGATAGCGGTATTTGGGACCGGAGTGAGGCGGTCGATGGGGACGTAGTGTTTGGTGGGGATGTTCTTGTTTCCCCCGCCGGTACTTTGTAGGATATATCTGATGTGTTAACCGGGGATCACATGCTCAATTATCTAAAATGGAAAAGACATTGTTCTTCTGTGGTGTGAAAGTCAGGGCAGGCGCGGCGAGAGTCGAAGAGTCGCTATGGGATGACCTGTTAGGTAATTGGTCGCTTTTTTAGATGGAACTTGCGAACAGTTGTGGATAGTTTTAATGAGACCTTGGAATTCAAGAACACCGGCCTTTTCGGTGTTCCTTGGCCACAAAGCGCGTTCCTGATAAGGTTGCCGCCGTTGCTAGACCTTGGTTGAAAGTAATTGCCCCAGATCACGGTCAGATGTGCCGTTCCGTCTACTAGGAATGGGACAATCTGTGTTGAGACAGCCATACTTTACGTATTGCATCCCCCGAACTTGGAAGTCAATGACGCGCTAAATCCGAACTAGGTTTCCAAGGATCGGATGGATATAAGTGGCCCAAGAACGTCACTCGGTCGAAGAACAGAGAAAAATACCGCGAGAGAAAGCGTATAAACGGATATTTGAAAAGAACGGATGTTCAGAGGGTTTATGAAGAATTTTTTTCAAATTATTATTTATTAACTCCCAAAATTATTCCTGGACCACTTCAATCGAGTGATTATTATCCAATATGCCCGTTCATCCTTCACTGAAAGGCTCAACCTTCGATGCCGATTTGCGCGACCGGCATCTGATCTACGACTACGCAGCACAAGATGAGCACGGCAATCCGGAGAAATGGCGGTATGAGATGTGGTTCCAAAGCGAGGATCGTATCAACTATGCTATCCACGGCGGGCCGATGGCAGGTCGCATCAACTTCCAAGCGGCCGACTACCAATGCATTCGGCCAGGTGAACTGTGGCAGTGTAACTGGTTGGAAGAGACGGGAACCATATGCTCGCTGGTATACGATATTCCGCGACGGAAGATCACCACCTTGCTTGGCTTCTCCAAGGGCCATTGGGAAATGGCAGAGGACGCCCACGGCGATAAGCGGAATCCGAAGGACTTGGAGAGGTGGCGTGGCTTGGCAAAGCTGGGTATCCAGACCGATCGTCATATGTTGAGCGAGCAGGCGGATATCTTGAAGGATTTCCGGGGTCCGGGCGATCTGAAGCCGGCGGACAATAGCTGGCCTACTCTGTGAGCGAGTGGTGGGATGTGGCCACGTCGCGATATAGGAATGGCCAGTGGTGGCATGGGCCAAGACATCTGTGGTCATGTCCCGGAATGACAGGACATGTTCTGCAGGAATGACTGTACATAGCCTGTGGCCACAGCAGGAGTAATCAAACCTGGTATACATGAGACGTCACATGTCGTAGGGAAGAGATGGTGGTGACCGGGTATGTTTCACAGACTGAGAACTTCTGGGCATGCATCGTTCACCAGTCGCTAGTCCATTAAAGAACCCTTAGTATCGGGCTCAAAGCCACCGGCAACGACAATCAAGTCGACTAGAAGAGAAAAATACTGATGGACGGTCTAAAAAGAACGGTCCGACCAGATCAATCTCAATCGTGGTCCGCAGGAGAACCGGATCCTGTGGGTGGGCCTTGGGGGGCCTGAAGGCAGACGAGCTCGATTTGAATATCATCGGGGCTGAGCGGCGGATGGCTATCAAAGCTGGGGGAACGACTGACAATCCCTACCGCGACCTGCGAGGCTTGTTGGACATCAGTCATGCGATCAAGGTACCACACCTGCCAAGGGTGATGACTTGATCCAGGCTTCATTACGGTGACCTCTTGAGAGGGAGCCTGCTCATACGCAAAGTCTAATGGCGAAGGATTAGTGAAGAGTTCGGCGATGACATAGACAGATCAAGACATACCTTGTACAGGAATGGCGGCGACGTCGAATACGGGTGCACCGCAAGAGGGTAGCACTGGTGGAGTCATCATGAATTGATCCAGCGCTGTCGCTAATGGTTGGTTATAATAATCGCCCGATGTCGCAAGTTGAAACATGGTCGCTTGCAACGAAGTCTTGATGTCGTGAGAACAACGTCCACCCCAGATACCATCGCATCCATTATTTGGTCCCGTTGGTGTGCCTGTCAAGTTTCCTACTCGTAAAGCAATCTCGGAGGTACGGTTCGTGTCGACGACTTGGGGGTTAATGTTGTGATCCTGATATCCGAGCCAGAACGCCGTCTTGGTCATAGGGCCCTCGCCCTTGCCGGATGAGCTGGAGTCGAAGGAGTAGAATAAGGTAATGGGGTCGAGGAATAGAGGTGGGAAGCTGAACGCCACCGCGGTCTGGGCCAGCGGGTCGATACAGCCGTCATTCCAGAAGGAACAGAACTGGGCCGAGCCGCATTGTAGTAGGGTGAATGCGACCAACAGGACCCAGGGCCGCAGGTGGCCAAACCCTCGGCAGGAGGACATCGCGGTGGAGAAAGGGAGGATCGGGTCCTCGAGAGCGACCGTGAAGGCCCTCTAAATGCACGGGAATGACGAGTGATTGGCCCGGGCAGCGATTTCCAGGGTCATCGTCTTCGAACGGTCGGGGGAAGGCAAAGCGGGCGGCGGTTGAGTTATGACAGAGAAAGAAAGAGGAAAATCATCAAATGATAATTGCACGGGTCCATAAAACAGATTAGTCCGTAACAGGATCACTTTTTCAGGGAAAATAGCCCCCGCAGGGGATTTTTAGGCGGATATTTGACCCTGTCCCTAATCGCCGGATCAACAAAGGCCAATGGAATCTAGCCTGCGGAGTCGGTGGCTCCGGAACGAAGTAAAAAAGGGTCTTTGCCAAGATGGATAAGAGAAGAACCCAGGAAATTCGAGCTTCCGGCGAGAAAGGAAAGAAAAAAAAACTCCCCAGAGCCTCGTTCAACGCAGGGCAACGCAGGCTAAGAGAAATAAATAACCCCGAGCATTCCATGAATGAAGGAGTACCTCGGGGATACTTGCTGCAGGGTCTTGCGAAACACAGGAACATAAGTCACCGATAGGTTAACATTACTGAGCCGGAATCTCTGGGCACAGCGAACACGCCAAGTTCCAGTCCCCGCATTGCACACAAAAGAGGCAAATACTGGCGGCGATCGTAAGTCAGGGTTGCAGAGCTCAGCAGGGTCCATCCATTCACAGTCGTGCTGTGGGTCCGCATTATCTCGCTAGGTCGTCCATTTGGTGGTGGCCTAGGACCCTTGTTGTGGCCCCAACCCCCTTCCTCTTAGTGGCGCTATTGAACCCTGTCTAGACTGCGCTTCGTCTGACTCGCGTTAGACCAAGAATAGATCTGTAGGGTTTTTTTTTTGGTTATCGGCATAGAGAGTGGAAAATGAAACAAGATTAGCATCAAGGTTATATGGCCCACTTCGGGAATATGACTGGGCGAAACCAAAGTCTCGAAACTTTTCAATTTTTTTCTTTCGTTTTTCCTTTTCCCTTCGCCCCAAATATTACTACGGAGTCCGGCTATCTTGGCACAAGCATGCTCACACCACCAGGGTTGCTTTGGTGCATATTGTGGTCTGTAGCAATCCGATAGTTTCCTCGAGCGGATACCAAGTATCAGATCTGAGATGATGATCTCCTGTCAATCCATTCAGGGTCTCCATGGACTCTCGCAAATCCTCTGACGTAAGATTATTCGGGGCATTCCGACAGGAGGCTTTGCGCATATCGAACTGCGTCATAGATTGGGCTGGGACATGCGGTGTCTTATTGGCGAGCGGGTCTTCGGGATCTAGTGGACACAAAGGGAATCGCGAGTTCAACTGGATCAAGTCGATACTCGAAACCCTTGGCAAGCGAATTTTTGGTGAACCTATTCACCGATCTCGTATTAGCGACACGGTCATGCTCGCCGAAAAAAAGGGCAAGGCCAATTAGGAGCAAACTTGGAATTGATCAATATTGAGATTCGCACATGTTTATCTGACTAATTCGTTGATTCGTTTGTCTCTTCGTCTCCTGCATAATCATGTCCTCGTATCGGGCGCCACAAAAAAAGGAATAATATAAACCCAGGCACAAATTGAAGGCCGTACTACTTTGCAGAGCTCTTTAGCGTATTACTCCTCTCCCTGAGCACCGCTTGCGACTCGGTGATAGAGCTGACTAACTGGCGTACCCGCTCTCGTTCTCGTGCAATGTTCCCGTCAGCTGAGACAGCAATGAGTTGGAGGGTTTGAATCTCAGCAAGCTCGCTTTCACTCAGACTTGGGGTTTCGGACATTTGAACCGTCAAGAGTTTCGTGACAGCCTTCATCAGTGGCAGCACGGTAGGTAGATTGAGGCTCGCCCAGACTGCGTTCTCTGGCACTGCACATTGGACATTCCAGATGGTATTCATCGCCGCGGCGCGCAGGGAGAAGGTCTTCATGCCGGGCTCGTCCACGTACGAGCGGTGCCGGTCCCAAATGATGCTGGGCAACTGAAAATCTCCCCTTTTCCACTTCTCGTACTGCTCCAGCTCGACTTCTTTCATTCGTTCAATGGCGTGAGCTTCTGCGTTGCTGCGCGGAGGTTGAGTAGGGTCCATTTTCGTCAATGATAAGCTTCCCCCACTGCGGATTGCATCGGCTATGCTGCGAAGCTTTTTTGCGGTAACTTCCAGGCTCTCACCTGCCTTTGGGATCGGCAATACGAAAGGGAGGTCGTGGTGAGTGAGGAGAGCATGCTGGTCTGGGAGCTCTGCGAAGTCATCGCCCTCGTTTTCTGTTCCTGCTTCATCCGTGCTCATTCTGTAGACCGTGCTCAATTAGTCTGGCTCAAGTAGCGCCGAGAGATTTCTCACGAATGTGCAGTACCAACCTACCTAGGTCGTTTGGTGCGTAGACTCATGCTTGTGCAAGGAAGATCATGCCTTCCTTTTTGGCTTCCCTAGAGTGGGTCTGGTTCACTTGGAATTTGGAGATATGGTGCTAATATGAGCTGGGAATGAGGTTGGAGCGGGAGAAGGGCCGATGGAGTGCTCGATGAAGCGAGGGCATTGTTGATGCCTTCCATTCTGGGACGCGTTCCTTCCATCGGAACAGATCACCGGCGTCTCCGCCTCTCGGCCCGCGATGGGATCTGAGCCCCAGGAAACTGAAAAACGGTTGATCGTTTCCGAAGTGCTGGAGAAGATACTAGTAGATCCATCAAAGCAAAAATAGTTGATATTGAAGTCCATAATCAACAAGTTAATATATAGTACAGATACACTTGATAGTGGCATTCCGCCCTCCAGTTTCCCCTATGATACAACGCTTTGAAGCAGATGCTTGGAATATGCAGGCCTTCCAAGCTTGGTGGCCATGTAGAGTTTTCGTTTTTGAATCAGTCACAAAATCAAAATTGTCATGGGAGAGTGTCCATCGATGCCCATAACGCCGTAACTCCACGCTGGAAAATCAAAGAAAAATATGCAAGGAGATGTTTCAGAACGAAACAACGAAGCTGCCAAAAGTTGGTAGCCTGATTATCGTCATGGCCGCAATGAGCCTGATCTTTGGGAGGCGGTTGGGGGCAGCTACACACGCGCCAAGGCCTTATCGAGTCCCAATGCCTCGCGGTCTCGCCGCATACCTTCCAGAACACCGACAATACCACCACTGCGCAGGCGTTCCAGGACGACATTCATACCTTCCTTGCTCTTCAGCACGGCATCTCGAGTACGACTCACGCCGATCAACTCGATGGTCCGCTGGATACCAGCAGTGGACAGAGAGGAGAAAAATCCCTTCTTAGGTGCTTCATCCTCCCCTTCAGTGTGATCCGCCTTCTTCCTGCCAAGCAATTTGCCTTGTCCGAGTCGAGACTTGAATGTCACAGTGGTGCGCACGGTGGTCTGTTCGGCTCGCTGATCGATGGAGAGACCATCAAGAGCGCGAACATCATTATCAGCGTGGAGGCGCTGGTATCGCTGTTTTTCCACGACGCTGAGGATGCCGGTCCATTCCATGTTGCGTGATTCGGTCTCCATCCAGCCCTCCCGCGGATCCACGATAGTGGTCTCGAGGATGTAGCTCTGGCCGGAATTGTCGGAGCCACCCATTCCCTTGGGCAATAATTTCAGAATTCCAGCCGGGATTTTGGACTTTTTCAGATGGAGTCGAGTGGTATGAAGACGTTGGGTGCTGGGATCGACGTAGCGATCAATCACGTCGGTGGTGAGGACATGGCGGGAGTAGGGGTTGGGATAGCGGAGGAAGTAGGCGAGAGAGACAGCAGGGAAAGAATAGTCGTAGGTAAATTTGTTCTCGAAGAATTTCATGATGGCGGATTCATAAGGATGAAGGCGAGGGGCGAAGGCATTAGGGGGACAAATAGGCTGATCGTGACTTTTTACTCTTAATGGCAAAGGAAAGCTGCTGGGTGGGGACCGGACTAATAGATCATCCGTGCTCCGAAGGCCTATCACCGGCGGGGAATAGTAAATGGTGATGTAGACATGATTGAAATCGATGGTCAATACATGGTATGATGGTAAATCTTGTTTCAGAGGATATTCCATCCCAATCACCTTCACCTTGCCATGGGTGTACCCATCGATCGTCGATATCACAGGCACCTGACCACCATCGCTCCTTGTGCTTTACCTCGGTTATGACAACTTGATCCGATTACCTGACGTAGATCAGTCATGCAATGTTTCTGCCACATATAGTCGCAACTACGCTCAATTATTCATGAATGTGACGTGTCTTCCTGCAAGCTGTAGATGATATTTGATCAACACGGACCTGAAACCGATCTCTGATGGCAAAACATATACCCGTAATCTAACAAGAGACGTACAAGTGTATTATCCAACCTTGAAAATTCGATCATCTTAGTTTTTAGTCAAGCAGGATAACCATCTTGGAATGCGTGTTAATAACAGCAAAATTTTGAACCGAACATACAGTTAGTGTGAGAAGATGGTCTAAATGGTGTGATCCAGTGACGGATGGCATCAGACCCCGCAAAATGAGTTGCCGTAGTTTTGCCGGTAAACAGCATCAATTCTTTTGACCTCAACATGCATTCGACACTTTATTCGCTCACCCGCACACACCACCCAGGGGGAATTCATACTTCAGCTACCTGAAAACCATTCTGTGTATGGATTGTAACACATTGAGAGCTTGGCCCCATCGGGTACCTCCTTATGGGCCGTGTCCAGCGTCCTCCATGCTTTCAATGCCGATGCCGAAAGGTATGTCCCTAGCTACCATCTGCCACCACTACTTGTCGACACAAATAAGATGGAACTAAGGCAAAGATGATAGGTTCGCTGTGACCGTCAGCAAGACAAGTGTGGGAATTGTGAGCGGTTGCAATTTTCCTGCTCTTTTCAAAAGCAGGTTGGGCCTGTGAATGCACAGGCAGGTCACAGAGCCCTAGAACATCCCGAGCGCCGTCGGGGAAACCAAGCATGTGTGGATTGTCATCGTGAGAAGGCGCGATGTTCAGGGGAATTTCCTGAATGTGCGAAGTGCAAGCGACGCCAAAGAAGATGCCGGTACCCAAGATCGGGTCCTCGTCACGATCAAACGAATGAGAGGCCTTCTGAACTTGGCAAATTTCAATCCAATGAACTCCAAGAATCAGCGCAAGTCTCTCAAAGGCTTCCCAAGTATCTGACAGTGGCCGCTGACCGACTAAATAGGTCGGATTCTCTTGTCCAACGAGATGAACTGGAGCAGAGCATCAATGATTATTTCCAATACTTGTACCCAATCCCGACATATGCCTTCTTGCATGAATTCTCAATTCAGCAACAATTTATGAAGAGCACGCTTGATCGGAATTTGGGACTGTCAATCGCTGCTGTGGCTAAAGAAGTCTTATCACCAGGCCCAGGCCCTTTGGACAAGACATACCGTTGGATTTGTACAGTGGAATTGGACATTTGGAATCAGCTGGAGAGACCAAATATTGTTTGCTTGCAATGCCTTCTTCTCGTGATTCATTACTATATACAAATCGGTCGGTTCTCACGGGCATACATGCTTGCCGGACTAGCCGCTAGAGGGGCAACTGCCTTGCGATTGAACCACGAGCGGCCTGAGCTAAGCTTCATAGCTCAAGAGATACGTCGACGAGTTCTGTGGGCTCTCAGTTCCATTGACGGCTCGTTCTCTGTGGGCCTCCCGGAATATGAAACAATTCCACATGCTGTCATCTACCAAAGACTCCCAAGTTCAGAAAACGCATTTCGGGACGGTCGGCCCACATTTACAACGAGTACACACTCGCCATGGCTGGACAGTGATCCATCATCAGGCTGCAATCTATTTTCAGCTTGCATTCAAATTTCCAAAATTTCGAAGGATATCATGCGGCTTACGCGGCAACTCGCCCTTTCGGAACAGCCACTCGCGCAATTAAGTGGGCTTGTCCAGGAGATCCAGAACGACCTGTGGAGACTCCAAGCAGACGTCAAGCTTTCCTTTCAATACCATGTTGCAAACCCCACCTGCGTTGCTCAGATGGCCAACTCGCGCTGGTTCGTGCGCTATCTCCAAATTTCGATTACCTGGCACCAGGCACATTGTGACCTGTACCGGTTATTTCTTGCTGACTACAATGGCGCCGCCCCCAGGATAATCACAGATTCTATCGAGCCCAGCCTCAGAGCACAAGCCGTGGAAAAGTGCCAAGAGCATGTTCAGAACATTAATTGCATCATCCGCGGGGTTCTAGACCTGTCCCCACCCCCAGCCTTACTCCCGCCCTACGTTGCAGTATGCGCATACCATGCGACCCGCTTGACAATGTTCCTTCCCTGTGCCTCAGATCTGGATGTGACAATCGGACTGAATAGTGCAATCAAAAGCGCAAATGTGGCACTGACTGTCCTGCGGCGATTCTTTGCAAACTCTGCGTCCGCCGAGAAGATTATCCAAGACATGCAATATCTGGTAAACCTGTCGAGCGATGGACCTGGTTCGATTTACAAAGAACTTTGCTACCCTTTGCCACCATATGATCAGGGTCTGCATCGCCACAGCCATCTGGCAGTCCACAGTTTGATCCGCCAGGCCAATTTCATCGATGGAGGGTATGAAAACTATGGGGAACCGTCCTGATCCATTGGTTTGAAGAGACCGTACCTTCTGGACCAAATTTTCCTGTCGTCCGAGAGCCTTCTCTTTCTTTCTTTTGAAATCGGAACCTTGGAAATCCCTCAACTTGAAAGGGACCCGGGCAAAAGGTACCCGACCAAAAACAGTAGCTCATTCGAGAACCCCAAATTCGAGAAGTTTCTTCTTAGTATTCTGAATTCCGAGGCCAGGTACCGCGGGAAAAAGTTGCCGCCTGAATACTTTGGTACCGGCGTGATGAGAGGCGAACCCTTCGTAGGTGAACCAAAGGTCTTCCAATGGACCAGCTTATGTCAAAGTCGCCCCCGCTCTAGACGAACAAGAAGTCGTACCGTTGAAGCCCAGAGAACGGTTGGAGAACAATTCTAGAACTCTGATGTATGGGGTCACCACGTCAGACGATGACAAAGTGGCCGAGAACGCCTGGGCTTCCACGCGAGATCCACCCAGAATAACCTTATTGCTCAGCCGTTGTTCCGAAGGCTCCATTTTCTTTATCCCCAAACTTTCTGGATTTTCGTCGGTTTCCAGCCATTGCCGGCTCCACCATGGAGGATAAATAGGGCCTCATGTCCCCCTCAGTTATGTTCTGTTCCCCAACCAGACCAGTCTTTCACACTCTCTCTTTCTCTATTTTCTGTTTTTTTGTGTCTTTTGACACGTACATTCTCTTGTCTTCTGTTGAACAGACGGCCCTTCGGTCACAGACAGTCACTTCTTCTCTCTTTGAAGACATTCACTTCGGTTCATTAGAAGACTTTCCATTCCAATCTTTTTCAAGATGTACTTCTCCAACGTTCTTGTCACCAGCATCCTTGCTGTCACTGCTGCCGCCATGCCCCGTCCCAACAACGTGGCCCGCGATGCTACCTCCACCTCGACTAGCACCAGCGCCAGCTCCACTTCGTCGAGCTCCGGCAGCGTCCAGATCGTCAACAACCTGGACACTGATGTCTACGTCTGGAGCACTTCGTCCAGCTCCGGTGACATGCAAACCCTCAGCACCGGTGGCGGCACCTACAGCGAGAACTGGCAGATCAACCCCGACGGCGGCGGTATCTCCATCAAGATGTCCACCTCCACCAACGAGGACAGCGTCCTCCAGTTCGAGTACACCGAGGAGGGTGAGACCCTTTACTGGGATCTTTCCTCCATCAACCTCGACTCTGACTCTGACTTCGTTACCTCTGGTTTCTCCGTCACCCCCAGTGACTCTAGCTGCTCTTCGGCTACCTGCGAGCCTGGTGACGCCAACTGTGCTGATTCTTACCAGCACCCTGATGACACCAACACCCTCTCGTGCTCCACCAGCGCCCAGTACGTTCTGACTCTGGGCTAAGTGTCATTCTACTGTGTTTATACTTTCATTTTATATCCTGCTTGGTTCAGGATCATTTTAAGACTGGATTTTATTCTTCATTCCTCTTATGTTCATTGTCGCATGCTGGCTATGCCCCGGTGGTCATCACAAAAGATTGTTCTTTATATGCATATAGATATAGACGTTATAGACCTGTCACCTGTATATAGACAGAAACCAAATTTCAAACTTTTAAGTTTCAATCTCATAGTATTTCCCTGGTTGTAACTGAATTGAGTTCAGAAGGCAAAATTTCTTTATCCGTTGAATCCGGTAAAATTCTCAAACTTAGTACGACCCAGCATATAGAAGTCGAGCCGATTGCCGACCATCCGAGATTCCGTCAAGGCCGATTAAGAAGGCATACTTGAACCGCAGCCAGGAGACCTCATAATTTCCCCTATGGCCTTGATGCTGAACAACTTCAAACTTATAGTACCACAAAGCCAAACCCCTTATATAACATCAACCACAAGGTCGCTATTGTGTCATTCCTTAGTGACTGCTTTAAGACATCTCTCGTCCTGCCTCTTCATTTCACCAAGCTTTCCGGAGTAGCGGCACCTACTTCCCTACCTAAGGATGGATATCCGCCACCGCCACCACAAGTGCCACAACCTTATTAGGTCATCAAGATCCAAAGATTCCACGAACCAAAATTTGAGACGTAAAAGATGAACTCTAAAGAAGCCACAATGAAACCGAAAACTAAATGCAAGATTACGGGTTTAGTTCCAAGTCAGGTGCACTGCCTCTATATTTTCGCTGATCATCTACACGTTAGGTATAGTAGTGGAGTTCTCCGGAACCTCCCTCCACCTAGATAGCCGGACCGTACACTACTCATTAGGATAGGATCGGCACATTAGTACGGCAGGTGACTACGCCTAGTACCTTTTAGCACGTTAAGGTATCGGAGGCTAATTTAGCAGAGCACATCCGCCACCACACTACACGGCTGTGGTATTAGTGACGAACCCCTCGAGGGAACTGTTGTCACTAAAAACGTGAAAAGTAGTGCGTTTATGCTACAAATCCTTTCATCTTACTATAGAGATGAATGTAGTCATTGTGGAAATAGAAATTGTATTGAAGGCCCGGGACTTGTTGCTAATATGACCTATTCTTTAGAGCTAAAGGCAGGCTTGTCTTTCTTCGCCAAGCAGTCTACAACCACTAAACGCAAAATGATAACGAAAAATGTCAACACATCTTGTTGAAAGTGTGTCGCGCCCAATGGCCATGACTATTGAAAGTCGTGACTGATGTTAAGTACGCTTCCGATCGGAAGGATTCAGCCGGTCGCTTCCGATGGTAACTTAAGCTTCCGCCTGAACAGACTCCGAAAGTCGATTGGCCTATCATCCACGAGGCATCTCTAGACCATATTATGGGGTAACTTGGGGGAAACGCATTGTCTCGGATAGCACCAATAACGTCCCGCTATAGTGGAGAACTTCGAGTAATTGCGAAGATTCTCCGTGCGGGGGTGAGTCTGTGGAGCTCTTGGCTACAAGAAACAATGCATTTACTTTGACTAAACATGGCTACCCCTTTAGTGTCCCTTATATAAGGGGGGCTGTCCCGCAACTTGAAAGGATGGGTATTCTATTGAGTCTCGTTCTTCTTTGCTGGATAAAATTGATCCAATACAATTGCTGTCAAGATGGACCTGAACTCCAATCCTATCTTTGTGTTTGTCCCCGGTGCTTGGCATACCCCTGACACCTTTGACATTGTCCGTGATGTACTAGCCAAGCGCGGATATGAGTCGGAGGCTGTTCCGAACGTTTCTGTTGGCGCGACGGACACCTCGTTTGGATTGCTTGCTGATGTTGCGCATACCAAGAGTGTTATACAGACTTTGGCTGATCAGGGACGGCAGATTGTCGTTGTGAATCATTCTTATGGAGGCCTTGTTGGCGCAGGTGCGGTAGAAGGTCTTGGGCTTAAGCAGCGGGTCCAGGCAGGTTTGTCTGGTGGTGTGATTCAGGTGGTTTGGATGGCTGCTTTTGTGGCTCCGAAGGGCATGTCCGTGATCGATATGCTGGGAGGCGATTATCTTCCCTGGATGTTGTTGAAGGTGAGAGCTTCGCTTTATCGGTTCAGAACAGAGGATTTGGGGCTAATTGTCATGACTGTTTATCGGGTTAGGATCCGGATGATGGGTACTGTTACTCTTCTCAGGAGGAGACGATATTCTATCATGATATGACACCTGAGGCTCGGAAGACGGCGATCTCAAAACTCAAGCCTCATGCTAAGCCTTCGTTTCATGAGAAGGCGATTTATGAACCTTGGCATGATATGCCGTCTTTCTACCTTTTTTGTGATCAGGATAAGGCTGTGCCTTTACAGCTTCAGGAAGGTCTTGCTCAGACATTGGGGAATCCGGGGACTCACCATGCGGATGGGTCGCACTCTGCTTTCTTGAGTGTGCCAGATCAAGTGGCGGATGGATTGGAACTTGCTTTGAAGGAGGGGTTGGAGAAGACTTCTTGAGAGATTGGATTATTCTGGACATGGAGACAAGAACAAAGTGTGGCGATTTAATCATAAATAAGGTGTGGCTGCGGGAATGCATGAAGCTAGGCTGAAATCAGTGCCAGGTGCAGGATAGCCCTTTTTAGCTCCCGAAGTCGAGGTCCGAACTCAAGAGTTCATAGTATGGAATCTACGAGATATTTGAAGTATAATTGAAAAGCAAATCTTTGACATTGCTATATCCAAGCGCAATTTATATAAACAGAAGGAGAAGAGGTAACTCGGGGTATTCAGGGTATTCTAACAGCATAATGGTGGGCATCCTTGTACAATCTCCCGTGTTCGAACGTTCCTTCGAAAAACAGACATCCAGGAAGTAAATTAATATTATACAAGAACTGCACTGTCCACACTCCAAGAAGTATGTTCACAGAGAAGAGACAGATATATCCAAGTTGGAGGGGACCAGGTGCAGCAATTGCGTATGATCGGTGATCTTTTGAATCGCTTACTCGTGGGAGAGAGTCTTCTCGTCAGAGGCAGCGGCGGGCAGAACCAGGTGGTCGATGTTCTCCTTCTGCATGGCCTCCATTCTCGGGCTGGTGCGCTCGAAGTACTTGTGAATGGAGCCGGAAAGGACAGACTCATCGACATCGAAAGCTTCCTCGGAGGCGGTCTCGGACTCGGTGCTGCGAGAGGCCATGGCAGTCTCCCACTCACCACGGAACTCCTCGACCTTCATCTTGTAGTCCAGGGCAGCATCGTAGTACTTGCCCTTGCCGGTCCAGCGCTCCCAGATGGACAAGTGCTTGGCGTGCACGGCAGGACCGTGGTAGTCAGCCTCGCGACCGGAGCGGAGGTATTGCCAGCGGCGCTCCTGCTCGCGGAGATCAAGACCGGTGGTATCGGGGAGGAACAGGTAGGTGACGAGGGCACCAAACAGACCGAACCAGGGCACAATGTAGAAGCGCTGCTGGGTGGTGGTGTAGGAACCGACGATGGCGATGATCAGGGCACCGAGTTTACCGAAGGCAGCGGAAATACCGTGAGCGGTACCACGGATGGGAGTGGGGAAGACCTCAGCGGCGACCAAGAAGGTGATACAGTTGGGACCGAACTGGTTGAAGAACGAGGACAGGAAGTACATGGCCTGGAAAGAGTGGATGTTCTCGGCCTGGGTGTAGTAGTCGTACTTGAAGCAAGGAATGACGAAGAGGATGAAGCACATCATGAAACCGATGATCTGACCCCACTTGCGACCGTAGAGCTTGTTGTCAATGGTCCACATGGCACCGTAGTAACCGGCCAGCTCAACACCGACGTTGGCCAGGGTCCAGAGCCAGCTGGTCATGACAGTGTCATCGTCGGGAGAAATGGCCTTGATGAAGTTGCTCTGGAAGAGCTTGTTACCGTAGAAGAAAACGTCGTTGGCGAACCATCCACCGGCGGTGGCGATGAGACGAGGAGTGAAGTAGCGGAATGTCAGCTTGAGCGACTGGGTGTCGTATCCGGTGACCGAAGCCTTCTTCTTCTGGGCTTCAAGCTGCTTGCTAGCAGCGCGCATGTGGTAGGCACGGTAGTAGACGAGCCAAAGGGTACCGGCAGCGGGGATGGCGAAGGAAACACGGTAGACCCACTGGGTGGTAGTCTGGGAGAATCCAGTGGAGTGACCACCGTTGAAGATCAGCAGGAGAAGGATGAGAATAGCCTGGTTGGCGAACTGTCCCCAACCCTGCATGGTGAAGGCACCGACGACGGTACGACCACGGTGAAGACGATCCTGAGCGGTGGTGACCTTGCCAGATCCGTATCCGTTCTCCATACCAATGGTGGCGGTCATGGGGTACTCACCACCGACACCGATGGAGTAGAAGAAGAGAGACCACATGTAACAGATAACCCAGCCGTTCTCGGTAAGACCCCAAGCGGCAGTAAGCATGATAAGACCGACGAACATGATGATGGCGTCCTGAATCAGACCCCAGCGACGACCGATACTGTAGTTCATATTAGCCATTGTCTCCCCGAAATCAATACCAAGGAGTGGGTCTCTTACGCATCACCGAGATAACCAACGAGCACCTGACCGACCATGATACCGACAATCTCCATGTAGTTGACAGCGGCGACCCAGTTCTTGTTGCAAGTCTTGCCGCTCTTCCAGCAATCCTTGAAGGAGACATCGAACAGACTGCTGACGTTACTGATGGAGAAGAGGACGTAACTATTCCGATGAAGAGATCTGTCAGTTTCTGTTCGCATATTGATGTTGCACAAGATATGTACATACCCTTCCAGACCAAGACCAGCACCGGGCAGGACAAAGTTGCGGAAGTAGTAGGAGATGGGCGACAGAGGGTCAGTCTTGATCATGTCCCAGAGCCAGGCGGACTCCTTCTTGATCTCCTCGCGGTCCTGCTTGGTGCAGAAGCCGACGCGCTCACCAATGGGCAAATCAGCCCAGTACCGACCATCGGGGGTGTAGCTGTCGGCGGGGCGGATGATCTCATCGAAGGCAGCCTTCTCATGGATCTCCATCTCCTCGAAGTGGTAGAGAACTTCCTTAGGGGCCTCCATTGTGAAATGGATGTCGAACCCAAGTGGGTTAGAAGCAAGGGATTGCTAGTAAGGTGGTGGTTTGAAGGGAGAGAGCGACACGGGAGAAAAAAAAAAAGGAGGAGCAGATCACGGCATATTTATCTTACAGAACGACGGGCGAGATCCCGGGCGCGCGCAATGCAACGGGAAGGAGGAAAAAAGACCCAGCAGGGCGCTAGACAACGTGAACCACGAGGTGGAAGCAGAGTAAGCCCAAGGGCCTATAGAATGCATGTACGAGAGCACGATTCCCGATGATAGTGGAGACGGACAATGTCCCTTTTGGCACTAGTTGCTTGGGTCGGTTGGGTCCATTCGGGGACGTCTCGGGTGCATTGACCGAGTGTGACATTGGAGGCACGCGAGTGGTTGAAATGTTTACCCATGCAGCTAACGAATGTCTGTTCTGGGGCGAAAAAAAAAACCAATAAAAAATAAATAGAAAAAAAAAAACCACCGGGCCAATACTTGAGTGGCAATTCGATCCCTTCTAGAACAGTAGCACGCGCATGTAATCTGAGACGAGCAGGAATGATTGGATTCTGGGCTCGGCCCCCTTTTGGAAACATGCGTGGAACAGGTGGGTTCGTTGCGCCCGTTAAAGACCCTCTTTGTCTTGGAAGAACGTCAATTGACAATGGAATTATCATTTATCTACTTAATATCAACTTTATAACAGACAAGCAAAACACAAGAACACCAAGACTTCTCAAGGCGTAACTTGGCAGTATTGGCACCTGGGCATAGACAGACATGGCTTGTTCTCATGCGACCACATTATGCGAAGCGGACGAGGCACTCGCGTGTGCTAAAATGAAACTCTGTATAGTTGTGGCGCCCGACCAATCAGAGCCTCGGCTGCCACCCCGTGCTGAGTGCAAACCTTATATAAAGAATCGGCCCCACTTATCTAATATCATTAACCAATCAAACCCTTTATATCCTGCATTCAGTCCCCACTTTTCCCCCGACTCACAATGCTCGCTCGAGGCACATGGGGATCTGGAGTCGATTGACTGGAGTTGACTGTATTGCCCGCATTTAGCCCCACTATTGGCCCATTCCGTACTCGGAGTCCCCGCTTCATCCACTTTCTCGCCTACGTCTTTACGCTTTTTACGGCCTACTCCGATCGTATGCCACGCTAAACCATTTGGCATGAGATCCATCCATTGACCTTTGTCCAATTATCAACTTACCATGTCAAAACAGGGAACGTGGGACATCAGAGCTTCCGTGGGACCACCGGAGAGCACACGACTCTCCTACACCGGCCCACGGTCTAGGCAACATTGACCACACGAGCATGTCAACATTCCGACATAGGACAACAAGATTGGCTGGGCAGACACACGACCATGGAGCTCTCTGAAGCCGCCTAGCCAAGAATATCTCATCCGCCGAAGCTAATGTCTACCGCAATATCGAATATCCTCCCGATTATCGGATATAGATCACATGCCTGATCTTGGATCGCTTAAATGTGGTCAATGCAACGCGAGATCACTAGTTCAGCCCCTTGGGAGGCGTGGAAGGCGTCTAACGCCCGTTGAACGTGAACGCAGGTTCGCCTACGCCCTGCAGTCCCCACCGTGTCATGCAGGAACGTGCCCATAGATCGCCATATCGACTGGTCGATCCCTCAGGCCTTGTGACTGAACTGCCGGTCCCGACTTCTATTATTATTCTAGACTCTTTTACTCCGTACTCCGGCTCGGCCTGAGCCGATTGGATAGCTTTTCATGCCGGGAGTTTATTATTTCTCTCGCCTGTGATTCGGTCGATGGCCTTAGCCTGGTCACTTGTTTCTTCCGGCGCTTGCATAACGGATCGGCTTAGGGCATGCAGTCTTGCCAATAGTCGCCGCCACTTAATATCTTGCCTCTGGCCCGGAAATTTGACCTTGCATGTTTCTGAGCACGCTCCCAATGCCTGAAACACGTGGCTGTCAACTGAGGATGGATGCGAGATTGTTTGGCCCTTGTGAGACGCAAATCTGTCGATCTCAGGTTGCCTCTTATGGATGAGTCTGAATTTGACATAAAGTATAAAAGGCCACTCGTTTGAGGCAATGGACCAATTTAGGAAATTCAAGTGCTGTAGCGTCCCTAGTTAGGTAATCCTTGATCATGCATACGGACATTTGATGACATCACAAGGCGATTAACACGAAGTACCAATGCGTATCGCGTTTCGATAAGCTTTGCAGTTCTTTCTGGGATCTAGATTTCCTAAAAGTGTAGTTTAAGTTTCCATGCGGTACTCGATCATCCTTTGCCACACGGATTCGCATCCGTCCTCAAAGTCGTATTTCTCAATGATAGAACGTCTGGCATGATCATGATATACGAAATGGCCAGGGAAAGGACAACGTAGCCTGTCACTCTTCATTTAACCCGGGGTTTTTGCCACCTGCGCAGTCGGATATCATGGGCTCGCAATGTCTCTCATGCCATGAGCATAGTCAAAATCTTCCTATGGTTATCTCAATTAACCCAACCCTGGAAAATCGAAGAATGACCTTTAGATGCCATGTGCCCTTACTGTAACCATGTAGGTACCAAGTACTCAATTTGAACATAATCTTTTAAAAGTGAGTTGGTCGGGGAATATATATATTCAAATACTGATATCAAGGCGCCGCGGGAACGTGTCCACAGGTATGTATCACGGACGTCAATATTGGATCGTATTACCTAGACAAAACCGGGTTCATTTACTATCTGACAGTCGAGCTCTCAGAAAATAGAAGAGTTTCAAATCATTGACTGCGGAATTGATATCTCTGACCCAGTCACTCATCATCTGTGTTGATTCCATTCAAACTCCGCGTTTTACAATAATGTGGGGCATAAAGCTGACCAATTAACTCTCCATAATACCGACACCCGCCGACTGCCGTTCATTTGTGGATCCGCGGGGGAGATCTTGCTGTACCGGCGCGACTCAGCGTGTTTCTGCCATTCACATCAACGCAAATGATATATTGCGGGGTTGTTTAAGGAGGGGCTACACAATGAAGCTGCCCAGTCTCCCCAATCAACGCATCATGAGGTGGCGCGATTCGGCATTGAAGTCATGCCTCTGCTGCCCCGAACGAGTTTCACCCTTCTGACCTTTGCCCTACGCGTTTATAAACAAGGAGAATCCCCAATTCCTCCAGGCCTTTCTCCAGGCTGTGTCTCCTTTCAATTGATCAATTGGCTGAGCTCATTACCTTTCAATTACTAGCACCATGGCCGACGTTCGCCCAAACATCGTCTTCATCATGGCCGATGACCATGCCTCCAAAGCAATTTCCTGCTATGGGGCCGGCATCAACCACACCCCTAATCTCGATCGCATAGCCAACGAAGGCATGAAGTTCAACCACTGTTATGTCACCAACAGTATTTGCACCCCTTCTCGTGCCGCGATCTTGACAGGCACTCACAACCACGTGAACGGCGTTATGACCCTCGATTCCAAAATCAACAAACACATGCCGAATGTGGCCAAGCACCTCCGAGTGGGTGGCTATCAGACTGCCATGATTGGAAAATGGCATCTGGGGGAAGGAGAAGCCCATGAGCCGACAGGATTCGACTACTGGGAAGTTGTCCCCGGACAGGGCGAATATCACGATCCGCAGTTCATTGGGCCCAATGGTATTGTGCGCGAAAAGGGATACGCGACAGATATCATTACCGACAAAAGTTTGGACTGGATTAAAGCCCGGGACACTGAGAAGCCTTTTTTCCTGATGTGCCACCACAAAGCGCCACACCGCAGCTGGGAATGCGATCCAAAGCACAAGGACTTATACAAAGACCCCATCAAGGTGCCAGATACATTCACAGATGACTATAAAAACCGCGCTAAATCGGCTGCGGCTTCGAAAATGCGCGTGGCACAGGACTTGACCTACTTTGATCTTGGACTCGCACAACCAGACGGGCCCGCTCATATAGTCGGAGAGAAAATGGTCAATGAGTGGTGGTCGCAGGAACGAAAAATTCCTGACCCTGAGGACGTAACAAAACTCAAATTGATTGACAAAGAAGATGGAACTGTGTTCAATTTCCAAACGCGCCAAGAGCTCGCCGAGTTCAAGTTCCAGCGCTACATGCAGCGCTACCTGCGCACGATCCAAAGCGTCGATGATAACGTGGGTCGGATGCTAGACTATCTTGATTCGGAGGGTCTTTCTGAGAACACTATCGTCATCTATACATCTGACCAAGGGTTCTTCCTTGGCGAACATGGCTGGTTCGATAAGCGCCTCGTTTACGAAAACAGCTTTAACATGCCCTTCCTCATCAAATACCCGCGGGAAATCCCCGCTGGAAGTGTCTGCAACGATATCATCTGCAACGTTGACTTCGCGCCAACGTGGCTAGATTTCGCGAAAGTGCGTCTGCCGACGTATATGCAGGGGGTCAGTTTCAGACCATTGGTGCAGCAGAAGACCCCAGCGGAGTGGCAACAGATTGCCTATCATCGATACTGGATGCATCGCGACATTATCCATGATGCGCATGCACACTATGCTGTCAGAGATAAGCGGTATAAGTTAATCTATTGGTACAACGAGAGCTTTGGTATTGAGGGCGCTAGGCTGGGTGGTGAGGAGAAAGAGTGGGAATTGTTTGATCTGGATGAGGATCCGTTGGAACTGTTCAACTGCTACCATGAGGATAAGTATAGTGATGTGGTGAAACAAATGACTACCCTACTTGAACTGAAGATGGAGGAAATTGGAGACGAGCCTGTTCACCCACGGTGAGCTCGACTATCAATAAGGATCAAGAGCATGTTCAAATGTGAGCCATATGAGATTTGAGTAATATTGATTGAACCCACGAATTACTATGATGATGTGGCATGGTCATCAACACCCTGAACAGAAGCTTCTGGCTTTCTCCATGTGGCCATCTCCTAAAGCCGTGTATCTATCGATAAGTGTCCATCACTAGAAGATCTACACAATGCAACAGGGTGAAGCTATTTACAGCTTTCCCTTTGGAAAATCCCCCTTTTCGTCCCGCAAGGCATCTTTGCTAGAACACTAGCCTCCTTCGACATTCTTAACATCTCCTGATCTGACTGCCGACTCTGATATTCAGACCAAAATTTCTCATCCGCCAACCACCCATCAAACCACTTCTGAATCCAGTCAGCCCCAGTCTGAGCACACCATCCCACATCCTCAAAAACAAGCGTATGCGATCCATCTTTCAGAACAACCTTCTCTACCATCCCGGCTTTAACACCTCCACTCCCACCTATCCCAGTCCCAGTGATGCGCATCTTCTCATCCTGTGCTCTAGGAAGAGAAAGATAGCTTTTCTCCGCAAAAACCCACAGCAGACTCGGTCTCAGGAACGGCAGGTTCCTCATAGCTGCCATGCACTCCGGTCGGGAAAAGATATACGGCCGCTCCTTCTCAGAATGCCAATCAGGTAGCAATAATCTATCCAGAGATTCATGTTCAAGATTCGTCGTGAAGTAGCTCCATGCTTCCTGATGCTTTGTTGTCGTCAACGTCACGGCGTCTGGACCGACATTCGGATCAGAAGGGTTGTAGATAGCGGTCGGGACTTTACGCAGTGCGTATTTCATGTATCTTTCTTGAACACGGGGATCCCATTTACGTAAGCCTTTCGATAATGAGGTTTTAGCTTGCTCGGCGCTCGGCCAGAGATCACGGCGCAGACTAGAGGGAAGACCTGGGTTGGGGCCCCCAAAGGAGATATCGAGGATGACGGGATCAAAGAGGATGAGCGTTGAGAGGAGACGTGGATGAATTATTGAGAGGTTTACGCTGTCACTAGTTAGGTTTTCCATGTGGTGATTTTAAAGGGAAATGAGACATACAGTTGGGCGCAACCCATGCTATGCGCGACACCGATTATGGGACGAGGGATATCGTCGCGAAAATGATTGATCATGTGAAGGAGATCACGCGAGTGGTCGTGCCAGTTTGCTTGACATTCTCAGCTTTGTATTCGTATTTTATTTTGTTCGGCTCTCTCAGCTTGGACAGTGGGAACATACTTTGATCACCCTGAATATGTTCATTGAGAACCCCGCTTGCTCCCTGATTGGACATGTCTGCTATCCAGATCCCACGCAGAGGAATTCCCTTCTGTTTCAATTCGGTAAATAGGTCCTCCCAGAGGGGCTCAAAGACTTCTTTAGGGGAACCATTGCCCGGGCTCCCGATGATGGTGATTGCATTATCAGGTATCGGAGAGGGGCGGTCGATGGGGATGTATTGTTTGATGGCGATATGATGGGGAGTTTCTTGTTTCCCCCTGGTGCTCTGCGGGTATTCTCTAATATGTTGACCAGGGATTACGTGCTCGATTATCTGAAATGGCAAAGACATTTTCGGGGTTTCTGTATGGTGATTATCCAGTGGTGAGCCGGGAGACGGGGATGAAATGTAGGGAAAATCAAGCTGCTGGGTAAATGGACTCTTTTCCTTTTCTCGTGAGGACCTCGGCTAGCGCTGAACAGCCTCCGCTCCAAGATGTCATTGGTTATTATGCTCGAGGTCGTTTGGCCCCCATGAACTAGTTGACGCAGCTGAGATTCCCACATCTGCTGACTAACCATCGGTTTCCACGGGTAAAGGGACACGGACTTTTGGAATCTGTCTAGACCGTGCTCTTGAATCGTATTTAGCTAAACCTCGTGTTTGGTAGACCTGCTGCGCACAGCTCGAGACGAATAATTCGACCTTCCGGCGTACGGCGTATAGTGTTACACCATAAGGACAAAGCTCATCTATGGATGTGGATGATGGTCCCGTCAATTAAGCTTCAGCTTGATTTTAGGAAGATACTTCTACATATTTCCACATAAAAGAAAACGAGTACGCAAGGTATTCCTCTAAATCTTAGGTAGGAAGTGTGGGGAATGACTTTATTTAGATTAATACCTGAAGACCACACCGGCTCGCCAGATGACTTCGTTTGACTGACAAACTAAGTACGTAACTTAAGTTTTTTTTTTTTTTTTTGCATGATTGTAAGCATTCTGATCCTTTTCTCTTATTCTGTTGCTTCCAAAATTGAAGGTCTGAACCTCGCGACCTGGTCTCTCAATGTGGGCTTCTTCGTGATGAGAATTGCTTTGTATTGGGTCGAACCTTTGTTTGTGGCTAGGTTTATTCGGGGGAAGAAATTCAACACCTAAAATCTAATATAGAAGAAGGATTCCTTTGATCGAGAATAGTAAAATGGCAACAGAGTCATCTACCAAGTCTCGGGGATTAAGGAGTTTTTGTAGATAACCCCTTTGCTGAATTTAGGGCACCATGCGGGCTCCTTGTTCTTCGTCAGCTTTTTCGAAGCCTTGCTATTGCAGACAGTCCATGCGCCGAATGCAGAGACGTAGTGTTCCATCTAAAAGTAGTAGTAGCATGAAGGGTTATGCACATACCATATTTTGTTTATAATGTCGAGGTTGTTAGTGGTGATGTTTTGAGCGCCGCCTCGCTGGCAACGGCCCTGGGATACATACCGTCTTCGCCATGACCACACCTGCCCTAAGTCCTGACGCCTTCAAATGTCGAGCTCGATAACGCTAAGCAAATCGCCGACATCGCGGTACAGCAGGGCGTTGACTATATTATCTGGAGCACTTTCCCGGCAGTTCGCCACATCTCAAAGGGAAGATACACCACAGTCGTCGTCCTTTTTGGAGGAATACTGGGAGATTCATCCATTTCAGCTTGTTGAACCACCTTACTTTTTAGAGTGACATGTAGGCTTGGACGGAAGAGACTCCGGTCATAGAGTCCAGGCCCCCTTATCGCTTATCGACTTGCCTAAATGGTCTTAGACCTCTGCCCGTTGATTGGTCACTTGGATCACATCGGAGTGAACTATAACAACCCAATGTAATTTGACCCCACATTCGCTGGCTATTGACTTTCATCTTTTGCACCGTCATACGAGTGGCAGTTAGGTATGGCTTCAAGGTCTATTGAATTAGTCCAGTTACATGGTCAGCCGAAAGGACTCACGAACGTCGAGACTATTCCGCTGGAAGATACCCCACCAAATGGAGGCTACGCCTGGGTGTGCACTTTCTGTGTGTTCATGATAATCATACACACCTGGGGCATAAATAGCGCCTGGGGGGTGATTCTCGATCACTTCATTACCGATTCTACCTTTCCGAAGGCGACTCGAATCGACTATGCTTTCATCGGAGGGCTGTCCATCTCCCAGGCCCTTCTTATCGGACCGCTTGTGCATAAGGCACAAGGTGTCGTCGGGACAAGAGCACTTCTCCTACTGGGAACTCTTCTACTTTCTGCTTCCATGCTTGGAGCTGCTTACGCATACGAGATCTGGCATCTCTTTCTCTCCCAAGGCATTTGTTTTGGGTTCGGAATGGGACTTCTCTATATTCCCTCAATGTCGGTGTTGCCACATTGGTTTTCGAGTCACAGAAGCCTTGCTATGGGTATCGCGGCATCGGGTGCTGGCATTGGTGGAATTATCTATAATCTCGCGACAAGCTACATTATTCAACACCTTGGATGGCGCACTGCGTACAAGATCCTGGCGGGTTGCTCTCTGGGAGCCAATCTCATGTCGTCGCTGCTCCTCAAGGCGCGAAAATCACAAAACACTCAGCAAACTTACGCCCTTGATCCCCGCGACTTAAAGCGTCCTGAGGTTCTTTTTGTGATCTTTTGGGGAATGACAACCGAGTTCGGGTATATCGCCTTATTCTATTCGTTGCCCAACTATGCCACCTCTATTGGCTTGACAGCCAACCAAGGATCTGTCGCTGGGGCCATGCTTAATGTGGGCATGACGGTCGCCCGCCCGCTCGTTGGCTATGTCAGCGATAGATTTGGTAGGATTACTGTGCCTACTATCCTGACAGCCTTCTGCAGCGTGGTAAGCTTAGCCATCTGGATACCTGCAAACTCTTATGCCGTCCTGCTAGTCTTTGCCTTCCTATCTGGTATGGTTTGTGGCACTTTCTGGGCGACTATAACTCCCGTATTGGCCGAGGTTGTCGGCCTGGGCCGCATGTCACGTACCTTTGCCATCACTTGCTTAGCTTTGGTCGTTCCCACCACTGTTGCTGAGCCGGTTGCCCTCAGTCTTGTCAAAGGCTCTGGGTATCTACATACGCAGATATTTGTAGGGTGTATGTTTCTTTTAGGATCTTGGGGTCTTTGGACTCTGCGATGCTGGAAGTGTTTTGACATTGAAAGGAAGGCCTCCTATGAAGGGGGGTTCGGTGCTGGTAGATCGTCCACATTTCTGGGATTTCTCAATTGGATGGGATTACAAAAGTTGTTCTTGACGGGTCGAGTATAGATTCGCAACTTCTCGTCTATAGAGATCCGATTCAGTCGATCCCGTACTTCTCCGGAGTTCACGTGCCGTGATGTTGGATGGAATATACCTTGGAACGCTCCGTACTGGATCTTTGAAGAAAGTCGCTTATACATAGTGAGCTCATACCTAGGACTGAACTTACCAGTACAGAATATTAGACATATACACGGCTTAGTATGCGAATCTTTTCTTCCGTGCGCTCCACCTTAAGATTAATCACTTGAATTTATTTCACAGGTTGATATGCTGTATACTTCACTGCCTCACCGCTATATTATGCCGGTCAATAACAAACGGCGGTGAGATGGACCCTGCCGTGCTGATCGACGCTTAGACCGGAGGCGATCTTCATGTGTGCCGATACTCTGTGTTCTTTTCCTTTGCCCAAGTGCTAACTCGAATTCACTCACCTTACCATTCCACGCCCCACAGATCCTGGAGTAACGAGCTTGGTTGGCTGCCAGGGTCAAGCACCGCACTTCCGCTCCCGAGCACCCCGCGAACACTCGGCCCACTCCCGATGAAGTGGCCAAGCACCAGCAATGCCGAACGGAAAGAAAGGGACGGCGCCAGCAAAGCCGCGCAGGGATGTGCTGGCTTCACTGCGCATGGCGTCATTGGAAGGGATCTCTCGAGCTTCCCTGCCTGCAGGTACGTCGCACAGATGATTAGTCGATAAGAGCCACAGTCGTTGACAACCTACAGAAATCATGTCGTCGATTCTTGATTACCTTGGGCCGGTCGACCTCATTCGGGCAGCCAAGTCCTGCAAGCTCCTACACGAAATGGCGTATGACGATACTCGATGGGTGCAGCGACTAAAGCGAATTGGATGCTGGGATGAATCGGATGCACGCAAACACGTGGAGCAAGTGTACGGAACCGTCGCCGACTTAGAAGTCGTTGAACAACATGAAATTGCTGAGGAGGCGGGTGTGGTAGCTCCGGCCATTGCAAATGCTCGGGTCGCCGGTTCAGAAGTCAATGCCATATCCGATGGGTTCGACAAGATCGAGCTGGGCAAGTCCGCCGCACAACTTGAGCCTTTGGAAAACGAAGCGAGTGACCCTGATCTGGTTATCTTGCAGAATGCCAGGTCAATTCGGGGTGAAGCTCGTCAGGAGTATGGAAGAATCCATGCCGCGTTAGCCCCCTGTACGAAGACATCGTGACATCTGGACCTTCTACCGAGAATCTGGTGTTCACAAAGTACAAAGACCCCCAGCTTCAAGCAAAAATGCTATCTCAATTGATGGCTTTTGCAAAGAGTGACATGACTACGGGCTGGGAATGGCGAGAAAGTCGTCTGGAAAGCACGACATCCATGTTTGAAACCGCTGCGTTAAATGAATTCCGAAAAGGCTATGAGACAGACGATATTGATGGCCTCATGCGCAAGTACGCCCACATTCTGTATGCACTCAATGGTGGCCAATCAGCAGTCGATCTCTTCATCCATCATAACCATTTGATGACTCGAAAGTCTGACCTTGGCACTTTAACGGATTGCATAGATGGTCTTACTGGACGAGTGAAGATCCAACATACACAAAGCTTTTTTACACGCTTGAGTGTCGCCTATAATGAAGAAGTCTCAATCATGAATCGGGCCTTCCCCCTGAATTACAAGTCGCACTGGCTTTCATGGAGAAAGTTGGCCAGGATGTTCTTTTCCCTTTCCTGACAGCCATTTTCGACGAACTGCATCGCATCAACAAGGAGTCCTACCTGACTGCTATCTCTCTGACCTTTATACAGTGTATGAATTTGTCCGAAACTCTGTTGCCCATACGAAACTCTGGCGAGAATTTCGACTACTACCTAGACTCTGTCGTGGCCAAGATTTACGAACCACATATCGACTTATACCTCGCCGAGGAGCTGGACTTTTTCCGCAAGGGCTCTGAGGCAACGGTAAACGATTGGGATCGCCAGCTTTCGGAACAAGCTGCCTCGACAGAGTCCTTTTTGATGTCCAATGTCAACCGGCAAGCCGATAAGCGAGATTTCCTTACATCATTCAAAAAGGTGATCATGATGCCAGTCAATATCCTTCCTAGCTTTTCCGGCAACAAGGCCAGCGAGGAAACCAAAGTGGAAGAAGGCACGGGGCCCGGTGCTTTGAAGAATTCCCACCGATTCTCTACGATCTCCTCGCCCTCTCCCCTTCCAACCGAAGAAGCCCCAAAAACAGAACTGGCGGCCAAAGCGCTGCTAATGAAGTCCAAGATGGAAGGCATTCGATCATTATTTAGTATTGAGATCGCACTGAGCCTTGTTCATTCCGCCAAATCCAGTATTGAGAGAGCCGCCCAATTTGTCAGATTGGGTGGAGACTATGGCAAAGCAGCCAAGCATCAATGCCAGGCCATTTTTGTGGATCTGCTGCGTATCCTGGGCCAGCGCCATGTTATTGTCGGTTTTGATAAAGCCGTTGACCATCTATCAAACTACCGGCCCCGCGAACAGGAGGAGCGCGACCAGTCTGGGGTTGAGCCCCTAGTCACGTTTCTGGAGTTGGTCAATGTCGGTGATCTGATTCTACAGATGGTGGATGTATTCTACGAGCAAGAACTGATCGCTACACGTCTCACCGATCGCCACGATTTCCTTGACCCCGCCGTGAAGGAGAAAAAGAAATTCGAGCAGATGCTGGACGAGCGCGTTGCGGCAGGATTGAACAAGGGAATCGACGTCCTCATGGAGGAAGTGGACTACATTCTCGCCACACGGCAGCTAGCCACCGATTTCAATCCAGAAGTCTCATCGGATCCTCACCGACAGACCATGGATGTGGGAGTCAGTGATGTTGCGGCAGCTGTAGTGGATGTGGTGTCATCGCACACACAGATGCTGGTAGGCAGCACCGACAAAAGCACATTGGACGTGTTTAACCAAGAAGTCGGACTGCGTCTGTTCACCGCATTGTGTAAGCACCTCAAGCGTCAGCGGATCAGCACCGAGGGGTCCCTAAAGCTGATCAGGTAAGTCTTTCCCCATACCTCAGCTTCTTACGATCCATGCTAACTATGCCTATCAGTGACATGAATCACTACTTCAAATTCATCCAGACCCTTCGAAACAACGAGCTTCTCTTATACTTCAAGGCCTTCCGCGAACTCGCACAGATCTACCTGATCGACCCGTCTCATGCCAAGGAACTAGCGACGATCATCGCCGACGCCGACCGGTTCCAAGGGATCTGGCGTGTCGAGGAGGTGTATGAGTTTGCGGAGCGCCGAGCCGACTGGTACCAGGTCAAGCGTGACGTGGAACGAGCGATGTACGGAATTGGATGTAGCGTGATGTAAACAATGACAGATACCCGGAATTGCATAGCGTGATTGGTTGTATAGAGTTCCTTGCATCTGCGGGTATGGCAATGCCCCGAAGTATATACGAATTGACTTTCCACATCCCAAATATTGCCAGTGGAACAAGCTTAGACACTGGATTCCTATCTCATTGCCCATGATTCTTTCATATTTATAAAAAGGGTACTCCGTCTCCGACTCATCCGCGGCGTAGCATCTGACGTCAACGGCGGCTACTGGAACACCACACCCCGTCTGAAACAACATCCAGACTTTCCGAGAACCAACAACCACACGAATCCGCATGCAGGGTCAAACCAGTATTCGAATGAAAATAGAGCGCGTGTCCCTGTTCGCCTGGATCTCAGGTACTCCTGCATCTCCACAGAAACTGGTCCATGTCCCAACAATCATTACGAGCAGATGTGACGCTGGAATCTTCACAGGTGGAAACCATGTTCCATTTTACTCTTAGCGCTGGTCTACCCGGCTGATCCTGGGACTTTAAAGGTTATATATACACTAGTGGCGCGCCCGAAGAAAGGATGGTCATTCACCCCTCTGACACACCTTTGCAGACTTGAAACGGGGCCCTTTGTCCTGATTGAGGCCAAAGAAGTGAATTGAGTGCTTGAATGATGTGGTGATCGGGGGATGTATACTTTACTTTCTTCTTTCTGATTCCTTTCCTGTTCTTCATAAATCTGTGGGGGTATCTCATGATCACCATGAAAACCTGCCACTTGTTAGTCCGATGGCTTCTTTTAATAGGAAGCTTAGTTATGGGTGTCGTCGGCCAAGAGAAGATTATCGTCACGGTCAAGACTACTGTCGAAGCAGCGAAGACTGTCTATGAGACGCCTACTATCCCCAGTCCGGCGTCCTATACTTCGCTTTCCGATTTCAAAGAAACCGTTCTGCAGGTCAGCAACGAGTATCGCGGGAGCCACGAAGCGGAAGAAGTAGTATGGAACGAGACGCTGGTGAAATACGCTCAAAGTTGGGCGGAGACTTGTATCTGGAAACACTCGGTATGTACATGTGCTAATGTTGAAAGATTTTGGTCTAATGGATTCATAGGATAGTCCTTATGGTGAAAACCTCGCATATGGATACCCCAATGCCTCTGCTGCAGTGGAAGCTTGGGGGGATGAGGGCAAACTGTACAACTTCAAGAAACCAACTGGATACACTGAGGCGACAGGCCACTTCACACAACTGGTGTGGAGGTCTACAGAAGAGGTCGGATGTGCAGCTGTGAACTGTGGATATACGGAGGACCTTTCAAAAGGCCGGAGAGACGTAGATGACCTGGTCTCCAGGACGGATGCGGATGCTAGCTCGAGGGCGCAGGGCTGGTATGTTGTGTGTGAATACACGCCGCCGGGAAATGTGGTTGGAGACCATGATGAATACTTCAAGAAGAATGTACGGCCGAGCATTTCATCAAAGACAAACTCAAGCGCTTCAACCTCTGAATCACCGTCAACCACTGGAGCGGCATCTACAGCCACGAGTCAACCAAGCGGAGGTGCAATTATGCAGAACAGTGTCGAATCGACTGTGGGAATGATGGTCCTAGCCCTTGGGGTGGTAGGGGTGGGTATGAGCATGTACACATAATACTTAGAGAAGAATAAAGGAAGTGGAAACGGCGCGCGGTTTATTTCGTAGGGCATTTCTCATGCTTATCCACATTGCACATCAGAGCTTCGCAAACAGCTCTATCAATCAGATTTTTGGAGAGGCCCCGATCCTCGCTACACAGGACCAAAACACATGGGGGGCAGAAAGCCGAGCCTCAAGCACAGAGGACGCCGGAGAATAAAGGAACAAAAGGAAAATGTAAACACATTATATGCGAAAGGGAAAAGAAAGGGTTCGTCAACCAATGACCTCCTCGGTCTCCTCGATGATCTCCTCCACAATCTCCTCCACCACGGTGTCGCCTTGCTCTTGGCCACCGACGGGAGCATCCTTGGCGGCCTGGGGTGAGTCGACATCCTCGGGGAGACCAAGAGCCTCCTTCTCCTCGGCCTGGAGCTCCTTCTCCTGGCGCATCCAGGCAAGCCACTCGTTGAGCACACGCTTGCGGGTCTCGACGACAGCGGTGTTGGCGATATCCACGGCGAAACGGTCCTCCTCGTCGAACTCCTTGGAGTACTCGCGCAGGTTCTTGCGCACTTGCTTCTGCTCCTCCTTGCTGAGAAGGGTCGGGGGACGCGGGCGCCACAGGAACTGCTTGAACTTCTCGGTGGGGTTCTCGGAGAGGGTAGTTCCGGAGAAAGTGTGAAGGTTCCAGCCGTTTTCCATCTAAAAGACAAATTAGTAAAGTAATATATAGATAGAAAGAGCATTCTTACAGAGTGAGTCCAGACACTGGCACTGGTGACGACGTAGCGACCTGTGGGGTCCCACTCGACATCTGTGACACCGTAGTGCTCAACGGTCTTCATCAATTGCAGGTTGGCAGCGAGATCCTTCTCAGCCTCAACCTTCTCACCCTCGAAGTCCATGTCCCAGAAGTCAAGATCGAAGCTGGACTGGGAGTGGACGGTGGCCACAATGACGAAGCGACCCTTGGGAGACCAGTAAATGCCGTTGCTGGTCTTCTTCTCAACTGTGCGCACAAGCTTGAAGTTACCGGCAGTGCTGCCCTTCTTCTCTGTAGCAAAGAACTGGACACCGGTCCTGGGGGAGCGGCAGGACCGGCAGGGTTCTCACCGGTGGTGATAGCGACGAAGCGGGATCCATTGGGCTCCCAGGCGAAGTTAATAACGGTGTCCCTCAGGTTGTCAACAACCTCAACGGGGACACCCTTCTCCTTGACGCGGAAAATCTCCAGGTTGGTAGCCATAGACTTCTTAGACTTGGAGTGACGATCGACCTTGACACAGACGTAGGCACCCTGTGATTGCCAGTGCAGTTTGACATCCGACACATTGAACAAGTTACGGGTACGGACGATCTCCTTGGAAGGAACACTCATCATGGCGACACGGGCCGGGTTGCTGCCAATCTCGGGGGTCCAGAAGCAGAGCAGCTGCTCGTACTGCTTGACACCATCGCGGGTGACGGTAGCCGGAGACCACTCAAAGTCGTTCACACCCTCGATCTTGACCGAGGTCTTGTTCAGGAGGTTCATGTTGGGCAGCTCGTAGATGGAGATCGACTGACCCTGGAGCATGCGCGCCACGTACTTCTCATCCGCAGACCACTTGAAAGCGGGCCACTGCACCTTCTTCTTGGGCGCAACCTCACCCTCGTCGGCGGGACCAGCGGCCAGATCGTGAGACACAAACGAACGGAGGGGCTTTCCGGTCTCGATGTCCCAAACAATGATGTTCTTGCCATCTTCCTCGTAGGTCAGGATGGGCTGGCCTTCCTCGACCTGAATGGGGCGCGAGGACCAGGTGGTTAGGTAACCTTCCAGAGGAGAGAATTCAACGAGCTGGACGAAGGGGTGGGGGGAATTGTTTCTGCTTGGAGAAGGAGGCACCACCCCAAAGTTGGACACCCTGGGGGTGGACGGAGGCGAGGAAGGTACCCTTGGGGGACCATTGGACGAAGAGTTGTGTCCAGTGTGCGCGATCGACGACGTTCTCGGGGGGGGTTCGACTTGTTGTTCCAGAACACACCGACCTTATCGTTGCGGTAAAGGGCGAATTGATCACGGGCTTGGCTATCTCCCATCCAAGAGCGCAGGTGCTCCTTCTCCTTGAACGCCTCAACCTGGGGCTCGACGTATTCATCCTCAATGCGACCTTCACGACCGTAGCGCTCGATATCCATCAACTTGTTCACGGAAAGGGTGTGCTTCTTGTCGAGGGGGACACCGTGCAGCTGCTTGACGGCGGCGACGGCCTGTTCGGGAGTCTCGTACTCAACGAAAGCGAATCTATAAACCATAACAATCCGGTCTCAGTCAAAAATGCTCCGCCACAAATATAGATATTCCCATGATACGCACCCTTCGGTCATGCCCTTGTCGGTGACCGGCATAAAGACGGCATCTTCGGAGGCCTGACCAACGGAGTTAAGCTTTCTCAACAAGAACTTGATGAGTTTCTGGCGGGAGTCTTCGGGGACAACAGGGAGGCCGTCGATAACAACAAAAGTGTCCAGGCCCTCGTCGAGCTTGACGTCAAACTGCTCCTTGAGATCTGAAGGTCTGTTAGTGAGGAGGGGCATCGGGGAAAGTTTCTGCACACGCACCGGAGAAATCAATCTCCTCCTCTTCCTCCTCGTGGAGGTCCTGTTCAGACAGGGTATCGAAGCTGGGCGCCATGATGGGTGAGCGGTAGGCGACCGGGTGCAAGAAGTGGTGGATTGGGGGTCTTCAAGGGAGATTTTCGGCCAGGAACACAAATCCACAAATCTTCTGCCAAGCGGGTTCTTTGTGCGTAGATCATGTGATGTAGCCAGAGCTGACTGAGCGGCTGAGTCAGCCCTCCCCAGACCAAATACGGAACAGATTGGCAGAACGGAAGTACGAACAAGTCGCAGTTGCTTCCGAGAGCTACAGCGGGGTCTATTGATACATGCATCTTTCTTTAGCTGTTTCTGTTGGTGACCTACTTATTTGGTTTATTTCGATCCATCGCAGAGCTTTATTCTCCTTTTTGAATTTAATTAACGCGGGCTAATTAGTGCTCTTTGTGCCCTCCCGGTCCCTGCCTTTCTTCCCCCACCGCCGCGGGTCCTAAGCGCCAGTGCGACTATATCCACCTGACACCGTCCACCTCAAGTACCTTCAACCCGTTGCGCATAATCCGCGTACCCATCGTCGGCGATAAGCTTCTAATCGCATTCCAGACCTCCAGCTTTGCCTGGTATCTGTACAATTCCAAAGGCGATCCACGATTGACCCGCCGACACGATGTCGCGTAGGTTACCTCGGCGTTGCCCCGGCGCCATTGTCGGGTGCTCTCTAGATGGCGCAATTCAGATTTTAACGTGTCGCAATAGTTTCATCTGAGGTGCGCGATCGGTTTATCGAGATAATCGACTCGATTTTAGCGAAAAGTGATCTCAATACCATCTCCGAGAAGCGCATTCGCAAAGGTCTGCAGGAGGAAGTCGGCTATGACCTCACTCCCCAAAAGGTCGGTTCTTGCTCGAGATCGTGAACCACCAACAAACACGCAAATTGCCAAGGCATAAACTGACCAGAAATTATGTAGGCTGCGGTTAAGCAGCTCATCATGGAGCGATTCGACATCTACGCGGAGAAAAACGGAGTTGGCGAATCCCCCGAGGAAGCCTCAGAGGAAACCGCAAACAACGGTCACCAGGATGGTGATTCTGCCTCCGGGGTCCCCTCGCCACCCCCATCCTCATCCCCCGTGAAGCGCCAGGCCGAAAGTGAAGAAGCGTCTGATCCGAGCGAATCCTCCCCTCCCCCGAAGAAACTCAAGCCGGACGCCGATGTCGACGCCGACGCCCTGTTTGCTGCTAAGTTGCAAGCAGAAGAAAATTTGCGCGCGCGACCAACACGAGGAGGGAATACACGACGGGCGGCTCCGGCAAAGAAAAAGAGCAAGGCCAAGGCTAAGACGTCCAAGAGGGTTAAGGCAGAAGATGATTCGGATGTCGAGTCAGGTTCAGACACAAAGAAGGAAGTCAATCGGACGGGTGGTTTCCATGTAAGGGCGGTCTATGCTCGGTGTTCTTATACTTCACTAACGTACTGCAGAAACCTCTCAATCTCTCACCCCCTCTATCTGCGCTCCTGGGCGAGGCTACGGTATGTTTTGTTCCACGGCAATGGGATCTGGCCTTCTACTGACATGACGTACAGCTGTCGCGACCTCAAACGGTAAAGAAGGTCTGGCAATATATTCGCGAAAATGAACTTCAGGACCCGAGTGACCGTCGCCAGATTCGTTGTGACGATGCAATGCGCGCTGTCTTCAAGCAAGATCGGGTGCACATGTTCACCATGACTAAGATCCTCAATCAGAACCTATATAACCCTGACGAGTAGTCGTCAGTCGTTGGCTGACCGTGCTGCACTCTCGGATCGGTTCAGTATCCGATGTAATGACTCTCATCCTTTCAAGATTGATCTCTTGAATATTTTTCTGCGATGCATGGGGATGCTGGCGTGACTCATTTAACCCTTTTGCCCGTCGAGGCTTTGGTATCTTTTGGCGCTTTGACTTCTGCTTTACTTCATTAAGATTTGCTTCCTGCCCTCCAGCAGGAATTGGCTCTCGAGTGTTTATCATTATTAGCAATTGCATCTAACTTTTTCAGGCCTCAGTTTCCATAGACTCAAAGGCCGAATTTATGAACTTCAACAGTCAAGACCCACAAACGCCGTGCCTTTTTCGTATTGCAGTTGGAACAGCGCCTTGAGAATGTAAACGAGCGAACCTTCCAGCGTTAGGATCATGTATTTAGGTCATGTGACAAATGCACCCCTTGAGCAGCTTTCGCGATGGGTGTTTCAGGTCCTCTTTCCACCAGATATCACTTATTCACTCGTGGAAAGAATGAGGATATGGATGGTCTGACGGGAAACGATCCTGCAACTTTGATGAAGAACCTCTTTCCGGGATCGATCAAAGAAAATTAAGCTGATCTGCGAGGCGGAATGAGCCTGATATTCTACGTGGCCGTCTCGGTGAGACCTTGGGTGCAGAGCCGACTGCATGCATGGCCAGACTGCAACCAGGTACCGTTGTCAAATGTCCTAGGGATTCGTGGTTGTTTTCTGAAGCTGTGAACACCTTCCCCTTTGTCAAGGTTATTCAAGCTGACTCTTGAGGCTGAGGAGAAACTGCTTGATGAAACACGAAGGGGCCGGTCTCAATCTTGGAATATATTGATATTCATGATTTAATAGCTCCCTTGGACTCTCGAAGGGACCTTACGGATTGGTCTCTAAAGAAGCTAGCGATGGTAGTTTACAAGCATATATTGACCAGCACAATGACATCATCAATCATAGTCTCGGGTCAATATTGTAGACGATAATGACGGATCACTGGCCCTACAGGTCTCCTGGGCCATTCATATCCATGGATGGTATGGGGAAGTACGATAACCAAGTAGACGCTCTATTTGCGTCTGGCTGATATCCTTCCACTGGTGGTCTTGCTGGTGGTTCTGTGACCCAGGCTGGGCAGATCGATATCATTATATGGCATCGCTCCTCAAATATCAAATTTTATCGTTCAGTGCGATTGGGCCTTTTGAGTTTGACAAAAATGGTGTAGGCCGAATTCTGAAAATGCTTAGTGGGTGCCAGACAGCAGTGCCACATGCACGCAGTAAAGCGGTCATTTTCGGCGCTGATATTGACTCCCATCTTACGTGGAAATTATAGTTATAGGTTGGAGAGAGAGAAAAAACCTCGCTCACCTCCGCAATGGCTACGTACGTGTAGATACCCCTCCATGATGTGCTGCACGACCAAATGATTTGCGGTGGATGCGGCCCACTTCCCCAAATGGGAAGCTCCGCGCTATGAAAGCGTTGAGCGGGGCGGAATGGCCTCACAAGCCAGCCAAGCCATGCTGCGTTCTCTTCACCACATACGCTTGGATTGCATATTCGGCCTCTAAGATGCGGGGTCGACAGAAGCTTTTCACCTTCATTGCGAATGATCCGGTAGGCCTTCCCCAGAACCGCAAGGGAACCCACCGAGCATGTGCACATTGTCGCAAGCGTAAGCGGCGCTGCACTCACGGACCGAAGGCCTCTCGGCATCCCGAAACTCAGCCCGGAGATGTCCAAATAGTCACTACGGTGTCTCCATCGAGTGTGCATGAAGAGATAGTCTCCACGAGTCCTGGGTATACTGTGGCTGTGCAACAGGATACCCAGCCACATGCTTCAGGGCCTCGTATAGATAGTGAATCTTGGTTCGTGGGCGAAATGGACCCTGCAAGCGCATTTTGGACTGCAGCAGGTTCATCAAGCCCCAGTCCACTTCGACGGCATGATGTCGGCATCTGGTTATCGCCAGATAAGACATGCTCTGAGCTTGCAATTAAGAAACCCAAATCAGGTGAATCCCATTTCAAACCTCTTATATCGACTGGCCTCCTGCCATACCTGCAAGAAAAATGCTCTGTTTTACCAAGCCCTGGTGATATGGAAGGACTTCTTCAAATCTACCTTGAGAACATCCATCCCATTTTCCCGGTTCTGGACTATGACGCATATCGAATGATGCCCGGTACATCCTCGGACAAAATTATTCTGTCGCAGTCAATATGCCTCGCTGCCAGTTTGGATCGAAAAGCCAAACAATTCCTCAATATACCCACAATTAGCACATCTCGAAGCGATTTCTCTCTGAGCCTCTCGGATGCAGTCACCACCTCAATAGCGGTGGGACTAGTGAGAGACAAGCTAGTTTTGATTCAAGCCTTGTCTTTAACTTCACTGTTCACGCAGTTCTCGGGAGATCGACAAGAGTCAGCCGAGCTTTTGTATCGGGCCATTTGCCACGCACATACCATTGGCCTGCATCATCCCTCCCATCCAGTGACGCAACACGAACACATCTATAATCGAATATTCTGCTGTCTCTATGCTCTTGATATGCTTAACGCTGCATGCCTAGGTAGGCCAGTTCAGTTGCATCGACGAGACTTTGGTCGTGATCTCCCATCATCGATAGCAGCACAGGAGGGCTGCTTCCAGCTTTTCCTTCGTACCGTCGATTTGATGGAACGAGTCATCGAAATCTACCGACCCTCCGAAATTGGAATCTGGAGTGGACCATTTCCCTCATTCGAGGATTTATTGCAGGAAGTCGGAACATTTGATACCCCTGTGCATCTGATCGGTAATGTTATCTCTATTGAGAGATTGAGTCAAACACTGATGAAATTTATAGCCACAATAGAGGTCCTGTATCATGCAGTAGCCATTTTGTCTTGTCGCTTGGTAACTCCGGAGGGTATCTCTCAATCTTCGGAGTCGAATCTGCGTCAAAGTCTCTCGGTATCGAGAGTCACGTCCATTGTGGGAGATGAGTTTCATAACGAATTATCCTCGTTTCCAATCATCCCGTATGCAGTGGCTCTTTCCTTGCGGGTTGCGTATCACAATCTGCAACGAAGCAAAGTTCCGATTTTCCAGGCAAGAGCTCGAAAACAACTTGTTTCGAATTGTTTGATCTTGAGAGAATTGGGGGAGGTCTTTGTTTATGCCTCGATGATGGCGAATCTCGGAGAGTACCTGGTCAGCGAAGTGGATAAGCAAAGTCAAGATCGAGGGTCAAGCACAGGGGGAAACAGTAATAATGGTCCACCCAGAAGACATGCGGATATATTGACCGGTTAGAAGAGCTTCATCCCTTTATGAGACCTTTGCTAATTTGGTAATAAAAGGTTCTGCAATGCAACATGTGCAAGATTCGAGCCCTGCTGAGACAGTATACCAGCCATATGATCCGGGCTTATTGGATCCAATGTCGATTTTGGGAATATTTGACAATTTCGATCTTGATTTTGGGATGATTGGTGGAATGAGCCAAGTCCATGGCTCATCTGTTCCGGGCGATCTTTAGAAAGAGAGATGATCGATGAGAAAATGTATCATGTACAATGGATTATGATAGGAATAAATATACACAGGTCAATGCAATGCAGAAGAACAAACCAACTAATTACAGGCCCAGGATCTCGTTGGCCTTTTTCAAGACACGCCGCTGTCCGTGGTTGAGATTTTCCTCATTGGTATTCCATTTGCCAAATCCAAAGGCACGCAGAGCCTGCTCATTCGAGTAATTGTCAAGATCCTTAACAGTGGCACGGCCGATATGTTCACTCTCACCCTTACCACCGGGGAAGTCAGGCGGGGGAATGCCCTTTAGGAAGTCATTCTTCTGGCGTTTGACGTATTCAATATTTGCTTCCGTGACTGGACAGGCAGGGATGTACAACACGCTCGAGTCTCCAGTCCCCTTGTGGACCTTGTCAACAGCGTGGATGGCTAATCTGCAGTTAGTAACACATTTCATAGAGGCAGAAGCAAGGAGGCACTTACTGTCACAGTGCCAGGCAACATAGTCACCCGGTCTGATCTGGGGAACGTGAACCATTGTCTTCTGAAGCTCAAGGTGGGGGTGAAGAACCGAGTTTAGCTCTTGCGAATACCCCGGGGTAGCACCCTCCAACTTGCTAGACGGTCTCTCCTCAAGGTGCCAGTTGGATGGCTCCAAGAAGGTATCAATCGCAATGCGAGAGCTCCCATCGGCTGGAGGCTGATTGATAGGCACGAAGAAAGGGCGGAGGAGTATATAAGCAGTCGCCATCGAGAGAAGAGGGTTTACAAGCAAAGTTCCTTCTTTCGGTCCAGTGTGAGACATGCTTAACCATCCTTGGAACATGCGGAACATGGAACATGCTCCAGCACCATCGTAGAGGTTTGACATCACAGGAAGACGGCAGCTAGCTTCCCAAGGATTGTACTCTTCCCAACGCCCCTCGAAGATTCGTTGGTAGACTTGACCCAAGCCGTAGCCGTTGTCCTCCCAGCGCTCAACGCTCCCAGCATCGGTGTGAGGACCCAGTGCAAATCCAGCATCCCCGGGTTGACGAATGCGCAGACGATCAGCATAGGTGACTGGGTGCACTGGGGAGATCATGGCGTCTGATTCGGATGAATGCCAAAAGCTCATGAGGAATCGCTGCGTCTCGAGCATGTTGGCGTGAGAGCGGGCTCTAACTTGAGGGTGAGACCAGTACAGCTCATACACCTGGGGATCATTTGGTGGGAAGGCTAGCCATATTAGTATTCTCTCAGTGGTAGCTAAGCATTGGCAATAACATACCTTTTGTGCCCGGGTTAGCCCGTGCGTAGGCTTCGATTTCTTCTTTGTATCCCCTAGCTTCTGCCTCCGGCACCACACCACGGATAATGGCAACCCCTCGCTTCCGAAGCTCATCATGGAAAGATCTGGGTGCGGCATGAATATCTCTGAAGCTGATACTGGGGATAATGTCCGATCCACGCTGTTCGATGGTCTCAACTTCGTCTCTGAGCTTGCAGAGAAGACGGTCCCAGCTCCGTTTGAGCTGATCTCCGCGACCCGCGATCAATTTCTTTTTCTGATCTGCGAACCGTTCATCCAGTGGTGCGGCCTTTCCGTCGCCGGATAGCGAGACAAAGACGGAAGAGATATCGCCCTCTTTTCTGGGTGTCTGTGCATCTGCGGAAAAGCATCTTGACCCTGCTGGAAGGCTTCTTCTGCAAAGTGGACGTACTAGCTGGGTGGAAAGACCACCACTGGCTTTCGGGATGTACATAACAAATTATGTAATATGGTACACAATATCAAAGAGTGGAAGATGAGTGAGCTAACTGGAGGAGATGACCAGAACCCGGGGGCTATCTAGCTTCTTTTATGTGTCGGTGAAAGCACTACGCCGCCACTGGCGGTATAGTATCTACCCCGATATTAGGTTGTGTACATCGTCGGGGAGGTGGCCCAAAACGGAAATGTTCGAGAGCTTTTCTGAAAGTAGGACGAGCCGACGCTGATCATTGGTGGAAGGGCGGAAGAATAAGCGGATTCCTGCCAAATAGGGTAGTCTACCCGCTTCGTCCGCGGAATGGCAATAATTACTGGGAACCTTGGAAGCTCTAAGGTCTAGAAATAAACTTGATTAGGTCACTAGACTGGTAAAATTCTTATAGTTTCTTCCACATACCTTCCCAGCTTCCAAGGTCACCTCTTTGTTAGTCTAGTTATAAGCCCTGGACACTATTTCTGCCTTCCATTGCAGATTGAAAATATGATAACGATTGAACATTCATGTAATAATCCACCCTACAACTGCGTCCGGATCTAAAAGATGCCCTAGGTTCAGATCTCATGTTTATAGCCTAGATCTCAAGGTAGTACTGGTTTCATTTCAGTGGATCTATGGTAGTGTATAGCCTCCATCAACAATAAGGTCAGCTCCAGTTGTGTAACTGGAAGCATCAGAGGCGAGGTATAGATAAGCTCCCTTCAGCTCTTGCGGTAGCCCTTCTCGACCCATGGGAATTTTATCTCTCCACATCATCTTCGTCTCAGCATCAATAAATTGAGAAATCTCCGTCGCAATGTAACCCGGAGAGACGGTATTCGCACGGGCAAACCGAACCCACTCTACCGCAAGCGACTTGCCTATTAACAGTTAACAAATAGCTCTGTGATGAATAAGGACTGTATCACAATTGAGATAACATACAAAGGTGAATAACTCCAGCTTTAGCGGCATTGTAGGCAGCCTGGAGCTGAGGAACGTTGACGATGCTGCCACTCATAGAAGCAGTAGCGACAAAGCTGCCATAAGTAAATCCTTCAAGAGGCTGTCCAAAGATATCGGTGTTCTCTGCTTTCTGGCGTCTCCAGTGAGTTGCCGCTGCTCTGGCACAATAGAAAGTTCCATCCAGATCTGTCTGGGTCACATTTGAGTAGTGGTCGAGTGGGGCATCCACCATAGGCCCCTTGGTCCATGGAATTCCAGAATTGGCAACGAAGATGTCGAGCCGACCTTGAAATTCACGGACGCATGTTTCAAGGAGCTTTTCGATCTCTTCGCTCTGTTTGATGTTGACTTGATAAGCGCGGCCTGGTTATAAATAAACAATCAGCTAATATCACAAAGTGCTAAATCAGTCGATAACCTACACTGAACTCCGTAGGCTTTCTCAATGTTTGCAGCTTCTTCAATCGCTTTGCTATTGCTGTTGTACCAAATGGCAACATTGGCGCCGGCTTCAGCAAGGGCATGTGCAACGCTCAACCCAATTCCCGCACCTGCTCCTGTGACAACTGCAGTTTTCCCTTTCAATGAGAACATCTCCATAACACTGGCTTTGCCTTCAAATGTGTTGTTGCCATGGCAGAAGTTGCCCTTCACGATGGGGTGCTCTGCCATTGTAACAGTGATTTCCAGCGAAAGCTGCAGTTTTGTAGAGTAACCGAGAGGACAGAGAAACAAAGTTAAAGTTGAAGTCGCGATGTTTGTGGCGGGGTTCTTGTGCAGCTAATAAATAGTAGGCGGAATGGTACCCCGTCTCAATCTCCTACACACGACTTACGTGGCATTGATGCGGGAAAGCTCCTTTATGAGGCAATTCCATTCAAGAATCATTCAAGACATGCCACGGCGGAATAGTAAAAGTCCCCCATGCGGGCGGGGTTTCCGAAAGCGGTAATTGCGCCTTCTCCACTCTCCGCAATATACAGCACAAGCAAATGTCCAGTCGTCTATACTGTATTTAAGCGGTAGCTAATGGGTGACATAAACACTGTTGAAACTCCATTCTCGTATTGATGGAGGCTAGTCTAAATACAGGATTGTCCGTATATTTGGCTGCTGGTACCCTTAATCCAGCCAGGCTTTGAGAAGAGCTTGATCTCACCAACTGGATTGCCGCCACCGGGAGCCTCATGTGGACCGAACGAATTACTTTCACCGTTGCGATATATAGTTCTAGGAAGGATGCTACCTAGCAATCCAGTGTCTGGAGCAACTCGAAACAGGTGTAAAGTATGATGCGTTGCGTACGTAAAAGGTAACAAGCAGATAGGTTCAAAATGTAATATTAGGATATCGGTAATTCATTGTATCTCGTAGAAAAATTCATCAAAAATGAATTCTAGTAAGTCTCCATCATCATCTCTTTGGGTAATTTGTTAAGGTTGACTTTGGTGGTAGGAGCATCCTTGTCTTGCCCATCACAAGCACCGCGGTGATAATCCAACACCTCGAAGTACCTTGAAGCTGTTAATTCAGATCCAAACCCAAAGGGACAGCTGAAAACTTACATATTGGTCTTCCACTCGTCCGCCGATAGCTCTGACTCCAAAAGAGACCAACTAAGTTCCTTGTCAAAAGCGGGTTCATCTTCAGAGTCCTGGTATGTTGACAAGTATGGATGCATGAGAGCGTCGGCCGCAGTTATTCTCTTTTCCGGGTCGAGATTGAGCATTTTTTCTAAGAGATCGATTGCTATGCAAATTAGTATGGAAATATGGCAGTCACAACAACAATCGCTGATGGGAACGCGTACCTTGCGGGTCAGCATCTCTAAAGCGAGCTGAAAGCGAACATGGCTTCGGTTCGGGTAGATTTTCCACGAATTTCAATGTCTATAGTCTGTTGTCAGCAGCTAAACGTACACATCAGCTTCACGATTGGATCATACACTCTTGCTATATACTCTTTCCATGACCTCTTTGGGTGGTTTGCCCAAGGTCTCGGCGATAAGAGTAAATTGGTGCACGTGATCTTTTCCAGGGAAGAGCGTCTCCCCTGAGATCATTTCCGCCAAAATGCACCCGACACTCCAGATGTCTACAGCATAGCTGTATTTCTGCCATGTCAACATGATCTCCGGTGCTCGGTAGTATCGTGTAGTGACATAGCCGGTCATTTTGTGGTCCTGCTCTCGAGCCAGTCCGAAATCGCATATTTTCAAGTCGCAGTTGTCGTTGATCAGAAGATTGCTAGGTTTAAGGTCGCGGTGAATGACGCCAGCTGAATGGAGATATTTTAATCCTCGCTGGATCGGTCAGTGAAATGCTCTCAAAACCGACTTGGGTGAACATACTAGCAGTTGATAGGTGAAGAATTGCACGAATTGACCCTCCACTGGCTTTGACCTAGACCGTATGACATGGTAAAGATTTGTTTGGATGCAGTCGGTCACAATGTATCTGCAACAGACGTTAGTCACTGCTTTCAATGTGGAATATCCAGGGGTGTCCCACAGGTCCTCTGAAGGAGAGATGAAGATGTCTCTCATGTTGATCAACTATTGCAATCGATTAGCTTTCGTGATCATGATTCTCGACTGTGAATCCACGCACGTTGTCATGTCGCATATTACTTAACAGATGAACCTCACGATAGGCGCGCCTGGCCACCCCGGTATGCTCGAACGGCTTCGCGATTTTCTTTATCGCGACTGTTTGGTTTTCTACCGTATCGTGCGCTGAACTGTTGGTCGTCAGTAATTGATGAAATTGGAGGTCTTATACGAGGGGATATACCAGACTATGCCAGAGGCACCAATGTCTCGCGGTTTCAAGTCCGAATACCTATTGGTAGTTTCTAGGGTTGTACCCATAAGTTCTTGGGTTACGAATTGTGCCATTATTGAGGGGTTGAAGATAGGGCAATTACTGGGGTAACTCAATTGAGCGTAGACAAAAGAGGAGTAGTATGGGGTATAATTATATAGTTGTCTCTATGATGTCATTCTACCTGTCCAGTATTGATGTTTACATCATAGATTGGGAGCTTGGGTTGTACAGCAAAACAAGATGCCTGAACATCAGGATAAAGAGCTATATAACCTTGGAAATCTGGCCCACGGGCATTTTATTGTAAACTTGATGGGGTGCCGATTCCACAGGGCTGCACCGCCCCCCTCCGCACCTGCAATCAGGTTCAGGTCCACCGTGGACGCCCCGCCTGTCCAAGTTTGATACCGCAAGCTCTTCCGGCGAATGAGATCTTCGACCAGATCCACATAGGTGGCCACATTACTCAGTACGGGTATGTACTTAACGCATGTGGGTGCGTCTTGTTTCACGAAATCTCTACAGTACAGCTTGCTGAGGACTCATGCAAGATCAACGTCGAAGATTATGTCATCACTGCCAGCACTACACTACAGGCACATTATCTCTTCATAATATGATACAGCAAAAGGACCACTTTGCTTGAAATGATCGTCAAAATTGGTTCATCAATTCGCTAACTAGCAACCAGGTGATAATCAAGATATGAAACATAACATAGATCATACTACGCTTGCACCAAGCAGATCTAGAAAGACAATCGAACATCAATGGTGGGCATTGAGTCACGATTGTTATCTGTATCGTTTGACCCCTCGAGCTCAGATACTTCAGCGGTCATGTCCTGACCATTTGGAATACGCTCGACAACATCATCATCAATCATTATTTTCATGCCGTTTGGTTTGAGATGGAACAGGTGGACTCTGCGATCTCGATTGAAGTTTTGCTTCTGCGCGATCTTGTCTACCAATTCATTGGCAGTGGGCTCGGTCAGGTATACCGCAGTGTGATAATCATCCTTCTGTACACCATTTTGGTGGAAACGGAGATACAAACATTTGGCTGAGTATGTATGAGTATATGAATCTCGTCTTTGTGTGGCGAAGAAAGCTTACCTGGTGCGTTTGACTTCGAATCAACATCCATCACTTCGTCGTCCTCGGTGGATATCATCGGCACTGCCGGGCTTGTGTGTGTTGTTGTTATACTGTCTGAGGGATCCTCGCTGCCAACACTGCTGGAATATTGTCCCGAAGGACCACTGCGGCCATTCCACTCGACATTCTCAGCGTCACATTGCGACCCAGGTAGCTGGGGATCGACCGAGCTCTGCGACGTATGGCTAGACGCGCCAGTTAACGTCGATGGCGGAGTCACAACTTGCAAGTGCGATTGACTCTTGGTGGTTACGTGAGCCTGGTCTTCCAAGAAAACTGGGAACAGATCCGGATCATCCTTGTGTTCACCCCGAAGACAAAGGGTAGTCACAGGTCGGTTGGAATAGAAAACTTTTTGCATTGATGCCAATTCCGCATCCATTCGGCTGCGCAATTCAGCCTTTCGCTCCTTTTCGGGAATCTGGTCGTTGCTATAGACCGAGCGACTGCCCCGTTTTCGCTTTCCAAGGCTGTCCCCACTTTCAGCTTTGATAAAGTCTTGCTTGCGTTTTTCAATGGCTCGTTTCAGTTGAGAAACGTCGTTGAACATTTTTCGCTCAGCTCCATGGTCGCGAAATAGCTTCACATAGCAGAAGCTCGACTCAGCGGTACCTGGAAGGGCCGTCTCAGTCTTAGCACAAAGTCTGAGAGGGGCCCCCTTCACACCCTTTGAATGACTGAAATCCGTTGAGAGGAAATTAAATCGGATCCCTATTGTGCAACCTGATCTTCCCGTGCTAGGATTTGCACACCACGTCACACAAAAGCCATCAAGCGATGTTCTTTCTAGATGAACAGGATAGCTTGGGTCTTTATTTCCTTGCACTAAATCAACCATTTCTACCGCATGCTTATTTCCATTCTCCTGGGTCCCCTCATGGCCCCGTGCCCCCGTCCATAGGCTCCAACAAGCAGCAGGGTTTGCTACATGCTCAGGCTCTTCGAAGGATACGCGGACCGAGGTTCGATAATGGATCAATCCGTTGATTAACGGAGGGGTTGAATCGCTTACCGATAACGTATATTGGTGCCCCTTGTTGAGGTAGGTCACTGGGGTGTCATTCGGATCATGAATCATCGCTGTGGGTGTGTTCAATGTCACCTGGTACCTGAAACTGTGGGTCTGTTAGCTTGGCCCCGTTAGTATGGGCTTAGTGCAAAGCTTACTCGTTCTGACCCTCGCTAGGAGAACTGTCGACCCTTGTCTCGCTCTCTTGTGGCATATTGAGCTGAGAGGCCAATGGTTCCTGATTAATCATATCATTCGAAAGAAATTGTTCGCTTGGTTCATCGAGAAAACCATCGGCCAGGTCGGAGTGAACGAATGCGCTGGGTGGATACGCGGCGCTCGGGTTACCCCAGTCTATGCTCTGAGGCTCTCTTGCAAAGAATAGTGGGTCTAAGCTGTCATAAGCAATTCCTGCCGGGTTTCTAGGCAGAGGGGTGACTGCAAATTGTTCGAGAAGCGTTTTGGGTGTTAACAGATTTGACCCCACGGTTGGGGTGTGTAAATCTCCGGCGGGGCCATGATACAATTTGTTCAAGTCATCGAAAATATTATTGGGGTAGGCAGGTGTTTTCGGCGTAGGAAGACAGTGGTCATCGAGAAAGGGCGTGAAACGAAGGCTAGGGGTGATCTGAACGTGGTTCTGGTCGGGATTTATGGCGGGTCTGCAGTGGAAAGGAATTGATCGATAATTAGCCCATGACCATTATTCTGGGGGTGCGAGGATGAGTATGCTGGCATACCCTGCTAGAGGATCTTGGTTGACGGTGGGACGGACCACATCAGCAAAAGTTGCTTGAAATTGATTGATGAGACCCTCTTTGGGTTTTTTCGCATTCGGTCTAGATATGGTTAGCTTGACGGTGGTGAGACAGTGGGCTATTCATGTACCTGTTGCCAAACATATTTGATCCGGGCAAATCGGTCTGATATGGTGGCAAGCTGTGGGAAGCATGAGAGTAAATAAAGAGCATCGCAAGAGGGGCCGAGAGAGCCATGACATCAATTGATAGCTGCAATGTATTCCCTTTTAGGACCGGATGTTATCCGCCAGTCACATCATTCCGGTGCCTGTAAATTATCCAATGAGAGTGTCTTCTCATCCATGTTAATAGACCTGAGCCCCACCATTACGTGGAGGACCAATGAAATCGGTTGGTGGCGTCCACTTTGGTTTGATCAAAACAACGCTCCACTGTGACCACCGAGACCACTGTCCACGGGTGGCGACTTTCAAGGTTTCTCTAGAATCTTCGTATTAAGGGCCCGACAGTACCCGTAGCTCATGATGGTGGGCCATATTGTCGGCTTGCATATCCGGCCAGCAGGCCAATCAAGAGCAGATTCTAGGATCCTGCCCCTGGCCTTATATATCATTCAGCTTCATCTAATTTATGAGACATAGGTCCCTTGTTCTGAATATAATTGCCTGTCCTATCTCGAGCATTCGCCCACCCGGGCAGCATCGTGGTGGATATGTCTTGCAAGATATGTGCAGAGCAAAGGACCTCACCGGCCAATGTAAATCATGTCTATATATAACCAGGTCGCATGCCGATATAACCTTATATTCTGTTCTTCTGTTTTAGTGGATAACTCTATCGTTCAAGGTCAGGAGAGATGTCGAAAGCTATCGCCTTGGGCACTATGCCCTCTTTGGGTCGAAAACGGCCCCCGGGGCCACCTTAAAATGCTGAGTCGATTTTGTCAACAAGATCTGCTTTATGAGATCTGCTTAAGTTGAGTAGATCTGTTGTTCTTTTCGTCAGGACGATCATACTTCTGCCACGCATCTTCAGAGGAGAGGGTTTGGGCACATACATTCTTGGATCCGAGATTTGCCCTTTTTTCCATGTAGTTTCCGGGCTTGGCGAATGGGGCCACCGTTTACAAGGCTGCAACGAGTATCCGTACATGGCAGTTAATCCCTGCCGACCGCGAATTTCACTCAACAAATTCTCATCTTTCAATAACCTTTTGGCTAACCCTCGTTCCGGATATGTCACCCAAAACATTCATCGTCACCGGTGCCTCTAGAGGTAAATGTCAATTCAATCAATCGCTCATGTCAGCATTTCAATGAAGACCCTTTAAATCTAACTCATGCTGCCCATGGTACAGGTATTGGTCTCGCAATTGCTAAGTTTCTCCTCACCGCGCCTCAATGCTACAACGTGATCGTGATTGCCCGCAGTTTCGAGCCCCTCCAGAAGCTGAAAGGCCAGTACTCGAAGCAAGTTGAGGTGCTGAATGGCGATCTTGCGGATTTAACTCTCGGTCAGAAGGCCGTTGATCTGGCTTTGAAGTCCTTCGGGCGTCTGGATGGATTGGTTCTCAACCACGGCGTACTCGGCCAAGTGGGCAAGATTGCCGAGGCAGATCCGGAACAATGGAAGCAGGGATTTGATGTCAATTTTATCAGCTTGGTGGCCTTTGTAAGTTAATAGCACTCGTTTTATGGATGCTGGAGATTGTTAGACAGAGGGCTGTTGGTCAATGGTCGTTATTACTCATATTGCTGCAGATCAAAGCTGGACTTCCTGCGCTTCGCCAATCCAAGGGCAGGATCATATTCACTTCGTCTGCGGCAGCCGTCTCGGCCTTTAGGGGATGGGGTCTGTACGGCGCGAGCAAAGCTGCCATGAACCACTTAGCCATGAGCCTTGGAGAAGAAGAGCCCGACGTGACGTCCGTGTCAATTCAACCGGGCTTGGTCGACACCGAAATGCAGCGCGAGATACGGGAAGATCTCGCTACCACTCTGGACCCTCAATTCCATGCAATATTCACCACAGTCCACAAGGAGGGTGAGCTGCTAAAACCAGAACAGCCCGGCCATGTCATTGCAAAATTGGTGATTGATGCGCCAAACTCATTGACTGGCAAGTTCTTATCGTGAGTCTTGCCCCCCTTTGCTCTAGAATTATCCTCTGTACAAAGCTGATGAGAAAAAGGTGGAATGATCAAGCCCTAGAAGCTTTCCAATAGACCACTGGAAGACTTGTGGGCAAGATAAGTGTATGCTGCCGTAGGGAAATTTTACGTGACATGGGCGACATACCATGTCAATAGTTACCAGAAGCATTAGGTGCAGAGCACGGCATACCGAACTGTTTGATGGGGGTGTTCTGAGGTTTGTTTCAATTGGGTATTCATTGAGTGTCACGAATGACCTTATCGTGTTATCGCGTTATATACATGATGAATAGTAAATCTTGTGCCTGTCTTATACAATGACAGCAATAGCACCATTAAGAAATTCGATTCCATCAAATTTAGTGCTTAGCCTGCTCTGTGTGGTTGTTAGCATCATCTCTGGCCCCAGAATCATCGAGAAGGTCCACTTACCCTTGTGCACATCAGCCTTGACATCGTGGGACTTCTCGTCCTTCTTGTCGACGAGGGCATCCTTGGCGGCAGACGCGCGAGTGCTGACCTTGGCGTCGCTGTCCTTGGCGACTTGCTTGTTGGTCTCCTTGGAAGCCTCGGCACCGGTGCCCTGAATGCTCTCAGAGACGTAGTTGGCGGCGTTCTAGTAAGATGTTAATAAACGCTGGGCACTGGGAGGTTGTTGAACATGATCACTCACCTTGACAGTGTCCATGGTGAATGAGTTGGAATTGATAATTTAGATGGTTTGAAGTGGATGATATGCGATTGTGTTGTGAGTGAGAATGGATTTTATTTCGACGAGAACCAGGGCTATTTATACTTGGGTGGGAGCAATATCTCATATCACGACTACGTCATCGTTCCAAGGTGAAGCCTCAACGTCAACCCACATCCCAGTTTTACCAACCACGGTAACCGGTCATTATGATCTCAAATTAGGTTTCCTTGAATTGATAGGATGTAACTCAAACTTGGCGCCATACCTATGAGCGCAATGCACTCGGAATTGTTGCCAGTCATACTACGATTTATGGCCAGAAGATCCACCTCACAGTCCTGTAGGCCCGGCCCGATTACATAATACTTCCCGGGGAAAATGGCGGATCGACCCTACGACTACCTGTTCAGCTGTCGAGTGACGTCGGAGATGGAACCAGGCCTGTTCATGGACTTGAACACGGAAGTGGTAAGCCCTTCTACATGCGGTACTTTCGTGGGGCCAATCTGTCTAGTTGGTCACAAGTCACCTCTAGACAAAATAAATGATTTGTCCTATGATGACGTGGAAGTTTCGCTCCTCGAGTGGAGGCTCATGTAAGGGGAAAAGGCCTGTATCGATACTAGATAGTATCCACAGAGATCGTATGTTTGTAGTTTCTTTGAGAGAGAGGACTTTATTTGATGTCCATCTGAGTGCATGGAGTGATTTGGTTGCAATTCGAAGCTTCCCCGCTGCACCTGCAAGATGACTAGGAACAAATGAGATCGCAAATCTCGGAAGCTAAGCATGTTGATTATTTCTCACTTTGAAGATCTCATGAATCTAACAATTAGGGCTGTGTGTAATGATAAACTTGAATGGCCATGGGTAGAAGAATCACCCTACCATTACTGTACAAGCAGAGCGAAAATATATATCGCAGGCTTCGATGCTTGCGATCACTTGCGATCGCGGTTGCCCACATGAACTAAAATATGATGGCGAGTAGAGCTCTGCAGTATAGAGGCCAAAATATTATGCATTGAATCTATTTCCCCCAGCTGGAGGTTCACTGAAGTATACCTATTTTCTCCGTTGAAAGTCCAGTCAATTCAATGCATATTTTAATGCTGTGGTCAGCGGAATGGATCAGTCAGCGACACAACTTTTTCCGCACCCCACCAACAACCCCGAGCTCCTTAGCTCAAGGCCTGTCATTGATAATTGGTTCCTGGGTCGCTCTCGACTGCTGATATCCTGCTATGACTGACAACGTTCCTACCGCCTCAGAGTCATCAGGACGAGGTCGTGGTGGTCGCCGCCGCGGCCGCGGAGGGGCTCCCCATCTGGCCAGACGGATGGCCCACGCAACGCAGGGGGTGCCGCTAGCAGAGGATCCAAGCCTCGCGGTCGAGGAGGCAAGGGCACTGGAGGTCGTGATACCCCACAGGCGGTGGATGGCAAGGATACACAGGCTGCGCCAGCTCCAACTGCGACGCTCGGTTCAAAGGCTCTCCCGGCTGCCACCGACGACGCCGATGACGGGGAGGTGTGCTTCATCTGTGCTTCGAAGGTTGAACATACCTCTGTATCCCCATGCAATCACCGGACCTGTCACATTTGTGCGCTGAGACTACGCGCGCTGTACAAAAACAAGGGCTGTGCGCACTGTCGTGTAAGTTTCCCCGGTCTTGGGCCACGATTCGTTCGCAAGTGCTGATCTTTAGGAATCTAGACCGAGTCAAGTTTTGTTATCTTTACCGATGATCCCGTTCGACGATTCGAAGACTTTGAGAAAAAGGATTTTGCCAGGACGGATGATAACCTTGGAGTTCTGTATGAAAAAGATGAAATCTTTGAGGACACTGTCTTGTTACTTCGCTACAACTGCCCCGACGAGGACTGTGATGTGGCTTGCTTGGGGTGGCCGGATTTGCATCGCCATGTGAAGAGCAAGCATAGCAAGGTTATGTGGTACGTTCCCATACAGCGCTGTGCATGCCGACTAGATGACTGACTGCTATTCTTCTAGCGACCTTTGCACTCGGAACAAAAAGGTGTTTACCCACGAACATGTCCTCTTCACGAGAGACGAATTGCGCAAACACGAGAAGCACGGCGACGACAAACCAGGCGCGATCAACCAGAGCGGATTTAAGGGACACCCCGAGTGTGGCTTCTGCCGCCAACGATTCTATGGCGATGATGAACTCTACGCCCACTGTCGGGAGCGTCACGAACGCTGTCATATTTGTGACCGACGAAATTCCAACCGCCAGCAACAATACTATGTCGATTATAATGCCCTTGAAGACCACTTCCAGCGTGACCATTTTGTGTGCCTCGACAAGGAGTGTCTGGAGAAGAAATTCGTGGTGTTCGAGTCCCAGATGGATCTCAAAGCACACCAAATAGAGTCACACCCGGACGGCGTCTCAAAGGATATTCGAAGAGATGCACGGCTAGTCGACCTCTCAGAGTTTGATAATATGCGCAGCCCATATCAGCCACAACGTCAACGGCGTGGTGCTGGCCGAGGACGAGACCCCAATGCTGAGCCATTACCGGCCTCAAGTGCACAGACATTATCACGCGCAGAGCTTGCTTTTCAACGACAAATGGACATTCAGAGCGCGCAGTCCGTTTCAACGCGTAGCTTCGGTGGCCAGCTTACCAGAAATGATACTCAAACAGTCCAAGCCCCACCCCGGTCAACCGGTGCTACACCAGTTCCATCATCCTCACGCCCTAGACCTCCAGCTGCGGAGCTTGAGAGCCTTAGCCTCGCCGCTGACCCTGAGCCACTTGGTCCACAAGACCAAGCCCGCAAAATGCGCCATATGGCAGTGGTTGAACGAGCTACTACTCTTCTCCGCAACGACACAAATAAGCTTGCCGAATTTCGCTCCAGAGTGTCCAGTTATCGGACCTCTGCCATTTCAGCCACCGAGCTCATCGACGCATTCTTTTCTCTGTTTGACACATCCAGCTCTGATCTGGGTAAGCTCATCAAGGAACTCGCCGACATCTATGAGGAAGACTCCAAGCGCACTGGTCTCTTGCAGGCCTGGAATGATTGGCGAGCCATCAATGAGGACTACCCTGCCCTGCCAGGTCCCGGTGGACTTTTGCCTGGCATGTCACCGGGCACCGCTAACACTGGCGGCAATCGTGTTTTGCGTCTGAAGTCGTCCACAGCCCAGTCCTCGCGGTCCGCTGTTGGCCGGAGTGGTGCTATGCCGTCACCATCCTCAAATCCCTTCCCCCCTCTTGCCGCCTCGGCTGGCCCCTCCACCCGTCGTAACAAACCTGCTGCCTCCACCCCATGGGCCGCTGCCGCCCCATCACCTCTTGCCCGCCCATCCATCCCTAATGGCCCCATTCGCTCCTCTTCTTCAGGCCCATCCGCACCTGTTCGTGCCTTGCCAGCTAAGACCAGTGCTGACGCCTTCCCGGCTCTCCCGGCAGCTGCCCGGCCCAACGTGATGATGGCCGGCAAGACGCGTGGCTACGTCCGCTGGGACGATCGTCGTGCCCCAGCCCCGACTGCTTGGGGATCCAACCCCTCTTCTGGTCTTGCTTCTCCCGCTGAACCGGCCGATGCAGACTTTGACGATGACGCTGGTAACGGGAACAAAAAGGGTAAAAAGAAGAAGGGCAAACAGACCCTTTATCACTTCGGATAATTTGGGATACCCTAGATACGTGTTGCGGCCATCTAAGGTCCAATAAATAAAAATGAAAAATTTAACATATTTCCGAGATTTGAGAGAGTTAGTCATTTCACAGAAATCTCTATGGGCTACTGTTGATTGATCATATATTGATATAATGCTCCACCCCTTGCTCTCCTTCGTCACCAGGCACATATAACGATACAGCTTCAATGGCTAAAATCGTAGAATAGTCATACAATCTCCAGGGCCCTAACCCTAGACGAGAACCACACTGTCATTACCAGTACTGTCTTCCTCAGAATCAGATTCGATCAAGATCGGATCATCAACAGATGCTTCTGCGAATGATCGGGGTCCATCTAGACTCTGTTTGTCTTTCTCTGACGAGACGTCATCTGATGGTCCCAAGGCCTCTGGAACCATTTCATTCTCTTCTGCCGGGTCATCGTCGGTCTCCTTAGCTGCATCCACTTCCTGGCTATTAACAGCCATCTGCAATGCAAACTCATCCTGCAGCTTCTTCAACCATCGGAAAAGTGATTTGTTGTTCATCTTTCCGTTTCGAGCGATGATAAGCTGTTCGTGCAGGGAGAGCAACAGTTTCCGTTTTCGAGCGATAGCCACAATACGCGATGGATTGTTCCGACACCGAGATATCCGATCTAGTTCTTCTGATACGGTACTTGCGACTTTAAGAACTTCAGGTGGAAGATCCGCCAGCTTAGCGAGCGCAATTCCATATCGACGATCTGGCACTGGACCTTCGGCGATGCGGTACAACATAGTGATCTTGGTGGCGTCCGAGGTAATCTCAGCGGCTAAATGCAAATTGATAACACCGCTGCGCTCGGACATAATACGTGCTAAATCATGGAAGTGCGTGGCGAACCAGACGAATGACTTACTTGCGAGAAGCGCTTCGGCTAGAGCGATGGCGATGGCGAGCCCGTCTTTCGTGCTTGTTCCCCTTCCCAACTCGTCGACAAGAACCATGCCTCGCGGTTGGACGTTCCGCAGAATAAAAGCCATCTCGCGCATCTCTGCTGCGAAAGTTGACACATTCGCGTCCAGGTCATCGGTTGTCGCGACGCGCGCAAAGAGCTGATGCATGATTGGGAATGATGCATACTGCGCCGGGACAAAGCAGCCAATCTGTGCCATGACTGTTGTTAAGGCGAGAGACCGGATATAGGTTGATTTGCCACTCATGTTGCACCCGGTGATAATCTGGAATCGGGTCTGCGGTGTTGCGTACGCGTCGTTGGGGATGAATTTGCTGACATGGATCTGCTCTCGGATGGGATGACGTCCGGCCTTTATGGCTAGGGTATCAGTAAGCTCGGGTCGGATGTAGTCGTAGCTTGTTGATAGCTGGGCAAAAGCTGCGAGCATGTCGAGCATGGCTATCGCTTCGCTGATTCGAAACAGCCCCGCGATTTCAGAGCAAACGTCTCGGAGAAGTTGCTGGATGGTTTGGTCGCTTAGGCTGATCACTTCGTTGTGAGCATCTGTGATTTTTTGATTCAGTTTTACTAGATCGAGTGTTTGGCATTCGATGCGATTTCTCTTTCGGAATATGTTGATAAGAATTCCGGGCAATGGCTCGGGCTCAGCGGAAGGAATGCAAATGTAGTAATGGCGAGCAGAATCAAATTTGAGATCTAGAGCCATATCATGGGTATCTGAAGACATCAGCGCAAGACCGCCTAAAAAGAACATTCGACTTTACCTCCTAATTTGGACACAAGCTCTGCTGCATCAGCATTCGCTTCCTTGTAAGTTTGCCTCGCAACATCAAGAAGACTATTGACACCAGCCTATGATTTTTGTCAGACATCGTTGACATCGCTGGTACAAACTCATACCCCACCTTTACACAGTATATCCGTTGATTTCGAAGATCCAGCGGCTTGCTTTGGTAGGTGACATTCTCATTCAATACATCTTCAATGAGTTGCTCCACCACACGATGTCCCGCGGGGTAGCACACCTAGATTAATCAGACCTTGCAGCGTGCCGGCTTTGGGGGTGGGTGGATACCTCACGGATCGTGATAAGCAAATCACTGCCTGCTGCACCTAAAGCCTGGTATATCCCCTTGATGGCAGAGACGTAGGTCTTGAGGATGATGACATTGTTGACTGACTGTTCAACATATTGAACGGTTTGTTTTGTTGGGACCAATATGATCTGAGTACCAGTCAACAGTGTCCATTGCGTGGAATCATTTACTGACCGAGCTCAAGACTTTATCGGCATCGAGGAAACCCTTCAAAGCCTGCCGGACTGATACAAACATGTCTTCCTTGGTGGATAAGTCTTCCACGGCATTGTATCTGGCTGTCAGCTTATTCCGCTCCGTGCAGGGCTGAAGAATAGTCGATCGGAGCAACCTAGCTCCCATTGGTGTCAATGTCTCATTGAGCAGGCCGTACAGGCTGTCACGGGATTTGGTGATTTGGAGGTTCTGGATCAACTCTAGAGATACGATGGTCTTCAGATCAATTGTCATGGACCCCTGCGAGGGCTCAAATCTAATGCGGAGCGAATGAGGGGTGAAGACCCGCTGGAGTTCTGACTCGACGTATCTCAGCGCCTATCTTGAAATCAGTAAAAGCACTGGTCGGGGAAGACCTTATTTACATACCGCAGCAAAACAGCACGCAGCAAAGTAGCTTCCATCTAAGGTAACCTTCAATGAATCTGCCTCATCTGAGAATGCCAAACGATCCAAGTACTCCTGCCCAGCTTTATCAGACCAGTATCGTCGATCTAGGAAGGTGAGAATTGGGTCGGGTAGGTTCTCTTGGATAATGAAGCGTAGCTTGGATTCGGCGACAGTGTTCATGAAAAGGATCTCATTTGGTTCGAAGACACCTATCTTGGTGACACTCTTGACGTACGTTGGGCTGTCGCATATTTGGCACAATACCACCTCCGCTGTAGCCAAATTGACAAAGGCTAGGCCGACGGTGGATGAAATGCCACGGGATTCACTGACGGCACAAACAATGTCCTGTGATGCGATGCTGGTCGCCGTAGTGGTTGGTCTTGCAGTTGCGGGGCGTCTACTGGTCGTGGTCCTTGTTGGCAAATGAATAGATGAATTAACCGAGGACTCTCGGAATAAAGTGGACATAGTGATTGTTGGGGAGGATTAGATCCGGGAAGGTTAGAAGGGTGAATGTAAATACTCTTGTTTCTAATGCATAGCCAATACTAGGGCCAATAGATATGACTGCCTCACCATTTTTTTCCCTTTTCGCCATTGCTTCAGCTTACATTTCCAACTAGAAATGTGTCTAGTCGCTCATTGAATATATTCACTTCATTTTAAACATCATATCGCATAGATTTTGACACAGAATCTATAATGATGGCGATCTATATCCGCTATCGATAAGTGACGTTAAACCCCGCGATAAGATAAGGCCCCGATCTCAAATTTTCTTCTCTTCTCCAACTACCACTCAAAAAAAAAGACAATGTCGACTCTCGTGCCCCCCACCTAGTAAACGCCAGAAGCTTGCTGCTGCCGAAAAGGCACGCGAGCAGCAGGAGATTCAAAATATCCCCACTGATCTTGGCAGTGTTCGTGTGCAATTCTTTGACCAGGCCACCGGTAATGCTACCGGGCCTGCAGTCTCGGTTCCCGTGGCCGATGCAAACATCAAGAACCTGGAAACACTTTTGAACACATTGCAAGGAAACGTATGCGCCTCCTTTCTGATTACTTTCATAAATTGAGCATTCTAACCTATTTTGGTCAATTAGGAAGATGATGAACGAGTCCCGTATCGCTTCACCCACCACCCCGACAAACCAGAAGGACAAACCATTGACATTCTCTCGGACTTGTACCACTCGCTACTCCAGCCTGGCGTCAAGACTACCGAAGATACCATCTCTCTCTTCTTTACCCCGCAAGCGGTGTTCCGAGTTAAGGCTGTCTCCCGCTGTGCCGCCTCTATCGCCGGTCATGGCGAAGCCATTCTCGCAACGTCCTTCTCCCCCGTCTCGTCCTCCACCATGGTCTCTGGAAGTGGAGACTCTACCGCTCGTGTCTGGGATTGCGATACTGGCACCCCACTCCACACATTGAAAGGTCACACCAGCTGGGTGTTGGCCGTGGCATACTCGCCCAACGGTGCCATGATCGCGACCGGTAGTATGGACAACACCGTGCGGCTGTGGGATGCAAAGAAAGGACAGGCGCTCGGTGGCCCGCTTAAGGGTCACGCGAAATGGATCACCAGTCTGGCTTGGGAGCCCTACCATGTGCAGGAGTCTGGGCGGCCTCTTCTGGCTTCGGCGTCTAAGGACTCGACTGTCCGCATTTGGGATGTTGTCTCCAAGCGCATTGACAAGGTTTTGACTGGACACAAAGGCTCTGTTACCTGTGTGCGATGGGGTGGTACTGGCAAGATCTATACTGCGTCGCACGATAAGACTATCAAGATTTGGAATTCTAAGGACGGCACCCTTATTCAGACTCTGTCGGCACATGCCCACCGTGTGAACCACCTTGCTCTTTCTACTGATTTCGCCCTGCGCGTCTCTTACCACGACCACACTGGAAAGGTTCCTTCAACAGAAGCCGAGAAGGTTGCTGCGGCGAAGAAGCGGTTTGAGGAGGCTGCCACTGTGAACAACAAGATTGTTGAGCGCCTGGTGTCGGCCAGTGATGATTTCACTATGTACCTGTGGGACCCCTCCAATTCGACCAAGCCCGTGGCTCGTCTCTTGGGTCACCAGAAGGAGGTCAACCACGTTACTTTCTCCCCTGATATGGCATACATCGCCTCTGCTGGTTTTGATAACCACGTCAAGTTGTGGAACGGACGTGACGGAAAGTACGTTAACCTTGTCTCTCCTAATCGGTAAAAAAAACAATTGCTAATGAGTGCTTTTAGGTTCATTACCACTTTCCGCGGCCACGTTGGTGCTGTTTACCAGTGCTGCTTCTCCGCAGATTCACGACTTCTCGTATCCTCATCGAAGGACACAACCCTTAAAGTGTGGGATGTGCGCTCGGGTAAACTGTCAGTGGATCTGCCAGGTCATCAGGATGAAGTCTTTGCCGTTGACTGGAGTCCCGATGGGCAGAAGGTCGGCAGTGGAGGCAAGGACAAAGCGATTCGGATTTGGCGGAACTAGACAAAAAGTATAGAATGATACCCATTGCCCGATAGAATTAAAAAGCAGAGTGTTTTGGTTTATTCATTGATGTCATTAATATGAACATTTCATAGCAGGCTAAAAGCTAAGTGGTAACACGTATGTACAGAGCTATGTGCGCGGGTGGATTCTAACGAATAATCACAAGACCAGCGATGGGGCAACTCACAGCAACTTCCTTAAATGTACTGCCAGGCAGGGATATCACCGCTGTAGGTCAAGGCGATAGCAGAGAAGCCAAGACAGTCAGCCACATCGCCGGAGGGCACAGTAGCGTTCTGCATGGCAGCGAATACCTGCCAACGGTTATCGGTAGTCGGGCAAGCCATGAAGCCCTGAGCACCCCAGCCGTTGAAGCTGTAGTGAGACCAAGGCTGACCAGTCTCATACACCAAACCACCGACCGCAGAACCAGCGGGAATAGAAGCAGAGTGGGCCTGGGTAAAGCTCAGAGCACCAGTGGGATCAACATAGACCTGTTGACCACCAGGAACCTCAACATCCTATATGGTTTGTTAGTATAGTGTCCATATGTCTTGTCCCACATTCCAATATATTGTGTCACATACCATGGCGTTACCACCTGGGGCGAAAACGGTCTGGTTACCAGGGGGGCAAACGATGCCATCAATGCTCGGGCAGTAGGAGGCAGTGGTTCCACCGAGGTAGAACTTCTGGCCTGCAGCGTTCATCTGCATGTAGTGAATTGGCGAGGCAGAGCGGACGGACATGACGCCGAAGGCTGGGGGGTTGGCTGCGCTGGGTGTAGCAGCGGGAGCTGGCGCCGCAGCAGCCAGGAGAGGAAGCGCAATAGAAGCAATGACGGCCTTCATGGTTGGATAAGAAGAATATAAGTGGATATAAGAGTTGAAAGGATTTGAACGTATTGAGATGAGTGAATGATATTCCTAGATTTTTGGCGCATACCACCGTCTTTATATAGAGAGCAGGAAGGCATCAGGGTATCGATTAACCCCGCGAACATTGAAACTAAAACAAGGGTCCACCAGGCTTCAATCCCAAGGAACCAAAGTCGATGACAATGTTCAGGGTCGGCCACAACCGATTAGCGGGGTCACCGAGTGGCAAAGCCTATTGGTCGTGAGTGAGACAACATGACATTTAGGCTCGTTGCTATGCGCCACTAGCCCCGTTAACGAAATCGTGTGGCACAACTCTTTACCCGAGCTGCCGGATGTCTCTCCCCTGGTTCTCGAGATGGTATAGTGAGCTCCATGAGTGAGACAAGATGCCAAGGGGCATTAAAACCGGGAAAACGACTCGGTGGGTCCCGTGCTATCCGTGGGTTTGAAGTGTGAGCATAAACACGAGTTGGTGAACGATGCTGATCTGCATTCCATGTCTCATTCTATTCTATTCTTGTATACTATTCTTATCCCATTTTTACTCGGCTTTCATATTCTTAGACACAATACGAGGAACATCAACTCTTCAATGTAACTATACTCCATATTACCATTGACAATGATGTAACCAGAGAACTTCACGGCAGACCTTGTCGTTCTTCCGTGCGCTCATTCAATCCCCACGCCGAGCTGCTGCCGTCATGAACGGTAGCTCTGCGCATGTCACGCCGATACTTTCCCTCGAACTCACCGCCCACAGCCCGATGCATGACGCTGGTATTATCCCAGAGTACCAAATCCCCTGCATTCTCCCATCTCACTCGCAGGACATATTTCGCCTGCGTTGCATGCCTGAATAACCGTTCAAAAAGCGCTCTGGACTCGCCCTCCTCTAACCCCTCGATATGGTGAATATGCGCCGCTATGTACAGCGTCTCCCGACCCGATGCCTCGTGGCGCTGGAGTAGGTGGTGTCGACTCATGGGGTACTCAGCCGGATCGATATCTATGAACGTTTCTGGTGCAGCGACTTTGCGGGAATGCCACAGTGAGTGCGCAGCTACGTAATCTCGTTCTCGAAGCTCGGTCTGGAGATTAGGTGGGAGGTCGGCAAAGGCTGTTCGCACATCTGCAAACTCGGTATCTCCACCCAGGTCAGCGGGTGGGAGCTCATGCGCCCGGAGAAGTGAGTATCCGGCTCGTCGGGGGTTGAAGCTTGAGTCGACGTGGAACAACCCGTTTCCCTGGATCTGGTTAGATGCATCAGATGAAATAGGGTTATGCTAGCACCTTGTTCCACTGGCGTCGGACGTTGTCTAATGGGAATACCATCCCATCTAGATCAATGTTGCTTACGTCGAATAGACGGACATCGGAGAGGCGATGGGCTCGTCCGCCAGAGATGTAGGGGGTGACGTCGTCCAGCTCGCCGAACTGAGCTGCGAATTCGACGTGGTGGGCGTCGTCGAGGGCTGTGTTGCGGAACACGCAGATACCATACTATTATAGTGTCAGGACTCAAGGGGATGCTGCTGCATGACAGGAGTATACAAACCTTGCTGATGGCAGCTAAGATCTCCTGAAAGACATCCTTATCTACTGGACGTGAAAAGTCGACACCGCTAATCTCAGCTCCGAATGTAGGATGTAACTCCGTGATGGCGATGCGCGTGAAGGGAGGCGCAACTAGACCAGGCATAATTATGTTTAGTTCAGAGGAACAATAAGCAAAAGTGCTCATAAAGTTGGTAGATTGGTTATCGTGAATGGAGGGTCTCAAGATGATTTTTATACTATTAACACAGATAGCCCTCTAGTAATCTCGGCTCAAACAGCGCGACGTGCGGGGAAGGTTCGGACTTCTGTCCAGATGATAACAACTTCATAGTGACTTCAAAATACACCTCGCCGTTATCATAACAGGCTATGCATCTGCTTTATGCAGGGGTTGGTCTAAGCATGAATGTAGACAATGTGTCTCAGTATCCACATCTAGACATTTACCCGGGCAGGATTTACGCGATTAAACCCAGTACGTTCATTTGCATGGATACTCAATCAGATCAAAACGTGTATTCGTTTCCAAGGTTGTAGTTCATAAAGATTTGGAGTGATTAGGTTCCGAATAAATAGTAAAGTATCATGGAGACGCAAGGTCCTGGCGCCAAAGCATAGAAGCGTCACACGGATTTTGATCTTCATGACTGCTGACAGACCTAGTATCTTCCTCTATATTTAGACAGCTAACCAATATAAGCACCTACCCCCTAACGTGGTATGATACTCGTATTCTCTTCGATGCCACCCGCTACACCATTCATCTGAGTACCTAGTATTCGAGGGCCAAATGATGCAGAGAATTCCAAGATTACTAGAAGTATATTCCAACCCGAAATGAGCATGGATTGACAATAATAAAGGTGTATATATATGACCGGCTGGTCCGACTCCTGGTATAAACATGGCCGAAGCCAGCAGAAATGAAAAAGCCAAGCACCCCACCCAGAACCTATCCGTTTAGCAATATAATCCCAATAAAATAAGGAAAAGAGGCCACCGAGAACACCGTAAAGCCAACACGCCCCCTTTTAGTTGCCCCACGTCTTGATCCACCCAAGCAAGAAATTAACCCTCATCCATTCATTCATCTCCGGCGGATGCGTCTCCGCCTCGGGGGAATCATTTCGTGCTGGAGCAAGATGGGTCAGGCCCATCTATGAAAAAAAGATTGCTTTTATGCTCTTTCTAATAATCTCCCTCATCGTCGTCATCATCACCACCACCCCGGCCGCGAGGACCCTTCACTCCATCCTTCCGGATGGGAATCTTGATGCCCTGCAGCGCGAAGCATTTGCTCAGTTGGGTGCTTTCAATAACACCGGGGAACTTCTTTGCTGAGAAAACCTGGAATGGCTCGCTGAATACTGACGCGAGAACCGGGGCCGTTCCATGGTTAATGACGGGAGCCCCATTGCTTGTTTCGGTAGACTGCGTCCCCACGTTGACAAAACTCATTTTCAGTCTGTTTGGCCATTAGCAAATGCTGTCTGTTTGGGATCAGGGCGGATCTTACCGGAAGGAACCTTCTGTGCGTACACTCAAATCTTGCAAAATGAACCACACACCAATCTTGTTGTCGGGATCCGTCAATCTGAAAGCACTGGCGCTCAAGCTTCCGATCAGATTGCGAGTGAACATCCCTCCAGGCCCACCGGTAACTGCCGGTGCGGGAGACATAGCGGGTTGCATCTGAGCTTGAGGTGGATAACCGTACTGAGGGTAGCCTACTTGCTGGTTGTAGGCATTTTGATACTGCATCTGTGGAGCGCCGTAGTAGTTGTTCACTGGTGGATATCCGACTGGATTGCCATAGGGCTGGCCGTAGCCAGGGGGTAGGTAGGAGACATGCTTTGGGGTGGAGGCGGGTACGAGGATGACATGGCGGTTGAGATTGAAGGTGAGGTAGCAGAATGTTTCACAAGGTTGACTTCATTGGTACCCTCGGCATTCCATAGGTCGACGGTAAGTACGTAAAATGAAGTATCGATCTCACTGTAGTGCGTTAGAGCCAAATCGTCCAGCGCTTCGACGGAGCATCTTACTTGATATCAATCTCTTTATCCGTTTGCGCATCTCTCACAATGAGTCGGATACACGGTGGCGGTGTAATTGGTCGTCGATCCTAAAGACACTCATATTAGTCCAAGTATCCAAAGCAGTATGGCGTATTACGGGAAGCAATCGGACGCACTTTATCACCGAAGCCACACATGCGAGCTCGGATGGGCTGTTGGACGACCTGCAATGACCAGAGACGGCCATCATGCATGGTCGTCACGGGCGCAAGATGGTCGGAGGAGCGTAGTGGGCCAGTCCCTGGCGTGGGATATGCGGCGGACGGCGCAGAGATGCGATCCATTGAAAGAGGTGGTGGTGGCGGCGGCACCGGATGGGCCCTTTCCTGCTCAACAGCGTACATGGTTCGTGCAGGCGATGAACCGAGGGCCGAAGCTCACGATCGAAAGGATGGGTCCGATTGTTTTTTTGATATTCTCTGGGGTGCTGGTGGACCCTTGTTTAAAGTTGTTTAGAGGCGGGGGACAAGATAAGTGGCATGCGACCCCGCTAGAAATCCACACGTCAGAGTTGAAGCATCGACTTCCCGGGGTTGGGGCGGTCGCGAGTATCCGAGGATCCGGAAATAAGTGGTTTATCGAGGCAGAGATAGGTGGTTGAAGAGAGAGAGGGAGGGAAAGGAGAGAAGAGAGAAGGAATCGAACAAAGTGCAGAGCTCAGCCGGGGGGAAGAGAGAGTGACGTTCTCGAAGCAGACTTTGGTTGCAGTTTCCGCCATGAAAGATCCGCCGCGCAGGAACCTAGACCCAAAGACTGTAAGGTGCGACGATTGCGGTCATTAGCTAAGCGGTGGACCGGCAGAATTTAGATTACTTTCACCGTTACATCTCGAGAAGAGAAGGATTTTGGAAGAACCCGAGGGTTTATGAGAAAGAATTAAAAGCTTTCATTTCAGTCATTGGTCATTTATTCAACATTCCACACGATCGATTTCATGGATCTGGTATATGGGGTGTTGGCGCCTATCTAGCCCAAGAATGTAGCATGTAGCTCATCGATCTATCGATAGAGGTCGAATTGACATGGACCATGACCAATCAGATGATGAGAGACTACTTTATGAATCACTAGACTTTTGATTTCCACCTGATTTCCTCGAAATCATGCTTCTTTTCCAAGCCCAACATCCACATTTCAAGGCGGAAAGAAAAGCGGTCAACTCTGTCACCATCTGGTCTGCCACATTCGCCCAGAACCCAAACGGTCGGGTTCGCTCAACAACCCCGGTCCTGACGAATCGCAAGCCACCATTTGCGCGCGACAGAACCTGCCGATGTAACCGCGAACTTGCAGGGTTTTTTCTTCTACCCTCTCTGGGCCTCTCTGCGGATTCCCTAAACCCCTGCCACCGCCGTTTGCGGAAAAGCCGTCCCACTCGGCGGGTCTACCGGGACTTGAGAACCACAAAGAAAATCCGACTTGACCGGAACGGGATTGGTTCTGCAATCTGCTTTGACGCTCGGCTGATTCTCGGGACCGTGCACGCTCGGAGATTACGGGAGTATAACGTCCCGCGAGGTTGGTTGTACACTTGATCATAGAGTACAGGGCAATTTCGTTGTGAGAGGTGACTTTATCTTCTGATTCTATACATCTTTGTTGTTTCTTTCTGATGGACACCGGGCCCTGTCCCGGAACCACTTCTCGTCGGCCCATGTTTTAGTAGGCGCCTCCTGTCCCAAGAATACACGAACCTCGCCGGCGTGTCCTATGGTACGAGTCTTTGATGCGGGGGGATCAAGTCCGTGGATGAGAGGGAACACGGAGCCTCAATCCGGAGCCTTTGAAGATATACCTCCCCGACATGCGCTGATATGCCAATATATATCTTCAACGTACTAATCTTAGCGTTTCTTTCTGCCATGAAATATGAGATTGACAAATTCATGCTTTAACGGATCATATCTTCACTAGTCTCTGTGGTCTGCTCACAAACCCACCTGGGCATGCCTGCGGAGTATATGACCTCACATCCCAGGTGTGACCTGGCATAGTCGGCATAATCACCTCTTCTTTCGCTATCCAGGAACATGCTGAGTCCAACCCACCATATTGGGTCCAGAGTAAATATATAAAAATGGTATATCCACGAACCGACATCACTTCCGAGTACTCCACTTGTATTGTGATACATCCAACAGCCGAGTACCCAGAGATCAAGATAGAGCCCGGTCCGTGTCACCCACTGTAAAAAAACGGAAAACCAAAAAAAAAAACCCATGAGTCTCGAGTGCTGCTCTGTTGATCACTCATTCTGCAACTTCAGTCACATCAGTTTGCGTGCTCTGATGACAGATACTCAGGGGCATGTATCCACGACTCGCGGCCTTCATTTCCCACCTGCATCTGGCTGCGTATGGCCGCGTAGATGGATTTATTTATTCAAGGAGTTCAGGGGTAAGAACACAGATACCGCAAGGACAGCTCATCTAGGTCAAGTGCAACCGAGTTCAAGGGAAATGGCAAGGCCTGCATCTCCACCTTGCCTTTACCTAATCTCCGTCATCAATGAGGCGTCCTTCATCCTTGTCGCGCCCACGCGTTTTTGAATCATGATCATGCAAGGAACGTACTCGGATCGGTTTCTTCCAATATTGGATAGTAATTTCATATCTCGGATCGAGGATCGAGATCCTGTCCTGCCCTATGATATTCAGGGGAACGTGCTAAAAGAGTCAGCCCCTTGCAGCCACCCCTCCAGTCATTTATGTACGATGAGCCCAGTCTCGTGGTAACTTCCGGGGGGAGCAACGCGTACAGATCGGTAAGTGGTGAACGAGGCTAAAGTTGTCGTCAGCTTTCGTCAGCTGATCCGCGTTTTCCCCTGATCATCATGCAAGCTTAGACTCTGCAGTATTTGACATGTTGCACGAGAGATCTTGTGGAACTGAGTATATTTTGAGAAAATTTTTGGGGAATCTTAGGAAAGGAATATAATCGGGAATTTTTCTTTTGCTCTGGTGACAGTGGGCTTCGCACATAATTTTTTGTTTATCATCGCCTAAAGGCGGGGAAATGGTGCAAGAGACCTCGGGACCAAGATTTTTCTCTTTTCCATCTGAGACATATGTTGGATTTGGTGTGTTGGTCGACTAGGCTAAACCAGCGGTGACCCTGATCCATGCAACCCGGGGTGGAGTCATACGATGAGGGACACATGGCCAAGATCCAATCTTGAGGCTTGAGCAAAGGCCCTGGGCCAAGCGTGGGTTTCTTTAAAGCTGCCCGATGACCTCAACTCACCGCGAGTGCCGTGCGCTGTTCTAATGAAAACAGCCCCATTGGCTCGGGGATGATACCCCGCAGAAGGAGGTATCTGTGTGTTCCGAACTGGATATAGTTGAGTGTAGTGGTTATGGACTAGATTGAGGGGAAATGGATGATATATGCCATACTTCCCCAAACTGGTGTGATGCGTCCACCCGACTATCGATCCCTCGCTGATCCACGTTCCGAGCGGACATATGCGAGTACGATGTTCTCCCTTTCACCGTGTTTTGCGCTTGGTGCAGGACATGTGGGGCCGTTCATTTCCACCCCGGACTCCAGCCTCAGCTACAATTCGAGCCATTCCATCCATATCCCTTGACTGGGTCCATTTTCTTGCCTTGGCAAGTACTTCCAAGGATAGGATGTTTTCCGAAAAGATCCACGGCAGATGTATAGTAGTCTAGCTCTGTAGCCTATCAACAAATCTCATGTGAATCCTCATGACGCCATTCTGCTGAGGCTTTGCGCACTATTGCTGTCCGATCGGCTCTCGCCTCTCGACTAATTAGATAGGGATAGGTAGATCATTCTGTGAGTAGTGGTCGGTGGCTCATCATGTCTACACTAGATGGCGTGCTTAGTGTCAACTAGTTCAAGCCCAATGTGAAGTATATACATCGGCTTATCAACTGACATCGCATCCCCACCTTCCTGCTCTGTGCTGATGTGCATTAGGGCCTTTCTCACGCAAGGAGCACTTGACATGTTGTGATCGGATTGTATGCGAGATTGGATGGCGCATCGCGTGGAGTCAGCTATTTGAAGGTCGAATTCCCCCGGTTTCGGGCATGTTGTTCTAGCCTGGACCTGCTTGAAGCTTCTGTTTGTCTTAAACAGTATATTATTTGTTCATTTCCTCCTTGAAATTTGCAGTCCCGCTTCGACTCGAGATCTACATACCTGGTGTACTCCCTGACACGTCAGGTTGAGAGTTTTACTATATAATCATGTTCAGTCACACCTGGGGCATAATTGTTTTGCTGGCCTCGTTTCTGGTGTCGCCTAGCAATGCGATCACCTATACTCCATTAAAGCCTCCGTCATATCCTTTGGCGGTGCGGAGTCCATATCTATCTGGTGCGTGCTGATCTTCTGTGTTTTGGTTTCCCCCATTTACCCCGGGATCGGCGATCTAACGTGGGTGATCGGCAGCGTGGATCCCTGGCAACGAAGTTGAATCATTACCTTCCTATAATGCCCAGTTCTGGGCTGGAAATGATCTGGTCTGGTCGGTCATCGCTCGTGTAGATGATACCACCTATAATTTATTTGGCGTGGCCAGCCCCAATGACGGCACCACGTCGGGCACTGTGACCGCGGCCACGTACACCTCGACGCATTCCACTTTCACTGTTACAGCCGGCTCGCGCAGCTTCACGCTAGACTTCTTTTCACCCGTGTCCCCCAAGAATTATCTCCGCCAATCCCTGCCCTTCTCTTATTTAACGGTGACGCTCGCTGCAGGCGATTCGAGCTCCGTTCAGATCTATTCCGATATTAGTGGCAGTTGGACGGGCCAGTCCACTGACTCCAGCTGGAGTTACTCCACCAATGGGTCGACAGGCGTCTTCCAGATCGAGGCGGTCGGGCAGGCGACCTATTCAGAAAACAGCGATGGCCAAGCTCTGTGGGGCAGCGCCGTCTACGCCACCCGTCCGTCTGGCAGTAGTACGCTCTCCACTCAGGCCGGTCCACGGGTCACCGTGAGGAAGCAGTTCATTAGCGACGGCACCCTGACCGACACCTACGCGGATTGGACCTCAGGTGCGGTAGTGGGATTTGCTCATGATTTGGGTACAACCGCGGACGAATCGGCGGTCACTTTCGCGATCGGTCACGTGCGAGAGGCGTCCATTAACTTCCTGGGAGCCGCGCAAACGGGTTACTATCGTGCAACCTACCCTGATACCGTTGATGCCGTCTCCTACTTCCTCGATGACTATGATGCTGCCAATACCGAGTCGACCCAATTCGATGACTTGATTTCCAGCACGGGATCATCCAGCTTTGGATCCAATTATTCGGATGTGCTGGCCCTTTCCGTGCGCCAGGTCTACGGCGGGATTGAGGTGACCATTCCAAATGAGTCCCTTGACACCAGCGAGACCCGTGCCTTCATCAAGGAGATTTCTAGTGATGGTAACATCAACACCGTCGACGTCATTTACGCGACCTTCCCTATCTTTTACGTCCTGAGTCCCGACTATATCAAGCTGCTCCTCACCCCCGTGTTCGAGTACATGGCTACCGACGCCTACTCCCGAGAGCTACGCAGTGCACGATATTGGGGCGTCATATCCGAATGCGACGGGTCATCTGTCTTCCGGCGAGTCCATGCCGATTGAGGAGAGCGGCAATGTGATCTTCCTCACCTACGCATACCAGAAGGCCGGCGGAGATACCGACCTATATGACACCTATTCCTCCCAGATCAAGACATATGCGACCTACCTATACAACAATGGTCTGTACCCCGCTGCACAGCTGTCCTTGAACGACGCGCTGGGAGATCTCGCGAACCAGACCAATCTAGCCGTCAAGGCTGCCGTCGCGCTGACAACCTACGGCAAGCTGGCTAGCGATACAACGTATGTGACGACAGGTCGCGACTGGGCAGACAAAATTTGGACGGATCATTTGGGTACTGATGCTGCTGGAACCCGCTTCTTGATCCAGTACGACATCACCCCCTGGTTCCTCGTCTTCAACCACTACCCAGACAAGCTGTTCGGACTGGACGTCTTCCCAGATGATACGTATAACACAACCACCGAATTTTACCCGACCGTGCGGGAAGATGCAGGTGTGCCTCTAGACGGTACCATCGGCTGGGGTCAGACAAACTGGCAAAGCTTCGTAGCTGCCACTGTCAGCGGCGATGCACGGGACAGCTTCATTAATGACATTTGGGCGTACATCTCGAACGGTCTGAACACCGCCCCGTTTTGTGACAGGTATTGGGTCACTGCCACTGACGGCTACTCCGCTGGCGAATCTTATTCTTTCCGAGCGCGGCCAACATTAGGCAGCCACTTTGCTTTGGCAGCACTCTCTGGGGCCAATATCTGGTCATAATGATTGAATATTCGCATTGCATTTGGAGGAAGTAACGACCTTAGAGGCTATTCACCCTTTCACTCTTGAATACCCGTGGATCTTAGCTTATATTGTTGTCCACTCAGTCATAATACATAATTCGTGCCTATAATGTCTATCCGTCGTAATATCACGGTGCCTGGGGATCGTGACTCGAAGTGAATCAGCATCCACCACCACCAATCGTCAAAAAACTTCCTCTCATCTCGAATTTTCCACTCCCTGCTCGTTTCTCTTGTGCTTTCACCAAAGCCTTCTCTCGTGCGCGCACTCGTTTACTATGTTCCCTTGAGAATCGCTTCTGGGCTTTTTCCTCACTCTTAGATGGTTTCTCATCTGCTGTTCGTTTATATCCGTCCTTTGATGGTCTTTCAAGATTCGACCATAGTTTGGCTTTCACCTGCTCGAACATCGTGAAGTGTGTATTTCTAAAAACGGCTAAACGGTGGCTGGGGTGGCCTGAAACACAGAACCTTGGAAGCTTGTTAGCTTCCGAATAGTCGGATAGTACTTCGAGGGCATACAAATTTTATCGTTGGTTTCTTTAGTATTGTCTAGCTGATACAGACGCCAGGTGGGGATGTAAATCGGGGTCGAGGTTGGGGCCTCGGGGTTCATATATGGCCCCAGAGGCTCGTGGACTAAATTAGCAACGATCGTCGACAAGGCTACGGATAGTCTCGTGGTCGTCTACAGTAACACCTGGCAATGACTCCTAGCTACAGTAGTCTCCCATATGGTTGGTTACTATAAATAGGGATATAGGTGCACCTATCGGTAGGATTAACTCAAGATCACTTAAGGTTCATATTCTATATGGAAACTTGAACATTTAAACTTAATATACTACGATAATAACAAAAGCTGGGACGAAATAAGGATGGTAAAAGTCAAATTGTCATAACTTGGTCAAGAGAATCCCTTCTATGTCTATACGTGGTATATAAAAAAAATCCATAACTCGTTCATCAGTAAATTCAACGTGTTTGTTCATCAGGCCGAAATTACACTTTCCACTGGCACGCGAACACAATTTTGTTTTTGTCGTTCGATAATTTTTCTTCCCTTCATCAAAATCCTTTACTCAATAGCGGACTGAGAGTTGCCGTGCATGACAGGGTTGATCTTGGACTCCCACTTGAACTTGAAGTCATCGCCAAGCTCCTTGCGAATAGCAGCCTGGACAGCCTCCTTGACGTTGTTGAAGACACCGAAGTTGGCGGGGTTCTCCTCGTCGTTGTCACCTCCCTGGAAGACACCAGTGCGGACAAGACAAGTGTTCCAGCCGTACATGTTACCACCAACGATATCGGAAGCCGGGTTGTCACCGATCATGTAAATGTTCTTGGGGAGCTTCTTCTCGCCGTGCAGATCCTCCATCCAGTCCTGCATCACCTCATCGGCGTAGATGTAGGTGGCGCGCTCTGGCTTACCGTACAGAACACGCTCGAGGTCGTTACCGGAGGTGGCCTTGTACATAGCTTCAACACCGAGACGGAAGGCACCGAGGTGAAGACGTGGGGGACCCTTGTGCTCGGTGGGGCAGAGGAGATCACCTTGCGAGAAGTAGATGGGGATGTGCTTGTGCTCCTTGGGGTTCTTGGTGCGGGTGAGGAGATATCCGTCCTCGGACATGAGGAGATCGTTGATGATCTGGAAGTCGGTCATCATATCCCAAGACTCGGCGAAGCAGAGGATGGCGTCGAACTTGACCTTGGAGAAGTCACGGGGGCGGGCGCCCTTGAGGTCCTCCTCGGTGAAGTAACGTTGGGGAGAGATCGTAGGGTCCCAGGCGAGGATGTCCTTGGGGTGGATGACGTTCTTGAACCCGTACTGTTCAGCCACGTCACGGATCTTGTAGCCTTCACCACCGCAAACCAGCACGGTGTCGTAGTACTCAGCAAGAGCCTGCATGGGAGTGTGTGATTGAATGAATTGGTCGAGGTGGACGGGCTGCTCCAGGATCTCAGAGAGCTGCTCAGTACGAGCCTTCTCAGTCTTACCACCACCGTTGGTGAGGAGAATGTAGGGGAACTTGATGCCTGTGGTAATATCGTGTTAGATGGTATTTTTATTACTCCTTGTTGAGTTGGAATTGGGCTTCTTACCAAGCTCGTTGTCACCGTTCAGCATCTTGAGGGTATCACGACCCTCCTGAATCGGGTTGTTACCGTGAACCAGGACACCATCAATATCGAAGGCGAAGGCCATGTTCTTCACAGCAGCCACCTTCTCCGGGGACATGTCCTGCACCTGGGAGGCCATGATATCCCGTCCCACGACGCTCGGCCGGGTGGCACGAGACAGACGCGAGCTCCGCGACATCCGCGGGGACCGGGGGATGGGGAGAGAGGTACCGAAGGAGTTGCGAGAGCCACGACGGTCCCGTGTGGAGGGACCCAGGCTAAGGTGGTGCATCATGGCCGATGTGCCGCTCATGGAGCTGCGAGTGGCGGGGATCTCGATGGTCTCTCCATGCTCATCGGGAATGGGAATACCCGAGTTGAGGTCCCGTGGGGAGCGAGCGGCCTGCGCATCGCCGGGGGCAGCGGACTCGACGCCAAGGTCAGCGTCAGAAAAGCGAGACATGGTAGATGGATGTTGTGGTTGGAGGGGTATATGGGAGAAGAAAAGTCAACGGCCTCGGAATTGGGGTATCTTAAAGGGTATATATGTAGAAGAAGTGAAGAAAGTGGAAAGTTTCAATGGACCCCTCAAAACTGGGTCACGGAGTAGAGTACCGAAGAACAATGTTTGGTTGATGACGAGGGACCCGATTTACTTATAAACGATGACGCGCTGATCGGTTCCCTTATGAAGCAGTCCCGGTCTACGAGCTCTGACTGGTGGAGCCCCATAATTTCTTCAAGTCTTCCTATACGGCCAACGTCCGACCAAACGCCCGATTGTCTCAACCAAGCCTAGTAAGACCACTAACAAAGAGAAAATTATGGAGACGGCAAGTGACGTGGCATTGAGTACCAATCATGTTATGCAAAAGCGCTGGAAAGCGCACATTCAGAAAGCGCTCATGGCGGGGTGGTTTTGGAATTTTGTTTAGAATTCAGTTGACGTCATCGTGTAATTTCAGATTCGTTTTGCACCGATTGCAGGCGGGATGTCAGAATAAGCTTGTCCCCCTCGGCCGACTTTCCTTAGCCCTGAATAGCTTCTTCCTTGTCAATATAGCTTCAAGCTTCATACCTTAAAAAAAAAAACCATTTCTGTTCCTACACTTCTCATCGGCATTGCTGTTCTACCCATGACGTAGAGTCGCTAATAATCACTAATGCATTCATTCGACAAACCCCTCCGGGTTTACCCATTGCGGGCTAACCGAAAAGGACGCATTTAGGTGGATATCAGTGGACTGGAGCTCCACTATACCACCCGTAAGGTGGGTTGAGGTGGCGCCGGAGATGTAACATGCGGGTTCCCGCAACACCGAGCTCCTAAAGAAAAATGGAAGGTATGCACGGAGCGCATGAGGTGACTAAGGGGATCTACATGGCGTAAAGGTCCAAGCACAAGCGAGGCCGAGACAGAAAAATGCAATCGGTATGAACGGGACGAAGCTCAATCGGTAGAAGCCACTTATCTCAGCGCCGTGATTGGCTGATTAAGCCTCACATCCCGTGCTCTAGCGCACGATGACCTAATGCCGATTATGCCGAACCTGGCCGGACGTTTTCGGGCTACCAAGTGCGCATTAATGTTCTTCCGCTTCTCTCGTGGAAAACCGGATCCCTCTTTCCTTATAGGGCCCGCGGTGACTGTAAACAGTCGAACATAGCCCCTGTGCTAATCAAACGGATCCAATGAAACCAAAATTGAGGATTTGGGTGTTCAGGTACGGATCTGAGGATCAGTCCACTCCGTGTTGATGTCCCGTTTCTGTCCTACAGTACATTTGCGCAGCAAAGACCCCACCACCCCTCCATTCTTCCAAGTTTGCCTGCATAATGTGCCCAATGCAAAAAGGTTATGCCTCGGGACTTGCATGATGATCATTGGGGAATCATGCAAAATAATCCCGCATAGGCTTAACCAATGACCGATTTTCGTGCTCTCAAGGGGGCCGAGAGAGATCAAAAGCACAAGTTTGTTTGGTAGATAGAGTTTGCGTCACCGCTGGATCATTGGTTCTTAGAGTTTTGGCCCATTGGGCGCCTCACCCGTGCTGCCCATGCAGAGAATACTTAGTGCTATAGATCGCCCGTGGTTTCTCCGTTGTGGCTATGATTCAGATTGTTGTGCCCAAGCTAATCTAGATCATCCACAACGGAGTGGACTGCTCCGTGGAGTATCCTGATTTACTGAAACGAGGGTCTATGCAGAAGGGTCTGGAATAGAATCTATCCTAGAAATACATGAGGGTCTAGACATGGTAGATGTACTGTAAGCTGACGGATTGGCATACGTCAGGTTTACCTCTCCATGATAAGCACTGATAACAGTTCACATCTATCGCTGGGGATCATGGAAGAAAACAACCTGCACCGTTATATCATCCCGCGCATACCGAGAGAATGGAGAACTGAAAGCCAGTCGTCCCGCGATCAGCTCATGATGGTTTCCACCAAGAGAATTGCGAGTCAAATGAACGGCAGCATTATCATCTTGGACGGTCGTCCGCTCCTCCACAAATTTCTCCTCTACTCCCTTCCCAAAGACAAAATCCTGCGGTACAGGAGTTGCTGTCAGGGTTGACGGGCTCTGCTTCTCCGAACCGAGCCATTTGCCCATCAAACCCACCGCCTGCTCACTGGATAGGTTATCCCATAATCCATCGCTGGCCATGATCAAGAAGGAAGGTCTACTAGGGTCGATCTTTGTACTAGTCACCACAGGCTCGGCAGTCAGATATGGTGGCGTCCGAACATCATACCTAGGCGTCAAAGGGGCCGGTCCGTAGAATCGCTGCTGCATCTCTTTCTGAAAGTCCAAGGGCCACTTCCACCGACTATCTCCAAATGCCCGAGACACCATAATGCCCAGTACACGTCCACCTTTGATGATGTTCTCTTCCCCTGGGTGCTCTTGCTGCAACCTGGCAATCTCCTCTTGGTTACTGCCGCTTTGATCCACCGACAAAGGAATCGTCTCCCAGGTGCCGTCTGGTCTTTGTTGGCCCAGCACAGCTCTAGAATCGCCGGTGCATGCAACATGCAACGTACTCGTAGTAGAATCCAGGATAGAGAGCAAAGCGCACGAGCCTGCATACGCGGGTTCCATCTTCTGGGCTCTATCTTGCAGTGGTTCTTTGCTGCGAGATGCATCCTCAGCTGTCTTGAAAATAGAGGCGTCAAGATTCAAAAACCCTTTGACAAGAGCCTCTTGGACCCGTTCTGGCGGGACTGATCCATCCGATCGGACTTGGTCTAGACTGCTTCGTACGTAAGGGAGCAGTTGGTGTTTCAATAATTCTGCTGTTTGCCACCCTGCATGTCCATCAAACACCGCCCAGGCCATCCACTGCTTGCCGTCATTCCACGGTGAGGGAAATTGGCCATGGAGAAAGCGATCCTCACAGGGGCTATTAGATGCCCATTGAGTGCCATCGTATCTATGAACACCAGCAATGCCAGTGACTGGAAGCGAATACGCGTTTTGTGAGATAACCTGGGTCACCTGGTCTGGTGAAAGGCCCGGCCCGAACGTCAAATGATCCGTGGGTGGCGTGTCTAGCTGCGGTACATCAGACACACCCGGCACTTCAGGCACATCATTGCGACTAGAAGTCGCCCACCATAGACCCGGGCCACTGATGAGACCTCCAACCACAGCATTTCTAGCCCAATGTGACGAAGCTGTCTTTGTTGAAGAGAAACATCTGGCGGAGGTGGTCACACGACCTAGACGTGGTCGAGCCCAAGCGCCCAATGAGATCGAGGAGAACATGTAAGTCAGGGGGTGAAATAAAACAGCTCGGGAAAACGGGTTCTTGTCTTTCTAAGTTCCAGAGTCCTAGGAAAATGGAGGATTCCAAGTTATTCCTTGGGGATTTTACTAAAACAGCACAGACAAGAAGCAAGGGGCAAGTCTGGTCTTCAGTCTTGACTAAAACATTGAAAATGTCACATGACCATGCAAACGATATCAAGCATTTGTCTTCAACAGAGACGTTTATTGGGATGGAGCTACGATATGGATATTAAAAATGAAAATGGGCATCAATTAGTCAGACGTTAAATATCCTAACCTTGCGATACCCTTTCACTTTCCTGGTTTGCCCGCCCCGTCCTTGTTCAGTTGAACACCTCACAGAGTGTACATGAAATCGGGCCGCTTATCACCTAGCAACTCGATCTCATTCTGATCAAGGCCTTCGATCCAGTGATCTCGCTCACCACGCCGACGCTTGGCATTCTCCCGGCGGAGCAGGACGTACTGGACGATCGAGCCTCCAAAGAGAAACACCACGAGGTAGGCAAGCACAGTGCCGTGTCCGGGATAGAATCGGGGGGCATCTGCCTCACGGTAGATATTGGAGGAAACAATACCGTTTAGATTGCCCCAGCCGATGATAAATCCTAGCGACACACCGCGCTTATACACCCCTAAACAGATATCGGTTAGTGGGTTCGAATAATAGGAACCAGTAGAAGAATTATCTGTCACCACATACCCTCGATGTTGTTGCTCGACCAGGAGATTGTGTTGGCGATTGCGGGATAGATACCCATCGCCCCGAGGAATGTCCCCGCATATCGTGCCCCGGCAGACTGACATCCTAGGAGCATGGAAAATCCCACGATACCGAGGATCGAGGTGGCGATGTTGCACAAACCCCGCTGGCGCGTACGATCAGCAATGAAGCCAACCGTAACGGTCAAAATGGCAGCAGCAGCGTAAGGGGGGAACGCTCAGCAACTGAGCACGGATCGAGCTGTAGCCTGAAAGAAAATTAGTTGTGTACTCTAGAAGTTACCTAAGACTGAATGATAGAAGTTACCCTAAGTCAAGTCAGCAACGGCCTTTCCTCTGAGCTCGAGCAACTGGTTTTCACTTACTAGTTCGCTGATGATCGTTGGCACAAACAGTGAGAAGGCATACAGCGATCCGTCAGCCCCCATGTACACTATCGCACCCGTCCAAGTCTTCCAGTCCTTAACGCTAGCCCAGAAGTAGGACATCTTGAACTCCTCGTGCTCGGCGCTCGACTGCGCATCCAGGGCGAGTCGGCGAACCACACGGGCCCGATCCTTCTCGGACAGGAATCGGGCCTGGTCAGGGAAATCGTAGACACACCAGAAGGAGGCCACGCCAATAACGACGGTTGCCAGTCCTTCTAGGATGAAGATCCACGCCCAGCCGGCTTTGCCTCCGACTCCGTCCATGTTGGCGATAGCGGCTGCTAAAAGCCCACCGAAGGAACCAGCAAGGGCGGCAGCTGAGAAGAAGATGGCCATTCGTACGCCAAACTCTTCGCGCCGATACCAGCAAGAAAGGAAGTAGCCTATGCCTGGGAATAATCCGGCTTCCGTGAGACCAAGAAACCACCGCACTGCCATCAGTCCGCTGTAGTTATGCACTGTACCCATAAGGGTCATGCAGATTCCCTGGATATGACTATAAATTAGAAACAGAAGTAAAGGGTTGATCTGAAGAATATAGTTCATTACTTACCCAGCCAATCATGATAGAAGGAATAAAGATGCTTGGTCGTAATCGCTTAAGAAGCACGTTTGTGACGGGCTCAAAAACAGAGTATGAGACGAAAAAGATGGTCAGAGTGGCATTGTACTGGTTCGCTGTCATACCCAGCTGCTTGCTAAGGCCGTCGATCTTGGCATTGCCGATGTTGGTACTGTTCCATGTCAGCGCAGATATTCTGGTAGCTAGATGATCTTGTGGATCAAATGACATACCGATCGAGGAAGGAGGCTAGATACAATAGACTCAGCCATGGAAGAAGACGAAGGTCAAGCTTCCAAAGAAGCTTACGGTCCTACATGCATGTATAGTTAGTTTGAGGAAGGATCGGCTTTGCATGAACCCATGCATAGCACATGTCAGGGCATGGCAGAGATGAATATACAATCTTGGCCCGTTCTTCATCACTGAGTCCCTCATCGGGATCCTCCAAGTTCGCCAATCTGTCCGATTTGACATCCAAAGGCATCTCCGGATCTAAGCGAGCCGCCTTGTCAACATCCACGATCTCGGTAGCCATGGCGTTACACAGCAGTTGCAGTTATCCTTGCTCACAGTCCTGCAGTATGCGGCACAAAATTGAAAGAGGAATCAAAGAAAGGAGGAGGAGAAATCACGGAATGGTGAGTGGACAAGCGGAGCGGGGAATAAACGAACTAGCGGAGCCTAAACGAGAGGACAAGTCAATCTGCACGTTGTAAGCGCTTGTTCAACGTGAGTAAGGGTCTCCAAATTGGCTTGTCCAATCATTGGGATTGACTCCGCATTTGCTTGCAGGGGGTGCCAATGGTATCCCCAGAGATCGGCACTGGCCGCGATCTTCATTGAGAGATACCCAATTGGGGCCTCGGGGTTGCAATTCCCTATAGAGATGGGAAACCGAGGGGTAAATACATAGAGCTACTGTACTGGGGGGCTACGCCATGGAAAGGAGAAGGGAGCAATAAAAAGTCACTGGAACCGCCAATTCTCTTCTACCTATCGTGGAGACTGTGGAGAAGTTGGGGCGACGTCCCCGCAAAATCGCGGGGACGTCGCCCCAACTTCTCCAGGGCACATCCACTCCGCCCCGCCTACGGGTCAACCTCACCAAGGCGCCCACAACAGAACATACATACATCCCAGGATGTGATCCCTAATTGTGACTCGGCATATATCGAGCTCACATGGCGGCGGCGGCAGGATCCGGGGCAAAGTCCAGGGTTGTCGAGTTGAACTCTTCGCACTCGGAAAGCCGGCGGAAGACCCAGTTGGCAGCTCTCACCGAGAAAAACTGGAGGACTCGCTCTCCAGAGACCCCAGTGTGTGCTTCAGCTGCAATGAGGTTGCCAGCATTGGGCCAGTTGGCAAGCCTCGACTGGACAGTACGGTGCAAGCCGTTGCGAATCACCAGGCATCTTGTCATTGGGCATTCAAGCAAAGGGAGCGGCATGGGATAAGTGGGATTGGCGAGCTTCATCGCCTGGGCACCGCCTGAGGTGAGGGCGAAGTGGCTGCCCCGCGAATATTCAATGAAGGCGTCGGCACCGCTCTCCGTGACGAAGACGATCAATGCAGTCATCCAGGATCTCCCAGGCGTGGGGTCGAGATGGAAAGAGTAGACCGCCCCTCCTCGGATGAGAGACAGAATACGGGTTGCACCATAGTTGTTAGGCATACCCTCAATCGCGACGGTACGGTAAACGTCGCCGTCATTTCGACCCAGCGTCATGGGTACTCCATACTGCAGGTTCAGATCCGAGGCGCGGGGAAGGTCGAGGGCATCCTCGCGGGTAGGTTGCTCGGGTCCCAACTGGTTGCTCGGCCTGGCCCAAGGGCCTGGGGCCCAGCGGCGCAGTGGCGGCAGGCGACGGCGGCGTCCTCGCGCAATCCTCTGCTGGTGGAGAGGAAGGCTATCATCCAGACCCAGATCTGCAAGTCCCGGAGTAAGGCCTGACCGGTTCCGAGTCGGAGTCGGAATGTGAGCGCTCTAAATACTAGTTAATGACTTGGGATATAATGGAGGTGGTGATCCGATCTTTACTAACCTCGCTAGAGGCAGGAGAGGCAGGAGATGGAGGAGGTGGAGGAGGGGGGTAAGGTGGGACATCCTCAGCATCGCCTATGGGACCAAATCCAGCCATCCAGTGGATAACGGGCCAGGCACTGGTGTCGTACGGGGTAAGGGGCATGATGATGATATTGGCGTTGCGATGTGCGAGAAATCAGACAAAGGGAGAGAAGGATTGATGGTATGCAGGTTTGTAGACGACCGCAAGATGAGTGAAGGGAGGGATAGAAGGAACAGGAGGAGGAAAGATCTGTCGAACACGCCGAGACTGGAGAAACAGTGGGTATCCATACTTCAATTCAAAGAACAGCATAGGATTGTGAGTAGGCACGTTTATGGACGTGAATCTAGGAACAGCGGCAATAGGTACAATATGATCAAGTAGATGAGTCGCAAAAGCATTGACAGATCAGAAAAGCATTGAACTTGGCGTGATTGATGGGTGCAAGAAGCGGAGCAATTCTTGTTAGAAATGTATGCAAGATCATATATGAAAGGGATAATTGCTGTCCAGTTCAAAGGTCGCACCTGGTTTTCACACATCTATCCGAAGAACTCTCCGCCGGCCAACGCAACCCAGGGAAGGTTTTCTTCCCAACACCGCTGCATTAAATGGCGAGCGTCTTGAATCTGAAAATCAATGTCAGCAAAAGGAGAATGATACAGTCAGCCCGCAAATAGTACCTGTTTCATCCCTGATTTCTCTAACACCACGAACCGGTTTAGGATTCTGGCCTGTTGCGATGGGTCTCGAGACTCGCAGCCCGCCGTGAACAACGGAAGCAACGAACAAACCTCGGTTGAGGCACCGAGTCTCATACGTCCGAGTGCATCAATCAGCTGTCGAAGAGCCTCTTTAACCGGGAACGAATCTGTTGAAGACCCAAGCACACGGCGATGAAGATGAATGAGACCAGCACACCGGAAGGCCTCTTCCGTTGCCATCATGTCCTGGGCTTCGAGTCCCTGGTGGTGATCCGGGTCAGCATGGGCATGATCCGTTAGTGCATCTAGATCTCCTAGCACGGCTTGGGCTTGAAGAACCATGTCCGCTGATGGGTGCCATCCCCGGCGGAAGTTGCCCAGCTCGTCAAAACGCTGATTATCACACTCCTGGACCAGCTTTGCCAGGCGGATGAGAAACAATCCAGTACGAGGAGTGAATCCTGTGAAGCAGTCCACGCTAGACTCGTCATAGCTCTCTGGGTTCGAACAGGCCTCAAGAACAGAATGATACAGCATCAGCGGTCGACCGGCTTGACGACAGGACAATGCACCAACTGTGTCGATATACCCCAACCAACGGGCAAAAAATGCGCCAATTCGATTACCAGACCGAGCGAGTCGATCACTCCGCGCAATGAACAACTCCCGGGCAAGTTTGAGATGGCTCTGCCATGTGATGGGAACTTCGAATGTTCCTGGGGACACAATTTTCAAGGATAAGAGCAGAATTGCGGTAGCTAAGTGGCTATCGGTGATTTCCTCATGGGATGCTTCCAATGCCACACGCAGAGTTGGAAAGACATCACTCACCCAGTGCGCAATTCGATTGGCCGGTTCGGGATGCCCTAAATACCGCGCACGATGACTGGCTGAGTACGCCAACAACAAATTGAGCAAATTGGGGTCGCCAATCGCCACTGATACCATTTGTCAGTATAAAACCACACAAAGTCCTCGATTAACCCGGTATAGAAAACTTACTTGAGGGCAGGACTGACGTGAACGGGTTATTGTCACAGTCGTGAGGAACCAACATTCGAGATGTATGATTGATGAAATGATGAAAGTACATCAGATTGATCGGGTTACCCAGCAAAGATGATGGCAGCGGAGAAAGATATCTTGGGATGTTGATTGGCACCGGCACGGCATAATACTCACTGAGATCGGTGCTCTGGAGTTCAGACGGCGTGCAATAGCCTTTCGGTGAACCGTCTTCGGAATGCCCCCGCGTGCCGCTCAGACCGAGGGACGAATTAACATCAATTGCGGCATGATCGTTGTTTACTGCCACATCACGATCTGGCCGCCCGGAATCGAATCCATAGTTATCCGTCACACTGGTGAGATAAGCTTGCCATCTGCTCTGGGCTGCGAACGATTCGCGTGCAGCTTGATCATCATCTTTGCGATCATTCGATGTCGCCTCTGCCGGCTGGTCAAATGTCGTCATTCTATCCCCAGGAGACGAAGCCGCATTGCTTCGGGCCACTGGGTCATGCGACCCGAGCATCAAGGACGAGATACCACCGTCATTCGGCATACTCGGAGAGTGGTGATTATGCTGTACTATTTCATCGATCGAGTATCCCATACTGTGCTCATCCTGGGAATTGGAACCGTGCGGGCCTTCATTGTGATCAGGTGCATGTCCTACATCATCCACACTATTTCGAAGAAATGATACGGGTTGTGACACCGAGTTCGAATGAAATGCAAAGGCCGACAGTGACCGAAGGCCTACACCTTGATCAGCAGCCGCCGAGAAAGCTCCGTGAAACCCCGAACCAAATGGATAATGTGCTAGAGGGCCCGACGACACTGGAGATGTCAGAGAAGACTGTTCCGGCCAGGTGGACTGAAAGTGATTATCGACTCGATCTGGTGAATTTCCACTCTCTGGTCCTGCTGGCGGCTTGGGCGACTCAAATATGCCAAGTGGTGGCGGCGACATGGCCCCAGGAGAACCCAAATCACCAGAGTGAACGTTGACGAAGCCATCCACTGAATGTCTGTTTGCTGACATTGGCATTGAAGTGGTATTCACATTGCTTGTTGGTGTTGCATCGGAAAAAGACATAATCGTCCCTGCGTATCCGCTTGACTGGGAACTGGGGGAGTCAACGGACGTTCGTTTGGTCCGGCCTCCCCAATTGAGACGGACGCTATAGTCACACACCTCTCCTTGTCGTTGGCAATTGAGACATAATGGCTTTTCCTCTCCGCTGTTTTTCGCAATTAGTGGGATTGTCACGTTGCATGAACATGTTGATTGCTTACCATTTGACTTTGCGTGCTTTGCACGGCCTGTGTTGGAACAATCGAATCAGTCCTCCGAAGGGCAGAAGCAGAATTTAGATTCCCACAAGCATATACATACCAACAACCTTTTCGGCTTCTCCTCTTCGGCTCTGGCGCACCAGGCCTTCGGGGACGAGGCATTGCACCTCAGATGAAATGTATCAATGACCAGCCCCAGAGCAGAGCAACGATGAGACTGAAACAAATAAAATGAGTGAAGGTCGTCTCCAAGGAGATTCCATCCAACAGCAGAAAGAAATGCGTTGAAGGAAACTGCCGAGGCCTCTTCACAGGGCACACAGGACGCGATTGGATCGCTTTTTGCGTCCAGAACTGTGTTGACCCCAAGTGGCGACGAAACGATAGTCGACCAAGCACCCACACCTAGTAGACAGGGACATCGAGGTGTGGGAGGGAGATGTGCCCAACAAAGACTTCAGAATCCCGCTGCGACTGCAGCAATGGGGTTTGGTATTCTGCAGGTGCAGCTCCAAGAGTGATAGAGTTATGACGATCGTGAAGATCACAAGATGCGGGACAAGCTGCAGATATCCGGGGTAAGGCCCACTTTGAATATAAGACCCGTTCACCATGCACACACCATGAGGTTCAGGATATGCATGCAGTAAGGAAAAAAGCACGTTCTGGAATGGCTATCGAGAAAGTCGCGAGAAAGTGTGGGGAAGGCCAGAGATAAGACTGACTCAGCCGGATATCGGATTAACTATAGATCCGATGCGGGATGCCGCGGGATCCCGGTCACATGGGCCATCGTCATTGGGGCCTGGCTCCGATGTGTCCTTGGTTCCCTGGGTTTCCTTGATCTCCCGACCCTCAGAACCCTGGAGTGGTCACACTTGAGTCTCGAAACTCAATTCACAACATGGCCGGCAATTTGGTTCAACAGCATCCGCTGCAAAGGCTCTCTAGCCCTTCCAGGGGCGTTTCGGCTCTGGTTCATGTATGAATTCTCGGGTTCAATCAGAATACAGAGCCTCATATAACTAACATACACAGATGACCGGTCTGGCGAGCTTTCTCTGGTCTTTCAAGTAGTCAGTCATCAATCACTCCTTTCAGATTTTTCCCGAACTATACCTGCCAACTAACACAAATCTAATAGTATGCATGATAATCCGAATAGGGCGTACGTTTAACTTTGGTTCTCTACAGGGGATACATGTCAGGATGAAAAGAATGACTAATGAAGTTAGAAATGAGGCATACGGCTGGCATTTCCAGTATTTGACGGTTATTGGGTTGACGTTGTCTACGTTGACTTTTATTGTTGCTCTATTGGCAGATATCACCTTATCCCGGCGCCTGTTCCTGGTCAAAAACCTGCTGTCGGTATGCAGCGCCCCAATGGAGGTACTGATCAGTGTTCTTTATTGGGGGCTTCGAGTGGTAAGTCAAAAATATCATATGTCATTGTATGAAGAGCTAATCAAGGCCCCAGATCGACGAGCGACTAGTGTTGCCTGATTGGGCTGTCATTCCACTTCATGCGGGTTTGTCGAAACATTGACCCGCTTCGTACTGACCCCGTGCTAACGTAGTCTGAGCAGATATCGGCTTCCATGCCATTCCGTCTATCGTCATGCTAGTGGATTTACTGTTCCTATCTCCCCCGTGGACTATCACTGCCCTCCCTTCACTGGGATTGTCTGGAACTATCGCCTTTGGGTACTGGTTTTGGGTGGAGCAGTGCTTCCTGTACAATGGGTGGTACCCATACCCGATTTTTGAACAGCTGTCAACAGTGGGCCGTGTTGGCCTTTTCTCGCTGAGTGCTGTTGTGATGGCGCTGAGTACTGTCTCGATTCAATGGTTGTATGGTCGAGTCAATGGGTTTGGGACCGGTACTCAGCCTCAGTCCCGTCCAGGTGATATTAAACGAAAGGATGGTCTATGAAATGCCTTTGCTACCTCGGTATGAGTGATGTGGCAAATATTGCATTCAATACCTGCTGCCTCACTCAGGGTCCGATCTCGGGTATAATCAGAATGGTGCGACAGGAGAGTTTCCAGTTCGAAGATTTGATTGGTTTTCCTACGCAAAGCAACCGCAAGGCCATGTTATCTCATAGATATAGACGACGGCATTGCCTTGCAGCGACCACAGTGTCTGGGTTTGCAGCGGACTTCTTTCGAACTTATATCAGGTTTGGTTCATTGGGGGTTTCAAGTAGTATTTCTAGATCGAAGTATTTATGTCTCCGAGCGGCCATTTTATGCACATACATAAATTCCCAACCTAATCTCATGGTTTTGGACAATCCTTCAAGGTTAACAACAAATGGCAACAAGTACATGTACTTCATTTCGATTTAAACATGATTTGCACTGATCTTACAATCTTGGAAAACATTTGCTGGGAGGCGCCAGCCAGGCCTCGTGACCCTACTTCTTGTGTACGCTATGATCATTCTACCCGGCAGATGAGTAAGTCGCTTCATATGGGAAGACGTCCATAGCGTTTGCTTAATTTAACTAGCCAGGAGCCCTGAAGAACAACCATTCGGATGTTAGGTACACGACCTATTAATGGATTCAACTTGAAACTCCAAGGTTAGGGCACTTCTAACATCCGCAGCTGTTTACGAATAACCTTCCCGGTGACAGTCTTAGGCAAGAAGTCTGCAGCCGCAAATTCAATCTGTTGAGGACAGCAATGAGCGGCTTTGTGCTCCCGGCAGTGCTCACGTATCTTCTGCTTCAGGGATGCGCTGTCCCCACCTGGGCATGACCCTCGTTCAAAACAAGAAATGCCTTGACAGTATATGCTCGTAGTTAAATATATATTTCCAGGTGACATTGACCGCAGGAGCCAATAATGCTGCGATGATTCTCATCCTACTGATATTGAAATCCCTGTCGGTTTGGTCCATAACAACTTCTCTAGCAATTTTGGGGTTGACCGTTTGCCCATCATTGATATGAAGCAAAGTGGAGTATTAAACATACCAGCGAGCACTGGTTGAAAGCATGGCCGTCAACTCCTTCCAATGCACCTGGGCTTTCTGTTACGAAAATATATCGACGGATATTGACCTTTATTTGCCCCCGCTCTACCCTCCGTCAGTTCTAGAAATTCACCATTTGCGCCTGGAATAATTGATTTGAGAGGCTCATGGACCCATCTGTCTGCTATGAAAGCTCTACACCATCACCTAAAACCAGTAGAATAGGTTAATTGATTGATTGTCATGTTTACGTGTAGTAACTTAACACAGTCATATGACTAACCACTCTCAGGCCGCACGTGACCTGTCTATGCATGAGATCCGCGAAGCACTCCGGACTCCAGACGCTTGACAGATTTATCTAGACAATTGCCCGATGTTTGTGATACCTTAGAAAATGATAAAGGAGTCCCTAATGAATCTCTACTTACAGTATCTTGTCACGAATACATCGGTGTCTCGTTCATTGCCATATGCTTACATAATCACAACTCCACCTTCGGTTTCCGCTGGAAGCAACGCAATCTCTTGTCTCCGATTCAATTCCCCGGTTTTTGACATTCCTGAACATATTCACCATGTCAGCTCGCACAGTGATCGGTGGTCGACTGGGCACCTCCGCCCTCAGCTCCCTCGCCACCCCCTCCCCGCGGATCACATCCCAGCAGCTTGCACGTCTCCACTCGACCGTTGTCCGTCCCTCCCCGAGCGTTGCATCTAAGCTCTCCATCAAACAAAATGCCCGTCCTACTCCCACAGTATCGAGCCGTCCGGGCCTGCGGATGAACTCCACTTCTTCCGCCGGTAAAGATGAGGTGAAGCTCGACTGGGACTCTTTCTTCAAGCTTCGCGCTTCTCGCCGCCGATACTCCCTCGCATCCTCCGTTGCGACCTGCCTCGTGTCTACTACCGCCGGCGTGCAGATTCTGTCTTCCCAGGATCTGGAATCTCTCGGTGCTCAGGTGATGGGTCTCGATCCGTTCGTCGTGTTGGGAATGGCGACAGCTGCCTGCGGTGCCGCTGGATGGCTCCTGGGCCCGATTGTTGGTAACGGACTCTGGGGTCTGGTTTACCGTCGGTTCACCCCCTCTGTAGCAACAGTGAGTTCAACACCCTACGTGATGACAAGACAATGTTTGCTAATGAAATACCTTGTCAAATAGAAAGAGAAGGAGTTCTTCGATCGCATTCGACGATTCCGTGTGGACCCCTCGACCAACTCCATCGCCAACCCTGTCCCCGATTACTATGGCGAGAAGATCGGTAGTGTGCAAGGATATCGCCAGTGGCTGAAGGACCAGCGAGCGTACAACCGGAAGCGCCGAAACTTCATTGCTTGATTTCCCTTTTTGAGACGGTTACCTTTGCATGTTTGTCTATACGCTTGACCCTGCAACTCGCAAATTCTGGACCAAGGCCGGTCGCTTTCTTTTCTTTGGATTTGGATTGGTGTTTTGTGCTTTTTATTCGATCTCATTAGCGGTCTGGGCGACCTGGGGCATCATATTTGTATTTGAAAATGACCTTTGATAGCACCGTCAAGCACCATCTTCAATTAAGCTTATCTAAATAACCAATTATGGTTTATTGACCTTGCTTTATATATATGATCTCCCCTCTGAGGGAGTCGACTACAGCTTTGACGAATTGTTGGCCTTGGGAGCCCGGCCAGTATCAACCTCCGTCCACCAAGGCACATGTGCAGGCACATCATCATCCAAATTGGCCCGGAAGTTAGGTTTCCGCTTTTCGAAGAACGCGGCGACACCTTCCTTCTGATCTCTATAAGATAGTCAGACTTGAACCTGAACTTGCACCAGATGATATATACGTACGCCGATGCGAACATGTGGTAGATCGACTTTGATTCGACCAGATGTGCGCCCTCGGGTGAGCCCACGTTCCGCCACATCATGGCGCGGCTGATATAGGACGCGGTCGGACTGACGTTCTCGGCAATCTCAGTGGCTAGCTCGAGAGCTCGGGGCAGAACCTGAGATGCTTCCGGCATGATTTCATTGAACAAGCTTCCGAAGTGTCTTGCGGTGGGTGGGAATACAGCACCAGTACTGACGAGGTAGCTGGCGTTTGAGTGACCGACTAGACGAGGCAGGAAGTATGATGAGCATGCTTCCATTGTGATACCGCGGCGTCCGAATACAAATCCGTATTTTCCTTTCTCGTAGGCAATCCTGGTCGCAGTCAGTATGCTTAGGATTTATATCCATGTGAGGACTGGGAATTTTACCGTATAATAGTGGGCAGAGTCATGGTCATGCCCACACCCACTGCAGATCCTTGCATCGCAGCGATAGTGGGCTTGCGGCAGTGATGAATCGCGAGTGAAACACGCCCGCCACTGGGTTTGTTAGCTTAACGGGAATTTACTCGTACTCCCAGAGACTTACGTACCCATCACGGTGATCTGCCGGTCTCTCTTTGCCGACGTGTCTTTGAAAGCCAATATCCAGATCTGCACCAGCGCAGAAGGTCTTGCCAGCGCCAGTTAGCACGATGACCTTAACACGTTCATCCGCATCAAATAGGGCGTATAGCTTCTCGAAATCGAAGACAATCTGTCCAGTGAACGCATTCTGATTCTTAGGGCGATTCAGCGTAACCACAACGACGGGAGTCACCGTTGGGGCACCCGGTGGATGATGCTTGACAATGACATGACCCGATGTTGGGACATGTTCATAAGAGGTTGGGAGGTCTAAGGATTTGGGATCGAAGATCATACTGGGTAGTAACAAGAGCTGAGTTGGAGGTAAATTGGATTGGTTACGGGAAACCAGTCGATAATTATAGGTGATGATTATTCTTTAGTTCTCGGCTCTTTACAGCCTCGGTCCATCTTACTGTGGGGAAGGTGTTTGTGCGGGGTATAGACTAGTACGTATAAAAACACAGGAACATGGACAACTGAACTGAACATCTGGATTGAATAAACAGCTTATATCACTGTACAGAGCAGGTGTAAGTGGATCCAAGTCTGATCCATACACAAAACAGCCCCTGTTCACGCACCAGGCTTGTAAAGTTAGAAGACACAGATCAGCACAGCTCACCAATAACTTGAGAAGACTAAGAAAAGCCGAACTAGAAGTTCCAGTAATGGAAATATCCATTGTAGCGATACCTGAATTCTTTAGAGTTGAGCTATTGACCCACAAAATCATTCAAAGGAAAGTAAATTCTTACACCTTTCCCCCATCAATTGTCATGGTGTTTTGTCCTTGACCCTGTCCCGGCCTTGAAGGTGACAGCAATGAGGGTTCATGGTTTGCTATTGTACGGAGGAATTGAAGATGATCATCTAAATCCAATGTATGGATCTCATCTCCTCTTCTGAACACCACCTCATGCGAAACAATGACCGCACTGGTCTATAAGTGATGGTTCAACGTGACTTGAGAGCAACCAGAGAAGGGGTCAAGACCATCGTCCTGTGGGTATGAATATCTCGTTCCGAACCCGAAAATCACAACTAGATATCTACTCTTCATATCAATTCAAGTCGTACATTCATTACTTTCTCTCTGCGATGTCCGCCCCCTGGCCATCATCTACCATTCTCACGAAGACGCGGACTTGTGTATCGTCAACGTCGTGAGTCAGTATACAAGCGGCACGGCTCAGATGAGATATTACGATGCCAAGACGGGCAGGTGTGAAGGTGAGTGTGATATTCATTGGCTCGCAGGTCCCATCTGACTCTGATCGCGCAGCCGACGATTTTAGCCCTGCCAGCAACAAGACGAATGGTGAGACTGGCTTCACGAAGCACTAAACCACTCTTTTCTACCCATCGAGCGACAATTCGGGCGTGCTGTACATCTCCGAGAAGAACGGACCGTATCTATTCGACTCCTCGTTCAATCAAGGGTACCAGCTCGGGTGCTGTGTCGGCAAGAAGAAGTCCGGGCAATGGAAAAGCAACTGCTAAAGAAACACCTTATTGGTTCTATAGCAGGATGTCGTTCCTTATCAGCTTGTGTCATAGATATGCTTTTCTCCAGCTGTATCTTGAGAGATAGTAGATAGGCAAAGGCAATCGATCCCGATCCGCCGTTTGGCTCATGACCTCATCGGGGGGCTCTTGGCACGGAAAAGATTTCAGTGGACCCGGTGCGCACCATCCGCGGTAGACACCATAGGAAAACCGCCTCTTCCCTTGACTGGACCGGACCATCTTTCAGCAGATATAGAGATCCCCTCTCACTTACAAATTTCATCCAACGCACATCCAGGCAACCAGAGGTCACGAGGCGGAGCCACAATCTGTTCTGCCATCTCCCCCCACTTCCCCTCCAAGCTCGTCTTCGATCGCTATCCCCATATCAGATCGCCATGTCTGGTCGCAATATCTCATACGGTCGCGGCGGAGCCGGTAGGTACTTCCGAGTTCTGGCATCGATTGGAATGCGCCCTGACCTTGCTCTCTCTAGGCAACATCTCCCGCCAGCAGTCCGCCACCACGCCGAGGGATCTCGTCACTCCAACAATCAAGCAAGAAGTCTATACCACTGGTCGCGGAGGCTCAGGGAACATGGTTCAGAATGATCCCGAGCGACCAGAGATTGCTCGTGAAAGCCAGGACGTGGAATCCCCGCCACTGCGGGCGCAGCAGATCCCCCACCATACTGGCCGAGGTATGCAGATATGCAGGACGCAGTCAAAACGCCTCGGAAACTGATCTTTCTTTTTCTTTCTTCTAGGAGGTGTCGCCAATGCCTATATCCCTACTGCCGAGGAGGAGGAGCGAGCTCGCCTGCAGGAGGCTGAGCTTGTGCGGGTGCGCACACAAGACAGGGACCGTATCAAGGAGGTGGAACACGAGCGACAGGAATTGCGGCATCAGGAACCCTCGACCTAGTCAGTACTGCGATAGACGCGATAGATTCTCCGGTAGTGTCTTTCCAGTCGGTACTCGGGTTGTTCTGCGCTCAACACAGCATCTGTCACTTGGGAAAAGTGAAAGGAAGAAACTGCCAGAAGTGCTGCAGGCAGTACTTAATGCGGGGTTGTGCTAGGGCGAATCTCTTATCTTTGGTATTAATATGCGTGTTTTTTTCTTTTCGTTTTTTTCCTTATCTTTACCCAACTCCTATCTGCGGGTACCACTTTGTCCGCTGGGATTGGTTTTGGCGCTTGGTGTCATGTCGGCTTCCGAGGGCTTGTTTCTACTGGTTATCTAGCGTCGGGCTTGTAGATGCTCTATGAAGATTAGGTTTCTATCCTAATCACAACGCTTTGATGATTCATTATGTGTCGTCGCACCCATGTGATAGGTACGGTAATTTTGCAACATGGAACTAACTCCAGTCGCTAGTCTATAAGTGGATGGTGCAATAGCAATCCACCAGTTATGGATAGTGTCAAACTTTCACCTTCGGTAAAGACCACCCCATAGCATCTACTGGCCAGCTGAGCAGGTCATGCCATTCACCGTCCAGCCCATCCACAACTTCTTTCAGAATGCGGGTGGCCCAGTCTCCCATCCACCATGTCTCCCGCAGATGGTGCAGTATGACGGCAAAGTGGGCCAAAATAACTAGTGCAAATGGCTTGCGCTCACGCACCAGTTCGGGGAAGCGAACGGGAATATAAAAGGTCCAGCAAAAAGCGAAATCTTTGGGCTCGCTCCCACTCATCAATTGTTCGAGGGAGGTGCCCAGGTGGTTGATTGTCTCGGTATATGTCTCTTTCTCGTGGGTTGAGTCCCGCAAGGCTTCACTCTCATTATATCGTCGCAGGGCTATAATCACCAAATGAGACATATTCGGCAACCTAGCACGTCTTGGTTCCGGTCGAACCAACGAATGGAGCTCGCCGGTGCTCACGCGATCCAGGGATAAAACCATGGCACTTATAAGCCACCGAGTGAGCTGGAATACCTCCAGAAACTCATCCAGGATTTCTGCCTGTTCGTCATCTTCTTCCAGGCCATCGTCTATCAAACAATATGCAAAGGAGAACACAGTCATAACACTGCATAGGGCGAAATGGGCATCACATTGGACGTTGGTGAGCTCTTGTGTCGTGTCGAGATGGATACCTATCAGAGCTTGGCTCTGATGTTCGCGTGCCGCGAGCAAATACCGCCATCTGCGTTCCGGGCTTGTGCATGCCCCGGATACCTGTAATGCTGATAAGGCTAATAGTCCATGTCGCAGAGAGGGGAATTCCAGCGACAATCGAGGGATGACTGTTTGCCATAGGGTTTCGGTGGCACGATCCTTGGCCATGGAGCGATATGTCGCGGTGCACCAGTGCATCATCAATTCGAGGTCCTGCAGACCCAGTGTCTCCTCCATGTCTGCCGGCAGAGTACTGGGACAGACTTTTGTCGCTGCGGTATGAGCTGGATGAGGCCTTGCAGCGGTCATAGTCGGCGATGATTCCGGGGAGACTGAAGTGGGCGTTGACGAGCCTCTTGAGGCTGCCAAGTCCCGGGCTTTGGTGTCTAGTCGAGTCATGCGAGGTCGACAGCTCTGGCCGACCATCTTTCGATCTATATAGTGGGAGCAGCTCGGCTCGGAGAACTAGATGTGGTAATTGTCAGAATAAGGCCTTCTTTAAAATTCCAAGCTCTTTTTGACGAGGGGTCACGATGCATGAGCTATGGGCGCGGATCACACGGATCACCCAGTTGGAACTTACCTGGTGTTTGCTTCTCAACGTTCCCTGGCAAACCCGTTTACTCGACGGCATTATTTGGATCGGGGTGGGGTTTCGATCTTTTCATTTCCTGGTTCCGTCCTCTGGCTGCGTCGATGTCTATATAGAGAAAAACAAATAAAAGAAAAGGCATCGATTAAAGTCAGTGGGGCCATCATCAGGTGAACATCTAAGAGGGATTGATCACCCTGCAGAAACCATCCCCCAATAGAAAAACAAATTTTAGACAGTGTATCCTATTTTGGCAAATGCAGCTTCACCAGAATGACATAATCGGACCGAACTCCACTTAGTGATGGTCGGGGACTGGGTTTATTGATTTACAGTAATGTCGAACCTGCAAGTTGGGTCCAATGTAAAGCTAGCAAGTAAAAGGGGCCAATGGCAAGGGGATCAACATAATCCGTTTCGAGTTAAGCTTGGAAGGTGGAAAGGGGCATCGATCCACATGAATCTGATAGGTCGAGTCTATCCGCATCATGCATGACTCAGCACGCTGAGCCATGCGTTTTCCAAATCGGGGCAAACGCAAGATGGTCAAAGCAGAAGTTTCCACTTCTGCCGCCACAGAGGATTTCATAACTAAATTGAATACCACTGTACATTCGAATATTTAGTCATTAATCTCGTCCCTGGGGATATATGGCTATGGAATTTGTTTCCTCCGCTTTGGTGTTTCAGCCTTCGTATCAGAAGTGGTTGAATATTCGCCTTCATCATTCTTTCTTCTGGAATGCCACTAGACCTTCTATTTTCCCGCATAGTCCCGACTTGTCCAGCTTGTGTCCTTAACGTGCGCCACCGGCGTCTTCCAACCGATGCCCTTGCTCTTACCCGATAGGGCCACTGCGATAACTTTCTGATCTAGGGCTAGTGAGAGTGAGCAAGGGGATCAATTCTTTGCCCTCGCCTGTAATTTCCTCGAGGTAAGCTTGCTGACTAGGGACCCCTGACCCCTCGACTGAATGCGGTATATGCACTGGAGGGTCTGTTGGGGAGGATCATACGCTACCTGTATATCGCATGATCCCCAAACAAGTTCCAGATATGCATTGTGATTTAGCGGGATCGTCCAGTTGCTGATTTGGGGATATGCATGTCATCCCGACAACTGAACGCCTTTGTGTCCATGCTTCGGATATCCCGAGCCCGGTCCATCATGTGGCCTGTGCATCATGATTGCTTTTTTTCCCCCGTACAGGTTTTCGGGTAGGTGGGCCCGGGTTGATGACTTCGGAGTGGAGGCCACGGTATGTTGAAATCCTTCCAATGCAGATTAGGTACACAAGGACTCAATCGCCATTCCGGCAATAGGGTGACTCGTTGGCCGGCAGATGTCAATTGCTGATATGCGTGCAGTACTCCAGCTGCCCAACTAGCTGCAGAGAGAACCTGATCGGTGCCCCACGACCTACCGAATCGAGTAAAAGCAACGCTATATATAGTGGATCCATGCTCCCACCCCTCTCGATCATGTTGCAGGCGGTGTCGCCCCATTTATCAGAGCCAGTGATAGCTGTCCACGCATTAATCCAGTGGCGATTGTATCAATTGCTTCTGCTCGGTTCGGACATCCGTCAAAGGGCGGTATGACAAATGAGACGCGAACCCACGAGTTGAGGTGATAAAATCCGGAAGTTTCGTGATAAGGCGACGGGTAATATTGCCGTGTTTATCTGTGATTAGCGCAGGGTCTCCACAAGGCTGTTATCTGTTATTGTGCAACTTCCAAGCCATATGTGCTATTCACAGGGGTGAGAAATGGAAGCCGATCCAGCTTTCCGTTTTCCAGGAAATAATTTTTTTGGCCGCGAATGTCAACGGGGCGGGTGCTGATGGAGCGTCCTGCTCACCACTCACTAAAAGATAAGCTGCGTAGGCCCTTCGTTTTCCTCTTGATTATCGCCATGGCCCCCACATATTTCGCATGGAGCTTAAACGGATTGAAGGTCCCGGTCGGCGACAGGAAAGCAGTGAAGGGGGGTTGTGTTCGCCGTAAACTGGAGGCTCCGACCGCTGTATTATGTAATATGTGGTATCGGCTGAGTTGACTTTAGAATCCCCGGTCGCGTTCCTTTCCGCACAAAGACGGTACATCTGAGCCTAGACCCCAATGCCGTGATCAATTTGTATTCCGTACATGCTCCCACCAGGATGGTACGACACACTGAGCGAGATTCGGCGACACCTACGATGCAATCTGCCAGGAATTGATAGGCAGACGAAATTCGCGGGTCAATCGGCTTGTTGCATGTGTCTGTACGACATACCATATCTAGCAATGGTAGGGAGACTTTGTTCTCAATAATGTGCCCTGCGATCCTGAGCTTTTTGGTGGCTTCTCGTGGGCTGGTTTCGGGCAAAGGGCGGTTGAATAAGACTGTGGTAGAAGTATCGCCTCATGATAGTGCTCAAGAGTTATCGGCATCTGGTTTGGAGGTTTTGGCGCCTAGACTAACATCCAATAATTTCTTGTATGTCAGTTTTTTAATAAAATGAGAATGGACCGATGTTTGAAAGAGTATGCAAACGGGATGAGTTGATAGTAGGCATGCGAATCAGACACATTCTGGAAAAATAGATGAAACCAAAGTGGGCTGCACTAAGTGATCTGTGACCCCGAAACTGGGCTACGCCGTTGACACTAGGGCCAAACTTTGATTCGAGCGGGGATTTAACCAGATCCACTCTCCACGCGTCAAATATGAGCACGGATCCGCCATGATTTTTTATAAAAGATGGTCTGCCATGCCCCTTTCACTTCCAGAATTCGTCAAATTGATTCTCACCACTTTCTCCAGGGCCTGGCAACAGGGGTCCGACCCGGTCAGAATCTCATGCCTTGAATTGGAGCCGATGATATCAAGGATGACTTGTGTGGCTGACGGCTCCACTCAAATAGATTAAACATGATCTCATCCGGCCGAGACCCGTGCTCTCCATGTGGCGTTTACATCTTTATCCACCAGGATTCTACATCATCCCCCTGGGAAATACCTAATCAAGGGAAGGGTTACTCAGACCAATAAACCACGTATCGTCTAGACTGCTCTAGTACCAAATCAGTATTTTCTAAGACTAGAAGATCGATGCACCGTGAACAGCGACACTGCACAACATCGGATCTAGCAAGCGCTTGATGTAATGATGACCAGGCTTATCACCGGAGAAATTCATGCTGCACAGTCCGACATGACGAACCAGTCATAAGTCAAGTTTGGAAGCCTTCAGCCACAGAAGTGACAGCTCGAGGCGCTATTCCTGTCCATCTCTGGTTTCTCATTCGCTTCGTCATGTTTTATCCATATAGGGTGGCCAATTTGGTCCCATGGGTCGTAACCTGCCAATAACCGGGTTAGAGTCAAATTGGAGTATACATTCGAGGTACATGCACCGGAACCTTGGAAGCCCCTGTTGCTTTTCACGTCATATTGGAAGGGGAAATACTTAAAGTGGTAGAGATAAATAATGAATGAATAGATCCGACCTCGTATTCTAGGCCGTGACGCAGGAAACCAGAGAACCCCACGGCCGGATTTCCTCTACAACCCCAGATTCATGTCACGGTGGCCCGCGTCATGCTAGCCTGTACTCCACTTGCCCTCATGGAATTCCTGGATCCACACCCTTGATTGGTACATGGCGTGGCCAGACACAGGGATCGTCACTCCTACACGTTTCCTTTCTGACAGACCCACTATGATGATAACATCAATATCAACCGGTGGCTCTCCACTATGCACCCCCTGCAGAAGGTTTGGATCGATCGACTGGGATTAGAGATGAAGTCTCGCGATGATATCAACGACCATGACGTAGTAGGCTCTGCCCTGTGCCTGGGATGTTGTCGCAAGGTATATAGTTTGCCTACTTCACGATGAGTTCCTAATATTTCATTATACATTCCAATCTCAAGTCACTTGAAAAGTTCTTGAATCTTATTACGCTTTCTCCTTTGAATATCTCTACTTTATTTCGAACTTTACCTCGATCTATACTATTGTACATTACACCTTGCTGATACGATTTTCACGACGTCACTGTGTCAAAAGAGTTTACGCCTTTAAGCTATTGATTTATATTATTCCGATATCCGTTCACCTGGACATTTGTCACATCCCGTCATGTCGTCCCCTGCAGTGAGCAAACCCCCAAAGCTCGGTTCGAAGGCTGGAACTCCCACCAAACTCCGCAAAGGTTCCGGCTCGAGCGTCGCCTCCAAACCCAGTGTCACTGAATCCCCCAAGTCCGTGAAGAAGACACCCTCCCGCAAGCTCGCTCCCAAGTCGCCCAAGCCGATCCAAGACGACGAAGTATCTATCCCTGAGACTCCGTCACCCAAATCGAAGAAGAAGGCCCCCTCGTCGGAGCAGCGTCGCCCCATATCTCCACCCGATGATGCTGCATCTCAGGCTTCTGGTTCAGCTGCCCCACTTGGTGGAGCCGCATCTGGTTTGACTGGCAAGGCCAAGGGCTTTGCTGAAAAGGCGAAGGATACTCTGAACAACGGAGTCCAGGATGCCACCGATTCTATTCCGCTCGACCTCTCTGCGCTGAAGGGTCTTAGCGTCTCTGACGGAGGCAAGATTCTGGGTCAGGACGGTAAGCCACTGGGTGAGGTGGTGGAAGGTGATCCCGAGGACTTGGTCGGCCAGACTGTCGGTGATGATGGCGAGATCGTCGATGAAGATGGCGATTTGATTGGTCGCGTTGATATCCTCCATGATGCCGTCGAGGAGGCTCAGAACATTCCTGACGATGCTCAGTCCAAGCTTGGCGAGGCTCAGGATGTTGTCACTGATCTGGCCGAGCTTGAGGGTCTACCTGTCTCTGATGGTGGTGTGATCAAGAATGCTGCTGGTCAGGTTCTGGGCAAGATTGTTGAAGGTGACCCCGAGGATCTCATCGGATACACTCTCAACGATTCGGGTGAGATCGTCGACGATGAAGGCGACGCGATCGGCCGAGTGGAACTTCTCCCGGTTGAGGAGCAACAGAAGGCCATCGAGGATGCTGTCGGCGACACCACCGATAACGTCAACGGCGTCAAGCCCGATGTTGATGACGAGTTTGAGGACGCCCACGACGGTCTTCCTGTCGATGACGCAACGGATGCCGCAGACAATGTTGCCGACGAAGCCGAGGATGCTCAAGAAGATGCGCCCGACGCTGAAGATGCGGAGCCCGAAGAACTCGACCAAGCCAAGTCCACCGCTGAAGGAGCCGCACCTGATGTTGACGCCGAGGACGTTGATGTCGACGCTGATGCTGACGTTGACGCTGATGCCGATGTCGACGCTGATGCCGATGTCGACGCTGAGGCTGATGTCGACGCTGATGCTGATGCTGATGTTGACGCTGATGCCGATGTCGACGCCGAGGGTGTTGCTAAAGATGCCGATGTCGACGATGTCAAGGACACAGCCGACGAAAATGTCGACGGAGCCCAGGACGACGTTGAAGACACTGCTGAAGACATCCCTGAGGCCGCAGAAGATGCTGTCGACGAAGCCACCCAGCACATTCCTGAACTCGACACTCTGGAAGGCTTGAAGTGCAACAAGCGCGGATTCGTCATCGATGAAGAGACTGGAAAGCCTGTCGGTGAAGTCATCGAAGGTGACCCTAAGAAGCTGTCACGACTTGGCGCTACCCTCGATAAGGAGGGACAATTCTGGGACAACCGAGGAAATGTGATCGGAAAGGTCAAGGCACTTCCCATCGAAGACGACAAGGATGAGGAGGGACCATTCGCTGGCCTTGAGGGTCTCGTTGTTGGCCAAGAAGGCTTTGTCGAAGATGAAAACCAGACTCGCGTCGGAAAGCTGGTTGAAGGCGACGCGAAGAAGCTCCTCGGTCGCGGTGTTGACGAAGATGGTGAAGTCCTTGATCGTCACGGCTCTGTCATCGGTCGAGCTGAGCGATGGGAGGAGCCCGAGCCTGAGCCTGAAGAGGAGCCTGAAGAGGAGGCTGCTCCTGATCTCTCAATCCTCAATGGTTTGAGTTGCAACAAGGCTGGGTATGTCATCGGCAATGAGGGCTTCCCTATTGCCCAAGTTGTCGAGGGTAACCCTAAGGAACTTGCTGGCAAGAAGATCGAAGACGGTGAAATCTACGACGGCAAGAAGGTTGTCGGTCGCGTTGAGCTCATCCCTGAGGAGGAGTTGGAAAACAAGCCCGAGGGTCCATTTGCCGGTTTAGAGAGCCTGGTCGTCACGAAGGATGGCTTCGTTGAGGATGAGGAGGGCTCCATTGTCGGAAAGCTCATCGAGGGTGACGCGAAGAAACTCCGCGGCCGTGCTGTTGATGAGGACGGCGAGATTACCGACAAATATGGCAATGTGAAGGGCCGCGCCGAGCCTTATGAGGTTCCCGAGGAAGAGGAAGAGGTCCCCGAAGAAGCGGACCTGTCCCTGCTCGATGGCAAGGTTGTCAACAAGATGGGCAACGTCGTCGATCCTGCCACTGGTGCTGTCGTCGGACGCATTGTCGAAGGTGACAAGCGTCTTGCTGGTCGCAAGGTCGATGGCAAGGGCCAGATCTGGGGTGACAATGGTCAAATCATTGGACGCGCCGAGCTGATCCCGGGCGCCGAGCAGCAAAAGGCTGAGGGTCCATTCTTTGGATTCGACAATGCCGAAGTTGGCAAGGACGGTGTCGTTGTTGATGCCGGCCGTATCATCGGACGTCTCATTGAGGGCGATGCTAAGCGCCTGCTTGGCCGCAAAGTCGACGAGGACGGTGATGTTGTCGACAAAAACGGCAACACCATAGGCAAGGCTGAGCGCTGGGAGCCTGAGGAGAAGGCTCGCGATGTCAACCCTATGTCTGGTCGCAAGGTCAACAAGGAGGGAGAAGTTCGCGACGCCGATGGCAACCTCATTGGAAAGCTGACTTCTGGAAACCTGGCCACCCTTGTGGGCAAGTCTATTGATGACAATGGTTACGTGGTCGACAACGACGGCAACAAGATCGGCGAGTGCACCCTGCTGGAAAACATTCCAGAGCCTGAGGAGCCTGAGCCTGAGCCCGAGGTCGAGGAAGAAGGTCCATCACCCGAAGAGCAAGAAGCTCAAGCCAAGGCCGAGCACGACCGCCAGCTGGCTGAGAAGATGTGCCATATTCTTCGGCAGACCCTGGATCAGGTCAAGCCTGTGTGCGATATGATCACCGAGGTAAGTCACAGTCATTCAACGAAATGTGAAACTCATAGCTAATATATTGTCTGTACAGAAAATTGAGAAGGCCGACCGCACTCCCAAGGATGAACTTGATGAGGAGAAGCTGGTCAAGGATGTCAAGCCCCTGCTAGAGCAGGGAGGTAAAATCCTGCAAGAGTGCAACGGTGCCATTCGTGCCCTTGATCCCGATGGTCGCATCGCTGCCACTGCTAAGGCCCGCGCTTCTTCTCGTGATGCCACACCCGAGGAGAATCAGCTGGCTGAGCTGCTCAAGACTTTGACTGAGACTGTCGTTAAGACAATCGACAACGGCAAGAGACGGATTGCTGACATGCCCCATGCCAAGAAGAAGCTTAGCCCTCTCTGGGCTCTTCTCTCCGAGCCCTTGTTCCAGATCATTGCTGCTGTTGGACTCCTGTTGAATGGAGTCTTGTCACTCGTTGGTCGTCTGCTGGATGGTCTTGGCTTGGGTGGACTGTTGAATGGTATCCTTGGTGGGTTGGGACTGGACAAGTTGGTCAATGGTTTGGGGCTTGGTGGACTGACAGATGCTCTGGGATTGGGTGGCAAATGATTTTACTGAGCGTGTAAGTTTTGGAGCACATGTTTTGGCATTTATTTGTATTATTTTGTGGTTATTTGCGTTTCCTATTTACGCTGGGCGATTGGATTTGATATACCTACCTCCCCGACTGTGTAGGTAGTACTTTGTACCTAATATCCTCTGGTTTCTGAAATGTTTTATCAAAATTTATATTCAATTAGCAATGTTTTGCTTGATCATAGTCTTGTAAGGTTCTAAAACTAGCCCAGGTGTTTCATTCTGTCCTGTGTCAGCCGATAGGACCGGAATATCTGTGCGTACTAGATGCACCAATCTTCTTTCGGATTTTGTGTTAAGGTATATTTATCTTATCGCCTTATCGCCTTATCGCCTTATCAACGGCATTGTGTGCGGAAATCGTCGGTTAATGTAGGCGCTTGCTTCCGCGTCTTCCCCTCCAAAACACCCGACTCCTTCTCGCGGCATTCCTTGCTAATCACGATCTCCTGATTCACATCCTGATCTCGGATCGGCACGGCTCATTATGGATTCGAGGCCTTCCCGCCCGGACCGGCCGTATCAGCGAACCTACAAGGCATGCATACCCTGCCGGCAACGCAAGGCTAAGTGCGACTTGGGTGCGGGCCCAGATGGCTTACCGATCGGCCCACCCTGTGCGCGTTGTCGCAGAGAGATGAGAGAGTGTGTGTTCCCCGAGAAACGAGCCTGGGAGAGGTCCCGCAAACGTGGTATGTGAGAGCTGGAAACACTTGATCCATTGTTCCTAACCGGCCCTGAAGCTCGATCCATCGAAGAAACCGATGAGCAAATATCTCCACACACAGAGCAATACCTATCAGACGCTGCACCAGAGACAACCAGCGGAAGATATTCCCAAAATCACCAATCACCAGCTCAGTATGCCAGCTCTAGCCCTTTTCAATCAGGCTGGGCGCTCAACGGACATTCAGCATCCCTGCAGCATAAACATAGCTCCCCTATAAACATTAGCCCAAGACCTGGCACCGAGCCAATAAACCATGCGAACCATATATCACCGCAGACCCATAATGAGCATCGCCATCGGTCTAATCCGAATTTGGCGAGCTCTATGATGCGGACGGTCGTCGCCAGCGGTAATGATGCCCTCAACATCCTGTTCGAGGCAGCCACAGCGCAAAGCCAAGAGGACAGTGTCCAGAATGAGCCTAATTCATCAATTGGAGGTAACTCGAAGAATGGCAACGCTAATGCGAAGGAGCGAAGTACTCCCCGGAACTTTGAAAGCCCCATACCCTTCGAGCCCGTTCCCCGCAACACGCGCCCGGTAGATTTGGCAGAAGTTACGCAAGATACCCTTCAAATTTGGCAAGCCTGTCGCTTTGTCAGAATGGGTTGGTTTACCGCTCGGGAGGCAGCTACGTTCATTGATTTGTGAGTCGTTGACCTGCCCTTCTTCCTATGTCATTCCAAGCTTTTCTTGGTTCTACGTGTCGACTCTGTTAACCTTAATCTAGATTCTTCAAGAACATGTCCTGTCTATCTCCTATCCTTACTGACTTTTACTCAAATCACCGAAACCATTACACGCTCATTACCCGCGAACCGGTTCTATGTTGTACCATTCTCATGATATCTTCCCGCTATCATATCCTCCCCGGCGCTGGGGGAGACTCTAGGAACTTTTTCATTCACCACCGGCTTTGGCAGCATTGCCAGCAGCTCACAATGCGACTAATCTTCGGGCAAGAAAAGGCAACAAAGTCCAAGATCCGAAGCCTTGGAACTGTGGAGGCCCTTCTGTTAATGGCCGAGTGGCATCCTCGATCACTACATTTCCCGCCAGAAACGGATGGCTGGGACGACGATTTGATCTCCATGGGCCCTCAGCCCTCGGAATCAACTGACCCGAACAATGGTTCCGCAAGTAGATGGTTAGAAGATATGATTGAGCCATCAAGAAGGTCCGACCAAATGTCTTGGATGCTACTTGGGTGCGCTCTCTCCCTTGCACATGAGCTAGGCATCTTTGAGACTGAGGAGGATGAGTCTGTGGAAGAGGATCCACAGTGGAAAGAGCAAATAGCTCTCCGGCGGCAGAGAGTGCAGCGTTTGCTTTATGTCTACATAAATCAACTTGCATGGCGCATTGGGTGTATGTCGCCGATCCCCCAGTCCCTTAACCATGCAGTCCTCGGCGGCCGGAAGCCTCGAGGATTAAGTCAGCCCGGTAGCACATGGCTCACATTCATGGACTCATGGATTGAGCTTACCAAATTGGCACAATCAGTCACTGATATGTTCTTTCCATCTGCAAAATTTGCCCGCCAGCAGCTGCATAGTGGCCGGTACATTGGACTTCTCGACCATTTCCGGCCTCTACTCAACCAATGGAAAGACAAGTATCTACACCCTCACGTTCTTGATAAATCTTTCTACAATGATCTGTTCATTGAGTATCATTTTGTCCGCGTGTATACCCACTCCGTGGGTATGCAAGCCGTGGTAGAACGTGCGCTGGCAGACGCGGACTCTAACTTCGATGAGGTTCGGCCGATGACGATCGAACAAACCGACTACGAATATATTCAAGAGGTCATCGATGGCTGCTGTCAGATCTTACGCAAAGTCACACAGCTTGCAGAAACCGGGGCACTGCGATTCTCACCTGTGCGCATCATCTTGCGCGTTACTAGCGCTTCAATCTTCTTAATGAAAGCGCTCAGTCTTGGCACGCGTGAGGCAGTCCTCCGAGAGTCACTCGAGGTACTGGAGAATAGCATCAGTGCGCTCAAGTCCAATGCCCTGGATGACGTTCATTTAAGTACTCGCTACGCGGCACTTCTGGACATGCACGTTTCCCGGTTGCGTCGTAATCTGTTGGCTTCCTCCAAGGCTGTCAAGAACAACCGAGGAGCTGCTAGTCGATCTTCAATGGGTCCTCCTGCTTGGCCCGATGCGAGCGATCGTGCCAATCAAGTCAACCCCCAGCCCCCGAGGACCTGTCCTCGGATTTATCATTTATGCCATCTCTCAACGATATGACAGATGACTGGCTATCGCTGCCTTTTGATCCATCAATGGCACCCTTTGGGATGACTAGCGGTAGTCAATTTCCCATGTGCGAAGGCGGCGCCTTGGATTTCATTTGGAATCTACCATCTTGATCATGATTTCATGTACATAGCGACTGATGGTGACGACTTTTATGCCCCTTTATGTTTATGGCATTCATGAGATACCCCACATCACCTTCGCTTTGCCAGGGCGTGCTAAACTGATATGGCCTTTTGACACTTCATCTCGTATCATTCCATTTTCCATACTTACCTCTTGATGGGGCAACCCCGTATAGAATCAATACTCAAGGTAGCGAGGCAGGACAGATGATTCGAACATAGTCATTGGGTGCGCTTGAATGATTCTCTTCAATTTGCCCCCTTCTCAATCTCAAACTTATTAGTGAGGACCATTTGAATCCGTCTCGATGACGAAGTTTTTCAGGTTTTACAACTACTTCTCAAGTCACAGTTCCTACAAACTTTCCAGCTTCCAGGCTTCCCATTTTGAATCCAGTCAACAGAAGTAGACACCTCGCTGAGGTTTACCACACAGGCCATCACCGGTTCCCCTATTCTACTTCATCTCTTACACCCACCATGTACGTCAATGTCTACCTTCAGCCATCAGACTCCGACATGAGCGACTTTATGCTTCTGCATACCATTCTTTCCCACATTGAACGCCTTGAGCATACTTTGACTCTCTGGCCTGAAATTAATGGACGGAATCAATGTTGCTTCTCCTTTCATATATTTGGCAATGACCAGCGACAGATTCAAGCTGACGCAATTGATCTCGTCAACAATTGGATATGTTGTCTGGATACCAACGGGCCTCCATACTTCAGAGCCATGGTCTTTCCATCAAAACGATGAGCAACACGAACAGTACAATTCGGTGATTATCGCACAGGAAGAAGAAATGGAAGTGGGAATTGAAGCTTTTCCTGTTTCATGCAGGTCCGATGCTTTCTCGGCTTCACGTTCGGGCTTCTCTGTCTGTGGCCTTGATCTTATCTCGAGAACGGCATGGCCTGAATAGTATAACAGAAAGGAGGTCTACCTTGGACACTTTCAGCTTCCAGGGTTTCTCATATTCTAGGGCTTTTATTTTTCTTCATTTCCTTAGTTGACTACTCATTTTCTCCCTCTACGAGTCTAGCTCATCATGAGCATCCATACGATCGAATGCCTTGATCACCTCTTTGTCCCATCGACTACAAGCAACGATGATCCACTGCACGACTCCAACGCAGTAGAGTGCAACACACTGACCAACCCAGAGGCCTTTCAGGCCCCAGCCATGGAAAGCCAGATAAATACCCAGCGGCAGGGCAAAGAAATAGTAGCTGACAATATTCACGATAGCACCAATGTGCTGTCGGCCCATACCACGCAGACTGCCACCACAACTTCCATTAACTCCATCTGCAATTTGGAATAGAGCGACCAGTGGCATGATTTCCGATACCAGCTCCACTACTCGCGGATCATCGTTAAAGATTTTGGCAAAGTGATCCCGGCTTCCCAGTAGCACCGCTAAAACAATCGATCCCAGGATGATCGCTAGAAAGGCCGAAATATGAGCCGTACGTGCCGCCCCCTTTGCACTACGGGCTCCAAGGAGATTACCAATGCGAGATGAAGTTGCCACACCGAGGCCAAAGGGGATTGTGTTCATCACGGAATCAGCGGTCATGATCACACTCTGGGCGGCTAGAGCGATCGTACCCAGACGACCTGCTGCCAACGCCACAATCTCAAAGGCCAGCCATTCCGTTCCGATGTGCATAATGCCCAGTAGTGATAACCGCACGAATATCCACATGTTGTCGAAAGCCGCCCATGACCATCCGCCCCAGCACTCAGCTCCAGCGATGAATTTGCTATGTAAGACCAGTAGTGCAAATGCAAACCAGTATGAGATATCGGAGGCCAGAGGGGCACCAAGTAGACCGATATCCAGTGTATAACAGAACATATAAGTCATTGCAATATGGCACGGTAAGACGATTAACATAACGTACGTTCCGGCTCTCATGAGACCTATCGATGAGGGGAGTGGTCAGCGGGATTTTTTCCAATTTGATGGCTGCCAGCCTGCTTACCCTGAGCCTGCAAGTACTTCTTCATGACTTCAAAAAAGATATATCCCAGTCCACCTGGAATCAGTACAGTCAGATACTGGGAACTCAGGTAGGAAAGCTCCGGGTCTTGGCCAAGCGCCTGGAAAACAGAGTCGGAGCATGCCCAGAGAATGGCGACTGGGACAAAGAACAGAGACAAAACGAATAGTGCCCGCTGAAGTAGAATTCCAAGGTCGTGCTTATTCTCGCTCCCCGTGAAGGTCGAGGACGCAATGGTATCGAGAGCCGTTGTTCCTCCTAGCGCAATCATCCATCCAGTCACCAGTGCAAACATCTGTGCAAAAGCAGCGACCGCCAAGTTCATGGGGGATGATTGCCCTATAATGATCGCGGTTGCTGTTTGTAGACTCATTTGCAGTGTGTAACCAAATATCACAGGTAAAGAGTCCTTCAACAACTGCCAGCATTCTGCAAGCAACGATTTGGCCGGAGCAGTCGACCATTTTCTTTGAGCCTCAATTTCGCTCCATGTGGTCGGATTTGGGGTCGGTTTGGGGATTAGCGAGGTGATTTCATTTGGCGGGGCGCCTATATCGGGCTGGGCGTTGGCACGCGACATGATGAAGAACCAAAGACAAAGACGCTGGAAGAAACAGCAGCCGAGAAGGCAGAGAATGTGTTCCCACTATGGAGAGTTCATGTGGCGTGTCTGTTCGAACGCGTATGTGGAGTAGGGCGGGGGAGAGTTGGGAGAGAGAGAGCTGAATGCCCGCCTTCTAAATAGTTGCGTACATTAGTGATCGACAGATCTTAGTTCAATCAAAACAGGGTCAAGATGCCCAATTGTGGAGAATCACTCCACCTGCTTGCATAAGTTGACTGTCGATGGCATGAGAATCAATCTGCTCCTTCATGTAATGAACCGCTCGACATTCTGGGCTTTCATCCAAGGAACCATCAAGGAACCATCGTCGGATCGATCGAATTTAAAGATTGGCACAGACTGACAGCTAGAGCAGGTTTTGGTTCATGCAAAGTGGATCATGATTTTGGATCAGCATCGTATACCTGAATAGGTATGGAGTGTTCCACTTGTGCAGGTGATCGACCTATCAACTTCTTCCTCTGCTCCACTACATCTGTAGCCAAGACCCTGTAGCACCAATCGCGAATGCTTTTCTCGTTTCCTAGTCTCTTTTGTACATAGTTCCACCAGGTGTTCTCGACCTCAGGCTGTAAGAATTTATGGCGTCATGGTACATATGCTCCGTGAACATCTCATATCCAGCTCAAAAGCTAAAAAGCCCACTTCTCCGTTTGCCATATGGATAAACAATCAGGGCTGCTATGAACAAACCAATTGTAATCCCAATTGCCACCTGGATCATACCAAATCCCAAAGTGAACACCGAGGTACTGCTCAGCCCAGCTCCAGGCGTATTACTGGACGAGGAATGAGAAGACACATTTTGCCGGATTTCATCGGCAGACTGCACGCCCGTGATCAATGACCCGGTCGCTGCAAGGCCAGAAGGCACAAGAATGAAGATCCCCGGTAAGATGGCTGTTGCGGCATGACCGTGCCAGAGTCGACTATAGAGGTTCCCCAGCATGCCAATCGTAAATGCCCCGACGGTATTGGCAACTTGCGAATTCGATCCGAGTCGCTTGGTGCTAAAGTAGTTGGCCGTGTACCCCGACAAGGCAATAAAGGCCATTGGCGGAAATTGTTTCCATTTCCCTTGGTTGATAATGAGGAGCCACACGATCATAATGGACACGAAGGGAAACCGCGCGACGTAGGGGTTTGGAAATGATCCGGTCTTGGGGCAAGTGAGGTCTGATACGGCGCTGTTGTCCATCAGGCCATAAATTGTGGTGCCGACTGTGATTCCATATCCGATAAACAATGAGAAAATGATCGCATACACCATTCGAATGGAGCCTGCGATGATCTGGTGCGATTGCAATTCCAAGCTGCTACATAGTACCAGGAATCCAGGCAAGATTAACGCAATTGAAGCTTGTGCGATCGCAGAAAAGCAGAAGAGATATTCTCGCTTACCATCGACGGTCCTCAATGGAATGCTTCCAAAGGCACGGGCAATAAAGGATGTCAATACTGTCGATGTCACCTCGAAGACATTGGAATAGAGAACAGATCGAGGTGCTGCGAGATGTTGCATGGCCCCGACCAGTAACCCATTGATAAAGATAATCGGCATGTCAATAGGTCGGGCGTTGAACGCAAAAGGACCAACAGTGGCCGTGGCTAGACCATATACCATGACAACGATGAACTTGTTGTAGCGTGGCCCCTTGTTCATCACTTCATCTAGGTCTTGAATTGCTTCTTCGATCCCAACCACGTCGTGGATGACATTCTTATAAATGAGATGAGTATCCGAGAGACGCGCTAGATCCACTCCCTGCCCGACCCGGACGAGTTTCATCTCCGTTGTTCGCGTCGAAGGATCATCAAATGACATGATCATGCATCCCGGTAAATACAGAAACTGGCTATCGATCTCAAGTACCTTGGATGTCATTTGCATATATTCTTCCAATCGATGAGTTGGTGCTCCGAATAGCATCAGTGCCCGACAGAGCTGCATGATATATCGCTGTCGGCAGATGATCTCTGCGATGTGAATAGTGACTCGGATCTCGTCTTCTAGTCGAGGTCCATGATCGGGCTGTTTGCCACGTCTTTTAGATGCTGCCGACATGACCTCACTTGAAACTGGCGTGCTCGCTCCGCTCAGACTGCTGCTCGCCCCAATCAACGTGGACGTTGATGTATTGGATGGTCTCTTGTACCATTTTGGTATATTCCTTTTTGATTTTGGTCCCTGGCTCGTGGACGATGCACTACTGGATGTAGATTCGATTGAAGATTGACTCGGGGTCCTGAATGTGCTTCCTTGGTGCTGCTGCTGTCCGCCATTGAGCTTGATCAGCTGTGACAACACACCTCCTCCCCCAGATCGATAACGCAGGCCCGAGTCAAGACTCGACTCATGTTCACCTCCCACGAATTCGGTAACGTTCCCTGGACCATGTCGCCCTCGAGTTTTGCGCCGTTTGGCGGAATGATCTTGTGTCAGGTCGCGGACGAGTCGATGTGCTTCGGAACTACTTGTCGCTTGATGCTGACGCTTTTCGTCATAAGTCTTGTGCTTATCGTCGGTCACATCCGACATTGGAGGTTCGCTACCGGTCGCCCAGTCTGCATGGTACACACCCGACCCAAGGTCATCACCTCCAGTTGTAGGCCGACCTAGCCGGTCGCCCAGGCGCGAAGCTCTTTGTTTGAAGCTTGACGTTGCCGAACGAAGGCGGGTTTTCGCGGTGTTGATACTGAATGTATCCAGGACAGTCCTGATATTATGTGTTTGCCCCGGTGGTTCGTCGGATGCCTTTTCGTCCGGAGTTACCCCGGCCTGACCAGTGCATTGAGCTTGTTCCCAAAGTGGCGTGTCGGCGATATCTGCTGACTGGTGGGCATAAGGGGCTGTAGGGGGATGAGGTCGGTCCTCAGAACGAGACTTTTCATGCCGCGATAGACGAGGTACGTTGTTTGAAAAGCTGGGGGACGATCGGAAATGTACCCGCGGTGTCGGTGATTCCCCTTGACTTTTGTCGTATCCATGATATTTCCCATCAAGACCCCCTGTTGCCTCTGGCCGATCCGCGCCATTATCGCTGTCGCCTTCGGTCGACGAGCCGTTCCTACCACTTTCCTGACTAGACATGAGGGCCAGATATTGAGATCATCGGTCTTCACTCTCTCAACGACGGGGGCAGTCCTAATGGCTGATTCCCTGGAATAATCAGTCTTGCTGAGATACTCGGGTAAAGAGTAGACCTACCAGGATCCAAAAAGCAGTCAGCAAATAACAAGCATTCGACGCAAGAATATATTTACTAAGTGATAGAGGAACCTTTGGAAGTCGATGTTCATAGATTGAACACCGGGCCCGATGTTCTAATTCAAAAAGTGCCAATTTCAGTGGCATGAGCTCATAAGCGCCCCTGCTCGGTATATACTTCAGGTGCGCCAATCAAATGGCAGTACCATTTAAGTTTGGAACCTGTTCCCGTCGCTCGCCATGGGCCAATGAATCTTGTCATGCGGAACAATTGTCCGTCGGCTTCTGTATTTACTTACTACCTAGAACAAGAATGGGTTGCGTAATGGCTATGTACACCCGCTATTTATATGCCGAGGGGCGAGATCAAGTTTGACTTAAAATGAAATTGACGCCGACATTGCCATTGCCATGCGAAAGAGATATGAAAAACATCAAAAGAAAGGGATATCACAAGACGTGGAAATTGCATCCAGTACAAAGAAACAGTTCAAGAATAGATGGCTATCGACTCCAAGGCTGGCGGAGTTTCCCAGATTGTCCGTTGGCGAGGATGTCACCACCGGGTCCGTCACTGTTGCTGCTTTCGGATTCGCTATCGGAGACAGAGTAAATGCTAGATTTCTTCGGGGTAGGAGCAGGCTTGATAACCTTGTGCTGTATCGGGGGCTGCTGCGCCCTGCGTGCCTGCTGATCCTTTTGATCTTTGAGAAGACCTTTCAATGTTCTTCTTGGTGTCACTCGTGGAGTGGTTTTTTCCGGCAGAGGTTGCTCAATTGGTTTGGCAGTAGCAGCAGAGGGACCAGGGATGGAAGGACGACTAGTGTTTTAAGTCAGCGGCTATGATAGTAGGCAAGATGATAAACTAGCATACCCAAACTTGGAGAGGTCAAGTTCATCTTCACTCTCCGAGTCTTCTGAAGAGGAAGAGCTGTCCTGGACTGGCTGTTGAACTTTGTTTCTCTCGGGGAGCTTTGCGGGTCCTGCCGTTGCCTTGACTTCGACCGTCTCAGTCCCATTCGTGTGTCCGATTTTACCGGTCTCATCTTTGTCTTTGATGGTCGCCCCGCTCTTATGATCAAGCGCACTCTCTTGTTCCGGTTCGGACTCATTGTCGTCCTCTTGAGAGTCACTGCTCTCTTCGTCCGATCCTTCATCCTCGCCATTGTCTTTGTCCTCTTCCTCCTCCTCCTCCTCCTCCTCGTCTTCTTCCTCGTGCTCTTCGCCATCATCATCCACATCAGCTTCATCATCCACAAATGCTTTGGCAAGGTTCTCTGTTGTCGATTCTAACTCGTCATTGTCTTCGGAATCACCATCAGACCCAGCCTCATCATCAACAAGTGTTTGTACTTGCTGCCTTTTTGTCGAGACTGACTCCTCGTCATCGTCATCGTCATCGCTATCGTTCCCGCTCTTATTATCTACAGATGCTTTCGCTTGATGGTTTGTTGGCAATTCTGGCTCGTCGTCACTGTCATCAACAATTGCAGCTCCCTCGTCCAAAGGTGATTTGACTGAGTGATCTGCTTCCGGTTCTGACTCGTCTGTCGAATCCGAATCCTCTGACGATTCGGACTCCTCTGACAATTCACCCTTTTCGTTCGCAGTTTGCAGTTGGCCATTGATCTTGACTGATGCCGCATCCGCCATTTCTTCATCAATGTCAATGGCCTGCTCGTCGCTTTGATCTTCAGGCTTCTCGAGATCGTTGTTTCCATTGATCCCGCGCGTCACTTCGTCATCGGAATCCGGAATGTCCGAGACTTCGACTGACTCCTCAATTTCGGATGTCGCGTGGCCGTTCCCTTCAAGCGGTTGTGGAGACTCAGCAGCAAGCGCAGCCTCACGCTTATGCAATTCCATCCGTTTTTCTTCAAGTTTCTTCCTGTGTTCACTTTTCATCATACTTCTCCTTCTGTTGCTCTTTGATGTAGCTGGGGTCTTAATTTTCTCGTGGAGATCCAGCATATCCCTCAAAATTGGCAGTAATGATACATGCGTATTTGGATCCTTCAACTTTTGGACAATCTCAGGCATCTCCCGTTCCTCATTCTCCAGGTCTGATTTCAACTGTTGGATTTTTTCCGGCTTAAAGTTAGGGGGATAAACGATTCCTTCGATTTGGCTACTAGAGGGAGCAGAACCTTGGCTACTGCGTGGAATGGAAGGTTTGGGTGGGTTCTTGGCAATTGGAGTGCTGGTGTCGCTGAAGGAAACATGGCGGTCGTAGCCGGGCCTTTTAGGAGGACTGCTGGTGATTCCGAGCCCTAGTCCTTTCCCATTGGGCGGAAGCACATTGGATGGTCTGCGATGCGGACTCGTCCAGGATGGCCCAAGCTCCTGTCTTCGGGTTGAGGTATGACTTTTAGGTGATTGAGGAGCCACTCGGCCAAATTGGCCCTCTATCCGAGGTTCCTTTGACGGTGCATCGTTCTCGGGGGTTTGATGTTTTCTTTTCCGGGTGAACGCTTCACTAGCCGCTTCGAAGTCCAATTCGACCGATGGGAAACGCTCCGGGGCATGGGCATGAGGTTTTTGAATGACACGGACGGTGCCGCGTTGGTCGTGGCCATCTGCGCGGGCTTTTCCGCGGTTCACGAAAACCTCCTCAACTGACATTCCAGCATCGAGGTCAATCAATGGCATTGTATCATCGAGTAGTTTCTTAATAACTAGAGGTCTATAGTCGAAGGAATGTTCAGCGCTTTTGTTCCTTTCAATCGCTCTGCATTTTCACTCACTCGGAATTTGGGCGAAGCGCTTTCCATTTTTGTTTGATCAATGTAGCAAGATCAGCCAACGATAGCTCCTCCGGCTTCTCCACTGTTAACAAAAGCCCTGCGAAGCTCTTAATCATGTTTGTATCCTCGGAATCTGGTTTCTTATTAGGCAAGATTGAGCGCAGAGACCCCGACCACGAGGGAACTTGCTCTTGCTCCCGCGGGTACACCCGGACTTCTAAACGAAGGAAGACCATGGGGACGGTTGCGATTGCGCGAGGTGGAGAAAAGTTAGATTAAATTAGGGGATCGAGCCGTAGAACTAGGTAGCAGGCTCGGCCATGTGAACAGAATGCGAAAGAACGAGGTCGTTAGTGTTGTGTCAATGGGGGAAAAGAAAAAGGTCAAACGCGACAAAGGAAAAGACGCGGGGATTCGCGATTGATGCCTCAGGCCTCGATTCAATTGATGGATCAAAAAAAGAGAAGACCAATAGGAGGAAACCATTACCGTTAGTTCTATCCATCACTTGAGATTGGTATGAGGAAATACAAGGTTAGATTCATCTGGGCGTTGTATCGAAAATTGATCGGCTATTTTATTTGGTCATATCCATGAAGGCTTTGACGGTAATGGCCAGAATGCAACTGTCACGCTTCAGAGCTCACGGCATGTACATAGGTAGGTGGGTAATATACTGTATTTTCGGCAAGTGCCCAGGTGTGTAGTAAGAATTTACAAATCTCCATATTTCTGTATTTGATCTATCTATGTATCTAAGATGCAAGATTTGAACATTGAAAATGGCTACTCCGGCGGCTGGAAGTACCGCTGGAACCGATCAATTTCAGTCAATTGGAGCTCAGCAATGACCCAATGGCAACTCATCAGGAGACTAGGGAAACGGACAGTCCAGAAGTTCAGATAACCTTCTGGCAGTCCACCGATATGCACCTTCAGGTGCTCCGGCATGTCATTGTAATGGTTGCGCTTGTTACGGAGAGCACGCAGTAGATCCAACATTCGAGAACCAGTGTACTTGCGCTGCTTGCCTAGGTTATCCTTAAAATCACGAGGGAGCAGGCGCAAAAAGTCCATGTCAGGTCCGAGGACTTGCGGGGCTACCGACTCCAAGCAGAGCAGTGCATCGGATGGTGGGTCGCGCGGTTCAAACTCGAAGTGATCCGATACGTCACATAGGAAGCTTAGCCGGTCGGAGGGGGCCCAAAAGAAGGGGTGCATCAGGACAGCACTGGCGTCGGGGCTATATGAGAGGAAAGAAACATTAGTATCAGGAAATGTAGATTTTTGTGCAAAAAGCTCCAAGCATACCGATGGCGTGGGTCGAGAGACAACATGGAACGAATTAAGTCATCTGCCTCAAAGGCATAATCACCCAAGCGATCCAATTCTTGCAAATCAAAGTGACCTTTCACGATATTGGCCTCTCGCATGAACTTGCCATTCTTATCGAACGGATGGCTGCCCCGAGTCAACACGTAATAAAATACGCAGCCGAGTGAGAAGATATCGATGGCACGGGTGGCGCGGCGATTGGTCTGGGGATCAACAACAGCGGGTTCAGAGGATTCAGTGTGCTGGGATGCAAGACTCAAGGGTCCAGTGTCATCGTCGACGAGCAGTTCTGGGGCACGCCAGCCAGAGGTTCCAGCAGCATGAGCAGTAGTGGCTCGGAAAGAACTTTGATTATCCTCCAATTTCTTGCACAGACCAAAGTCCGAGATGAGGAGGCGAATGGCCCGCGATGCCGTTCGCCCACGAGGCATGGCAACCAGGATATTCTGAGGTTTCAAGTCACGATGAACAATCTTGAGCGAATGCAAGTATCGAACTCCTTGCGTGATCTGACGAAGAACATCTGGCATGTCAAGGCCACCTTGAACCAGCTCTGGGAATTGAACAGGGCGCTCAATGACATCCTGGAGAGACGCCGGACAGAGCTCTAGACCGATGTACAAGAACCCAGTTGCTTGTTCACGGCAGAAATAACGGATGACATTATGGTGGTCATCGCTTTCTTGTAACAGACCTACCTCGTGTGAGGCAATGTCATAAAATTCCATGAGCATGCGCTTGACAGCCACATTTCGTCCATCGAATGTACCGCGGTAGACCACGGTTCCGTGGCTGCCGTGTCCAAGCACAATATCAGTATATACCTCTAGTCTTCCAATGCGAACAACCCCGTCCTGTTGCACTATTTCAGTGGATACATTATGAGTAAATCGGGCATCGGACTCAAGCCGGGACTGTGAATTTTGACGATTCACAGGTTCGACTCCCTGATCAGAGTGCTCTCTAAGCTCGCCTTCGATGCCAGGCTTTGGCTTGCGTCGATGGCCTTTGCCACCTCGTGTACCACGCGAACGTTTCTTCTTCGCTGGTTTATCGGGATTCTGGCTCCCCTCGTCTATATCGCCTTCTTCTGTTTCACGATCGGGCTCGCTAATCTTCACCCGGGGTGTCCTATCCGGTGGTACACTGCGGTCCCGAGATGGTCGCGGCGTGGCCTCCCCAGAGTCGATCAAATCAACATCGACGGTCACATCGGTCATCGGCCGAGGGGTAGATGCGCGGGGTAGATCTGGGGCCGTACCGATAATCGGGGTGGTTGGGGTCGAGAGAGAGGATTTGTCATTTGAGTTGATAATGTTCTTAATATCGAGCTTCTGCTTGGCGAGGTCCCGAATATGATGTGAGTTGAAGTAGATAAATGTACCAATGAAGAGCAGAACAAGAGTGACAACGATGTCAAGAGCATTGTCCCAGCCTTTGCGAATGATAGCGCTGTGTCGCAGAGCAGGAGGAAGAGCTAGCTCTGATGGGCTGCGTGAAACCTCTCGCGGTGTGTCATTGGAAAGTTCAGTTGTGGAGCTTCCCAGTCGGGGAATGGAAGGCCGGATTTGTGGGCCATTCAACGAATGAACACCAGCCAGGGCATCACGTTGCTGATGCGGCGTCAGGCTCATCAGTGACTGCCCTCGACGGAAAAAGTCTTTTTCATAGCATTGAGCCATGGGGGCACGACCAGTGACCAGAGGGTAAGTCTCCTCGGAAAGAGCAAACCATCCACCCGCGCTAGTCGAATCGATGAACACACGCATGTCTCGGTCATCGTCTAAGGTGCCGTAGTCGGGGTCCGGTGGCTGAAGTGGTTGAGACAGAAGTACTAATGGGGTTGAAGCGTCGGGAGCATCCTTGTTAGTGGGCCGCACCACATCGAAGACTCGAGCCACAGGAGATTGGAAGCGCTGCGTATAACGAGGGCGTACCATCCGTGAGTGATCAAAGCCCAGTACAACGCCATCATGCATGCTATAGACATGACTAAGGTCCATTGTACGGTAGTACTGGCTTTGTAAATCCATGTCTCGGTTGTTGGGCGCCCATTCGGAGTATTTCAATGTACAGATGGGATCTCCTGTCTCAGTATTCTGGATAGCCACCGCATACTCCACACGGCCAAGGACCAATGTCCCGGAGGATGTTTCGCACTCCTCCGGGTCCACATCTTGTCCGTCTACCTTGCGACATTCTTGACCAGCCTGGAATGGTCCACGAGAGCTGAAGACCCGCAGAATACTTCCAGTGCGGGCGTCGATCGTGTACAGAGTTGTTTCTTTCCGGGCAGTATACGTCACGGCAGGTTCAATGCCGGAATATGGTGTTTCGTCGACTAATTGCTTGACCGTCAAGCCAAGCTTTTGCAGTCCTGCCTCAGGACCTGGGCTGTAGATGTATAAGCTTCCATCTTGACTGGGTTCCACGATCCAAAGGAAGTCGTCCTCGGGTTGGGTCGCATCGAAACTGGTCCGATTGGCACGGTGGTAGATACTCTCGACCACTGGGCTACTGGGCACTTCCAGGGCCCAGCGGGGGAGCACCGGTCTTGCGGTCTCGAGCGTGAATGGTTCCGTCAACGGTCGCCAACAGGACAAAGTCCTCAACCTCCCAGTCCTGCAAGGACCGCGCGTGAAGCTGCGACGCCAGACCAGCAGCTGTACTGCTAGTCTGGGTGAGAGGGGCTCGAACGGCGCGGCCGGAGCCCGCCAGAGCCAGAGTTGCCAGGGCGCTCGCATCGTTGGATTTCACGATGGGAGGTACAGCCGCGGAGACTGTATGTTTGGAATAAGAAGCAGCTCCATCAGCCGCTAGGGGCACGGAGATTCGAGGAGCGGAGTCATAAGACTCTGGGTGCTGCTGCGGAACAACCAGGCCTGGGAGGAGAAGTAGGGCGACGCTGGCGGGGAGGGTCGAACTAACGCCCGGTAACCGCCACCGCATCGTGGAACTTCAGCAGTGCGGTTCAATCCAGTGTGAAAAACGGAGGCTTTATAACACAGGCAGTGTCGATCGCATACGTCGAGGTAGGAGGAGATTGGAGTGGCTGGTTTGGATAGATGGCGAATGTGGAGCAAATAATCGAGAACTCGGATAGCGGATCGTCCCCCACCCACAGTTGGATGACAGATCTGAGATAGAGATCTGCTACGACTAGAGAGCAGGAGAATTGGGAAGCTGCCGAGTATAGTTATGGTGGGAAGGATGCGAGGGTTGCTCTCTAGACTGGAAAGATGAAAGGGGGAAAGAGAAGAATCGAGAAGTTGAAGATGGAAGGCAGATGGATTGTGTGTAATACCGTTGTACAATACACGGAGGCCCCGACCCCTTCCGCCCTGCCGCCCCCTTTATTGCTCGCGGTATTATACGTACTAGCACCGTAATTAATTGGGGCCGCGCCATCGAGGCTACGCAAGTGTTTCGAAAGCCCCTTGAACTGGTGTGGTTGCTTTTGATATTGTCTCAATGAAGATGCATCATATCGGGTCACACAGCGTGTGATGCAGGTCAGCACAACTATCACCCGAGTAAACTGCGTGGGAAAAAAAATACAAATCCACTTTCACTCTCTTCGAGCCGCTGTGGTTGATCATGCCCGGGGGTTTCGGCCTCCCGTCCAGGCGCCCCATTTGACAACCAATCATATTAAATCCTCGAAGTGAGATTCATTGTTTCACAATAGTTTCTAAAGGGACCATATCAAAGTGTAAACCTCCAGACGCCTGATGGAACCTTCCATACCGCTGAAGGAAATCACGCCGGTCAAGGAAATTAGAAGAGAAACCTCATAAAAAAAAAAAAAAAAAAAAAAGAAAAAAAAGAAAACCCAAAGAAGAAAGTCCATAGATACAAAGAATGGAAAAAGTGGAGACATACAGCTGGTCAAAGGGTAACTTATAAAACAGCACACGCGCGCATTGCGTGACAGCAAAGGAAGAAAGAGAAGGCGATACAAAATAAACCCTGGCCCCCTCTCCCCCGCAAGACCTCTGATAGATCTCAACCCCCTCGGACCATCCATGTGATGGCCACAGCCCAACCAGTCACGAAGACAACAGTCAAGATTCCAGCACCGGCCCGATCTCCCGTGCGAACTGTGTTTAGTTGAGGGGCTTCAACATCCGAGCTGTTGGTACCAGCGCTGGGATTACTCTTGGAAGTACCACCGGTGTCGGCTGTGAATGGTGCCTTGTTCTTGAAGGGAACTAAGTTCGCATTGAGGACACCCAGTACAGCCATCTGGTTTTCAAGTGAATCAGTGCCATCCCAACTCTGCGTGTACCATTTGGTACCGCAATGTGAGCCATCACTGAGACCGGTACAGGTTAAAGCGGCAGCGGTAGCTGAAGTTTTGAGTTTCGGCATCACCAAGTCAGAAGTTCCAGGGACGATCAAGGTCATGAAAGCCAGCCAGGAAGAGAAGTAAGCCTTAAATGTGACCTGGTTTCGGTCACATTTTAGGATTGGTTCACAGGTGATTTCGCTGAGGATGTTCCCGTTGGCATTACCAAAGGTACTGCTTGTGGGATAAAATTGACTTGACGTTCCTACCAGCCCATCGATGCCTTCTAGCCACTTTTGGGTGCCATTGGTCTATAGGGTGATCAGCTCTTGCCAGTCCCATTCGGATAGAAGTTTAGTAGATAAATCACTTACATAGTTGTACATGTAGGCTGCACCGCTGATGTACGTCGCATAGTTATATGACCACTGATAGTCGCCATGATCCGTACATTGGGATTCACTGCTGGTGGTGTCCGCAATGACCCAAGTCTTCCGGAGCAGAGGGGTACTCGCACTCCAGTCCCAGATACGCTCAGCCCAGGTAGCATATGTCGCATTGTTGGTATAGAGGGCCAAGCGCGCGGCCAGCTGAAAGAGTCCACCATTGGAAATGGCGTTCTTGGTTGTGTATCCCGGCTGGTAGGGCCAGATCTGCCAGCGCATACCACCGTGACAGCTGCTGGTATCCCAACGAGGGACCTGAGTATTGAACACACCCTGGGCTAAAGAGACCCATGAGGGCTGACCGCTCCGCTCCGGGTAGTTTAATTCCGCAGCTGTAATCGCCGCCAGGCCCCAAAAAACCTGGTCATCGTTTCCTAGATACTGACTGTAATTTGCTGGGAAGAAGTTGTCGTCGCCCTGTTGCCAGTACATCCCGTCCTGGACCGCGCTGTTGAACTGGCTGTCCCCGGTCAAGAACCAATACTGAATGAGGATCATGAACATCGAGCCACCCTCCCACCAAGTGCCGTCGAGCTTCCCGGGGATGGCTTTGGACTCCCGGTCATTGTAGTAATTCATCATATCAACGGCGACTGTTTTAGCGGCGGATTTGAGGGAGTCTGGAATGCGCCGCTCTCATATTAGTTGATGCGCCCACGATTTACACTATATGAGGGGGGACAGGAATGCGGGCCACCGACTTTCATCATCCACATTGAGGGTAATAGCGAGAGCACACTGGGCAGCTAAGGCGCCACCCAGTAGGGCGGGAAGCCATTTGGAAAGAATCATGTTAAACGAGGGAAGAGGTCAAGGCATCGAAACGAGGTGAGGTGAGAAAAGCAAAATCGAGGACGATCTTTGGAGGAGAGTGGGGAAGAGAAGGATGAAAAAGCATGGGGAAGAAAAGAGTCGGGGCGCAAGTAGGTTTGACAGCCTAGGTCCCTGGTTCGGTGGGGCTGACCAGAGGAAAGGTAGTGTGCGGAGTTGAATTGCTTGGAGGGATTATCTATGACGAAATTGATGGGTATCTGGAGACGTCCAAATGAGTATTGAAGCTGTGTACCGGTACTATTTCATGTGGCATCTAGTAAATAGGGGGCATTCGGACCAGCGTCCTAAAATAACTTTTCTCTGGGCTAGAACTTACAGCAGAAAAGGGTCCTTGGCGCGGACCCCCTTGCTGTGGATGTCTAGGAGAAGCATGACCTCTCCTATATGGAGTACATTATTGTGCAGCATTAACCTGTGTACATATTAACGCTCCAGATATGTACCTGTACTGTAGTCACCTGCCGCTGACCTACTTAGGTGTATGATCGTCCATTTTGTCACTTCCCCACTGATCATGGAAGATCGCGGATCACCCCGGCTGACACCCTGTGTCAAATGCCAAGGCCGAGAAGTAGAGTGAACTTGGTGGCGACTATTCAAGTGATTTTTCTGGATCAGAGGTCGAGGTTGCGAAAGATCCAATCAAAGACACCTTCGAAAGTTGACAGAATAAAGGTATGGTTTCTGTTCAGGGTCCAGGTTCATGATCCACAGGGTCCAAATGCAGGTGGATCAGGACTAGTGTTCACGCCTGGTAATCGAGGCATCTAAACCTTGGAAGAAGGCATCAACCAGGCAACAAGACTGCTTACCTAACACCAGTGTACAGCTCAGGCCTGAAGTGTGCGTGGATGAGGTCCAGTGATTTCATAGATTTAAGGTGAACGGATTCCCATTCTGAGCTTCTCTCGTCCTGAGTGGATGCAGTGGATCATAAAATTAAAAAAATTCAAGGTACTGATTTAGGTGCCTGGCTGGTACCCCTGGCTAATGCACGTAAAAACGTGATGTTTCTACATATTTGGCCAGGATCTGTACTTTTGTCATCCATCAAGCTATTCGATTTCATCTATAACTGGTAATTTGTGCTTTTTGATTTCTGGAAGATACAAAGATACAAGTCATCACCCGTGAGTCGTAACATGACTTTACATACGGTTTCTTTGTCTAGGCGCAGAGCGAATGATATTGTCGACACGTAGAAGAAGCTAGACAATGTTAGTTTTGGTCAAAAATGGGAAGAGAGAAAACAAGAAACACATACCTCAGCAGCCTCCGAGGCCGATGACACCACCGCCTTCTTCAGCTTATAAGCCTCCAAGACACCGAGCTCGCGCATGTCTGCGATACCGCCACCAGGGGTCAAAAGGTCCAGACCGGAGCTGGTCATGCCATTGTTGATTGCTTGCCGCAGGCGGGTGACCAGGTCGCTCGAGTCAAGACCCGCGTTGTCTGCCAGAATGGTTGGCAGTTGCTTCAGCGCATGGGAGAACGAGTCCACGGCAAGTTGCTTCTTGCCGGTGGTGTTCTGGGCCGCCTGCTCAACAGCCTTAGACATCACCATCTCGGCACAGCCACCACCAAGTGTGACACGTGGATCCTTGACTGTTTGGGACAGAACAGCCAGGGCATCGTGGAGGGAGCGCTCGGCTTCATCCAAGAGCTGCTCGGTGGCACCACGCAGCACAATGGTGCAGGCCTGGCCAGCAGCCACGCCCGAGAACTTGATCAAAGTGTCCTCACCAATGATCACCTCCTCAATCAAGTCACAAGAGCCCAACTTCACCTGATCCGGGTGGTCGAAAGTGGAGGCAATCTCACCACCAGTCACAAGTGCCAGGCGCTCAATACCATCGAAGTCGGCGTGCTCAATAGACATAATGCCGGCCTCGGTGAACAGCTGCTCGGGCCAGTTGTAAATCAGCTGTCGGTTGACGAAACAATTGATACCGTGAGACTTAATTCGCTCAACCTTGGCGCGCATCTTCTCCCGCTCGGCCTTCTCTAGGTCGGCCAGCTTTCCAGTGGAGTCAACCTTGACGCGAGCTCCAAAAATCTTGACCTTGTCTGTGTCCATGGCGGTGTTGGCCACCAGGATCTTGGCATTTTCCAGTCGCTTGGGCTGGTTCACACCGATCTTCTTGTCCATGATGAAGCCCTCATCCAAGTACGAGTCGATCAGCTTGCCGCCGGCCTTCTTGATAATTTGGATGTGGCTCAGGTCGGTGGACCCCTTAAGGCGCAGGACGGCCTCACATGCCAGCCGGGCGAAATGGTCACGGTCTTGTGATAGAACCTTAGAGCTCAGGGTGGTACGGGCAATGGCGTGCAGGTCCTTGCGGAAAGCCTCGGCGTCCTTGCTTCGGTCGATGGCAATGCTCTCGAGAGCGGCCAGGGCGGCTTTGCTGGCTATCCGGTAGCCCTCAATGATGGTCTGGGGGTGGATCTTCGAGTTGACAAGCTTCTCTGCCTCCCGAAGCAATTCTGCGGCCAGCACGGTAACAGATGTAGTTCCGTCACCAACCTCATCGTCCTGAACCTTGGAGATGTTGACCAGCACCTTCGCCGCGGCGTTATCCAGAGCAATCGATTTCAAGATGGTAGCACCGTCGTTCGTCACGAGGATTTCTCCGGTTGATCTGTTGTCCCGCAGTATACGTTAGCATCTCAATCCTCGCCCGCAATCATCCATCCAGATAGTCTCATTTTTGTGCTTTCTCCACGTACGCAGACTGTAGGATCTTGTCCATTCCCTTAGGGCCCAAAGTGCTCTTCACAAGGTCACCGACCGCGATGGCACCAACGAAGGCCGACAGACGAGCGTTCTCACCCTTCTCCTCGGTCACATCGTCGGCGAAGATCTGTGTGGGATTACCAAACGACGCCTAGATACAAGTTAGCGGGGTCGATATTCCCGAGTCTGAGTTTTAAAAAAACGGATATTCCCAAGATGAGCATACCATTATGATCTGTGTAGACTAAACAATTGACTCAACTGATCCAAGCGACTGTTTGGAGGTTGAAAGCAATGAATTCGTCAACAGTGGGGGAAGGAAAGGAGAAAAGTTGGGTGGCCCGAGCTTCTGTCTTCTCCCACCGCCCGCTGCTTTCTCCGGCTTTCTCTCCCTTTTGACCTTTAGAAATTGTCCTTGTTCAGAGGCATATTTGTATTTCTTTTGGTTCTTTGCACTCTGACTTAGAATGGCGGGCTCTGAAGAAGTTCCTGCCCCTGCAGCCAAGCGTCCGCACTCCGCTGTTGATGGCGACGACAATGGTTCGTACATGGCTCCTCCGAGCTCCCGCAAATTCCAGCTGGCGCAGCCCACTAATCGCGATGAGCAGGCGATGATTCCTCCTCCGATGATGACTTCGGCCCCGCGCTGCCCTCTGAGGCCGCACCAAAGAAGAAGCGCCGCAAGCTTCCCTTCGAAAAGATCTACGTCAAGGCGCTACCCGCCTCGCCTCGCTACTCGAAGTCCCTCATGCACAAGGAGCAATTGTCTTTTGTGACAGTCACTCCGGTGACCGACTTTGTTATTACCAGTTCTATTGATGGAGTCGTCAAGTTTTGGAAAAAGATGGCCGAGGGCATCGAGTTTGTTAAGGAGTTTCGCGCCCATCCGGGCGAGATTCATAGCACTAGCGTTAGTGCAGATGGCCGCAGCTTTGCGACAGTGGGAGCGGATAAGACAGTGAAAATCTTCGATGTCATCACTTTTGGTTTGTGGTCCTTAGGACAGAATTAGACGGTCAAGACTGGCTAACTTGCGTGGGACAGATCTACTCGCCATGTATACCTTGGATTTCGTGCCCCGTTGCGTTTGCTGGGTGCATCGCCGAGGGGCATCTTTACCGCTACTAGCAGTGACCGATCAGTCCAGCAACATCATTCAAGTCTTTGACGGGCGAGGGGAGAACCCCGAGCCCTTGCATACGGTAAAGTCGGTCCACCGAAGCCCCGTGGTCTCGTTGGCGTTCAACAATGCTTATGACTGTGTCATCTCCGCCGACGAATCTGGAATGATTGAATACTGGAGAGCTGGAGATGGCTCCTTTGAAAAACCCGACAATGTGTTCGAACTCAAATCATCGACCAATCTATTCGCTTTCAAAAAGGCCAAATCGACCGCTACGGCCATTACTATCTCGCCCTCGGGGGAACAGTTCGCCACGGTATCTTTCCCAGATCGCCAGGTGCGCGTGTTCGAATTTGCAACGGGCAAGTTGTATCGCACATACGATGAATCAATAGCCACTCTCATGGAGATGCAGCAGGCTGGGACGGCCCCATACCAGCTGGACGAATTGGAATTCGGAAGGCGACTGGGAGTTGAGAGGGAGCTGGACGGTGAGTCGATCCGCAACAAGGTCAACGTCTCCTTTGACGAGTCTGGTCACTTCCTGCTTTATGGATCTCTCTACGGCACCAAGTGCATCAACACCTATACGAATCGTGTGGTGCGTGTGTACGGCCGTGATGAGCCGTTCCGTGCCCTGAACCTCGCCCTCTACCAGGGTCAGCCCCAACGCAAAGGCGTTGTGACTGTCTCCATGGCTGCCAGCAGTAATCCCTTGCTGCAGGAAGCGGAAGAACGGGATGCGATTTTGATTAGCACTGGTTTTGGCAAGGTGCGCTTCTACATGTTCACCAATGAGACCGACATATCCAAGTCGTCACGAGACGTTCAGAATGAGAAGCCCACCCAGGCTGCTGCTGAGGCTGATGCCGGGACTACCAAGGCCAGCGAAAGTGGCACCGCCGCCGTTCTCCACACGACCATGGGAGATATTCATCTGCGTCTCTTCCCGTCCGCTGCCCCCCGAACAGTGGAAAATTTCGTCACCCACGCTCGGCAAGGATACTACAACAACACTATCTTCCACCGTGTTATTCGCAAATTCATGATTCAAGGTGGTGATCCGCAGGGTGATGGAACCGGTGGAGAGTCCATCTGGGGGGGAGAGTTTGCGGATGAGTTCTCCACCCTGCGTCACGACAAACCGTACACACTGTCCATGGCCAATGCTGGACCCAACTCCAATGGCAGTCAGTTTTTTATCACGACCGAGAAAACACCTTGGTTGGACAACAAGCACACCGTTTTCGGCCGGGCTGTGCAGGGGTTGGACGTGGTACACAAGATTGAGAATGTCAAGACCTACAAGGAGAAGCCGGAGGTTGATGTGAAGATTGTAAGCATCAGCATCTCCTGATAGTAGGGAAACTGTACATATATAAACGAATAACGATGAATCAACTCCAATTGCATTGGCTAAGCCATGCACACGCTATGTACCTTAAACCGGATTTTGAATAGAAGAAAACGTAGTATCGAAAGACAGATTCCAGCCATTCTTGAAATGAATGTGATAGATAGGCAAAGATCGGTTATTATCACCCAACGCCGATAAATGCAAGTGTGACGGGAAAGCAATAGGATGGTCGTCGCATGCCAAAGAAGAAAAAAGAAGAAAGGACCCAGATCTCTAGTAAAAGCGCAGGAAAACAGGAAGACGGAAAATAGCGGTATTATAGCGGTGGAACTTGTCTCGTCTCCACACTTCGGAAATCCACAGCGGCAGCAGGGCTTTGTTTTTGCAATCGATTATTACTTCCCGGTGTGACAGACCTGGGAGGAGCGACATTGGTGCGAGAGCTGGCGACCGAGTTGGTGGGTAGACTGCGCGCCTGGGACGGGGGCTGGGATTGGTCGGTCGGTAACACACCAGATACAGTGCTTAAGATGCCGGAGCTTTGAAGGGGCCCGGCGCCGCTCACGGGATTGCCGTACAGTTGTAGACCACGTTTGGTATCACGACGGCGTCTGAACCAGACCCCAAAGGCGGCAATCAGACCAAAACCGATTACCAACACGATGACCTGGGTTGAATCAGCAATTCCGTTCAACGACCTCGACTCCAAGCTGTGAACTTACCATGATCACCCATCTGTAGTGTAAGTGCCACCTGTTGACAGTTAGTATTTGCGCTTCGGAATTGCGACAAATGCGATGAATTGCGCTGAACCAGAACCTACCAGCCTTGATTCCCATCGGCCATTCTGGATTTGCCTGTAGGGAAGGTGAGAGGTGAAAATAAAACACCCCAGAGGAAAAGCCGGTTGAATGAGGTCAGAAACGCGTGTGCTACCCAGCGGGGAGAAGAAATGCGCAGATCAATGCAAGATCGATAAGCGAAAGTTCGGTCCAAATCGAAAGATCTTAGAAATTAGAAATTAGAAATTCAGGGTCGGGCCCATACGCAATAGCATAATCAGGCGCACCTATAGGGGAATGAGAAAGAGAGGGGGAGGAATCCACCGGCACGTACGGGATTGTTTATTATTAGGTCATTTCGCCTATTTCGTCCCTCTGATATGAAGGGACTAGCTCTAGATTAAGGTTCATCTCATTGAATCTGTAGACTATTGGATAGCTTCGTCTTTCCATATCAGTCAGATCTCATTCGTAAACAATTGGGTTTGAAGCGATTACCCCAAACACGGGCCCACTGCCCTGATCGGCACCGTTGACGGCCCAGGACCAAGCGAAGCTTTGTCGATCAGTAGCCCTAGGGAGCATCTAAACAATATATAGAGAACCTTAGGATACGAATCTCTTCATGCCCAGGTATACCTATCTCAGTGCGGAACAATTGTCACTTCATTGCCCTTGATGTCCACTGTCTCAGGTGTCCAGAAAAGAGTGGGGCCTTGGAACTTGCAAAACCCGGTTTCTAGCACGTAAAAGCAGCACTAGCCCGAGTAGGATTGAATCGATCGGTATGTGTCTTGGTGTCCTCCGTATGAGGCTGGTATAGGTATAGATATATCACAGAGTATCCTAGAAGCAATTGGCGGATTGAAGTAAATGCCCAGTTGTCGAATTCAAGTGGTGCCGTTTCTAAGGTTTACTTTACATTTCAAAATATTTATGCCTATATTCTCAGGCATCACATTTTTAGTCAGGTTATGTAAGCGATGATAGCTTGGAGCCTGAGTTTGGTGGCAGCCACTGGTGTATGATTTGTTTCTTTTCGTCTCTACACAATCTTCTCCTCCTGTCACAGTATTAAATCAACTTACAAGACGTCCGATCTTTGACTCCCTAAATAGACAGGAGAAAAGACAACCTTAGGGTGTCCACAAGCGGTATCCCGATGATGACTGGTATCGTCAACATATACATTTTCTCAAGCAGGGAAAAGGCCCGACATGATCCCAGCATTCTGTGGATATAGAACCGACCTCGGGAGCAAACTTGATATGAGCAGATGTTTGGAACTCCTAAAAACCCCATTCTTAGGTCCCCAGTACTAGGTAGGGTACAGTAGCTAGGCAAGTCTAATAATATATTGGAATGACGCTATATACATTAGCTCCGACCTGTAGATCATTGCCGATCTGGCCTCTAGTATCAAGAAAAACCACCACTTCCCCTATTCAAGGTTAGCAAGTTATATCATTTCCAAAGACAAAACCTAAGCTGATAGGTACCCGAAAACCTAGAGTTTTGGTTATGAGGTCATCTTGTACGAGGGGTGCTTCTACGGGGTTGACCAGTGAGCCCTTGGTACGTTAGCAGCGTTTCAAAATAGAACCATGGAAGCAGTGGCCAGGCTTCGTCAATACGGGACCAACCCTGCAGATCGTTACGTATGGGCTCCTAGCTCGATTGAGGAATAGTATTATCTGCGTAGGGCTGAGGGTCAATTCAAGGCAAACAACTATACGCGGTGGCGCGGATGACGTTATCCGATGTCAGCGACTGGATCTGGTTCATCATTCTCCACTACAGGTAACAGCGTCAACACGTTGAAACTCAATCAAAATCCCCAGCCTGTATATCTATGTCGATCTATAGCTGCGGGGCACGTCATTTATTTCCAGGTTCTTTGTCTCAGAAATGGCGTCACGATCCTACAAACGCAGTATTTATACTTCGTCCATGGACGGCCAAATTATCATTATCAATTAAACAATCCAACACAACCAAACAATTCTACACAATTCCCTCATATCTTCAACTATCCATCTTTCCCAACATCTCTTTATAAACAATCTACCATCATGTCTGGCATCATTCACAAAGTCAAGGACACAATTGCCCAACACAAGGAGAACAAGGCGGAGGAGAAGGCTGAGAACACTGCTGAGCACCACACCGGCACCCATGAAAACGCCTATGATTCCACCAAGTCTTCCAACTACGGTCCCCATGATAGCAAAATTGCCAACGAGGCCGACCCTCGTATCGATAGCGACCGGTCAAACTTAACCAGCTCAACTACTGGCAACTACGGAACCCATGACAGCAAGATGGCGAACAAGGCCGACCCTCGTGTTGATAGCGACCGGTCTAACTTGACCGGCTCAACTACTGGCAATTACGGACCCCATGGCAGCAACATGGCAAACAAGGCCGATCCCCGTGTTGATAGCGACCGGTCCAACTTGACCGGCTCGACTACTGGCAACTACGGACCCCATGGCAGCAACATGGCAAACAAGGCCGATCCCCGTGTTGACAGCGATCTGGATGGTCGTGCGGCCCACCACACTTCTACTGCTACCCCAGCTGCTACTGCAGCTGCTACTGGCGCCGGCGCTGGCTACGGCTCTACTGGCGCTGGTTACGGCTCTACTGGCACTGGCACTGGCACTGGCACTGGCTACGGCTCTACTGGCTCTAACTACGGCTCTACTGGCGCTGGTCACGGCACCACCGGCACTAACTACGGCACCACCAACACTTATGATTCTGCCCGCTCCTCGAACTATGGTCCTCACGATAGCAACATGGGCAACGCCGTCGACCCTCGTGTCGATAGCGACCTAGACAGCCGTGGTGCCCACAATACTTCGTCTGGTTTCGGTTCAGCTGGATCGACTGCTGCTGGTGCTGGCTACGGCTCGACTGGCAACAGCTATGGCACCGGCCGCACCGCCAATACCTACGATTCCGTTGGATCCTCCAACCATGGTCCCCATGACAGCAACATGGGCAACGCTGTCGACCCTCGCGTGGACAGTGACCGTGACGGCCGTGCCGCTCATCACAGCACTTCCTCCGGTCGCGGGGCAGGTTACGCTGCTACAGGTGCCGCTGTTGGTGCTGGCGCTGGTTACGCTGGCTCCCACCATCACTCCTCAGCTCACCCTTCCACCGGTCCTGCCACATCGACTTCTGGTCCTCACTCTAACAACCTAGAGAACAAGGTGGATCCCCGCGTTGACAGCGACACCCCCAACGACCGTTACTCCACTTCCACTGGTCCTGCCTCATCAACCGCTGGTCCCCACAAGAGCAATGTTGCCAATGAGGCCGATCCTCGTGTCGACAGCGACCGCAGCAATGCTACTTTTGTTGGTGGTGACTCCCGGTTCGATAACGATGTTCACAAGGGCAGCCTTGGTGGTGGTGGCGTGATGCACATGTCCGGTAACAAGGCGCCGACTACTACTCAGACCTTTGAGAAGTCCCAGAATGAGGATGTTGGTGCTGGTGCTACCGCCGGTAGCAGCTACAATGCTCAGAAGACGGCTGGTCCTCACAGCAGTGACGTTGCCAACAAGCTTGACCCCCGCGTCGACTCGGACCTTGATGGATCCAAGACTCTTGGCTCTCAACGTGTTTAATTATGAAGTTTATGATGATTACGATAGTTAAAGTTAATGAATGAATTTTTGTCATTTTTCATCTAAGTGATTTTGGAACATGAGAACACGGTAAAATGTAGCAATATCTGCGTGATACTGGTCTATTCAAGCCTTAGGACCTGTTAAAACCTGTGACAGTGTCCAATAAAGATCCATTGATAGCACATGAAAGTCATGAATGTAACAAAATCTCAATCCTTTATACCACACGTGCGTAGCAGATATGGTTACTATGTCTGGCGCATCTGCTATTAATATCGAAAGTTATTTCATGGTTATCTAGCAGGACTAAAGCTTAAAGCTTAAAGTCATTCAAGCTGAAGAAGTGTTGAAAAGTAAGAAAATGGTCACGATAGTGACATGCATATTTATAAAAGCAAAGAGTATATAAGGAATAATAAGCACATGTGCAATGAATGATAGTAAACACAGTAAGAGAAAAAGTGTGGAATGAGAGAGAAGAGAAAGGAATCTATGAAATACGGGCCAGGGTATCATCTTTAAGCAACAGTCTTACCTCTTGAGACCTTCGCTTTTGAAGTCCGGACTCTGAAGAGGTAGTACACTAGCACACTAGCAAGCATGTTGAAAACAAAGTAGCACCAGAAGATGCCATAATCACGCCAGCGATCGTCATAGTAGATTTCGCGGGCTGCCAAGTAAGTATCCGCAGATTTCATGCTGCAATACTCGCAATTGGCAGTGGCATTGGGGTTGTAGATGGTACCCGTAGAAGTCTCAAGGTACTTTGCCATGTACTCATAGCACGTCTGACCGGAAGGTGGATCGAAAATGTTGAGCTCATCACCGCTGCACACGACAGAGCGGCCATGAAGCGCTGTACCACTGATACCGGCAATGTAGTAGGTGAATGGAGACACGCGATACATAAAGATCCAGAAGCGAGGCAATGCACTTGGAGGCTGCATCACTCCGTTGAAGATAAAGGACAGACCGAACATGAGGGTTGCTAGCATGGCGGCAAGAGCAGGCTCGGGGATAGCGCACACGACGAACTGTGCCATGCTGGCCGCGTACATAAAGAATTGGCAAATGTAGAGCAGAACGAGACCGTTCTGTTCCGTAGTTTGATTGGCGCCAAAGACGGCCCAGTAGAATGAGGCCCAGGAGCAAACACCCAAGCAGAACTGCCAAGGGACCTCCACCAGCATTTGCGAGACAATGAACACCTGCCACGAGTAAGTTCTAGACGGTCGCTCGCGGACCTCATAGAGGGACCTTTGTGCCACCAGGTTAGGCATGATAGCATTGGCGAGAGTATTGAAGATGGTGCAAAGCAGGAAGATACTGAAGAGTGCGTTCTGGAAGCCTTGTTCGGAGTTGTCGGCCTTGTAGAACGAAAATCCAATGAACAGACCACTGACAATGCCTAGAACAAATTTAGAGTAGATATAGTCGGGCCTACGGTAGTAGGCTTGAAAGCATCGGCCAAGGACCACCCAGAGCTGGGTCGTTATAGGCATAGCAAACTCGGCGTTATCATCATCACCGTCGTCGTGGGTGGAAGGCTCATCTCTGGGTCCCTTTATAGAGTGGAGACGATCGACTTCTGCAACAACATCCTGGTATTCTTGACTGTTCCTCCAAGCTTGAACCCAATCAACATCGGGACAGCCGTCTCCGGCCACCATGTCAAGAATATACTCGGCAGGGTTCTCCAGCGTCTCACAGGGGCGAGCTCCATTGCGTTCAAAGTATTCGAGGAGTGTGGTGGACTGTTCTCCCACCTCGCCAAAGTAAACTGTCCTGCCACCCTTGGCAAGGAAAAGAAGACGGTCAAAAGTCTGGAACAATGTCGCACTAGGCTGATGGATTGTCGCTAGCACAGCCTGACCATGGTCGGCCAGTCGCCTTAAGAATTGACAAATTGTCCATGAACTCTGCGAGTCCAGACCACTAGTGGGCTCATCGAGGAAGATTAGAAGAGTAGGCTTGGCGGCAAGCTCAACTCCGATGCTGAGAAGCTTGCGCTGCTCAACGTTGAGTCCTTCTCCGAGAGATCCGACGACAGCCTCGGCGAAATCCTCCATGCCCAGGACCTGAATGACCTGTTCTACATATTCGTACTTTTCCTTTTTGGACACGCTCTTCGGCTGACGGAGAAGTGCACTGAACTGAAGGGCTTCTCGAACGGTTGTGGTATCCATGTGGAGATCCTGTTGCTGAACGTACCCAGTTCTCCGGGGGAAGTTTGCCGTTGGCAGCTTGCCATTTACAAAGACATCACCAGTGACAACACCGATTGACACGCGCTGTGCAAGAACATCCAACAAAGTAGTTTTTCCTGCGCCAGAAACTCCCATCAATGCAGTCAATGTTCCTGGCTTGACCCAGCCGTTTACATCGTCCAGCAAACGCCGAGTGCCTTCTTTCACAGGAATTTCGTATTGGAGATTTTTCCAGGAAAAAATGTCAGTCTGTTCTGGAAGGCGAATATCGTCATTGGTGCGCTGCACTTCGAGTTTCGTAAGATCACCCGCTCCAGTCTCCGAGTCCTTTTGGCTGTCTTGGATGTGCTGGGGAACATGGCCAGGGCGGTAAACCAGGGCTTCAGCCTTGGATGTATCACGAGTGATGAATTCCGAGGCTACCAAGTAGAGTGTATTGAAGAAAACCATGAAAGCAATTAAGATGCCAAAATTTCGCCACAGGTGGGAGTAGTAGTACTCATAGTTTTCTTCTATGAAGGAATCACCGCTCACGTATGCCTGACCGGCCACTGAACCCACGACCGAGCACACAAAGTTTGTTCCGGTCCCATAGCTCGGAATTAGGGCTGAGCAGTCATAGTTCTTCCCATGGAATTCGTTGGCGATGAGAGCCTCAAACGTGTAGTAAATCGGGTTGATCCACCGAATCCAGGAGAACCACGGGTGCATGTATGGCTGCGGCAAGGTAAATCCAGTGTAGACGACAATACAGAGAACTAGAACACCCGCCATGGCCATTGCCTGACCGACCGACTTGGTAAGAGCTCCCAAGCTGCGGAAAAGACCAGACATGGTCAAGACGGCGACCAGCAGGAACAGGTAGAAGATAAAGAAGTTGCCTGGTTCTCGGCGCAGATTTGCCATGAAGTAGAGGATGATACTGAAAACAGTGAGTCGCAGGATTTTGATGGGCAGATCGATGACAATGCTGGCGAGAGCTTCGGTAAACGGATGAACGAATGCGTACCCAGCCTGTTTTTCAACAATCGGGCGCTGGCTGTAGAGCTGAAGAATTTCGTTGATAGTAAGTAAAGCATTCATGAGGACAGCAAAGTAGCACACTCCGCCCTTTTGAAAGAAATAGCCAGAAGTGTCGGGAGTATTGTAAAATGCGGAGCCGATGATCAGAGCCAAGATCAACTGAACAACGAGCGGGGCTACTGCTGTGGGAATGTCGTTCAAGACTCGCTGGTAGGCGCGAGTTGTACAGAGTCGAATCTGCATAGGGATCGAAAGCAGGTAAGGGCTGCGAGTGCGGGTATGGCGAGCCTGCTGTTCCTCGTGGCTGATCCGGAATTGCTTTGCAGCCTCGCTGTTGGGCGCATGCTGGGATTCGAAGGTGGCGATCTGCTCGCGCAGAGCCTTGTACTCGGGGCTCCGCGTCCAGAACTCATTGAATTCCTTGGCGGTTCGCGGTACCTTGGACTCCAAGCCAGGGCGCGCGGTCCGCTCATTGGGATTGGTGATGGCAGTCAAAAAATCTCCTGATACCTGGCGCTCTGGCCTTAGCCATCCTTGATCTTCGAAAAAGGATACAGCTCGATCGCGAGGGCCATAGTATATCTGAAATCCTTCGTAAAGAACCACAACCTTGTCGAATAGGTCATACATCGATTGGGATGCTTGGTAGGCTGCAATGGCGTGGCAGGACTTTCCCATGTCTGCAGCAAGGCGCTGTGATCGGACAAATCTGAGGGCTGAAGCTGCATCCAAACCCCGCGTGCTGTTGTCCCATGCTCCCAGACGACAACGGCTAAGGAACATTTCCGCAATACTGACTCGCTTTCGTTCACCTCCACTGACACCGCGCACAAATTCGCTGCCGACCTTGGTATTGACGGTGTGGGTAAGACCGAATATACTCATCACCACCTGCACTAGTGTCTCGCAGTATTCTGCTCGGCTCAACCCTTCCAGGCGCTTGTGGGGAGCTCGGGCATGGGCTGCGAACGAGAGGGTCTGGCCAACTGTCAGGTGAGGGAAGTGAAGTTCGACCTGACATAAATTGAGATTAGCAGACGTTGGGTTGAAGGCACATCAAATATTGGCACTTTACCTCTTTGTTGTATGCAACCTCACCACGGTGATGTTTAATCATATCCTCAAAGGAAATACCTTCATAGTGGATGGTGCTGTTGGGATCCATGGTCAAACCACCGAGATGGCCAGTAATTGTCTTGAGAAAAGTGGTACAACCGCTTCCCGGGCGACCCAGCACGAGCAAAAGCTCACCGGCTTCGAGCAGGCCATCGAAGCTTCGTAGAATACGGCGAGGTTGGGAGCGATGTCCAGTCAGGAATCGAACCGCCGAACGGAAGGGAACCGCGAGAACCGATGTCAGGGTTTCTTGATACTGAATAGCCTCACCATTGCCACTAATGGATAGGTCCTTGAAGACCACACTCTGCTGAGGCGCTTCGATACCCTCCTCGTGCATCTGGTCCAAGACGGTTTGGGCCCATCTGTAGTGATCAAATTCGGGGCTTGTTGGATCCAGGCGGGGGTCATTTTTCTTTGATCCAGCAGAAAGAGCGGAAACTGCTCTTCCTAGTTTGCTGGAAGCAATACGGTTGAGCTGGTTGATAGTTTCAAATTCCCTCTCCTCCTCAACTGTAGGGGTTTTCGTTGTAATAGGCGCAAACTCCACATCGGAGTCGTCACGGTCTTTCTCCATGCTGGGCAAAGAGTAGTCCGGTGAACTGGTTCAACCGAAAAGGTGAAGAGATTGACACAAACGGAAGCCACGCATGATATAAAAGGGTCAAACCAAAACCCTATCTTGAAATTTCGTTACTATTGCCTCGGGGACGGAGCGAGATTGGCCGACGAATGCATATTCTAATTCGGAAACCCACCTGCCCGAGTCCCTCAAACGGAGTTCGGAGGGAAAAGTGGATCCCAGTGCGTGGCTTTACTAATGAACTCGTGGCCGCCCCCATTTAAGCTTACAGTACGGAGAGTCTTGCGACATAATGATAGGTAGGCCATATCCTGGAGTGTTCGAAAAGCGAATCCAGTAGGGACTGGCGCAGGGAATAGAAATAAAAATTGTCCGATACTGCAGATGTCACTTTGACGTTGTTACACCACATGTGGCAATATAACAACGTTTTGTTGATCACCTAGAGAATACTGTACTGTACATCTCATGCATAAGGCAAGTAAGTCTATGGACATCTCATAATGACATCTAGACAAACCTTGGATTGTACTTTCCGGGTGATATCCTACTACAACGCTACAGGCACTTGGGCATATCATATATATAGAGTGCAGGAGGTTATTGAGGAATATTTATGTAAACCTGGATGGAGCTGATGGGGTTAAATATTTATTTTATCTCGCCTTCAATAATATTGTGCGAGGTGGCGATTTCCAGGTTTTAAGGCCTAGAAACACGCATAAGACGTCTATTAGGAATGCTAACCGCTTCAAGTAATAATCGTCGTTAAGATCAATCCTGTCATAATTCTCGGGGAAACGGAGCCCCGAGGCCCGATCACGGAGTTAAGCCGTGCGGGCCAGATGCCGAGATTGTGAATTTGCCGACTTTTCTGGAACCCCTTGATCTCTCGTCCGCGGACAGGATCGAATCTCCGACTAGTCGGGGTTAGTTTTATTTTAACTCCGCTCAGACAAGTCATGTACCTCTGACCTAATTATCAATCTAAGTCATATCGAGATAACTGTTCATGAGATCTAGTTTAGGTACTGGACACTAATGATCATTATATGTCCCTGTGGTAGGTACCTACAACACCAGGTACAGGCTGCGGTGTAACAAGTAGCCCTCGAATGATTGAATGCGGAATGTCTTGTCCCTTTCCAAGGTTAGAATGGGGCATGGAGACCTTGGTGTCTAATACTTTTCCCGGATCTTCCCATGGCAAACCTCAGTTCTCCACATGCCTTATCTATTTTCTTACTTTTTATTTTGGCCTTGGCTATTTATCATTCTCATGTCTGGTACATATCTTCCAAGTTATATGACCTGCATTTCAACATGGTTAACCAGTTCGCCCGGGAAAGGAGGATCATATGTAGCACAAACATGTTTTTCTCCATTCATCACGACGGTTGCGCGCTAGGGTTTGTACAATTGCAGCTCGTGAAATATCCAGATTGTGGGGATGATGGGGCAGATGGGTCCACTTCAATTTTGCTCACTAATGAGCCGATGATCATATCCGTCACTCCACCAATCCGTACATGGCTAGACCTTCCCCCAGGTGCTGTCGTTAGCCTTGGCGCCCCCCAGGCCCACCTTTACCAGCTCTCGTGCACAGCTCAAGCACAGGTTTATCCATCATGAATACTCCAAAGATCTGGCTCTAAATATGACGACAGATTCCAGCGCGACCCGGGCCAGCGCCCAGGGTATCCTCCAGGGAGGCGACCCGTCTCATAATGACTCGTTAATCCCATATTCATGTTTATCATTCAGGTATCTGGGCGATAGTTCATAAATCCCACTTTTGATAGGCTTCTGAAACTTGATGCTAATTGTCCTCATACAGACGGGTATCACCATCATATTGAGTCGCTTGGTTCACTGGCCACTCCCCCAAAATTCGTCAGCCCAGGATCATCGCAGAGGTCATCAGTGGAATCATTCTGGGTCCCTCCAGTGATGGGCCATATCCCAGAATTTACTGACACAACCTTCCCCACCGCCAGCCTGCCCAGCTTGAATTTTGTAGCCAATCTCGGGCTGATACTTTTTCTACTCTTGGTGGGACTAGAGACGGACCTCCACTTCATCATCAGTCACTGGCGTGTCGTACTAAGTGTTTCGGCAGCGGGAATATTCCTGCCATTCGGACTGGGATGTGTGATCTCATACGGACTTTATAATCAGTTCCACGGCGATCCTGGAACAGTCTACGTCGACTTTGGCACTTTTATGCTCTTCATCGGTATTGCCATGGCAATCACTACCTTCCCAGTCCTGTGTCGCCCTTTGACAGATCTGAAGCTTCTTGGCACTCAGGTCGGCGTCATTGTGCTATCAACGGGCGTTGTGAATGACGTGGTGGTCTGGATCCTACTCGCCCTCTTTGCGTGGCCCTGGTCAACGCAGGGAGTGGGATCACCGCCCTCTATATTCTTCTCGTAGCGGCGGCATACGTCCTGTTCTCATCTTTTGCAGTCCGCCCGCTCTTTCTCCTCTTCCTTGAATGAACGGGAAACTTGCAGAAAGGCCCAAGTCAATCAGTAGTGATGCTGACATTGTTAATTGCGTTGGCTTCGGCGTTCCTTACTGAAGCCATTGGAATACATGCCATCTTCGGGGCCTTCCCAATTGGCCTTATCTGTCCCCATGAAGGCGGGTTTGCCATCAAAATGACGGAGACAATTGAGGATCTGTTTGCTGCCCCTTTCCTGCCTCTGTAATTCACCTTAGCCGATCTTAGTACCAATTCAGGCTTGTTGGACAACAGAACGGCCTGGGGCTACGTAATAGGCATTTATCGCCATTGCCTTTACGGCCAAGGTCATTGGCGGTGCGGTCGCCTCTCGTTTTTGTGGTATGTTATGGCGCGAAAGCGTCACCATTGGTGTGTTCCCCTTTCTTGGTGGCGAGGATTATCGCGCTCTACAATTTGTCCTCCAATTGGCCTAGAATGATCATGTTCAGTAATCGTCATCCAGGCTGCGGGCTCACAACCAGACTCAGTGAAATGCACGGCATCATCAAGTTTCTCATCGGATGTAGTATCCTTCGAGTCTTCGTGATGCTCTGCCAGCAGATCTCCAGGAAAGGATGGCATTCCACGTGCCGGCAGTGCAGGGCACCATCAGTGATCCTTCTCAGCTAGCTTTTGCTGCTGTCCGGGCTGAGCTAGAACAGACTTCCAATAGGTCTGGTAGCATTGTCGTTGTTGGGCGCCGTAGCGACACCATAGAAGCGGACATTGAGCTCAGCCCTGATGAAAGTGTCGGCACTGGTACCCGTCAAGCTCTTGGCACCATCTGATCTGCGATGGTTCAGCCCGAGAACAGAATTTTTGGCAGTGTATTGGTTTTACAGGCTGGCTCTGGTCATCTCCTAACGATTTTCATTAATAGACTGGTAATTTGGCCATAATTCACATGCAAATTCTATGATTTTATTGTATCTCAACATGTTGTCACCGAGAGGCTTTCGGCGGAAGAATAGTGTAGGATGGGAGTTTTCTCTGCCTCGGATATTGACATTTTAAGGGAATGTTCTAGGTACATCTCTGGACTAGATTAAATGAATGCCAAGCAATCAGTTCCCCGAGGATGTGCAACTCGAACGATGTGAGGTCTCCCAAAACCAGGGCAGGCTGTATTTTCGGTGATTGTTGAGACGAGGCTCGTTCGGTGATCGAGTCTCTTGTGATGAAGGGAATGACATGATGTCGCGAGAACTAGAGGGTAATTCATCCTCGTAGGATCCCCGGGCGATAGCGACGAGTTTTCCGAGAATGGCGTATTCGAGTTTTAGTTTAATGCTATAGGCCACAGGCTTGAACATGACCTGGACAGCATAGAAGCCAACGTATTCTATGGCGACGATGGCGACGTCAAGAATAAGGATGATGATGTTGATGAAAAGAAGTTGATGGAGAATACCTTGAGGTCGGCCCTCGGGGCGTAGCCGCAACAGCTTCCCAGTCTCCCACACGTATATACCAGAGATGAGCAGCTCCTGGATGCAGAATCCAACGAGCTGGACCCGCTCCATAATATTGTACCCACTATCCCAGACACTGTTCGGCGCCGCGGCGGTTCCATAGAGCAATACGGTGGTGGGAACATGGAAGAGGACGGCATCGATGATGATCATCCACAACACCCCCCAGAGTACTTTTGTATTTTGCAAGACCAGATGGAGGCGAGACCAGAGTACCATGGATTGGCCTGTCACCATGGCGATCCAGCCGACGATAATCAATGTGACGCAGACATAGGGTGAGACTCCGGTAGGGAAGAAGAGAAGGACATAGCCTAGGCAGTGTGGGATGATGGCGGAAGAGGCGATGAGCAAGCTCCAAAAGTAGCAACCGCGATGTCGCTTAAAGGAGACAAAGCACAGGATTATGAGTTCAATGGCATTATACCAGGCGATGGCGGCAAAGGCGGCAAAGATGTGGGTGCGAACTTGATCTCCATTGGCGTACTTGCGTGTCAGCGCGTTTGCGATGTCGGAAGCGTTAACAGTCGACATGAGCGACGGGGGAACATCGCTCCACAGATTTAAATGAATCAAAAGACAACAGGGAAACCCCCGAGTTCAAAAGGAATGTGTGCGATGGAAGGGGGCATGCACGGTCGATCAATTGAGGCACGAAGAATATGGTCTCGACTATTGACCATGCGGTCAAAGCAGAGTTAAAGTTTTTTAATTTTTTAATTTTTAGGGTATGAAGCGGACGCAGACTGGCACGGAGCACCGTTGACTCAATGACCTTGGTTCCATGGATGTTATGTTGGGGGAAATACGACGTTATTACTTCCATGGTCTCGGAACTCTATGCGGGGAAGGATGCTAGTTTATGGGGATATGGGGCAATGGGATCTGGGGGATTTGCTAGTGGATATGATCTTCGTCTAAGGAGTTATTTATTTTAACAAAGTATGACTCCTGAGTTGGTGGATACAAGAAGGGTTTGACATGATCTGGGGTTATAACATTGTCTCCATGCGTGGTGATGCAGGGATGTTTAGCTCTTCCATTGATTAGCCTTGGAGATCATAAGAATAAAGAAATAAGAAAATAAGGAAAATAAAAAATTGGGGGAAACTGTACTACTGTAGACCCCTTTCCAAGGTTTCTATTTCCGAGTAAATCAGTCCAATCAGAATTAAGCGTTTGTCAATCATCATCTGGGGGATCTTGAAGCTAAGTACAGGTATATGCCATGAAAGTCACGGGATAGCAAATTGGACTGTTGAACCTATCTTCAGTTCATGCAGGTTTCTCATAGCTTGCAGCCATGGAAACCCCCCCAAGGCTACTGCCAGGATTTGCAGTTCCGCGCGATCCTAGATCGGGTGACGTCAGGAATTTCGATCGATCGATCCCCATACAAAATGCCAGGACGCGTCGTTCGAACACGTCTATAAATGATGCGTGCGCAATTGACAACTCAACTCTTCACATTCGCTCGCCGACCGAGCATTTCGACTCGATTATTCAATCCAATTGCATCAATGGCACCCCGCAAGCGAAAGGCGACTAAAAGCGAGAGTCCCGACGCAGACACCACACAGGATGTTGGAGCAACCCAACACGCGCACAAGAAAGAGCGATTGACCGACTTACGGTCTCCCCATCCCAATGCGCAACAAACTGAAGAATTTGGGATCGTTCTGCGCGACTTCTATCCACCGGAAATGGCAAATGAGCGCTGCCAGGCCTACATCGATGGGACCCTCGAACGACCGATCGAGACCCTGGAGAAAGCGTGTCGGGATACCGCAGAACACCGACGTTCTACGGAAGCCGGACAAGCGGTGGTGCATTGGTTCAAGACTGACTTGCGTCTACAGGACAACCGGGCTCTTCGCATGGCCTTTGATATAGCCAAGGAGAACGGGCTGCCCTTGATCTGCCTCTATATTCAGTCCCCAGAGGATTTGACTGCTCATATTGCCAGCCCGGCCCGAGTAGATCTTACTCTGCGCACCTTGCAGCGGCTCCAGCAGGACCTCGCCGAATTGGATATTCCCCTTTACATGGAGACCGTGGAGAAGCGCAAAGCCATCCCGGGCCGTATTGTGGAGTTGTGCCAACAGTGGGAGGCTAAGCACTTATGTGCTAATATTGAGTATGAAGTGGATGAGCTGCGTCGGGATGCTAAGCTTGTGCGACTGTGTGCTAAGAACAACATCGACTTCTCTCCCACTCACGACAACTGTGTTGTCACGCCAGGAGCGCTGAGTAGCCAGCAAAGCAAGCAATACGCCGTGTACACGCCCTGGTTCCGCTCATGGCTCGCATTCTTGAAGGAGAACCCAGATTATCTGGAGCTGTCAGAGGAACCTGGCTCGAACCCGGGTGACGCGCGGAAAAAGCTATCTGGCCTCTTTGATTGCAAGCTGCCAAATGCGCCCGAGAACAAAAAGCTTTCTGACAAGGAGCGAAAACGCTTTGAAGAACTCTACCCCGCAGGTGAGCATGAGGCTCTCCAACGACTGGAGAAATTCTTGGAGGAAAAAGGCCGTCGGTATGACGAGATGCGCAGTGTTCTACCTGGGAAGCACACGTCCATCCTGAGTCCGTACTTCGCCTGCGGATCTATCAGCGCCCGCACTGCAGTAGTGACAGCAAAAAGAGCAAACAAGAACCATCTAGACCGGTATGACGCGGGCTATATGACTTGGATTAGTGAGGTCGCCTGGCGTGACTTTTACAAGCATGTATTAACCCATTGGCCCTTCATCTGGTGAGATAGCCCTGACTGTCTTTCGCTCCCCAAGACGCTAATGAGAACCGCAGTATGAATAAATGTTTCAAACCAGAACATACCAACATCGAGTGGGAATATGATGTGGATCAATTTCAGGCCTGGTGCGATGGTAAGACCGGATTTCCCATCGTGGATGCCGCGATGCGACAACTTCGCCATTGCGCATGGATGCACAACCGGACAAGGATGGTGGTCTCATCTTTCTTGTCCAAGGACCTACTACTTGATTGGCGTCGGGGAGAGCGGTACTTCATGGAGAACCTGATCGATGGTGACTTTGCATCCAATCATGGCGGCTGGGGATTTGGCTCTAGCACCGGTGTCGATCCGCAACCGTATTTTCGAATCTTTAATCCTCTGCGACAGAGTGAGCGATTCGATCCCGATGGGGAATACATCCGACATTGGGTCCCGGAGCTGAAGGATGTGGAGGGCAAGGCGATCCATGACCCATATGAACGAGGTGCTGGGTCCATTGCTGAAAAAAATGGATATCCTCGGCCCATCGTCAATCACGCGGAGTGTCGGGATCGCGCACTAACGCGGTATAAAAAGGCCCTGCAGAAGTAACGGGCCTGTAATAACCATCGGAGATCTGAAAACAATCATTGACCTGAAAGTGCATCGGCTAAACCGAACGATTTTGTAGATTGAATTTTGAAACTAGTGTAGTGCTCTGGGCAGTGCAACGCCCGTGATTGGCGCTGCCGGCTGAGACAGCCGCCACAATTTCCCCGCGCTCTAACTTTCTCCCCCGAACTTCTTCCCCATGTCTTCATCTTGTCCATGACGCTGCAATAATCCCGGACATGGAAGCCCAGTCCGGGGACCGGCAGTCTCCTGCACCCGCGCCGGATGACCTTCCAAATGGTAAACGACGATGGCGCCGCAATCGAGTAGCGTGCGATTCATGTCACACTCGGCGCGTTCGATGCGACCGGGCTTTTCCCTGCTCCCGGTGTCTGCGCAGTGACACACATTGTGAATTTACGCGGGAGCGCAGAAAACGAGGGCGGATCGCGCGTTCCAAACCAGAGACTGGGGCTGCCGCGTCTACCTCCACCTCGAACTATACGAGGGAATCCAATGGAGATCAGAAAGTCCTCATGCAGCCAGCGCCGTCGCCAATGCTGCAAAGCTCGCCTGAATCGTCCTTCCATCCCAGATCACCAATGACGAATGAACCGAGTCTTTCGGCCCCCAGCGTTGAAGGTCCACATCCCGCGGCGGATGACCATCGTCCTTCTCGAGCAGCGCCGGAAGCGAACAATACAACGGAGGAATGGCTATCAGCGGCTCATCTATCTCCAGACTCGTATGAGCTTCTGGGTGGCGTGAATGGAGGAGATGGGCCACTGCCACGCTTGTTGGACGTTTGGAACCCACTTGACCTCTCAGGCCATCCGCCACACCCCTCGCAAGCCCAATCTATGCCGGCGCCGAACGTTCCTGGCCAAAGCTATGGCCCAAGTTCACGATCAGGCCTGAAATACCCTGTACTGGAACCCATCATGCCATTCCTGGGGTCCAATTTGCCCCGTCGCCTAGTCGGCGATCTGCTTGAACTTTATTTTACAAGTGCCTTTTCAACTCACATGCACCCCGTCTGTCACCATATCCATTGTTATGTTTTACGAAAGGCTTCCTTCTTGAGCACCGACCATCCTCGGCCAAGCAGCCCAGCCTTGTTGGCCAGTATGCTTTGGGTCGCTGCGGTCGATGATCGTGCGTTCTCTTTGTCAATCTCTCCGCTCCAGCGACGGAAAATTTGTCAATTCCTGTGTGCTTTAACGATTCGACTCTTACGACCGTTAATTCATGTTTCATTTAAAGACCAAGAGTCCGCAGAGAATCCCAATGGCTCTCAAGACTTCGCAGCGGCGGCAGCGCATCATCCGTTCGAAGGTGTGGGCGATGACAAGGGGCTCGTAGGCCCAGCAGGCTCCCTCGATGATGTGATCACATATATACATGTCGCGTCTATCATCTCCTCCAGTGAACAGAAGGCTGCTAGTATGCGATGGTAGGTCATTCGTGTCATATAAACTGTCTCCCTGCCCTAGACTAACGGAGATCCCAGGTGGCATGCGGCCTTCACACTAGCTCGAGAACTGAAACTCAACCAGGAGATTGAAGTTGTGCCGAATGTAGATGGCCAGAGCGATGGATCGAGTCCATCCTTCGGATACCCCTTGGGGAGCTGGGCGAGCTCGCCAGGAGGCCCTGCTTTTGACTATTCCAATCCATCACGGCCAAGTTTGAACTGTATCTGCGATGAGACACGGAACCCCCAGAACAGCTTCACAGTGACCGAGGAGTACCGTGAAGAACGTCGTCGCACTTGGTGGCTGCTTTACATCATGGATCGTCATCTGGCATTATGTTACAATCGGCCGCTAGCTCTCCTGGACGCTGAAAGTGAAGACTTACTTCTACCCCTGGACGAGGGTTCCTGGCAGGCTGGGAATATTCACAGCAACAGTCCTCGCTCCGATGGACCTCAATGTCCTCGATCAGGCGATCGAAACAAGCGCCGTGTCTTTCCCAATTTTATTTGTCATGATCACTCTATTCTGGGCTTCTTTCTACCGCTCATGACCATCACTGGGGAGTTGATTGACCTGAATCAAGCGCGAAATCACCCCACCCTTGGTCTGCGGTTACAAGGCAAGGAGGCCTGGGAGGTCCATGTAGCGGAGGTGCTACGGCAGCTTGAGACCTACAAGGCGAGCCTGACCACATTCGCCACTGCCACAACTGTTGACCCCGAAGCACCCCTGTCGACTGCCTTTAACCCAAAGCTAGATGAGCCCGTTGACTCGAAGTTATCTGAAGCGTATTCGTGGCATACGCAAACCGTGATTGCCTATTCGTCCTATTTGGTCCACGTTCTCCATATCCTTCTCGTTGGTAAATGGGACCCGGTGTCCTTGATCGAGGACAAGGACTTTTGGACGTCCTCCCCAGCCTTTGCATCCACCATCTCGCACGCCTTGGAAGCTGCGGATTCTGTGCAGCAAATCCTGCGGTTTGACCCAGACATCAGCTTCATGCCCTACTTCTTTGGCATCCAGCTCCTCCAGGGAAGCTTCCTTCTACTGCTAATCGTGGAGCGATTGCAAAAGGAGGCGGGGGAGGGCATTCTCAACGCCTGTGAGACCATGATTCGTGCCACGGAATCCTGCGTGGTCACCCTCAATACGGAATACCAACGAAGCTTTAGACAGGTGATGCGTAGCGCGGTCGCTCAAGCTCGCGGCAGGCCCGTTAACCCCAGCGAAATCCGCCATCGTCGTAAGGCAGTGCTAGCCCTCTACCGATGGACCCGTAAAGGGACTGGATTGGCTCTGTGACCCCACTACTGGCGGCTCCTGGAGGAGCATTGCTACCCCATAGTGGGGCTGCAACCTTGTATATATAATGGTCTTTGGTTGTACATGGGTTTTCTTTTCATATGGCGTCGGGAGTCTCGTGGAGCTATAGTTTCGAATTGACCTATAATATACCAGCATTGTATGGCCTAGTCATTTGTCTTCCTATATAAAAAGTCAAATATTGCAAGGTTCTGGCGCTTCAATTATCAGGTAATAGAGGGCAATGAACGTTCCTTTCTATATGCCGAGTGGGCTAGTGTCATAGCGACTCCCACAATGAAATCGACGTCTCGGATTATCCGATTCTCTAGATATCATAAGATCCAAATGGCGACATTTAAGCTAGCTACGTTCTCATCTGCCACGCAAAGCACGCAATGGACCCACTCTCGAAGTTTGGAGATGACACGATATCGACACTCATCATTATTCATGAGATCGATTTCTCTGACCGTGTTACTACATACTACTTGAAATGCATTTCGAGCTTCATGTCGAGATTGACTTTCTCGTGCAACCTTGCACCACATGGGATCAGAATGGCAACCACTCAAACAATGATACAGTATCGAGATTCAAGGTGGGTCCCCCGATCGCCATTGAAACCGCTGATGGCATCATCAAGCTCCCCACTCCACTTTTTGCCGAGCACGAGATCTCACCGTGCACCATTGGATGTTCGGCAGATGTACTGCGAGTCGCGGAAGTTTGTCAGCTATCAGATGCAGGAGTCGTGATCGACACGCGTCACCTTTAAGGTTGCGAGCACTTCAAACTTTTGGCTTCACACATCAACCTCCTCCAGAATGAAGCTGCTCACCGCCATTGCCGGGCTCATTGTGGCCGCCGAAGGCGCTGCCATCGGAAATGCGATGGATGTGCAGAATGTCCTCCAGTCGGTGCTCAGCATAGCCCAGTCGCGACCGTTGAAATCATCCAAACCGCCGAACGTTCTGTTCGTGATCACAGACGACCAAGACCTGCAACTTGACTCCCTTTCGTATACACCGCACATTCTGAAGCATATGCGCGACAAGGGCACATTCTTCAGCAATCATTTTGTGACCACGGCTCTCTGCTGTCCCTCGCGGGTCAGCTTGTGGACTGGACGACAAGCACACAACACTAATGTGACAGATGTCAGCCCGCCCTATGGTCAGTAATTCTGCTTTAGTGCAAACAGATATACTCAGGACTGACCAAAGCAGGTGGGTATCCCAAATTCGTGGACCGCGGATTCAATGACAACTTCTTGCCGGTCTGGCTGCAAGAGGCTGGGTACGACACTTATTACACGGGTAAACTATTCAACGCGCACACTGTCGGGAACTACGACAGTCCTTACGTCAACGGATTCAACGGTTCCGATTTCTTGCTCGATCCATTCACCTATTCCTACCTTAATTCCACCTATCAACGCAATCAAGATCCACCCGTGAGCTATGAGGGTCAACACACGATGGATGTCATCACTGAAAAAGCTCTCGGCTTTTTAGATGATGCCTTGGAAGGGGACCGCCCTTTCTTTGTCACGGTCGCCCCCATTGCCCCTCACTCGAATGTGAATCCACACACGTTGGATGGGCCAGATCAACTTGTCATGGGTGCACCGATCCCATTGGAAAGACATCGGCATCTGTTCCCCGATGTGAAGGTGCCTCGGACCGACCATTTCAACCCAGACGAGGTGCGTCTCACGCGAATATGCCACCAAAGAACATTCTGTTGACCTGACTATAGCCTAGCGGAGTCAGTTGGATTCGTGATCTACCACAACAGAACCAATCGATCGTCGATTATGGAGATTCCTATTATCGTTCGCGCCTGCAGGCTCTACAGGGTGTTGACGAGCTAGTGGATTCGCTTGTTACCCGCCTAGAAGAGAGTGGCCAGCTGGACAACACTTATATTATCTACACCTCCGACAACGGGTTCCACATCGGACAGCATCGGTTGCCGCCGGGCAAGACTTGTGGCTTCGAGGAGGATATTCGAGTCCCGCTATTCATCCGTGGTCCCGGTATTCCAGAGGGATATGTGCAAAATTCGGTGACAACACATATTGACCTTGCCCCGACCATCTTTCAACTCGCCGGCATTCCCCACCGTGATGACTTCGATGGAACCGCCATCCCCTTGACCCCTGACTATGCGGGACCCCGACACGAGCATGTCACTGTCGAGTTCTGGGGGAAGGCAGTGTTTGAAGGTGACTTCAGCCAGATCGGTATGTTTTGCGCGCATTGAACTCTCTTTTTCTTTTTGCCGATGCATAGAGGCTGACCCGGACCATTTAGGCATGGATGGCAGCATCTTCATCCCAAATAACACGTATAAATCAGTTCGCCTGCTGGGAGAGGGCTATAACCTATATTATTCCGTGTGGTGCAATAACGAGCACGAGCTTTATGACCTATCGGTGAGTTTTGATTCTCAACGGTTTTGGCGCGGTGTACTGATATTGCTGAACAGACTGATCCATACCAATTACACAATCTATACCCCAGTGACTCTGTTCTTGGCGAGAATGAGCCTCACCTTTTGGGTCGCACCCTGTCACAAGCTATCAGCCGACTTGATGCTCTCCTGCTTGTCTTGAAATCGTGCCAGGGACCAACCTGCATCGAGCCATGGAAAGTGCTCCAGCCTCAGAACTCTATTTACACCTTGCGAGATGCTCTCGATGAGAAGTATGATCTTTTCTATCAGGCACAACCTCAAGTCTCGTTCGATTGGTGCGACGCTGGATACGTCATTGAGGCAGAAGGTCCTCAGGCACCGTTGACGACTCGGCACGGTCTTCCTTGGGATGCCTGGGTGTAAATCATGACATATTCCGCGTGTACATTGACCAATAAGAACATATGGCTATATAGCAATGAAATGACCAACTATTCATATCTGGTTCTTAAGTTCAACTTCAAGTAGGAAGTCTGTCCAAGGAGAGAATATCGTTTTTTTCTTTCATGATGGAAAGCGACTACAAACATGATTTGTTGACTGGCCACATCCCTGGCTTACTTTTCGGAAATCCCTGATTTAACCCGGATTTTTGTAAATTGATTTTCCATATTCTTTATTCTATTTTCTATACGCTCGGCAATGATAATATCCATAGCCCAAAAAAAATGGGGCCGATACTTGCACGTCAAGGGCGCCATGATTGCGCCATACCTTCCCGCCGTGTCGCGACGCTGAACGGGGCCACAATGACAGGCTTTGGTGGAATCTAGATGCTGGTGCGTACACAACAACATACGCAATCTATGATAAGGGACTGGGTGATTTTTTTTTCTATAAGATCCCCATGCTCCCACCGTTGAAGCTATCCCCAGGCAATCTATCAAGCCAAACACTGAAACCCCTCACCGTGTCGGTCTCATTTTGCTGTACTGAGCCAAAAGTACTATGATGGATCAAGATTTTCTACCAGAAAAGAGTGGAGTTGAAGAAAAGGTCATTGACGCTCCTCCAAGTGAAGTCGAACATGGCATCATCAAGGACTGGGATAAAGAAGAGTCGGCAGTTCGACGCAAGTATGTGGCTTTGAACCTTTGGCATCTGGAGTCTCGGGAGCTAACGATTTAAATCCAATAGAATTGACTTCATCTTAATCCCTACTCTTGCTCTTGCCTTCTTCTCCCTGCAACTCGATCGTGGCAACATCAGTGCTGTCCTCACCTCAACCATCACCGAAGATCTCGGCATCACCACCAATCAAGTGAATATCGGCACTCAACTCATGTCGGCCGGCATTGTCCTCTCAGAAATCCCATCGAACTTTCTTCTGCAGCGTATCGGACCCCGCACATGGCTATCGGGTCAATTATTTGCCTGGGGACTGGTCGCTACCTTCCAGGCATTTGTGCAGTCGTATCCGGCGTACCTAGTAACGCGCATCCTGCTTGGTCTTTGTGAAGGCGGATTCATTCCAGGTAAGTGCTCTTGTTAATGATGCATACTTTCGTCAGCCGACTGATAGTTTTATTGGATAGGCGCGCTATACTACCTTTCCACATGGTATAAGAAGGACGAAACCAGCCTTCGGACTAGCCTGTTCTTCTATGGCCAAATGTTCGCTTCTGCGACTTCAAGTCTAATCTCTGCCGGTGTGCTCAAGCTTAGTGGCGCAAATGGCATGGCCGGCTGGAGATGGATTTTTTCTCAGTGAGTGAACCAATTATGTCTTAAGTCAACATCTTACTAACATCAATGACTAGTCGAGGGTGTCATCACTCTATTCATCGGCATTGTATTTACACTCTTGGTCCCGCCCAGTGTAGGTGATGGTCGTCCACTGATTTCCTTTGGTCGCTGGAGCTACTTCACCGAGAGAGAATCGCAAATCATGCGCAACCGGGTCTTGCTAGACGACCCTAAGAAGGCTCGGGGCCACATTCAGATCTCCAAATCGGATGTCGGACGAGCCCTCAAAAACCCACGCATCATGCAGCATGTGCTGCTGACGCTGGTATCCATGTCCGCTTTCCAGGGGCTGACCCAATACACCCCTACCATGATCAAGTCGATCGGATTCGGATCAGTTCAAGCCAATGCCCTGGCGTCTGTCCCGGTCTACTGCAGTATCATCTGGTTGACAATTTTATCATTCCTTGCGTAAGTTCAACCGGATTGCATTGTCTTTTGGCCTCACTAACCTGAGATAGGGATCGCCTTGGTCACCGTGGTCCATTTGTATTGCTTGCCATTACCTGGAATGTGATTTCCTACGTCTGCTTGCGTACAGACTCGTATGATTCTGGGAAGTGGCACCGTTATGGAGTCCTTGCTATAACTAATGTGTCATACTGTAGCATGCAGTATGTTCATCCCTGACTGGCTATCTGAGGTTTAATACTGACGTGAATTTAGCATTCTCAATGTCGGTTGGTTATCTATCTACTGCCGAACTCCCCAAGAGCGAAGTGTTGCCATGGCGTAAGTCTATCCACCCAGAATCGTCTACCGTCATGAAATCGGAGCACTAACGTTTCTTCAGACTGGTTATAATGGGGGCCAACTGTGCGGGAATTTCTGGCTCGCAGATCTTCCGGACCGAAGACGCACCCAAGTACCTGAAGGGCTTAACGGCTATCTGTGTCTTAGCAGGAGTATCGTGGGTGCAAGCAGCAGTGCTTGGAGTGCAGACTTATATTGGGCGGAAGAAGGCGACCGCCACGGACGATGAGTCCAATCCTTCCACGACCTCACACTCCTAAGCTAGTTCTAGATACTATATAGCTTATTTAATGACTAATGATTGTTTTACCGAGATTGAATCGGGTGTCCACTTTCATATCGCTCGGCTTTTCGCTCTAGAAGTTTGACCACCGTGCGAAGCCAATAAATCTGAATCCAGACCATCAGCCACTCAGGGTGGTCAGCTGAGTATATCACCGACAACTGGCATATGGAGTTTAAAATGATACTTTGAATTGTGGCAATGACCGCTGCTTGCGTATGCATTCGAGGTCAAATAGGCGAAATGGCAAGGGTCAACCAGGTTTGATGTATGTTGGATCTCTTCAAGTCGGTTGATATGGAGGTGGATATGAATTACTCCGGCCACATCGCACTGTCAAATGGTGTAATCTGCAAGACACCTGTGAACGTCCTTGGATATTGTACCTTGCGTATTGAACCAGGAACCGCATGCAAGATGTAAATCAACGTTAGGATCACAAGGGGGAATGTTCTTGCTCATCTCTTTGACCTCCACAATCTGCGGGGCTGGTCGGTTAAAAGAGATGTTCATCTTTACCGATGCCGAGGGGAATGCACCGATTGGTGCTGGCTGGACTCGGTCCGATCCGCTTGGACAAGAAGAACAAGAATCCGGGGAAAACGGATAAATCCATGGGATCATGCGGTGCAGGGTCTGTTTGTATTTTGCCGACCAGGTGAGCTCTAGCTCGCTTCGGAGCTTTCAAGGTCGCTTCTCCGCAAATTCTTTTTAAGTACACCAGAATGCCCCGGATTTGCGGGGAACGAATTAATTTTATTTTCTTTTGCTCTGCTGGCGCAAAACGAATTCGCGCGATCCGTATACACCGTGATTGAATTGCCCAACCATGACGGCACCCAACCTCTCCTACAGCTTGGAATACTGGCAACAGGTCCACCCCAAGGACCAGAACACCTCGAATATGGCCAACAATGTTCAAGGATATGAGCAGGCTGAGCAAAACCCCAGGGCCCTTGGCTTTCCCATCGTGCTTCAAGGCGAGCCTGATCCATGGGCTTTGGAAAATTACGACTGGAGTGGTGAAATGGCTTTGAAGTCTTCCAGCAATTTTGTCCAAAACTGGCAGCTCTGTGATGGGTCCTATGCCGCAAACCTTGATGAAGAAAGAAACTTGAACATGGAAGGGTCAGTTCAAGCTGGAGAGAGCATGTGGAAGATTTGCTAACGAGTTGCGCATTAGTTCCTGGATGCCTGACTACCAAACACCCATCAGCCCCTTTCCACATCCAGATAAAACAGAAAAGCAGCACATCCTGTCGCGCGTGGCAGCCGAAAGGGCTCTCTTCATGACCCCCTCTGTGCATGCTTTATCGGTGTCCACATTTCCAGGTTCACCTGTATCCGATCACTCTAGCACACCCGAGAACACCCAGGCTCCCTACAGCCGATATGAAGACAGAGGCGCATCGCCATTATCCGATACGATGTCCGAGAGCAGCTCAGCTATGCATGGTCCGCTGGCAACAGGCTGGCTGCCGGACTGTCCGGCTTGGAAGACAGATGATGAGGTCTGCCCCACGATGCTGGAAATGCCCGATGGCTCATCTCGCAAGACCTCCAACTGGCTTCCTGTCGACCCCGAGGCCGGCTTTACGATTGGATCGTGTTCATTCCCTGATGGTCCAGATTTCCATTTCGAGGGCCTTCATGATATCCGGGAAGCATTTATCCCATCAGGCTCCTCTCAGTGGACATACACTGGGTGATGGGCCTTCATGCCTTCATGAACAAATTCAACATAAAAAGAACCACAAATTCTTCATTTTCCCCTCCCTCGTTCGACAGCATCGAGCCTTAGCCTAACCACGCCTCTTTCCGAGAGCTACATCCAGTCGCGGCGCACCAGACATCAATCCTTTCTCAAGGTATTTGACTGGATAAGCAACTCTTTAGCATGGCCTCGGTGGTCACTCAAAGATTTCCTTATGACCCTTTGTTACAATTGATTTGAAACAACAGACAGGTCGGTCACTATGATGGATATATGAACTTGCAAGGCCCCTTCCGCGATGTCGTCTATGGATCGCGGCGGGTCCGCGAGGACCGAGTTTTTTGATGTTTCTCTCCTGATAAGGGGCAAGTTCTGTGCATTCGCACCAGTCGCAATCTCCGCGGCCATCTCTCCCCTGAGACAGGTATCAAGCGGTAGCGCCTGAAGGTACGATTACGGTGAACTGATTCTTGAGATCCTGCAACCTCTGGTTGGCTAGGTATTCCAGGAACACGTTTTTGCCAAGAAAGAGTTGCTTGCTTTTGCGGATTATAGTCTCAAAGCATCTATCGATGTTTTGATTTCAGCGGAGCAAATGGAGCCACTTGTTTCAGCCATTTGTTATATCAGAGAGTAATCCTACCGTGGATCGGAGCTTTCAGGTATAGAAAGTTCATGAACGCTTGAGGGCTCTTTCCAATGCGCAACTATCACCAATTCACCAATAATAACAAAACAAGTGTCTCGCTATTTTCAAACCCCATATGAACGCAATGAAATAGTTTACCTCCGCTATCAGGATCTACCCTTCGTATTCTCACCATTGTTGAATCTAGGACTAAGCACTATTTTGGCCTCCTGTCAATGAATTTTTTGTGAGTATGATAATGATGCTCTTGGAGCAATATTTGAGATTGGAATCGTAACCCTTTCATCAACACTGGCCGAATGGCAAACCTAAGCTCCTAAACCCTGCACGGGAAAATCCCATATATTGCATTTCCGTTCCCAAAGAGTCACATCACAACCACAGCATGCATCGGATGACAATGCTTACCAACTGGCTGGCCGGGTTGGAAATCCAGGAGAAATTGGGGCTAGCAGCAGCTCTAGTCCTTATAACATGGCTGCTTCCGCCGTGCAATACAGAGAGGGCGATCGAAAATAATCTCCGCGATTGAGTCGAAGTGGTCCTCCGGGTCCCGGTCGAGTATTTTGACATTGGACTCACGATTCAAAACCCTCGATTGCCTTGATTCCTCAAATGACTTCTCCAGCCCGGTGGATTTGGAGGACCTTTGGACACAGATGCTTGACGATAGTGCGCACGTCGGACTTGATACGCCGGGTTATGACCCATACCAATGTGCCGTATTAGCCCCGACTAAGAAATTACTTCCATGCTATGAGCAATTTGCAATTTTAATCCCCATGAAAAACCCCCACAATGCAAATCTGGGAGAACAATCTATATTGATCAAATAGCCCTTAATTTACAATACCAGAAGTTTCTGATTAAACGGCTGACTGCCATATCTCATCCCCCTGGGCCCAAAGCTCCACGGGTGGCATAGCTGTAAGCATGGGATAAAGCTCTGGGATCACTGAGTCCACAGCAACTCGGAAGTATCCTGGATATTCTCCCTCTTCCACTTCGCTCGAATGATCAAAGTTCATATCCAACGCGTACACCCATGGCAGGTCACTGTTCATGGACTCCACAGCGGCAGTATCAGCAAGTAGACACAGGCCCATATCTAATCCCGGAGCCACGCCCTCGGTTTCTAGGTACCCATAGTATGATCTAGCTCGTATCAGTGATCTACATTGCCAACATTGAAATTCCAAGGATGATCTTACTGTTGAATCTGCTGATGAGTAGCACTATGTAATTCTGGATCCTCAAAGCGAGGCATTAAGCATTTATCCATGATCTTCTGACCGCCAGCGGACCTTTCTATCGATAAATCTGTTCGACGATCATACTCTGCATCCCATTTATCCCAGCGTTCATCATCTGAGTAATCTGTTCGGAAAGTAATAAAACCAAAGTCATCGAATCCATTCTCTTCCACGACCTGGACGACTGCATCATCTGCTATTTTGAATATATCTTTTGGAGGGGCAGGGGGCATGCCCTTTCTCTCGCGACTTAATCTTTGTTCCTCGAACAATTTCGCGAATGAAATAATTGTGCGAGCTCGAACATTGTCGAAAGGGATCAAATCTAAATCAACTTGGCGGATTTGCTGAGTTAGTGAGAGATGGTTAGTACGAATTAATGGAGGGTTCCATGGAAGTTCGAAGGTGGTCATAGCTTACCTCCTCCGGTATTTGACGCAAGTCATCCTCGGTTATGGTTTGAAGTCGCTCTTCGGTCCATCCGGATGGTAAAGAAGACATTTCCAGCGGATAAACTTGAAACCTTTGATATGCAATGTCTTGGGTCGTAGAGGGAAAAACTGCGACAACGCATAGTGAGGAAAAGAAGGAAATTGGAGGGGAAAGATTGCGATATTGAACAAAGGCGGGGACGGGGCTCGGTAAGGACCAACTCGGTAAGAAAGCTTATAACTTTTGAAAGCTTAACGTAACTATGGCTACCTAGGCTCCCGATTGTTGTATTAAAAGTGGCCTAGGACTGGTAGCGAGGTCTACACTTGGAGTAATAGTAATACTGGAGCCTGAGCGCCTCATAAAAGCGGCGGCAGCCCAGTTAGGAAAGCCCCACCCGGCAGACATTTTTCTGTCTATACAGGTGCATATATGGACATCTTTGATTGGCATGTATGGACTCCACTAAGTACGAGATTCATTTCATTACAACCACTTCCAAGAAGGATGGATCCTAATATGACGTCGATCATGTACTGTAGCAAATCACTGTGTAGGACTATTTAGTGGATCTTTTTATACACCCTATTTTTTCCTATCTGAGCATTGCCTGAAGAAGGCAACCAAGGTACTAGCCATTTATCTCAAGTTTAAGGAAAAGCCACTCGCTACCATGATCTGGTTCTCGGAGGTGCAGCCGATTTGGCAATGTACTACGCTGAGCCTGGAAACGGCATCTTGATATACGGGTGAAGGTATTCCGGGAAGGAGGTAGAAGAGGCTTTATTATCCTGATGATTTGTCCCGGCATCGACAAAAGACGCCGCAGAGGCAATCGGTTTGAAGTTCAAGGAGCCTTTCATATGCCATTGATGAATTCCCGGGGTATGATAGATAGATGCTTTCATTGTTGAATTTTGGTCTATGTTTTGCCCACAAAAACCAAGTAGCTGTCTTAAGATGACCACGCCTATGAAGATATTGTGTTATGATCAAAATAAGACATGTCTGATATGTGTCTATGCAAGCTACACCTAACAAAAGATAAAGGGTCTGAAGGTACAGCTTTGAGTGCATCATTCACTCTGGCCCTCGTTTTCATGGATCTTTTTAATCCTTGATGGATCATCCATGGATTGAACTTCATGATGAACACGGGAACTCCTAATGGATTCAAGACGGCAAATCCTAGATGGCATGTAGTATATGCATGGTTATATTCATGCCTTAATTATTGGAATACCTTGACTTTCATGGTGTAGATTAGGAAAAGGAGTGTCAGAAGTACTAGGAGTAGCGTAATATGATTGGTTAATGGGGTGTGCAAGAAGTGAAATGATCTAGCTACGAGATATGTGGTGATTTAGGTGACCGGGAGTCATATGACCCGGAAGTCATGCCTGAAAAACATCAAAATCTTATGATACACTCTCTAGTCCCTGTTAGCGCCAGGCTGCGGGGCTTTGGTAGGCTTGACGCCCACAGTCTTCCAAGTCCACTTGTGGGGTTCGCTGACTGGTGTAGCACCGGGACCGGCCTGAGAGTGGGCAGGAACATAAGGAACAGGCTGAACCTGTCGCTTGGAAGAGCTGCTGCTCAGCTTGCCGATTCCAGCATTGCTGAGAACCGAGGATCTCACCCGGCTGGCGCTCGTAACAGTGATGCCAGACTCGCCACTCGGCCAGCTAGACAGGACTGACTCGTCACTCACTGAGAGACTTCCAGATGAGATCAGGCTATTGACAGCACATGTTCGGCCGAGCTTAGAGTCACAGGTAGACTTATCACTAGAGGTCACTGCGTAGGACTCGCCAGGACTGCTGTCCGTGAGGAAAGGCGTGTCAACCTGATGGAAGACGTTGCCCTCAATCAAAGCGTTTGTTCCCTCGCCGACATCGAAAGCATGGCCAGTGTTGTTAAACCAGTAATTGTTATAGGCGTGCCAGTAGCTGTTGAACTCGAGCTTGGGAGATCGACCCGAAGTATGATGGATGTAATTTCCGGTAAAGGTCACCTTGTCGTTCTTGCCGTATCCCAGACTAGAGAAATTCATTAGTCCGAGGTCTGATTGTCGAAGGTCATGACTTACATGGTCCAGTAGTGGTGGCCATCACAGGTTGCAGACCAGCTAGTCTGACCATCAAATTCACTGTTCGAGATTGTGACGCGGCCGCCTGAGACAAACTTGTCAACCTTCATAGACTTTAAACACAACTATATCAATACCTACTAGCCTTGTAACCCGCAACGAACATTTGGCGACCGATAAGGGAAATCTTGACATGATCGATCCAAATCTGGTCTGTGCCGTCGAGAGTGATGGCATCACCACCCCAGATATACTGAGGGTTCAACTCGGTAATATGAATGTTCTGGATGATGACGTTGCTAACACCATTCTCCATCCGCAGCCCTTTACCACGAATGACACCGGCGCTGCCGACACCCACGATGGACTTGTTTGAGGCCACATTAATGCCCTCGATAGCTGCCTTGTCGTATGTGCATGTTGTCGTAGGGTAGTCACCACACCAGTCCGAGTTGTCGATGGCATTCTGACCAGAGCTTCCACACGTGTTGGAGGAGGGAATGCAGCACTTGCAGTCGGTACATTTTCCCTGGCTCTCGAGATAGTTGAACTCTTTGTCGATCAAAATCACCCGAGGTGTGCTGTCGGTCAACCACTCCGTAAGCTCCGTAATGTCACTCGGAGCAGCGGCGGTCGCATCACCACCACCCGTGGTGCCAGTTGCAAATCCGAGTGCGGTGCCCGAGACTCCGGTGGCTTGAACGGTGGCACCCAGAAGCACAACCGCGGCCAAGAGCGACCGAGGGAGTGGCATGCTGTAAAGATTGGGAAACAAGAAAGGAATGACTGGACCAGCAGCTGATTTCACTTTTCAAAACAGCAACAAAACAAGTAGGAGATAATAACAAAAGAGAGACTGGTTGCCGGCTGTAACCATGATCGAGAGATGTCGACTCAGTTATAACTTATTGTATACCCCTAGGCCCATTTGCCATCGTCACAGATTGACACACGATCTTGGCTTTGTTTGAACTTGAGTAGACCTGCAATCATCAATGAGAGTCTATACCGTTCTGTGCAACTGGTTTGACGATCATCTGCCGTCATTGCTTCATGGATGCCTATTATATAGCGGTGGAGCCCCTGATCGTCAAAACACTTCCCCATTCCTTGATCAATTCTCCTAGGTACTGTTGTTTCAGTTTAACTCTAGCTTCTGGGTCTTGAGGGCTCAAGGATCCACGAGCAAATGGGTCTTTAATGTGGTATAATAAAGTAGTGAATGTGGTAAAGATTGACACGGTTCCGAGTCGTTTGTGTGGACATGTCTCAAATATTGTCATTGGGCCCACATTCTCCGAAAAATGACCGACGGAGAGTCTTTGCTGTGGAAGTCTCGCTATCTGATCAAATTCAACGTGGGGCTTTCAAAGATCCGAAACAAAGGTCCACTCGGTGGTTCGACCTGATGGAGGTGAGACCCGAAGGTTGACGTTGACGATGGGTACGGAGGTCCAGTAATATGAGGATCAAGGCCTTCAACCCCAGACGATAATTTCCACTATTCTTTTAAATGCACAGTTTGGTCAAGATCAAGATGACAAAACGCCAGGCATTCCAATTTTAACGACAATGACATTAACGATAAGGATCACCAAGACCAAGGAAACATTGATTCTCTTTCATGATTCTTCATCTTGATTATATTATACAGCCCTTTGGAAAGAGGGCACTCTTCATCTATTTAGTTGGAAATTCTAATTATACACAATTGAATCAAAATGGCCTAGGCGTCGTGCTCGTCCGCATATCTTGCCTTGTGGATTCTGAACGCCATATCGCATGCCGCATTATAGAAGGAATGGAAATTTTGTTCCACGACGTCCTGGAATTCGCCTTCCACTGAGGCCATGGCGTCCTGGGGAACATCCATGTCGAGGGAAACTTCAGTTGATCTCGCGGCAAGGAATGGACCACTTTCATAGAAGCGGTAACTTAACTGTCTACCATCAAAGTCATACCGTCGAGCAGCAGCTCCTCGGGCGTCATTGAATGGCGGGAACATGTACTCGGCAGGGCCAGCCTGGAAAGAATTGTTGGCTAGGCAGATGTGACCAAATGCAGGGAGAGAAGCGGAGCCCTCGTCGCCTGATCGAGCGATGAAGGTGTCATGAAGAGGTTGTCTAATGCTGTTCAAAAGCTCTTCATACTCTGCTAGGTTCGTGGTAGTATCAGTCGAGACTTGGGAGTAAAGAGTGCGCGTAAAGCGTAGATCAAGTCCAGTTTCCGGGAGAAGATAGTCAACACTGTTTGTATCAATGACAAACTTGACCCTCTTGATCTCAATCGCGCCCCGGGACTCTTCCAAACCATTGGCGGGTCTGGGAACAAATTCCACGTCTAACTCTGGGAGATTACCAGACGATCCAGGGAATGGGATTAGCCGGACGACATGAGTCGGGACCTCATGCTCTGGATTGATTGGGGCAAGAGAGTCCAAGAAAGGCTTGATTCGAGGTACATCAGGCACAAAAGTTCGCGGCAAAGAAAGTTTTCCAAGCTGTGAGGCGCTGATCACTGTCTCGTCAAACGCAGGCTTCCGGCCAAATAGACACCTTCCAACTGCGACGGTCACCGATTCATGAACAACGGACCCACCGGGAGACGGTTGTTTTGCACCGGGTCGGTTCCGAAGTAGCTTGAGCAACTCGTCCGAGAGCCGAGTTTGGTGACCGTTAAAAAAGGGGGTCGGCTGGGTCTCGGTGGCAGTGGTTTGAACCGCAGGCATCGCCCACCGGAACCAGGATTTTTGTCGATCAAACCAGTTGGCAGTGGCCTCGGGGGTATAATCGTATATATTTGCAGGCTCGGAGGCTGGGAGGTATGTGGAGAACGGTCGGGGTGTCGGATTGCCATCATGAGCTGCTAAGCCTAGTGTCCTCCGGGCATCCTCGGCGCCCTGTTTGTTCTCGATGAGATAGAGAATCTTCGCTGGAGCCTGCATGGCCTGTTGGTCTATGGCAACACTGTATGTTTGGCACACCCAGTTGATGAAGCTCGGGGTAAGCCGCGGGCCAGCGGTGGTGAAGTCAAACCCAACCTCTTCCTCCCGAATTCTAGTGGTGGCATCTGAGATGACTTCGAGAGTTGATTCGCAGGCGGTCTGGGGTCCCGTAATTCGCACCAGTCCTAGAGACTGAGTGATGTCAATGCTAGACTTGTGGAGGCTGGCCACTTCATCGAAGGAGAAGTCATTGGCTGTCAGCAGTAGGTTGATGTGCAGAGGAGGTAAGCTAAGATCCAACTGGCCCACCTCATCCATGACGGAGAGCTGCCAACATTCTCGAAGAATACGTTCCGCCAACACAGACTTTTTGGTCTGGTTCCCCTGCCGCCGGCCGTGCTCCAAAACCACGGATGTCCCCGGTCGCCATGTTCCAATGTTATTGTCAGATGTGAATTCGCCGGGGTTATATTGAGCTAGGTATTCAGACAGCTGCACGAAGGTGAAGGATGATTCCACGGTCGAAAGAAGATCCTCCCAATTGCGGGCGGGCAGCTTTTGTTTAGGTCGATAAGTCTGAAGACTGTCCAATCTTTTCCAAACCAGCTCCGGGGTCATGATAGATGCCTCATCGGCGAGATCGTCCAGGATCGAAGAGAGTGAACCTTCACCCTCTTGCGGAATGGGTCCTCCTCTCTCAAAATGTTTGCGACCGCGCCTCGCCTTTACGTCTTTGGGAGGCACGAGAAAAATTTCACCCGGTTCACCTAGGGAGTCTACCCCAATCGGTACCTTTGAGGCTTCTTTGCGTTTCTTCGGCCAGCGGCGGGTGGTTTTGGTCGACTGGCTGTTCAGGTTGGAATGCTCTGGACGCGTGGGTTGGCTATCATCGGAGGACGAGCTTTGGAAACGGGGGGTGAATGTTCGGATGCATGGTCTGACGGGTGATCTCTGAGGTAATGGGGAGCTGAAGAGCCCCAAAACTCGCTTGGGATGTCGCATCGTGTGGGCTTCAAAGATTCAGGATGCCGTTGATTGCGACCAGAATTTCTGGGGAGAGTGGCGCTAGGCTGGAATAGGAAAGGTCGCCTCCGATAGTCGTTATCACGAGAATCAACGTTGAAGTGATCCTCATGGGGATTGAAATTCAAGAATTTGGTTTCATGTTTGAGTCTTGGAAGGTAATCAATATGTACTTTTGATTATCCGATTCCTGTCACAAACCCAGAACCCATTTCGGGCGCCTCATCTTAAGGGTCCTGAGTCCCGAAGGCCAGGTACATAGACATCTGCAAATATATATATGGCGTTGGAGACAAGCGGAAGTGTTATTTATCATAAAAAGGAGGTAACTTGTCAAGGGTAATTAATTCAGGCAAATACCTAGGATACAAGGTGCACAGAATTCACCAAGAATCTTCTTCTTCGTAGCTTCTAACTTTCAAGGTAAGAGCACTTGAGGATTAACCACATTAGAATACCAAAACATGGTGGAATGTCTGCTTAGCTTCGCTGCCTGAAGTACTCTTCATATATAAGCACTTGTATGCTAATATGCTTTGCCTTAAGCACCGCCATTGGCGGCACATTTCAACATCCGAACCATGAATGATGCAATTGATGTTTGCAATCACCTGATTGGTCAATTGATCTAGGTACCAAGCCGAATGCAGTGTCACCAGGAATATTTAAAGAATCAAATCGACGATTCCGTTTACTATGCTCCGTAGTAATTTGACTCCTGCAATATCCCACGGACGATGGATTTGGTGGAATAGGGATGAATGGTATTTGGCGGACAGTTCGGCTCCAGCCGATCCGGGGATCATTCCCCAGAACTTGCTTTGACCCCCTCCAACCTGGCAAGTTCTGCGATAGCCATGCCACTCCCGACAGCTGCTGCTTTTCAATATGACAGAATCAAGTGCTCCGTTGCCGGCTTTGGAAAGACCTATCAGTGCTGTCCTGAGGGAGACCCGACCACCTTCTCCGCCTCATCGGGACGATCGCGAAGCGCTCGAGCTGCATGAAATTCAAACCCGCGAGGATAACGAGTTGGATTATTCCTCACCATCTGCCTCGTCCGGGGACGAGTATCGAGTCACGACCCGGCGAACGATATCTCGCGTCACGACTCAACGCTCCCACCACAATCGAACGGGGCTGTGGAGCCGTATCTGTCGACTTTGGACCCATAATGTGACTCTGACGGTGCCGCGGAAAAGCAACAGGGACCATTATGGTCAGTATACCACCCACATCATGCAGAACATCAGTAGTTGGTACTGATCGAAAATATAGCATTGGAGAGAACATTCCTCGCTTATATCCGTACCTCGGTGGTAATTGCGATGCAAGGGGTGGTGATTGCGCAGCTGTTCCGCCTCCAACGCGCCCCGTCGGACGAGGACCGCCTGCGATTTTACCAAGTCGGCATTCCGCTTGCCGTCTCTTGCCACGGCGTGGCTGTTCTCGTCGCCCTGATCGGTGCCTTTCGGTTTTGGAGACAGCAAAACGCCATTTCTCTAGGGAAAGTTCATGCCGGAGGGTGGGAGCTCAATTCAGTCGGGATCCTGCTTTTTGCGGTAGGTTACATCTCTCGTGAATGCTCGGGAAAGTCTCACATTGACCTTGTCTAGATCATTTTGGTCACCTTGGTCATTTCCGTTGCCATCATCGTTGAAATCGACAATGCCCAGACCACTGTAATCAGTCGCATATTGAGAAGGTGAATTGGTCGATGCACCAAAACCTGACGCTCCTCATAGGCTCCCTATGGAGCGAAGGATTATCTAACGTATTTTGATGACCGAAATGAAATTACAAATTAATTTACACTGCTCCGATTTTCCTCAAGTGAGGCGACTTGGATTGAGTAAAGTGCGGCTTCCCTTTCGCTAATTGTGAGGCGGAGGATGGATTTGCTAGAGATAGTTTAGGTAAGAGATGGATTATTTGCATCAAAAGTATTCCAAGGCTTTGCAACGGTTCGCACTAATTTCGCACGATTCATACATAAAATCCAGACCCATACTCGAAAATTCAAATGTGAGAATTGCCCGGATGCAAAAGAAAAGATGCCGGTTGGCAACAATCATTCCATCAAATGTTGGCACCTCCATTGAGCGGCAAAATTTGACCTGCATACCAATTAGTCCGAATCCTAGGAGCCAGGGCTATGTTTCTGCATTTTGCGACTTACCGTTGATCCATTCCCCCTGGACTGGCCAAGAATGCCACAACTCGGCCAATGTCGGCTGGCACGCCGCACCGCTTTAAGGGGCTACCGCTGGCTAGAGCTTGTTCGATCTCCTCGAGGGATGAGCTCTGGTCGCAGCCAGGCGCATAACGCCACGAGTTCTTCAACCACATATCACTCTTCACGCCAGCTGGGGCGATGGCGTTGACGGTGCATCGCTTCTTCCCGAAATCAGCGGCAAAGCAGCGAGTGAAGCCCTCAATCGCACTCTTGCTGCCGGCATACAAGGAATGACCCGGAACACCGACTCCCGCGGCGATCGATGACATTAGCACTACTCGGCCGCCGGGCTGGATGTACTTATAGGCATTCTGAGCCACGAAGAACTGAGCACGGGTGTTGAGATCGAACACTTCGTTGAAATCATCAAGGGTGGTATCGGCGAGCGAGACAAACTTCTCAGTTCCAGAGTTGGAAACAACAATATCAAGTTGCCCGAAATGCGCCACAACCTGCTGAAACAGGGTCTCAATTGAGTCGACTTGGGTTAAATTGGCCTGGAAAGCGGCCGCGCGGTTGCCCATGGCCTGGATCTCCTGGACAATCTTTTCGGCAGAGACGGGGTCTCGGGCGTAGTTGATAGCCACTGAGGCACCTTTCTTGGCGAGCTCCAACGCGATTCCCGAACCAATACCACGACTGCCACCGGTGACTAGAGCAACCTTGCCTGCTAGTTCTGCAGGGCCAGTCTGGGATAGTGGAACAACCATATTGATGAGATTGCTGGGCCTTGGCGAAAGTAGAATGTGTAGTGTGAATAGATAGTAAGATAGAGGGGAAAAAAAAAAACTCTTTCAGGGCGACAGGACGTAGAATATATTTCGGATTTGAAAGACTAATTACAGCAGGAACATTTCAATGAACGCAGCTTTCCGATGTTTTGTAATGGTCAACCTGCTTTCGAGTAGTTGATGGTCTAGGGCATGGAATGATTGCCGCATGCGGAAGCGCCTCCACGACAGCCGGCTTTACGCCTGACCATCAGGTCACATCAACAGGGTCATGTTGCATTCCTTGTATCCAACAATCCCATTTGTGGTTCGCGCTGCATTCGGAAGGTTGAGCTGTAGCCACGAAAACCGATAGATATACCCCCAGAGGGAAAAAATACTTTACTTTGCGCACCCCCTTGGTACAAGGTTAGTAAATTATCGATCACTTAAAACATCATGTCGCCTGCTATTAAGAACCAAGAGCCTAACCTGGACATTAGCTTCCAAGGTTAGTATCAACATTGCAACATGCTATTTGATGGTGCTCGCTAACCATTGCAGACTACCTGGTCTTGTCAAAGCTCGTTTTCGACTGGGCAGATAGCTATGATGCCAAGGTATGTGACCGCTAGCAAAGATAAAAGGTGCTTAGGAACTAAAATCACTTGCTAGGACTGGAATCGTCTGCGCAGCATAATTGCTCCAACTTTGACGGTAGGGAATAATTCCCCTTTGAACAATGACAAAATGACTGATACCCACAATTATAGGTGGACTACACTAAGATTGGACTCCGAAGATGGGACGACATGTCAGCGGATGATTATATGGCCATGGTGACTCACCCTGGATTTCTGGGGGACCCCACTGTAAAGACACAGCACTTGCTTGGTCAAACCTGGTGGGAGAAGATCTCCGACACTGAGGTTATCGGGCATCATCAGCTTCGTGCAGCACACCAGGTGTATACCGATGCGGATTTGAAAGAGGTTAAGCTTCGTGGGCACGGCCACGCCACCAACGAGCACTACTACCGAAAGGTCAACGGAGTGTGGAAGTTTGCCGGCCTCAAGCCCAATGTGCGATGGAATGAACTGCGGTTCGACGATGTATTCAAGGGTCTGGACTGACGGGGAATCATGTTGCACATGTCGTGGCAAGGCTGAAAAGCTAGCTAGCCGCTGAAAAGGAGGCGGGGTTTGACATGCAGGCAAAAACGCTTGCTAAATCAAGTTCTTGGGTAACATTGAAAATCTATCAAATCAAGTCTATTACACAGCTTCATCCCAATTAGCCCCAGAACGCCTTTTGCAAAGCATCGCACATCAATGTGATACATCGTTTCCCCTCGGAGAGTACGCCGTCCATCGCGAGGAATGGATGTGGCATGCCCTTCATCACCTGTAAATCTACCGCCACGCCCGCCTTCTGAAGCTTCTCAGCATACTGTTCGCCCTCGGTCCGCAACACGTCCAGCTCGCCCACCATCACGAGGGCAGGGGGAAGCTGCGACCAGTCATCGGCGTAGAACAAGGGACTAGCCTCGGGGTTTTTGCAATCCGCTTCGTTTGGCAGGTAATGGTCACGGTACCAGATCATCTTCTGCGAGGGAAGGGCGGCGGTGTGTTCGTAGCGGCAATACGACTCGTTGTTTTCCACGGTGGCGGTATTGTCTGTGACGGGGACCGAGAGTAACTGAGCGGAGAAGCGGAGTGGGGGGGAAAGGGTCAATGCCTTGTGGGTCATGATTGCAGCCAAGTTTCCACCGGCCGAGGACCCGCCTGTCGCGATTTTGGACGTGTCGATTGACAGCGCGGCGGGTCCCTCCGCCACCAGCCAGAGCAGGGTTTCCCAGCAATCGTGAACTGCTGCAGGCCATGGGTTTTCGGGGGCAAGACTGATGGTTTCCAGGCCATTAGCTCCAATCTCTTCAATTTAAGAAGAGCTGCTACTCACCGGTAATCCACAGTCACCACCACGCAGTTACCACGCACGCAAAGGTTGGAACACACCACATTTTCGGTGTCAATATTACCAAGGACCCAACCGCCGCCGTGAAAATAGAGCATGACTGGCCACCCACCAGCGGGCACTTCGCCCTTGGGTGTAAAGCAGCGGACTGCAACTGGAGGTCCTTCGGTCTCTCGTCGTGCAATAGTAAGATCATGAGTCTTGCCAACCTCCAGCATTGGGCCCGCACCTGGGATCAGAACGCCACTGGTCCGCGATGCTGCAACGGGCTGGAGATGCACCTGTTGGTTGTTGATCACATGCTGGTTATAGAAGGCGACATATTCGGGATCCAGTAGATCTCGAACGGATTCATGGAGCGGATAAGGAGGCTGTGTGACACCAGCAATGGCAGACATGATGAGAAGAGTGCAAGGGGGATGGTAGGGAAAAGGAGAAAGGAAGATGAACCAAGAAGCACATCTCGCATCCCTTGGGACATATGTAATACCGTAATTTGAATCCCGCGCAGAAAGGCCCCCACGCGACGGGTGGGATGCGGGGATGAACCAAAAAAGGTACGATAAGACTTGCCAAATTCAGTAGAGATTATCGCGAATGGAAGGAGAAGGGTCCTCCTTTACACTGTAACGTGGCGGATGAGCTTCGAACGTGGGACTTTCAACTTCAGTCTTCCTCCGAGCGTGGGATGAGACTCCCCTTTATTTACTAAGTTTCCCATCATGGAAGGCCATACTACTATGCATTGCTTCTGTTAACAAAGCTTACGAGATGACTACCAAGATTCCAGTTCTCACTGACCAGGCTCCCAAGCCCCTTCCCGGAATTTACTCACAAGCCATTATCGCCAATGGCGTCGTGTACTGTTCCGGAGCCGTGCCTATGGATGCCACCACTGGCAAGCTCATTGACGGTGATGTAAAGGCGCATACTGTGAGCATCGAAACCAAGCCAGCTTGAGGTTTACATGGGCTAATATGGGGCCTCAATGTAGCACCAGTGCATCAAAAACTTGACTCATGTCCTTAAGGAGGCAGGCTCTGACATTACCAAGGTGGTGAAGGTCAACGTGTTTCTCTCCAATATGGATGACTTTGCCGATATGAACTCGGTGTACACGCAATACTGGGGCGATGTGAAGCCGTGTCGCACGTGAGTTGTCCTCTCTACCCCTTGCATTGAATGTGCCCCGCTGCTAACAGGATGAACTCTGTAGGTGTGTTGCGGTCAAGACTCTGCCACTCAATACAGACGTGGAAATCGAATGTATTGCTGTCTTGTAAATGATAGTTGGTGAACAGCAAATTTGAACACCGAAGAGCCTAAAAGGGAGGCTTGTATTTACGGTGTCTGGTCATGAAATGTTCAAACATCAACCTTGAAAGTCGGTGTCAGAAATCGAACAACCGACCTAGCGAGGCTATTTTCGGGGCTGAGTAGGGAGTCTATGCACTTGAAAAACAGGGGCTGGGAAGCTGCATCTCATTGTCCACATAATCCATCAATTAATATCAAATTGGGTTGTCAATTATCAGCTAGCTCAGGGCGGAATTGGATCAAAATCTCTTCCCCCTGACACGAGAATTAAACCACTGTTTGATCTGGATTGATTCGTCGACAATTTTCGCGTCACAAAGCAGATCTGCCTTGACGATTTTGAAGATTGCCATCATGACCTCAAGTGTGCCTAGATTCTGCGCGATGCATGCTCTAGACCCCTTGCCGAACGCAAAGAACTGGTCAAGCATGTCCTGAGTGGGATCCAGCCATCGGTCAGGCATAAAACAAAGTGGGTTTGGGAAGACCTTCTCGTCTTGGTGCAGTTGAAATGAGGCAACCCCGACACTTGAGCCCTCCGGGAAGTGATAATCGTGATAGGTCCAGCCACCAGCGGGAACTGCTCGAGGGAGTCGGATGGGGTTGGCCCATGATAATCGTAGTCCCTCTCTAATGGTTCCACGAAGGTAGCTACAGGTCATAGGATCTGCACCTTTCGCAACAGTACTTTGTATCTCTTCGCGGAGTCGACAGTATCTGATCGGTGCGTTAGAGCGGATGTAAGGTTATCAATTGTCTCGAAACATACATCTTCGGACATTTGGAAAGATACCACATTATCGTTGCCGTGTTCATACTAGTTGAGTCGGTGCCAGCAAAACAAAGGTCCTTCACTTCGATCTGAGACTGAAGAGATGTCTGCTTCTCCAAAAGGCGGCTTTGATAACTCCCACTTTTGGGCGTTGCGACGGCTACAAGTTGCCCCGTAAAGCGGTCTATTAGATCGAACGCTTTCTTCGTGATGTCAGTAGATGTCATCCTTTCCGAGATTGCCATTATAAGGTCTCCTATTTTCCCGGGAGCGAGATTGAAAAATGCACCGACGCCGACATATGCGTCCACAAAGGGAGATGCGGACATGACTCCGGAGTCCTCATCGAGAGCCCCATAGCGATGCTGGAACAGATACACACTGATGGCATCGATGGCCATGCATCGGCAAATATTTAACACGTTGACTGGCTCTCCCTTTTTCGCTTCAAGTCGAAGTCTGGCGATGAAATCATCAAAAACCTGCGATAAAAGGGGTTCGGCTTGTCGAAGGGAAGCGGTGGAAAATAATGATGCGACAGCCTTGGCTCTCGTCGCTCTTTCGGGAAGAGTGAGCGTGGAAAATATGGTATTGTGACCGTCGATATCGAATTTGGAGTACACGTCAGACTTTGGGAATCCGCCTCGAGCGACGTAAACTGGCTCGATGGCATCTGCGTTAGAGATATCGACGTCGTTGGGACCGACGCGCAAAACCGGGCCGTATCTGTGATGGAGACTATAGACGACCGTGCACTCGTCACCGATATAAGTATGATAGGCAAGCCATAGTGAGGTACACGCTGCGATTCTTGGTCCGGGAATTTTAGATAAAGGATGACAATAGAGTCTATAAATCCATTTGCAAATTAAGCCAATGAACACCAGTGGTACCGCCCATAAGGCTGTGCTCAACGTCATGATGCTATTCTCCAAGTGGTTGCGGGAGGAGACCAATCTTTAAACAGGCAAGTGCCAGCGAAATATAGATAAGATCTTGTTCGGATCGGCCGATAATCAATTAGGTTTGTCATGTTTTATCTCAGAATTGACGGTATCTCCGATCCAGTCTGATTCGATCATTTGCTCTTATCTAGACCCCACCCCTGTCATGATAAGGATTCATGATACTGAGTACATAGATTCAAATATTATATTCCTCGCACCCGTGGACCTCCATTGACAACAAAACGCTACAATGGCCAAAGAGGTATTCAATACCTCAATCGACGAAGATGTTGCTCTCGAGCATCTTGGGTACCAACAAGGTAGGACAGAGTAACCGCGATCACTGCAAGTCCTGGCACTAATCTGCGAACGTTAGAGTTCAAGCGCTCTTTTGGCTTATTTGACATGGTGGGCTTTAGTTTCAGCATTGTAACTTGGTAAGAGGCCTTGGTTGCCCTTCAGAATTGAGCTAATACTCGCTTAGCTGGACAGCCTTGAGTGGAGTATTCATCATTGGCGTCGAGGCAGGCGGACCACCGGTGATGATTTTTGGTTGGATAGGGGTTTGCGTGGTCACACTGTTTATTGCGCTAGCCATGGCGGAGATGTGTGCAAGATGGCCAGTCAGTGGAGGCCAGTACTCGTGGGTGGCCATGCTGGCACCGCCCAAGGTATCCCGACAATTGTCTTACATCACGGGATGGTTCATGCTGGTTGGTTCGTTTTTGTGACACTTGGTTGATCGGCTTGCAGGAGCTAATCTAATTCGTTCAGGTATTTTGGCGATGGGTGCGGTGAATAATTCCGTGGCGTCCAACTTCATTTTGGGCATGGCCAACCTGGTCTTCCCTGACTATACTATCGAGAGATGGCATACGGTTCTGGTTGCATGGGCTGTGGCACTCTTTGCTTTAGGTATCAATCTTTTTGCGCCTCATGCGCTCCATCGCCTGTCACGCATAATTTTGGTATGGAATATTGCGTCGTTCATTATCATCATTATCACGCTTCTCGCGACCAATGATCATAAGCAAAGTGCAAGCTTTGTCTTTGGGGAATTTCGCAACACGACTGGCTTGGGTGCGGCGATGGCCACGATCGTGGGGATTCTACAGAGCTTTTTCGGCATGTGCTGCTACGATGCCCCCAGCCATATGACGGAAGAAATGACTCATGCGAGCCGCGATGCTCCCAAGGCCATTATACTGGCTGTCCTTATGGGCGCTGTGACCGGCTTCTTCTTTATTCTCACACTATGCTTCTGTATGGGTGATATTGACAGCACAGCAAACTCCACCACTGGCGTCCCGGTCATCCAGATCTTCTATGATTCAACCCAAAGCAAAGCAGGAACCTGTATTCTAGCAAGCATGATGACTGTCATTATTGTCGTGGCATCTGTGAGTCTCGTGGCAGAAGGATCGCGATCCGTGTATGCCTTTGCACGGGATCAGGGACTGCCATTCTCCAGGGTGTGGTCCAAAGTCGAGCCGAAGCAAAAAATTCCCGTATACGCCATTTTCCTTACCTTGGTCGTCCAGCTGGCTCTTAACGCAATTTACTTTGGTACGGTGACGGGATTTGAAACGGTGATTTCCATTGCTACCACGGGTTTCTGTACGTCACACCTCTTTCTTTACCGGAGTCAATAATGCTAATGCGAGAATCCTTACTAGACGTGTCCTATGGCCTTGTGCTATTGGCACGACTCCTTGGCTACATGTTTGGCCACCATACATCCACCTTCACTGGACCATACTCGCTTCCGTCATCCGTGTCTATCGCCTTTAATGCGATTGGACTCATTTTTCTGTTATTTGGTTCCATCACCTTCAATTTCCCCTCGGAGGCTCCAGTCACATCGAGTTCCATGAACTATACCAGTGCGGCCATTGGGCTCGTGACGCTGCTCAGTTTCGTGACCTGGTTCACCACTGCGACCAAACACTTTTCGGGGCCATCCGACGTTAGGGATCTGGTTCTTCCGGAGGGAGATACTGCTGCAGGGTCTGCCGATGTGATAGACACTAAGCCAAGTAAATGAATCCGGAGAACCCGTATAGAATATTACAGAATTGAATATTGTACAACGTTGAGTCCTGCTTTACACATGAGACCCACTTCAAACCTTTTTCAAGGAATGATGTCAAGTTCCCTAGCAACCAAGACCCACTTTTGCCCCGCGATGACAGCCACTCACGATGATGATGATTCTCGTCCATTCCACGGTTCCAGGGTCGGACAGAGTATGATAAGTAAATATACTCATATATGTTAATCAGGAGATCAACGACGATAAAATAATACCAAATTCAACCACTAAAGCCAGCAGCGGTCAAGGGTGGAGGTAAAAGCCCTGCGAGTGGTGCAACGCTGACCATTCTGACGAAGCCCATTGCCCCTTTCGCGGTCGCACTACAGCCCGTGACCCAGATAGCTGCAGCTGAGGATCCAGGATTGTCCCTTTGACTGCCAATCCAGGTGGGATCGGCGTCCGCCAATCTGCACTATTACATCTCGATCGTGTCGATCCCCACCAACTCGACCGAACCTATGGTGAACGATGGGGACTTGCTTGACCCAACCCCCTCTCCCCCTCCGATGATTGGACCAAATACGATCTGTTGATCGTGGCACCCACACCAGCTGAAGATTGGTGGATTTGGTCGAAGCTGAAGGTTTTAATGAGGTCTTTGCTCTCCCCACCCCCAGCTGCGGGATAGCTTTTTACCTCTTTTTCTCCTCCACACCCTTGTCCACGAATCCAGCCTTGAAGCTTCATCTTGTGGGCTTTTCTGTGCTTTGTTCAATAATTTACCATTCATCGTATCTCCTCCAGCCATGCCTACCGAAATCCCTGGCCCACCCGGCGTGCCCGTCCTGGGCAATATCTTCGATGTCAACCCAAATGAGACTTGGAACTCTCTCAATAGCCTGGCCAGCAAATATGGTATGCTTGGGACAATCCTGAAGCGATGGGATTGAATACTAATCCTCCGACTAGGTCCCATTTTCAAGATCAACGTGTTGGGTCACCAAATCGTCTTTATCTGCAGCGTGGCTCTGCTCGAGGAGATTTGCGATCAAACCCGATTTCGGAAGTGTGTGACCGGCCCCGTCGTGGAGATTCGGTATTCAGTGCACGACAGTCTGTTCACCGCGTATGATGACGAGAAGAGCTGGGGAATTGCCCACCGGATTATGATGCCACACCTTACCCAGGAAGCGACCGATAGCGTGTATAACGATATGATGGAGGTCGTCCCGGACCTGACCAGAAAGTGGAGCTCAGGCACCAAGCAACGTGTGAAGGCCAGTGACGATCTCGATCTGATCCTGTTGGCTTCGTGTATGAAGTGCTTTTTCAACGAACGGGTGCACGTGCTAGGTGAGAAGGATGAGGTCCAGAAAAAGGCTTGGGATATGGTCCAGGGATGGGAGGGTGCCACCATGGAAGCAATGAAGCGGCCCACTCGCCCGAAGGTCATGAACTGGCTATACCAGGGAAAATTCTCTAGCTTAACCAAAACCATGCGCAACTACGCTACCGACATTGTGAAGCGCCGCAAGGAGAGCCCTGAGCTGGCTCGCAAGGATATGCTGGATGCCCTCTTGAATGGCGTCGATCCCGAAAGTGGCCTGAAGCTCAAAGACTCTCAGGTGCTGGACGAGATCGTCACGATCTTTATTGGAGCTGCCACGGCCGCCAACCTGCTCACTTATGCGGTGTATTACCTTAGCAACAACCCCGAGGCCCTGAAGAAGGGCCAAGATGAGATCGACTCCGTCGTGGGAGATGGTCCCATTGACCTTTCCCATTTGAAGCAGTTGAACTACGTCGAAGCCATTCTCCGTGAGACCATTCGTCTGTCTGCCACCGCACCCGGCTTCAACATTGAGCCCATCCCGCCTAAGGATAAGAAGGACAAGACCCCTGTGCTCCTTGGAGGTGGCGAATATCAGATCCCCAACAACCAGCCCATGATTGCCATCTTGAATGCTGTTAACCGTGACCCTGCCGTATTCGAAGACCCGCTGGCATTCAAGCCCGAGCAGGTAATCGGGGACAAGTGGGACAAGCTGCCTGCCGCCGCCAAGAAGGGCTTCGGTAACGGCAAGCGCGAGTGTATTGGTAAACTGTGGGCCTGGCAGTGGTCTTTCTTCACTCTAGCCAGTATTATCAAGGACGTCGCGTTTGAACTGGAGGACCCAAACTACAAGCTCCATGCAAATGGCGCTTTCAGTATCAAGCCGATGGACATGTTCGTGCTTGTGAGCGGTCGCCAAAAGTAGATTTGTCGCAGCCGCATGGAGAGATAGAAGAGGAGTAAAAGGATCACCCCCAAACCCCAAAAGACGACGTTTGGCCCATTGAATATTGGATTTTGAGCTAATTAGCGGATACGAACCTGTCAGTCACGAAATTTTGTCTGTATAATTTAGTTATGACCCAATGATCTCGGAAAAAAACCCCTTTGCACTGAGTGTACACAGCTCAGGTAGATATAGAGTGTGGGCCACCACTGTAATATGAGAAACTCTTGAAAGGGTTCAACAGCCATGGAGGCATGTACAAGTCAGATGCTTAGGTGAACTACTCATCGATGTTGCTGGCTAGCTACTCAGTGCTCATTGAACGCCAGTCGTTTAGATACGAGGAAATTATTGCAATGATATCTTAAAACTAGCTCTCGGGGCCTAGTCAACTCTCTTTTCGATTCATACAAGATAAGGAAAGCGCAGAGCGGTTTCGAAAGACTGATGCATACTAAATGATCCTCAAAGTCATGGGCTAGAGGTTAGGGGTGCTTGAAAACTTGGCTGTCAATGTTGTCAGTCCAGCCTCTCACAAGGTGTAAGTAGATATAGTATGAAGTCTTACACATCTCCCATTCACCAGTCTCGAATGACTGGAGATAAACGCTCACAGAAGGGCTGTTATTGCGGTATGAAAAGGACACCAATGTATGGATTTTATTCAGACGCTTAAGATTTGCCATTGGACTTCTCGCAGTTAGCATTCGTCAACTCAAATAGTAGTTGCAGAGTGATGCCAGAGAGACACTTACTACCAAGAACGTAAGTCAGTCTCATAGGACTGGGCAATCTTATTCCAGCCTTGCTTCTGGAAAAAGGTCGTCAATCCCTTTGTCAACTTTTTGTCCCGACTTCCGAATGTCTGAAAGTAGATCTGCGGCTCGGGAATAGGATCGTCCGCGTGAAGAGTAAAGTCGGCCATAAGGGGGAGCTGCTCGTTGACAGGATCATTGAGAGACAAATAACCCACTGGATAAGAGCAGAACTGTGCGGTCAGATTGATAAGGTTCCAGAGCTCATGCAATACCGAGAGCCCCTCCATCGTGGATTGATCATTCCTTCGGCCTCCTAGCGTCCATAAATCTTCCAAAGTCGTGAGCGTGACCATGTCTTCTAGAAGATAGATCTTGATGCGCGACTTCGAGGGTTCCGCCAAATCACAAGATAAAAGCCGAGGTTTCACAGTGCTATTGGGAGCTCGAGACTTCAAGTATTCCTCGAGGACTTTCAAAGGAGTTGATATTCTGGGATATGATTGGGCCAAGTCGTGGGCTGCCTCAAAGATCAGGTCGTGGATCGACTTTTTCGCCACGAGTGATTTCAAAGCGGGATACATATAGGCCTTGAGAATGAATTGATCTTCACCGAGCTCCAGGGAAAGTTTGTTCTGGGTCTTGATCTGATCCCCAACCATATTGCTCGCCAGAAGAAAAGCAGATTCGTCCGAGTCCAGGGTAAGAGCTTTTTTGAAATGAGTGAACCATTCAAGATCAATGCCCTTTTGAGAGGCCATGAGGTGCTGCAAAGCCTCCCAAATGGCATTAGTATTGAATGGGTCCTGTGAGGTCCCCGTCGTCCAAGAGATGGGCTCATAGGTGTAGCTGACCACATTGTTCGAGCAATTGAGGCTCAGCTCAAACGGGGTGCCGTATCGAGTGAGAATGCTCATCCAACGGGGACGGTCATTCACAGGGTAGGCCCCAAGCATAGGGATGATTGCTTTCTTGTAAATCTCGAGGTGATGGCTCTGGCTCCGCTGGTTGTAGTTTGCTGACTGTAGCATATGGGCAAACATAGGAGCTGTGCTATGCCACCATAGCTTTTGGTTTTCATCAGAGAAGTCCCACAAAGCACTCAGGCTTTGGTATGCCTCTGTGTGGGATGCGTTCGCCATTTCTTTGGCACTGGAGAATTCAAAGGGGGAGATAGCTCTTGAATGAGAAGAGAGTCGGTGTGGTAATATTCCTAAGGTGGAGAGTCAACTTGGACGTGTCATATTCCAATATGAAGGTGGGAGAGAGGAAGCGGGGTGATGCAGAGCGATGCAGAGTGATGCATAATGATGCAGAGTAAATGAGACTAGTCGGGGCCTTTTACCACATCGCTGCCGATTAATGATCGTGGTCCAATGAAATTCAAGACCAACATTTTGTTTTACTTTTTCTCTATATTGAAGGTCCATATTTGGAATGGGCCAGGAGCTGTCTCCACGATCTTCATCATATGAGCAAATAGTTCAATGCAACTCACCAAATAATATGTCATGGTTTGAGAGAAAGGCTAGAACTCAGTTTTGTTAGATGCTAATGCTCAATACGTTGCTAACTGGTCAAACTGGGTCAGGCAAATCCTGATAATGACCGAGATGGAGCAGTTCATGTAACCTTTGTGGAACCCGTGAGACAATGTATGTTGGTGCCTTTGGCGGTGAAGCAACGATAATCCCCTATGAAATTTCCAAAGATCAAAGCAGAGTCTCAATTTGCACTAGCAAGAATCATGCCTTAGTATTATTCAAAGGCCATATAAACTCACGTATGGAGTTAACCCAATTTAATATCAAGCAATGCGTCCTCTGCCTTCGAATTGAGTGGAAGGATGTTTCAAACTTCTACGGAATTCCAAGGTTGTCAGTCGCATAGTCTCATACCTTCATGTGAGACCCAATGAACTATGATTTTCCCGTGATCAGTCACATCTATTCTGCCCGAGGAAAGGAAATGGGTCCACTCCTTTAAGGAGATGAATTTTGACTAATCCATGGACGTCGATCTCGAGTCCAATAAGCATGTGGCTTGGTCCACATGTGAATCTGTGAGACTCAGCACAGTTTGAGGAGCATTGTACACCAGGTGGGGTAGAGTTTTTGCAACCTACTGTAGTCTAAGTCTGTCAATAATATATAGTTGTACATAATCTCTGATCCAGGTGGCGCCTTGGAATAGACCACTTAATATCGACTATAAGCGATTAGAATAATAAAAGAGGAACCTTAGTTTGATGATCAGCTGAGTCGAGTTACCAGCATGATTCAAGTTGGAAGGATGAGGCCTTGCATGCGGAGTAGAGAGGTCATTTAGAATGATTGATCAGCCGAATGTGTGCTCCCGACTCGAAGATCAATGATATCGAGACACTAAATTTATTCACTAGAGTGTCGTACCTAGAAAACCTTGTAAAAGGTAGAAGCAAATTTCAAGGTTTTTTTGCGCAAATCAATAGTGCGTGATGATCTGTAGATCACGGTGTTCCCCTCGCTAGCTTTCACTCCGCCACGTATATTCTGCACAATCGGGATCTCGGGATCTGCAAGTAAGAAAGGGTACATCACCTTGATGTATTGCAGGTGGAGCATGGCAGACATGTTGAAAAAGGGAAAAGCCTTGCAGTCCAGAGGTTAGCGACGAAGCACTTGAGGTCAAGATCAAATTCAAGAACATTAGTTAGTTTCAAGATCACATATATCCCCATGAATACACTGTTCCCTACGTGGGGAGCAATAAATTAGCTACGTATTCATGTGCAAGCCTCTAGGGCTTGGAAGCATCTTTAGGTATTGGAAATTCTTTCTTCATCTTAACATGAAGAATATTGCTCACGACTTCGGCTTTATCTCTTGCCTCTCATCAAGCCACGTGACCAACTTCATCCGCGCTTGAGTGTCGCGAGATATCGAAGGATTTGATCATGTTCCAACCAGCGACGCCATGCCTCCTCGTCGGGCCCATACAAAAAGCCGCAGTGGGTGTGATCAATGTAAAAGACGGCGTGTTAAGGTCAGTGGATCTTCCTCCGGGGAAATATCAATTCCTAACGGGCGCAGTGTGACGAAACGGGCCCCCCTTGCACAAATTGTATTTCCCGTGAACTCGGCTGCACCTACGTGAAAGCTTCACCGAAGGATGCGCCCAGTCTGGGTCGACAGGCCACGGCTTTGCCGGCGCCGGCTAGAGAGAAAGGCCCCGTCACCCCTCGGTCTCTAGCTCCGGGCAGTCCAGCCTCCACTCCCTCCGCCGTGTCCGGCGTGCGGGAGCTGGAGTTAATGCATCGTTTTGCCACGGATACATACCGAAGCATCAGCACCAGCGAGTCAGAAATGCATGTGTGGCAGATTCATGTCCCGCGCTTGGCCTTACAGTTTGAATTTCTCATGAACGGCATATTGGCGCTAGCGGCATTGCACATCGCCTCCACCTTGGAACCACCAGCATCTTTCGTATACATGGACACGGCTCTGCACTATCACAACCTCACCTTTGCTCCATTCCGTGCCTCTATTGACCACCTGACCGAACAGAATTGTGAAGCGGTGTTAGCACAGTCTATCATTACTACAGTTTTGGGCATTGCCTTGCCGCGGGTTACGGCTGCGCGTGGGGAGAGCTCAAATATGACGGAAAATATCATCGTTCTGTTCGAACTTCTCCAGGGTGTTAAAAACATCATCACCATTGGCCAGCCTTGGATTAAACTCAACTTATACCCGCACCAGAAAGGGTTTAAGAGTGGCGGCCCAACACTAGACAGTGTGACCGAAACTGCTCTGGATCGACTGGCTTTGCTGAACGATGAGACTCTTTCCAGTATCGATACAGACCAGTACCGGATCAATAAAGATGTCATAGCTCACCTGCACCACTGTTTTACAATGTATAGTAATGATGGAGGGCCGGCAAATGCTCTCGCCTGGCTAGCTGCCGTCGACAAAGGATTCGTGGACAACGTGCGGCGCCGCCAGCCGTTGGCTCTTCTGATTCTCATGCATTGGGGCGTGCTGCTGTGGGAGCTGGATGGCCAGTGGTGGTGGGCCCGCAACTCTGGCCGGGCGCTTGTTTCGGAGCTTTTGCTCATCCTGCAACCGGGAAATTCTCGCTGGGCAGATTCATTGGCCTGGCCTCGGCGGAAGATAGGTCTTTAACGCTGGTGAACTAGTATTGGAACATTTCTGAAATCGGTTCGGTGTTCTCCGAGTTTGGCACACCTTGAAAAGATTCGTGGCTTCAACAAGGTCGATTGGGATTATCATCTGTAAGCCTGCCTAGTGAAACTGCAGCTAGCCTCTCTCGTCACCTAGCCAGGATATTTGAGATTCATCTTGCCGGCAAGCGACAGGGCAGAGTCACCACAACTGACACCTGCGAACCACACAGGTGAAGACGACAAAGGTTCAAATCTTAACGATTGTTATGATGCACATGAGGCCAAAACCGGCGCTGTTGCTTGGATAGCAGAGTACCAGCTTCTCTCCACCGCTACCGCGGTAGTTGATTCCAAGACAGAAGACTTTTCTCCCCGCTACCACGAGTCTTACTTTTCCGGTCAACAACAAGCATGACCAGTTTTCGTAGTGCTGGCAACTTGATACTATTTTCTTTGATCCTTCAGCAACGTTAAAAAAATACGCCGCGTACTGGTCGTCTCTAATTTCCTGAAATCGAAACCCAATGGAATTAAATAGACCAAAGACCGGCAGGAGACAAGTCTTGTGCAAAGAAGATCGATCGCTTCTCCATGTCATATGCTACCAATCTTGAAGGACAGTTATCGAAGCCAGTTTGCAAACAACGATGATGCCTGCAGCATGCGAACGATTTTGTTTCCAGATTCCTGGTGGTGATTCCTCTGGTATGTTCTCAAGGTGATTTCTTGCTTGCAACTGTTGCCTCACCGCTTGGACAGAATGTTTGTGGGCGATGGGAAGCAAGAAGAGGGAAAGGAAAGCTCTTTTATAAAGACGCGCTGACTCATTGGAGATCGCAATAAAGACGCAGTCTAGCGAAATATTCCACCATTGATTGTAGTTAGATCAGTCTGACAGCACTATTTGACTCCATTCAGGGATCCACGTAAACAAGGGCATTGATGCACAAGCTGAAAGCAGGATCGAAGAGACGATGATGGACCGCTGCTGGGATAGGAATTGAGAACCAATCATTGATCTACTGATTGCATAGATCGATATATTCTAAAAGCCCCCTTGGCATTATATCAATCAACTCAGTGTTTTATAATTGCTCAAACTCTAGAATTACTTGACACCCCGGAATGTCTAACTTTGTGCTGGATTCAACCGCCTTGCCACCCCCGGGCGCTGGCTGGGAAAAGGTGATCGCCTTCTCAGACATGGCACCGAATGTGTCGACTACCATTTCAAGATGCTTTTCTTCCCCATGGGATCCTCGAGCATGTGGTTCTTCAGCATCGGCCACCACGCCAAAGCAGTATGCCAAATTTGTCTGATCCTCAGCTCTGGGAGTGGGTGTGGGTTCTACCGCCACAAAGAATTGAATGAAGTCTCCTGCATTGGCAACTTGGGAGAGATGGGAGAGATCTTCGCCTATCAGACCATTTTCGAAGAATGATGGCATCTCCAAGGGTTCAGTTGCACTATAATGCGGTTCAAATACTTGATCCAGGTTGGTAGGCTTGTCACGGAGACTGATAGTTGGGAAAGCAACCTCTGGGTCCAGGGAAAGAAGACCCTGCTTCTTTCCCCAGCCGCCTCCGCCACTCATAACGCGATGTAGTTTACCACCCTGACGCAGTGACCGGGTTAGTTGATCTTGTATGGATAAACTGGGATCCGCAATTTCCACGTCAGGTGTCTCAACCAAAGCCCAGACAGAGACTCTTCGGTCGGCGATGTTATGTTCTTCAATATACCGTGGAAGTTTCTTTTCCAGCTCGGTGGATGCAGGCATTGGCTCATCCGAAGATCCGTCCGTTGATTTAGCCAGTTGTCGCAGAATGTTTCCCATTCCTGTTACCACCCTTCGTCGTTGGGTGACTGGCTCTAGTGGAAGCATCAGCCTGGGGCGAATGCTGTCCTGTGTGGATGTAACAACGCAGCTCGCAAGGTCTCTAGACTTGTCCAAGACATATCCATCTTTCCGGGCAACCCAGCGCATGCCCATAAAGGTTCGTTCGCTTCCATTGAGAAAAACAGTGTTGGTAAGGCGTAGGCCAACCGCGTAAACGGACATTTTGTCCCGAACAGAGACCGTTAGACTAGGTTCGTCGCCAGCTGGGCTTCCGATCCGACGAGACGGCGTAGCTTTCCATTGCACATCATCTTCCCCAATAATTAACATAGACACGCCATCATATTCTCCTGGATCAGCAATAGCATCATCGGCTAATAGGGCCTTGGGCCGCTGCGGAGCACTATTCGGAATCCTGTCAACCACAGCCGCGATTGCATGGAGGGTATCGGGTTTTTGGGGTGTATCTCGATGTAGCTTGCTTATTAAATCGCTGACGAATGGTGATGTAGGATCGAGTAAGTGTGCAAGATTCGGGGTGACAAGTAGGAGGGGGACAGAGCTCGAATTGCTTTGTAAGGTTGAGGGCAAAGACGAGACGATGTCATGCGAGGTCTGTGCATTTCCATTAGTAGAAGAAAAAAATCACAGAGGTTGGTATGGCTCACAATAGCTTCTGGTGTTCTGGTGAGCCAGGTATAAGCACTATTCCATCGCCTCTCTGTCTGTTTTCTGGCGTATGAAGCTCGCTGGAAGGAGCTACGCGACAGGCATCGTAACCCCCACTCGGGGACGGGCCTTACTGGCATAGATTTGAAGCTTAGTGAATCGGGGAGCTCACTGAAAATCGGGGGAAATCCAAGATCGGAGTTGAAGACGGAACGCGACAGAAAATGCAGACCGCCAAACCTTCCATACCAGAACATCTCTTTGTGACCATAATTACGAGGGGACTGATATTCCAAGGTTGTCGTACATTTGTTGTATACCTATGAGAAGTATATGTTGCCCAGTTACCATTTGATGCTTGGAGGGTATTTTGCGTACTGTGATTGATTACATATAGATCTTCTTTTCACGCCATATTGTAGATGGAGCAGTAGCTCAAGACATCGGCAACAATAATCTGATCCCGAATCAAGAAGAAGAAAGAATTTGATGGAGGTCCGCGCCGTGGGTATTGACAGGATGAAAAAGGAGAGACACAATGTAGGTAGCTATGTATGTGCGAGACAGTCGACCCGCGATCCATGCAAAGAAGTGAACAAAAGGAAAAGACAAAGAGAAGGCAAAGACGCCTTTCACAAAAAACAATAGACAGAAGAATAGATAGCCCAAGGATACACCTGAGATACCAGAGATATCTACTCCAGACAGATTCCCTTTCCCCAGACCTTTTTCGTAGGATTCATCGTTTTCATTTACAGGATGATACTTTCCGGCAGCATCAACCTTACGTCACCTTGAGGACTCCAAAAACGTCGCGACTTGCGTCATGTTCTGCCTTCATGTTGGGGCGGGAGCGCTTCTTGTTCGGGTTAACGACAACCTCACCCCAGTGCTTGGGCACGGCGCCTCCAGAGTTAGGACGACTGGTTATCGATGCCTGGTCCGAAGTGACAATGAGATGTGTACTTCCATCATTTGTAGCAGGTGACGTTGACGTGGATCGGGGAACATGGAGGGTTGCATGCGGTTGGAGATGCGGTTGGGGTTGGAGGGACCAGATATCGATCACGGTGCTAAACAAAACGAGACACAGGATCAGTCACAGACACAAAATCGTGAGAGGCTTGGGAACATTGATATCAAGCATCAGACTCACTCGGACGTTCGTTGGCAAATGGCATCTAGAGCCTCCCTTTCGCGCCTCACATACTCCGGATCCGGCTGATTGGCCTGCTGAGCTTGGTTGAGCGCTCCGTAGCCATATCCAGCCTGATAAGGATCCTCGTCCAGTAGACGGGAGGACTCGGGCTAGAAGAAAGACCCGTCAGAATACATTCAGGGTACGTTCCAATAATGTGCCTTGGACGTGTTGATCATGCCCGCTTATCATCGGAACTCACCTCGGGGGATTTGTGACGGTTACCGCCCAGGCACGAGGCACAGATACCCATTTATAAGTCAAGGATGAAATAGAGCTGGGAGGAATTCACTGGGGCACAATGCGACCGGCACGAGGCATTAATCGCCTCTCAGTTGTCGTAACAAAGGTGGGACCCGGGTGCGCTCAGACGTGAAGAAGATAAAGCCTCGGTAGAGTAAGGAGTGTGAGATCTGTAGAGACGAAACAAAAGAAGGAATGATGGTGCGTAGAAGGCTGGGAGGAGACAAAGTGTCGGAAGGTTGCGAAGATTGGAGGTTGGAAAGTCCGTGCGATGTCATCGATAAGGCCGTGGCCGTAATCCGTGGAATTATCCGCGATAGCCTCTTTTTCTTTTGGCACCACTCCACACCTGTGGTTCTTCTCACAGTCACAGAATGTTTGACCTACCAGAAGCCAAGCGGTATGTTGATTTCCTCTTAGCCACTTCAATGACTGCCTCTGTTGACCATTTGCTGATAATTCGCAGTGTGCGCCGCGATGAGGTCCGATCCTCGGCTTCGTCTCGCTCACCGTCCCCAGTCGACGAATCCGATCTGCAAGATGCTCATGCCCGTCTAGGGAAACTGCTTAACCTTGATGGCCTACTCGAAGTCAGTGCGATATCGAAGATTGCCGAAGATATTCCGGAACAAGCGGGTGGTGAGGACGAAGAACAAGAATTCGAATTCCGGCTATTCAGCACCCCGGCAAACCCCAAAAATGCCGGAGAAGAAGCTGGAGAGATAAATGAAGATGGAAAGCACACTCCAGGGATTGGAAATCAGGTTAATGCAGGGACACAGAGGTTGCGAATTCGATTGCGATCCCCGACGCCAGGGTCAGGCGACCCCTCTGAAGGTCGGTTTGTGAAGGCCTCCCGTGGGTGGCAGTATTACTTTTCTACTCCTTCACTGTGGGGACCAAGTGTCGAGCTGGAAGATCAGGCATCTCAGTCGGAAAAGCGAGGGCAATTCGAAGATATGGCCGTGACAGGCGAGCAAATAGTGACTTGGGCCAAGTCACAGCCATGGGTGAGTCAAATCGCCTACTCAGTCTCGTGAAATTTTACTAATATATTCCAGACTGGTTGTCATCTTCCTTGGAGAGTAATTCATCTGAAACGCCACCAAACAAAACTACCTCGAAAAGATAAAGATGTTCCAGTCTACGTGATCGAGGGCGAACCGCCATCAAAGTCTCCAAAAACTCGCAAGAAGCCAGGTAAGAAGCGACGTCTTTTGCTTCGCAAGCGTGCTGTAGCGGCTCAAGTGGCGAAAGAGAACGAGGCTGAGAAAAGGACTCGCAAAAATCGCGAGCGCAAGATCAAGCGTCGCCAAAAGGCGCGCGAGCAAAAGGCTGCTGCTGGTACGGCTGGTGATACCCAAATGGCAGATGTCGACGGAGCTTCTTCAGAAGACGATTGAATGTTACCCCCTTGAATATAATTTTGCATTAACCATTATGCATCCGAAGAGCAGGCCCAGTGGAAATTTTAGAATGCAATAAACATAAGACCCGGCGAAATAGTCCAGGTTCTGATTTAGCTCAAGGGCTATCATCGGACCCATGTATGAATATATAGGGATCAGAATCATTATACAATACAGACCACTATATCTCTAATATCTAGGTTCCTATTTAACTTTTTCCGTTGGATATCATTGCGTCCGAAATAAAGAGAGCGCTTCAATTTTGGCGGTCAGGGTAGTTAGCCCAGAGCCTTCATGGTGAGCTCGACACTAGGAAGCAAAAGTTAGTCAGTCATCATTCAGCGGCTCATGAAAGATTGCAGAGAGGTAGCTTACACAACAAAAGTACCCGCGGACACGGGCATTGCTCTTAGCAGGGTAGGACCGATGCCCTTCCAGAACCCACCAAGACCCTCGATAGCATAGGTCTTCTTAAAGCAGTCGCGCATACTGGAAAACTTCTGGTTGGCACCAAACCCGTCGGTCTGCATCTTACTCTTCACCACATCAAACGGATAACTAGACAGCCACAGTGCCTCACCAGCGAGACCACCATAGGTGGCGACCTTCATGGCTCCAATATCCTCGCGTTTCACGTTGTTGCGTTTCGCATCCTGGTTCATCATGTACTCAAAGGCCATGAACCAAGTACCATACGCTTGGGCCTCACGTAGAACAGTCACTGCCTGGCCGCGGAACAGACCGCGCATGGCGCCCTCGTGAGCAGAGAGCTTCTTAACACAGTCAATGGGGCCCGAGTATAGACGACCAGCGCCGTGGGGCTGTGCCTGCAGACGGATACGGACGTGCTCGATGGGACCCGAGAGAACGGAGTTGGTGACACCGGCGAACGAACCGGCCATGTAGTATTGTCCGTAGGATAAGGCGCCGTTGGCATATTTTTTCTGATTCAGCTCTTCGAGCTTCCGGCGAGCTTGGTGAAAGGCTCCAAATTGCACGCTGACCTGCAATGATGAGGTCGGGTTAGATGGATAGCTGGAGCCGCAGTGACGTACGCATAATGAGGAGTGCGGATGAAGATGAACTTACACAGGCACCAATTCCGATCAAGGGAGTCAAGGTTCCCTTGTAGAAAGCTGCGGGGCCTTCATTCTTGAAGATCTGGGTTGCGCAATCCAGCGCACTCGAGTATTGGGTGGTGGTTTGAAGGCGGACCTTGACGATATCTGGGGTGGGTTAGCCAACTTCAATGCGGGGTTTGTGGCCTTCACAAACCAAATGGTTGACCTGAAAGATTGTTAGCATCAGCACTAAGCATCATAATATGGAACGCGAAAGAAGGGAGACATGAGAGTCCCGAATGCGTTCTCCGGGGTCGCTCCAGAGCCCTCATGCGGGGGAGTAACTTCACATACCCAGAAGAACCTGTGCCATGCCACCCGCGGCGCCAGAGGCCAAATCCTTGAGTGTGCGCAGGGCACCACCGCCCTTCTCAATGTCCTCGAATGCTTCGTATTCCATGGTGAGCAATTGGTGATGGGAAAGAAAGAAAGATGATCTCCAAATGTATCAGGAACCCAGGGCCTTATCGCGATGGCGCAACCTCGGAATGCGCACTCTGATTCGATCGTTTCGCCGACGGGAAACTAATGTCTGTGCTTACCGAGTATAACTTTCTCTTGGCAAAGCTGCTTAACTTGAAGAACTCGCCATCCAGAAGTTCTAGGAATTGTAGTTCTAAGTGAGCCAATGATTGAATCTAACACTACCTTTGTATGCTTATCTAACAGTTTAAAAGGGCTTTGGCCGTACCTATGCCGCAACCTTCGAGATCAATGGTTTTTTGTTTCCCGTAGAGTGGAGCTTCACCACGGAATACCAAGACCTCCGTGGGTTCCAAATTTGGTAATGCCAACCACAATGACTTGAAGTCAAACTTTACCTGAAATATTTGGTCAATGCACTAAAAGTCAATGCAGTCCACGAGTGCTATCCAATCTAGGTACTAGGAGTAACATACCTATACATACACGGGACTTAAATATACATAGATCGAGCACCCGTGTGCTCAAAAGTAGGATTCTTACTTTCAAATGGTACGCCAACTTCATAAATCCCCAATGGAAACACCCGATGCAATATTATACATTTACAAGAATAAAGAACTATTTGGTGACAAGGAATCCAGCTCGGATTCCCCAACAAGTAGCGGGAAGATGTTCCGAATTCGATCCTCAAGAATAGCCTCTTCGGCCTTCCACCTTCTCGATATCTCGGCCTTTTTCTTAGCATGACGCTCACCACCATACCAGGCCTTTTTGGCCTGCGCAAGACTGTCCACTTCTTCCTTTTGAGCACGCGCAACAAGTGCAGAAACCATAGTCTTCCAGTTCTCAAGTCCGACCTTCAGACATTGCGCGCACTGTGCACGAGCGGCCTTTTCGTCCGAGCCGAGACTCAGCATCGTCGACTCCGCAATTTCGACTGCATCACGTGTCCAAGCGAGGCCCTGGTCATGAGATGAAGAGGCGTAAATGATTTCTCCGATGTAGGTCATCAGGCCTGCTTCGTCACAGGGGGAGCTGGCGGTTCGATGAGGCGGCTCATCGCCTGAGGGAAGGGGCGGTGGGTATTCAACAGGAATGAGAACCGTTTTGAGGGATTTGTAGAGAGCGGAGAAGGGATCGTTGGAGGATTTTGTGGGCGGTGCGGGGAGAGAAAATTGCAGGGAGGAGTCGGATGCTAGGGGGAGGTTCCGCCGCGCCTTGAGGATGGATGTGAAGATAGAGAGCGCGGTGGGGAGGTTGCGCTGGCGAGCATTATGAACGGCGAGCGCAGTCGATACACGAAGAATGTTCTCGGATGGCAAATCGGAAGCATTATTTCTCAGCACGCCGGTTCTGAGATCCACGATCTTGTTGGCGTCGCCTTCAAATCCACCGGCAGCAATATCCATGGCCCAAACATACATATCCCCAGCTGTCTCCTGCAGACCCTTAAAGTCCAACCAATCGGCATACGCAAGTGCAGCATCGAGCTTCTGCCTTGTGTCGAATCCGTTCGTTGTAAGGACTTTCATGTAGAAGGTCTCGGGCGGTGGTGACGCTCGTTCACAGTCCTCCTCATGGATTACCTTCCTTTGACCGGCAGGCATGGGCTTGGGTCTGGGATTGGACGGCCCAACAGCATATTCCGCAGGCGCAGAAATCTTCTGTCTGCGATCAGTCACCCAGCCATCCAGGTTTTCGGCTGCCTTCGCGGCGCCCATAAGGGCCTGGAAGTAACCCCGTCGCCACGGCTCACTTTTGGCAGAGATATCAAGACCCGTGCGCCCAACACCCTCAACAAGGAGTCCGCCATCGTATTGTTCGACAATTCCCTTACCTTCACCTTCGACATCCTCTAGCCGCTCCAGCAGCTCGGCCATGTACCCGGCGACCATGGGCCAGTTAGTCATTAGCTTCCCAACGTAATCAGGATGCTGGAGCGCCTGTGCAGAGCGCAGCGACCAGCGACTTTTCCAGGACCATTCCGGTGGGGTGGGCCATTGGTGCTCGATATCTTCTTGGTAGACGCCGAGCTGAATGATGGAGAAAAGGACCAGGATGGCGCCGAATGAAATGCTGACTTTTAGGCTGCGGCCAAAGCGACGCTTGTACCCCTCGCGGCTTTCAGTGGATATAAGTCGTCCGAAATGCTTGCGCAAGTGAATAGATAGTGGCGGGAGAGGTCGAGATGGCGCTAGTGGTGATAGGAATGGTAGTTGAGGCCGGCCCGGTGGTGGGGAGAGAAGCAGTTGTGTTCGGTGTGTGAAAGGCCGGAGGTGGACATTGGGGCCACTTGTTCGTGGAAGAACCAGTCGAACGTGGCTCGCTATTCGACCGATAGCATTTCTTGGTGGCAACATGATTCCAATTACCCCGGATGCGCACTTTCCAAGGCATGTTTCTGCTGAAGTCTTTCCCTAAAGGTGCTTAGGGCCGAGAGCGGTGAACGACTCACGTGCAGCGGATCGAAATAACTTCTTGGCACTCCGTATTAGGCTCATACTCGCTCGCCCTTGCTATGTCCCTGTCTTGACCCAAATACTTTAATATCTCTTCTCCCACAGTTATGCTCGCCAAAATGGCAACAGAAACCTGTTCATTGGCAGAACTACTAGTCGTTGCTTAGAACCACCCTTTTTATAACCCAGATACCTTGTACCCCGTCACTTCAGACGTGGTTCAAGAAATGTGGAATTTGATCGTTGACCACGAAACGAAAGCTAACCTCTAGAATCAGCCATTAATTGACAAATAAGCACTGTAAGGTATTATTTCCAGTCTGAGATCTACTTCCCTGCATGTGGAATAAATCATTTCCAACGTTAGGTTCAAAGCAATCGCGTGGCTGACGCTTGTGTGAGCCTGCGAAATAAATATCGGCATAGTTCTTACTTGAGCATCACTGGCGGTGGCTCTAGGGGTATTTTCGTGTTGTTTGCCGTAGATGCATATGAACATCGCCGACAGAGAGCTCAAATGGGTACATTTCTCATGATCCCTGGAGTCGTCGAGCCCGGAGATTGGGTTCTATCTTCTCATCAGGCAGGAGGATTCTATAGGTATTTGAACCCAACCCTGAAACCGAAAAAGGTGTCAACTTTCTTATCAGGAAACATTAAGGTCTCTCGATCTCACAACAGACATCACGGAAAATACTGGAGCTACTGTCCTCAGTACTGGTAGTTACATGCAGCCTGCCGAGGTTGCGAAAGCTCTCGCTGATTACCATGTTAACGCTCTGACGGGGGATGGGAGCCAGATTATCCAGGTCATTTAACACATCTCTACGACCGCGCAAGATATTCGAAGTCGTATCTGTCTTAAAAAGGTCATTCATACTTCCGAGCCTCTGGCCGATTCCCAAGCGAGGCTTCATCAAGGCTGTTATGGGAAGATATCAAAATCATATCTATCATAGGTAGTTCCGAGGCAGGCCCTGGGCAATCAGCAACCTGATTTGACGGGGGTGTAGAGCCTCCTTAGCGGCTGCGTTGTCTTTGTCTTTGATACCCGCCGCATCATGCTCGAGATCCTTCCTTCTTCTGCTTTAGATGATGGATCCTTATCTGATATAGTAACACCACCTTCTCATGGAGAGCAGGGCATCATTGCGCAGACTTCCCTTCAACGACTACGCAACCCACCAGTACGCTATATCCCTGGTGATGTTGGCTTCTTTCAGCCGCTTCCCGAAGCAGCCCATGCTAGTGTTCCTCAAGTCGATCGGGAGCATCTGAGCATATTAAGAAAGAAAGGGCACGACCAGCGCTTCAGGTTCGAGTGGTTTGGGTGTTACTTTGACTTTAATAAAAGAGGCCCTGATGTGGAAAATCGAATATGGTATTCTGCAGCTGCAGGTTATTCTAGGCAGGCTACAGATCTCACAGGCGACTCTAGAAATATAAGGGAGCATGTTCAAGGTCTCACAGGCGCGTGGCTATGTCCAGTCTTTAATGATAAAGAATTGATCACCGAAAGTGTAAGTAAACTTGGAATCTTGCTTCATCAAGGCAATTAAAGCCTGGAATAGCATGGTTTTCATTAACATAGTTACTGTACAGCCTTATTTTGGAGGAGATAATGCTTATGACATATATGCTATGTCTATTATGTCGGACCTTGGGACTGGATTTCGCCAGTTATGTGGGACCTTGAGCACCTGAACCTGAATAGAAACGGACGCCATTGGAGGTCAGAATTGAGAATTCCGCCCTAAAATATAATCTCTTGCCCTAGGGACCACCATAGTACATCTGGGTAACTCTTAAGGGATGAACGCCACAAGACGGAGCCCAATATGTACTACGCTTTATGAATGACTCTTTCCAATATGGTATGCTCACTTTCGGCTAGGGGGTTCTCTCGATTATTTAGTGGGGTGTACTAGCAACGATGATCCTATATCATCATATAGCTAAATTGCATCGGCGACTTGACGCCACTTGCATCATAAAAATGCGCCACAAGCAACCATAATGCATGCCAGTACGAAGGAAAGTAGAAACTGAAGATTGCGACATGAATATTTCTGCTTGACCTTGCATTTGTTTTAACCACACGTGACCCAGCATCATTGGTCTAGTGGTAGAATTCGTCGTTGCCATCGACGAGGCCCGTGTTCGATTCACGGATGATGCATTTATTTTTCTTGTTTTGTTTTTCTCAGCACAATAGGAGTATAAAATTCCAACAGCAACTTCAAACGTAAAATGTGGATCTTATGCATAAATGTCCGGAATTTTTCGCCATTGGACCGACCCGCACATCTCCAAGTGTGCTGCCATGGAGCATTCTCTTTCATAGGTACCTGATTATCCCCCTCCATGGCAAAGTTGGTTTGTTTTACTCAAAGATCTCGCTTTGAGGAAAACGCTATACAAAGTAAAAGGTTATGCATCACGGAGAGTAACCTTGCAAGGGAATCCATGAGCTGGATGTCCGGATCCCTTCTGAATCATGTAGACTCGGTCACCAAACATTGTCTTTAAGCCATTCCCTAAGGATTCAAGGCATCATACTCAGCATACGCATCATAGAAATCAGACTGGCGTAGAACCATGACAAGCGAAGCTTTGATATCCATGAGCGAGATGTTCTGACCAATACACTGTCGGGCCCCATGCTCAAATCGTCGCCAACCTCCAGCTGGGGGTATAACGGATGGTCCTTTTCGACCAGCCAGCGCTCTGGAATAAAGTCGTGGGGTTTAGGACAGAAAGCTGGATTCCGCTGCACGGCAGTGTGAATGATCCAAATGTTGACGCCCTCTGTGGGGAATGATCTCCCATGCTCGTCATGGAGAGAAACACCGGTTTGACCACCTCTGAGACCATTTGCGGGTGGGTACAACCGGAGAATTTCCTTGATAACCGCATAGGTGTATGGAAGCTGATTGATGTTTTCGGGGTGTTCCATAAGCTCGTCGTATGCACTGACATCAGATCCAAAAACAGTCTCATGCTCCATGTGAACCTTAGCAAGTGCATCGGGGTTTTTGGATAGCAGAAAAATAGAGTAAATAATGGTTGCTGCCTCCGAGTCATGCCCAACAAACAAGAATAAACGGGTTTGAACGGTGGCCCATTTTTTGAATTTCGGGTCGAGATGTGTCTGCTTCTGCGCATTGGGTCGGGTTTTCATGTACTCGGCGAGAATGATGTCTATGATCGACCTCGGGCGTGAGCTTGGCTGACTCAATTGATTGCTGTGCTTCCAGTTTTGGAAACACTTTTCTAGCTTCACTCCGATATGATCGTTCATAGAACACTGTTTCTAAAATCGATATGGACTCCACTATAAGACACCATCTGTCTCAATCCCAACTTGCTGTTCAATTGCATCTCGCAATTGCTGCAGCAATCGGGCTATCCCGGTTCTCTTGCAGTTTGAAGCGTGTGTTCTTAAAAAGCCAGAAGTCAGTGGCAAGGCTGGACTATAGGCATATTTCAGACTTATGGATAGTTGAGGAAAGTAACTCACAAGGTTATTTTTCATATAATGTCCATACCATAAGCACAAGTGAGTGGATCAAGTAAGAGGGCATCTCCTTTATCGGAATGGCTTCTCAGAATTTGAACATAGACATTAGCCTCTTCCAGAATACATTTTATATGACCTGGTGAGGCAGAGATGTTGAATATGTTGCTGAAAAGATCTCTAGCGTGTTAATAAATGGCACCATTGGTACTGTAACAAACATGTTGTATGAGCCGCCAGCCATTGAATTGATAGACTGAAGGGCCATTGGTTTTGGTAGATCATGTGTCTGGCATGCTTCAACCGCCATGGTGGGCGATGTCACACATAGCATGGGCTCTGGGTGTAAAGGGCAAAACATTAACGTAGAAGCCCGCTCCAAGGCCTTTTGTCTCCACAGCATAGTAGGCAAACAATTTCACCCCCCCCGCCCGGAAGATCACTCGGGCCTTTCTTCTGTAGTGCAGCCAGCGCACTTGAATTCCCTAAGACCGGATTCCAAGGAGGAGTTGGCTATAATGTCTATCAGCATGCATCAAGGGAAAAATAGACTCGGAAATAGGACACCTTGGGGCAAATACCAATCCCTTCTTCCTTAGACGGTAGAAAAGTAGTCGTGCTTGAATGAGCTTATAGCAGAAGGTGATGAGACCGATGGCGTCAAGTGTCACCGCTATGCGGCTCACCTTCCCCCATTGGATGGTAGAGCCATCCATGATGCAATTAAATGGAGGCCGAGGACTAGCCAAGGAATGTGGGTGAGCACAAATGCAGTATATGCAATGGAGACTCGGCGCAGTGGGAAGTTAAAGCCAGACCTAAAAGTGGTCTAAAACAACAACTAAAATAGGGATAAGTTAGTAATACAATGCAAGCCTCTGGACCAGGGTGAAAATGCGTAGTGGGGCGGGATAACTGATATCCTTGCTAGAGGCTAGAGTCATCCAACCATGATCATTCAATCTTTATTGAGGTCCGAAACTAGAATCCCAAGCGGATTAGGGCAAAGACGAGCGGAGAAATATTAACATATACGAAGCATACATCACCCGCGCGTGCTTACCCGTACATAGACGGTGCATGGTACGTGAAATTCATACTAAATTAGTAATTGATCGTTGCGCCTTTGAATCAACGTTCAATCACGAATTGTAGATGAGGAAAATAAGCGATGTATTCGGATTTGCCCACAGAATCTGATTTCAGGATTTTATCACTTCGTATTCCGATATAAATTATATTGACATGCATATAAGGCCAGAGACCCTCAGTACCGAGACTTTCAAGACCACGCCATCGAAGAATCCTGACCGGGGCGGTTCTCGACAGCTGCTGCGGATGGCCTATCGTCGGAGCACAATCTTGACAGTGCTACTAACGAGCATTCATCTAATAAATGGTTAGGTAATTGCATTCGGGCTAATCTTTCAATCGGCTATTTACTTATTTATGGAAAGAACGTCAGAATGTTCCTTACAAGGTCATTTGGCGTAGTTCATGCTTGGTGAACTCGTGAAACTCCCACTAATGATATGGTGTCAATATACTGATTGGAAGCCGCCTCAGCAGATTCGCTCGGATCAAGAGGACATTTATACCCTTCTATACTGGCTCTCAGTCGAGAGTACCTAGAACCAATTCTCTTATGCCGCGAAGTGTTGCCATGGCTCAAGCGCTGCAACTGATTTGTAGACGAATTTGTGATCAGGCTTCGAGATACCAGTTTGGAGACAAAAGGCCAGATTGAAGGGAGGCAGGCAGCAATAATAACAATTCCCCCTCGAGAATAGTCCAGATTCCAAGTTTGACGGAAGTCCCTATTGAGTGTCAAATTTAGGTGCGATTATTGTATCGGGAATTTGCCTGACATACAGGTTGGGTCAGTCATGGCGCTGTCTTGGAAGAAAGTTGTCATGCGAAGAATACTGGCGACAGTTCCTCTATTAATGAGGTCAGAATAAAAATTGTGCGCAGTATATCGCCCAACGGAGGAACTCACAAACTTCCTAGTAGGAAGACGCCGGTCAAAGCTACCTTCTGTCCAACCTGGGTATGTAACTTCCAGACATATGGTAATGGCATAACCAAAATGAGAGCGTCCGTTACAATATTCGGTGGTGAAACATAGCGGTAGAAGGCTTCTTGGTCAAAGCATGAACCTCCAACAATCGTCTTATTCCAGGTATATGCGATCGGTGAACATTGGAAAATGGCCGCAAAGAAAACTCCGATTCCGTGGCTGATAACAATTCCAGCAACGACATAAGCTAAAGCTCGAAAATTACGAAAGCTAAAGATGCGGATGTAGAAAAGCAGGATCGAGATTTTCGCGGGAGTCACGGTAAAGGGAAAGTCGAGAATTTCATTAGCGTAGAGAGCCTATCTCGATAGTGTTAGCTTTTAGCTGCGAGTTGAAACGTCAGAACCAGCCAACCTTCTCCAAAATCACTAGTTTATGTGGGGTTCGTTCAACATATTCCAGGTGGTAACCAACACCTCCTCGTTTAACCACTACAGCCATGGTCAGTATCACATTGCGAATTTGGAACCTGTGAAGTTGACAAACAGAATACATAGAGTGCCGACTGTCCTAAGCTAGCAATCTGTAATCAGTTTAGTCTTATTTCATACTCAATTAGACATGTTCTTACCAATGCAGCAATGATAAAGTAGTCGTCGCTTCCACAGGCTACCTTCTGCGTGTACCTAGTATAGAAGCGCGCTCCGACGACTATTATCTGGGCAATAGCGATCGCAATTGAAACACAAATCAACTGTTGGCCGCAATATGCGACCGCGCCTGCGTCTTCCATTTCAGCCAAGTTTCACTGGGGAAGGTGGAAATATGCAAGTTGTTGCAGGCGCATTACTACCGTTGGGTTCATTTCAGATAATAAGAAAGTCTTTCTGACACAGGAAAAAGGAACAAGGTTCCGGCCGAGATACCACATAACAGGGATTTGAAGGTCTGTGCATGGGTTCTTTTCCTCCTGGCCCCCAACGTTACTATGTGGGCCAACCCATGGCGATCTAGACTGCGCCGCTTGGGGGTGGCAAGCAACGATCCTGGTAGTAAATGGGCATTGCATGTTTGTGTTTTGAAGGATTATTCAAATCAGTTCAACTTCACTGACCTGTTGTTGTGATCGCATCTCCAACTCAGCGGATCCAGATTGGATGGCATTCCCACGATCGCGATGCATCTCACGCGAGATCACTGAATACTTTCCAAGAACAGTTCCATGCCCCTACTTATTATTTGAAAGCACGATCTTCTGGTCAACAGCTTAGGTGGGGCACAAGGGGCGTCAAAATCACGACCGGATCAGATCCACTTAGGCCCGCATAGGAATTATAGGATAAGGAAGCTCCGACAAGGTGCTATCATCACTGTCATTTCACCTCCATTGCAGCTTAACCTGTTACTTTCCGTGATAAAGTTCATGGTCCTAGAGCTGAAATGCTCGATTGATGTGGATATCATGCCATACGATTGGATTTCAATGGGTCGATCTGGGCCCACGACTGGCGCAATTTAAACCCGAAACGAAACGTGAATAAGAGTGTGACCAGCCAATTAAATAATGAGACTCAGCTTGTGATTTCTTCGGTCGCAAACGTCATTTCGCTAAAGAAGTATAGGGGCACTAGTATTATTGAAGGTGGGGGCCGCTGTGCACTTAGCTTTTGCACTGCGCTCGGGGAACCCCCAGGACGCGTACTTCTCCGGGAAGGATGGCCAATATCCACGCCTGTTCACTAGTGTGTGTGGAGTTATAAAATGCCTGAGCATGTGTGCCCGTATGAATCCGACTTGCCAGCATCACCATAGCGGTATCAACTTGACAATGACTCAGAAATCAACAATTGCGACGCAGATCACTACCTTGACTGAGATCATTCAGGCTCAAGCTCTCGATGAGTCAACGCGACTGGAGGCACTAAACGCCGCCCGCGGCCTGTTAGCGACCCTAGAGTCGCCGACTGAGAGAATTATCCAGGATGTTGTGATGGTAAGTCGTCAAACACTAAAGAGTCTCAAGGCACAAAGAAGGCTCTGCGTATGTGCAGGCTTTCCTGTGATATAATGACTGAGGAACTTTAATTTTAGAATCCGCCAATTTTGATGGCACTTCGCATGGGTGTTCAGCTTGGAGTCTTCACACAGGTTAGTGAAAAACCAGAGCAAGGTGTCACGTCAACAAAAGTTTCAGAGGATACCGGAGCAAGCTTCATTCTCGTAGGTAAGAACCACTTGTCAATTGGACGGTACTATCATGGCTGAGAACTGAAAAAAACAACCAAAAAGATCAGATTGCTCGACTCCTCGCTACCACCGGATACCTCAAGCAAAGTGGAGTTCAAACCTTCAAACCGTCCACCCTGACTTTGGCCATGGCAGACCCAAGTATGGAAGCAACTACTCGAGTCTGGTGAGTTCTTCCCCACATAATAGCTTGCCGGAAGGGCTTCATAATGACCTAAAGATAGCTTTGAGATCGGCAACCTTTGCACGTCGAAAGCGCCTGAATTTTTCCGCAGAAACAACAATCAATTCCCAAACTCCGCCAAAGACTCACCTTTTCAGCTAGCATTCAACACCGATCAAAGCTATTTCGAATGGTTGGGTCAAAACCCTGGTCTGGCAAGGGACTTTCACCAGTGGATGGCAATAAAGCAGAAAACAACGACGAATTGGGTAGTTGGTTTGATATTCAGCAGCGTGTTATTAAGGATTCCAACGAAAAGCCTCAGCATGGCGTTCTTCTGGTAGATGTGGGTGGTGGCGAAGGACAGTACTCGTGGCAGTTCAGGGAGAAGTTTCCCGAGGCACCTGGCCGAGTGATTTTGCAGGACCTTCCACAAGTCATTGCGAACATTGAGAATCCACCCAATGGAGTGGAGCTAACCCCTCATGACTTTTTCACTCCCCAGCCCGTGAAGGGTAAGTGATATCTTTCTCTATCTCTTCATGACTTGACTGAACAGAGAATTTACTTAGGGGCCCGAACCTATTTCATGCACTGGATTTTACATGACTGGTCTGACGAAAATAGTCGTGCTATTCTTACTCATATTGTCGATGCCATGAAGCCAGGATATTCCCGCTTGATTATACATGAATCTATTCTCCCGGATCTTGAATGTGATTTACCGTCTGCTTGCATGAGTATCATGATGATGGTACAGGTTGCAGCTTTTGAGCGATCCGAAAAGCAGTGGCGTGACTTGCTTAACTCAGTTGGCTTGACGAACATCAATTTCTTTCACCCCCCAGGAAGTGGCGAGGGTATAATTGAAGCCGTCAAATGATAGCAAAATAGTCACTTCAATGCCAACGATCTACAAGCTGCATTTTATTTGAAATGAACCTCACTAGACAGTCATATACGTAAGGCTGGGCCTCTGCAATGACTTTATCAATTTTAGCCTACCCTATCTATGTTAGCATATTACTTAATGGTCAGGGTACCTAACTATTATTATTTGTAACTCAATAAATCTGAATAGGTATTATGTATAACGCCTTAGTCTCCTCCTTATGACTATGTGACTCTAGAATAATTCAACAAAATAATGATTTGTATATATAGTTACTAGTAAATATCGGCAAAAGACCTCTAAAATTCATTTAACATAACTAGGTGGGATGGAAAAAACACTACCTAGTCACCTGGTCAGCTCAACCCTAGATTACAAAAAATCCCTAATCTAGGTATAGGTGGCTACTGGCTAGTATTATTATGTACTAAGAAAATCGTCTATGATATATCAATTCAAAAGTTCCGCAACTAAGAAGTGACGCCAAGACTCTATCTTCACAAAACCTTATGAATATATTGTACATCAATGACATCGGCAAGCCCTTCAAGTCCCTCACATGGACTACCACTTGCACGAACATCCTCATCTCGCATTGGAAGGTCTTTCCATGGTACAAGCACCACAAACTCCTCCGTATCGCGATTCTCGTCCACTTTCCAACCACCTAGAGCTCTTATATCTGCTGCAGAGTTGAAACGCCGTAACGCTGCTGTAGCCTCTTCCCCGAATTCTCGCTCCTTATCTGCAGTCAAAGAGAACCTCATTATTTCCAAAGCGCAATGATCGAGGTCCAGATCTTGAATTAAGAAATCGTAGTGTGCCATCCACTGAAAATCAAAGTATTTTGACATAACCATGACTTGCTCTTTCCACGACGTTGAGCCATGCATGCCTTGATAATGTGACTGGAGACTCTCCCATTGACCTAGGAGATAGATGAACGATGGATCTCTGGCTTGTTGGAGAAAGGAGAACTGATATCCAGTGAATTCATGCAGACCATTTTGTATATCTCCCAGTTTTTTCTGAAGTTCGGGGTCCTTGATTGAGTGGGAAGGTTTGAGCTTCAGAAGGCCTATTTCGGAAATCGTCATAATGATGAGTATTTCTTGCGCTTAAGGACGGGCGCTGAATAGATCTTGATATTTGTGGTTGATATATATAATTCTTCGGTCCAAACCCTCCTTGGTGGTCCAAAGTGTCTAGGTAATACACCGCTATATTGTCTTGACCATAAAGATCATCTTTGAGTCTTTCTCCGCTCCCCTTTATACCTAGAGATTGGAGCAGGTGGCTGTGTACTAAAATGTGATCATGATGCCCAATGGTGCCTAATTTGTAAATGTAAGCATGTAATATAAAGTTCCACATATCAAATCCCGCGAATGTCTATGCGTCCAATTAGATAGTTATGCGCAATCTATGGCCGAAGTTCTCTATGTTATTGCCTAAAAGTGGGCTATGTCTCGACCTCATCCAAAAAAATTTCGAGGGCCAGTATCTCCCGCCTTCCGCCCGGCCCTCGCGGGCGGCCCTTATCCGCCCGCATTTACATAAAAAAAGTTGACTGTTCCTAGTTTAGCTGTATAAGCATGATGATTCATACTTTTATGCTATCTCTACTTCCTGTTCCAGTTAGTATTTAAGTGTCTGTCATGTTTGTTGGCCCGCGAGCCGCCCACTGAGGGTAGGTTAGGGACCCTGCCCGGCCCGCGGGCCGTTACGAGGTCTAGCTAGAAAGGTCAGTCAAAGTCCTTATGGTGGCCATAGACCGCGCTGCCAGAATGAATCAACTAATCTAAGGAATTCCGGGTCCAATGGCTTATACCGAATATCGGGCCGATACCGAAGGGCGTCTACGGCGTTCGTAGAGCCATATACGGGCGTGTTCTGACTCGCTTCCCATTGAGTCAACTTCCCTGGAATGTGCTCCCCCTGGGTATCTATCCGGCGAGAACCTCGCTCACTCATTGTGAGTACTTGATCAATCTCACCGGGTAGCTAGTATGGTTCATCACTATGCATGTATTGCGGACCGTTATTGACGCCAAAGAGTCCGGTGATGGAAGGCTGTATGACCGGCCGAGGCAACTAATTGGACTAGGCAATGTGAACGATGGCCGAAATATCACAGTCAATAGTACAAGGTACTATTTAAAATCCGGGAAAGCGCCAATTTGGATACAGCCGACAATGGGCCGCGGGAAGAAGTCATTCGGGTTCAAGGCACCTGTCTTGCTGTCCCCAATGATGTATCCGGGCCGGTAGATCACGATGGGAAGGCCAAGGTCTCGCTTGCGCCAGAACGTTTGCTCTACCGTCCATTGACTTGCTGAATTGCCCAGATCGTATCGAAGAGCCTGTAGGTGTGGGAACAGAGGCTCATCTTCAAGGACACGTGGTGTGCCGAGGATGAACCATGTTAGGCCCCAGACGTCGATGCTGGACATTTAGTGGAAGGACTTTTGCAGGTCCAGGGCCGAGACACGCAGTATATGCTTGGTACCTAAACATTCGAGGAGTAGTGGACAGCATAAGTCTAGCAGAAATTCACCTTTGCTCATAGGTGAAAGACGACCGAAGACCACTTAGTGAGCTAGGCGAAGCGTTCAGCGCCCAATCCGAGGTCGGGTTTCTTCATATCGCCTTCCAACGCCATAATATCATGGATCAGCATCAGCAAGGTTGACCAGATATCATATCGTTCTAGTGTCTACTGGATGCGATCTGCGCCACGCATTGATTTCTGCCGTCGCGCCAGCCAGGCGATATGCTTCACAGTCGGTTTGCCCAGCGGGTAGCGTGAGAGTTTCGCACCCCAGTCGGGCCAGTCAAAAAGACGCGACCCTCACTATCAGCTGTCCAGTCTGAGGTAAGTTAAATATAGTCGACGAGCCCTACATCCCCAACCCAAATTCCAGTCTTCCGATTAAATAGGCGAAAGGTTCAGCTGTCGAGGTCATTCCCTCGACAAGGAAAACAAGATTCTGTACTCGGATGTTCTGTAAAAACTGTCTCATGGAAATGCGACAATCCAGACGCTTCTGTATAAAAGAGATCAATGTACCGTTCTGCAAAAAACTGGCCCCTTGCTCGACAAAGTCGTCTTGGTCATTCGCACGCGACTTGAGAAGGATCTCCTTCCATTGATCGTGAGTTCCTCACTGGTGGTTTTAGTGCAATTCTGGCTTTTATTTTGCCCCACATAGCAGCCATTGAGCGCTTATCGATCCAGCTTGCCGTTGATCGTCAATGGGACTTGTCGAGCATCTCGATGTGGTTTGGGACCATATATGCAGGTGACCGCTTGCGAAAAAATGCCAAAATGAACCCAGCTGTCAAGTTTCGATTCTTGTTTGCCTTGGCAAACGCAAAAAGGAATGGGTTTTCGTTGTTGGTGGTCGACTGAATATGGATTACGGCTACTGAGTCGACATCCCCACAAGAGGGCAAGCATCGTTGCGCCTCTGGAAGCTCAGATTTAAAGCCCCTATGCTCATCCTGCCAATCCAGGCGGCCGCAAAGCTCTAGGCAGTCCTAGTCTGACCTCTATTCAGCATAATCTCCCGTTCGGTATAAGCGAAGATGATAGCGCGTGGCGCTGGAGGAAAAAAGAGGAGACAGAACAATGTGGTATGTATTATGATTGGTGACGAGACAAAGAAGGAAGAAGAGGGAGAAGCCCTGATCTATCTACAGAGGCAGTCACATGATCTCTGACAGAATAGTTTCTTCGACGTGGCCCGAGATTTCCTGAGGGTCCAGGGCCTACGATCTATGCAGATGAAGCAAAGCTGGCCCACCATAGAATGAGAACTAGAAAAGCAGCCCCTTTATATCGGTCCTTTCCTTCATCCGGATATCTTTGATCAGTAGAACCCACACGACTGTCACTGCCATGATTGAAATACCTGCTATGAGCATGTCCCGTTGGGCAATAGCATATGCCTGCTCAATAGCATTACGAGTTGTCGATCCAATGTCAAAGCTCAGCTGCACTGGTAGTGACTCATAGATCTCATTCCATCGTGGCTTTGCCTCGGTTGGCAAGAATTCCTTAAGCTTGTTGGGTAGGGTGTTTGTCCATATGGCGCCAGAGATACTATTGCCAATAGCACCACCAATACTTCCGCTTAGACCAAGCAATGCTAGCGTTGATGCATAATTGTCATGTTCGGATGCAGCTAGGACTGCTGTCTGTTCAAGGGCAATGATGGTACCAGTACCAAACCCTAGAAACACCTCACACATGCAGATGTAACCGATACTATGGCCGGGGGTCCGGAAATAGATCATTAAACCTATTGCAAGCATGTAAACCGGGATTGCACAAAGGAGCAGCCACTTGAAGCGTCCTGTAATATGAACAAGCCACCCAACTCCAATCAACCAGAGAGGAGAAATCAGGTTTGCAATCGCTGTTATATAACCTGCTTGCATGAGAGTCGTATTATACACAACCTGTAGGAAGGATGTGAAGTATGTGCCCCAGCAACTGGCAGCAATGATATAGGTAAAGTTCAAAAGGCAGGTACCAATAATTGTTCGTGAAACAAGGAGGTGGTAAGGGATGAATGGCCTTATAGCAAAGAATCGTTCATAAGCCACGAATACTCCAATAGTAACGCCACCTATCACAATCATGCATATTATTTTCGTGGAGTGCCATGTGCCTTCCTGAGAACCCGCCAGGACAAATGCCAGAAGGAAGAGGGATAGGCCAGCAGTTAGAAGTAAGATGCCAACCACATCAAATTCAGTAATAAGGTGGTGGATGCGCTGAGTCCAGGACATTTTGTTAGTCGCATGGTCCAGAACTTTGCCCTGTAGAGCTTTTTTTTCGCGCGAATGACCAGATAATAACCAGCGGCATTGTCACAGTCGGTAGAAGGATTGCAATTGTGCCATACGCCCAGCGCCAGTTCGTATTGTTGAAGGACTCTGAAAGTGGTGCGCCTGCAAATGCCATGATAATATACGGCGATGATGTAAAGGCAAATGCAAGAGCTCGGTCCTGCACTTTAGATGTGTCCGCCGTCAATACGTCCACGCAGAATATCAGGCCCGTGAAGCCCACCGTCACAAATGCCTTTGAATATCATCAGTACTGGGCATTGCAAAGTTGGTGATGTAATAAATTTACCTGTGCCACGCAATAGGTCGAAATGTTATGGCAGCATGCCATCAGAATGAGGCCCACGAGCGCGATAAACAGCATCGAGGTCAATGCGACCACGCGATCCCAAATGTTTAGCATTTTGGCGATCGGCATTGTGCACGCAGCACTCATAACATTCGTAACAATCTCGATCACCGTCAATAGAGAGTGGCCTTGGAAATCACTGGTAATGTAAGGGGACAAATTTGCCGTTAGGCTTCCATTCAAAGCGCGTACAAAATATATCAACCACATGCTTTTGCCAGCGAGATGTTAGATGTATTCTGTGTATATATAATTCTTGTTTACTGACCAGACATAAACCAGAATCAATGATCCTTTGGACCATGACATAGTCACCGCTTCTGCAACCTCCACGCCATGTTGGACCTGTTTAATTGCCTCTTGAGACTCCACAGTCGGAGGGGCCTCGCTGATTGAGGTGACCGCTTGACCAGATACGGTCTTTTCAAGCATCTCGACAAAAGGCAAAGGTGGCCAGAATGGGTAGCCGGAATGAAGAGAAAGAAATTGAAGATTCCTCTAATTGTCCTACTCAGGAGGGAAGGGGCACTGATAAATAGTCCATCGAGATGAGATTAGAATGAATAAATCACAACGTCCCATCATTACTTAATGGAATAGCACTGGGGTTACATTGTGTCTTAAAATGGCCTAGTCGTTGCTGCAAGCCAAGCTTCGGAGCTATGTGTGTTAATCTAATCTGATTGGAATTTTGTATCGCCTCGCACTGAATGTAATAAACCCCTACAAGGCTATCTTTCAAGGGTTTTACTTTGTAACATGATTATTTTACTTGCGACTGGAATGGTGTGCTATCCGCCATATATTTTGCTTAATTGTAACAAAGACAGACAGCTCTCTGAAGTCTAGCATTGTCGAGATTCAATTTCTCTACTTTGTCATTCAGATGGGATGTGGGGGTACTGATAAAAATACCATTTCAATTCTTGGCAAAGTAAAATATTGAAATTTTCAAAAAGAAGCCTAGACGAACCCACCAGTTTTCCAGCTGCCGCCGTTGGCCATCGAAAGGAACTGCGGCGTTCGTAGCATGGGTCCTAGTCGCCTTCGGCCGATGATCCGCGAAAGACGAGGCAGTCTGAACTCCCACCTGGCTGGTGGGAACGTGGGCGCACAGCCCTCGCACTAGGTAGGTTTCCTGAATGAATGACACTGGCCCCTAATCCCACGGAGTATTCAAAGAACTTTCAGACGGATCGGACGAATTAAGGGTTCCGGGCCCGGGAGAGTTTTGCCAAGGCTTTGACGACCCAGGCGCTTCTTGGAACCCCTTCGAGATGCTAACTACAGAGATCGCATGTGATTGTGTGATCTCGCAGACCTCGGACAAATTCTTGAAACAGTAATTGGGGCTGTTCTGTCAGACTATACTCATACCACTGGGCACCACTGAGCAGATCCTCAGGTTCCACCTTTTGACTATAGACTGTACTGCGGTTCAGGCGCCTATTCCTGACACATTCGTGGCATGCACGATTCACGTGATACGCTGCTAATACACGGTTCTGACTTTGATTCTGACAAACATGAATTGCTAGAATTAGGGCTATATAAATGCAGAGTTAGTAAATGGTTCTGTTGAGGAGGTGGGCGCTGAAGCCTGGATAGGTAAGCAAGATACATCAGGCATCTATGCCTAGACAAATTTAAAAGAAGAGGTTACTTGGATTTACTGGCTCTTGTACCAAATATACTGATTTCGTGTATCGAAAGCACAGTAATGTTATTGCTGAAGGCCTATACGTCTAGCATTATCCTTAATAAGTCTGTTCCTAATTCAACCAACATTAGATATCTTCTGATGGTAGGGTTCCTAAATATCAAGCTAAGACTTGATATGGTTGACTAGGATGTGAGTGATAAGAACGAACGGCATACTAAGTACGCCTCTTATATTGTTGATAGGTTACAAATAAGGGTTTCAATCAGGATCGACAGCCAATCAGGCTAGGTTTGGGTTAGGAACTGTATCCCATTGCCAGTTATAATGTAGTCAAAGAGTGGCCCTATAGAGTCTCCTTTCTATGAAGAACCCAAAGTTTCTCATGTTAATTTACTTTCGCGATCTCTACAAAGTTTTTGAAGTCCTTATTGAATCTTCGAAACCCTTCTTCCGCCTTTGGCTTTCCAATTTTCATAAAGACTGGAGGCAAAGCCCCGCCAATTTCCTCAGTATGCACACGTATTATCCTATCATGGACTGGCAAGAGTTTGAAGCTACGCGCCGGTAGATAGACAGGTGCTTCCAAATTGCCGCGCCAAGTGAACTCAGTGGGTGACTTAACCTCAATAACAGGAAACAATATCATCCCTTTGATAATGCAGATAAGCTCATCATCGGATCCAGGTCATTTCTTTCTAGCTTTCGCTTGGGTGATGGACTGAAAGAAGCTAGTATGGTAGTTTAGGATAGCGGCAAAGTCCAAGCACTGTGTTCAGAAATTCAGTGAGAAAGTAATTGATTCTTTCCCTAAAGAATAAAGGAAAACTTACAGCTTATTTGGTAGTAACAGGAGAGGCGTTGATGTCGATCTCTATGCCCAGGTGTGTGAATTGTAATATTATCACTTTCTAAGGGAAAGACAAATTACTTTGGGACCTTGGATTGAGTTTGCATGTACTTTGATATATATACTAGTGTTGTCAATTTACAATCCAGACCCGCTTCGTATTTTGGACTGAATGAGACCCTTGCGCTGGCCATTCCAATCGGACTAGATTCCTGTTTCTGGCCAATCACTTTCGTTCCCGATGTCAAGATCGGACTAGATATTGTTCCGATCTTGGAGGAGAGGTGCTCTCATAGGAGAGTAAAAAGTCTTAAGGCATTCAGCTTAACCCTAGATATTTTACAGCAGATTAAGTCAATATGACAGTCAACAAGATGCTCATTGTGGGCGCTGCGGGAGAGACAGGCTCGTCGATCGCGAACGGGCTTTTGGAGTCGACTACCAAATTCGTATGTAATTCCTTAGTAGCGCACCAAAGCTCTCCTGCTCGAGAAACGCGGATCAGTCGTGCAGATTGAAGCGCAGGGTATCCAAGTGATTATGCTAATCATATATAGGATATTTTTGCGCTCGCTCGGCTTTCGTTCATGAAGAGATCAGAACACCAGTTTTAAAAAAGAACATGTCGTGAACTTGATTGCTGCCGGTCTAAGAAATCCCTAAGAAGAGCTTGTGACGATTCTCACGGGCATAGGCGTGGTCATCTTTACTGTTGGGGCTGACGCCCAGCTTGACCAAATTTCATTAGCTACAGCGGCGAAATCAGCAGGTGTGAAACCTTTCATTCCCTGTGGTGTTATCACTGTTGCGTCTCCTAAGGGGGTAATGTCGTTGTGCGAACAATCAAGTACTTTTACTTTCAGCAAAGTGGCTTGAGCGAGAGATTGCCTTGCGAAGTAGTGGGCACAGTGATTTGAGAATAATTAAAGAGGTGGTTTACAACCACATTCGCGACATTGGCCTTCCTTTCACCATAATAGATGTGGGCTGGTGGTAGCAGGTGTCCTTTCCCAGGTTGCCTTCAGGTCGAATTCATTACGCCTTGTTTATCGCGGTGAAAGATATTATTAGTGTAGGCAACATGCCTGGCGCTCTCACGGTTATACGCGACATCGGTCGTTACGTTGCGAGAACCATTCCTGGTCCTCGTACCTTAAATGAGATAATTTTCACCTACAATGAGGTCTTGACACAGAAACAAGATCTACGACATACTCGGGAGGCTCAATGGTGAGAAGATTGAAAGAATCTATGTGGGTTCAATCAATTCATAATCTATCACAGAAGGGTCTGATCTTTACTTTCCAGCTGACCAGCCAATTACCAGGCCTCTAGATCAGAAATAAATGCGAGATTTGCAGCAGAATAGAAAACCTTTAAAGATGAAGGGTCCGTTGGCGTGCGTGTTATGATTCAAGTCTTGCAGTACCGGGTATCGCGGGGTTTACGTGGAGATAATACTCCTGAAGTTGCTAAACAGCTAGGGTGGCTGACTTCGAAGGAGTTGTACCCTGAAACCTGATCATAGATAGGAATAATGCATGACTACTTGGGTAACCATAAGCATCATTATCCTAGTCATTTATAATGATGCTATTCTAGTGAGATAGCATAAGGGAAATATTTCAAGGTATGTGAACGTTATTCAATAATTGATTCATAGGCTATCGCGATGTTGAATAGTGATGCCATATTTAGAGAGTGTGTTAACTTCAAGCCATCAGATCCACTGATTTACCAGCTCCCGGGCTTCCTGCGTAATGAACGATTGTCGGTCTTGCAACCTGCTGGCTCACCAGTATAGTACTCTTTAAATTTAAACCTGCACAGTCAGGCAGTTCAAGAGGCCCTATAGAATGTCAGGATTCTGTTTGCATTGTCAAGGCAAGGATAAAATACAATTCCGTTAGATTCACAGCATGCTGCCTGATTATTACAGGCATCAAGCAAAGCTATGAATAATTAGTTCTATCCAAATATTCTAAATTTGAATACTTACGAACACACAGCGCAGGCAGAATGTCAATGTTCAAGATACCACTCGTCAGACTGGAGCAGCATTTATTAGCCTGGGATGTGGTACACTGGGACTCAGTTCCACCAGTTGGGATCGCGGCGACAGCGCCGACGGTAGCGAAAAGCACGATGGCAGACGTAAAATGCATCCTGAGTATAGGTCTGAAAGTTTGTGCGGTGGTAGATATTGACTAAGAAGGTTGGATGGATTAGTTGAATGAGAGGGAAAATGCAGTTCTCTTAAATAGCTTTAAAATATAGAAGAAGTCCTGAACATACGAGATCACGAGGCTGTTACAGCTGACAGACCAGTCACCTCAGCACAAAATTGCCTCATCATGAAGCGCTTTCTCACAAGAATCTGGTTTCTCTGAATATATTCAAGTCTCAAATCAAGGAAATGAGGTTTTCCATCAGCTAAAGTCCAGTTCGCCCTTGCCACTTGAGATCTAGATCGTATCTTTTACAATCATTCAGTATCGTGACGGGGCTGTTTTTGTGAGTGAAATTAACCGATTGGACAAGGCTGGTCTATCTGCTCTCTAAGGATTCAATCTTACAGCATTAATATTATGTGGATCGACCCACTCTAACAAAGTCTGGTTTATTCTGCTACCAGTGGTGCGAACGACTGGGCTGCCTTCATCGTGACTACTTCCTCTATATTGGCATTTTGAGGGTACGTGAGGCAGGATCGTCAGGAGAGAATATTTTGTGCAAGTACCAATAGTCGACTAGTTCTCTCTTTTGCTGCCTAGGTGACCTTTTGTGGCAATCATATTTACGAAGTCAGCAAACATTCGCCATCTGCCATTCGACCTGCAAGGTAAGTTGAGGGAGAGCATCTCGTATTGTTGATTACATTTCCTCAGGGACCAAGCTCAAATGTGATCAGTCAGATTACCTTCTGCAGTGTCTCACTCGCCAAAGGTCAAGATCTACATTATAGAAATAGCCAAGCCACGAGCCACCAAGCCACCAGCCATGTCCGCCCGCAATCAGCTACATATAACTTGGTGCTGGGTGGCGTTTCTGGGTGAAGAGGACATCTTTCCCGGGCTGCAGGTGCGGGGATTCCCGAACCTTGGAAAAGTTATAAGTAATATATGTGGGGCATGGCCAAGCTTGAGACAAACGGAATCATGCTGAGATTAGGTGCTTGTGCTTGTATCGAACCATCAACAGAAGATAAATATAAGGATTCTGCTAATGGGGCTTTTGAACCAGTATGGTCGGCTCTGGTTATGAGAAACATTCTGTAGAATCTACAAGGCGTTGCTGAGAAGGTCACAAGGGTTCGATCGTGGCCGCCCCTGCAACCAGTCCGATCTGCAAGATGGGTCCAGTCCCTGATCACACTACTCCACATCACATCATAGCGCGTACTGAAAAGCACAACAGCTTTTTTGTTACCATGTTTGAATTTACCATATGTGATGAGATCATGGCTTTCCGCTCAAAGCTTCTGATTGGAACGGTCGATGCTAGCGTGCATGAAAGCATGAAAACTTGGCCCTCGCTATGTATATGACACAGGCATACTCAAGACTTTTCTTCTGATGTGATATACACAGATCCATACCATTTGCTCAATCTGCAATCGATTAAAGCGACGCTACATGGGCTTCTTAGTCTCACAAAGCCTTCATTAGACCTCTCAAGTAAACTCTTATCCCCGTAGAGGTCGCATAATGGTCATTTCCCTGGGATTGCAATTTGCACATCACTGTCAAACATCCAATCATGTGGGGAACTCTGACTGGCTTTGTTTGCTGATGACCGGTAATAATCCACTTTTTGTCTCACTTTGCTCTATACTCTTATGGCTGGTCTCAGCCTCTCCCCAAGACGCTTGCATCGGCCCGTCTAAGGTCCTGGACGGCCAGTCCATCAGAACAAGGCCATTCCCATTCTACAACTAAACAAGAATCCTATGAATGACTGACTAGGTATTAGCTTCGCGTCAAAGCCGCATGGGTAGCTCGCGCCCTGAGCCTCTTGTCTAGAGCCAGATTCAGTCGTTCTCATCCCCTTCTTCACACCCCGTATTACCGCCTTAATCATTTATCACACCCAACACGCAACGTACTAGTTGGAGACTATTTGGGTCCATTACATTATGATATTCGGTGACATAGGAGGACCACGGTGGAGGGGGGTGCTAGAGATATACGCCCAGTGCATAGAAGAGACAGCGAATTTCGTGGAGCATGGTCCTTATTCATGCCCCTTCGCAAGCTTTTATACTAAGCGTGGCATAGGAATCTAGAGCTTTTGCAAATCTTCCTCCAAAGTGGCACTTTCCCTGGTGGAGCGACGCAACATTGTGTTTTATGCTGGTCCCACACATCGGGACAACACGGCCTATATGCCTCTAGTGAGCTATCACTAGGTAGTAGTCATCGCCAAGCTATTGAGTCAATTTTATACCTTCCCTTGGTGCGTAGAATTAATCCTCGTTACAAAGACCAAAGTAAATCTGCTGTGGTCATGCTTCAATTATGCGAGGGCTACGTGCTGACCCCAACCGGCACCGTCGCCCGTCCGGGACATGCGGAGACGGTGGGGACCTGTGAGGTCTGGATCGCCGTGACAGATCGGCCAGGGAGCCCTCCGCATGCAGGAAGCCGAAGTCATGTTCGGGTTGACGGCGACGCTGGGGGCGGGCGCGTGGGGGACCGCCAACGGGTCGAGTCCGGTGGGATGGGAGGTGGGAACGCGACCACCGGGGTGAACGATGAAAGAAGAGCCACACAGATCCCGCCAATCCTTTCTCGATGAACAGGAAATGGCATCTACATCGTCCCCTCCTCGCAATGGCAATCACGATGATTATCTAGATAACTGGTATCGACGTCATCGCCTTCTACTCCGTCTCGATATTTGAGGAATCGCTAGGCTACTCTGGGAGCGTGGCAAGAATGTTCTCCGCATATTTACAGGTGGTTATCGCATAGACTGGCCGGCACCGACACAGCGTCTCTTTATACAATAGATTTCCATGTCTGAGATCAACAGCGCGGTTCACACACACACATAGCCCTTAACGTCTTGGATTTGATTGTATGGGAATTAGTCTAGAACCGCGCGTGAATAGCACTGCCGGGGCGTGTCTTGCAACTCTAATGCATTCGGCTTTAGCGGTTCTATCCATTCTTCCTGATCCGCCCGATACGATTTGGGCTTGTCAGGCCTCGTGGTGGAATATCCTCCATTTTTTGGTTCAAGCCACCAGAGTTCTGCTCAGACAGCGGAAGGCTTGGTACCAAAAAAGCAAAATTGCAATAAGTTCACCAGTGGCTTTACTGACAGGTAATTTCCTGGCGGGTTAGATACTGTTATTTTCTCGATGCTGTTCGTACCGCAACCAGAAAAGCCCTGCAGTGGCTATATTCCCTTGGGAAAACAGGAGTCTCCGCACGCCGAGCTTTCGAAATCCGCGGCAATTGCCTTCGCCATATTACGCTCACTAGCTTTGACCTTGACCAGTTTGCCACTGTGAACATAAATATTAAAATCGAATTAAATGTGCAATATTCGGCGGTACCTACCGATCGGTCTCATCAGCAACGTCGATGCAAAAGAGAACGTCTCGTACTCGCAATTAGTTAGGACAGCAAACTTTGACTACGACCGCAACGCCAGCGTTGGCGTTCAATACCCAGAGCAAACAGCTACAGAAGACTTTGACCTTCCTATGCAGCCCTCTTTGGGCCTCTTAGGGGATGAGATCGACATGCCTAATTATATACCTTACTCACACAAAAACCTTAAAGCCATACTACTTTAATTAACAGTACTAGATAATGAAGCTACTTAATATTGCTTAACACTTAAATTTTTCTGGCGGTGGTCTCTCTATAACCATGGCCTAGTCAATTCCCGCTCGACACCATCCACGCCAATTAAATATCCTACCATTGGTCGATTTCTTCACCAAATATACAACTTAACGGGGCACTATTGGTAAAGTAGCTGGTTGATCGCTCACACGGTTTATCCGTACATGGTCAAAACCAGATGTTCTGACATTGTGAACGCCACTTGATCAGGGATAATACGTAGGCAGGTTAGCAGGGTTTTCCTTTCCTTGGATAAGTTTTTACAAGTTAGTGAATCTTAAACAATATTCAGGGTTAGAATATCACTTTCTGACATCAGAACGGCAAATTCTGATTTTGAAGGATGAGAGTTATTGTGAGGCCTAAGTTAATTACCAGTAAAGTGAGACAATCCATGATAGGCGTGCGATAGCCTTGTACTCTGTACCGCCTAATTCTTCGCGCTCGATGGCCGAGAGGCCATGGGGTTGCGAATTGCGTGAGACTTGTCCCTTGAAGAGGAGATACTTCCAAGTTCTTCGAATAACGCCTTTCAAACCAACTTCTGAAAATTCATTACCGGCATATGGCACTGGATTTACATCTCGAGATTGGTTGTGGACATCTTGTTGGGCTCCGACGCCTACCATATGGAAGATTCGGTGGTGGTGATGGTGGTAATAATGATGCCTTGACTCATTACTAAGTGTCATTTGATCATTATCCACGCATTGAATCTGGCCAGCGGTAGAAGATGACGGAATTGTAGCTTGTTCAACGGTAGCCATTATTTTCGAATTACTTCGACCATTGACATCGCCACTAGGCGATCTTTGTAGACAAAAAAGTTCTCACAGTAGATGTCATCGCAGTGCAGGAGTCGTAGAAAAAGGAACTACAACGGACAACTCACTAACCAGCGACAGGAACATACCAGCTGATATATCCGGTAGGAAAGGACGCTAATGAGGGAAGCGAGAGCTAGGGAGGCCACCAAGATCAGACAACTCTAGCCTTACACACCCAAGAGTGTGTCCTTTTGTGTCTAAAACCCTTGACCCGCGCGCCCGGTCCTGCCAGCTTATCTCACAAGATTACCAACTACTGAAGCTCAGGAGAGCTCACTGCGGCGGAGACTGGACGGAAACCCATCTTGCAGTCACTATAAGGTATTTTCATTGCCAAAGACATTTTGCGGGAAACGTTTCACAAGGAGTTTCTTGAATTTGAGTCGAGGAATCGTAGTGGAGATAGGAGAATGGGTTTATATTTCTCCTACTGGACAACCTAAAGCCCGCGCCACGCGTACTCTATACCCGGACATTGCAACCTTTGATGTTCTATCGGCCCTAAGCCACATTACCCTTTTTATCAGTCGTGCTTTAGAGGGTAAGCTTCGGAGGGTAAGCTTCGGAGGGTAAGCTTCGGAGTTACGTCTATTGGTAAGCTTCGGAGTTATGCCAAATGCGTACGCTGCGGAGTTCAGCGTATTGGTAAGCTTCGGAGTCATGGGTGGAGCTGTCCCTCAGCAAGGTCACTTTATATTAAATAACCCCTTTCTTCGCAGTACAAGTTTGTAAATTATCGTCAAGACCCTTTTTCATACATTTCTTTTGAAACAACGCAACTTCACCGTGAAAAATTAGCCACCGAAGGTCACATAAACTTGTTCACCATGACACACCCCATCATTTTCAATGGCAGCCTCGGCCTGGGCCTTGTGCTCATTTCACTCGGCACGAATGCCACCCTGCGCCCCAACACTCATCTTAGAAGTCTTGGTTTTCCTGTGCCTACCGAGCCCCAGGCTAAAACATTTAGCCACGCACTAATGCGTATCTGGGGTGTGAGGAACATATCTGTCGGCCTCCTCGTCGCCCTTCTCTGGACTACTGGCGATGAGAGGCTAATGGGCAAAGGCTTGTGTGCAGCTCTGACCCTGCCTATCACTGATGGGTTTGTTAGTCGCTTGGTTATTGGAGGTGGCGAGCTGCAACACTGGGTATTTCCGCCTGTACTTCTCTTCATGATATCTGGCTTGTTTGGATGGTTTTAACTACGTCCACATGGATAATAGGCCTCATGTTGTGATCTTGACATTGCTGCTATGCTATACGTGGAAAAGAGGGATACTAATCGCATATTATATTATAAGAGAAGATTCGTACCTTAAGAAGACCTAAGAAAATCTTCGTAAATTGTATGTATTCATATGTCCATATCGGTCAAATATCAGTCTTATACGTAGATGCTCTTGGCGCGTTATTCACAGACTTCCTACAAGTAAGCGACGTTATTTTAACCTGAAATACGGAGCCACCCGCCTTCCCCCTTCGCCTCTGCCCACCACTTTGGCTATGACAGTAATGTCGGTGACAAAGAAGTTTAAGATCTCACTGGGAAAGGCTTGACTGCCTCCGTGGATAGTAAATTGTGTATAAAGAGCCTGTATGACCTTCAAGCTGTGAGAGCCTATGATAAGGGGCCTGGCAATAGAAGGTTTATGGAAAGAGTGAGGTTCGCGGATACATTTTGTGACATGAGGCTGGTGCAGATCAGGAATCGGCCAGACATATTTTTCCATTGGAGAACAACTGGATCCTTTCATACGTCGCCCACGGGCCTTGAGAGAAGGTTAGAACTTTGGGTGTAGGGAGGGATTTCCATATCCGGAAAGGTTTGGGCACTAGCAAGGGCGGCGACGCCGAAGGTGGATATATCCGTTTTGATCGGTTCGATCTGGGGGCGATAGTAGTCTATCGGCTACACTACGCTCTGTAGATTGGAGGACACCTCCTAGGTTCCATTGAGTCAACAGTCGACTTCTGGTACCGGAAGTCATACCGACTAGGGACATCGTTAGAGGCCAATCGATTTCGCCTACTGTACGGCGAACAATTGTGTTTGAGAAATATCATAATCGACGTATGTCATAACAGAAGCATTTAATTTCCTGCACCATATCTTAATAAAATCTCAATTTTGATCCACCTTCGTAATCACCAGCTGCATGAACTGGCATTTTCCCCTGCAACATATATCTTATTCTTAGGTCTTGCTGACTGGGATGTCAGGTCGACAGATATAGGTCATGCCTCACCTTCCAGATCAGGGAAAACAATGCCGAAAATGGACCTAAGTCCCGTAATCTGATTATTTGAGATTTGACTATCCTGCGATATGGGATAACTGAGAATGTCATTGTGAAACAGTGACGGTCCGTCAAAGCTTGAATCGCGATAAGCCTGCTCAGCGGAATTCGTAGGTGGGTATATTGAAGAAAACTGTATCCATATTAGCGGAGTTGGTAGGCTAAGAAAGATTACCCACATCTATGTCCCTGAAATCTATGTTCGGTGCATAGTCCCATATTGGTTGAATTCCTTGGTGCATTTCCGGACCCGAAATGGGCCCGCTGCCCTGTAAATTGAAAATGTATTGTCGTGCAATGCCTGCGAAGCTCGAGATGATGTTTCCTGGGAGCGCACCTCCAGAGGCAAAGTCCACTTGGCCGAAGTATTCCGATGCTTGATCAAGGAGAGCGAGGTTACATTCAGTCTGTTTGTGACCTGGATTATGAATCGCAAAATCAAAAAGAACGAAGACTGCAGATAAAGGCATGATGCCAACGACACTTAGACAAGATTCAGTAAGCCGACCTCGCAACCGTGACTTGGTATGTCATGTAGATCAAAAGCTAGACTCACAAAACGGGCATGTGAGGCTCGACATCAATGAATTGTACGATCTCAATGACATTGCGTGCTGCGCTCATCAAGTTCCATTTGTTATCTTTGCCTTGTAGCTCCCTATTGGGGTCAATATGAAGAGATACGCGCTCAATGGCAAAGACCAGATGATAGTACAAGTAATGTGTCTGTAAGGCGATCATCTTTATTTTCGAACTTGTGAGTTCACTGGGTAGAAGTGGTTCCTTTGGCCGGAATGCTGTCGGGACTTGTGAGCGCCATTCTTCTAGTCTGCGTCGTAAATCTTCGACACAAATCAAGCGTTCTGTCACAGGTTTTAAAGAAGACCCTGTCGTAAATAGGGTAGTATAGGCAATTGAAGTCAGTCTTCCCAATTGAATAGCCGACAAAAACCAATTGTACTCTCCAAATACGGACTCTGGGACGGAAGGAATTCCACATCCAATGTCTTCGTCACAAAACAACTATTTGATGGTCAGTAAACAAATAACAATACATCAATAATTCCAGTCAGATGAAAACACACCGAGCTGTTGTTATCAGAGAACGAGGTGATTTTCTCCAAGTGGTAAACAGTCCAGAAAGCTCTCAAGTGAACTGGCTTAGCATTTGAGGATTTGTGGTACCGTAGACTTTGCACCATCCTAGCGGCCTCATATACCAATGCTTGGTCTAGCTGGAGGCAGCAAGGATTCATCGCAAAGATGGACTGCCGCTCGAGTATTAGATTTGTGAAAGTTACTGGAAGAAGTTTAAAGGTCTTACCATGGCTGTCAAAGCCTGTTAATTAATTAGTGAAACTGAAAACCCAAAAAGTGGAAGTATTGAAATACCTGAAGTTTCGTCAATGAATATGGAGGAACCATGATATCCGGAAGAAGCCCAAAACTTAATTGAAATGTTTTCCACGCCATCCCCGATCCCGGCGTAAAGCTCCCGCCTCCGTGGTACAGGATACCCAAAGCTAGTACGGCGTGATAAAGAGCGGAACATGCTTTGCTACAGTTTGACATCCCGACGCGCTGGCACTTGACAGTGTGCGACGTGAACTCTTGACTATCAAGAAAAGGGTAAACAGGATGGACCTGGTCAAAGTAGGCTATTTCTTTGGGTCAGACATCTGGCTTAATTCGATGGAAAATGTACTGACCATCGATATAGGCCTCGGCCTCCCTTGGTGCTAGGTCCACATTTTCCAGAGGTCGCTGGAACTCGATTCTATAGGAAGACTCGTTGTCCGAGCAGACTCGTGACACAAGAAGGTCTTCCAGGTCGTGAACAAGTTCTGTAAGTATGTTTGATCCCAAAAAGCTGGCCAATGCACTCAATCGTTGAGTTGAGAAAAATGCAATGCTCGAGCTGGTTGCTATATATGGATAAGCAGATAGCTACATAGATGGATAAATATCAACTTACTTCGCTCAGTGCTTGCCTTCCGTTATGCAAATGTCAGTGATGTGAGCAAAAAGATGACATCATGTTGTACTGGTACCTTGACAACGGTAGACTCGTCAAACAAATCGATCCTTTGAGGCTCAAGTCGCAAAAGACGGTCAATGGGGAGGTCATTTTCGCGTAGCAGCGGTGGTTCGACGGATGTGGTAGTAAATTCTACATACAGTCAGCCAATATACCCACAAAGTGATTTACAAAATGCGCACGTGTATCTTTGCGCCTGAGTCTACGCCTGATGGGGCTAAATTGGCAAGACTCGTTGCGGTTCTAGGCGACTTCCTGTTAGTGGCGTTTCTTCACCAAACGTAGATTAAGCATGCATACGATGCAATGAATGCAAGCAGACACCGCCCCCGCTCTGCTTGCAGTTTCAGGCACTATCCATGATGGGTGGTCTTAGCCTCGGATGACCCTCGCAGTAAGTGACTGGATAACTCAACCTATGCAACGAACCTTTCGAAGCCTGCACTGATCACAGGCCTTGTTGATCCTTGTGACAGACCCAGGAGCTGGGCTTTGAATATGTTCCATGTTCAAAGTAGCTCATGTAGGGATCCTTCACTGTACATGTGAAAAAGTGGTCAGACCTCGATCGCTCTTTGACGTGGTCAGCTCAGCCCCGCCTTGTTCCACACCGCCTTCAATGAGCGTTCTTTATTTACCTGGACTATATAGTCAGTGATAAGTCGCTTTCGAGAATTTAGGTTTTTTCAGTGCTCGCTTGCCATGTGTGATTTTCTAAGTACGCTGTTCGGACGAGAAGTGGGTCTATATGATCGCTATGGTTGCCCGCTATGTTAGGCGACACACGAGATATCGTGCGGGACATCGCACACAAATACCACTTGGATATCCCCTCCCTCGAAAGGAACATCGACGTTTCGAGGGATAACTGGACTCTCGCTGCAACGGTTTCTTCCTGCCCACCACGGAACCCTGTTGTATGTGCCACATATCCTCCTGCATAGCTATACTTTCTCTTAGAATACACGGAGTGCCACGGGCCCGCCTGCAGCCCCCCCGTCAACGAGGCCTACATCGTCAGTGTTCCGGCTGCAGGTGCCTCGCGTGGGCCAAAAGAATCTCATTCGTCTCCATTTGTATCAGCGTAGCAATGGTTGGAATAGATGGATGGTCATCGGGCTTCGACGCTCCCATGTCGAAGCGTATATCCTATCCGAAGATTCGGAAGCTATGTATCTTTAGATTCTTTACCGCCTAGTCTCCTATATATATAAGCTAGGAAATAGATAGTTCTAGCTAATACCTCTTGAATGTCATCTACCCAAATTTCCTCTATCATTCCTACTCCTTACATCCCTTGATCCCCTTTATCGTAAGCAACTAGCATAATTTTTTCTAAAACGCTACGGCATCAGCAGCCCACTAATGATGATCGCCCTTAGGTATGACGATGGTATCCTGCACATTCTACCCGTAGAAAGAACCGGCGGCAATCAGCTATAGCACTCCTCGTGCCCGAGGGCGATTATGAAGAGCGTACAGCCATGACGATTATATAGACTTTGTTCAAACACCAAAGTTAGAAGTACACACACGTCCAGCGAACACTCGAAGATCGCTCGAATGTCTGGTGACTTGGAGGAATATAAAAAACCGTAAAATTGGAACAAAAGTCTAAAGAAAACTATTATTTAGTGGATGTGCTCTACTTCTGCCCCATCTATTCGGTCCAGCTTACTCTCAAGCATACTTGCTATTCCTTCCTTTCGGGACCTTGAACGCCCAGTAAAGCCCCAGTCCCGCCACAATATTAAGGAGAATGTAAACCCATATGAGCCCAAAGTCTCGCCACCTTGTGCTGTAGGAAATTTGAAACCTATCAAGAAACTCATTTGTCGTAGCAAGTGGACAGTACTCGCAAATATTTTGCGATGTCGGGTTGAGTACCAGGCCACCAGCTACATCGATGTACGGAGTGAGGAATTCTTTGCAGGTAAGGTTCCCAATTGGAGCCATTCGGAGGATCTCGCGATCGGCACATGTTACGTCTGAGTTTGCGACTGCGTTGGACATTATACCCCCAACCAGATATGTCGCCGGCGACACACGATACATGAAGGTCCAGAATATTGGGAGGTCGGTCATGGGTACTCCGACTCTGTTTTACTGATTAGCATATATGATGAAACTAGTACGTTTGAGCTTGTACTCGCCCGCAAAACAAGATGCACAGCATCCAGAAAAGGCTGGTAAGTACGCCAGCGGTTTCCGGAAGGTCGATCCAGAAGATGGCGAAGTGCGCAAATGTGCTGGTGAATAGCAGATAAACCCATAAGAGGAGGAAGATGGCAAAACCACGGATAGCCTGGTCATCGGATGTGGTGTTTTGGACGAAGCCGACCGGGTAGTACCAGCAAAAGTACATTAAGATTGCCATGAGAGTATGCCATGCGAGCTCAATGAGAATATTGGAGAGTAGGTATACTTTAGAAGATAAAGTTAATCTTTGCAGAAAACCTCAAGAAACAAGCAAAGTCTTACCTGTCCATCTATAAATTTTTGAAGGTCGCTCGCGCGCCTCATACAGAGCTCGTTGGGGCAGGAACATGGGCATTATTTGCTCGTTGATGTTGATGAACAAAACAAGTAACATGAAGATCGCCCATAGTTGATTTTGTAGCCCTTGTATCGAATTGTTGGCATTGAAACTGAACCCCAAGTAAATGGACTAACAGTTAAAATGTGATCAGCCCGTGCCAGAACGCTAATGAGGAATTTCCACGTACAGAAAGGATGATCAGTACGGTTTTAGACCAAATGTAAGTCGGCGATCGCCAGAAATGCTTCCAAGTACGTTGTAGGACTTGGCCGAATTGTGTCCAAAAAGAGGCCACGAACTCCTGATGCTGAGAGCTGCTTTCGTCCATGAGACCTTCCCCGCGTGTAGATTCCGATGTACGAAGAGTTTGAAGGTGACCAAGCTCAGTTTTGACGGCCTGATTCTCGGGAGAGCTCAACCATATTTGATGCCAGTCTGGTCCTTTCGAGCCATCTGCAGGCGGCTCGATCACCTGCAGCATCCACTCTGCGGGATTGGCTCCAGTTGGACATGAAGGGGCGCCATTCTTCTCAAAATACTGTATCAAGGTTGAAGCACCGCTACCTAGATCTAAAACACCATCAGATTAGCCTTTGATTAGGTGGATTAAAAAGGGAGAGGAAGGCATTCACCGCCGAAGTATGCCGTCTTTCCTCCTGGTGCGATCAGAAGAAGCCGATCAAATTGGTCAAAGAGAATAGCAGATGGTTGATGAATAGTACACAGAACTGCCTGACCACTGTTAGCTAATTTCTTGATAAGCTCCGAAATGGCCCAGGACGTCTGCGAATCCAACCCCGAGGTAGGTTCGTCGAAGAACACTAAAAGCTGAGGTTTAGCGGCCAGCTCCACACCAATTGTTAGGCGTTTGCGTTGCTCGACATTGAGACCCTCCCCAGGAACACCTATAACGGCATCCGCAAATTCCCGCATTTCCAGTGTGTCGATGACATGCTCAACATAGTTTAGCTTTTCGGATTTGGGTATTTCTGCGGATTGCCGAAGGATCGCACTGAACCGTAGAGCTTCGCGGACCGTCATAGTGCTCAGGTGTAAATCTTGCTGTTGAACATAGCCAACCTTGTGCTGGAAAGATGGGTCTGTTGGATTTCCGTTCACCATTGTTTGGCCAGTCACAACACCGGTGGTGACACGGGTTGCCAGAACGTCTAGGAGAGTCGTTTTACCTGCGCCAGATACACCCTGGGAAGGTGACGTTTAGCTCTTTATGATCGGTGGGATAGGGGTGGCACTCACCATGAGAATAGTGGATACCCCGGGTTTAACCCAGCCATCAACATGGTCTAAAAGACGGCGGGTCCCACCCTTGACTTCGATATCATAACAGAGATCCTCCCAGTGGATCACGTCCTTCCCAGCAGCAATCATGTCAGATTGGGGTAAAGATTGCCTTTTCTCTGCTACTACTGGACGACTTTTCTCTTGGTTCTCAGCATCCAAGGGCTGCTCCCTCCTAGGGAATCCTTTGCCACGACGGAACACAAGAATTTCACCGCGTGTCTTAGGTGGCTTGGCAAGCTCAGCAGCAAGCACGTAGGCAGGAAAAAAGAATGCTAGAAATGCGCAGAGTAGCCCGATGTTTCTATTCAACATTCCATTAGTCGGAATTTCTTCTGCAGTCCCAATTATTGGGATATACTAACCTCCATTTGTGCGTATTCCAGTAGTCAAAAGACTTGCTGATGTAGCTATCTCCATTGACAATAGCCGAGCCGACTTCAGAACCCACAACAGAGCATATTTGCGATGCAGATGGAAGATTACTGTATCCTTGACCGGTAGGCACCATGTTAGCACATGGAAAATCTCGACCGTGGAATTCGTTTGCCATCAAAGCCTCAAAACCGTACGCTAGGGGGTTGATGTACGCCATCCAGCGTGACCATCCCGGCATATACTCTGGAGGCGTAGTGAACCCCGTGTAGATCATGAGCCCAAGACTTAGAACGGCGCTTGGAATCATAGCCTGGTCAGAAGTCCGGGTTATGCAGGCCAATGTGCGGAAGACAGCTGATTGAACTAGGGTGGTGAGAAGTGTGGTGAGACAAAAGAAGAAGAAAGCACCCGCTTCTCGCTTCAGATTCGCCATGAAATAAATGAGGGTGTTGAAAACAAACATATTGATGATCTTGTAGGGTAGATCAGTCAAGTAGCTCGCAATCGCCTGGGCGGACTGGTGATAGAAGGCATAGCGATTCTGCTTCTCAACGACTGGGCGCTCGGCATAAATTGTCAAGACCTATTCCAGCCAGGTTAATATGGGCTGTCTCACAAGATAGAAATGAGTGGTTTTGGACGGACTCACCTCGAGCTGACTCGCAAACGCATTAAAAAGAAGCGAGAAAAGATAAGCCCTCCGCGATAATAGAAGCTGGAGGTATCCGGTTTGAGATCGTAGAACATGCTACCTAGGATGAGCGCCATCACGACATTGAATAGCAAGGAAGCTATGGTGAAACCAGGATCAGCTAGCAGTCTTCGGTAAGCACGCCAAAGAGTCAAAGAGATTTGTTGAGGGTATGATATGGTATAAGCAGACTTGGCGCGCTGCTGCTTAGCCTGTTCAGCTCGTCTGGAACGGTTGTATTCCGCCATTCGCATCTCTGGCGGATGTTTCTGCTCGTATGATGCCACCTCAACAAGTAACCTTTTCCGTTGCCCGCTTAATCGCCATCGTTCTGCAAACTCATCCGGTGAGCGAGGCACCAATTCCTCGAAGCCAGGTCGTACCCGCCGCTCCTCTGTACTGGTCATAGATGTCAGGAAATCGGGGATGGTCTGTCTAGGAAGAGCTTCAAAAGAAGTTAGCGACTTGAAGGCGCGCGACTCATGGACGCTCAAGGACTCACAAAGAAATCCCAGATTCTCGAAATAGCCCTTTGCTTCGGCAATATGACCAAAGAATATTTGTCTTCCCTCATATATCAAGGTCACTCGATCAAAGAGCTAACAAGAAAAGAGAGGAAGATATATCAGCAAGGAGTTGGTACCTCGAAAACTCAATTGTAGGAGACTCACATCGTAGGCCGACTGAGGTGCTTGGTACAAGGTCACCACGGAGGCCACATCAAGAAGATCTGCCTGAAGGCGTAAGTTGTTGCAAAAATTGATGGCATTGGCGCTGTCGAGTCCGCGCGTAGAATTGTCCCAACATTGGAACTTAGCCCCGGTAAGAGATGCCTCTGTAATGCTGACTCGCTTGCGCTCTCCTCCGCTGACTCCACGCACAAAGTCATCTCCGACATGAGTATCGATAGTATGGTTCAGGCCGAAGATGGCTATCATGACATCGCGACGTACCGTGTCCAGCTGCTGGCGGCTGAAACCTCCTGGCGTGTGTCGGACAGAGCGAGCACGAGAAGCAAAAGTCAAAGTCTCCCCCACAGTTAGATGTGCCAGGTGGGTATCAAGCTCGGCATTGTACAGAATGTCGCCACGAAGCGAGGAACGGATATTAGCAAGGTCCAGTCCTATACGTGGTCAGCAAATTCCCAGATATCAAATGACACTCAGCAACATACCTCGAAAGTTGATGTATGATTCTGGCGTGACGTTCAAATTTGCTGTTTCTCCTGCTAGCGACTTGAGAAGGGTGGAGCAGCCAGATCCAGGGGGACCAAGGACGAGCAACATCTCCCCGTTTTCTACGACGCCCTCGAAGTTGCGTAGAATATCGACGCGTTCGCTATGTCGATCTCCACGAATCCATGTTCTTAGATAAGTTGCTGCTTCAATCAAGACATTTCCGGTAGTCTTCTGAAACTCTGCGGCCGTGCCATATGCAAATACACCAAGTTGCTTGAAGGCAACGCCGAGGGATCGAGGAGATGCAGACTCAGGGTCTGATTCGAGCAATCTGTTGAACTCCTTAACCCAGGTGCGAGCGTCAAATGCTGGAGACGAAGGGTCAAGATTACTGCCAGGCGTTGGGTTCAGTATATGGGACTGCCCATTTTCCGAAGCAGAAGATGTCGACAATCGTTTCGCGACATTGGCAACTCCATTGTGTAGCTTAATTTCTTGTTCCACTTCTGAATGAGGCGCGTTCTCACGCTTGGACTGTGAAAATGCTCCGCTGACTGCAAATTCGTCAGCTCGAGGGTCTGGACTCATCACGGCTTCTGTACGAGGTACCTGGTAAATGGTGAGAGAACTTGGAGGAATTGTTTTATACAGATGGGCATGTCTTGACGGGCAGATCATCGACTTCGGGGCTCGGGGCTTGGCTGATGTCGGAAATCGGGAGAAAGGATCGCCCGTCACATTCTTTGTTCAGCTCGGTGCTCGGTTCTTGGCATTCTAGGCACTCCTAAGATGCAGGGGTCCGCTGCAAGGTTTACGTACTAAATGCACGGCCTGTAACGGGCTAGAAAAAACAGCACCAGTGAGAAGTTACATTGCCTATATCTTGGGCCTAGTTTGTGTGGCTTCAATGACTCCAACGAGTACGAGATGCCCAGTGAACAGTCAGTTCGGCAACGTCTCGAATACAAACCGCGTAATCTCCATCCACTCCCTGGTCTAGTGGCTTGACATAAAGGACATAACCCATTTCTAGTATGCCAATCGTGCAACCTGCTCCACAACGTCTGGCACAGAGGTTGGACACCTGGTCCAAGGCGATATTGTAAGTGGATATGTGAAGCAATGGGGCCTTAGTGCATTGATCAATGGCTCGCGGGTTGAGATCCCGCACCCGTCAGTGACCGCTGGAACTTTCAAGCCGCTATTGAACCATTAAGTGAGATTTCACTTGGACTCATTCCATAACATTTTGTCTGTGGGCTTGTTAGACCGACTTCGAAATATTCATACGCTTCTCAACTCAAACAGTTTACTTTTGACTCTCTTCAATCAAGATATTGCTTGACTATCGAGATGCCTGAGCTCCCGATCAGTTCTTCGTTCGTGACAGAATGGGCCCAGGCCCAACAGCTCCGGGGACAGAAGACAAAGACCTCTTCGATTTTCTATCGAAACCTCGAGGAGGAGCTCGATTTGAGCAGAGCTCAACATAGTTACGCTATGCTGCATAATCAAGATACTCCCATTGACTTCTTATCCTGCGATGTTCTTGGGATTCTATAACTAGGTATAATTGACTAAAGTAACTACCACTAAGTAGGTCTTCCACTATATCTAAATTACTTTTAGTGAAAAGCCCTGCTTTAAGAGTGCCAGAACATATTTTACTTTCTACATTATATAGTATTAGTAGCCGTTAGAGTCGTTAGAACTTGATGATATTAGCGATATATCTTAGCATTACGGGAGGAGAAAAAGCACGTTGACCCTAAACACTACACACACAAGATAGCGAAAGCGTGACAGCTTTCCTCAAAGATAGATCTTTGGCAGTGGGGAGCCTTCTTGTCGGGGCGGACGGTGTTCATTCTCACGTGCGCGATTAGTTGATCGGGTCGGCGTCAGAAAAGCCAATGTTGAGCGAAGATATACCTATTTTTGGTGTGGTCGAGCTGCCAAAAGAATTATTCGAACTGATCCATGCATTGGGTAATACAGCCATACTAGCCGGGACACCTAGAGTAAGACAGCAAATTGGGATGCTGTACATGGTTGAGGGCGGATCAAGTGCTTCTTTCTTTTCGGCGCTAATGCTGAAGCCCCACAACCCTCAAGAATTGTCAGATTGGATCCAAAAGGCCAGTTGCGAGAAAATTTACGATCTGGTTCTCAAATATACGACAGGTTTACATACATCCGGTGCTCAGCGATCTAATTCGTCATGGAGGCGCTGAAGCAATAATGAAACCTCAACCGAAATTTCTGGAGTATGAACCGCCGGATATAATGCCTTCAGGAAGGGTGACAGTTTTAGGAGATGCTGCGCATGCCATGGCACCTTTTTGGGGAGCTGGCGCAAATACCGCTATTTTAGGTGCTTGTAATATAGATCAGCTACTCGTCGAAGCGTGGGAGCAGGGAGGTCAATTCTCATGAATTTTGGAGCCCTATCACGCTCGAACGGTACCTCGTGGACAGGAAAATGTTCGCATGAGCCGTGCCACCGGACACGACGATAATGATCCCGCCGAAACATGGTCTCGATTGTTTCGGCGACCGAACGAATTTGTGAAAAGAGAGCTCTCTTGAAATTGAGCATCTGAAAGTATGAATACCGTTCCTTACGAGAGAAAGGCATATCTATCAACCATCTATCGGCGCATGGAGTGGTAATCTACAACTAGCACATCATTCTTTGCGTGAGGCTCCGCATTGTTTTTGTTTATTGTATTAAAGTTGATCAAATTTGTAACTCTGGTGCTGTAGGCACCAAGTATCGCGTATGCAACGCATTGACCCGAGCGTATTTCAACCTGCCCACGATAGCATGTTGTTTTCTTCAATCAATCGATCTTTTCATCCAGAATAGGTTCCGCTTGACCTCAATCGCCCTGTATGCCTACTAGTCCATACACTATTCGCATGTTCTGAAAGTATATACCGCAGTCCGCCTGCCTGTATCAATACAGTCGTAGTATGCGGCTGGTGCAAATCAGGAATCAAGCCGCAGCATCGGAATCAAATCCCGCATTGTCTATAAAGTTATTATCTCTGGTACAAGAACAATGAATTAATGAAGCACTGAAAGTTCGACCTTCAAATTGTTCCATTAGTCGAGGGTACTTAGGAGTTGCACCTAAATCTTGTGGACATGATCAAAAACCGCACTAGCATAATTATGGCTTCTTTAACTTTTTATGGCCCACCACCCGGCATTTATGTTGTTGACTCATCCTTAATTCTTTACCAAGAATACACCCGTGGACTCGTTCTGATCATAACAGTTTGGGGAAGTATAAGAATGGGTGAGAGCACTCTCAGCGATTTCTCGGCTCCTCTAAACTTCGAAATGTGGTCTGAAGAAGTTCTCTCTTTCCTTCATCTTCTCGATATTCTCATGCCGAGAGGCCACAGCCATCTCATAAGCCAGTCGGTAGACATGCACACCCTCCGAAAACAAGGGCCGAACGTCCCGCCAGCCCGTAACCTGGCGTAGTTTCTCAGAGCTCGTCCACTGAGGAAAATCAATCAAAGCAGCCGGCCACGGATTCTCCTGCAGGGACAGTTGCTCTGGGTGCACATACTTCAGCCCAGCGAGGATGTCGTATTCGGCCAGCAGAGCTTTCCCGATTTCATCAACCGTCTCGTATCGGCGTGCAGAGATGTTGAAGACTTGTCCCTCGACTTCCTCTCGGCGGGGGTGGCCCGCGATCGCGACATAGGCGTCGCCACAATCATCAACGTGAATGGCATGGCAGATGGAATTCGGAGGAACATGAAGGGTCAGGGGCTCCTTTGATTCAGAGGTACGGCCAGCGACCTCGAAAAAGCCCCGGTAGTAGCTAGCGGTTCGGCCAAACACGTTGGTCGGACGCACCAGGACGGGCGATAAGACATCCCTGTGGTCCAGAATCTTCTTCGAGTAATTGGCTCGATTCAAAAGAAGTGAGGGTGCATTGAGAGGGCTTTCTTCGGTGTGAGGCGCCAGGCCCGGCTCCCCGTCATAGTGCGGGCCAACGCCGTAGTCCTTGCAACCCGAGGAGAAGATAACAACCGGGCGGACACCGTGTGCTGTGCTTGAGATAGCCAAGAAGCGTAGCATCTTGATCGTGTTATTATAATGTGGAACATAATCTATGATGTTCTCGGTGGTGGACACAATCGCGTGCAACCTTGGTGGGAGGTTCTGACGGATGCTCTCATGCGAGGCGACATCATCAATACAGCCGATAACTGGCAGGATCTCTTCCGCAGCTAGCGAAGTCGCTGGCCGCTTGGAACGGACTAATCCGTAGGTGATCCAGCCGGCTCGAGCGAAAGCACGCGCGACGGCGTTACCAATATAACCATTAGCGCCAGTCACGAGCACATTCTTAGGTTCCATAATGAGTAATGAGTGGGAGTGATGTTAAAGGAATGGGGGTGGTCGAGTAGTGGACGAAATTCAAATGTAGGAAGGGGGTAATTAATTTGGAGCATGGCAGCAGAGAAGTATTTGTAGTAGTCTTAAAGCTATCTATAGATGCCGGAATTAGCGGCAGACTAGGCGGATTATAAATTCCGGGATGTGCGTAGTTAACGTAAGCTAACTAGTGTGGTGGGGAAAGCGATGCCGAGCAAGGATGGCATGTGATCAATGCGGTATCTGTCTCTAGATACCTCCTGCGATCCTCTTGTAGCTTCTCATTGCCTCTGTTCTAGGTGTCTGACGCTAGCCATGTTCAGTCAGTTCCAGAACAACCTTATGTTCGATTTCGATTTCGATGCCATCAAGGCTCAACAAGTTCCTTCGCCAGATAGTATCATCCAGAGAAACTCAATACTTCTGTCGCGAAACGAGCGAGGCCACGAACCCACATATCCAAGATTATCACGGGTCCCCCGAGTCTCTGTCTTCCCCACCTGCATAAGCTGGACGACATCTCGGCCGCACTGATCGTGAGAAGGGAGTCCCCGTGGGATACATATCTGCTAGCCATCACCTATGATATCGCCGGTCAAGTGATCATTGACGCTCGCCGTACTCGCCCGTCACGCGTAGTGGCATTACGAAAGTATCGGAAAGAAGACGCCAAGCGATTGGTTGATAAATTCGGGCGACTTGAACATGCGAACATTCTCTGCGTTCGTGAATGCTAAATTGGTGGCAATCCATGTTCGCTCTCGTCGATGACCTATCATTGACACTTGGACATGTCGTTTTTTGTCCGAATCTCTATCCCACCGAGGTCGAACTGGGTTCGATCTTGTTGCAGGTATGCCGTTCCAGTTCTTTCCTCGACACGTCATAATTGATTTACAGACTCTAGACGGCGCCTGGTATTTGGAGGCTTCTGGCCTCAATCACCAGTCAACTAAATTTCCCTATGAGGTGTCAATCCTGAGTGCATCAGCTGTCAAGGGTGACTTCCAAGGTTGCTTCCGATACATTGGTAAACTGGAGGACGTAGGATCTGACCGATATTACCTAGATATGCTTAACTACTGTATATAATAGCTATCAAGTTGCTGGAAGCTTGGTGGAACGTTATTGCCCAAAGGGGCGAATGTAGATTTCCGCTTAACGCAGTAATATGTACAGGCTATAAGTAACTTGCGAACAGGCTGGTCGACTTCAGTCCCCCGCCCCCTTGCGTTAGAAAATTGCACGCCTTGTTCTTTTGAATCTCTTCATACTTTTCCCCTTACCACCTCTTCCTCTTGCTAGCCAAATCTATTGTTTGAGTGCTTCGAGTAGACCTGCCTGCCACTTTTGAGTAGGATTGTCAATGAGATCCTGCATGCTCAATTTATACCCATTTCGCTGATAGTAGCGGGATAATAGCAGCGTGGTGACCAGATCGGCGCTACCGGCTCCACCCCAGAACATGGACTGATGATCAACTGTCTTTTCGTCATGTGGTTTAGTATCAGCGGCAGGTACGACAAGGCCGACATCGTCCCAGGCCTGCGAGACAATGGCCAGTGTGAGAGCACTCGGGGTAGACGTTGATGCTGTACCATTCTTTGAAGAATCCTCCACTGGATGGCTGGGATGATCGAAATCGGCCGTGAGACTGCCAGCAGGCATTGTCTTATTCAGAGTTTCGATTATTTCATGGAGCGGACGCTCCAGTGCCAATGGCATCGATTCAAGCACCGATTGGAAAAGACGCGCGATTGATTGTGCGCTCTCTTCGGGGAGAGTGCGCCGCGAGTACCACACCTGTACCATGAGCTCCTTCATGGACGCCGACGGTGAGACTTGAAGCCACAGATCCGCAGCCTGGCCCACTCCGCCAATAGCCTTGATCGTGCAATCGATATCTCCGAATCTGACCCCGGGCTCAAACGACTGCATCGCTTCATCGTTCTGATACAGCAAAACGCTGCTGAAGCGTGTCCATGCTGGCCAATCTGTGCATGTGTGTATGATGTCACGGAAACCAAGATGTTGATGGGGGATAGTGGCCACCGCTTGGGCCTGGATCTGAGCGACCAAGCTGCCCAGACTAGTTTTGGTGTCGAGCCGAGCTCGGACCGGGTTATAGTTCATACACAGACCGAGGACTTGATCGACGTCGGGGAAGGAGGCGGGATCTCGATTGGCGTGGCCGCTTCCGAACACGACATCTTGCTTGCCAGTGATGTGCGAGAGCACCAGCGCCCATGCAGCGTGGATGACGTTTGCGCAGGTCCCATGGGATGTCTTGATCATTGGAACCCGTATCTGAATCTCATCGCTGCAGGGACTACCCGATGTTGGCCGTCGCCCTTTGGGATGTGGAACAACGTGTGCCATCGATGAACCTTTCAATGTCTGAGTCCAAAATTCCCTAGCCGCAGTTTTGTCCAGGGAACGAATATGAGAAACCCAACTCTGGAAGCTCGGACCGGTTGCAACGGCCCCCTTCCTGTATATTGCCTCCAGACGTTTGAATATGGCGGGGAGCGAGAAGGCATCGTAGACGGCATGGTGGATCTGGAGATGAAGCTTATGACATCTGTCTCCCCTGGCAAGGAGACGGAATCGGGGCAACCTATCCTCGAGCACCGTCTTCATCCCAACATAGTACCCACTTGTATTTTCGAATTCTTCCTCGTCGGTAGTGACTTGCACGCTTCCTTTCGGTGAAGATTTCAACACCAGCTGTTGAAGAGTGGTCCCATGCTGTACGAATATTGCCCTCAACAGATGATGCTGCCTTAGGACCGCTTCACAAGCCTCGGTGATTTGTGCGAGATCGAGGCCGGCTGCCGCGAATTCCATGACGAATCTGGGATTGAACCCTTGGCCATCCAACTCTGACACTGCAAGAACGTCGGCCTGCGTGTCGGTCGCCTCCACCACACTCTCGATCCTTTCCATCTCGAAGCCATGCTGTATCAGGCAACTCCTCAGCTCGCTGCTGATAGCTGTAGCAGAGGAGGGCTTCGACGGCTGTGGCGTAAGACTGGCCCTCGCACGTCCGTTGCTGCCATTAGCAGATCCCACCGGGCGCATTGCAGCAGCGAGATCTGAGAGCACAGGCGTGTTAAATATATCCGCCAGTGCCAAATCGAAGCCAGCTCGGCGTGCAGCATTGACCAATCGCATGGCCCGGAGGGAACTCCCACCGAGACTGAAAAAATTATCCGTCTCCTGTACATCATGCAAAGGCACAGCAAGAGTTCGGGCCCAGAGTTTGCGGAGTTCCGCCTTTGGCTCCTTGCCGTGATTGATCAGCGACTCGCCATTGATGACTTCCTGTGGCTTCATCACTTGACGGGAAGCAACCCCAAGCCCAGAATAAGCACTTCGCTGTTCCGGTGAAAGGGTGCCACCTAGCGTGCGGAGCGCTTGCCGGTCGGTTTTGTTGGAGCGGGTAAGCGGTAGTCGGTTTAGGCGGATGAAGTATTGGGGTATCATGTAGGACGGAAGCTTGGAGATGAGAGCTTGCCTGAGCATCATGGCCTCTTTCGCGAAGGGTGACAAGAATTGACAAGGTGTCTCTGGGGCTATGGATTCGTCGTTGGGATCCATGGCAGCAAAGAACATAGCTAGGCATCCGTCCTGATCCTGACCATCCGGCCTGATGAGTTCCATCGCAATTTTCCAGCTGGGGTCGGATAGTTGCCGGAGATGATGCTCAATCTCCTCCAATTCGATTCTCTGGCCAGCGAGCTTAATCTGAGTTCCCTTGCGGCCTCGCACCGTGACTGACGCGTCCGCGGTTTGCATTACCAGATCCCCTGTTTTGTACCATCGTTGCGACGACAGATCGAGTGATGGGAAGTCGCTGATCCATTTGGGTGGCAGGATGAAGGCTTGTCTAGTCTTCTCGGCGTTCTTCAAATAGCCTTGCGCGACCACAGGCCCCTCAACCAGCAGCTCCCCAAGACACCCGATGGCTACTAGTCGGTCGTGGTCATTAGGATCGACAACCCAGTAACGACAACCAATCGGGTGTCCAATATTGAGATGACTTTTGCCAGAATCGGGCGACGCAAGACGAAGTGAAGTGGAAATGGTTGTCTCGCTGAGCCCGTAGCCATTGATCAGACGGATGTTGCTCCACTGATCCACCATGTGCCGTGGAAGTTGTTCTCCAACGAGGCACAGTGTTTTCAAAGTCGGTACTTCGGCGGGAGTCAATAGGCTTGCTGTTGACGGCGGCAGTATCGCAAAATTGGCACGCGTTCGTTGGATCACGCCGGAAAGGTCATTGAGCCTCTCCTCTTCCTGCGGTACACAGACACAGCCCCCAGACACCAGAGTCATAAAGACTTCCATCATCACCGCATCGAAGATGAAGTTCGAGAATTGCAAGGTCCTAGTCGCCGCCGACATGGCCGCAAACCCGCGTTGATGGTGCACACTAGTAGCAAAATTCGAGTGTGAAACCACGACGCCCTTAGGAATGCCGGTGCTTCCTGACGTATAGAGGATAAAGCAAGTATCCGAGGGTTGAACCGCAACATGCCCAGGGCCGCCGCCGGGAAGATTTTGAATGGTTTCGGCATCCACCACCGCAGCATTCTTGACCTGCAGCTTGGCATTGACTTTCTCACGCAAGGTGGTCGAGATGACGACGACAGACGCGTCGACTTCGGACAAGATGGCGGCGAGCCTTTGGGCAGGATGGTCCGAGTCCATGCCAACCAGAGCTGCTCCAGCTTTAAGAATTCCCAACATGACAACGATAGCTGCAGCGGACTTCTCGCAGAAATATGGCACGATGGTTCCTGTCGTAACGCCATTCTCTCGGAGCAGAGCTGCCATTCGATCAGAGAGGTCGTCCAGCTGCTCGTAGTTGAGGTTGAAGTCCCAGGCACAAATAGCGGGCGCTGTCGGCGCCGTTATAGCCACATCTCGCACCTGGTTGTGAATGCAGCTTTCCACGGAGCTCGGGCTGTTCGTGTTCCATTCAAGGAGTAGCGACCTCTCATAACTGCTAATGGGATCCAAGTCGGCCAGCGGAGCCGTGCCTTCCACCACGAGTTGAGTAATAGCGTGCTTATATTGGTGGAGCAGGATCTCGACATCTTCCCCTGAAATAATTCGGTTGTCGAACTGCATCTGGATCGACAACGTCCCGTTCCGTTGTACTCTGCAATTTGTAACAAGCCTAGCTCCGTCGAATGAGACCTCAGACAGTCTACTTTGCATGAGTTCCAGGATCTCTTGCGGCCCTGCTTGCCCTGTGGTGGCAGAATTTGGGTGAACAATCAGGACATTTCTGAACGAGTCGGAAGTCGTTCCTTGACTGTTGCTTGCAGACACTTCATGTTGATTCAGTGCTTCTAGGGATGGCGTTGCTGCCTTAACGTCTTCCCGTACGGCCCCAAGAAGTGAGTTGCCTTTATCCAGCGTGGTCAGGTCCACGGCACATGGGACAGTAGCTGCAATCGGCCCCGTCGTGCGAGCAATTCCGTCAATCGATTCATCCCGGCGACTTACGTGGATACCGAAGCAGACTTTCCCGTCACCATTCAGCCTTGAGAGGCACAGAGCCCAGGCAGCAGGAAGAACGGCCAGGGCTGCTCCAATATCATTGCCTGTACCAGTCCGTGGCAGTGGAATCGCCAGCGATCTTGAGTCAGCAAGATCTGCATCGGGTGCGTCGTGGGGCACGATTGGGAACTGGGATGATGATTCATAGGACCATTGGGGCCGAGCCGACAAGATTCTCTGTGCATCCAGCGCGTCCTGGCGGTATGGTAAGCGGCAAATATATGTGCCCAATGATTGGAGGGGATTTGGCGGTTTGCCACAGTCTTCATAGACCTCGCTGATTGCAGTCATGATGAGCTCGAGGCTGCACGTATCGTAGATGGCCGGATGTAGTGAGAGGACCAGGTAGTTCTTGCCATCTGGCTCATTGACCTCGCCAAATCGACACATTGGCCCTCCGTAGCGGATGTGGAAGTTTCTGTCCCAAGAAAGATAATCCGAGAGGGAAGTCTCGGAATTCCACGACGGCGTGGTCTTCACAGTAACTTGGAGAGTATTTCCCTGCTTCAAGGACACAAATCGGGTCCGCAGCGAAGGGCTGGACGTTGCCACAATATCAATCGCGTCGCAAAGTTTGGTTGTTGAGACATGTTCTGGTACTCGGAACACGTACTGATCCATGCATCCGCCGCTCTTGCGCTGGACAGAGGCTAGGATCTGATGCTGTTGCAAAGGAGTGCATGGATGAATGTCTTCAATTGAGCTGGTTGGCAGCTCGGTTAAAGAAGCTGCTTCGCGATATATGCTTTTTGCAACATCCCGAGCGCAAAAGATGGTGATCGGTTGGCTGATTGATGACTCGAGCGTCTGGATTGACTGATCTGGGTCACCAAGGATCTGCTTGGTGATGGTTGCAAACAAGCCCCCGCCGTGTTCCGCCAACGATCTGGAAATCCTGGATACATCGTAGTAAAGCCTCGCACCGATATTGTTGTTATCATAACCGACACCCAGCAATAGAACATTCTACGGTGCGACGTGTTAGCATGTACGTGGGCACTGGACACTAGGAATAAACAGCAGAACGTACCTCTGTATAGATTTCTTCAGGCTGCACGTGCTGAACCTGGATGCCATTCGCTGGCTCAAGCGTCTCTGGGGCCATGCGGACAATTGTCACAGCGGTATCGAAACGCGCGGACTGCGAAGGATCAGCAGCATGGTCGAGTTCGGCCATGGCGAAATTGGGAAGCTCGAGAGCATGCACCGAGTCTTCCCTTGCCCGCTGAAGCATCTCTAACAGCGTTGTGCCGGGATTCAGATGGAAGCAGCAAGCGATATTGGCCAGGAGAGGCCCGAGGGTCGTTTCATCACCCTCGATGGCTCCAACTGCGGACTGGGCACAACCAAAGGTTATCACAGACCTCGACCCAGTAAGCTCACGGACCACCATTCCCCATGCAACTTGCACCAAGTTTGCCACTGTCACGCCGTGTCGGCTACAGAATGGTTGGAGCAGAGACAGTTGGTTGATCGATACATCCACGTAGGGTGGCGAAGTCTTGTCAAGAAGACTTGACTCCGAGCTTTCTAGAGCGGGGATAGAGCACGGTTGAGCCCCGGACAAATATGCTTTCCAGTAGTCTTTCGCTTTGAACGAATGATTTTGTACCCAGCTAATGTACCCGCTCAAGTCGGGGCCTTTGCGTATGCTACCCAGGTCGGAATAGGCCTGGCGAAGCTGCTCACCAATGAGCTGGATCGATCTGTAATCGTAAAGAGCGTGGCTGACGTAGAAGATGGCGTAAACGACAGAGGTGGACGCCCGGGCGAGATGGAGTTGGTGTGGTGGTTGTGCTGCAGCAAACTGCGGCTCTCCCATGGTCTTCCGAATCGCATTCAGTTTGGCCTGCTGATCAACCGTCGCATGGGAAATATTGGGCTCTATGCTTTTCAGGATGACTTGCTGGAAGGCGCTTACGCTCGATCGAGAGCTCATAAAGACCGTCCGGAGGATAGGTTGTGCCACACATATGGCTTTCCAGGCCGTTTCGACTTGGTCAACATCGACCTGACCGGTGTCATCTTGGACTGTAATTTTCATAGGCCAATAGTCAAAGTATTGACGCGCATGACCCTTAAATTGAGCGAAAAGTACACCCTCTTGTACGGGTGCACAAGGCAACACTAGCTCCACATCAGATGAGTCAATCCCGATAGCCTGGAGCTGCTCCTCTATGCTGTCTCGCTGGTCGTCAGATTGAAGACCGAGTAAGGGAGAGAGTGGGAGTCGTGGTAAAACCGCATTTTCGGCCGAATGACTGGAAGAAATTGGCGTCGAATCACTTTCAGCAACGGCCTTCGTAAGGGGTTGAGTCTTTGGAGCAGCCGAGACGGATGTCATGCGAGGAGTAATCCGCTGGACCAAAGTTTTCAAATTAGGTGCAGCAGTAATGTCTTTGAGCGCCATGTCAACGTTCAATTGCCGTCTGATCCAATTCCGAAGCTCCAGGGAGAACAGGCTATCGAGTCCGTAGTCAAGTAGACTTCTGTCGGCCGTAATCTCATCCCTATCGATCCTCGTAATTGACGATACCTTATCGCCCAAGGCCTCTAAGAGTAGCTCAGGAGATGCATTCTGTAGGTTACCTTGGAGCTTTTTGCTTTCGTTGGAAGAAGGATCCACACTGCCGGCACTATTTCGTTGACGCCCTATGACAGACAATGGACTTATGTTCTCCCACGGCAAGTCGTCTGCCTCCGCCTTGGACGCGAGCGTGCAAGAAAGCCCTCTTCCATGGGCATTGAGTCCAGAAGAAGGTCCAATGATGGCCCCGTGGATCAGAGTGAAAAGTTGATCTTCATTGATGCTGGCACCCACGGTGCCTTGCAAGTGTTCGACGATGCCGCGATCGAAGGCAATACCGACACCCTCGACAAGGGGCAGGCTGACGGTAACAGCAGGCTGTCCCAATCGGATTCGGTGTTCTGCAAATGCGTCCAGAAATGTCTAAGAATGCCATGAGCCGGGTTCATTTGAACAAATTCGCAATAATATCGTGGCGGTAGAAGGAAAAGGACACCATGTTTGTAACCGGCAACCAACTCGGTTGACATTCGGCGTCTCACTTGAAGTGTCCCAACCACAAATTTACTGTGATAGGCACGAGGGGATGACTCACTGAGGTTCCTCCATAGAGTGACTGTCCAGCTCGGCCACCGACGCCTAACATAGAGCCCAGAGATATGAAGAAATCGAGATCTGTTAAGAGCTCATGTAGATGCCACGCTGCCTGTACCTTGGGTCCCATGGTCCGCTGCCAGTCTTCAAAGGTAGAGTTGGCAAGGATCCTATCCTACAAGATGGTCAGTGCTAGGAATGTGGGCCAAAACATGGTGCTACCTTACCCGTAATTCTAGAGCCGCATGAACCACACCTCGTACTTTGGGAAGATCTGCTAGAGCTTCCACGGCACGAACCATGTCGGGGCGAGAGCTCACATCACAAGCGAGAGCCCGGATGCAGATATCAGTACCCTCGTATCGTTTCAGCAGTTTGGCCACATTTGGGTTAGAATCGCCGCTGCGTCCTAGCAAAACCACGTTCCGGGCCCCTTTGTTGATCATCCACGATGCTAAGGCGCGACCAATCCCTCCGGTACCGCCGGTGATTAGGTATGTGGCATCTGGATGTAGCAGACCTTTCGAATTCAGCTTGCGTAGCGAAGGGCGGTCCACCATCAAATTTTCATCTTCCACCGTCGCAACAATCTTGCCAATGTTTGTGCCGGACTGTAGCTTTCGCAGACCATTCTTGGCTTGGGAGATTGAGACGCTGGTCAGGGGACAAACAGGCTTGATTTCTTGGCCTTCAAGCATGCGAACGATTACTGATAACCATTCCTTCACGGCCTCAGGTCGTGCGGCGGCAAACTTCCGTAGATCTACAGCGCTAAAAGTGATGTTTTTGTCGAAGTTCCTCATGGGCAAGTACTTGTTCTCGAGAAGGTCCTTTTTGCCGATTTCGACGAATATACCATTTTCGGCAATCAAATCCCAGGTGTCCTGGAGTAGAGTGCCGCTCAGTGAATTGACGGCGAGATCAACTCCTTGGCCATCGGTTGCCTGTAGAATCCTGTGTTTGAAGTCAGAATTCCGACTTGAGAATATGTCAGTGGTCGCGATGCCATAGGTCTTAGCAATGAATTCTCTTTTCTCGGTTGAGCCTGCGGTGGCAAATATCCGGGCCCCGATGTGTTGAGCAATCATGATGCAAGCCTGTCCAACTGCTCCCGACGCGCTATGGATGAGCAGAGTTTGGCCTTTCCGAAGACGACCAATCTCGATAATACTCATAACTGCTGTGCTGAATGCAATTGGCAAGGAGGCCGCGTCAACCATGGCCAGGCCATCGGGTATTCTATGGGCACGCACGCTAGACATCCGCACGAAGTTGGCCAAACCTCCTTCGTTGATGACGTAGAAGACGCGGTCGCCGACATGAAGTTCTTTCACATCGGCTCCAACCCGGGCTACCACGCCTGCGCCCTCAAAGCCGAGAGCATGCCATGGCAATGATCCGAGGACCAGCAGTAGATCTCTGAAGTTTATACCAACTGCTGCAACGCGGACAACGACTTCATCGGCCCCCAGCTCTGTGCTCAGGATGTCACTGCCGCGGAGATATAGCGAATCTGGACTGCCGACCGCGTCCAAAGTCATCTCGATAGCCTCTTCGGTGTGGCGGATGTTCTCTTCTCTCATCACTGTCCCACCGGCTTCGGCGGCAAACACCTCTTTCGCGGCTTCGACAATTCCCAGTCGAGGCACATGAAGTATATCATCGACGAGGATATATTCCTGCTCGCCGTGGATCGTAGAAGTTACATCCTGCATCATATGTTGCACGAGTCGCGTAATAGCTTCAGAGCCACGTGCATTGCAAGGAGCTTCGAGTAGGAAAAACCTGCTGTTGCTGATTTCGAGACGCAGAGAACGCAATACGCCTCGGATTATGGATCCGTCAGGGTGAGACTGGTCTGGCAAAACCCAGAGCACACTAGGAGTGTTCAGGAGAATGGTTTTAATGGTTTGGAACATGGCCGATGATAGATCACTCAGCATGCTGCGTTGATCGCTGTCCAGAATGACGCAGATCGAGTTCTGCTTGTCATCGTGATCCCTTCCAAGATCCTTGACGAACGCTGTACAATCAAGTTTATGGGCCAGATCATTAGAGACCATATCTGCAAACCCGACGTTCTCTTGGGAAACACAGTGATAGACAGGGACAGAGATATCGACGTTCTCGTTCCGAGCCTTCTTCGTGTCACATTTAGTCGACCACATTGCAGAGTGAATATGTTCTGGCCGCCCTGGATAATCATCCACAAAGCCCTCCACTCCAGTGAAGCCAGTTGAGCTGAGTAGATCGCCCCACAGCCCCTTGTCAAAGAACGGCCCATCGGACATCGAGCGGTAGGAGTCCACCGACAGCCACCATCCTTCAAGCAAGGCGAACGGCAGCACATGCGGCTGTGGAGTCTCAATCACGCCCTCGACAAGGATAAGCTTCCCATGGGGTTTCAGCACTGCTCGAACATGTTTTAGAGTCTCGACCATGTCGGGTGTAGCATGGAGCACGTTGCTAGCCAGCACGACATCGTATGACTCCGCCGCAAATCCCTGTGAAAGAGGATCCTGACTGATATCCAATTTACTGTAATTCAGCTGCCCGGACCATTGGGACAGTTTCGTCCTGGCGTTGTCGAAGAATGAGGGACTAATGTCGGTGAAAGTATACTTAAAGGAAGGACGGAGTCCTTCTGTTGCTCTTTGAATACCTTCAAGAACAGGCAGCGTGGCACTTGCCGTCCCTCCACCAATCTCCAAGATCCTGAGATCAGGATTACATGCTGACAATAGCCCGATATAATCTGCTGCTGCCTGATTCAAGCGAGCGGTTGAGTACTGTTCATAGGCACGCTGGAGTAAGCCATCTTCAAGCATGATACTCATTGGAAGCTGTTTGCCTCTGATGATCTGGGGAAGCTGTGCGCCCACTGCACAAACCATTTTCCCGGTGTCAGACGATGACGAGACCTTGGCGATTAATGCCGCAGAGTCGGTGGGTGCATGTTGCGATGCTTTGATAGCCTTTCTGGCCCAGGCGAGGAACTTGGCGTAGTGCACGGGCACATTCGATGAGTCGTCGTCCGTGATCTCCTCGAACATGTGGGACAGAAAGTATACAGCAGCACGGTCCAGATCATGGCGTTTGGTCACTTCATCTTGGGTCGCCGGATTACCCTGAAACATCTCGGAGAGGGCGCGTGTATCCATGAGATTCATGTACGGCACGTGTTTGAAGGTATAGCTCTCCGGCAATTGCATAGCAATTTCATTCCCTCCCTGAATGCCTTGCAGTCTGAGGGGGCCGATCTCGGCGACAGGCTTGGGAGGCAAAGAATCATTCGACACCTCGAACAAAACGAGCCTCACCTGCGCCTCCGACTTTTCGGGACGACCCACGAGCGTGGAAACAACCTTGAATACCTGCCCGGCATCCGCAGCAATATGGTTTGATATTCGAAATTGAAGGCAAAATGAAGGCACCATAGTAGGCCCCGGTCTGTCACTTCCCAACATGGGACCGAAACCGTGACAAATGCTGTCTAGCAGAGGTGGATCCACGGTGACCGGGGACGCTCCTGGAGGCGCATTTGGGTCCGGGTCTAGGCGACCTAATACCAAGGTCGAAACGGTGGCAGCTGAGTCTCGCAGAAGACCACTCATGAGCTGGAAGGATGGGCCGTAAACGACTCCCCGATTCGCTTTCAATGAAGCGTACTCGCCTTGCGCATCAAGCTCCTGGAGTGTATTGCGATTGAGTATCTCCAGCGCAGATTGGACGTGTGGACTTTCAGTGAGGGTTTCTTGGCTATTATCTGCCTCAATCAGACCAAATGCATGTTGCGTCCATTGGTGGGCGTTGGACCAGGACATAATGTCTACAAACCATGCTGTGGCCGAAACTGTTCCTGAGCCCGTTGTGGCAGGACGAAGTTTGGTGGTCAGGTCGACGCGTTCGTCTTCCTCAATCACCAGGCCAGCTTTAACATGAAACTCTTTGATGAGCACGGCCGGTGCCACGTCGGTGGTAAGCGTCCTCAAGGCCTCGATGGCTAATGATACGAAACCAGTGAAGGGAAAAAGGACATCCCCATTGATAAAATGGTCCCGAATCCAGGGCAGGTCGTCCAGGGTGAAGACGTTTCTGAAGACATGTTCATTGCCTTCACTGTAGGGACTCGTTGAACCGAGGAGGCGTTGGTATGGGCCCCCTTTGTGAAGCCAATTGGTCGCCATCCGAGACTGCAGCTCGTATCGGTCGGCCTTATTCCATGTGTAGGCCGGCAGATCGTTGATTATTTGCACCCCAGATGAGCTGGTCTGGTTGACAGCGGCAAGGTTGATGTCCAATCCTCCCTCGAACAAAGCGGCGGCCAAATTTAGTAGAGACGTCGTGGCTGCCATGGTACGCATGAGCGTAGGGACATACTTCACTTTCTGGGCTTGATTCTGACCACCGCTGGCCATCCGTTCCAGTGTTTGTTTTGTAGCACTTTGGAGTGCTGAATGGGGACCGATTTCAATCCTTTGACATCAGTCAGCACTGTTGGTCCTTGTGAATGCATTCATTATGTTGCCGACTTACATGATATCCGGTCCCTGGCCATTTCCATCAATACTTCCACGGCTCGAGTATAGTATCTCCACAGCTTGCAGGAACTGCACTGGTTGGACTAGGTTCTTGACCCAATACGATGCAAGAGATGGATCAGCAGTCTCTCCTGGTCCTGTGACTGATGATATGAAGCGTGGCGCCGTCGGTTGCTGGTCGAGTGGTTTTGATTTAGCAGAGCAGTGGGGCGTGATAGATGCCAGGTATGACGCTGCCGCTCTTTCCATGTGACGCGAATGATAAGCTACAGCAACTTTTAGCCTCCGCGCGAAAAGACCCTGCTGCTCTGCCTGTTGGTGAATATGCTGGATGGTATCCACATCTCCGGAGATCGTCACGCTGTTGGGGCTGTTGACAGCTGCAACAACTGCATAGCCTTTGGAACCTTGCAACAGCTTTTGTGCTTCCTGGACACTTGTCCCGACCGCCAACATGGCTCCGTCTACACCTTCATCAGCAGTGATCTGCTTGGCAGCAATGCCGCGGAAATAGGCAATGGCAACCGCAGCTTCGAATGAAACGAGGCCAGCAGTGAAGCCTGCTGCAATTTCCCCGCTGGAATGTCCGAGGACCGCTCCAGGATATACGCCCCATGACTTAAGCAAAATAACAAGAGCAAGCTGTATTGCAGTACATGCCGGTTGACTGATTTCGGCATCATTGATCCGGGACTCGAGCTTGTCCCTATTGAGTTCTTCGGTCAGGGACCACGTAGCTCCCAGAGTCACAAGAAGTTCTTCTGCAGCCTGGATTGCTTCGGCAAATTTCTTATATTTCTGTAGACCGGCACCCATTTGAAAAGATTGTGCACCTTGTCCGGTGAAGATGAATGCTACTACAGGGTCTTCTGTCTTCCCTGGTCTGGTACTTTTGGCCACCGACTGCAGCTGACCTTGCAACAAGCTTGTAGACTCTGCCACCAAGGCGACACGGTGAGCAAAATGCGTTCTTCGCTGCCCCAGAGTATAGGCGAGGTTTTTGGCAAATCCAGCCGACGTTGGTTTCTCCGCCAAGTAGTCTGCAAAGGAAGATTGGTATGCCTCAAGACTGTTCCGAGATTGTGCAGAGAATACATATAAATGCTCCGCCACGCCGTTGTGGGCATGACCATTAGGTGTCGTCTTGTTGTAGAAACCTGCGAGTGTGTGTCAACATGAGGTCCAGTCGTCTTCTTGAGCAACGCCTTAGATTCCATTGTAGACATTATTACCGTTCACTGCACCCTCAATGCCGTTTGTTTTGATGCCGTTTCCGTTTCCGTTGGTGATCACGCGATGCTCCTCGGAGAGCTCGATTGAGCCCTGTTCCAGCAGGATCGCTGCATTACTTCCACCAAAGCCTGAGCGTTATCAGAGGGGTTCATAAAGGACTCCAGAAGGTCCTTTTTGGGGGTGGTAAACTCACCAAAATTGGTAACACATGCTCTCCTTCGTGCCTCAGACGGCCAGGGCATCGACTTGGCCAGTACCTGACCTAGTTATTTACGATTCCCCAAAAATCGGACTCTGGACACTTCCATTTCCTTACCTTTAATCGATCGCGACCCTCGATTTCGGGGTTCATCTCCAAAAAGTCAGCATTAGGCAGCATGATCCCGCGCTCCAGCATCATTATGCATTTTATGATTGAAATCAAACCACTAGCACCTTCGAGATGGCTGAACGCACAGTATTAGCGTTCAGGCACGCAGAATGAAAGAAGATAAGCAAACCGGGGAAACTGACCCGAAATTTGACTTCACCGCCCCGATATATACAGGATTGGAGGGCGATCTGTGACTTCCGACTACTGACGCAATAGCACCGGCATCGATTGGATCCCTAGCCAGTCAGAATCGTGTATTTGGCGAGACACCGAAGATCACTCTAAGAAAAACTTACCCAACAGGGGTTCCAGTACCATGGGCCTGTGTCAAAGATTAACTTGCTGTTTAACCCTTTGCCTTCATCGGCACAAATGTTTTGACATGTTGATTCTTACCTCCACAAAGGCAGTCTCACCGGGATCCATCCCAACATCGCGATGTAAACTGAGGAGAAGCTCTTCTTGGCTTCTACGGGAAGGCATCGAAATACCTTGTGTAGCTCCTGAATGGTTGCAGACGGAGTTACGAATGATGGCTCGGATTGAATCACCGCAGGCGAGCGCGTCTGAAAGTGGCTTGATAATCAAACAGGCAGCCCCCTCGCCCTTTCCGAAGCCGGAAGCCCTGCTATCAAAGGAAAAGCTTCTACCTTCTGGTGAAGTTGCACTACAAGCCAAGTTAGTCTATAATGGACCTCTTCTGCAATTGGTAGGCTCGCTCTGAGCAGAATGATTGGGACACGCAGACTCAGGCACCCAGGCACCCAGGCGTTCTATACCTCGGATGCAATCCAGTCTAGTTGCTGATCACGGACATCGTGTCCCATGTATTCTGCTCAACGGGAGCAGGACCAGATGATAATGAACATACCCCAGCTGATCAAGCCCTGCCCACCCAAACGGGCCGATGAGTAACTTTGAGCCTCCGACAAAGGCTGTAGAACAGTCTCCAGCCAGAACACTTTGACACGCGAGGTGCAGTGCGTAGGTACTGGAAGAGCAGGCCGCGTCTACAGCAACACTTGGTCCAGTGAGACCAAAGAAATGAGACAAGCGATTGGCGAACATAGATTGCGAAGATCCAAAAGCGGCGTACTTGGATGAGTTCATCAAATCCTTTGCGATCGCAATGGCGTGGTCTGGATCTGTACCGGATGCAAATACTCCCGTGTTGGAGCCCAGGAGATCCGAAAGTGGAATACCAGCGCTCTCTGCAGCCTCAAATGCACATTCAAGCAGGCATCGCTGCTGAGGATCCATGAACTTTGCTTCCTCGGCGCTGATCTTGAAGAAAGATGGATCAAAAGCGTACGGATCATCTGGCAGAAAGTGACCTCCCTTGGATGAGATGAAGCCCGCTTTCTCCGAGTTTGGATGATAATAGGCATCGTGGTTGAATCTGTTAGAGGGTACCCGCGACCATGCGAGTTTTCCTTCCTCCAAATACTCCCAAAGTCCCTTCCGACCAACATCGGGTGCCCGATAGGCATAGCCAACGATAGCTAGAGGCTGTCGCTGCGACATGGTAATTTTGAAGTCTTCTCCCTATTGGTGCTGTGCAGCTGCTACCTTGGGAAGCGTGATTGTGGTTATGAAAGTCGAAAGTTAGCAGTCAGACTCTTGTAGTAAGTCTAAGCAAGAATGGCGGGACTATTAGTGTTGCATTGCGTCTTGGCTATTCAAGCATGAGCCTCCCTAAGACTCTTTCCCAGGTTGTTCGCCGCTTCAATTCGGATACTATCTTTAGCTACTGACGCATATCAAAATACCCAGCTTACCACGCAGCTGGCCCCATCGCTACCCCTCGCTGCAAGACCAATCGAAAAAATGCCTCACGTTCCAATTCTGAATCCTTCACCTGCGCCGCTAACGCACGGGTCGGGGTAACATCCCGGAAGAGGCGTGCTAACGTGCATAGAGTGCATTGTTTAGACGGAGGACGCTGATAAAGACAGTCTCCTAGCCAAAAGCCGGTATCGAGGAGGTCGTTGACCACCGCCAAGTTCCGTATCCACTTAGGGCCAAACGAGGTCCGTGCCATGCACGGTAGACTAGGCTCGGGGCTGACGGATGGCTGAGACACTAACCCCCATCTAGCGCGAACAAAGTACCCCGAGAACGCCAAGATGTCAATGCAAGAGTAGCGCATGCAAGAGATGGTTCCCGATGCCACCTGTAAGGCATTCTCCTGCATTTTATATGCGCAGAGTAGGTATCGAACGCTCTCGGTTTCTTGTCCCACCATCTCCTGTCTCCTGTTGCAGCCTCTTTGTCGAAAAACATGCTCAAGAGCTACCTTCCGCCAGCAGCAGAGTCGGCAACTCTGCAGACCAGCACAGCTGCAGATGCAAGCTTTGACTTCTGGCAGGTCAATATTGGTACACCGCTGGCGGTACTCTTGCGTAAAGCTGGCTACAGCTTGGAAAGGCAGTATGCGCACATACGATTCTTTCTGGACTGCACTGTTCCGGCCTTGGGGCCTGCGTGCTCGCCCTTGGGCAATGTTCAACCCTGGCAAAGCTTCATGACAGACGACCACACTCCTGTCGAGCTCAGCTGGGAATGGGGTCATACTGGCGAAGATCCAAGCATACGGTATGCCTTGGAACCGATCGGGTTCTCCGCAGGCGGCTTTCTGGACCCGTTGAATCTGCCGGCATCACGAAATCTCATCAATGAGCTCCAGCACACCGTTCCAAATCTCAATCTTCGCTGGTACAACCACTGCGCGGAAAAGCTTCTACCTAAGAATCATGACCCGGACTCGCAGCATATGACTTTGCCGGAGAAGTCTCCTCCCGAGGCCTCATCATCTTCCTTCATAGCCTACGACTTGAGGAGGAAAGGGCCCATGACAGTCAAAGCATATTTTCTCCCTTCCGTTCGGGCAAGTCATTCCAAGGTGTCGAGCTTCGACCTCATTATCCAAGCAATCCACAGTCTTCCAGAAGCTCAAGCCGGGGCATTCCAAGCTCTAGGGTTGCTCACGGAATTCACCCAGAAAGATCCTCTTGGCTCAGCACTGGAATGCGACATACTTGGTATAGACTGCGTGTCCGAGGAGTCGGCGCGTCTCAAAATTTACCTCCGTTCCAGAAGCACAAGTTTCGACTCGGTCAGATCGGTCATGACCCTCGGCAGTCGCATCGAGAGCCCAGAGAACGAGCAAGCCTTCCGGGATCTTTTCAAACTTTGGCAGGCACTCTTCTTCCCTGGTAAGCAACAAGTCGCAAGCATAAGTGAGGACTTGCAGCCATGCGCCCATCGCACAGCTGGTATTCTTTACTACTTCGACTTTTCCAAAACCAAACCAAAGCCGGTGCCGAAAGTCTATCTGCCCGTGCGCCATTACGGAAAGTCAGATTATCTGATCGCGACAGCCTTGTGCGCGTATATGGACCGAAGAGGCAAGCAGCAAGAGGCGCGTCAGTATTTGTCAGCACTTGAAGAGATCTTGTAAGTTTCAAAAAATGTTCCCCTTCTTTCGCGCCTCACCAGGTAACGGTGGACCACCCTCGCTGACATTTTTTTCAGTACCAGTCGTGAACTTGAGAACAGCTTGGGTGCTCAGACGTATATAGCCTGCGCTATCAAAGGTGGTCAGCTCATGGTCACGTCGTATATCAATCCCAAGATATACAGCAAGCCGACTAGCCGTCTTTGAAGGGGCATACTGAGTAATCGGTCTCTCCCATGGTCTATTTGTGAAATATAAATTTTGATACCTTTTTCTCAAACAATACGTATGAAAAACACTTCGGTGTAATTTATCTCCAAGGTTCAGTCTCTTAACCTAAATACCAAATGGGTGTTTTGATCCATGGATAAACAAGCCAGATAGTGGCATGTGGGGTTAAAGCCCGAGCGTGTGATTGGTCGGAAGTGGTCATACCTAGGTACCCATGATGATGTAACCATTTTGAGGCCTGAGGCCAGGCTTCTGCTATGCCTGCCCTGGAGTTATAATTTCAATATTCAAACCTTAAAATGGCCGTACCTTAGATTTCAAAGTATAAAATCGAAGGTTCATTATCGTTATTTAGTGTCCGAAGATTTATATATAGGTAGTTACCTACCTAGGTAACGGCCCCGGGGATCGTTTGGTCTGAGCTACTCAGGTACTTCCAAGGTTGATATATATTTTTTAAAAATATGTTAGAACTAGGTATATAGGTAAAGATATAGATTTTCATGATATATACGGGAATATTTAATATGTAACCCTTATAAAATTGATTCTTAAATAGACCCGTCAACTGTACAAAATGTGAGAAACCTTGGAAGCGACATGGCTAGTGCAGACGTCAACAGGCTTTGTCTCTCGATTTTTCTCCCCCTTCACACTTCTGCTCTTCTCGCGAGCGCCCCACGATCCACCAGACCTTGCGCGTTGGTCGGCATTTTCCCTAACACAAAGATATCCTGCGGCACCATGTGAAATGGAAGTTGGGCCTCCAGAGTCTCGTACAGCTGCTGTTGAATAGCTTGCTCCGCTTGTTGCTGTAGTGGCTGGCTGCTGAACGTACTCGCCGCTCGGCCCTGGTGATCTGTTGGAAAGCGAAACATGACCCTGGCTCTGCCAGATGGCTGGTGACGGTGGAAGACCGCGTCTAGACCACCGCGTTGGGAGTGTTGCCTCGCCCAGCTGATTTCGACTTCATAGCCTGCTTCTTTGGCGATATCTACCAGATCCACCGCCGATAGGGAAGCGCAATCTTGGCTTGTTTGACGCGCGGACGAAATCCAATCGAGGGTGTGGTCCTCTGGTCCGCCGTTGAGGGAGTCGATGGCGTGCCGCTCAAAGATCGTTTTGCTATAGCTGATGTTGCTCACCCCCATAACATCAGATGCTAAATCCTTTAAACGGCGCAAAAGGATTTGCCGGTTCAGCCCCGAGTCCACAAAGTCGATCCACTCCTCGTCCTTGATTTCGTGGATCACCTGCTGCTCCCGCCCCTCTCCCATTTGCTTTCGATCTCTGAGATGTATGATGGCCGCATAGCGGTAGCGACTCAATTCGTTGTTTGCTCTCATCTTCTTCGGGAGGATCTCAACGTGCTTGATGACATCGGGGGAACTGATCCGGCAGGCCGGTAAAAAACCCTGGATCGACAAGTAGCTCTATTTCTGCCTGTGCCATCCCCATCATTGCTTCTCGGAAATCGTCTTTAGTTGCCCGTTGTCCTGATTTATGGAATGCTTTACTGATCAAAAACTCTTTTTGGAGAGCATAGGAGCGGATGTCGCCTAAAAAGACTGTGCGGACACTGCTCAGGCGTAGGATGCCTTTGATAACTTCAAGAAGGTAATCCTGGCTGGGGAAATATTGCGCCACGGAATTGATCACAACAACGCTGGGAGAGGCCGGCCCCAATAGATTGAGGTCAGTTGCTGTGCCTTGATGTACCCGCACTTTTTCCGCTAAGGAGGGGATCGAGCTTGCCGTTGCAGTCACGAAATCGACGGCTGTTTGTGATAGTTCGAGTCCGAGATAAGACTCTAGATTTTCGGCAATACCAAAGAGAACCAACCCAGAACCCGTGCCTAGTTCTAGGACGTTGAGGGAATGGCTGCTGCTGGAGCCCAGCAAAGTTTCAATCGTGTCGTCAAGCCATTCATTCATGTCCGAGTGGTTCAATGGAGCTCCATCATATGCAGAAACCCAACCAGTAAAGTCTCGTGCAACGGCATTCGGCAGGAGATTTTGACCCATTGCGGTCTGGGCGCCTCTGTCGAAGATAGTCTCCCAGAGCTGGATTTGCTGCGCTTCATACTCGTTGTCGGATTGACGTTGACTTTCAATCTGGCTCTGAACGTTCTTTTTGTGCATTGTGACAAAGGCAACAGCTTCGTCGTCCGCACCTTCTCGAAGCACGACGGTAGCATCATCGACCGACTCGTGCTTGCGCAGGATCTGTTCGATCGTGTCCAAATCAAGCTGGCCATCCGGCCCCTGGAAGATATTTGCCATGGTGATTTTAGGCTATCGCTGTGCGCAATCGTGAATTGTAGCTGCGCATACAAAGCTTCAACGAGGTACTGAAAGTCTTTCGAAGACAAACGACGTTCACAGCAAAGCACCTCGATTGAGTGAATCAACAGAAGTAAGTGGAGTATGCAGATCCAGAGGCAAAGAGTAATTGCTTGATTGGTGGTTGTGATCAAGAGCGCTATCTCTATGATCCACCTTGGCTCTCTGGTCTCCAGTCGTCGCCCCGATGACTTTCCGGGGGAAAGTGTTTCTTCCACCGTGGCGAGAAAGCACCGGCTAGAAATTAGGACTGAGCTAGCCCAACGGGCTTAGAAGTTAGGAATTAGCCGTCTGTTCCAAGTGGGGTTAATGAAATGCATCATAGTGAAGACTAACCACCTCCTTGCTACAGGACGGGAGTCGTCAGCACACCTCTTCTAGTAGTTTAGCCCGGAGCCGTGTCTTGTGGGCAGACTGAAAGGATTCCTACTTGGAACGTAAGACATTCGTTCGATTGGCCTTCCGAGGTTGTTGCGAGGGGGGCAGCCTCGACCAGGGCTCCACTGCGCTCACAACGTCGTTATCGCCACGCCGATCGCTCGCAACTGATGGCCGGCCCGTTGAGAGGGGTGATCGGAGCCTGTCCGAGAAACTGAACTTGATTTTGTCTCGGCTGACAATTACCACCTGCATGTTACATACAGCATGCATTGCTTCCGCTGCATAGCTGACTGCATGCGTGCAAAATGACAGATTTTGTAATTGCCCTACCCCAACGGTAAACCGGCCTATCCCATGGGAGTGGGAGCATTGTAGTACGATGGATTTCTAGGGTGCCCTTAAATATGGAGGGAAAAAGTGGGGCTAGGGGGTACGATGGATTCCTTTTGGCGATTTTGCGTAGTACGATGCTGGCCTTCAATGTAGTTCAATGAGGCCAAAGTTCGAGTATGTTTTTCAGTAGATATACACATTATCACTATTTGAGTTTTATGTTGTGTGGACCAGTAGAAATAGTTTTTGCAGGGGGGTCAAATGGGATGATGTTTTGATGGGGTGCGACGGCTACTTTCTGCAGCCGCGATCATGAACCTTCAACCATATAGCTAATCACAATGTAGCGATATATCGACTTTTGCACCAGAATTTTTCGGCTAAGGATTCAGGGGTAAGATCCAGGCACCAGACGCATCCGAAAATCTTCTTTTCAGCTTCATCCCAGTATTTTGCACTCACCTACATTCATTTATCTTCTTGTTCTTCACACTCTCTTACTGTGTTTATACACCAAAATATATTTCTACTATTCACACACTCCTTGTCCATATGGCGACTCCCACTGCTTCTAGTTTTTTCCTTCATGATATACAATTCCATTTACTTGTCTGCCGCCGATGTGAGCATGCCGTTCGACCAGGTCAGATCGTCTCTCACCTCAAGAGTTTACCCCACCGGGTGCCACTTGCTCAGGCGCGCTTGGTGCAGGCTGAAGTTGAGACCGATCTCCAGTGGAGAGATGTGCAGGCGGACCGGGAGCGCATTGAAGTCCCCGTTACACTAAAGAAACCAGTTGAGGGTCTTACAGTCTTTACCGATGGCATCTGGTGCCGACACAGCAGTACCTGCCACTACGTCTGTCGGGGCGTGAAGACTATGAAGAATCACTGGCGTATCCACCACGGATGGGCTCCATTCGGCAAACGCGGCCACGTCTCCCCCACAGAGCTCGCACAGGCGGAGGCCCAGATCAAGACCAGCACTCAGGCCGTCTGCTGCCAGCGATTTTTTAAACGCGCGGCTGGCTCTCAGTTTATCCGTGTGGTGCGACCGGGCGCCGAGTACGAGCCTGCCCCGCCACTGCCGACGGATGAGGCGATTGAGGAGTTTCGTGGGTGGTGGACACAAGAAGTCCAGCCAGAGCTGATGGGCGAGCGTACGACGGTGGTGCAGGCGGGTGAGATCAACGAGGCAAATTCCTATCCCATGGGAGTGGGAGCATTGTAGTACGATGGATTTCTAGGGTGCCCTTAAATATGGAGGGAAAAAGTGGGGCTAGGGGGGTACGATGGATTCCTTTTGGCGATTTTGCGTAGTACGATGCTGGCCTTCAATGTAGTTCAATGAGGCCAAAGTTCGAGTATGTTTTTCAGTAGATATACACATTATCACTATTTGAGTTTTATGTTGTGTGGACCAGTAGAAATAGTTTTTGCAGGGGGGTCAAATGGGATGATGTTTTGATGGGGTGCGACGGCTACTTTCTGCAGCCGCGATCATGAACCTTCAACCATATAGCTAATCACAATGTAGCGATATATCGACTTTTGCACCAGAATTTTTCGGCTAAGGATTCAGGGGTAAGATCCAGGCACCAGACGCATCCGAAAATCTTCTTTTCAGCTTCATCCCAGTATTTTGCACTCACCTACATTCATTTATCTTCTTGTTCTTCACACTCTCTTACTGTGTTTATACACCAAAATATATTTCTACTATTCACACACTCCTTGTCCATATGGCGACTCCCACTGCTTCTAGTTTTTTCCTTCATGATATACAATTCCATTTACTTGTCTGCCGCCGATGTGAGCATGCCGTTCGACCAGGTCAGATCGTCTCTCACCTCAAGAGTTTACCCCACCGGGTGCCACTTGCTCAGGCGCGCTTGGTGCAGGCTGAAGTTGAGACCGATCTCCAGTGGAGAGATGTGCAGGCGGACCGGGAGCGCATTGAAGTCCCCGTTACACTAAAGAAACCAGTTGAGGGTCTTACAGTCTTTACCGATGGCATCTGGTGCCGACACAGCAGTACCTGCCACTACGTCTGTCGGGGCGTGAAGACTATGAAGAATCACTGGCGTATCCACCACGGATGGGCTCCATTCGGCAAACGCGGCCACGTCTCCCCCACAGAGCTCGCACAGGCGGAGGCCCAGATCAAGACCAGCACTCAGGCCGTCTGCTGCCAGCGATTTTTTAAACGCGCGGCTGGCTCTCAGTTTATCCGTGTGGTGCGACCGGGCGCCGAGTACGAGCCTGCCCCGCCACTGCCGACGGATGAGGCGATTGAGGAGTTTCGTGGGTGGTGGACACAAGAAGTCCAGCCAGAGCTGATGGGCGAGCGTACGACGGTGGTGCAGGCGGGTGAGATCAACGAGGCAAATTCCTGGCTGCGACGAGCCCAGTGGACCAAGCATCTCGCTGGCGTGCCAGAGCCCAATCTGCGACGCTGCGTGAGACGACCGGAAGAGTGTCAGTGTTCCCATTCATTTTTGGACCTGACTTGTAACTGACGGCGGAAAAGATAATATGGAGGATGTGATCGATCGGATCATCTGGGATGCGATGCACGGTGTCGCCGCATATGGTCAGCGTGTTGCGAAGCATGCCGGGACGAACTTGAACTTCGAAGCCCAGCGGACCTCTGCCGAAGCTGCTACCAAGCCATTGCAGCCATATCTGGACGGAGATAACCTTAGCAAGCACGTGGAGCCGTGGCAGCGGATCTTGATGTTCTTTGCCCGCACTCAGCGGCCGCATGATTGGGTGAGCCCGAAGTATAAGCTATCCGAACGCCAAGCTTTTACATGGAATGCGGTCACTTGGTGCGCACAGGCGGAATATGCTGCCCAGCAGGAGAGTCCTGATCCGATGGAAAATGATGCGCGGGGCGATTCGTGGACGCCGCTGCAGGAGAAGATCATGGACTTTTGCATTGAGCTGTTGGCACAGAAGGTGCGCCGCGACAATTATGAGTGCGGTCTTGTGGTCGCTTTGGCGGTTCTCGGGTTTGGCAAACTTGGCTGGTTGGATGCGGAGAGCTACCCCCAAATTTTGTCCAAGGTGATTAAGATCAGCCGATTCATGGTGCTGCACAAGTCACTCCGTTTGGATCCAGACAGTGGTCGTATCCTGGAGGAGATGCGCAGTGGTGAATTTGGGACGCATACGGACTTGGCGAGTGCGCTGGATAGTATTCCGGGGTATATATTTTCGCGGGATGAAGGATTCCACAGCCGCACCCCCCACCCCTGAGCCTCCCAGCCCTAATCTCCCCAGCACACCACTCACGTATCCACAAAGCAGCTCCTCTGGTCTTTTTAATCTTCGCCGTGCTGAACGAAAATCGCTGGCATGGGGTGAATGGTTGAAGATCCTGATGGATGCATTCATGGTGCGTGGCACCCAAAGCCCTATGGTATGGATGCTTGACCTCCGTGCCTATGGTATGCGCATTCAGTTTAGCAGCACCTCGGCTGGGCATGTTTGCTGGGAAGATGAGGATCGCCTCCAGTACCGCGATATCCAATTCAGCATGCGGGACTTTCGCGGGTTCGTTCATGGGCTGCGGCTGAAGACCAGTGAAACTTTGTTTGACGATCTCTTGTTGTGCGACCGTTCGGTTGTGCCCCAGATTCCTTGGGAACATATGCGAGATAATCCTACAGATTCCCGACCGGGCTTTAGTTTCCTACACGATAGTCGTACCCCATGGCCGGTCTCTGGTGCTCAATGGATGTTCAATCGGATATCTACCGACTCTCCACTCCAGCGTTTCATCGACCCGGACACGCAGCGTCCCCGCATGGCTGCCATTAAGCGATACTTCAACCGAGTTGCCATGTTCCGTGAACGGCTTGCCATCCTAACTCATATCTCTGGTGGTCAGCCCGCGCGTGCTCCCGAGCTCCTGAGCCTGCGCCATATTAATACTCTGACGGGCATGCGGAATGTGTTCATCGAGGATGGTATGGTGGTGACGGCCAGTACTTACCACAAGGGGTTCTATGCTAGCAACGATGTAAAAGTGATTCATCGGTATCTGCCTCGTAGTGTTGGGGAGATGGTCGTCTGGTATCTGTGGCTGGTGTTGCCATTTGTGGAGCAGCTGCAGGCAATGCTGTTCAAGTTAGCCCCTCGTGCCCGGGAGTCTTGGGAGTCGATCCAAAAGCAATGGCCGTACCTGTGGAGTCCCGATCCCCTGAGTGGGCGTGAGTGGACGTCGGAGCGTCTGCGAGATGTGCTGAAGCGGGAGACACAGATTGGCCTGAACGGGTACTGGATCAATATTTCGATGTATCGTACCATCGCCATCGCCATGAGCCGCAAGTTCATGCTGCAACATGCATTTCCGCAGAATCAGCAAGATGAGGACCGGAGCAGGCTTGACCTCGACACCGAAGATGACAGTACCATGGATCACGAGCAGTTCATGGGCCACATTGCTGATCTCCAGGCCGCACACTCTTCGCATGTCGCTGGCACCGTGTATGGGCGAGAAATGTTTGAGATGGCCGGTACCACCCGAGAGCGATTGAAGGCGTTCCGTGAGGCCAGTACTGCCTGGCATAGCGTTCTAGGCTATCCCGAAGAAGAGCCCTCCGGGCGGAAGCGGAAGAATCAGTTCGACGATGCTGCGCGGGAGAGCCAACGCCAGCGGATTGAGGAGTTTCGTGCGGTCGACATGGGCCACGCGCTTCAGCGGATGACGAGCTGTGCCGATATGCAGTTCCGCGGGATCCAGGAGGAGGCGATCCGTTCCATCCAATTTGGGTTGAACAACATCGTGGTGATTATGCCCACGGGCAGTGGCAAGAGTCTTCTGTTTATGCTGCCCGCGTGGGTGAGCTCTGGTATGACGATTGTGGTGGTTCCCCTGATTGCGTTACGTGCTGATCTGCATCGTCGTTGTACTGAACTGGGCATTGCCAGTGCGGAGTGGAAGGGGCGGATTCAACCTGATGGGGCATCCATTGTCTTTGTTACACCTGAATCTGCACAGACTGAAGGGTTCAAGCAGTTTGCCCAGCGGCAACGTGCGCTACATCGGTTGGAGCGGATCGTTTTTGACGAGTGCCATACCCTGCTCTTCGGACACTCCGAGTTTCGCCCTATGATCGGTGAGACAGCGCGGGTGCTGGGTGAGAATCGAGTCCAGATGATCTATCTGACTGCTACGCTGCCGCCTCCCTTGGAGCCAAAATTATGCCTTCGCATGAATGCTTCCCCCAGCTGGTGAACTGGCATCGCACGCGGACCCATCGAGCCAACGTGGCCTATCGTGTTTGGCAGGTCGCACCTACCGGAGATTATGACCGACCGGATCTCTGGTACCGCATGGACTGCGTTGTGGACTTCATCCGTGGTCGTCTGCAGCGGCTGCCCCGGGGGAAGATGGTGGTGTACGGGTATCAGGCGAGCCAAGTTCAAATCCTTGCCCAGCTTTTACAATGCGAGTCCTACTTTGCGAATCAAGAAGAACGACCGGAAGTCCTTCACCGATTCGTGGATGGACCGCATCGGGTGATTGTGGCCACTAGTGCGCTGGGAATGGGTATCGATATCCCCGATATTCGCAGTATTATCCACGTTGGGCGACCTCGATCTCTTTTGGACTACGCACAAGAGAGTGGGCGGGCTGGTCGTGACGGGCAAGCTAGTGAGGCAATCATCATTGAGCCGGTCGATATTACCTGGGTACCGCATTGGATTTCCAGTGCTCAGGCCACGGCCCAGGAGATGGTGGGACAGTACCTTGGTGAAGGTGTCTGCCGACGGCGTATTCTGGATTCCTATCTCGACGGGTACAGTCGTCAGCGTTGTGGCGATAGCGAGCGCGAGTCATTGTGCGATTGTTGTGATCCTCAGTGGCGTAATCATGAGCCAGAGGCCAGGATTCCCGATGCGGTGGATGTGACTCCCGAGCCAAGCCAGGGTGGTGTTGAGTCCCCCGCGCATAGCTCTCCTGTCATGGTCCCGGATCTGCACAGCGAGTCTATTCGATATGGTACTCCCGGGTTGGTTCCTCGCAGCGAGTCTCTACGATCCACGATCACCGCCGGCAGCAGGGTTAGCGACGACGAGAGTATCCAGTCCCAGGTAGAATGGGTTGCACCGACGGTCGAGGAGAGTGAACAGGGATTCCAACAACAGTGGGATGATAGTCGACAACAACGTGCAAGCGAGCATGAAGACCATGAACTGTTGGTGGATGAAATGGATCGATGGCATCGACGGTGTTGGCTGTGTGCGCAAGAAGGGCGGGATGATGGGCATGAGGTTTTCGAGAAGGTCAAGTGCCAATCCGCGTCTCGGGGGCTTGTGATGTATATGCGGGATCGAATGAAGAATCACATTCGGCTCGCACGGTTTGTGGGGTGCTACCAGTGTTGGATGCCGCAGAGTGCTTGCCCGAACTGGGGCAACGAAAAGGATGACGATGGGGATTTCAGGCACCCGTGTCAGCGTGACAAGTGGACGTTGCTGAATATGGTGTTTATGATGTGGTATTGGAAAGGGCAGGATGGCCAGATCCGCGAAGCGTTCGAGCAGCGACTGGCGGATCGCGGTGTGAAGGTCTGGGATGTTGAAGGGACGGCGAGATTCTTTGGGCAACGAGCAGCTGGGGCACATACGGTGCATGCCGAGGTAGTTGCGGCGTTCATTTGGTTTCGGCGGCAGTATCTTGGATTGGGGATGTAGGAATCCTCTGAAACGTATCGATCTAGATGGATGCATATAGATATCGAGTTGGAGCCGAAATTAGATTTTGGCAGGCGTGCGGCAGGAAAGGTATAAGTTGGACGGTTCGGGTGCGAATAGACCATCGGCGGCTTAGTGGTATAATGGATTCTAGCAGCTAACCCAAAGACTATATTAGATCGATAGACAAAGTATAATAGGGAGGATGGCAGCTCAAGGTTCCGTATCCCTCTCCTATGGGAGTGGGAGCATCATAGTATGATGGATTTCTATCCCTATCCCTGTCCCATAGGAGTAGGAGCATTATAGTACGATGGATTTCTAGGGTGGTTAGGGTCCGCTAGGGTGAATTTTACATATCAAGAGGACTATAGTCGCACTAAGATCCGAGGGAGGGGAGGGGGAAATTAGGGTGAGGATAGTAGTATTATTTAGACTTCCGTAGCACCCAACTCACGGCGGACCGCACCTAGACCTAACCTAGGTTAGGTTAGGGTTTGGGTCGAAGTGTCTGACCTAACGCTAGGGCTAGGTTATAAAGTCTAACGTAGGCTGGGTCCAGGGCCCCTACTTGGGTCACCAATAATGCAAACATGGATAATGCAAAAATACCTATATTCTAGAGAGGTTTTTACTACCTTTTAATGAGTCATATAAGTATTTAGGGTTGAATATATAGTAGACATAATATATGATCAATATATATTAGCTTTGAAATGCAGAAATCGTGAATTTTTGCATCTTCCAAAGAAATACATTAGAGATGGAAAAAGGGGTGGATCTCCACATTGTGAAATACATATACGGCTAAGATTAGTTGGAAAATAGAGCGTATTTTGCTTCGTAGTATTAATACTATAGTATGTACATAATGTACAGTGATGAATAGCTGATCTATATAAACGTTTCTTGAAGAGAATGTGTAAAGTCCATATGCAGAGATATATACGCGGTGATAGATAATACTGATAGATAATTTATAATTGCTTGATACTGGTTTTTCTGCCGAAATTGGGTGGAATTGGGTTATGTTGGGCCCTAAGTCGACCGCGCATTGGGTCCGGGTTAGCGAAGTTCATGTTGTTTGATATGTGAGGCATCAGTGTTGATCTTGTGGATGGGAGGTTTGTTATGTGTTGTGTCGGATGCGTTGTCTAAGATATAAGTAGACAGGGAAGACCAGTACATGAGTATGGAGGTGATCCCAGGCTTGTCATTATCCCAGCAAGCGGGAGATTCCAATGGTTCACCCTAGACGCAGGCTGGGTTGGGTTTTGTGGCAGTCTAACCCATGGGGGTAATTGTAATGGGCCCCATTACAATTAGGGTAAACTCCTTAAGTATGGGAGAAAAAAGTGGGTCGGGGCCCATTACAATTAACTCTACTCGACCCCATTACAATTATATTTAATGGTCGTACATCACTTAAAACTTCAGATATTATAATGCTCAGTCTTCTCCCGCTCCAATTGCAATTTCAAGTGATTTGAACCATAAATAAAGGTAGTTGTAGGGGTTCAAAAATCGCATGATTTTTTGATGGGGTAGCAAAATGTACAAGACGGCGCGACCGTTGTACACTCTCTAATGCCACCCTAGCTTTTTTGATTATCTATTTTATTATATTCTGTAGATTTGACGAGCTGAAACTTTTATGATAGATTAATTAGCGTTGAAATTCCAACCAGCCTTTTTTTGGAGTAATTTGACTAAGTTTGAGATTTTAGTGCTGATCTAGTGGGCCATGTACAAGCTCGGCTAAGATATATATTTCCACCTCCGTCTCAGTTCTTACCTTTTCTTAAAGTTTTTGAAAATCCTACTTCTTCTTCTTCCGTACGATTAGATCAGGATCTTAGTATCATATTCTTCATAACCTAAGTCATTCCGCTATCAAAGAGCAATTTTGGTAAAATCTAGTATCATAAGCCATATCCGTCATCACTCCATACCTCATCAGCCACGCTATCATAGATCAAATTTGGTAAAAATCAAGTATCATAAGCCATATCCTTTATCAATCTAGGCCCAGTCACCGTCACTATCCGATTCAACTTCGATAATCTCCCGGTCCCAAAGTGGTCCATCATTATATTCCGAGGTCAGATCCACAAGGTCAGCATCTAGTACGACTGGATTTCGTGCGGACGAGCCCGCTAGGCTAGCCGGGGCCGGTAAAGCAGCAGGGGCAGCCGGGGCAGTCATAATAGCCAGTCGTCCGGTAGCTTGGGCCCACGTGATAGACCGGGTCCGCGAGGCTGGCTGGGAGTCTCGGCAGGAGCATAGCTTAGCCTTATCTGGCCACTTACAATTCGCACAGGCCCCACGCCAGTTGCCGGGTAGTCGTGCGCAGATCGGAAAGGGGTGCATACTAAGCGCGGATTCCTGGCTTATTCGTACACACTCATCACAGGGCCGATCTACTAGCTGCCCCCGGGATTGAATCAAGAAAGCGTTGATGTACGAGAGCCGTTGGTTGGTAAACTGTTCGCCACGGATAGAGCCTGGGGTATGGAGTACGGGCTAGCTCGGCATAGCCAGGACCCGCCGCTGGTCGGCGTTTGTACATAGCCGGGTGAGGAATACCCCGTGGATTAGGAGCGGGATCTGCGGCCCGGCCCGGTTGGTGCCTTCGGCAAGCCGGATCATCTTATCCTAGATATTGGCCACGTGGATGAATCGGGGGTGGCTAGGGTCAAATTGGGCCATAAAAGTGTCTATACGCTGGGCCCGGGCATCAGGCTGCTCGGGGCCTAGATGGGCGTGAGAGGGCGTCTCGCTGCGGCCGCGCCTAGGGCTTGGTTAGCTATATCTTTCCTAGGGGAGGTAGACGTACGATAGGCTCATGGTGCTGACTAAGGGAGAGAGATGGTGGATTGGAGTTGAAGGTATGCTGGGTTGGAATGGACGTGAAATTGTTGAGTTATTGAATTGTGATGAAGATGGGATGACGAGATATATAAAGGAAGGAGAGTTTGAGTTGATGGAAAGAGGATATTTATAGTATGGTCCCGGGGGGTCACGAAGTGAATGTTAGGATGAATCGTGAATCTTGATATGCTAGTAAAGTGAATCTTGATATGCTGGTAAAGTGAATGTTGAGATGCTAGTAAAGTGAATTTTAATATGCTAGTAAAGTGAATTTTGATATACTAGTAAAGTGAATTTTGATATGCTAGTAAAGTGAATTTTGATATGCTGGTAAAGTGAATGTTGAGATGCTAGTAAAATGAATTTTGATATGCTGGTAAAGTGAATGTTGAGATGCTAGTAAAGTGAATGTTGGGATGAATCGTGAATCTTAATATGCTAGTAAAGTGAATTTTGATATGCTGGTAAAGTGAATGTTGAGATGCTAGTAAAGTGAATGTTGGGATGAATCGTGAATCTTAATATGCTAGTAAAGTGAATCTTGATATGCTGGCAAAGTGAATGTTGAGATGAATCGTGAATTTTGATATTATGCTACGCTAGATATATATATCTAGAGCTAACCTTAAGCTTAAGCTTGACCTTATGTACACGAGCCTAAGCTTAAGCTTGATCTTATGTACACGAGCCCGGGCTTAAGCTTAACCTTACGTACACGAGCCTGGGCTTGAGCTCGAGCTTGACCTTATATATATGAGCCCGGGCATGACCTTATCCCTAGCATGATCTCATGAGCCCGGGCTTAAGCCTAACCTTACGTACACGAGCCTGGGCTTGAGCTCGAGCTTAACCTTATGTATACGAGCCCTGGCATGACCTTATCCCTAGCATGATCTCACGAGCCCGGGTATGAGCTTGATCTTATGTACACGAGCCCGGGCTTGACCTGAAGCTTGACCCTGGTATGACTGTATGAGTACGGGCATGACCCTGACCCTGGGTATGATTATATAAGCCTAGGCCTGACCTTAAGTGTACGGGCTTGACCTTAACCTTAAGCGCGAGCTTGACCTTAAGCTTGACCTAGACCTTAACTTAGACCTTGACTTAGACCTTATGTAAGGAGGTAATAGGCTAGGTAAGAAGATAATGAAATAGAAGTAAGAGGTAAGTGAAGTGAATATGAAATAATACTGAAATGAAGTTGATTTCGATACTATAGATTAATATAGTATATATTAATGACAAAACTAATTCTTAAGGAAGGAAGAATATAGATTATTCTTCTTCCTTAAGTATTCTATAGATATAAGGTCTAGATTATAGTATAGTGATTATAATATGCTTACCTCGTATAAGAGCGAGTTATATAGAGCTCGTATACGAGATTTATAGACGTTTATAGCATATTCTAGATCCTCATAGATCATATATGTAAATATAACGGATTTAGTACCTTTCTGGAAAAGGTATAGAATATGGTTTATGCCCGGACATATGCCCGGACACGTGCCTAATCCTAGGGATGGTCCCCGGCTTATTAAGGCTCGTATATCTTATCTTAAGGACTGTCCCTAGTATGCTCGTGCTTAGATATATACTCGGACACGAGCCTAGAGATCTACTTACCCGGGTAGTGGTCCCGGGGGTGTCCCAGCATGCCGAGGCCCAGAGACTATTTTACTTTAGAAAATAGGTTTCCCATTTTCTTGCATAACATATATGCCTTATGTACGAATTTAAATTTCTTTTTCTTATAACCCCCGTTATTATATACCTTTAAATAGTCGTATAGTTAGGGTTTATTATGCCGGCTCGTGCTAGTAGAGACCCACCCACCACGTGAGATCCGATCTATCATATCACCCCCGCCTAAGCACTAAACTAGGTTAGTACATCACGGGTCTTCTTCATAAATCAGGGGCTGGTTGATATCATATCGTAGCATCTTAGATCTATCTATACGAGTAGTCTTTATATTATATTCAATTATTCTCGTAAGCCACCTAACTATCCTCTCTAAGATATATCTTTGATTATAATATGGCCACCCCCACTCCCCTCTTCCCGGACGCGAGCCAGCTCTTCTCGACGAATTCTAATTTCGATATTGTGATCTATCGTATATGCGAGCATGCTATCCATCGGGATAATATCACCTCGCACTTAACCAGCACGAACCATAAGCTCCCCCGTCCAGTCGCGCGGTCTATTCAGAGTTCCGTGCAGCAATGGGACCACCTCCAGGACCCGCCCGATATCACCAAATAGCCCGCCTATATCGACACGCCGATTCCCGGTTTGACGCTCTACGAGGATAGGCTCCTCTACTTACGGTATAAGAGACATATCTCCCGGACAAGCCACTCTCTCCGCGTCCACTGGCAACAGGCCCATAGATAGTCCCCGAGTAGCCACCGAGGGCGCCCTAAACCGTCCGAAATCGCCCGTATCCAGCAGGATATCGACACCAACTCCCAGCCCGTGTCATGCCAGCGTATCTTCAAGCAAGGCCTTAGTTCCCATTTTATCCAGGTCCACCAGCCCGCCACGACCCCCGAGCCCGCTATCCCACCTGCCAATTCGATTCAGCAGATCATCCAGCGCGTACGGTCCTTCCAGACCGAGCAGGCCCAGAGCCAGCAGACCATCATCTAGGCCGGGGACATCGACGAAGCGACCCCGTGGCTTAACCGGACCGGCTAGGTGCGGTATCTCCAGGGCATTCCGTCTATCCCGCTCGTCCAGTCCATAGAGCGGCCGGACAAGGATAGCGAGGGTCCCGAGGGCGCAGCATAGGCCATCTAGCAGGCTATAGAGCGGCTAGCTAACGTGAGCCAGTAGATCACCCGGGCGAGTAGGTTTCTCGTCTGGATCGAGGCCGCACGTACCCAGAAGGCTAATTCTCCATACGAACCGTTACTAGCCTATATGAAAGAGGCAGAGATCAAGGACCATCTCGAGCCATGGCAGCGGATTTTGATGTTCTTTACGCGTACGCAGCAACCACATAACTAGCATAGTCCCCCGTATAAGTTTACGTCCCGGCAGCAGCTATCCTGGCACCGGGTCTAGCATCATGCATAGGCCTGGGGCCCGGCATCTAGCCCCGACCTAATGGACATAAACGAGGAGCCGTACGAGCTCTAGCCGTTAGAGTGTGCGGTTCTGGAGTTCTACATCAGTCTATTACGCCAGAAGATCCGGCACCATAAGTACGGGTGTGCTTTTATATACGCCTTGGCGGTATTAGGCCGGAAGCTAGACGGGTGGTATGGGGTCGAGGATTACCCGCCAAAGATCTCTAGTTTAATTAAAATCGCCCGGTTCTTAGTCTTACACAAGGCGTTACGAATGGACCCTGATTCGCTAGCGATCCGGCGTGGGTTAGCGCTAGGGGCCCCAGAGACGCATTTCTGCGGGGATAATATCCCTATGGCGGACGGATATATCTTTGACGAGGACGAGGGCTATACGAGTAGTCCTATACGAGAGACCCTAATCCCTAGCTCCATGCCAGGATCCCCTACGACGTCCGTTCTAGGACCCCCTAGCCAGATACAGGGTCGCCAGGTGATCCATACGTTTCCTAAGTGGTTACGACTAATGGTAGATACGTTTATAGTACGTGGCACTAACGGGCCAATCCAGTGGCTATTGGATCTACGCACATATGGAAAGAAGGTGTTTTTCAATACCCCGTCCGAGGGGCATATTGGATGGAAAGGCGAGGACGAGCTATTATATAAGCAGATACATTTCACGATGGGAGATTTCCGTGGAATAGTCCATAGCTTAGTGGATCGTGTACGGACACAGCTCCAGCACCAGTTATTACTCGCCGAGGCCACGCAGGTCCCTAGCGTCCACCTCCAGGACCTATACGACGATCCCACCCAGCGTACGGCCAACTAGAGTTTTCTGAAGGATTCCCGGACCCAGTGGCCCGTCCATAGGGCCGACTGGTTGATCCAGCGGGTGGCCCAGGAGCCTATGCTACGCCAACGCTTTAGCGAGCCTGATGGCCAGGGGTTCCGTATACGTGCGATTAACCGGTATTTTACCAAGGTGGCCCGGTTCCGTGAATGGTTAAGCGTGGTGATCCATATCACAGCGGGCCAGCCTAGCCGTACGCCTAAGCTCTTAAGCATCCGGTACCGGAACAGCGAGCGAGAGATCCGAAATGTGTTTATTGAAGATGGGATGGTGGTATTCGTCAGTCGATATCACAAAGGGTTCCATATCAGCAACGACACCAAGGTCATCCAACAGTATTTACCGCAGGAGGTAGGCGAGCTAGTCGTACAATATCTCTAGCTTATTTTACTATTCGTGGAGATATTACAGGCATACCAGTGGCAGCAGCGGGGCGTTACCTCTAAGCCCCGGCGACTAGAGTATATATAGGGCCCGGACGCCGGCAGCGAGAAGGAGTGGACCAGCGTACGATTCTGGAAGGCGCTCGAGTCCGCTACCGCTACTGGCTTACACGGCCAGACGGTGCACGTATCGGCATACCGAGATATTGCTATCGCAATTAGCCGTCGATTTTTACGGGCCAAGAGCCAGTTTAAGAGCAACGTATAAGAGGGCAGCACCACCGAGGCAGCACCCGTACACGACCCCGATGACGAGGATGGGATGGACGAGGATGAATTTATGGGGCATATTGCCGACTTATAAGCCACGCACTCGTCCCATGTGGCCGGCATGATATATAGTCGTACAATCATGGAGCCCACTAATAGCACCACGCACTGGCGGTAGCGGTTCCGGTAGTCTAGCCAGGATTAGCATCAATTTTTGGGATTCGCGTCCGCGGCCCGCCCCGGAGCGTTAGGCAAGCGTGTCCGTAACCCGTAGGAGGAGGACGCCAAGGAGAGCCGTACATAACGGCGGTATTAGCTACGCGAGGCCCATATGTTATAGTTATTCCAGCAGATGCTCGGACGGCCCGATATAGTATTCCGAGGGGTCCAGGAGCCCGCGTTACGGGCGATCTAGCAAGGTATAAGCCTGGTCGTGGCCGTGATGCCCACCAGCGGGGGAAAGAGCATATTATTCATGTTACTAGCATGGGTCGGGGGTGGATTAACCATGGTAGTGGTCCCGTTGATTGCGTTACGCCAGGATATGGTGCGGCGGTGCGAGCAGTTAGGGATATCATGCGTGCCGTACAATAGCCAGCGGCCCCTGGACGAAGCAGCAATCGTGTTAGTGACCCCCGAGGCCACCCGGAGCCAGGCGTTCCGGACGTTTTTGAATCGGCAGCGGTTACTCCAGCGGTTAGAGCGGATCGTGGTTGATGAGTGCCATACGATATTAAATAATCAGGAGGATTTCCGGCCCCGGTTATAGGAGCTCGGGGATTTACGGTCCGCGCAGACGTAGATGATTATGTTAACCGCCACGTTGCCCCTGGTCGTGGAGCCAACGTTATTATACCGCATAGGATGGCCCCGGGAGTAGGTCGCCATATACCGGGCCCGTATATACCGGCCCAACGTGGCATACCGGGTATAGTTTCCCGAGCTCGAGGAGGGGTATGATCACCCATATCAGTGGATCTAGATGGACGAGGTGATCTAGTTCATCCAGGACCGGGTCTAGCGTGCCGGCATAGGGCGTGTGATCGTATACGGCAGCATCGTGGAGCACGTCCGCATAATGGCAGACCAGCTCGGGTATAATGCATTTTTCAGCAAGCAGCATAATTTAGACGGCATATTAACCCGGTTCCGGTAGACGCCCGGGTCCGTGATCGTGGCGACCAATGCGTTAGGGATGGGGATCGATATCCCAGATATCCGAAGCGTGATCCATTTAGGGCAACCCCGGACCATATTAGATTACGCGCAGGAGAGCGGACGTGCCGGACGTGACGGGTTACCCAGCGAGGCAATCATCATTCAGCCCGAGGGCGAGCGGGTGGGATATAAGCACCGTCCGACATGGATGCGGGAGTCCGCGGAGGAGCGGGAACGGGTGATGGCATATATGTGTCCCGTGGATATCACGGCAGGATGCCGGCGGGTTATATTAGATAGATATTTAGATGGGTACGTCCGGCAGGCATGTGAGGGTGACAAGCAAAGATGTGATGGGTGTGATCAGGGTGCCCAGAGCCCGGCCAGGCAGACCCGAGCAGCTAGCCCGAGCAGCCATACGAGGGCACAGAGCCCGGCCAGGCATACCGGACCAGCCAGCCATACCAGGCATACAGAGGCCCGGGGACCACAGACCAGCCAGCCAAGCCAACCAAGCCAGCCAAGCCAGACAAGCCAGACAAGCCAGACAAGCCAGACAAGCCAGACAAGCCAGACAAGCCAGACAAGCCAGACAAGCCAGACAAGCCAGACAAGCCAGACAAGCCAGACAAGCCAGACAAGCCAGACCAAGCGGACCAAGCAAAGCAGGATACAAGACGAGACCCAACCAGCCAGCCCAACCAGCCATACGAGGGCCCAAAGCCCGGCCAGTCAGACCCGAGCAGCCAGCCAGACCAAGCGGACGAAGCGGACCAGCGTACAGGACCAGACCAGAGCAGCCAGCCATACCGAACCGGCCAAGCATACCAGACCAGCCAGGCAGACCCGAGCAGCCAGCCCAACCAGCCATACGAGGGCCCAGAGCCCAGCGAGGCATACCCAAGCAGCCAGCCAGACCAGCCATTCCAGGGCCCAGAGCCCGGTCAGCCAGACCCAAGCAACCAGCCATACGAGAGCAGCCAGGCGTACAAGAGCAGGCAGCCAGACCCGAGCAACCAGCCCGACCGGCCATTCCAGGGCCCAGAGCCCGGTCAGCCAGACCCAAGCAGCCAGCCAGACCAGGCGTACGAGAGCAGCCAGCCAGACCCAGCCAGCCAGCCAGACCCACGCAACCAGCCGGATACAAGCACCCGTCCATAGCCAGGTAGCCAGCCCAGGCCAATCCAGTTCAGCCGATGATTCGGCATCCAGTGATTCCAAGAGTTTAATATCACAGGCACCCGGGATCGAGCATACCAGCCCCATAGCCAAGGACCATATCACACCAGACCGCATAGGCATCCCGATGACGGTCCGGCACGAGTTCCGGCGGCAGGATATCGAACGCGCGCAATTATCCGGGCAACGACCACAGGCCACCCAGGATCAGGTCCAGCGTGATATATATTTCCGGGATGAGATCCACGAGTGGTTAATGCGGTGTTGGTCATGTACGCAGGATGGATCCGACGACGGGCATGAGTTATTCAAGTGCCCATACGGGTATAATAGCGAGGCCAAGGCATGGTGGAAGCGTATGCGGGCGTTTAAGGATGGGATCCGTTATGTTGATTATAGCGCGCATTTTACATATGGGATGCCGCAGTCGATATGCCCCAAGGGGGATCCCACCAAAGAGATATCCCGTACAAAGGAGGCGGAGGGGATATGTGATCAGTACCGGCATACATTATTACCAATGGTGGCAATGATGTTATTCAGCCAGAAGACAGATCCAGAGATCCATACGGCGTGGGACCGTCGGTTACAGCATCACGGGGTAGATAGTACGGACGAGAGCCAGTTAAAGCGGTATTTCGGGGGATGGCGGTAGGGATCGGGGCGCAGCAGTCCCAGTTAGTACAGGAGTTTATATAGTGTCGACAGGTTTATCAAGGGATTGAAATAGAGTAGATATTTCAGAATTTAGATAGATTAGCCATATCAGGCGTTTTGAATATATATTATAATAGTAGTATTCCCATCCAGGTATCAGATTCGTATATTTAGTATAGTTCGAGATATATATATTTAACGGAGGTCCGATATCAGGATATTTAGATAGGCCCCCCCGGTGTACGAGAGATAGCCAGGGGTAATATATCGATATATATTATATAGGGTTAGGGTGATGGAAGGGGGGAGATAATAAAGGGAATGGTTAGGGTGATATAAAGACGGGATATAGATAGGGTAATAGGGTAGTAAGGAGAGTAAGGAAAGTAGAAGAGTAGCCGTACAGAGGCAGGGTAGACCAGCAGCAGCCGTATAGAGGTAGGGTAGACCAACACCAGCCGTACAGAGGTAGGGTAGACCAGCAGCAGCCGTACAGAGGTAGGGTAGACCAGCAGCAGCCGTATAGAGGTAGGGTAGACCAATACCAGCCGTACAGAGGTAGGGTAGACCAGCAGCAGCCGTACAGAGGCAGGGTAGATAGGAAGTCGATTCGCGGGAGATAGGATATTTAAAAGATAATATAGTCGTCCGAGGGTAGGGTAGATATAAGATAGAGTAGGCAGAGGTAGATAAGGTAAATATAGGGTAGAATAGTCGTCCGAGGGGAGGGTAGAGGGGAGGTAGTATAGGGGTATATAGGTAGGGTAGGAATATAGTAGAATAGATATATATATTTATATTAACGACGGCCGTCCGGGGTTAAAAGATATAGTTAATAAAAAAGCGTATATTTAGATCACCAACAGCCGTCAGGGATTAAAGGGCGTATTTAAGGGCGGAAGTATAGAGTTATATAGCCGACAGCCGGCAGGGGTTAAAGGACGGATTTAAGGGTAAAGGGATATATTAAATTCGTGCAAAGCCGTCCGAGGTTAGAAGATATAAGGTAGAAAAGATATATAAAAGATAATATAGTTATCCAAGGGTATAGTAGATAAAAGATAGAGTAGGCGTAGATAGAAAGGATAGAATAGTCGTCCGAGAGGAGGGTAGGAATATAATAGAATAAGGGTATATAGTTAGGCGAGAGGAGTAGAGAGAGGGAGTTAGGATAGTAGGGCGTGGGCAGGGTGATAGAGGGTTAAGATAAGCGTGGGTAGAGAGGGTAGATAGGCAGTAGAAGTATCGTCCGAGGGGAGGGTAGAGGGGAGGGTAGAGGGAAGAGGAGAGGGGTTATAATAGCCGTGGGTGGGTAGGGTAATAGGGAGTTCGGATAGCCGTGGGTGGGTAGGGTGATAGGGAGTTCGGATAGGCGTGTATAGGTAGGGTAGATAGGAGTAGGAGTAATAGTAAGGAGGATACGTAGGTAAGGTTGATATAAGGTAGAATAGCGGTCCGAGAGGAGGGTAAAGGGGAGGAAGTATAAGGATGGGTACATAGGAGATAGTATAGTCGTCCGAGGGGATAGAAGAGGGGAGTTAATAGGCGCGTATAGATAGGGGGACGGGGAGTTAGGATAGGCGCGCGTGGTTAGGGTGGACGAGAGTAGGGATAGGTATAAGTAGGTAGGGTGGATAAGAGCGAGGATAGGTATAAGTGGGTAGGGTGGATAAGAGTAGGGATAGGCGTGGGTATATAGGGTAGATAGAAGGTAGAATGGTCGTCCGAGGGTGAGGGTAGATATAGGTAAAGATTAGGAGTTTGAAATATGGAGCGAGCGAAGCGAGAGGAATATTTAAGAAACCCTATCCCATGGGAGTGGGAGCATTGTAGTACGATGGATTTCTAGGGTGCCCTTAAATATGGAGGGAAAAAGTGGGGCTAGGGGGTACGATGGATTCCTTTTGGCGATTTTGCGTAGTACGATGCTGGCCTTCAATGTAGTTCAATGAGGCCAAAGTTCGAGTATGTTTTTCAGTAGATATACACATTATCACTATTTGAGTTTTATGTTGTGTGGACCAGTAGAAATAGTTTTTGCAGGGGGGTCAAATGGGATGATGTTTTGATGGGGTGCGACGGCTACTTTCTGCAGCCGCGATCATGAACCTTCAACCATATAGCTAATCACAATGTAGCGATATATCGACTTTTGCACCAGAATTTTTCGGCTAAGGATTCAGGGGTAAGATCCAGGCACCAGACGCATCCGAAAATCTTCTTTTCAGCTTCATCCCAGTATTTTGCACTCACCTACATTCATTTATCTTCTTGTTCTTCACACTCTCTTACTGTGTTTATACACCAAAATATATTTCTACTATTCACACACTCCTTGTCCATATGGCGACTCCCACTGCTTCTAGTTTTTTCCTTCATGATATACAATTCCATTTACTTGTCTGCCGCCGATGTGAGCATGCCGTTCGACCAGGTCAGATCGTCTCTCACCTCAAGAGTTTACCCCACCGGGTGCCACTTGCTCAGGCGCGCTTGGTGCAGGCTGAAGTTGAGACCGATCTCCAGTGGAGAGATGTGCAGGCGGACCGGGAGCGCATTGAAGTCCCCGTTACACTAAAGAAACCAGTTGAGGGTCTTACAGTCTTTACCGATGGCATCTGGTGCCGACACAGCAGTACCTGCCACTACGTCTGTCGGGGCGTGAAGACTATGAAGAATCACTGGCGTATCCACCACGGATGGGCTCCATTCGGCAAACGCGGCCACGTCTCCCCCCACAGAGCTCGCACAGGCGGAGGCCCAGATCAAGACCAGCACTCAGGCCGTCTGCTGCCAGCGATTTTTTAAACGCGCGGCTGGCTCTCAGTTTATCCGTGTGGTGCGACCGGGCGCCGAGTACGAGCCTGCCCCGCCACTGCCGACGGATGAGGCGATTGAGGAGTTTCGTGGGTGGTGGACACAAGAAGTCCAGCCAGAGCTGATGGGCGAGCGTACGACGGTGGTGCAGGCGGGTGAGATCAACGAGGCAAATTCCTATCCCATGGGAGTGGGAGCATTGTAGTACGATGGATTTCTAGGGTGCCCTTAAATATGGAGGGAAAAAGTGGGGCTAGGGGGTACGATGGATTCCTTTTGGCGATTTTGCGTAGTACGATGCTGGCCTTCAATGTAGTTCAATGAGGCCAAAGTTCGAGTATGTTTTTCAGTAGATATACACATTATCACTATTTGAGTTTTATGTTGTGTGGACCAGTAGAAATAGTTTTTGCAGGGGGGTCAAATGGGATGATGTTTTGATGGGGTGCGACGGCTACTTTCTGCAGCCGCGATCATGAACCTTCAACCATATAGCTAATCACAATGTAGCGATATATCGACTTTTGCACCAGAATTTTTCGGCTAAGGATTCAGGGGTAAGATCCAGGCACCAGACGCATCCGAAAATCTTCTTTTCAGCTTCATCCCAGTATTTTGCACTCACCTACATTCATTTATCTTCTTGTTCTTCACACTCTCTTACTGTGTTTATACACCAAAATATATTTCTACTATTCACACACTCCTTGTCCATATGGCGACTCCCACTGCTTCTAGTTTTTTCCTTCATGATATACAATTCCATTTACTTGTCTGCCGCCGATGTGAGCATGCCGTTCGACCAGGTCAGATCGTCTCTCACCTCAAGAGTTTACCCCACCGGGTGCCACTTGCTCAGGCGCGCTTGGTGCAGGCTGAAGTTGAGACCGATCTCCAGTGGAGAGATGTGCAGGCGGACCGGGAGCGCATTGAAGTCCCCGTTACACTAAAGAAACCAGTTGAGGGTCTTACAGTCTTTACCGATGGCATCTGGTGCCGACACAGCAGTACCTGCCACTACGTCTGTCGGGGCGTGAAGACTATGAAGAATCACTGGCGTATCCACCACGGATGGGCTCCATTCGGCAAACGCGGCCACGTCTCCCCCACAGAGCTCGCACAGGCGGAGGCCCAGATCAAGACCAGCACTCAGGCCGTCTGCTGCCAGCGATTTTTTAAACGCGCGGCTGGCTCTCAGTTTATCCGTGTGGTGCGACCGGGCGCCGAGTACGAGCCTGCCCCGCCACTGCCGACGGATGAGGCGATTGAGGAGTTTCGTGGGTGGTGGACACAAGAAGTCCAGCCAGAGCTGATGGGCGAGCGTACGACGGTGGTGCAGGCGGGTGAGATCAACGAGGCAAATTCCTGGCTGCGACGAGCCCAGTGGACCAAGCATCTCGCTGGCGTGCCAGAGCCCAATCTGCGACGCTGCGTGAGACGACCGGAAGAGTGTCAGTGTTCCCATTCATTTTTGGACCTGACTTGTAACTGACGGCGGAAAAGATAATATGGAGGATGTGATCGATCGGATCATCTGGGATGCGATGCACGGTGTCGCCGCATATGGTCAGCGTGTTGCGAAGCATGCCGGGACGAACTTGAACTTCGAAGCCCAGCGGACCTCTGCCGAAGCTGCTACCAAGCCATTGCAGCCATATCTGGACGGAGATAACCTTAGCAAGCACGTGGAGCCGTGGCAGCGGATCTTGATGTTCTTTGCCCGCACTCAGCGGCCGCATGATTGGGTGAGCCCGAAGTATAAGCTATCCGAACGCCAAGCTTTTTACATGGAATGCGGTCACTTGGTGCGCACAGGCGGAATATGCTGCCCAGCAGGAGAGTCCTGATCCGATGGAAAATGATGCGCGGGGCGATTCGTGGACGCCGCTGCAGGAGAAGATCATGGACTTTTGCATTGAGCTGTTGGCACAGAAGGTGCGCCGCGACAATTATGAGTGCGGTCTTGTGGTCGCTTTGGCGGTTCTCGGGTTTGGCAAACTTGGCTGGTTGGATGCGGAGAGCTACCCCCAAATTTTGTCCAAGGTGATTAAGATCAGCCGATTCATGGTGCTGCACAAGTCACTCCGTTTGGATCCAGACAGTGGTCGTATCCTGGAGGAGATGCGCAGTGGTGAATTTGGGACGCATACGGACTTGGCGAGTGCGCTGGATAGTATTCCGGGGTATATATTTTCGCGGGATGAAGGATTCCACAGCCGCACCCCCCACCCCTGAGCCTCCCAGCCCTAATCTCCCCAGCACACCACTCACGTATCCACAAAGCAGCTCCTCTGGTCTTTTTAATCTTCGCCGTGCTGAACGAAAATCGCTGGCATGGGGTGAATGGTTGAAGATCCTGATGGATGCATTCATGGTGCGTGGCACCCAAAGCCCTATGGTATGGATGCTTGACCTCCGTGCCTATGGTATGCGCATTCAGTTTAGCAGCACCTCGGCTGGGCATGTTTGCTGGGAAGATGAGGATCGCCTCCAGTACCGCGATATCCAATTCAGCATGCGGGACTTTCGCGGGTTCGTTCATGGGCTGCGGCTGAAGACCAGTGAAACTTTGTTTGACGATCTCTTGTTGTGCGACCGTTCGGTTGTGCCCCAGATTCCTTGGGAACATATGCGAGATAATCCTACAGATTCCCGACCGGGCTTTAGTTTCCTACACGATAGTCGTACCCCATGGCCGGTCTCTGGTGCTCAATGGATGTTCAATCGGATATCTACCGACTCTCCACTCCAGCGTTTCATCGACCCGGACACGCAGCGTCCCCGCATGGCTGCCATTAAGCGATACTTCAACCGAGTTGCCATGTTCCGTGAACGGCTTGCCATCCTAACTCATATCTCTGGTGGTCAGCCCGCGCGTGCTCCCGAGCTCCTGAGCCTGCGCCATATTAATACTCTGACGGGCATGCGGAATGTGTTCATCGAGGATGGTATGGTGGTGACGGCCAGTACTTACCACAAGGGGTTCTATGCTAGCAACGATGTAAAAGTGATTCATCGGTATCTGCCTCGTAGTGTTGGGGAGATGGTCGTCTGGTATCTGTGGCTGGTGTTGCCATTTGTGGAGCAGCTGCAGGCAATGCTGTTCAAGTTAGCCCCTCGTGCCCGGGAGTCTTGGGAGTCGATCCAAAAGCAATGGCCGTACCTGTGGAGTCCCGATCCCCTGAGTGGGCGTGAGTGGACGTCGGAGCGTCTGCGAGATGTGCTGAAGCGGGAGACACAGATTGGCCTGAACGGGTACTGGATCAATATTTCGATGTATCGTACCATCGCCATCGCCATGAGCCGCAAGTTCATGCTGCAACATGCATTTCCGCAGAATCAGCAAGATGAGGACCGGAGCAGGCTTGACCTCGACACCGAAGATGACAGTACCATGGATCACGAGCAGTTCATGGGCCACATTGCTGATCTCCAGGCCGCACACTCTTCGCATGTCGCTGGCACCGTGTATGGGCGAGAAATGTTTGAGATGGCCGGTACCACCCGAGAGCGATTGAAGGCGTTCCGTGAGGCCAGTACTGCCTGGCATAGCGTTCTAGGCTATCCCGAAGAAGAGCCCTCCGGGCGGAAGCGGAAGAATCAGTTCGACGATGCTGCGCGGGAGAGCCAACGCCAGCGGATTGAGGAGTTTCGTGCGGTCGACATGGGCCACGCGCTTCAGCGGATGACGAGCTGTGCCGATATGCAGTTCCGCGGGATCCAGGAGGAGGCGATCCGTTCCATCCAATTTGGGTTGAACAACATCGTGGTGATTATGCCCACGGGCAGTGGCAAGAGTCTTCTGTTTATGCTGCCCGCGTGGGTGAGCTCTGGTATGACGATTGTGGTGGTTCCCCTGATTGCGTTACGTGCTGATCTGCATCGTCGTTGTACTGAACTGGGCATTGCCAGTGCGGAGTGGAAGGGGCGGATTCAACCTGATGGGGCATCCATTGTCTTTGTTACACCTGAATCTGCACAGACTGAAGGGTTCAAGCAGTTTGCCCAGCGGCAACGTGCGCTACATCGGTTGGAGCGGATCGTTTTTGACGAGTGCCATACCCTGCTCTTCGGACACTCCGAGTTTCGCCCTATGATCGGTGAGACAGCGCGGGTGCTGGGTGAGAATCGAGTCCAGATGATCTATCTGACTGCTACGCTGCCGCCTCCCTTGGAGCCAAAATTATGCCTTCGCATGAATGCTTCCCCCAGCTGGTGAACTGGCATCGCACGCGGACCCATCGAGCCAACGTGGCCTATCGTGTTTGGCAGGTCGCACCTACCGGAGATTATGACCGACCGGATCTCTGGTACCGCATGGACTGCGTTGTGGACTTCATCCGTGGTCGTCTGCAGCGGCTGCCCCGGGGGAAGATGGTGGTGTACGGGTATCAGGCGAGCCAAGTTCAAATCCTTGCCCAGCTTTTACAATGCGAGTCCTACTTTGCGAATCAAGAAGAACGACCGGAAGTCCTTCACCGATTCGTGGATGGACCGCATCGGGTGATTGTGGCCACTAGTGCGCTGGGAATGGGTATCGATATCCCCGATATTCGCAGTATTATCCACGTTGGGCGACCTCGATCTCTTTTGGACTACGCACAAGAGAGTGGGCGGGCTGGTCGTGACGGGCAAGCTAGTGAGGCAATCATCATTGAGCCGGTCGATATTACCTGGGTACCGCATTGGATTTCCAGTGCTCAGGCCACGGCCCAGGAGATGGTGGGACAGTACCTTGGTGAAGGTGTCTGCCGACGGCGTATTCTGGATTCCTATCTCGACGGGTACAGTCGTCAGCGTTGTGGCGATAGCGAGCGCGAGTCATTGTGCGATTGTTGTGATCCTCAGTGGCGTAATCATGAGCCAGAGGCCAGGATTCCCGATGCGGTGGATGTGACTCCCGAGCCAAGCCAGGGTGGTGTTGAGTCCCCCGCGCATAGCTCTCCTGTCATGGTCCCGGATCTGCACAGCGAGTCTATTCGATATGGTACTCCCGGGTTGGTTCCTCGCAGCGAGTCTCTACGATCCACGATCACCGCCGGCAGCAGGGTTAGCGACGACGAGAGTATCCAGTCCCAGGTAGAATGGGTTGCACCGACGGTCGAGGAGAGTGAACAGGGATTCCAACAACAGTGGGATGATAGTCGACAACAACGTGCAAGCGAGCATGAAGACCATGAACTGTTGGTGGATGAAATGGATCGATGGCATCGACGGTGTTGGCTGTGTGCGCAAGAAGGGCGGGATGATGGGCATGAGGTTTTCGAGAAGGTCAAGTGCCAATCCGCGTCTCGGGGGCTTGTGATGTATATGCGGGATCGAATGAAGAATCACATTCGGCTCGCACGGTTTGTGGGGTGCTACCAGTGTTGGATGCCGCAGAGTGCTTGCCCGAACTGGGGCAACGAAAAGGATGACGATGGGGATTTCAGGCACCCGTGTCAGCGTGACAAGTGGACGTTGCTGAATATGGTGTTTATGATGTGGTATTGGAAAGGGCAGGATGGCCAGATCCGCGAAGCGTTCGAGCAGCGACTGGCGGATCGCGGTGTGAAGGTCTGGGATGTTGAAGGGACGGCGAGATTCTTTGGGCAACGAGCAGCTGGGGCACATACGGTGCATGCCGAGGTAGTTGCGGCGTTCATTTGGTTTCGGCGGCAGTATCTTGGATTGGGGATGTAGGAATCCTCTGAAACGTATCGATCTAGATGGATGCATATAGATATCGAGTTGGAGCCGAAATTAGATTTTGGCAGGCGTGCGGCAGGAAAGGTATAAGTTGGACGGTTCGGGTGCGAATAGACCATCGGCGGCTTAGTGGTATAATGGATTCTAGCAGCTAACCCAAAGACTATATTAGATCGATAGACAAAGTATAATAGGGAGGATGGCAGCTCAAGGTTCCGTATCCCTCTCCTATGGGAGTGGGAGCATCATAGTATGATGGATTTCTATCCCTATCCCATGGGAGTGGGAGCATTGTAGTACGATGGATTTCTAGGGTGCCCTTAAATATGGGAGGAAAAAGTGGGGCTAGGGGGTACGATGGATTTTTGGCGATTTTTCGTAGTACGATGCTGGCCTTCAATGTAGTTCAATGAGGCCAAAGTCATGTTTTTCAGTAGATATACACATTATCACTATTTGAGTTTTTTGTTGTGTGGACCAGTAGAAATAGTTTTTGCAGGGGGTCAAATGGGATGATGTTTTGATGGGGTGCGACGGCTACTTCCTGCAGCCGCGATCATGAACCTTCAACCATATAGCTAATCACAATGTAGCGATATATCGACTTTTGCACCAGAATTTTTCGGCTAAGGATTCAGGGGTAAGATCCAGGCACCAGACGCATCCGAAAATCTTCTTTTCAGCTTCATCCCAGTATTTTGCACTCACCTACATTCATTTATCTTCTTGTTCTTCACACTCTCTTACTGTGTTTATACACCAAAATATATTTCTACTATTCACACACTCCTTGTCCATATGGCGACTCCCACTGCTTCTAGTTTTTTCCTTCATGATATACAATTCCATTTACTTGTCTGCCGCCGATGTGAGCATGCCGTTCGACCAGGTCAGATCGTCTCTCACCTCAAGAGTTTACCCCACCGGGTGCCACTTGCTCAGGCGCGCTTGGTGCAGGCTGAAGTTGAGACCGATCTCCAGTGGAGAGATGTGCAGGCGGACCGGGAGCGCATTGAAGTCCCCGTTACACTAAAGAAACCAGTTGAGGGTCTTACAGTCTTTACCGATGGCATCTGGTGCCGACACAGCAGTACCTGCCACTACGTCTGTCGGGGGCGTGAAGACTATGAAGAATCACTGGCGTATCCACCACGGATGGGCTCCATTCGGCAAACGCGGCCACGTCTCCCCACAGAGCTCGCACAGGCGGAGGCCCAGATCAAGACCAGCACTCAGGCCGTCTGCTGCCAGCGATTTTTTAAACGCGCGGCTGGCTCTCAGTTTATCCGTGTGGTGCGACCGGGCGCCGAGTACGAGCCTGCCCCGCCACTGCCGACGGATGAGGCGATTGAGGAGTTTCGTGGGTGGTGGACACAAGAAGTCCAGCCAGAGCTGATGGGCGAGCGTACGACGGTGGTGCAGGCGGGTGAGATCAACGAGGCAAATTCCTGGCTGCGACGAGCCCAGTGGACCAAGCATCTCGCTGGCGTGCCAGAGCCCAATCTGCGACGCTGCGTGAGACGACCGGAAGAGTGTCAGTGTTCCCATTCATTTTGGACCTGACTTGTAACTGACGGCGGAAAAGATAATATGGAGGATGTGATCGATCGGATCATCTGGGATGCGATGCACGGTGTCGCCGCATATGGTCAGCGTGTTGCGAAGCATGCCGGGACGAACTTGAACTTCGAAGCCCAGCGGACCTCTGCCGAAGCTGCTACCAAGCCATTGCAGCCATATCTGGACGGAGATAACCTTAGCAAGCACGTGGAGCCGTGGCAGCGGATCTTGATGTTCTTTGCCCGCACTCAGCGGCCGCATGATTGGGTGAGCCCGAAGTATAAGCTATCCGAACGCCAAGCTTTTACATGGAATGCGGTCACTTGGTGCGCACAGGCGGAATATGCTGCCCAGCAGGAGAGTCCTGATCCGATGGAAAATGATGCGCGGGGCGATTCGTGGACGCCGCTGCAGGAGAAGATCATGGACTTTTTGCATTGAGCTGTTGGTACAGAAGGTGCGCCGCGACAATTATGAGTGCGGTCTTGTGGTCGCTTTGGCGGTTCTCGGGTTTGGCAAACTTGGCTGGTTGGATGCGGAGAGCTACCCCCAAATTTTGTCCAAGGTGATTAAGATCAGCCGATTCATGGTGCTGCACAAGTCACTCCGTTTGGATCCAGACAGTGGTCGTATCCTGGAGGAGATGCGCAGTGGTGAATTTGGGACGCATACGGACTTGGCGAGTGCGCTGGATAGTATTCCGGGGTATATATTTTCGCGGGATGAAGGATTCCACAGCCGCACCCCACCCCTGAGCCTCCCAGCCCCCTAATCTCCCCAGCACACCACTCACGTATCCACAAAGCAGCTCCTCTGGTCTTTTTAATCTTCGCCGTGCTGAACGAAAATCGCTGGCATGGGGTGAATGGTTGAAGATCCTGATGGATGCATTCATGGTGCGTGGCACCCAAAGCCCTATGGTATGGATGCTTGACCTCCGTGCCTATGGTATGCGCATTCAGTTTAGCAGCACCTCGGCTGGGCATGTTTGCTGGGAAGATGAGGATCGCCTCCAGTACCGCGATATCCAATTCAGCATGCGGGACTTTCGCGGGTTCGTTCATGGGCTGCGGCTGAAGACCAGTGAAACTTTGTTTGACGATCTCTTGTTGTGCGACCGTTCGGTTGTGCCCCAGATTCCTTGGGAACATATGCGAGATAATCCTACAGATTCCCGACCGGGCTTTAGTTTCCTACACGATAGTCGTACCCCATGGCCGGTCCCTGGTGCTCAATGGATGTTCAATCGGATATCTACCGACTCTCCACTCCAGCGTTTCATCGACCCGGACACGCAGCGTCCCCGCATGGCTGCCATTAAGCGATACTTCAACCGAGTTGCCATGTTCCGTGAACGGCTTGCCATCCTAACTCATATCTCCTGGTGGTCAGCCCGCGCGTGCTCCCTGAGCTCCTGAGCCTGCGCCATATTAATACTCTGACGGGCATGCGGAATGTGTTCATCGAGGATGGTATGGTGGTGACGGCCAGTACTTACCACAAGGGGTTCTATGCTAGCAACGATGTAAAAGTGATTCATCGGTATCTGCCTCGTAGTGTTGGGGAGATGGTCGTCTGGTATCTGTGGCTGGTGTTGCCATTTGTGGAGCAGCTGCAGGCAATGCTGTTCAAGTTAGCCCCTCGTGCCCGGGAGTCTTGGGAGTCGATCCAAAAGCAATGGCCGTACCTGTGGAGTCCCGATCCCTGAGTGGGCGTGAGTGGACGTCGGAGCGTCTGCGAGATGTGCTGAAGCGGAGACACAGATTGGCCTGAACGGGTACTGGATCAATATTTCGATGTATCGTACCATCGCCATCGCCATGAGCCGCAAGTTCATGCTGCAACATGCATTTCCGCAGAATCAGCAAGATGAGGACCGGAGCAGGCTTGACCTCGACACCGAAGATGACAGTACCATGGATCACGAGCAGTTCATGGGCCACATTGCTGATCTCCAGGCCGCACACTCTTCGCATGTCGCTGGCACCGTGTATGGGCGAGAAATGTTTGAGATGGCCGGTACCACCCGAGAGCGATTGAAGGCGTTCCGTGAGGCCAGTACTGCCTGGCATAGCGTTCTAGGCTATCCCGAAGAAGAGCCCTCCGGGCGGAAGCGGAAGAATCAGTTCGACGATGCTGCGCGGGAGAGCCAACGCCAGCGGATTGAGGAGTTTCGTGCGGTCGACATGGGCCACGCGCTTCAGCGGGATGACGAGCTGTGCCGATATGCAGTTCCGCGGGATCCAGGAGGAGGCGATCCGTTCCATCCAATTTGGGTTGAACAACATCGTGGTGATTATGCCCACGGGCAGTGGCAAGAGTCTTCTGTTTATGCTGCCCGCGTGGGTGAGCTCTGGTATGACGATTGTGGTGGTTCCCCTGATTGCGTTACGTGCTGATCTGCATCGTCGTTGTACTGAACTGGGCATTGCCAGTGCGGAGTGGAAGGGGCGGATTCAACCTGATGGGGCATCCATTGTCTTTGTTACACCTGAATCTGCACAGACTGAAGGGGTTCAAGCAGTTTGCCCAGCGGCAACGTGCGCTACATCGGTTGGAGCGGATCGTTTTGACGAGTGCCATACCCTGCTCTTCGGACACTCCGAGTTTCGCCCTATGATCGGTGAGACAGCGCGGGTGCTGGGTGAGAATCGAGTCCAGATGATCTATCTGACTGCTACGCTGCCGCTCTCACCTTGGAGCCAAAATTATGCCTTCGCATGAATGCTTCCCCCAGCTGGTGAACTGGCATCGCACGCGGACCCATCGAGCCAACGTGGCCTATCGTGTTTGGCAGGTCGCACCTACCGGAGATTATGACCGACCGGATCTCTGGTACCGCATGGACTGCGTTGTGGACTTCATCCGTGGTCGTCTGCAGCGGCTTGCCCCGGGGAAGATGGTGGTGTACGGGTATCAGGCGAGCCAAGTTCAAATCCTTGCCCAGCTTTTACAATGCGAGTCCTACTTTGCGAATCAAGAAGAACGACCGGAAGTCCTTCACCGATTCGTGGATGGACCGCATCGGGTGATTGTGGCCACTAGTGCGCTGGGAATGGGTATCGATATCCCCGATATTCGCAGTATTATCCACGTTGGGCGACCTCGATCTCTTTTGGACTACGCACAAGAGAGTGGGCGGGCTGGTCGTGACGGGCAAGCTAGTGAGGCAATCATCATTGAGCCGGTCGATATTACCTGGGTACCGCATTGATTTCCAGTGCTCAGGCCACGGCCCAGGAGATGGTGGACAGTACTCTTGGGAACGAATGCCGCCGACGGCGCATTCTGGATTCCCTATCTCGACGGGTACAGTCGTCAGCGTTGTGGCGATAGCGAGCGCGAGTCATTGTGCGATTGTTGTGATCCTCAGTGGCGTAATCATGAGCCAGAGGCCAGGATTCCCGATGCGGTGGATGTGACTCCCGAGCCAAGCCAGGGGTGGTGTTGAGTCCCCCGCGCATAGCTCTCCTGTCATGGTCCCGGATCTGCACTGCGAGTCCATTCGATATGGTACTCCCGGGTTGGTTCCTCGCAGCGAGTCTCTACGATCCACGATCACCGCCGGCAGCAGGGTTAGCGACGACGAGAGTATCCAGTCCCAGGTAGAATGGGTTGCACCGACGGTCGAGGAGAGTGAACAGGGATTCCAACAACAGTGGGATGATAGTCGACAACAACGTGCAAGCGAGCATGAAGACCATGAACTGTTGGTGGATGAAATGGATCGATGGCATCGACGGTGTTGGCTGTGTGCAAGAAGGGCGGGATGATGGGCATGAGGTTTTCGAGAAGGTCAAGTGCCAATCCGCGTCTCGGGGCTTGTGATGTATATGCGGGATCGAATGAAGAATCTACATTCGGCTCGCACGGTTTGTGGGGTGCTACCAGTGTTGGATGCCGCAGAGTGCTTGCCTGAACTGGGGCAACGAAAAGGATGACGATGGGGATTTCAGGCACCCGTGTCAGCGTGACAAGTGGACGTTGCTGAATATGGTGTTTGTGATGTGGTATTGGAAAGGGCAGGATGGCCAGATCCGCGAAGCGTTCGAGCAGCGACTGGCGGATCGCGGGGTGAAGGTCTGGGATGTTGAAGGGACGGCGAGATTCTTTGGGCAACGAGCAGCTGGGGCACATACGGTGCATGCCGAGGTAGTTGCGGCGTTCATTTGGTTTCGGCGGCAGTATCTTGGATTGAGGGATGTAGGAATCCTCTGAAACGTATCGATCTAGATGGATGCATATAGATATCGAGTTGGAGCCGAAATTAGATTTTGGCAGGCGTGCGGCAGGAAAGGTATAAGTTGGACGGTTCGGGTGCGAATAGACCATCGGCGGCTTAGTGGTATAATGGATTCTAGCAGCTAACCCAAAGACCATATTAGATCGATAGACAAAGTATAATAGGGAGGATGGCAGCTCAAGGTTCCGCATCCCTCTCCTATGGGAGTGGGAGCATCATAGTATGATGGATTTCTATCCCTATCCCTGTCCCATAGGAGTAGGAGCATTATAGTACGATGGATTTCTAGGGTGGTTAGGGTCCGCTAGGGTGAATTTTACATATCAAGAGGACTATAGTCGCACTAAGATCCGAGGGAGGAGGGGGAAATTAGGGTGAGGATAGTAGTATTATTTAGACTTCCGTAGCACCCAACTCACGGCGGACTGCACCTAGACCTAACCTAGGTTAGGTTAGGGTTTGGGTCGAAGTGTCTGACCTAACGCTAGGGCTAGGTTATAAAGTCCAACGTAGGCTGGGTCCAGGGCCCCTACTTGGGTCACCAATGAATGCAAACATGGATAATGCAAAAAAATACCCATATCTCTAGAGAGGTTTTTACTACCTTTTAATGAGTCATATAAGTATTTAGGGTTGAATATATAGTAGACATAATATATGATCAATATATATTAGCTTTGAAATGCAGAAATCGTGAATTTTTGCATCTTCCAAAGAAATACATTAGAGATCGGAAAAAGGGTGGATCTCCACATTGTAAATACATATACGGCTAAGATTAGTTGGAAAATAGAGCGTATTTTGCTTCGTAGTATTAATACTATAGTATGTACATAATGTACAGTGATGAATAGCTGATCTATATAAACGCTTTCTTGAAGAGAATGTGTAAAGTCCATATGCAGAGATATATACGCGGTGATAGATAATACTGATAGATAATTTATAATTGCTTGATACTGGTTTTTCTGCCGAAATTGGGTGGAATTGGGTTATGTTGGGCCCCTAAGTCGACCGCAACAGGTCCAAGATAGCGAGTTCATGTTGTTTGCGATATGTGAGGCATCAGTGTTGATCTTGTGGATGGGAGGTTTGTTATTGTGTTGTGTCGGATGCGTTGTCTAAGATATAAGTAGACAGGAAGACCAGTACATGAGTATGGAGGTGATCCCAGGCTTGTCATTATCCCAGCAAGCGGGAGATTCCAATTGGTTCACCCTAGACGCAGGCTGGGTTGGGTTTTGTGGCAGTCTAACCCATGGGGTAATTGTAATGGGCCCCATTACAATTAGGGTAAACTCCTTAAGTATGGGAGAAAAAAAGTGGGTCGGGGCCCATTACAATTAACTCACCTCGACCCTATTACAATTATATTTTAATGGTCGTACATCACTTAAAACTTCAGATATTATAATGCTTAGTCTTCTCCCGCTCCAATTGCAATTTCAAGTGATTTGAACCATAAATAAAGGTAGTTGTAGGGGTTCAAAAATGTACGATTTTTGATGGGGTAGCAAAATGTACAAGACGGCGCGACCGTTGTACACTCTCTAATGCCACCCTAGCTTTTTTGATTATCTATTTTATTATATTCTGTAGATTTGACGAGCTGAAACTTTTGTGATAGATTAATTAGCGTTGAAATTCCAACCATCCTTTTTTTGGAGTATTTGACTAAGTTTGAGATTTTAGTGCTGATCTAGTGGGCCATATACAAGCTCGGCTAAGATATATATTTCCACCTCCGTCTCAGTTCTTACCTTCTTAAAGTTTTTGAAAATCCTACTTCTTCTTCTTCCGTACGATTAGATCAGGATCTTAGTATCATATTCTTCATAACCTAAGTCATTCCGCTATCAAAGAGCAATTTTGGTAAAATCTAGTATCATAAGCCATATCCGTCATCACTCCATACCTCATCAGCCACGCTATCATAGATCAAATTTGGTAAAAATCAAGTATCATAAGCCATATCCTTTATCAATCTAGGCCCAGTCACCGTCACTATCCGATTCAACTTCGATAATCTCCCGGTCCCAAAGTGGTCCATCATTATATTCCGAGGTCAGATCCACAAGGTCAGCATCTAGTATGACTGGATTTCGTGCGGACGAGCCCGCTAGGCTAGCCGGGGCCGGTAAAGCAGCAGGGGCAGCCGGGGCAGTCATACAAAGCCAGTCGTCCGGTAGCTTGGGCCCACGTGATAGACCGGGTCCGCGAGGCTGGCTGGGAGTCTCGGCAGAGCATAGCTTAGCCTTACCTGCCCACTTACAATTCGCACAGGCCCCACGCCAGTTGCCGGGTAGTCGTGCGCAGATCGGAAAAGGGTGCTGCATACTAAGCGCGGATTCCCGGCTTATTCGTACACACTCATCACAGGGCCGATCTACTAGCTGCCCCCGGGATTGAATCAAGAAAGCGTTGATGTACGAGAGCCGTTGGTTGGTAAACTGTTCGCCACGGATAGAGCCTGGGGTATGGAGTACGGGCTGGCTCGGCATAGCCAGGATCCGCCGCTGGTCGGCGTTTGTACATAGCCGGGTGAGGAATACCCGTGGATTAGAGCGGGATCTGCGGCCCGGCCTGGTTGGAGCCTCTCGGTAAGCCGGATCATCTTATCCTAGATATTGGCCATGTGGATGAATCGGGAGATAGGGTCAAATTGGCCATAAAAGTGTCTAGTACGCTGGGCCCGGGCATCAGGCCGCTCGGGGCCTAGATGGGCGTGAGAGGGCGTCCTCGCTGCGGCCGCGCCTAGGGCTTGGTTAGCTATATCTTTCCTAGGGGAGGTAGACGAATGATAGGCCCATGGTGCTGACTAAGGGAGAGAGATGGTGGATTGGAGTTGAAGGTATGCTGGGTTGGAAATGGACGTGAAATTGTTGAGCTATTGAATTGTGATGAAGATGGGAGCACTTAGATATATAAAGGAAGGAGAGTTTGAGTTGATGGAAAGAGGATATTTATAGTATGGTCCCGGGGGTCAGAAGTGAATGTTAGGGGATGAATCGTTAATCTTGATATGCTAGTGCAGTGAATCTTGATATGCTGGTAAAGTGAATGTTGAGATGCTAGTAAAGTGAATTTTAATATGCTAGTAAAGCGAATTTTGATATACTAGTAAAGTGAACTTTGATATGCTAGTAAAGTGAATTTTGATATGCTGGTAAAGTGAATGTTGAGATGCTAGTAAATGAATTTTGATATGCTGGTAAAGGAATGTTGAGATGCAAGAAAGGGAATGTTGGGATGAATCGTGAATCTTAATATGCTAGTAAAGTGAATTTTGATATGCTGGTAAAGTGAATGTTGAGATGCTAGTAAAGTGAATGTTGGGATGAATCGAATCTTAATATGCTAGTAAAGTGAATCTTGATATGCTGCCAAAGTGAATGCTGAGATGAATCGTGAACTTTGATATTATGCTACGCCAGAATATATATCTAGAGCTAACCTTAAGCTTACAGCTTTGACCTTATGTACACGAGCCTAAGTTTGAGCTTGATCTTATGTACACGAGCCCGGGCTTAAGCTTAACCTTACGTACACGAGCCTGGGCTCGAGCCTCGAGCTTGACCTTATATATATGAAGCCCGGGCATGACCTTATCCCTAGCATGATCTCATGAGCCCGGGCTTAAGCCTAACCTTACGTACACGAGCCTGGGCTTGAGCTCGAGTTTCTCAACCTTATGTATACGAGCCCTGGCATGACCTTATCCCTAGCAAGATCTCGCACGAGCCCGGGTATGAGCTGATCTATGTACACGAGCCCAAACTTGACCTGAAGCTTGACCCTGGTATGACTGTATGAGTAGGGGCATGACCCTGACCCTGGGTATGATTACATAAGCTTCAGGCCTGACCTTAGGTGTACGGGCTTGACCTTTAACCTTAGCGCGAGCTTGACCTTAAGCTTAACCTAGACCTCAACTTAGACCTTGACTTAGACCTTATGTAAGGAGGTAATAGTCTGGGTACAAAGATAATGAAATAGAAGTAAGATATAAGTGAAGCGAATAGAAGTTATCACTGAAATGAAGACTGATTTCGATACTATAGATTAATATAGTATATATTAATGACAGAATTTATTCTTAAGGAAGGAAGAATATAGATTATTCTTTCCTTCCCTTAGGTATTCTATAGATATAAGGCTAGATGTATAGTATAGTGATTATAATATGTTTACCCCTGTATAAGAGCGAGTTATATAGAGCTGTGTATACGAGATTTATAGACGTTTATAGCATATTCTAGATCCTCATAGATCATATATGTGAAGATAATTGGATTTAGTACCTTTCGGGAGTAAAGGTATAGAATATGGTTTATGCCCGGACATATGCCCGGACACGTCCTAATCCTAGGGATGGTCCCTATTTATTAAGGCTCGTAGATCTATCCTAAGGACTGTCCCTAGTATGCTCGTGCTTAGATATATACTTGGACACGAGCCTAGAGATCTACTTACCCGGGTAGTGGTCCCGGGGGTGTCCCAGCATGCCGAGGCCCAGAGACTATTTTACTTTAGGAAAATAGGTTTCCATTTTCTTGCACATAACATATATGCCTTATGTACGAATTTAAATTTCTTTTTTCTTATAACCCCCGTTATTATATACCTTTAAATGCCAGTCGCATAGTTAGGTTTATTATGCCGGCTCGTGCTAGTAGAGACCCACCCACCACGTGAGAGATCCGATCTATCATATCAACCCTGCCTAAGCACTAAACTAGGTTAGTACATCACGGGTCTTCTTCATAAATCAGGGGCTGGTTGATATCATATCGTAGCATCTTAGATCTATCTATAATACGAGTAGTCTTTATATTATATTCAATTATTCTCGTAAGCCACCTAACTATCCTCTCTAAGATATATCTTTGATTATAATATGGCCACCCCCACTCCCTCTTCCCGGACGCGAGCCAGCTCTTCTCGATGAATTCTAATTTCGATATTGTGATCTATCGTATATGCGAGCAAAAAGCTATCGATCGGGTTAATATCACCTCGCACTTAACCAGCACGAACCATAAGCTCCCCGCGTCCAGTCGCGCGGTCTATTCAGAGTTCCGTGCAGCAATGGGGACCACCTCCAGGACCCGCCCGATATCACCAAATAGCTCTGCCTATATCGACACGCCGATTCCCGGTTTGACGCTCTACGAGGATAGGCTCCTCTACTTACTGGGCATATGAGACATATCTCCCGGACAAGCCACTCTCTCCGCGTCCACTCCGCAACAGGCCGGCATAGATAGTTCCCGAGTAGCCACCGAGGGCGTCCTAAACCGTCCGAAATCGCCCGTATCCAGCAGGATATCGACACCAACTCCCAGCCCGTGCCATGCCAGCGTATCTTCAAGCAAGGCCTTAGTTCCCATTTTATCCCAGGTCCACCATTCCTGCCACGACCCCCGAGCCCGCTATCCCACCTCCCAATTGATCTCAGCAGATCATCCAGCGCGTACGTGTCCCTTCCAGACCTAGCAGGCCCAGAGCCAGCAGACCATCATCTAGGCCGGGGACATCGACGAAGCGACCCCGTGGCTTAACCGGACCGGCTAGGTGCGGTATCTCCAGGGCATTCCGTCTATCCCGCCTCGTCCAGTCCATAGAGCGGCCGGACAAGGATAGCGAGGGTCCCGAGGGCGCAGCATAGGCCATCTAGCAGTACATAGAGCGGGCTAGCTACCGTGAGCCAGTAGATCACCCGGGCGAGTAGGTTTCTCGTCTCGATCGAGGCCGCACGTACCCAGAAGGCTAATTCTCCATACGAACCGTTACTAGCCTATATGAAAGAGGCAGAGATCAAGGACCATCTCGAGCCATGGCAGCGGATTTTGATGTTCTTTACGCGTACGCAGCAACCACATAACTAGCATAGTCCCCCGTATAAGTTTACGTCCTTGGGCAGCAGCTATCCGGGCACCGGGTCTAGCATCATGCATAGGCCTGGGGCCCGGCATCTAGCCCCGACCTAAATGGACATAAACGAGGAGCCGTAACGTGCTCTAGCCGTTAGAGTGTGCGGTTCTGGAGTTCTACATCAGTCTATTACGCCAGAAGATCCGGCACCATAAGTACGGGTGTGCTTTTATATACGCCTTGGCGGTGTTGGGCCGGGAAGTTAGTTGGGTGGTAATGGGGTCGAGGATTACCCGCCAAAGATCTCTATTTTAATTCAAATTGCCCGGCATTCCTTAGTCTTACACAAGGCGTTACGAATGAACCCTGAAGACGCTAGCGATCCGGCGTGGGGTTAGCGCTAGGGGCCCCAGAGACGCATTTCTGCGGGGATGCTGTCCCTATGGCGGACGGATATATCTTTGACGAGGACGAGGGCCATACGAGTAGTCCTATACGAGAGACCCGCATCCCTAGCTCCATGCCAGGATCCCCTACGACGTCCGCCTTCTAGGGTCCCCAAGCTGATACAGGGTCGCCAGGGTGATCCATACGTTTCCTAAGGGGTTACGACTAATGGTAGATACGTTTATAGTACGTGGCACTAACGGGCCAATCCAGTGGCCATTGGATCTACGCACATATGGAAAGAAGGTGTTTTTCAATACCCCGTCCGAGGGGCATATTGGATGGAAAGGCGAGGACGAGCTGTTATATAAGCAGATAGATCCTACTATGGGAGATTTCCCGTGGAATAGTCCATAGCTTAGTGGATCGTGTACGGACACAGCTCCAGCACCAGTTATTACCGTTCGCGGCCACGCAGGTCCCTAGCGTCCACCTCCAGGACCCATACGACGATCCCACCCAGCGTACGGCCAACTAGAGTTTTCTGAAGGATTCTCGGACCCAGTGGCCCGTCCATAGAGGCCGACTGGTTGATCCAGCGGGTGGCCCAGGAGCCTATGCTACGCCAACGCTTTAGCGAGCCTGATGTGGCCAGGGGTTCTGTAGAGACGCGATTAACCGGTATTTTATCAAGGTACTCCGGTTCCGTGAATGGTTAAGCGTGGTGATCCATATCACAGCGGGCCAGCTCTGGCCGTACGCCTAAGCTCTAAGCATCCGGTACCGGAACAGCGAGCGAGAGATCCGAAATGTGTTATTGAAGATGGGATGGTGGTACCCGTCAGTCGATACCACAAAGGGTTCCATATCAGCAACGACACCAAGGTCAGGTCCAACAGTATTTACCGCAGGAGGTAGGCGAGATGAAGTCGTACAACATCCCTAGCTTATTTTACTATTCGTGGAGATATTACAGGCACACCAGTGGCAGCAGCGGGGCGTTACCTCTAAGCCCCGGCGGCTCAGAGCGCGCAGGCCCCGGACGCCGGCAGCGAGAAGGAGTGGACCAGCGTACGATTCTGGAAGGCGCTCGAGTCCGCTACCGCTACTGGCTTACACGGCCAGACGGTGCACGGTAGCGGCATACCGAGATATTAGGTATCGCAATTAGCCGTCGATTTTACGGGCCAAGAGCCAGTTTAAGAGCAACGTATAAGAGGGCAGCACCACGAGGCAGCACCCGTACACGACCCCGATGACGAGGATGGGATGGACGAGGATGAATTTATGGGGCATATTGCCGACTTATAAGCTACGCACTCGTCCCATGTGGCCGGCATGATATATAGTCGTACAATCATGGAGCCCACTAATAGCACCACGCACTGGCGGTAGCGGTTCCGGTAGTCTAGCCAGGATTAGCATCAATTTTGGGATTCGTGTCCGCGGCCCGCCCCGGAGAGTAGGGCAAGCGTGTCCGTAACCCGTAGGAGGAGGACGCTAGGGGTGAGACGTACATAACGGCGGTATTAGCTACGCGAGGCCCATATGTTGCGGTTATTCCAGCAGATGCCTGGACGGCCCCGATATAGTATTCCGAGGGTCCAGGAGCCCGCGTTACGGGCGATCTAGCAAGGTATAAGCCTGGTCGTGAACGTGATGCCCACCAGCGGGGGAAAGTATATTAGCCTATGTTACTAGCATGGGTTGGGGGTAGGATTAACCATGGTAGTGGTCCCGTTGATTGCGTTACGCCAGGATATGGTGCGGCGGTGCGAGCAGTTAGGGATACTATGCGTGCCGTACAATAGCCAGCGGCCCTCTGGACGAAGCGCAATCGTGTTAGTGACCCCGAGGCCAACTGGAGCCAGGCGTTCCGGACGTTTTTGAATCGGCAGCGGTTACTCCAGCGGTTAGAGCGGATCGTGGTTGATGAGTGCCATACGATATTAAATAATCAGGAGGATTTCCGGCCCCGGTTATAGGAGCTCGGGGATTTACGGTCCGCGCAGACGTAGATGATTAGAGGTTAACCGACACGTTGCCCCTGGTCGTGGAGCCAACGTTATTATACCGTACAGGATGGCCCCGGGAGTAGGTCGACATATACCGGGCCCGTATATACCGGCCCAACGTGGCATACTGGGTATAGTTTCCTGAGCTCGAGGAGGGGGTATGATCACCCATATCAGTGGATCTAGATGGACGAGGTGATCTAGTTCATCCAGGACTGGGTCTCGAGTGCCGGCATAGGGCGTGTGATCGTATACGGTAGCATCGTGGAGCACGTCCGCACAATGGCAGACCAGCTCGGGTATAATGCATTTTTCAGCAAGCAGCATAATTTAGACGGCATATTAACCTGGTTCCGGTAGACGCCCTCGGGTCCGTGATCGTGGCGACCAATGCGTTAGGGATGGGGATCGATATCCCAGATATCCGAAGCGTGATCCATTTAGGGCAACCCCGGACCATATTAGATTACGCGCAGTGAGAGCAGACGTGCCGGACGTGACGGGCTACCTCCAGCGAGGCAATCTCATTCAGCCTCGAGGGCGAGCGGGCGGGATATAGGCACCGTCCGACATGGATGCGGGGAGTCCGTGGAGGAGCGGGAACGGGTGATGGCATATATGTGTCCTGTGGATATCACGGCAGGATGCCGGCGGGTTATATTAGATAGATATTTAGATGGGTACGTCCGGCAAGGGGCATGTGAGGGTGACAAGCAAAGATGTGATGGGTGTGATCAGGGTGCCTGAGAGCCCGGCCAGGCAGACCTGAGCAGCTAGCCTGAGCAGCCGTACGAGGGCACAGGGCCCGGCCAGGCATACCGGACCAGCCAGCCATACCAGGCATACAGAGGCCCGGGGACCACAGACCAGCCAGCCAAGCCAAACCAAGCCAGCCAAGCCAGACAAGAGACAAGCCAGACAAGCCAGACAAGCCAGACAAAATGTTGCTCTGACAAGCCAGATACAAGCCAGATAAGCCAGACAAGCCAGACAAGCCAGGTGTAGAAGCCAGACAAGCCAGACAAGCCAGACAAGCCAGACCAAGCGGACCAAGCAAAGCAGGATACAAGACGAGACCCAACCAGCCAGCCCAACCAGCCATACGAGGGCCCAAAGCCCGGCCAGTCAGGACCCGAGCAGCCAGCCAGACCAAGCGGACGAAGCGGACCAGCGTACAGGACCAGACCAGAGCAGCCAGCCATACCGAACCGGCTACGGCGCTACCAGACCAGCCAGGCAGACCCGAGCAGCCAGCCCAACCAGCCATACGAGGGCCCAGAGCCCAGCGAGGCATACCCAAGCAGCCAGCCAGACCAGCCATTCCAGGGCCCAGAGTCTGGTCAGCCAGACCTTATGCAACCAGCCATACTGAGAGCAGCCAGGCGTGCAAGAGCAGGCAGCCAGACCTGAGCAACCAGCCCGACCGGCCATTCCAGGGCCCAGAGCCCGGTCAGCCAGACCCAAGCAGCCAGCCAGACCAGGCGTACGAGAGCAGCCAGCCAGACCCAGCCAGCCAGCCAGACCCACGCAACCAGCCGGATACAAGCACCCGTCCATAGCCAGGTAGCCAGCCCAGGCCAATCCAGTTCAGCCGATGATTTGGCATCCAGTCATTCCAAGAGTTTAATATCACAGGCACCCGGGATCGAGCATACCAGCCCTATGTAGCCGAGGACCATATCACACCAGACCGCATAGGCATCCTGATGACGGTCCGGCACGAGTTCCGGCGGCAGGATATCGAACGCGCGCAATTATCCGGGCAACGACCACAGGCCACCCAGGATCAGGTCCAGCGTGATATATATTCCCGGGGATGAGATCCACGAGTGGTTAATGCGGTGTTGGTCATGTACGCAGGATGGATCCGACGACGGGCAAGAGTTTTCTAAGTGCCCATACGGGGTATAATACCAAGGCTAAGGCATGGTGGAAGCGTATGCGGGCGTTTAAGGATGGGATCCGTTATGTTGATTATAGCGCGCATTTTACATATTGGGATGCCGCAGTCGATATGCCCCAAGGGGGATCCCACCAAAGAGATATCCCGTACAAAGGAGGCGGAGGGGATATGTGATCAGTACCGGCATACATTATTACCAATGGTGGCAATGATGTTATTCAGCCAGAAGACAGATCCAGAGATCCATACGGCGTGGGACCGTCGGTTACAGCATCACGGGGTAGATAGTACGGACGAGAGTCAGTTAAAGCGGTATTTCGGGGGATGGCGGTAGGGATTGGGGCGCAGCAGTCCCAGTTAGTACAGGAGTTTATATAGTGTCGACAGGTTTATCAAGGGATTGAAATAGAGTAGATATTTCAGAATTTAGAAGATAGATTAGCCATATCAGGCGTTTTGAATATATATTATAATAGTAGTATTCCCATCCAGGTATCAGATTCGTATATTTAGTATAGTTCGAGATATATATATGTTTAACGGAGGTCCGATATTGTGGATATTTAGATAGGCCCCCCGGTGTACGAGAGATAGCCAGGGTAATATATCGATATATATTATATAGGGTTAGGGTGATAGAAGGGGGGAGATAATAAAGGGAATGGTTAGGGTGATATAAAGACGGGGATATAGATAGGGTAATAGGGTAGTAAGGAGAGGTTAAGGAAAGTAGAAGAGTAGCCGTACAGAGGGAGGGTAGACCAGCAAGAGCTGTATAGAGGTAGGGGTAGACCAACACCAGCCGTACAGAGGTAGGGTAGAACCAGCAGCAGCCGTACAGAGGTAGGGGTAGGACCAGCAGCAGCCGTATAGAGGTAGGGTAGACCAATACCAGCCGTACAGAGGTGAAAGGGGTAGACCAGCAGCAGCCGTACAGAGGCAGTGGGGTAGATAGGAAGCTCGATTCTATGGGGGAGATAGGATATTTAAAAGATAATATAGTCGTCCGAGGGTAGGGTAGATATATAAGATAGAGTAGGCAGAGGTAGATAAGGTAAATATAGGGTAGAATAGTCGTCCGAGGGGAGGGTAGAGGGGAGGTAGTATAGGGGTATATAGGTAGGGTAGGAATATAGTAGAATAGATATATATATTTATATTAACGACGGCCGTCCGGGGTTAAAAGATATAGTTAATAAAAAGCGTATATTTAGATCACTGCAACAGCCGTCAGGGATTAAAGGGCGTATTTAAGGGCGGAAGTATAGAGTTATATAGCCGACAGCCGGCAGGGGTTAAAGGACGGATTTAGGGGTAAAGGGATATATTAAATTGGAGCAAAGCCGTCCGAGGTTAGAAGATATAAGGTAGAAAAGATATATAAAAGATAATATAGTTATCCAAGGGTATAGTAGATAAAAGATAGAGTAGGTGTAGACAGAATGGATAGAATAGTCGTCTGGGAGGAGGGTAGGAAATAATAGTAGAATAAGGGTTATAGTTAGGCGAGAGGAGTAGAGAGGGGAGTTAGGATAGTAGGGCGTGGGCAGGGTGATAGAGGGTTATGATAAGCGTGGGTAGAGAGGGTAGATAGGCAGTAGAAGTATCGTCCGAGGGGAGGGTAGAGGGGAGGGTAGAGGGAAGGGAGGAGAGGCTATGGGTTGTAATAGCCGTGGGTGAGTAGGGTAATAGGGAGTTCCGATAGCCGTGGGTGGGTAGGGTGATAGGGAGTTCGGA